>CM028137.1:857232500-859632500 GCA_016271365.2 Neoceratodus forsteri | reverse complement strand
CAATATGAACATCCTGGAGGAGAGGAGAGGAGGGAGAGTGGGGTTATTATGGAGACCTTTAAATACCTTATCAAGTAAAAAGGCAGAGTCTGCACCAGGTTTGGTGGTGCTAGTATAAAAATAACATCAGAACACAATGTTTCAGAAAGTAACCTTTCCTTTCTCAAAGGATCCTTTAAGAAAGGAAAGTAAAGGTTGCTTTCCGAAATGTGTCAGGGGACTTGTGCACTGCATTGAACTGGCACTTTTGCAATAAATATGCACTTTATACTGCACCTGATACCTTGAGTAGTGAGTACTTTTCATGGGTGTAAGTGTGCAGGTTTGTTACTTTTTTGTTCTGACCTTTAAATACCTCTTGGGGATTAATAAGGTACAGGCAGAAGATATGTTTCAGAGAAAAAGATGTTGTAGAACAAAGGGTCATAATATGAAGCTAGAAAGAGGTAGATTCAGGAGAGATGGCTAATAAATAAGCTGTGTAGTCTGGGCATGGGTCACGAAGTAGTAAACTGGGTTAGAAACTGACTAACTGGCCGATTGGATGCCTGGCCGGGTCCGTGTCCCCACCCCCAGCCACCCTACGGATCCTGAGCACCGGGGTGCGGGGCCACGTACAGGTGGTCAGTAGTTGTGAATACCACTGGTGCTCACCTGTCCATGGGTGTGCTGCTAAGCGGGTGAGGTACACGCAGATTCCACGTACACCTGCCCGAGTAGTGCATAGGCGCCAATATGCTTTTAACTTCACTTAGTGTATACCTGTTGAGGGCATATCTGAACCTTGCATTTAGATCACCTCATGTCATTCTGTTATTGAATTCATATGTACCTTGTTTCTTTTCTCCCCCTGTTCCTGCAGTGCACTGTGTGTCACATATTTTGCCATTATTTGATCCTGTACATCATTGTTTTATTTTTTATCGCTGTACCTGCAATGTATTGCATGCCATGTTTTTACCATCTCTACTGTGACTCTGTATAACCTCTGACTGTAACTATCAGTGCAGTATGGCTGACCAGGCCAACTTTGTAAATGAGTTTTTCTACTCAATGGTGTTTCACCTGGGTAAATAAAGATTTGATTTGATTTGATAACAGGAGGCTGAGGGTGGTGGTAAATGGGATCCATTCTGGGGAAAGGGGGTAACAAGTGGGGTACCTCAGGGGTCAGTCCTTGGGCCAATACTGTTTAATATCTACATCAGTGACATAGCAGAAGGGCTGAAGGGACAGGTCTACCTGTTTACAGATTACACCAAGATCTGCAACAGGGTAGATACTCTGGAAGGGGTGGAGAAAATGAGAAGGGATCTACAAAAACTGGAAAACTGGTTTGAACTGTGGCAACTGAAATTCAGCTTCATGAAGTGCAAAATAATGCACTTGGGATGCAGGAACTAGGGGGAAGAGCTAAAGGACGGGGAAGGGGGAGTTGCTGACAGTCACCAAGGAAGAAAGGATCTGGGGATTACCATTTCTGACTACCTAAAGATGTCTAAGCAGTGTACAAAGGCTGCAGTGAAGGCCAGTGGCATGCTTGAGTGCATAGGCAGAGGTCTCACTAGCAGAAGGAGGGAGGTGGTGGTGATGCTGCTGCATAAAACACTGGTGAGGCCTCACCTGGAATACTATGTATAGTTCTGGAGGTCACATCTTCAAAGGGACATAGTCAGGGTGGAGACAGTCCAGAGAAGGGTGACAAAGATGGTACAGGAGAGATTGAGGGACCTCAATATGTATTCACTGGAGGAGAGGAGGGAGTGAGGGAACATGACAGAGACCTTTAAGTACCTTAAGGGCTTAAACAAGGTAAAGTGGAGAGACATCTTTCAATATAGGGGATGTACAAGAACAAGGGGCCATGATATGAAATTGGAATGGAGCACGGCATAGGAGAATGTGATGAAGGTTTTCTTCAAGGAAAGGGTGATGGACACACGGAACTGTCTGCCACAGGAAGTGGTGATAGCAAACATGGTGGGTGGATTCAAACATGCATGGGACAGGCACAAAGAAACCATTGGGAGGGAGGAGAAAGGAAGAGAGCCATTGACCAAGTAGGGTCAAAGGCCACAAATAAGGATAGGCTTATGGGCAGAATGGATGGGCCTAGCGGTTCTTATCTGCCAACAATTTCTATGTTTCTGTGTTAGATGTGAGGAAGTACTTCTTCAGAGAAAGGGTGGTGGATTCAGCAGTTTATGCAGGAAGGGGAGTTCTGGTAGGAGAAGTGAATGGTGAGGGAGTGAGCGTGAGTTGGGGTCAAACAAGGGTGATTGCTTGCTCCGGACCCTGGCCTGTGCCACTTGGGGGGGGGGACACAGAGGAGGAGCCAGTAGCCGCAAGCCCCAGAGTATCTTGGAGGGCTGCTAAAGTCAAGAGGGGAGCCATCAGCCACAAGTTGCAGAGTCCCCTGGCAGTTTGCACCAATTCGTGTGAGGATCCAGTGGGCAAGAATGTGGCAGGGAGTGTAGTGTCCAGAGAGAATATTGCCTTGGAACTCCGTGGGATGTGTCTCCTCTTTTCAGGAACATTTGCTGCCAGTTCTAGGAAATTATGCAGGGGTCATGAGGGAACCCACAAATACCCAAGCTGTGAAGACTGCATGTTCCAAGGGCTGAGCCAGTACAGAGAGAAAGAGAGAGAGAGAGAGAGAGATAGGGATCATTGAGAGTTTGGGTGCCTGTGAAGAATAATGGCCTGTTAAAAACTGTGAACTGTTTTGGGACTTGTGCTGCCTTCAAACATTTGTGACCATAGGTCCCAAGTTAATGCTACCCTAAAGACTATGCAACCTCCTTGGTCCAGGTAAAAGCTGCTATTATGGCCATATTGGCCATGTGAAAGCTGAATGTGTTCCCAGCAAATTAACTGATGCATCCAAGAGCTAGCTGTGAATATGTTTAATGAATTTGGGATCCCTGTTATTTCTTCAAATAATGTGGATATTCTATTATTGAAAGGAACGTTTTAATATGCATTAATCTGTTGTTTTCATCCAGCACCAGTGAGTAAAAGGGACCCTGTGTGTGACATCTGGGCCAGGGTAACATGGCCACTGGAAGTGTTTCTGCTGCTGCGGGCACCCCCTCCCCATGGGCATATTCCATGTCTATCCCTAGACATGGGGGCAGAGGGCTACATTTCTATGTGTGACAGGTTATGTGATTCAAATGGATGAGGCACACAGCTATTATAGTTTTGCACTCATGCTGTTGGTTTACAGAGCAGGTTTAGATACAAATGTGTGTAGTGGTTGTTTGGGGAGGGGTAAAGAGATGCAGGATTGAGGATCAAATGAAACTAAAAACAAAGTAAATTAAATACCTGTGCCATATAGTACTATGCACTACATCAAGCCCAGCAGTGATGAACACTATGTACATATTCTGTAGGTTACAGTTAGTGATTTCAGAAATACATAATTTTTTTATCCAAGCCATCAGCCTCCATTCAGTGCACATAAAAGGCTTTATTTGTAAAAAACTGAGAAATAATTTAAAAATTTAAGTTGACAAAAAGGTCAAATAAGTTATCATGTTTGGTCAGCTTCACTTTTCAGCCTTTCCCTGTATAAGTCTGGTTCCTAGATAGAGTGAGAGAGATAGAGAGAGAGAGAGAGAGGAGGAATGGTGGAGCTCTGTTTATTATTCAGTCTTAGATTAGTCCTGAAAGGGTTAGCAAACCCTACAGCCAGCAGTAAACTATTGTACACTGACACACACACACACACACACACACACACACAAAAGGGAGAGAGAAAGAGAGAGAGAGAGAGAGAGAGAGAGGTGTAATTTGAATCTCTGCTGAAGCAATGCAGTCTCATTACAAACTCAGTTTTGACCAGTAGGGCATTTATTAGATAAAAATGTATAAAAAGAGGGTTTAGGTGTCCTTTAAGACTAAAATAAGCTAAATTTGCTGTTGACACTGTGTATTCACTGATTGTAATTTGAGCTGCCATGAGTATGCTGCATGTAGAAAAGGAACTCTTTCTCCCCCCCCCCCCCATGGAATGATTTCAGATAGTGGAGAGATCATACTCCAACTTCAAAATTGTGCTTCGGTGGGAGACTGAAATGCCCTTTTTTTCCCCAAGTGATAGCAAGATGGCTTGCAGAGCTCCATCTTGCAGCCTTAAAAAGGTAACAGCTATGTTTTGGCAATGTAAGCCACTCCCCACTATGCAACATTCTGTGTAGTTCACCATCCTATGTCATTCTTTGTTTGTTATTTTGCATTGAAAAGAAAAAAGGAAAAAGTATACTCTTTCCTCAACCCATTAAAGCACCTTTACCCACCATTACCCCCAGCCTTGATGATTAAAAACACAACACCTCTTCCCCACCATTGTAGCACTGAAAGCCAGCCTTCTCCCCCATCCCTGGAGAGGTGATGTCTGGTCCATTAATCAACAGTATGTACCTCTTTCCCCACCATTATAACAAATCCCAATCCCATATTTTTTTTCTAATCTCAGTAAATTTAGTATATTTGAAAGCAGCAGTGCAGCGAAGTTGGGCAAAACATTTGCCTATAAATGTTTTTTAATTGTGACAAATTCCAGACATTTTTAAGTTTTATTTGCAAGCAGATTTGTCCAGCTCTACCAGTACAGTACATGCCGCTTATAACGGACTCAAATGACCAAAGACATTTCAGTCGCTATAAGCATTGTCCGTATAATCGCAAAGCAAATAAACAAAAAACAATTGCATTGCATTGCACAGTGATTAGTGAATACAGCTCTTTTTTGACTATGTTTAGATTGCTGTGCAGGCATCCTCGAAGTAAAACATAACTTTTATTAAATAACTTAAAAGAGTGTGCTACGGTTCGACTTGCGTGCTGTATCAATCCTCTTTCTCAGACTCGTGCTACCGGAAGAACAGTGAGATTTTTGGTGCATCTTCTTTTTGGCGGGCATTCGAAAACCAATGGAGGAGAGCCTCCTCCATATCAACGTCTTTACCATCCCATTTTCTCTTGCACTCAAGATTTTGATTTGAGTGCCAGTCAGCCATGAGATGCTCTTTTGCTTTGATAAGATCACTCAGAGTCAATTTTGCAATTCTGAAGTGAATTGACAAATCCCTGAGGCTGAGCTTAGGAAGCGTGTCGATTTCTTCTAGGATTTGAATTTTCTGGCCAAGAGTCATCGTGCTTCATTTAATTCCGGCCATTATTGAGCACAAAATGCAGCAACTCGGGATACCGGCACAATGAGGAAGCTAATGATAGTGCTAGCTTTTATGTTCCTCTAATTGCATCGTTTCACACCTTGTTAAGTGGAGCCAGAAGGTGTTGGAAGGAGACTAAAATGGCCAGTATAGACGGTGGCCAAAGTACAGGTTAACAAAGCAGTTTAATACGCAGTCAATAGGAAAAGGTATTTGGCAAATGAATTTCGGGTGAATTAACTGGCGGTCCTAATTAACTGAGGTCGTATTAAGTGGTGCATACTGTATTTCAGTATTTTAAAACATTGAATTACCTATTTCCACCTCCAACCCACCTTGTCTACACCTGACAAACATCCACCCCCACTTAATTTACTACCACCATATACCCTTCCGACCCCCCCTGCCATCTCATCTGCCTTACCTTTCCTGCCCTCCTCAACTTACGCATTCCCTGTGTCACTCTCTCTAAAAGTGCAGGTCACCTGCGTCCTACCACCAAACAGTGGTCCCTCACCTTTCTCAAAGTCCTAGCCCTACTACTTCTAATATCAGAAAATATTCACCCGAACCCTGGCCCCGTCACCCATAGTCAACAGACATCATATCAAGGGCTGCGCATAGCCACCATGAACATCTTCAGCTTTCCCAAAAGGACAGCATCCTTCCAAAGCTGGCTATTGCAATACTAGCTGGATGTCCATGCACTCACAGAAACATGGCTCTCAAAAAAAAGCAAACCTGGACTTCCGGGTTGCAATGGCTGCCAAATAGACGTGCTCTCAAGTACTCTGCAAACTCTCTTAACTTACGCCCATTAAAACTACTGGCTCAGTTCTGTAATCAACGGGAGGAAAACACGGACAGAAAACTAGTTTCTTACTCATTTGTTACTCTGCTCAGTATCTCTTTCTGCGAGCACAGAAATGAAATCTACGCAGCCAAAACACACACCGCCGCCATCTCCAGCAAAAATCATCCCGGCCAAAAAAAGTAAAGCTGGGGAGGAGGAGGATGACATTATTCCACCCATTTCACAAACTTTACTTACAGAGGCTACCTTTTTTGAAGGGCTTGCTCCCATTAAAGAGTCATTACAAGCCGTGGTAGGGGACCTGCAATCACTCAAATCCTCACTGCAACAACTTACTATTCAGACCGGGGATAATGAAGCTCAGATTTTGTCCCTAGATGACTGGAGGGCTCAAGTAGACCCAGAACTGATTGCCCTGAAGCAGTGGCTGCGCAAAACTGAAGACAAATTGGAGGACTTAGAAGGCTGCTCGAGCAGGAACAACATGATTATCCTGAACTCCCCGAGGGGGAAGAAGGTGCTAATTCCATTCTTTTCATTCAAAAACTGTGCACTAAACTTGCTGGTCCATCTCCTAACGGGTCCACTTATATTATAGAGAGAGCCCATTGTTCCCTCCAGCCCACTCCACCACCAGGTTCTCCGCCAAGACCACTAATCTTCTGCCTCCTGAACTACTTGGATAAACAAGTAATCATGGAAAAACTAAAGGATACCAAAGTAATCCAATGGGAAAATATTACCATAAGAATCGCTCAAGATCTTCCGCTTACTGTGAGGTAGAGACGTACTGAAATGCATCCATTAGTTACGAAGTTGATAGTGGCTGGGATATGCTACAGAATGAGATACCCTGCTACTCTACAAGTGTATCATGATGGCAAATGGCACTCATTCGATTCCTTCGTGGATGCAAGTACAGCTCTTAAGAAAATGTTACCAGATTTGTATAAATGACTTTAACTATATGTATGGGGATTTAAGAGTAATTATCAGGGCCTAAAATGGCATCAGCGCTATAGTAAGCGGCAACTACGATGGCATAGTTAACTGTAAACTCCAAGCCTGAGCGTTTTTAATACTTTTCAAGTCTCAACCTATTATTTGTTAAAACTTTGTAATGAGTAATGAAGTTTTGTTATAAGGCAGTCAGGATGGTAAACAAATGTAGTTAAGTAGCCAGTACCATGTGTGGTTCAAATGTTGAGCTTAACCTTTGTTATGTGCTACAATTATGATGCCAATGTTACTCAAGTTATATATTTACAATCATACATAGGTAACTTCCTCTAGTGTTTCAAACTGTGGGGGGGATGTGGATACCATCGAGATGCATTAATCTTGATAGCAGCTTTCAGCAAGCGGATATTTGTTTTGGGAGGTCAGTCAAGAGGACTGGGGCTAAGTAGCTCTTTTTCTTTATTTTTTGTTTGTTTTCCTGAGGTTTTGGGGAATAGAGGGGTGGGAGGGACTACCTTAATTAATATTTGTCAATATGGATAAATCTAAACACTTTGAGAAGAGGCAAGTTGTAAGGAAGCAGCATCTATACATGTTTCAATGGCAGCAACATATAGTGCATGCACTTTATTTGGGCATGATGATTGAGCTTATAACCACTCTGTTTTCAAGCCTGGGCCTTGCAAAGACCCATTTTGGAATTGCCCTTTCTAACCAAATCCCCCTTGTCCAATGTCCTACTTAACTCTTTAAACAATAAACATGGCTACAAGATTTGTGACTTGGAATGTGAAAGGGGCTAGATGTAGGGTCAAAAGATAACAGATCCTCAGACATCTGGAATCTTAATACAGTAATATATTTTTTCTACAAGAAGCCCACCTACTGGAATGTGAGGTGAATTTATTTCGCAGACGACAAATTGAGCAGGTATATGTTGCTGGTAATGCTACTGCACAAAGGGGGGTAGCGATTCTAATTACAAAAAATACATCCTTCCAAATGCAGAGCTCTCATCTAGATCCTCAGGGCAGATTTATTTTTAATTAAAGGACTGCTGGACCATGAGGAAATAGTGTTGGGCTCAATATACGGGCCAAACAATGATTGTCCAGAATTTTTCTCAGCACTATCACTCCATCTGACCTCTTATCCAAAACTCCCAATAATTCTGGCTAAAGACTGGAACATAGTTTGTTCACCAGAACTCGATAGATCCCCTGGTCATAAGGGACTGGCCCTCTTCTTAGGGCAAAATGCTTTGCTAGAATTAATAGCGGATCATGGCCTAGTAGATCCATGGAGGCTACTGAATCCCCACTCTAAACAATTTACCTTTTATTCCTCATATTGACTACTTTTTGATAAAAACCTTGCACTGCTGGGGCTCCAGGGTAGCGGCACAATCCCCTCCACTATTTCGGACCACACTCAAGTGTGGCTCGAGGAGACCCTTCCACATGCTTTCTGTAAGGAAAGCAACTGGAAATTTAATACTCAACTGCTCCACGATCCAAATATTGTTCAAATGCTCAAGAAAACGATTGAACAATATCTTAGTTCTAATCAAAACTCAATACAGCAGGTTGATAAGATCTGGTGTGCCCTTAAGTGTGTCCTTAGAGGGGAATGCATTTGGTTAGCTACCTTTAGGAAAAGAAAAAGAGAAGCTCACTCAGCTATCCTTCTGAGGCAACTTAAAGCTTTAGAAGAGGAACTAACTCCTAATCTAGATGATTCCCTTTTGACCCAGACAACACAAGTAAGGAATCAATACCAAGAAACTCTACAGGAGCAAGCGCAAGCGCAATATGCCCTATTTAAAACCAGTATCCATTATGTAGATCAAGAAGGTAAAGCCAGTCACCTACTAGCTCTCAGACTCAAAAAGCAGGAAGAGTCGAGGCTCATTACAGCCTTAAATTCTCTTACTGATGATTCTCTAATTACAAATCCAAAGGAAATGGTTCTAGAGTTTGAGAATTACTATAAATCCCTATATTTCCCTCCTATTAACCCCCCACAGATCTCAGATATCAAGAAATATCTAGACTCCATCCCTCTTCCAACTCTTAGTGATGTACAAAGAAGTAATCTTTCCAAAATAACTCAGGCAGAACTGGAAATGGCAATCTGTTCCCTCCCAGAGGGTAAAGCTCCAGGTCCGGACGGTTTCTCTCCTGGCTTCTATAAATCTTTTGTAGAGCAGCTCTCCCACCTTCTTCTGCAGATGTTTAACTTCTTCTGTGAGGTAGGACTTTCCGATCCTTCTACACTAGAAGCTCTCATAAGTCTCCTTCCTAAACCCAACAAACCCAAAAACAGAGTATGTAACTACCGCCCTATATCCTTAATGAATTATGACATCAAACTTTTTGCCAATATCTTAGCCTCAAGGATGGCCGCTGTCTGAACCCCACTGCTTAATCCAGAGCAAGTCAGTTTCATAGCAGGCCGTTCCTCGACCGGCCATTTACAAAAACTTTTCCATATCTTCTCCGCCTCCAGGGAGGCCCCATGCCCAATGGTTCTGATCTCCCTGGATGCAGAAAAAGCATTTGATAGGGTCAGCTGGGTCTTTCTCTTCGAAATCCTTATTAAATTTGACTTTCCAAAACAATTTGTACAATGGATCCAAGTACTGTACACTAACCCAACTGCCAAAATATACTGCAATGGAGTTTATTCAAACCCTTTCCAGCTATTTTCTGGAACTAGATGGGGTGTCCACTCTCCCCACTGCTGTTTAATCTTTACCTTGAACCACTTCTACATCTTCTGCAAAATTCCCCACTTATAAAAGGTATTCCAACTGGGCCCTTTAACCTTCATCTATCAGTTTACGTAGATGATATATTATTACATATTTCAGAGCCTAATACTTCAATTTCCGCAATACTTGATATAGTTCATACTTTTGGGTCCCTCTCTAACTACAAACTTAACATAGAAAAATCATTACTTATGCCTTTAAATAAACTTACTTATTGGTCACAGATGGAGGGGGTCAACCTAGCCTGGACGTCTCAAATTAAATATCTCGAAAAAACTTTAGTTCAAGATATGTCTCAAATTAGGAAACTTAACCTAGATTCTTTATTAGAAACTGTACAACAAGACCTAGGAAGATGGGCCCCCCTATATCTCTCCCTACAAGGGTGAATCAATGTAATCAAAATTAACATTCTTCCAAGGGTTTTTTACCCTTTGAATATGCTAAACTTTTATCTCCCACTTACTTGGTTCCAAAACCTCCAGAGCATTATATCCCAGTTTCTCTGGCAAAACAAACCACCAAGAAGATCGTACATTAAACTGGGGGCACCAAAGCATAACAGCGGACTTAAACTTCCCAATTTTTTCCACTATTATCTAGCCAGCCATTTAGTCAAGTACCTGCGATGGATACCGCCGCAAAATAATTCCTCCTTCACTCTGGTATGGCTACATCTGGAATGCCATTTCATCAACCAAGGCAACATATCGCCAATCAGTTTGCTATATACTGATACCAAATCCTGTACTGAGGTTATTGACAACGATCTAATTCTAATGTAAATAAAAGTACATGGTCAGTTTTGTAGGGCACTTAAATATGATAACTGCACAGATACATCACAACCGTTATACCATAATCTTAATATTAGATTGGATGGGCATTGCTTAACTCCACAACCGAACTCTAATCTAATGGAGCTCAAGATTTCCAATTTACCAGAGAATGGAAAGCTTCGGACTACACCGGATCTTTTACCTCTCCTGGCTCTCCCAAAAAAGTAGATTTTTAAAGGATACCAAATTCGGCACTTGCTGGTCACCAAATTCGGCACAGGAATATGGCACAATGATCACTCTGAACTTATCATCTCACTTCATAATTTGGCATGGCAGCCTCATGCAGTCTCCCAAATTACCTCAATGTTATACACAACTATTTGTTCTGTGGGACACGAAGCCTCCTCATACTGGGAAGCCCAGTACCCCAACAAAGAAACCCCTTGGGATAAGATTTGGCAATCCATAAACTGGTACACCTCCAATGATAAGCTTCGTCTTATGCAATTTTGCATTCTGCACAACTTGTATTATACCCCACTGAAACTTTTCAAAATGGGAAAGATGCAGGATACGAATTGCACAAGATGTGGTCTTAGTGAGGGTACTTTATTTCATGTCATGTGAGATTGTCCCAAAATTAGACTATTGTGGAATGAGATAAAGGCCAGGGCAGATCCATTACTGGGAATTGTAGATCTCTTTACACCTGAAATCTGTATGTTGGGTGACTTATCACATATTTTGATAAAGGAAAGGAAGTATGCTATGACTCTTTTCTCCCACACAGTTAAAAAACTGGTATTAAAACATTGGAAGGATTTCTCCATTATCTCTTACTCAGAATGGTTGAACGCATTCCTCTGTAATCTTAGGATAGAAAAAATGATAGCATTTCTTAGACACACTCCAGCAGTCTTTGATAAGAAGTGGGGAAAAATTTACACATTATATGCTTTGACCGGTAAATGAACCCTTTCACATTTAAGCAACTTATCTACTCTCATAACCCAGGATATCTTAGTGATGTTTGGTAGTACCATACTCCTTAGCTGCCTCTAAGAAATTGACCAAAGCAAGAACTGGTATCAAGTGTACCTATCTTATCCAATTAACTTGCTGCTATAATTTTATCCATATATTACAATGAGGTAGTAGTAGGTAAGGTTGGGGAGGGTGAGGGGGGGGGAAGGAGGAGGATGGTAGTAGGTTATTAGCTTTAGTATCTTGTCTTTGTGTTAATTGAGCCAATGTAATCACATGGCTTATAACCATTTTATAATGTCAAATTATGTCTGAGTTATGCCTTGCTTACCTGTATGTAATGGATATTTACAAATTATCAATAAAATATATTTAATTTAAAAAAAAAAAAAACCTGACTCATTCATCACCTTCCCTGGCTTCACTCTACACAGAGCTCACAGTGGGTAAATGGGGTGGTGGATGTGCCCTCTATGTCCGATACTCACTACTGAACCAAGCTTTTCCAGCCCCCCCCAGACCATGGCACCCAAGCTCTATCTATAAAACTTACCCTGGACCCCACTAGGGCTCCTCTAACCATCACTGTGGCATATGTTCTCCCATGGAACCAAACAATAGCCATATAATCCCTCTCTAACTATATCTCCTATTTCCCTCCCAAAACGGAACATATCCTGGTTGGTGATCTAAAAGTAAACTGGCTCGCCAGTTTGGCAGCTGCTGTCAAGGACACCTTTGTGGCACTGGGCCATACCCAGCTGGTTTGCCAACCCACTAGGGTGAACACCTCAAACGACTCCCAAACCCTACTAGACATACTACTAACCAATTGACCACATAGAATCTCTGATCTAGTGGTCCTTCCAGACTCACTGAGTGACCACTCCCCCATCCTCTTCTCCTGGTCATGTCACCTTCCCAAACCTCAACCTAGTGTATCCACCTGCTGGCGCCTATGGCAAAGTGGCCTTAAAAAAATCAGACACTATCTGGCCCAGTGGGACTGGTCCCCTATATCCCTGCCCCTAATATTGATGTGGCCCTTGATTACTTCACACACTCATTCAACAAAGCGTGTGACATTTACGTTCCCTCTAACTAAAACACAGTCTGTAAAACATAATGTCCCATGGATCATGCCCTTATTATAGCAGCAACTAAAACAAAGGGATAGAGATGTTGAATCTGGCTCTCAATCAGATAGACAAGCCTAAAAAGCCGCACGTAATAGGTACACATGGACCATGCGCAAGGCTAAGGCTGATTATTATAAAGACACCCTGGCATCCTCCTGGGGGAGTGTGCAGAAATTTTGGGACAACATTAAAGAGCTAAATGGTAAATCCTGCCTCCCTCCACCCTCCCAGCTCTGCATCAATAATGCCACCTCTACTGACCCCCAGGCCATTGCTGACTGCCTTAACTCCACTTTTTCTGACCTCAGCACAGTACTCTCTAGCAACTTCTTCAACCCTATTCCTGCTACCCCTGAGCCCAACCTCAAATGCTCCCCATTCTACCTTAGTGTCATTACAAAGCAGGAGGCCAAAACCTACCTCTCCAAAGCTCTCAGTGGCTCCAACCATTGCAAATACTCTTTTGCTATGAAAATCCTTTACCGGGTCCTTGATACTGTTCTCGCCCCCTGACTGACCTCCTTAACCACTCCCAATGCCTGGGACAGTTCCCAACCACCTGGAAGACTGCTACAATTACCCCAATACTAAAAAGTAGAGACAACACCAACCCCAACAACTATCGGCCCATCTCCATCCTCCCTCCCTCCCCCTCTCAAAAGGCCTCAAAAAAATAATTGCTGACCAACTCACCGAGTATCTGCTTTCCCACAATTTACTATGTACTGAGCAACATGGATTCAGATCAGGCCATAGCACAACCACCACCCTCATCGAATTCTCAAATTTCATTCACTCTGCCCTGGACCATAAACATCTTGCCAGTGTCATCTTCATAGACCTCTCTAAGGCCTTCAACACGGTCTCCCACCCTCTCCTCCTAGACACACTCCACCTCACTGGTCTATCACATGGTCCCCTCTCTTGGTTCAATAGTTACCTTACTACTAGATCCCAATGTGTCAAGATAAATGACACCCTATCTTCCATCCTGCCTGTCCATTCAGGGGTTCCCCAGGGTTCCATACTGGGCCCTTTACTGTTCAGTATCTACTTAAATGCGCTACCCAAATGCTGCTCTGGTAACTTGCTCCTATATGCTGCTGATGCGGTTCCCTATGCCATGCACCCTAGCCCTGCTGTCCTACAGTCCTCCCTCCAAGACTCTTTCAAGCAGATTGAAAGCTGGTTCACTGACCACAGACTCGTGGTCAACATCAAAAAAACAAAGGCCATGCTCTTTGCCCACCGGCAAAGCAACGACAAAGACGCTGAACTTAAAATTCTCTCCCATGCTCACCTTCCTCTGGAACAAGTACATACTTATAAATATCTCAGCCTCACTTTTGACACCTCCCTGTCCTTCCATGCCCATATTAATATCCTATCCTCAGCCATTAATTCCTGCATCGGCCTTCTCTACCAGCACAAGGACTGCCTAACACCAGAAGCACTCAGTCTGGCTGTCATCTCTTCTGTCCTTTCTCTCTCTCGTTGACTATGGGCTCCCCATCTACTCAGCCACTGACAACACCACCCTAAACAAAATTCGCATAGCTATAAATAAAGCATGCCAACTCCTCCTAGGAGCTGACAGACACTCCCATACCTGTACCCTCTGCACCCTCACAACATTCTCACCCTGGAGGAAAGACTACAATACCAAACTTGTCTACTCAGCAAAAAGATCCACCTAGGGTTGTCCCCACTGGGGGTCTCTGCCGCCCTACTTTTGTGCTTCCCCCTGCAGCAACCCGTTCCATCAACAAACACCTGTGGATCGTGCCCAGGGCCAGAACCTCTCTAGCTCAGCGATCATTCCCCTATAGAGCCCCCATCTGGTACAACAAACGTCCCTCTACCATAACCTCCATTCCCAAATTAGGGCACTTTAAGACCACCCTAAGAAAATCACATTCTCTCTTTATGCCAATGCCAGTGCATTCGCTAATCCTCCTTATTGGCCCTCACAGAGCTCCCCTTAGCTGGTCCTTAACAATGTCATCTCTAGACTGCACCCCCACTCAGTTCCCCTGCCTTCTGAACCACTGACTTTCTCAATCAGACCTAATTGCAAGCTCCAGGGTTGCCCTGTCTATACCAGTATGCAATTTATCCTAACTGTTATTTATTACTGCTGAATCTTTATTCAATGCAGGGTACCACTACTACCATTAGCCACCACCTGTATAAGACATCTTCATTACTGATCACTGTTTCTGCTATCTGACAATGCCCCCGAGGCTGCACTTACTCTGTAACTGTAACTCTTGAATTTATGTCAATACCATAGCTACCACATGTATAGGTCATCATCCACCCTGGCTACTATTTGTAAAATACCTCTGTCTGAGCTGTGATGTCTTACTGCTGTTCTGTATCACTGTATGTATGATGTTGTCTGATGCGGAGACTTTGTGAATTAGTCTATGACTCTAAGGGTTGTAATTCCTATCATATGTTTAAATAAATTAAATAAATAAATAAGTCTGCCAATTTATTACGCTTGGAATTAGTAAATCTAACAAATGGTTAGAATCAAGAAAGATATAGTGAACAAAATGGTAATCATCTTGAGAATATATTCAACATGTAGGCTAATATTTTTTATTAAGTGAATCTGAAAATAGACTTTTTGTGAAAATATGTTTTGCTGCACTACTGCTTTATCCTGCATCTGCTGATCTGCATGAATGTAATCCTGTCCTCCTCCCCCATGTCATCTAAGAAAGGATACAATAATAGCATGCCTGTTGTGAATGGCTACCTGCACAGACCCTTCCCTCACCACCATGACTGGTCACCATCTCATAAATGAGACTGCATACGTAAAAAGGTAATCCATACTTGCTACTGTGTTCACAAGTATGATGTCATTCATCAGACTGTAGTAAGCGAAAGTGGTAAAGGAAGGTCTGTGTGCAGGTCACTGTCCACCATCACCATGTCAACTAATCCCTTGAGGGTTAATGGAGTCGGGATTACAGTGTATTACATTGATTGGGACTGGTAAGAATATGGCAACATTTAGATTACATTTTTTTTTCTCTGTTAGATATCTCCTGAAGAAGACCTAAGGTCGAAACATAGATTTTTAACTCTATTTTCTGTTTTCAGCGTGCATTTAATATAACTATTTTATTTTGCTTTCAGACCACATGCTGATGCAGTGCCTTGTTTTTGGTTTAACATTTCGATTTGCAGCTAAGCTGGGGATAAAGGTTCATAATGTTCCAATTTTCACTCCACCAAGGCTGGGGGGAGGAGCATGGAAGTACATGCTATAGGAGTAGGTAAAAGGGATATGCATTTGTTAAGTTGGGGCATGGGGAGATGGAAAGGTAAGGGTGATGGGGGGGGTAGTGGGAAGAATTTGTGTTTTAAACAAATGACAACTAAGCTACAGTATGCGAAGTGGCACTTCACCAGCCAGTTGTCGCTTTTTGCTAGGCAAAGTACTACACATAATGTGCACTTTGCCAGTAAAGTGTTGCATCATAAACTGTTTACTTGGCAAGGTGGGCACTTTGTTTCACAAAAAAAAAAAACTTTGTGAAGGTATGGTTAAGTATGAGATGATTTGTGAAGTTTCCACAAAGCAGGTTCCCAACCTCACATGTTGCTTCATCGGAGGTATTTGCAATAGTTCCACCATCTGATTCCTATTGGGCCCTATGCACTAATGGGGCAAGGTGGCTACGTGTGCACATCTGGGGTGTGCAACCACTCTGCACTCATTGCACCACCCGTGTAGCCAGCCACAGGATTCACCCATGGGGTGTGCAGCCTGCCTCATCTCATAGAGTGCAACATGGTTGGGGCAGGCAGGGGGCATGCCCACACTCCATGACATACACACACAGAGTCGCAGAGCGCTGGGCACAGGGGTACACAGTATGCAGGGGGAACCCATGCCTTAAGGTCTGCACATCTCCTGGGATGTGGCCCCCCCCATCACCGACAGACAGGTGGGGACTGCCGTACACCACACCAAGCCGCCCCAGGCCACGGACAGTGAATGGCGGTCTGGGGATGGCTGCCTGGGCACCAGCCTGCCTCATGTGTTCTGCGTGCTGTGGGGCAGCAGCCATATCTCAGTATCCGCAGGCACGTCGGGCATCCCATTGGATGCCGGCCCAGTCTGCATATATTTCCTCCATGCTCCCATGCACCGAGGTGGCAGGGATGCAGACAGGTGGCTGGTGGTTGTGAATACGGCCGGTGTGCACCTGTCCATGGGTGCACAGCTACACAGGCAGGGTACTTGTGGATTCAGCATACCCCCTTCCCATTGGTGCATAGGGACTTATATTCGAACCTTCAAACAATAATTTACAGAATGATCACCAAAAGCACAATAACATTTATATTTTCATAAGAAATTATATGATGGCTGAAAAATGTAATACTCTCTGGAATCATTAATTGCAATACTGATGTCTAAGGATCTTATGTAGCTATCAATCATTATGTTTGTACCACCTGCATCTATGTGATTAATATAGTAGCATGTTTTATTTAATTAGGCAAATCATTTTGCCTTTGTCTTTTCTGGAAAAAGCAAAACAAATTTAGAAACAGTTACTCAATCTTAAAAGCAGTGTTGAAACAACAGTTGAATTATTTGAAGTCATTATTTAAAAGATGGAAGACTTTAGATGCTATGCTATCATAGAAACCTAGAATTTTGATGGCAGATAAGGACCGCTTGGCCCATCCAGTCTTCCCATTCCTACCTGTCTATATGATTACCACAGACCATTCCTGACCTACAGATCTTTCTCCCTCCCCCTTCCTTTCCACAATGATTAATTTGTGCTTATCCCATGCATTTTGAGCCCACCACTGTTTTTACCCCCCACCTCTGCTGGAAGTCTGTTACAGAAATCCACCTCCCTGTCTATTAAGAAGTACTTAGAAACATAGAAACATAGACTTTAACGGCAGATAAGGACCGCTAGGCCCATCTAGTCTGCCCATTTCCCTACCTACAGGATAGGCCGCAGATCCTAGTTAACCAACAGCCTTTATCTTCCTGCCCCCCCACAAGAATTGCCTTGTGTCTGTCCCATGCATTCTTGAATTCTCCCACAGTTTTAGACCCCACAACTTCCTCAGGAAGGCTGTTCCATGCATCCACTACCCTCTCTGTGAAATAATACTTCCTCACATTGCCCCTGAACCGCCCTCCTTCTATCTTTAAATTGTGTCCTCTTGTTCTTGCAAGTCTCTTTTTCTGAAAGATGCTACCCTACTTCCTCACATCTCTCTTGAATCTAACCCCCTTCAGCTTCATAGCAGGTCCCCTTGTTCTTGAGCACTTTCCTACTGAAAAATAATTCAGGTCTCTATCATATCCCCCTCTCCCTCCTCTGTTCCAGAGTTTCCATATTGAGGTCCTTTAGTCTCTCCTCATAGGACATTTGATGCAGACCCTGCATCATTTTAGTTGCTGTCCTCTGGACTGCCTCCAGTATGTCTATACCCTTCCAGTGATGTACTGTAGTCTCCAGAATTGGACACAGTACTCTAGGTGGGGTCTTACTGATGATCTACACAGAGGCAACACCACCTCCCCTTTTCTGCTAATGATACCCTTCCCTGTGCACCCCAGCAACCCGCTAGCCCTCCCAACTGCATTATCACAGTGTCTGGCCACCTTTAGGTTATCTGGTATTATTACCCTCAGGTCTCTTTCCTGCTTGGTGGTGGTCAATACCACTCCACCCATTGTGTATTCTACCCCTGAGTTTCTGTGACTGAAGTGCATTATTTTGCACTTTTTCACATTGAAACCCAGCTGCCATACCCTTGACCACTCCTCCAGTTTTCTTAGGTCTATGCTCATCCTTTTCAACCCACCCTGGAGTGTCTACTCTATTGCAGATTTTGGTGTCATCTGCAAAGAGGCAGACTTTCCCTTCCAGCTCACTTGTAATTTTGAAGTAACTGTGTAAATAATGAAAGAATTTGGATGCTCCACTGTCACCTGTATTCTCAATATGCTATACAACAGTATTTATGTGAATTTGTAAACAGTACCTAATTGCCATTCACAAAATCCAACCTAGGGTTTAAGATTGTATATACATATTAAACAATTATATAATGTAGTTTGTATATAAACTAGATTAAAACCACTATAGAAAAATAGTTTGTTTTTTTCCTTGGACACATTACAGACACATCATAGTTTAATCTGATTTTCTGAATATTTATCTACATAGAACCCACCACTTCAGAGACCAATGTTACAACAGCAACAACATTGATAACTGAAGTTACAACTATCCAAGAAACAACTCCAGCAGTGTCTACAAATTCAACTGCAGGTACCGCCATTTGTTATTACGAACATATAAATTTGCCAACAGAAACAGGCCATAATGGTCTATAATGGTCCATCAAGTCTGCTCACATTTGCTGCTCAGTTTAGTTCCCTGGAGCTGCCCCTCCCCCACCTCCACCCCATTACCCCCTCCTCTTCCCCTTCCCCATAATGACTCTTCCTGATCCAACCCTGTTTATGCCCTTAAGGTGCTTAAAGGTTTCTATCATGTCCCGCCTCTCTCTTCTGTCCTGCAGGGAGTACATGTTGAGCTCGCTCAGCCTCTCCTCATAAGCTGTGTCCCCCATGTCCTGGATCATTTTGGTTGCCCTCTGCTGGATCCCCTCCAGCAGTTTGATATTCTTCTTCAGATAGGGGCACAAAGAACTACACACAGTATTTCAGATGTGGTTTCACCAGTGACCTGTACAGTGGCAGAATAACTTCCTCACTCCTAGAGGTGATTCCCTTGGTATGCAACCCAGCATTTTATTTGCTTTGGCTGCAGCCTTACTGCATTGTGCTGAATGTTTCATATCACCCCTGACCACTACTTCAAGGTCCTGTTCCTCCTCTGAGACTGTCACCTGTACTCCCCCAGCCAGTATCTGGCCTTTGGGTTCTTGGTACCCATGTCCTGCATGACCTTGCATTTCTTAGCATTGAAACTCAACTGCCAGATGCCTGACAATTTCTCTAGCCTAACAAGATTGTCACTTAAATCCTGTCTCCCCTTCTCTGTGTCCACCCTCCCACAGAGCTTAGTATCATCTGCAGAAAGGCAGATCTTATTTTTGACCCCCTCTGCTATGTCACCAATAAAGATGTTGAACAGCACAGGTCAGAGTACTGAGCCCTGCGGGACCCCGCTGGTTACAGGTCTAGGTTTGGATAGTCACCCCCCACTACCACTCTCTGGTTCCTGTTCCATATCCAGCTCTTGACCCACCCTAGCAGTTTGTCCCCTATTCCCAGGTCCCCCAGCATACAGATCAGCATGCCATGTAGCACTGAATTGAATGCTTTGCTGAAATCCAGGTACCTGACATCCACTGCCTTCTCCCTGTCCAGTGACCTCATAACCCAGTTGAGGAAGTCTATCCATATTGGTTTGACAAGCTCGCCCCCTGACAAACTCATGCTGCCTGTCATCCTGGAGACCATTTGCCTCAAGGAAGGACACTAGCCTTTTCTTAAAATTGACTCCATTAATCTTCCCTCTATGGATGTTAGACTAACTGCCCTGTCATTACCCGGCTCTTCCCTGGGACCACTCTTGTGGAGTGGTACCACATGAGCCATCTGCCAGTCCTGCAGCACACACACCTTCTCCAGTGAGATGATAAACAGGTCCATCAGTGGGACTGCTAGTACCTCCACCAGCTCCCTCAGCACCCTTGGATGTACACCATCTGGGCCAGGTGCCTTGTCCATCTGCATTACCCTTAGGACCCTGTCTCCCCAGCATAATCCTCTCCCCAAGGCTCCCCCCAATCATCCCCTGTGGCATAGGTCCATCTGCCTCCATAGTGAAGAAAGAATAAAAGTACTCATTTAGTGCCTCCACTTGCTCTTCACCCTTTTCTGTCCATCCTCCCTCTTTATCCAAATAATCTTTTCCCTTCTGCTTCTTCTCTCCTTAATGTATCAGAAGAAGTCTTTCTCCCCTTCCTTAATCCCCTGTGCCAGCCTTAGTTCTTTCTCAGACTTGGCTGCTCTACCCTCTCTCCCTGCCTTTAGAGATTTCTTTGTGTATACCTCTCTGCCTCCTCCCTCAAGGTACACTTGTACTTCAGGAAGGCAGCCCACTTTTCCTTTATTTTCTCTGACACCTTACTGTTATACCAGTTACATCTCTTGATCCTGGAGGTTTTTTTTATAAGCCTTTATACAAGTGTCAGTGTCCTAGATTAACCCCTTCTTAATGACTGACCATTTCTGATCCACATCCATCTCCGGTCGGAGCTTTTCCTGGTGCTTCTCTAGTATGTTACCCGTTCTAGCGAAGTCTGCCTTCTTGAAGCCCTTCACCCTCATTTTTGTCTTGGTTGCCTTCTTCCCCATGCTGATGTAAAACCACACTATGCTGTGGTCACTGCCTGCAAGGGCTCCCTCACTTCCACTTCCTGGACCTGCTCCCCATCTGATAACACTAGGTCTGGTATGGCCTCTTCTCTTTTTGGCTGTGTGACTTCCTGTGTCAGGAAACACTCCTGAATAGCATCCAGGAGGATCTGTTCCCTGCAACAAGAGGTAGCCAGGGGGTGGGGTGCTCTAGTCTACTCCGAGTAGATTGAAGTCTCCTGGTATTACAATGTTCCTTCTCCTTCCTGCCCTCCTAATCTAGTTCCCCAACTCTCTGTCCAACTCTATGCCCTGTGAAGGTGGTCTGTACACCACTCCCACATGAATCTGTCTCCCAGCGGTGTTCTGGAGTACAACCCACAGGGCTTCGGTTGTGCCCTCTTCCCCCTCTTCCCTTGTGCACCTTATCCCTTCTCTTATGTACAGTGCCACTCTGCCTCCCCTTCTCTTATATCTGTCCTTCCTATGCAATTGTTACTTAGGGATCTCAAGGTCCCAGTCATAGTACTGGGATGCCAATGTTTCTGTGATAGAAGCTATGTCCACCTCCCCCCTGCCATCAGCGCCTGTAGATCTGCTGCCTTGTTAGCCAGACTCCTCACATTCAAGGACACCACCTTCCAGCATGAGTCCTGTCCCTCTTTGCTCCTGATCCTCCCCCCTGTCCCTTCTATCCCCTTCCCTTGCCCTCTCACTGTACCTTTGTGATATCTTTGTGATATCCAGGACTGGATGAGGTCCAGTTGGTTGAAGTTGAATTCTGGGAAGATGGAGGTGATGGTTTTGGATCCTGATCGCTGGATAGGGGGACTTGAGGTAGGCTTCCCTTTAGGATTGTTTCTTGGGGGAACTGAGCTTCAGGTCTCTGAACAGGTGCAAGACCTAGGGGTGATGTTGGATGCAGGGTTGACACTTCGGACTCATGTGTCAGCTATTGTTAAGTCATCTTTTTACCACCTGAGAAACATCGCTAGGATCAAGCACCTTGTTCTGTCCGGTGATCTGCTTACACTAATCCATGCCTTTGTGACCTCGCATTTAGATTACTGCAACTTGCTTTACTTTGGGCTTCTGGGGGTTGATATCCACTGCCTGCAGCTAGTGCAGAATTCTGCAGCCCAGTTGTTGATGGGGACTCCTAGATCTTCCCATATCACACCAGTACTGCGGGAACTGCACTGGCTGCCAGTACAGTGGCAGATCACCTTCAAAGTCGGATTACTGACTTATAAAGCCCTACACGAACTGGGCCCTGACTACCTGAAAGAGCTTCTGATTCCTTATCACCCTGTGAGACCACTCTGCTCGGCTGACAAGGGGTTGCTAGAGAATCCGAGGGTGACTTTAAAATCTGCCAGGGCCCGTGCTTTTATGTTCGTGGCCCTGTCCCTCTGGAATTCTCCACTCCATCAGATTAGGGAGTGCATGACCATGGGGAGCTTTTAACAGGCCCTAAAATATTTTCTCTGGGTTAAAGCATATGGTACTGATGATTTCTGATCTGTACTATACATTTTATGATGATGATTCTGTTTTTATTGTGTTCATTCTTTTACTGTACTGCGCCTTGATACTTGAAAGGTGCATAATAAATAAAGTATTATTATTATTACTATATCTGGGAATAGTGATGCAACAATACAAAAAAGATACCAGCTAAGTTTTGGCAAAGTAACATTACCTTTATGCAAAACTGCATATAGTTCACCATCCTACATCATTCTTTGTTTGCATTTTGTATTGAAAAGCAAAAAAGAAAATCCTTCCCTCAACCCATCAAAGCACCTTTACCCACCATCACCTCCAGCATTGACGATTACAACGCAGCACCTCTTCCCCACCATTGTGGCACTCAATGCCAGCCTTCTTGCCCAGCCCTGGAGAGGAGAGGTCTGTTCCATTAATAAACATTATGTACCCCTTCCACCACCATTGTAACAAACCCCAATCCCATACTTTTTTTGAGCCTCAGTCATTTTAGTAGTCTTGAAAGCAGCACAGCAGTGAAGTTGGGAAAATATTTGCCCCTACATATTTTTAACTGTAACACATTTCAGACATTTTCCAGGTTTTATTTGCAAGCAAATCAGTCCATATCTACCAGTATTTTGAACAAAAGGTTAGTATCAGAAAATATATATTTAACAGAATAGGAATCACTTTGAGAAACAGATTCAGCATATATGCTAACATGTTTATCAACTGAAGCTAAAATCTAAGCATTTTGTAAAAACATTTTTTTTTTGCTGTGCTGCTGCTTTATTCCATATCTGCTGACCCTCATGGCCCAAATCTCCTCCTCCACCTTCCCCATGCTATCCAAAAATGATGCAGTTATTGTTAGCATGTCCATTGTGAATAGCAACCAACACAGACCCTTCCCTCACCACCATGACTGCCCACAATCTCATTAATGAGACTGCATACACAGAGGGTAATCAATAGTCTCCATTCACACATGGTCTCATTCATTAGACTTCAGCCACTGAAGGTGGCAAAATGAAAGTCTGTGTGCAAGTCACTGTCCACCAACACCATGTCAACTAATGCCTTGAGGGTTATGGACTGGGAGTAACAATGTTCTATATTGGTTGTGGCTGGTGAGAATATGGCAGGAATTGGATCTGCCATGAAGCTGGGGAAAAGGGTTCATAATGACTTTAATGTTCCAAACTTTTTATGCACCATGGCTGGGGGAGGAGCATGGAAGTGCATGTTATAGGAGCTGATGGAATGGGCATCCATTTGTGAAGCTTGGTGCCTCATGAGGGGGAAGGCAAAGGTGTCAGGAGGGTAGTGGGAAGACCTTTTGTTTTAAACAAATGACAACAAAGCTATGTGAAGTGACACTTCACTAGGTAGTTGCCTCTTTGCTAGACAAAGTTCTACACATAGTGTGCACTTTGCCAGTAAAGTGTTGCATCACAAAATGTTCACCTGTCAAGTTGGGAAGTTTGCTTCACCTTTACAAAACAAACTCTGTTTAGAGCTGAAATGGCTGTGGAGAGCTTTTGGGATGTTTTTACCCATTATTTCTGATGAGTTTGCACAATGCAGATCTGCTGAGAGGCAGCTTCAATGTGGTCTTCCTTTTACACATTTTTACAATGGGCTGGATATTCAAAAGGGTTGCGCCATGCACAATAGGGTTGCACCTGTGCAAGTCCGAAATTGCGCCATTCTGCCATATTCAGCAGGAGGCAGTTGCACCCCCAAGTCAAGCCGAGCAACAGCGCAATGCTAGTGAAGGCATGCTGAACCGGAGGGGGAGGAACCATGCATAAACTGCACAGCCCGATATTCAGCGGGCTGTACAGAGTTGTGCAGGCGCAACCCTCAACCTGCACAACTTTGAGCCCCCAAAAAAAGGAGTAAGTCGAGGGCCACCCACAGGTGAGCTGCCGCATTGCAGGGTGCAACACAGCAGCTGCTACCTGTGGGTGGCCCTCAACTTACTCCCTGTGCACCCCCTGCAGCCCAATTGCGGGCATATTGTAACCCCTCCCCGGCTGGCCCGATCTGCGGGCATAAGTGTAAAACACCCCTCCCCGACTGGCCCGATCACGGGCATAAGTGTTAAGACAACCCCAGCCCCCACTAGCCCGGATCGGCAGGCATGTATAAATTCCCCCGACTGGCCCTAATCGCTCGGCATATGTAAATCTCCCCCACCCCCACTAGCTGCCGATCGCGGGCAGCACAGAACAAACACCCCAAGCAAGAATCACTGGTGGTCCAGTGACCACGATGCACGATCGCGGGCATTCAAGAGTACAACACTCTCTCGCGACTACCTGAGCCTTGGTGATTCAGTGGCCCCGTCAACTCCACTCACAGAGTTCTCCACCACGCGCTTCTCGGCAGCCGGTAGATTCCACCGCCTCACACTCCTCGTTGCCTGGGCGTCGACCGATCGCCCGGTAGGGCTGCATGCCCATTGGTTCAGAGCAAGAGCCATCACGCAGCCCATACTCGATACAGCAGTTCAGATATGAATGAATCATTCATTCACATATCTGGACTGCCTTAGTATGTATATTGCTACGCCCATTGGCTCTTGCTCTGAACCAACGGGCATGCAGCCCTTACTGGGCAGTCAGTCGGCGGGCGGCGGGCGGCAGGGCGGGTGGGATGCTGCCTCCCGCCGCTGCCGGGGGGGGGTGGTGAGGTCCGTGGGTGGTTGGGGTGGGGCCACTAGATCACCAGGGTAGGTGGTCCTTGGGGGTGTTTGACCTCTTTGCTGCCCGCGATCGAGCTTCATGGGTCCACTGGACCACCAGGGATATGTTCTTGGGGGTGTTTGACCTTCTCAGCGCTCCGCGATCGGGCTAGTGGGGATTTACACATATGCCCGCAATCGGCCAGTGGGGTTACACTTTATGCCCGCGATCGGCTGCAGGGGGCGTTGCTCCCTGACGGCTGCTGCCTGGCAGGGCGCCAGGCGCAAGTCCTCGGGGATCGGCGCACCTGCATGCTAATGGCATGCAAATGGGTCCATAAATAGATGCAAATGGCCCCCCCTGCACCTTGCATGAATTATGGCCCCATTTGCATGTCACCTTTTGAATATCAGAAATTTGCGCATGGTGCAATGGTACTTGCGCCATCGCATCTTAAATGCTTCACTCTGACCACTTGAGGTGGCGCAAGTTCCACTGCACCATGCACAGTGGCTGTGGCCGGGGGGTGATATTCAAAGGAGTTGCTCAATAGCGCAACTCCATTGCATATCGCCCCGGCCACACCCCTGCGCAACTATTTTGTGCAGCGCAAGGGCTTGCGCCACAGAATAGCGCAGTTTGAATATCCAGCCCAATGTGTTTTCTAGAATATGCCTGCTGATTGCTATATATTTAGCCTGGATTGTTCACAGAAGACAAGGCATCTTATTTTCAGTGGGGCTCTACATCTATACAATGTTATGCTGCATTGCATAAAATCAGAACACACTGAAAACAATATTTTGTATCTGGACTAGGCTACCCTGAATAAATACATTATAAAAATGATAAAATCATGACCCCAGTAAAAACAAGATATTGCATCAATCTGGGAGATCCTGAGTAAATACAGTGCAAAAATGTGTAAATGAAGATCCCTACGACAATGAGATGTAGCATCTCCCCTGCGCTATCCAGGATACAAAATATAGGATAAGAAATATTTAAAGAAAATCTACTGCAAACTGAACTTCACTGTGTTTACTGACATAAACAGTTTCTTTATTGTATTATAACATATTAGATTGCAGTATTTAATTTGAATGTTGTGGCCATGAGGATGGGTGTGTGTGTGTGTGTGTGTGTGTGTGTGTGTGTGTGTGTGTTTATTTTCTGTAGCTCAATATATTTCTTTCCCAAAAAGCATAGTAAAAAATGCCTACTGATTACTATATATTTAGCCTTTAGTTCACAGAAGACCTGACATATGTCTGAGACAGTGCTTATTATCAGATAGTGTCTTAAGAGGTTAAAAAACAGTGTAATTTTTTTCAATTCATTGTTGGGAAAGAGTGACATTTATGAGGTATGAATCTTTCTTGAAAGACAATACCTGCCCAGCTGAAGCTGGTAGGAAGAAAATGTTTAAATGCTAAGGGCCAGATATTCAAATCCTAGTGCCGGGGGCCAAGCTGTTGTGCTGGACTAGTGCCGACTTTGCACCCGACTGCTAAACCATAATGTATGCAGGGGAAAGACAGAGGGGAGGGGCCCAGAATGCCGGTGCACCGGCATATTCAAAAGAATAGCACTGCGCTACAGGCATTAGTGTGACCTGTAGCGCGGCGCTAGTTACCACTGAAAAAAAGCTGCCGGTAATGCAGCGCTAATGGGGTTGTGCCCCCACATCATGAACCCCGACCCCCATGTCCAGTAATAGCAACACATATCCCTGGTGTTCTACTTGTCCCACCACCCCCCCAGCACGATCCCCGACCCCCATTCCATGAATGAATACATCCTTTTCCCTGGTGTTCTAGTGGTCTCCCCAGCCCCAGCATGATCCCCGGCCCCGTAGACCCAAAAGACAGCAATACCTGGTGGTCTAGTGGTCCCTCCACCCAGACGTGTGCTGCCCATCTCCTCACAATTGTGGTATGATGGCATTAGCATAGCCTCCTCTCCCTCATCGAGACGGCTGCTGACAGTGGCATGCATGAGCGCCACTAAACGAGTAGCACTCCTGCATACTACAGTCAGCAGCCAGCTGGTAGGAAGAGGAGGGCTGTGCCAGCGCTGGTGCCGTATTCATTCAGTGTACAGGGGACCAACGCACACGCCTGGGTGGAGGGACCACAGACCACCAGATATTGCTGTCTTTCGTGGCTACAGGGGTTGGGGATCATGCTGGGGGGATGGGGGACCACTAGAACACCAGGGAAAAGGATGTATTCTTTCATGGAACAGGGGTCGGGGATTGTGCTGAGGGGTGGGGGGACCACTAGAACACCAGGGATATTACTGCATTACCACAGCTACAGGGATCAGGGTGGGGGTTGGTGGGAGCCACTAGACTACCAAGGTCACATGTGTGAATCAAGCACACTTATGCATGGGTGCGTTGTATGCACCCATACCTCCTGACTGTCCCTACTATTCAGGGAGGTCCCTGATTTAGTCTCCACATGTTCCTCTGTCCCTCACAGAATATGTATTTATGTGGCAGAAGAGTGGGGATTAACCTCACACATTAATGTCATACATGGCTGTTACAGACAGGTTCTGCTTCTGCAACTGCATCTTAGTGCAAATCCCCTTGTTTTACCAGCATTCTGAGTACATACCTCTGAAGCTGTGTCCCTGTTTATGGGTCTTTGTCTCTGATCCTTTGAAACCTTGTCCCTGATTCAGGGGGCAAGGGGTTGAGAGGTATGTATGCACCGACTGTGCATGCCAGCACACAGTTCCTGCTGCTTCCAGCCCGCAATTCCATGTCGACCAACAGGGGACGCTGTGGGCATGCTTTGGCCTACAGCATCCAGCCTGTACTTCCATTCTGACCAACAGCTGGAGCTGTCTGCTCCATGAAGAAGCACCGGGCAAACTGGGTGGTAATTTATTTATTTATTAGATCATCGGTTTATAGACATTTAAGTCAAAGACTCATTTATAAAGGCACCTCGTCAAGAGAGCAATACATCACAGCAAACAAAACAGTATAGTACATAATGCTTAGATTAAAAAAGCAACCAGTATTATAGGCATTCACTGGTGGTACAAGCTTGGTAATAGGTAGATCACAGTAGTCATAATATAGGTACATGAGTACCATGTCAGGCAGCAACCAGAAATATTTTATTACATTAGTCAGCAGATGTTGCCTGAGACTCCAGGCATATACAGCAAAAGTAGACAGGGGCAGACCCAGCCTAGGGGTGAGTGTAAGGGGCAGGTTGGAGATTATGTCAGTTGCAGCAGCGAGTGCTTGTCAGATGGCTTCTGAGGGAGACCATGAAAGGACCAAGCTTAGTGCAGTCAGCTATGTTGGCTGGGAGGGAACTGAACCAGGAGGGAGCCCAATAGCAAAATGATGTAATGTATGCTAAGCAGCAGTTAATGGGATGCAAATGTACCTGTTTGCCCACAAATTACCTAAGTAATCTAATTTGCATGGGAACTTTGAATATGGCTCCCATTTGCCCCGGGCTAATGTGTTAGCACTGTGCAATCTGGTGAGTCCAGGTAAACTACACGTCAGCATAGCACAGTTCTGCAGTGTGTGGCTTGCTTTGTTGAGTGTAGGTGTTGTGGGTCTTCTCAGTGCAATCACACACACTGTTCTCCACCTGCAACACAGGCTTGCTCCAGGGTGTACTGGTTTGCAGCTGCAGTGTGCACTTCCTTGTTGCTATAGTCAGTGCTGTCTTATACCTGGGCTATGTTTGCCCTGCACTCCCAGACCAGTTTGCCCGGCTTCCTTCACATGCTGTATTCAGCAGGGTTAGCACTGGGCTATTCCTTTTGAATATAGCAGGCAATTTGGGTCAGGCAATGTTTGAACGCCGAGCAGTGCTACTTGAGTCTCAGAGCAATCTTTTGAATATCTGAGCCCAAGTATTTAAATGTGCAAGTTGTTGTATTTCGAAGGGGGTAAACAAATCTCTAGTTTAACAGGCAACCAATATTTAACAAGCTGTTTCAATTTCCTAATAGCCATCTTATAAGCAGCTTGGAGTTATGTCTTCAATATTCTAAACAGAAAGAAGGGAGTATTTTATTTCAATTGGCATAGTGATTTGTAGATGTGGAAGGATACATTGATAACTCCAAAAACTGTGTTCCATGATACTCCATTTTTCCAGTTACGTACAGTAAGATGGCTATAGGCTCCACCCACAGCCATAAAAATGTGTAAAGGGATGTCTAAGTATGGGATATTTTTGAAGTTTTCAGCAAAGCAGGTACCCCACCTCATGTGTCGTGTCATGGGAAATATTTGCAATAGTTCCATCATCTGATTCCTACTTTTTCTTTCTTTCTTTCTTTCTTTGGAATTTTTGGTATAGGCATGAGGTGGAGTGTTGCTGTTCGGCCAGCCCTGTTAGCGCTTCCCAGGTCGAGGGATCATAGAGGTGCCAAGGCCTAGGAAGGAGGGCTGTTGCAATGGAATGACATATTTGGAAGAAAGTAAAGGGGGAGATTTGTGATTCTGGAAAGAGCTTGGTAAAGGATGCTAATGATACAAAATCCCCATTCTGTATGAGGTGGCCCAGGTGTACCACGTGGGGAATTTTTAGTAGGCTAGAGGGGATGGGTTTGCGATGGATGTTGAAATTAGGGTTACCACAAACCGGTTGATTTGGATTCAGGATGGGTTTGGTTTTGAGGGTTCTGTGCAGCTGTCTGCTCACAAGGTGGGAGGTGCCTATGGGCATGCCCTTAAGTGTAACTGGGAGATGTGAATGTGGGATACTGATGAGGGACTGTAAATTGATACAGGCTTCATGGCACAGGTCTATTTTGATCTGCTGCCATAGCAGAGTGGATCCCCCTGTGTTCACCATATTAGCCTTCTTTGTCCACCATAGGAAGCTGCCTGTGTGCACTGCTAAGTATAAGAGGTGGAAGTCTGGAAGTCTTAGTCACCCCAGCACTTTGGGGAGAGTTAGGTTTCTGTAAGCTCTATGGGGCATTTTATTTGCCCATAGAAAGGAGCTTGGTGAACCAGAGTGAAGGGATAAATAAGTTCATCATCTCTAGGGGGTATAGGATTCTTGGCAGAACATTCTTTTTGATGTGTTGACTCTGACCCAGAGGGAGAGTGGGAGCACCGACCATCTGCCCAGGTCCTGTTTGATGTGAGAATGGCCTCAATGTTCTGCAGGTATGTGTGCTTCTTGGTAAGAGAGATCTGGATACCCAGGTAAGTGACTGATTTTGTGCACCCCCCCCCAGCTTAAGTTGTTTTTTGGTGATCCAGTGATTCAGGGGCATCAGGCAGGATTTGTCCAGGTTTAGCTTGTAACCTGCGACTGTGCCAAACTCCTCCAGCAAGATTAAGGTTGCCGGAATGGAGACTAGAGGGTTCTCTAGATGTAGTAGAATATCATCAGCGTAGGTGGAGAGTTTGTACCTAAGTTGACCTGCTTTTATATCCCAAATGTCCTTCTCTAGTAAAATTCTTCGGGTGAGGGGTTCTAAGTAAAGATTGAAAAGATAGGGGGAAAGTGGACAGCCATGTCTGGTACCTCTGTGTAAAATGAACGAGTATGAGTTTGTACCATTGCATCTGATGCAGGCTGAGGGGTGTGAGTAGAGGAGTTGCACCCATGTGATAAATTGGTCTGGGAATACAAAACATTGCAAGGTTTGGAACAGGAAGGTCCAAGAGACACTGCCAAAGGCCTTTTCTGCCTCTAAAGAGAGAAGTATGTCCGGTTGGTCTGAAACCTTTGCCACACTGCTCAGATGGGCCCATTTGCACAATGATCTGCAGATCTTCTGCCCTTCATAAAGTCTACATGCTCCAGGCTTATGAGGCAGTCCCGTACCTCCCCTATTCTAGTGGCAAGTATTTTCACTATGATCTTGATGTCAGTGTTAAGCAATGAGATTGGTCTGTAGCTAGGTATGCATTCTGGGTCCTTCCCAGGTTTAGGGAGGAAGATTATGAGGTCCTCTTGAAATGATGGGTTGAGGAAGTGCAAATCCTGCATTAATTTGTAAAGTGTGTTAAAGGACTCAGTCAGGAGGTGGACTAAGGTCTTGTATAAATTGTTTGAGAACCCATCCGGTCCTGGGGCTTTGTTTAGGGGTAGTTCGTTGATTGCCTCCGGATCTCCTCCAGGGATATGTCTGCACTAAGTGCTGTAGTTTCCCCTTGTGTTAATTGTGGGAGTTGGGCTGTATCGAGGAACTTATCAATTAACTGTTCCGGTGCCTTTGCTTCCTCTGAGTAGAGTAGTTTGCAGTAATCAGAAAAGGCTGAGGCAATATCTCTGGGTTTGGTGATGAGGGGAGAGGCTGGGCCCTGAAGGATGCCCTTGACTGTTCTTGCTGCCTCTTGTTGCTTTAGTCTGATGGCTAGCAGCTTGCCTGCCTTCTTTCCCTGGTCTGTGAATTTTGTTCACGATTTTAGTATGGCGTGCTCTACTTGTTCTCTAATGGTTTCCCTGTAATGGGCCCTCAAGAAGTTGAGGCAAAGCCAATCCTCAGGAAGTGCATTGGCTGAGAGAGCCCTTTCCAGAGTCCTGATTTCCAGAAGGAGCTGGTGGGACATCACTTCTATCTCTTTTTTTTTTGCTGCTGTTGCCATCCTGATTAGCTCGCCTCATGCCATACACTTAAAGGCACTCCACACATTGTGGTAGTGGGTTACCATGCCTGTGTTTTCCTTGAAGATGTTTTGGATGAAATGTTCTAGTTTGTCCCTTGTGTCAGGATGTTGAAGCAGAGTGTTATTGACTCTCCATAGCCTGACCATATCTTGTGGGTTGGTGGAGGGTGTAAGGGCTAAATGGACTGGGAAGTGGTCCGAGATGACTGTGACCAATACATCTCAGTGATGGGATCTTCCCAAGAGGGAGGGCTGACAGGAGGAAGTAGTCTAGTCTGGATGAGGTCCCATGTAGTGGGGACCTGAATGTGTACCCCCTTTCACCTGGGTGCAAGGCTCACCATGCCTCCACAAGGCCCAGTGAGTCCTGCATCTCAGACACAGCCCTCTGATTCAGTGTTAGGCTGGATACCTGGGTACCCGACCTGTCCAAGATGGAGTCAGAGACAGAGTTCCAATCACCTGCCACGACTATGGGCAAGTGTCTGAACTCTGCCAGCATTGCCAGAAGTGCAGTGAAGAATGCAGGGTCATCTCTGTTGGGCCCATATACTACTGCTGGGATCATGTGAATCCTATCAAGTCTAGTATGAGGAAGTGACCACTCGGGTCCTCCCTTGTCTGTTTTTCCCAAAATGTGGTGTTTCTGTGGATCAAGACTGCCATGCCTGCTTTTTTGTTATTCACCCCTGCAGCAAATGTGTATCAGACCCACTCTGTATGCCACAAGTGTGCCTCGCGAGGAGATTGTGTGTGTTTCCTGTAGGAATGCCACATTGGTTTTCTCCTGTTTGATGTGCCTAAGGATCTGGCACTGTTTTCCCTTGGTCTTTGCCCCTCGGATGTTCCACAAAAGGAAATTAAGTTCAGGTGTGGCTAACGTGGGAGTGGGGTCATTATGTGTTGTGTGTTGGGATTGATAGTTTTTTTGCGATGGCCTGCTCGCCTTATTTCAGGACCTATATTAGAATATAGAAGCCAATTCTATTGGGGCATGTACCTAGTGGAGTCTTGTTTCTCATGGGGCTTTGGGTTTAGCGGGCTGCCCAGCAGGTCATACACTCCATGCACATAGATCCTGGCAGCATGGAATAAGCAAGGTACACCGAGGCTAACAAATAAGACAAGAAGACATAAAAACTAACATTTCTAACTAAGGAACTAGGTACTGTTTGTTCATCTCATTTAGGTAGTGGTGGTTGAGGTTGAGGTTGAGTCCCGCTGCAGCCTGGTCCATCTCCCTCTGTCGAGCAAGGCGGTGCCCGGCAGGAGTGAAATCCTTGATTATTTGGTCCAACATGAGCCATTGTAAGGGTATTCCTGTTCCATGAGATCTGCTTTAAAGAGTAGGGTCATCCACAAGGGGGGACTGAAGGCATAGAGCTACAGGAAGGCAGGATCATACAAGGCACCCCTGAGAGCAGTGGGGGCTGCCGGAATCCCCGATCCAAGGTGCAGCCTGTGATCCACATTGGTGTGCCTCACGGTGATGGTAAGGTGTGCCCTGCCCTCCCCCAGCCTCTGGTGTTCCCACCCCCTTGGGGTCCCGGGGGAGAGGTTGCTCATGTGAGAGAAAGCATCGACCATTACAGTGAGGTGTCTGACCCTTCTGCGTTTATACTCCAACTATGGTACTCATGGCTGGAAGCATTGGGGGGTCAGTTTGAATCTGGGTCCAGGTGCGTGTTCATGGTTTAGGGAGGGGGGTGAGAGAGGCATGGGCTTGCCAAAATAGGCGTGCCCCCCTGGGGGAGAGCTGTGTGCTTAGGAGTCACATTCCCCCCATGGGGCAGTTCCTGTACCCTCATAGAAACATAGCCACATAGACCCCAGCAGCAGGCAGGGACCATTTGGGCCCCCCAGCCCCCCCACATAATGGTGTCTGGGGAGTAGCCTCTGTTGCCATGATCCTGGAGTTTGAGTGGATTCACTAGTTGCCCAACCCGCCCGTGGGTGGCTCCCTTTTAGAGGGGCTCTGTTCCCATCCATGAGCGCCCCTGCACAAATATTTACTAATAGCTGGCTGTAGAGCTAGAGGGCTAGAGTGGCAGACCACATATCCCCTCCCTGGTTGGGGCGGGGGGGTGCTTGCACAGATATCCCAAAAAGCAATGTGGACCAATTGCCTCGAGAGGGATATCTAGTGTGGGGCAGGACCTTATGCCCCCCCTGCCCCCAACCCCCCATCTCCCAGCTTCTGCCAATTTCTAGGTTTTCGACTGACTCAGAGGCTGATCCCCAGGAGAGCAATAGCATGCACTGTAGTATGGAATTAAATTAAAGCAATAAACATTACTGTGAGAGGAGAGACTCCTTTTTCTGTAAGTGTTCTGCTGCCATAATGGTCCCACTCAGCAGGACGAGGGCTATAGTTTTGTGTGGTAGAAAAGTCCCGTGGAGATGAGCCAGGAGCTGATGGTTTCCATGCAAGTGATGCCCTCTATCTCAGGTCCTGGCTGGCATCCCACTTCTGCTTTGCCCATGGTTTCCAATGCTGCTGGGTAGGGGAAGGGAGGCATCGCTGTCCCTTAACTAAAGTGGTGCTGAGATTTTTCTCAGTGTTGGGCGTCCTGATTCAGGGAGAAGAGGAGAGTTCCACTTTGCTGGGCTTCCTGGCTGAGGTCCATTTTATGCTTGGGGTTGAGAACCACTCACTGTCTGTGGGTCGCAACCAGTCCGGAAGATTGGCAAGCTCCATATCGCCTATGAGCTAAGTAAGCAACTGGGGGTGGTGGGCTGACTCGAGTGGGATGACATCCCGCTGCTGAACGATGCATCAGCTGAGCCAGGATGGGCGATTGATCTGCTGGAATGCGTGGGTGATTTATGGTATGGGCTACTGATGGAGATTTCACAGCTGTGTGAGGAAGAAATGCAATTAAGGCCAATTAAGGGACCAGGGGAGAACAAAGGTAAATAGATGGCCATGTTGCAACACAGTATAAGCCCTATGTCCCGTTAACTGATGGCCTTATGTTTCTGTCCGCACTCCTCCTCCTGAAGCCCAGCAGTGCAAGTGAACAGTGCAGTGGTCGATGAGGGGTCTGATCATCGCTGAACACAGTTTGCTCTGTACATGTTGGCTGGGGAGGTACAGTGAGATCAGGGAGAGAAAACATCTGGGTCAAATCCAACCGTTAGGGAGAGCCCCAGGCCAAAGTCACAAAGTCTAAAAGTCAAAAGGCAGGGTGGAAACCCCAGAGCACCACATACCTTCACAAGCTTGCTTATCCCTTTCTGGACCCTCTGGTTCCAGCTTTGGTTGTCCTTGGCTGAGAGGTTTGTGAGGTTTGGGGTGGGTGAAATAGTTTGGGGAGAAGTTTAAGTAGCTCTTGCTTGGCCACCTCAGCATTCGGGAACTCTGTTTCCTTTCTTGGTGGTGATTACCAGCCACGCGGGAGGCAGCATTTGGAATGGAATACGGGCTTGGTGCAGGGTTTCTTTGATCGGTTGGTATGCTCATTGTCTATCCCTGACTGCTGGGGTCACATCATTGAATATGTGGAATTTGTGGCCTTTCCAGAGGAGTGTTCCCGTTTGTCTGGCTTGAGTCAGGATTTGTTTTTTATCATCAAGATTATGGTATTTGAAAATTATAGCCTGGGGCTTGGCACTGTCATTAGGGATGCACTGAGCTCTGGATGAATAGTATGGCCACTCAGAGTTGAAGGAGGCACTGCACTTCGGAATCCAGACTACCTCCAGCATTATGTTTTGGATGAAAGCCAGTAAGTTGTGCCCCTCAACTTTTTCTGGGATACCTGTCAGCACCAGGTTGCTCCATCTGTATCTGCTCTTCTGATCCTCTATTCAGTCCTCTAACCGATATAGTTTTTCCTGCAGGCTGACAATGTCCCATTCATCCTTGTATTGCCTATTCTCCACAGAGCTGACCCTAGTTTCTACATCCGTAACCCGTGTGGAGAGGGATTGCATTATTGGCTTCATAGTTTTTATATCAGAAGCCAGGTTGCAGATACCTATTTTTACTTGTTCAGAATCAGAAAAATAAATGGTCTAGCTTACTTGCCAAGGAGTCACCGATCTCAGTATCCCACCATTCGTTTGAGGATGTGTCCAGTTTAAGCCTCTTAGCAGCCTGCACTGACCCAGGCATGGTGGCTGGGCTTGTATCCATTTGTTGTGGGTTCTGTGAGTCCATTGTCTGATTTTTTCTCAGAATTCATTCCGGTTATTTATCAGCCAACAAAATATGTAGTTTGGAGTGTGGCTTGCATGATTTTGGATGATTTGCCATGGCTTATTTTAGCTCTTGTCATTGAGCTCCAGGAAAGTCGACCACTCACTCAGAGTGTATCACGTGACTCCAAACTAGACCATGGCTTAACTTATGCCTTGCTCTCTCTCTTACCCTTTTTTCTGAGAGGTGTCCATTTGTAGGGAGTTCCTATTACCAGGTAGCTCTGGGTCCAGCGATGTGTGTTAAACTGTTTAATTGTTTAATTAGTATTTCGGAAAGACCTTTGAGCGTGAGCTCTTTTACAAAGGTTCCACGTCAGGGTGGACAATAAGACAACACACATATTCAGTGGCTACAGAGGCCTGATCATTAGACATTAAAGAGCGATTACATGACAATTAGACAAATAGGAGAAAAAAACTGAGCAGTTGTAATTGAATACTAAACTATTTCTAATCAGTTGCCCTAGGTAGCATACCCCTTGAAACTTCCAAATCCATTGATAGACTATGGCAGAGTAACCGCATAGGGTTTAACGCTATCCCAGATGGCGAGAGGCTGGGTGACAGTGAAACAAGGGGGGATTGGGTTTGAAACCAACCGCAGAGAGCGAGAAGTGGGGGGATAGTGAAACGTCGGGGGGGGGGCTGTGATGGGGGGAGCAGCTCCAGAGGCTTTGTCGAGTATGGTGTGTGTGTGTGTGTGTGGAGGCGGGTTTGGGAGGGGCAGTACCAAGTGCATTTAAAGAGGACTGATAGCTTACTTAAGCCCTTGGCTAGGCTGGAATGGAGGCAGGGTTCTCTAGGTAGCCCTGCTGGGTGTTACCTTGGGGGTAGGCCTGTCTATCAATTGGGGCCTGAGAAGCAGGTGCATTTTGAGTTAGACATTAGGTGCTGTTTGAGGCCTACTTTGAATTGAGACAGGCTGTTGTTTGCCATGAGTAATTCCTTTATTTGCCCGTGCTATTAACTAGATGCCATAAATATGTCTTCACAGGCAGAGTGGAAAGACCAAGTTTGCTGAACTTGATACATTTCACTATTAGGCTCCGCTCAGTCTGTTTCTATCTCATGGTCTCCTGTACTAGGCTTCAATCCCCTTACAAGGCTGCCTAGAGTTGACGCTACACCATTACTTGCTCAGTACTAGAAGGAGGTGAGTAATTGGATCTAAAATGTCTGTCAAGGAACATGTTATGGCATTTAGTTTTACTGAAACATTTGTAGAAACATAGATTCAGATGGCAGAGAAGTGCTGTTGGGTGAGCTAGTCTTCCCATTTATTAAAATTGTTTTTGTTTTTTTTACCGTCGTTTATTGCTGCAGACAGATCTTGATCTAATGCACAATCTCTTCCCCTCCCCTCTTTCCCTCTATGTTTTCCCTCTGCCTGTCCCAGGTTTTTTGAACCCCATCCTTCTTTTGCATCGACTACCTGCACAGAAAGGCTGTTCCAGGAATACACCACCCTTCTGTGAAGGACAAATTCCTTACATCCTCCCTGAATTCAACGCCTTCCATGTTCATAGCTTGCCCATTGTTCTAGAATATCTTTTTCTCTGAACAGCATCTCCATCCTGTACCTTATTTACATCAGTGATGCATATAAAGGTCTTTGTCATACAGGTATCTCCCCCTCTCCCTCCTCTTCTCCAGAGTATACATGTTTAGTTCCTTAAGCTTCATCTTATAGGACATCTGATACAGACTCAGCATCATTTTGGTATTTCTCCTCTGGATTGCTTACCAGATTTATTTTTATTTTATTTATTATTTATTAGAAACATCAGTTTAACAACCTTTGAGCCAGAGGCTCATTTACAAAGGTACCTTGTCACAGTGAGGACAAAACAGTGCAAGGAACAAACATCAAGGCAGACAAAAAATCAGAGTAGATTTGGGAATCAGCCAAAAATACAGGCATATGTCAAACAAAGTATACAACAGGCTTACATGTGCGCTTTACAGAGTAGACAATATACAGTGGTTACATGTAGATTGATTCAGTGGGCAGAATAAAGGTAAGGCTGGGTGGAAGACATCAGAAGAAGAGTGTGGGGAAGATAGGAGCAAGTAAAGGTAGAGCTGGACAGAAGGTCAGAGAGCGGCTCAGTGAGCTTTGTCTGGAAGGATAGGAGGAGGCTTAGAGGCAGTTACAGCTACGTGTTGAGAGCAGGTGATTTCTAAGGCTAGTTTTAAAATAAGATAACAAGGTGGCATCAGTGATTCTGGCAGGTAGGGCATTATACCAACAGGGGTCTCTGTAGGGGTAAGCCCTTTGACCTTGCGAGGTTCTCGCCCTCGGTATAACTAGTGCAGTTTTGTGGGATATACGGGTATGAACTGTAGGGTTTGCTCGGTGGATAGTGGTTGACAGACCTGGTGGGGATAGCCCAAGAAGTGATTTTTTTGTCAGGAGGCAGGTTTGGTATTTGAGGCGCTCATCTAGGTTGAGTAGATTAGCCATGGTGTAAAGAAGGCAAGTGTGGGTTAGACTAGGAGCCCCAGTTATGAGCCTGCACTTCCACTCTGTCTGTGTCCATCCTGAGATGTGGTCCCCAAGGACAGGACACAATACTCACGGTGAGGTCATCCCAGTGATCTAGAGAGGGCAGCACCACCTCCCTTTTCCTGCTGGCAGTACCCCATCCTATGCACCCCAGCAGCCCACTAGCCCTTCTGACTGCCTTTTCACACTGCCTGGCCACTTTAACGTCGGCGTAAACTATGACCCCCTAGTTCTTTTTCCTGCTTGGGCTTTTTCAGTATCATTCCTCCCATTTTGTACTCCGCAACAAAGAGGCAGGCTGTTGCCTTCAATTTCTTGAGAAGGTCACTTAGAGACATTGAAGGATCAAAGCATCTTTATATCAGTTTCAATCATTATGTTTACAACACCTGCATTTATGTGAAAAATATTGTAACATTTAATTTTATTAGGCCAGTTATTTTGATTTGGTGTTTTCTGGAAAACAGTCTGAAACAGTTACTCAAACTTAAATGCAGTATTGAAATGACACTTGAGTTATGTCATGACATTATTTGAAAGATGGAAAACTCTAAATGATATACTGTAACTGCTGTTCCCAGTATACTGAATTAAGATGGTTCCTAGACACAGTTATGAAAGTTCTAAATATTATGGGCTCAGTTCTCAAGGCCTCCCCAACTGACTAAAGGGGGCTCTGTCACAAGGAACGGTGAAAGGTGCAGCTTATGCCAAAAGATGCCCAGGGAGCAATTATGAAAAGCAGCCTGCAGCAAACGCAGGCTGTGTGCTCCAAAGGGGGAGATATGATGCACACCTTCAATTAGGAATTAACAAGGTTAACTGGGGGAGTTATTTTCCCTGAATACCAGCTCAAGGTCACATGGTAACAAGTGGAAATTAACTGTAGGGAGGTTCATGAGGGACATGAGGAAGTACTTCCTTATGGAAAGGGTGGTGGTACCTTGCAACAGTCAGTCAGTTGAGATGGTGGATGCAAATACAGTCAATGCATTGAGGCTGACATGGGATAGAATGAAGGGAATAGTTGTCATTGGGGTGACAAGACCAGTTACGAGAATTGAGATAGGATAGGGAGTGTTAGTACCCTGGAGGAACTATATGCTGTAGGGAAGGTTCCAATGATTTATCGAACTATGAGAAGACTGAATGGCCCTCTGGCATTCTTCTGCCATCATGGTCACTGTTTCAATATTTCTATGCACTATCCTAGTGACTCAAAATGGGCTGCGGCACAGCCGAAGGAGTCTTGCTCCAGTGTAATGCTGCAGCATCCCCTAATCTGGTATTTAAAAAAGTTGCCAGTGCCCATTACTTCAGACACCCCATAGACCAGCTGGGTCAAGTGTATGAGTCTGTACGCCACCTTCAGAGCCGTGTCGGGAAGTAAGGGAACCCATTCTTGGACCTGGTATTTTCCCTTACCAGGGTGTACAATAAAAATTAATTACAGAATAGCATGTCTAACATGTGTGTCATCAATACAGGCCCAGAGAATTGTTACGGCATCCCAAGAGTGGCGTAGTATTATCATATTACCCACCCTATAATAAGTGGTTTTCTACAGGTGAGGTACACATAAGCATTGTACGAGGCATCTGTGACGACTGCGATCGTCATCTCAATGATTAGTTATTATGTTGTTTTTCTGCTGGTTACATTATATATGTATATTCCTGTAGGTTTCTTGCTGTTCTGCATTACACTGCAATGTAACTCTATCTTTCAGAACCTGCCACCCAACAGTTCGTACCATATGTCAATCTTCTCAGGCTTGCCGTCTGTTTAGCTTATTGCCACATCTGCCGTAAGCTGCAGGACTTTGCCGCTTGGACTCTACTCGACAGAGAATCTGGCACATGTTTCATGTTGCACCAGAAGTTGGCGCAAGGAGCTGTTGGTGCAGCTTGAGTTGCCTTTTGAAAATCGAGCTCTATGTATCTTTCTTAAAAGCCTTTTTTGGCTTTTATATTGTTACCACAAATTATGATTTTTTAATTTGGTTTGTGTAAATAGATTCATTCCACTATGAATTGTTATTTCTGCATTCCCATGTGATACTGTGTATGGGATTCCACTGAAGCAAAATAACACATACCGATAATAACTGCGAATAAGCCTTCCTTCATCTGATAAGGCAAATTATTTTTCATTTTCTGTCTTTTTTTTTTCCAAGTCAGGAATAATTTCAGAAATAATCTGTCTCAAAAGCAGTGCTGAGAAGGTCAATTGTACTCTGTAAACAAATAATGTTGTAAATGATGGAAGAAATCGGGTGCACTGCTATTACCTGGGTTCTAAATAAACTGCACTTAACAATATTTATGAGAATTTGTGAACTATACCTAATTTCAACTCCAAACATCCTCTTTAAGTTTTAAGATTGTTTCTACAAATCAAGGTTATACAGTAATGTGTGGTTTGCACGGAAAACAGGTCCAGCCCAGTATAAATATTTTGTTTATCCTCCACATTACAGACATATCATAGTTCATTTGATTTTCTGTGCATTTACCTGTGTAGAATCCACCACTCAGGAGACTAGTGTTATACCACCAACAACAGCAGAAGTTACAACTCCACAGGATACAACTTCAGCAGTAACTATAACAGCTCAACATGAGTAAACACTACAACAGGAGCTATTGTTACTAAGCTGCCAGCATTAATTCTTCTCAGCTGTCTGTTGCATTTTATGTAGTAGTGTGTATTATGCCTGCTCTGCATAATATTGTCTGACTGTTCCCTTATCTGAGGGAGCATTTGTTTCTGTGTATGTTGCTTGGATGAAGATATACTAGCTAAGTGGTCCTGGCCTCTTATTACATTATGGAATGGTGTGCAAGGGCTCAGCTAGGCCTGGCTTAACATGTGCCTTCCTCTCTCTGTTACCCTTCCCAAGAGGGCTCCACTTGTAAGGAGTTCCTATTAAAGAGATAGCTCTGAGTCCAGTGAAGAGTACCACACTGCCATGAGTAGTTCCTTGGTTTGCACATGCTACTAACTAGATGCCATAAGTATGCCTTCACAGGCAGAGTGGGAAAACCTAGCCTGCTGAACTCAATTCAGTTCACTATTAGTGGCCTCCTCGGTCTATTTCTATCTCATGGTCTTCTGTACCAGGCCTTAATCCCCTTACAAGGCTTCCTAGAGTTGACTCTACACAGGGTGAGAATGGTGCAGAAATGGACACAAGTCCCTTTACACGAGAAAGGGTCCTGAAGGAACTGGAAGTAATAAGAGCTGATAAAGCAATGGGGCCAGATGGGGTGCACCCCAGGGTCCTTAAAGAACTAAGAGAGGTGGTGGCTGAACCTCTGGCTATCCTGTTCAGCCAATCACTGGAAACAGGGGAGGTACCCAAAGACTGGAGGACAGCAGATGTAGTCCCTTATACAAAAGTGGGAACAAAGAGGAAGCAGGGAACTACAGACCAGTCAGCCTCACCTCGGTAGTGGGAAAGATCAAAGAAGCACTACTGAAGGAGAGATTGGTGGAACATCTGGTTGTCAATGGACTACAGGACCTAGCAGCATGGTTTCACCATGGGGAGGTCATGTCAGACCAACCTCATTGAATTTTTTGACTGGGTGACTAGGGAGGTGGATCAGGGAGGGCAGTGGACATGGCCTATCTGGACTTCAGCAAGGCCTTTGACACTGTGCCACATAGAAGACTATTACACAAACTGGGGAATATGGGTGTGGGCAGAACAGTAGTGTGGTGGGTAGGTAACTGGCTGGGTGGCAGGACACAGAGGGTGGTGGTAAATGGCTGTCACTCCACAGAGGAAGAGTGACCAGTGGGGTGCCACACAGGGATCAGTGCTGGGACCGGTCCTATTCAACTATCTTCATCAGTGACATTGCACAGGATATAGAAGGCAGAATTTCACTGTTCGCTGATGACACAAAGCTCTGTAACAGAGTAGACACACCAGAGGGTGTAGACAGAATGAGAAGGGACCTGCAGAAACTTGAAGAATGGTCAAGGGTTTGGCAGTTAAAATTCAATGCAAAGAAGTGCAAGATAATGCATATGGGGCACAAAACCCTGGCACAATATATCAGTTGGGGTGAGGATATAGCATGCACCAAGCAGGAAAGGGATCTTGGGGTTGTCATCTCTGATGACCTCAAGGTAGGGAAACAGTGTGACAAGGCATCAGGAAAGCAAATAGGATGCTGGGATGTATAGGCAGGGGCATCACCAGCAGGAAAAGGAGGTCATAATTCCGCTATACAAGACACTAGTGAGGCACCACCTGGAGTACAGTGTACAGTTCTGAGACCATACCTACGTAAGGACATAGACAGGGTAGAGAAGGTTCAGAGGAGGGCAACAAAGATGGTGCATGGGTTGCATCACAAGTCCTATGAAGACAGGTTGAAGGAACTTGACATGTACTCCTGGAGGAGAGGAGGGGAGAGAGGGATATGATAGAGACATACAAGTATCTTACAGGAGGAACAGGTGCAGGAAAACACTATTTTTAAGCGAAAAGATGTTTCAGGACTAGAGGGCATGGGATGAAGTTGGAGGGAGGACGATTCAGAGGAAACATGAGAAAGAATTTCTTCACAGAACGGGTGGTGGACAAGTGGAACACCCTGCCAGAGGAAGTGGTGGGGCTGAAACAATCACGGGATTTAAGAATGCATGGGATAGACATAAAGGAATTCTAGAGGTCAGGGGTAAGGGGAAATAGACTTCTAGGAAAACAAACTGAACTTACAAGCTCAAATGGGCAGACTAGGTGGGCCATAGGCCCTTATCTGCCGGCACTGTCTATGTATCTATGTATTACTTGCTCAGTACTAGAAGGAGGTGAGTAACTGGATCTAAAATGTCTGTCAAGGAACATGTCATGGCACTTAGTTTCACTGCAACATTTGTAGAAAAATAGATTCTGATGGCAGAGAAGTGCTGTTGGGTGACCTAGTCTTCCCATTTATTAAAATTTTTTTTTTTTTTTTTTTTTTACCTTCGTTTACTGCTGCAGACAGATCTTGATCTAATGCACAATCTCTTTCCCTCCCCTCTTTCCCTCTATGTTTTCCCTCTGCCTGTCCCAGGCTTTTTTGAACCCCATCCTGCTTTTGCATCCACTACCTGCACAGAAAGGCTGTTCCAGGAATACACCACCCTTCTGTGAAGGACAGCTTCCTTACATCCTTCCTGAATTCAACGCCTTCCATTTTCATAGCATGCCCATTGTTCTAGAACATCTTTTCCTCAGAAAAGCATCTCCATCCTGTACCTTATTTACATCAGTGATGCATATAAAGGTCTTGTCATACAGGTATCTCCCCTCTCCTCCTCTTCTCCAGAGTATACATGTTTAGTTCCTAAGCTTCATCTTATAGGACTTCTGATACAGACTCTGCATCATTTTGGTATTTCTCCTCTGGATTGCTTCCACTCTGTCTGTGTCCATCCTGAGTTGTGGTCCCCAAGGACAGGACACAATACTCACGGTGAGGTCATCCCAGTGATCTCGATAGGGCAGCACCACCTCCCTTTTCCTGCTGGCAATACCCCATCCTATCACCCCAGCAGCCCACTAGTCCTTCTGACTGCCTTGTCACACTGCCTGGGAACTTTAACGGTGGCTTAAACTATGACCCCCTAGTTCTTTTTCCTGCTTGGGCTTTTTCAGTATCATTCCTCCCATTTTGTACTCCGCAACAAAGAGGCAGGCTGTTTCCTTCCAATTTCTTGTGAAGGTCACTTATAGAGACATTGAAGGAGCAAAGCATCTTTACGTAAGTATCAATCATTATGTTTGCAACACCTGCATTTATGTGACAAATATTGTAACATTTAATTTTATTAGGCCAGTTATTTTGATTTGGTGTTTTCTGGAAAACAATCTGAAACAGTTACTCAATCTTAAAAGCAATATTGAAAGGACACTTGAATTATGTGATGACATTATTTGAAAGATGGAAAAATCTAAATGATATACTGTCACTGCTGTTCCCAGTATACTGAATTAAGATGGTTCCTAGACACAGTTATGAAAGTTTCTAAAAGTTATGGGCTCAGTTCTCAAGGCCTCCCCAATTGACGAAAGGGGGCTCTGTCACAAGGAAAGGTGAAAGGTGCAGCTTGTGCCAAAAGATGCCCTGGGAGCAATTCTGAAAAGCAGCCTGCAGCAAACGTAGGCTGTGTGCTCCAAAGGGGGAGATATGATAGACACCTTCAATTAGGAATTAACAAGGTCAACTGGGGGAATTATTTTCCCTGAATACCAACTCAAGGTCACATGGTAACAAGTGAACATGTTATGGCACTTAGTTTTACTGCAACACTTGTAGAAACATAGATTCTGATGGCAGAGAAGTGCTGTTGGGTGACCTAGTCTTCCCATTTATTAAAATTTTTTTTTTTCTTTACCTTCATTTATTGATGCAGACAGATCTTGATCTAATGCACAATCTCTTCCCCTCCACTTTTTCCCTGTATGTTTTCCCTCTGCCAGACCCAGGCATTTTTGAAGGCCATCCTGCTTTTGCACCCACTACGTGCACAGAAAGACTGTTCCAGGATTACACCATCCTTCTGTGAAGGACAGCTTCCTTACATCCTTCCTGAATTCAACGCCTTCCATTTTCATAGCATGCCCATTGTTCTAGAACATCTTTTCCTCAGAAAAGCATCTCCATCCTGTACCTTATTTACATCAGTGATGCATATAAAGGTCTTTGTCATACAGGTATCTCCCCCTCTCCCTCCTCTTCTCCAGAGTGTACATGTTTAGTTCCTTAAGCTTCATCTTATAGGACTTCTGATACAGACTCTGCATCATTTTGGTATTTCTCCTCTGGATTGCTTCCACTCTGTCTGTGTCCATCCTGAGTTGTGGTCCCCAAGGACAGGACACAATACTCACGGTGAGGTCATCCCAGTGATCTGGATAGGGCAGCACCACCTCCCTTTTCCTGCTGGCAATACCCCATCCTATGTACCCCAGCAGCCCACTAGCCCTTCTGACTGACTTGTCACACTGCCTGGCCACTTTAACGTTGGCGTAAACTATGACCCCCTAGTTCTTTTTCCTGCTTGGGCTTTTTCAGTATCATTCCTCCCATTTTGTACTCCGCAAGAAAGAGGTAGGCTGTTTCCTTTCAATTTCTTGAGAAGGTCACTTATAGAGAAAATGAAGAAGCAAAGAATCTTTATATAAGCATCAATCATTATGTTTCCAACACCTGCATTTATATGAATAATATTGTAACATTTAATTTTATTTGGCCAGTTATTTTGATTTGGTGTTTTCTGGAAAACAATCTGAAACAGTTACTCAATCTTAAATGCAGTATTGAAATGACACTTGAATTATGTGATGACATTATTTGAAAGATAGAAAAATCTAAATGATATACTGTCACTGCTGTTCCCAGTATACTGAATTAAGGTGGTTGCTAGACACAGTTATGAAAGTTTCTAAACATTATGGGCTCAGTTCTCAAGGCCTCCCCAACTGACAAAAGGGGGCTCTGTCACAAGGAACGGTGAAAGGTGCAGCTTGTGCCAAAAGATGCCCAGGGAGCAATTCTTAAAAGCAGCCTGCAGCAAACGCAGGCTATGTGCTCCAAAGGGGGAGATATGATAGACACCTTCAATTAGGAATTAACAAGATTAACTGGGGGAATTATTTTCCCTGAATACCAGGTAAAGGTCACATGGTAACAAGTGAACATGTTATGGCACTTAGTTTTACTGCAACATTTAAGTTCATGAGGAAAATGAGGAAATACTTCCATATGGAAAGGGTTGTGGTACCTTGCAACAGTCAGTCAGTTGAGATGGTGGATGCAAACACAGTCAATGCATTGAGGCTGACATGGGATAGAAGGAAGGGAATAGTTGTCACTTGTGGTGACAAGACCATTTAAGAGAATTGGGATAGGATAGGGAGTGTTAGTACCCTGGAGGAACTATAGGCTGTAGGGAAGATTCCAATGATTTATCAAAGTATGGGCAGACTGAATGGCCCTCTGGCCTTCTTCTGCCATCATGGTCACTGTTTCTATATTTCTATGCACCATCCTAGTGACTCAAAATGGGTTGCGGCACAGCCGAAGGAGTCTTGTACCAGTGTAATGCTGCAGCATCCCCTAATTTGGTATTTAAAAAAGTTGCCAGTGCCCATTATTTCAAACACCCCATAGACCAGCTGGGGCAAGTGTATGAGTCCATACGCCACCTTCAGAGCCCTGTCGAGAAGTAAGTGAACCTGTTCTGGCACCTGGTATTTTTCCTGATCAGGGTGTACAATTAAAATGAATTACAGAATAGCATGTCTAACATGTGTGTCATCAATACAAGCCCTGGGAATTGTTACGGCATCCCAAGAGTGGCGTAGTATTATCATATTACCCACCCTATAATAAGAGGTTTTCTACTGGTGAGGTACACATAAGCATTGTAGTAGGCATCTGTGACAACTACGATCGTCATCTCAATGATTAGTTATTATGTTGTTTTGCTGCTGGTTACATTATATATGTATATTCCTGTAGGTTTCTTGCTGTTGTACATTACACTACAATGTAACTCTATCCTTCAGAACCTGCCAGCCAACAGTTCGTAGCATACGTCAATCTTCTCAGGTTTGCTGTCTGCTTAGCTCCTTGCCACAGCTGCCGTAAGCTGCGGGACTTTGCCGCTGGGACTCTACTCGACAGAGAATCTGGCACATGTTTCATGTTGCACCAGCAGTTGGCGCAAGGTGCTGTTGGTGCAGCTTGAATTGCCTTTTGAAAAGCGAGCCCTATGTATCTTTCTTAAAAGGCTTTTTTGGCTTTTATATTGTTAACACAAATCATGATTTTTTTATTTGGTTTGTGTAAATAGATTCATTCCACTATGCATTGTTATTTCTGCATTCCCATGTGATACTGTGTATGGTATTCCACAAAAGCAAAAAAACGAATTATAGGTAATAACTGTGAATAAGCCTTCCTTCATCTAATAAAGCAATTATTTTTTTTTTCTGTCTTTTTTTTCAAGTCAGGAATAATTTCAGAAATAATCTGTCTCAAAAGCAGTGCTGAGTAGGACAATTGTAATCTGTAAACAAATAACGTTGTAAATGATTGAAGAAATCAGATGCACTGCTGTTACCTGGGTTCTAAATAAACTGCACTTAACAATATTTATGAGAATTTGTGAACTATACTTAATTTCAACTCCAAACATCCTCTGTAAGGTTTAAGATTGTTTCTACAAATCAAGGTTATACAGTACTGTGTGGTTTGCACGGAAATCAGGTCCAGCCCAGATTAAATATTTTGTTTATCCTCTATATTACAGACATATCATAGTTGATTTGATTTTCCGTGCCTTTTCCTGTGTAGAATCCACCACCAGGAGACTAGTGTATACCACCAACAACAGCAGAAGTTACAACTCCCCAGGATACAACTCCAGCAGTAACTACAACAGCTCAACGTGAGTAAACACTACAACAGGAGCTATTGTTACTAAGCTGCCAGCATTAATTCTTCTCAGCTGTCTGTTGCATTGTATGTAGTAGTGTGTATTATGCCTGCTCTGCATAATATTGTCTGACTGTTCCCTTATATGAGGGAGCATTTGTTTCTGTGTATGTTGCTTGGATGAAGATATACTAGCTAAGTGGTCCTGGCCCGTTGTTACATTATGGAACTGTGTGCAAGGGCTCAGCTAGACCTATCTTAACTTGTGCCTTCCTCTCTCTGTTACCCTTCCCAAGAGGGCTCCACTTTTAAGGAGTTCCTATTAATGAGATAGCTCTGAATCCAGTGAAGAGTACCACACTGCCATGAGTAGTTCCTTGATTTGCACATGCTACTAACTAGATGCTATAAGTATGCCTTCACAGGCAGAGTAGGAAACCTAGCTTGCTGAACTCAATTCAGTTCACTATTAGTGGCCTCCTCTGTCTATTTCTATCTCATGGTCTTCTGTACCAGGCCTTAATCCTCTTACAAGGCTGCCTAGATTTGACTCTACACCATTACTTGCTCAGTACTAGAAGGAGGTGAGTAATTGGATCTAAAATGTCTGTCAAGGAACATGTTATGGCACTTAGTTTTACTGCAACATTTGTTGAAACATAGATTCAGATGGCAGAGAACTGCTGTTGGGTGACCTAGTCTTCCCGTTTATTAAAACGTTTTTTTTTTTTTTTAACTTCGTTTATTGCTGCAGACAGATCTTGATCTAATGCACAATCTCTTCCCCTTCCCTCTTTTCCTCTATGTTTTCCCTCTGCCTGTCCCAGGCTTTTTTGAACCCCATCCTGCTTTTGCATCCACTACCTGCACAGAAAGGCTGTTCCAGGAATACCCCACCCCTCTGTGAAGGACAACTTCCTTACATCCTTCCTGAATTCAACACCTGCCATTTTCATAGCTTGCCATTGTTCTAGAATATCTTTCTCTATGAAAAGCATATCCATGTTGTACCTTATTTACATCTGTGATGCATATAAAGGTCTTTGTCATACAGGTATCTCCTCCTCTCCCTCCTCTTCTCCAGAGTATAGATGCTTAGTTCCTTAAGCTTCATCTTATAGGACTTCTGCTACAGACCCTGCATCATTTTGGTATTTCTCCTCTGGATTGCTTCCACTCTGTCTGTGTCCATCCTGAGATGTGGTCCCCAAGGACAGGACACAGTACTCACGGTGAGATCATCCCAGTGATCTAGATAGGGCAGCACCACCTCCCTTTTCCTGGTGGCAATACCCCATCCTATGTACCCCAGCAGCCCACTAGCCCTTCTGATTGCCTTGTCACACTGCCTGGCCACTTTATCGTTGGCGTAAACTATGACCCCTTAGTTCTTTTTCCTGCTTGGGCTTTTTCAGTATCATACCTCCCATTTTGTACTCCGCAACAAATAGGCAGGCAGTTTCCATCCAATTTATTGAGAAGGTCACTTTTAGATACATTGAAGGAGCAAATCAACTTTATATAAGTATCAATCATTATGTTTGCAACACATGCATTTATTTGACAAACAATGTAACATTTAATTTTATTAGGCCAGTTATTTTGGTTTGGTGTTTTCTGGAAAACAATCTGAAACAGTTACTCAATCTTAAATGCAGTATTGAAATGACACTTGAATTATGTGATGACATTATTTGAACGATGGAAAACTCTAAATGATATACTGTCACTGCTGTTCCCAGTATACTGAATTAAGATGGTTCCTAGACACAGTTATGAAAGTTTCTAAACATTATGAGCTCAGTTCTCAAGGCTTCCCCATCTGACGAAAGAGGGCTCTGTCACAAGGAATGGTGAAAGGTGCAACTTGTGCCAAAAGATGCCCTGGGAGCAATTCTGAAAAGCAGTCTGCAGCAAACACAGGCTGTGTGCTCCAAAGGGGGAGATATGATACACTCCTTCAATTAGGAATTAACAAGGTTAACTGGGGGAATTATTTTCCCTGAATACCAGCTCAAGGTCACATGGTAACAAGTGGAAATGAACTGTAGGGAGGTTCATGAGGGACATGAGGAAGTACTTCCTTATGGAAAGGGTGGTGGTATCTTGTAACAGTCAGTCAGTTGAGATGGTGGATGCAAACACAGTCAATGCATTAAGGCTGACATGGGATAGAATGAAGGGAATAGTTGTCACTTGGGGTGATGAGACCAGTTAGGAGAATTAGGGTAGGATAGGGAGTGTTAGTACCCTGGAGGAACTATAGGCTGTAGGGAAGATTCCAATGATTTATCAAACTATGGGCAGAGTGAATGGCCCTCTGCCCTTCTTCTGCCATCATAGTCACTGTTTCTATATTTCTATGCACCATCCTAGTGACTCAAAATGGGCTGCGGCACAGCCGAAGGAGTCTTGCACCAGTATAATGCTGCAGCATCTGCTAATCTGGTATTTAAAAAAGTTGCCAGTGCCCATTATTTCAAACACCCCATAGACCAGCCAGTTCAAGTGTACGAGTCCATACGCCACCTTCAGAGCCCTGTCGGGAAGTAAGGGAACCTGTTCTGGGACCTGGTATTTTTCCTGATCAGGGTGTACAATTAAAAAGAATTACAGAATAGCATGTCTAACATGTGTGTCATCAGTACGGGCCCTGGGAATTGTCACGGCATCCCAAGAGTGGCGTAGTATTGTCATATTACCCACCCTATAGTAAGTGGTTTTCTACTGGTGAGGTACAAATAAGCATTGTAGTAGGCATCTGTCACGACTGGGATCGTCATCTCAATGATTAGTTATTATGTTGTTTTGCTGCTGGTTACATTATATATGTATATTCCCATAGGTTTCTTGCTGTTGTGTATTACACTACAATGTAACTCTATCCTTCAGAACCTGCCACTCAATAGTTCGTAGCATACGTCAATCTTCTCAGGTTTGCCGTCCCGTCTAGCTTATTGCCACAGCTGCTGTAAGCTGCAGGACTTTGCCGCTGGGACTCTACTTGACAGAGAATCTGGCACATGTTTCTTGTTGCACCAGCAGTTGGTGCAAGGTGCTGTTGGTGCAGCTTGAGTTGCCTTTTGAAAACGAGCCCTATGTATCTTTCTTAAAAGACTTTTTTGGCTTTTATATTGTTACCACAAATTATGATTTTTTAATTAGGTTTGCGTAAAGAGATTCATTCCACTATGCATTGTTATTTCTGCATTCCCATGTGATGCTGTGTATGGTATTCCACCGAAGCAAAAATACAAATTATCGGTAATAACTGTGAATAAGCCTTCCTTCATCTGCTCAGGCAAATTATTTTTCTTTTTCTGTCTTTTTTTTCAAGTCAGGAATAATTTCAGAAATAATCTGTCTCAAAAGCAGTGCTGAGAAGGTCAATTGTAATCTGTAAACAAATAATGTTGTAAATGATGGAAGAAATCGGGCGCACTGCTGTTACCTGGGTTCTAAATAAACTGCACTTAACAATATTTATGAGAATTTGTGAACTATACCTAATTTCAACTCCAAACATCCTCTTTAAGTTTTAAGATTGTTTCTACAAATCAAGGTTATACAGTACTGTGTGGTTTGCATGCAAATCAGGTCCAGTCCAGCATAAATATTTTGTTTATCCTCCACATTACAGGCATATCATAGTTGAGCTGATTTTCTATGCCTTTACCTGTGTAGAATCCACCACTCGGGAGACTAGTGTTATACCACCAACAACAGCAGAAGTTACAACTCCCCAGGATACAACTGCAGCAGTAACTACAACAGCTCAACGTGTGTAAACACTACAACAGGAGCTACTGTTACTAAGCTGCCATCATTAATTCTTCTCAGCTGTCTGTTGCATTGTATGTAGTAGTGTGAATTATGCCTGCTCTGCATAATATTGTCTGACTGTTCCCTTATATGTGGGAGCATTTGTTTCTGTGTTATGTTGCTTGGATAAAGATATACCAGCTAAGTGGTCCTGGCCTGTTGTTACATTATGGAACTGTGTGCAAGGGCTCAGCTGGGCCTGGCCTAATGTGTGCCTTACTCTCTCTGTTACCCTTCCCAAGAGAGGTCCACTTGTAAGGAGTTTCTATTAATGAGATAGCTCTGAGTCCAGTGAAGAGCACCACACTGCCAGGAGTAGATCCTTGATTAGCCCATGCTACTAACTAGATGCCATAAGAATGCCTTCACAGGCACAGTGGGAAAATCTAGCTTGCTGAACTCGATTCCGTTCACTATTAGGGGCCTCCTCAGCCTGTTTCTATCTCATGGTCTTCTGTACCAGGCCTTAATCCTCTTACAAGGGTGCCTAGATTTGACACTACACCATTACTTGCTCAGTACAAGAAGGAGGTGAGTAATTAGATCTAAAAAGTCTGTCAAGGAACATGTTATGGCACTTAGTTTTACTGCAGCATTTGTAGAAACATAGATTCTGATGGCAGAGAAGTGCTGTTGGGTGACCTAATCTTCTCATTTATTAAAATTTTTTTTTTTTTTTTACCCTCGTTTATTGCTGCAGACAGATCTTGATATAATGCACAATCTCTTCCCCTCCCCTCTTTCCCTCTATGTTTTCCCTCTTCCTGTCCCAGGTTTTTGAACCACATCCTGCTTTTGCATCCACTACTTGCACCGAAAGGCTGTTCCAGGAATACACCACCCTCCTGTGAAGGACAACTTCCTTACATCCTTCCTGAATTCAACACCTTCCATTTTCATAGCTTGCCCATTGTACTAGAATATCTTTTTCTCTGAAAAGCATCTCCATCCTGTTCCTTATTTACATCAGTGATGCATATAAAGGTCTTTGTCATACAGGTATCTCCCCCTCTCCCTCCTCTTCTCCAGAGTATAGATGTTTAGTTCCTTCAGCTTCATCTTACAGGACTTCTGCTACAGACTCTGCATCATTTTGGTATTTCTCCTCTGGATTGCTTCCACTCTGTCTGTGTCCATCCTGAGATGTGGTCCCCAAGGACAGGACACAATACTCACGGTGAGGTCATCCCAGTGATCTAGGTAGGGCAGCACCACCTCCCTTTTCCTGCTGGCAATACCCCATCCTATGCACCCCCGCAGCCGACTATCCCTTCTGACTGCCTTGACACACTGCCTGGCCCCTTTAACGTTGCCGTAAACTATGACCCACCTAGTTCTTTTTCCTGCTTGAGCTTTATCAGTATCATTCCTCCCATTTTGTACTCCGCAACAAAGAGGTAGGCTGTTTCATTTCAATTTCTTGAGAAGGTCACTTATAGAGAAATTGAAGGAGCAAAGCATCTTTATATAAGTATCAATCATTATGTTTGCAACACTTGCATTTATGTGGATAATATTGTAACATTTAATTTTATTTGGCCAGTTATTTTGATTTGGTGTTTTCTGGAAAACAATCTGAAACAGTTACTCAATCTTAAATGCAGTGTTGAAATGACACTTGAATTATGTGATGACATTATTTGAAAGATGGAAAATCTAAATGATATACTGTCACTGCTGTTCCCAGTATACTGAATTAAGATGGTTCCTAGACACAGTTATGAAAGTTTCTAAACATTATGGGCTCAGTTCTCAAGGCCTCCCAACTGACAAAAGGGGCTCTGTCACAAGGAACAGTGAAAGGTGCAGCTTGTGCCAAAAGATGCCCTGGGAGCAATTCTGAAAAGCAGCCTGCAGCAAACGCAGGCTATGTGCTCCAAAGGGGGAGATATGATAGACACCTTCAATTAGGAATTAACAAGGTTAACTGGGGGAATTATTTTCCCTGAATACCAGCTCAAGGTCACATGGTAACAAGTGGAAATGAACTGTTGGGAGGTTCATGAGGGAAATGAGGAAGTACTTCCTTATGGAAAGGGTAGTGGTACCTTGTAACAGGCAGTCAGTAGAGATGGTGTATGCAAACACAGTCAATGCATTACGGCTGACATGGGATAGAATGAAGGGAATAGTTGTCACTTGGGGTGACAAAACCAGTTAGTAGAATTGGGATAGAATAGGGAGTTTTAGTACCCTGGAGGAACTATAGGCTGTAGGGAAGATTCCAATAATTTATCAAACTATATGCAGACTGAATGGCCCTCGGACCTTCTTCTGCCATCATGGTCACTTCTTCTATATTTCTATGCACCATCCTAGTGACTCAAAATGGGCTGCGGCACAGCCGAAGGAGTCTTGCACCAGTGTAATGTTGCAGCATCCCCTAAATTTGTACTTTAAAAAGTTGCCAGTACCCATTACTACAGACACCCCATAGACCAGCTGGGGAAAGCATATGAGTACATACGCCACCTTCAGAGCCCTGTCAGGAAGTAAGGGAACCTGTTCTGGGACCTAGTATTTTTCCTGATCAGGGTGTAAAATTAAAATGAATTACCGAATAGAATGTCTAACATTTGTGTCATCAATACGGGCCCAGGGAATTGTTACAGCATCCACAGAGTGGCGCAGTATTATCAAATTACCCAGCCTATAATAAGCGGTTTTCTAATGGTGAGGTACACATAAGCATTGTAGTAGGCATCTGTGACAACTGTGGTCATCATCTCAATGATTAGTTATTATGTTGTTTTGCTGCTGGTTACATTATATGTGTATATTCCTGTAGGTTTCTTGCTGTTGTGCATTACACTACAATGTAACTCTATCCTTCAGAACCTGCCACCCAACAGTTAGTAGCACATTTCAATCTTCTCAGGTTTGCCGTCTGTTTAGCTTATTGCCATAGCTGCCATAAGCTGCAGGACTTTGCCGCCTGGACTCTACTCGACAGAGAATCTGGCACATGTTATATGTTGCACCAGCATTTGACACAAGGTGCTGTTGGTGCAGCTTGAGTTGCCTTTTGAAAATCGAGCCCTATGTATCTTTCTTAAAAGCCTTTTTTGGCTTTTATATTGTTACCACAAATTATGATTTTTTAATTTGGTTTGTGTAAATAGATTAATTCCACTATGCATTATTATTTCTGCATTCCCATGTGATACTGTGTATGGGATTCCACTGAAGCAAAAAAACAAATTATCAGTAAAAACTGTGAATAAGTCTTCCTTCATCTGATAAGGCAAATTGTTTTTCTTTTTCTGTCTTTCTTTTCTAGTCAGGAATAATTTGAGAAATAATCTGTCTCAAAAGCAGTACTGAGAAGGTCAATTGTAATCTGTAAACAAATAATGTTGTAAATGATGGAAGAAATCGGGCGCACTGCTGTTACCTGGGTTCTAAATAAACTGCACTTAACAATATTAATGAGAATTTGTGAACTATACCTAATTTCAACTCCAAACATCCTCTTTAAATTTTAAGATTGTTTCTACAAATCAGGGTTATACAGTACTGTGTGGTTTGCACGGAAATCAGGTCTAGCCCAGTATTAATATTTTGTTTATCCTCTACATTACACACATATCATAGTTGATCTGATTTTCTGTGCCTTTACCTGTGTAGAATCCAACACTCAGGAGACTAGTGTTATACCACCAACAACAGCAGAAGTTACAATTCCCCAGGGTACAACTCCAGCAGTAACTACAACAGCTCAACGTGAGTAAACACTACAACAGGAGCTATTGTTACAAAGCTGCCAGCATTAATTCTTGTCAGCTGTCTGTTGCATTGTATGTAGTAGTGTGTATTATGCCTACTCTGCATAATATTGTCTGACTGTTCCCTTATATGAGGGAACATTTGTTTCAGTGTATGTTGCTTGTATGAAGATATACTAGCTAAGTGGTCCTGGCCTGTTGTTACATTATCGAACGGTGTGCAAAGGCTCAGCTTGGCCTGGCTTAACGTGTGCCTTCCTCTCTCTGTTACCCTTCCCAAGAGGGCTCCACTTGTAAGGAGTTCCTATTAATGAGATAGCTCTGAGTCCAGTGAAGAGTACCACACTGCCATGAGTAGTTCCTTGATTTGTACATGCTACTTACTAGATGCTATAAGTATGCCTTCACACGCAGAGAGGGAAAACGTAGCTTGCTGAACTCAATTCAGTTAACTATCAATGGCCTTCTCTGTCTATTTCTATCTCATGGTCTTCTGTACCAGGCCTTAATCCTCTTACAGGGCTGTCTAGATTTGACTCTACACCATTACTTGCTCAGTACTAGATGGAGGTGAGTAATTGGATCTAAAATGTCTGTCAAGGAACATGTTATGGCACTGAGTTTTACAGCAACATTTGTAGAAACATAGATTCTGATGGCAGAGAAGTGCTGTTGGGTGACGTAGTCTTCCCATTTATTAAATTTTTTTTTTTTACCTTCGTTTATTGCTGCAAACAGATCTTGATCTAATGCACAATCTCTTCCCCTTCCCTCTTTCCCTCTATGTTTTCCCTCTTCCTGTCCCAGGTTTTTGAACCCCATCCTGCTTTTGCATCCACTTCCTGCACAGAAAGGCTGATCCAGGAATACACCACTCTTCTGTGAAGGACAACTTCCTTACATCGTTCCTGAATTGAATGCCTTCCATTTTCATAGCTTGCCCATTCTTCTAGAACATCTTTTTCTCTGAAAAGCATCTCCATCCTGCACCTTCTTTACATCAGTGATGCATATAAAGGTCTTTGTCATACAGGTTTCTCCCCCTCTCCCGCCTCTTCTCCAGAGTATACATGTTTAGTTCCTTAAGCTTCATCATATAGGACTTGTGATACAGACTCTGCATCATTTTGGTATTTCTCCTCTGGATTGCTTCCACTCTGTCTGTGTCCATCCTGAGATGTGGTCCCCAAGGACAGGACACAATACTCACGGTGAAGTCAACCCAGTGATCTAGATAGGGCAGCACCACCTCCCTTTTCCTGCTGGCAATACCCCATCCTATGCACCTCAGCAGCCCACTAGCCCTTCTGACTGCCTTGTCACACTGCCTGGCCACTTTAACGCTGGTGTAAATTATGACCCCCTAGTTCTTTTTCCTGCTTGGGCTTTTTCAGTATCATTCCTCCCATTTTGTACTCCACAACAAAGAGGCAGGCTGTTTCCTTCCAATTTCTTGAGAAGGTCACTTAAAGAGACATTGAAGGAGTAAATCATCTTTATATAAGCAGCAATCATTTTGTTTGCAACACCTACATTTATGTGAATAATATTGTAACATTTAATTTTACTTGGCCAGTCATTTTGATTTGGTGTTTTCTGGAAAACAATCTGAAACAGCTGCTCAATCTTAAATGCAGTATTGAAATAACACTTGAATTATGTGATGACATTATTTGAAAGATTGAAAAATCTAAATGATATACTGTCACTACTGTTTCCAGTGTACTGAATTAAGATGGTTCTAGACACTGTTATGAAAGTTTCTAAACATTATGGGCTCAGTTCTCAAGGCCTCCCCAACTGACGAAGAGGGTCTGTCACAAGGAACAGTGAAAGGTGCAGCTTGTGCCAAAGATGCCCTGGGAGCAATTCTGAAAAGCAGCCTGCAGCAAACGCAGGCTATGTGCTCCAAAGGGGAGATATGATAGACACCTTCAATTAGGAATTAACAAGGTTAACTGGGGGAATTATTTTCCTGAATACCAGCTCAAGGTCACATGGTAACAAGTGAAATGAACTGTAGGGAGGTTCATGAGGGACATGAGGAAGTACTTCCTTATGGAAAGGGTGGTGGTACCTTGTAACAGTCAGTCAGTTGAGATGGTGGATGCAAACACAGTCAATGCATTAAGGCTGACATGAGATACAATGGAGGGAATAGTTGTCACTTGGGGTGACAAGACCAGTTAGGAGAATTGGGATAGGTTAGGGAGTGTTAGTACCCTGGAGGAACTATAGGCTGTAGGGAAGATTCCAATGATTTACCAAACTATGTGCAGACTGAATGGCCCTCTGGGCTTCTTCTGCCATCATGGTCACTGTTTCTATATTTCTCTGCACCATCCTAGTGACTCAAAATGGGCTGCGGCATAGCCGAAGGAGTCTTGCTTCAGTGTAATGCTGCAGCATCCCCTAATCTGGTATTTAAAAAAGTTTCCAGTGCCCATTATTTCAAACACCCCTTAGACCAGCCGGGGCAAGTGTATGAGTCCATACGCCACCTTCAGAGCCCTGTCGGGAAGTAAGGGAACCTGTTCTGGGACCTGGTATTTTTCCTAATCGGGGTGTATAATTAAAATGAATTACAGAATAGCATGTCTAACATGTGTGTCATCAATACGGGCCCTGGGAATTGTTACGGCATCCCAAGAGTGGCGTAGTATTATCATATTACCCACCCAATAATAAGTGGTTTTCTACTGGTGAGGTACACATATGCATTGTACTAGGCATCTGTGATGACTGCGATCGTCATCTCAATGATTAGTTATTATGTTGTTTTGCTGCTGGTTACATTATATATGTATATTCCTGTAGGTTTCTTGCTGTTGTGCATTATACTACAATGTAACTCTATCCTTCAGAACCTGCCACCCAACAGTTCGTAGCATACGTCAATCTTCTCAGGTTTGCCGTCTGTTTAGCTTATTGCCACAGCTGCCGTAAGCTGCAGGACTTTGCCGCTGGGACTCTACTCGACAGAGAATCTGGCATATTTCATGTTGCACCAGGAGTTACGCCAGGTGCTGTTGCAGCTTGAGTTGCCTTTGAAAATCGAGCCCTATGTATCTTTCTTAAAAGCCTTTTTGGCTTTTATATTGTTACCACAAATTATGATTTTTTAATTTGGTTTGTGTAAATAGATTCATTCCACAATGCATTGTTATTTCTTCATTCCCATGTGATACTGTGTATGGGATTCCACGGAAGCAGAAAAACAAATTATCAGTAATAACTGTGAATAAGCCTTCCTTCATCTGATTAGGCAAATTATTTATCTTTTTCTGTCTTTTTTTTCCAAGTCAGGAATAATTTCCGAAATAATCTGTCTCAAAAGCACTGCTTAGAAGGTCAATTGTAATCTGTAAACAAATAAAGTTGAAATGATTGAAGAAATCAGCCGCACTGCTGTAACCTGGGTTCTAAATAGACTGCACTTAACAATATTTATGAGAATTTGTGAACTATACCTAATTTCAACTCCAAACATCCTCTTCAAGTTTTAAGATTGTTTCTACAAATCAAGGTTATACAGTACTGTGTGGGTTGCACGGAAATCAGGTCCAGCCCAGTATAAATATTTTGTTTATCCTCCACATTACAAACATATCATAGTTGATTTGATTTTCTGTGCCTTTACCTGTGTATAATCCACCACTCAGGAGACTAATGTTACACAACCAACAACAACAGAAGTTACAACTCCCCAGGATACAACTCCAGCAGTAACTACAACAGCTCAACGTGAGTAAACACTACAACAGGAGCTATTGTTACTAAGCTGCCAGCATTAATTTTTCCTGTCTGTTGCATTGTATGTAGTAGTGTGTATTATGTCTGCTCTGCATAATATTGTCTGACTGTTCCCTTATATGAGGGAGCATTTGTTTCTGCGTATGTTGCTTGGATGAAGATATACTAGTTAAGTGGTCCAGGCCTGTTATTACATTTTCGAATGGTGTGCAAGGGCTCAGCTAGTCCTGGCTTAATGTGTGCCTTCCTCTCTCTGTTACCCTTCCCAAGAGGGCTCCACTTGTAAGGAATTCCTATTAATGAGATAGCTCTGAGTCCAGTGAAGAGTACCACACTGCCATGAGTAGTTCCTTGATTTGCAAATGCTACTAACTTGATGCCATAAGTATGCCGTCACAGGCAGAGTGGAAAACCTAGCTTGCTGAACTCAATTCAGTTCACTATTAGTGGCCCTCTGTCTATTTCTATCTCATGGTCTTCTGTACCAGGCCTTAATCCTCTTACAAGGCTGCCAAAAGTTGACTCTACACCATTACTTACTCAGTACTAGAAGGAGATGAGTAATTGGATCTAAAATGTCTGTCAAGGAACATGTTATGGCACTTAGTTTTACTGCAACATTTGTAGAAACATAGATTCTGATGATAGAGAAGTGCTGTTGGGTGTCCTAGTCTTCCCATTTATTAAAATGTTTTTTGTTTTTTTTTTTACCTTCCTTTATTACTGCAGACAAATCTTGATCTAAGGCACAATCTCTTCCCCTTCCCTCTTTCCCTCTTGGTTTTCCCTCTGCCTGTCCCAGGTTTTTGAACCCCATCTTGCTTTTGCATCCACTAACTGCAGAGAAAGGCTGTTCCAGGAAAACACCACCCTTCTGTGATGGACAACTTCTTTACATCCTTCCTGAATTCAACGCCTTCTATTTTCATAGCTTGCCCATTGTTCTAGATTATCTTTTTCTCTGAAAAGCATTTCCGTCCTGTACCTTATTTACATCATTGGTGCATATAAAGGTATTTGTTATACAGGAATCTCCCCCTCTCCCTCCTCTTCTCCAGAGTATACATGTTTAGTTCCTTAAGCTTCATCTTATAGGACTTCTGATACAGACCCTGCATCATTTTGGAATTTCTCCTCTGGATTGCTTCCACTCTGTCTGTGTCCATCCTGAGATGTGGTCCCCAAGGACAGGACAAAATACTCACGGTGAGGTCATCCCAGTGATCTTGATAGGGCAGCACCACATCCCTTTTCCTGCTGGCAATACCCCATCCTATGCACCCCATCAGCCCACTAGCCCTTCTGACTGCCTTGTCACACTGCCTGGCCACTTTAACGTTGTTGTAAACTATGACCCTCTAGTTCTTTTTCCTGCTTAGGCTTTCTCAGTATCATCCTTCCCATTTTGTACTCTGCAACAAAGAGACAAGCTGTTTCCTTCCAATTTCTTGAGAAGGTCTCTTATAGAGACATTGAAGGAGCAAAGCATCTTTATATAAGTATCAATCATTATGTTTGCAACACCTGCATTTATATGAATAATATTGTAACATTTAATTTTATTTGGCCAGTTATTTTGATTTGGTGTTTTCAGGAAAACAGTCTGAAACAGTTACTCAATCTTAAATGCAGTATTGAAATGACACTTGAGTTATGTGATTACATTATTTGAAAGATGGAAAAATCTAAATGATATACTGTCACTGCTGTTCCCAGTATACTGAATTAAGATGGTTCCAAGACACAGTTATGAAAGTTTCTAAACATTATGGGCTCAGTTCTCAAGGCCTCCCCAACTGACAAAAGGGGGCTCTGTCACATGGAATGGTGGAAGGTGCAGTTTGTGCCAAAAGATGCTCTGGGAGCTATTCTGAAAAGCAGCCTGCAGCAAACACAGGCTATGTGCTCCAAACGGGGAGATATGATAGACACCTTCAATTAGGAATTAACAAGGTTAACTGGGGGAATTATTTTCCCTAAATACCAGCTCAAGGTCACATGGTAACAAGTCAACAAGTTCTGGCACTTAGGTTTACTGCAATATTTAGGTCCATGAGGGAAATGAGGAAGTACTTCCTTATGGAAAGGGTGGTGGTACCTTGCAACAGTCAGTCAGTTGAGATGGTGGATGCAAACACAGTCAATGCATTGAGGCTGACATGGGATAGAATGAAGGGAATAGTTGTAACTTGGGGTGACAAGACCAGTTAGGAGAATTGGGATAGGATAGGGAGTGTTAGTACCCTGGAAGAACTATAGGCTATAGGGAAGTTTCCAATGATTTATCGAACTATGGGCAGAGTGAATGGCCCTCTGGCCTTCTTCTGCCATCATGGTCACTGTCTCTATATTTCTATGCACCATCCTAGTGACTCAAAATGGGCTGCTGCATAGCCGAAGGGGTCTTGCTTCAGTGTAATGCTGCAGCATCCCCTAACTTGGTATTTAAAAAAGTTGCCAGTGCCCATTATTTCAAACACCCCATAGACCAGCTGGGACAAGTGTATGAGTCTGTTCGCCACCTTCAGTGCCCTGTCTGGAAGTAAGGGAACCTGTTCTTGGACCTGGTATTTTCCTTTCCAGGGTGTACATTAAAAATGAATTACAGAATAGCATGTCTAACATGTGTGTGTCATCAGTACGGGCCCTGGGAATTGTTACGGCATCCCAAGAGTGGCATAGTATTATCATATTACCCACCCTATAATAAATGGTTTTCTACTGGTGAGGCAGACATAAGCATTGTACAAGGCTTCTGTGACGACTGCGGTCGTCATCTCAATGATTAGTTATTATGTTGTTTTGCTGCTGGTTACATTATATATGTATGTTCCTGTAGGTTTCTTGCTGCTGTGCATTACATTGCAATGTAACTCTATCTTTCAGAACCTGCCACCCAACAGTTCGTAGCATAGGTCAATCTTCTCAGATTTGCCGTCTGTTTAGCTCATTACCACAGCTGCCATAAGCTGCGGTAGTTTGCCGCTGGGACTCTACCCGACAGTGAATCTGGTACATGTTTCATGTTGCACCAGCAGTTGGCGCCAGGTGCTGTTGGTGCAGCTTGAGTTGCCTTTTGAAAATCGAGCCCTATGTATCTTTCTTAAAAGCCTTTTTTGGCTTTTATATTGTTACCACAAATTATGATTTTTTAATTTGGTTTGTGTAAATAGATTCATTCCACTATGCATTGTTATTTCTGCATTCCCATGTGATACTGTGTATGGGATTCCACTGAAGCAAAAAAACAAATTATCGGTAATAACTGTGAATAAGCCTTCCTTCATCTGATAAGGCAAATTATTTTTCTTTTTCTGTCTTTTTTTTCAACTCAGGAATAATTTCAGAAATAATCTGTCTCAAAAGCAGTGCTGAGAAGGTCAATTGTAATCTGTAAACAAATAATGTTGTAAATGATGGAAGAAACGGGCACACTGCTGTTACCTGGGTTCTAAATAAACTGCACTTTACAATATTTATAAGAATTTGTGAAATATACCTAATTTCTACTCCAAACATCCTCTTTAAGTTTTAAGATTGTTTCTACAAATCAAGGTTATACAGTACTGTGTGGTATGCACGGAAATCAGGTCAAGCCCTGTATAAATATTTTGTTAATCCTCCACATTACAGACATATCAAAGTTGATTTGATTTTCTGTGCCTTTACCTGTGTAGAATCCACCACTCAGAAGACTACTGTTATACCACCAACAACAGCAGAAGTTATAACTCCCCAGGAGACAACTCCAGCAGTAACTACAACAGCTCAACGTGAGTAAACACTACAACAGGAGCTATTGTTACTAAGCTGCCAGCATTAATTCTGCTCAGCTGTCTGTTGCATTGTATGTAGTAATGTGTATTATGACTGCTCTGCATAATATTGTCTGACTGTTCCCTTATATGAGGGAGCATTCGGTTTTGTGTATGTTGCTTGGATTAAGATATACTAGCTAAGTTTTCCTGGCCGGATGTTACATTATAGAACAGTGTGCAAAGGCTCAGCTAGGCCTGGCTTAACGTGTGCCTTCCTCTCTCTGTTACCCTTCCCAAGAGGGCTCCTCTTGTAAGGAGTTCCTATTAATGAGATAGCTCTGAGTCCAGTGAAGAGTACCACACTGCCATGAGTAGTTCCTTGATTTGCACATGCTACTAACTAGGTGCCATAACTATGCCTTCACAGGCAGAGTGGGAAAACCTAGCTTGCTGAACTCAATTCAGTTCACTATAAGTGGCCTTCTCAGTCTATTTCTATCTCATGGGCTTCTGTACTAGGCCTTAATCCCCTTACAAGGCTGCCTAGAGTTGACTCTATACCATTACTTGCTCAGTACTAGAAGGAGGTGAGTAATTGGATCTAAAATGTCTGTCAAGGAACATGTTATGGCACTTAGTTTTACTGCGACATTTGTAGAAAAATAGATTCTGATGGCAGAGAAGTGCTGTTGGGTGACCTAGTCTTCCCATTTATTAAATTTTTTATTTTTTTTTACCTTCGTTTATTGCTGCAGACCGATCTTGATCTAATGCACAATCTCTTCCCCTCCCGTCTTTCCCTCTATGTTTTCCCTTTTTTGAACCCCATACTGCTTTTGCATCCACTACCTGCAAAGAAAGGCTGTTCCAGGAATACATCACCCTTCTGTGAAGAACAACTTCCTTATATCCTTCCTGAATTCAACGCCTTCCATTTTCATAGCTTGCACATTTTTCTAGAATATCTATTTCTCTGAAAAGCATCTCCATCCTGTACCTTATTTACATCAGTGATGCATATAAAGGTCTTTGTCATACAGGTATCTCCCCCCCTTCCTCCTCTTCTCCAGAGTATACATGTTTAGTTCCTTAAGCTTCATCTTATAGGACATCTGATACAGACTCAGCATCATTTTGGAATTTCTCCTCTGGATTGCTTCCACTCTGTCTGTGTCCATCCTGAGATGTGGTCCCCAAGGACAGGACACAATACTCACGGTGAGGTCATCCCAGTGATCTAGATAGGGCAGCACCACCTCCCTTTTCCTGCTGGCAATACCCCATCCTATGCACCCCAGCAGCCCACTAGCACTTCTGACTACCTTGTCACACTGCCTGGCCACTTTAACATTGGCGTAAACTATGACCCCATAGTTCTTTTTCCTGCTTGGGCTTCTTCAGTATCATTCCTCCCATTTTGTACTCCGCAACAATGAGACAGGCTGTTTACTTCCAATTTCTTTAGAAGGTCACTTATAGAGACATTGAAGGAGCAAAGCATCTTTATGTAAGTATCAATCATTATGTTTCAACACCTGCATTTATGTGAATAATATTGTAACATTTAATTTTATTTGGCCAATTATTTTTATTTTTGTTTTCTGGAAATCAATCTGAAACAGTTACTCAATCTTAAATGCAGTATTGAAATGACACTTGAATTATGTGATGACATTATTTGAAAGATGGAAAAATCTAAATGATATACTGTCACTGCTGTTCCCAGTATACTGAATTAAGATGGTTCCTAGACACAGTTATGAAAGTTTCTAAAGATTATGGGCTCAGTTCTCAAGGCCTCCCAACTGACGAAAGGGGGCTCTGTCACAAGGAACGGTGAAAGGTGCAGCTTGTGCCAAAAGATGCCCTGGGAGCAATTCTGAAAAGCAGCCTGCAGCAAACGCAGGCTATGTGCTCCAAAGGGGGAGATATGATAGACACCTTCAATTAGGAATTAACAAGGTTAACTAGGGGAATTATTTTCCTGAATACCAGCTCAAGGTCACATGGTAACAAGTGGAAATGAACTGTAGGGAGGTTCATGAGGGACATGAGGAAGTACTTCCTTAAGGAAAGGGTGGTGGTACCTTGTAACAGTCAGTCAGCTGAGATGGTGGATGCAAACGCAGTCAATGCATTAAGGCTGACATGGGATAGAATGAAGGGAATAGTTGTCACTTGGGGTGACAAGACCAGTTAGGAGAATTGGGATAGGATAGGGACTGTTAGTACCCTGGAGGAAAAATGGGCTGTAGGGAAGATTCCAATGATTTATCAAACTATGGGCAGACTAATTGGCCCTCTGGCCTTCTTCTACCATCATGGTCACTGTTTCTATATTTCTATGCACCATCCTAGTGACTCAAAATTGGCTGCGGCACAGCCGAAGGAGTCTTGCACCAGTGTAATGTTGCAGCATCCCCTAATTTGGTATTTAAAAAAGTTGCCAGTGCCCATTATTTCAAACACCCCATAGACCAGCCGGGACAAGTGTATGAGTCAGTACGCCACCTTCAGAACCCTGTCGGGAAGTAAGGGAACCTGTTCTGGGACCTGGTATTTTTCCTGATCATGTTGTACAATTAAAATGAATTACAGAATAGCATGTCTAACATGTGTGTCATCAATACAGGCCCTGGGAATTGTTACGGCATCCCAAGAGTGGCGAAGTATTATCATATTACCCAGCCTATAATAAGTGGTTTTCTACTGGTGAGGTACATATAAGCATTATACTAGGCATCTGTGACGACTGCGATCATCATCTCAATGATTAGTTATTATGTTGTTTTGCTGCTGGTTACATTATATATGTATATTCCTGTAGGTTTTTTGCTGTTGTGCATTACACTATAATGAAACTCTATCCTTCAGTACCTGCCACCCAAGAGTTCGTAGCATGCCTCAATCTTCTCAGGTTTTCCATCTGTTTAGCTTATTGCCACAGCTGCCGTAAGCTGCAGGACTTTGCCGCTGGGACTCTACTCGACAGACAATCTGGCACATGTTTCATGATGCACCAGCAATTGGCACAAGGTGCTGTTGGTGCAGCTTGAGTTGCCTTTTGAAAATCGAGCCCTACATATCTTTCTTAAAAGCCCTTTTTGGCTTTTATATTGTTACCACAAATTATGATTTTTTAATTTGGTTTGTGTAAATAGATTCATTCCATTATGCATTGTTATTTCTGCATTCCCATGTGATACTGTGTATGGGATTCCACCGAAGCAAAAATAACAAATTATCGGTAATAACTGTGAATAAGCCTTCCTTCATCTGATAAGGCTAATTATTTTTCTTTTTCTGTCTTTTTTTTCAAGTCAGGAATAATTTCAGAAATAATCTGTCTCAAAAGCAGTACTGAGAAGGCCAATTGTAATCTGTAAACAAATAATGTTGTAAATGATGGAAGAAATCGGGTGAACTGCTGTTACTTGGGTTCTAAATAAACTGCACTTAACAATATTTATGAGAATTTGTGAACTATACCTAATTTCAACTCCAAACATCCTCTTTAAGATTTAAGATTGTTTCTTCAAATCAAGGTTATGCAGTACTGTGTGGTTTGCACGGAAATCAGGTCCAGCAAAGTATAAATATTTTGTTTATGCTCCACATTACAGACATATCATAGTTGATTTTATTTTCTGTGCCTTTATCTGTATAGAATTCACCACTCAGGAGACTAGTGTTATACCACCAACAACAGCAGAAGTTACAACTCCCCAGGATACAACTCCAGCATTAACTACAACAGCTCAACGTGAGTAAACACTCCAACAGGAGCTATTGTTACTAAGCTGCCAGCATTAACTCTTCTCTGCTGTCTGTTGCATTGTATGTAGTAGTGAGTATTATGCCTGCTCTGCATAATATTGTCTGACTTTTCCCTTATATAAGGGAGCATTTGTTTCTGTGTATGTTGCTTTGATGAAGATATACTAGCTAAGAGGTCCTGGCCTTTTGTTACATTATCGAACGGAGTGCAAGGGCTCAGCTAGGCCAGGCTTAACGTGTGTGTTCCTCTCTCAGTTACCCTTCCCAAGTGGGATCCACTTGTAAGGAGTTCCTATTAAAAAGATACCTCTGAGTCCTGTGAAGAGTACCACACTGCCATGAGTAGTTCCTTGATTTGCACATGCTACTAACTAGATGCCATAAGTATGCCTTCACAGGCAGAGTGGGAAAACCTAGCTTGCTGAACTCAATTCAGTTCACTATTAGTGGTCTCCTCGGTCTATTTCTATCTCATGGTCTTCTGTACCAGGCCTTAATCCTCTTACAAGGCTGCCTAGATTTGACTCTACACCATTACTTGCTCAGTAATAGAAGGAGGTGAATAATTGGATCTAAAATGTCTGTCAAGGAACATGTTATGGCACTCAGTTTTACTGCAACATTTGTAGAAACACAGATTCTGATGGCAGAGAAGTGTTGTTCGGTGACCTAGTCTTCCCATTTATTAAAATTGTTTTTGATTTTTTTTTACCTTCATTTATAGCTGCATATAGATCTTGATCTAATGCACAATCTCTTCCCCTCCCTTCTTTCCCTCTATGTTCTCCCTCTGCCTGTCCCAGGTTTTTGAACCCCATCCTGCTTTTGCATCCACTACCTGCACAGAAAGGCTGACCCAGAAATACACCACCCTTCTGTGAAAGACAACTTTCTTACCTCCTACCTGAATTCAACACCTTAAATTTTCATAGCATGCCCATTGTTCTAGAATATCTTTTTCTCTGAAAAGCATCTTCATCCGGTACTTTATTTACATCAGTGATGCATATAAAGGTCTTTGTCAAACAGGTATCTCCACCTCTCCCTCCTCTTCTCCAGAGTATACATGTTTAGTTCCTTAAGCTTCATCTTATAGGACTTCTGATACAGATTCTGCATCATTTTGGTATTTCTCCTCTGGATTGCTTCCACTCTGTCTGTGTCCATCCTGAGATGTGGTCCCTAAGGACAGGACACAATACTCATGGTGAGGTCATCCCAGTGATCTAGATAGGGCAGCACGACCTCCCTTTTTCTGCTGGCAATACCCCATCCTATGTGCCCCAGCAGCCCACTGGCCCTTCTGACTGCCTTGTCACACTCCCTGGCCACTTTAACGTTGGCGTAAACTATGACCCCCTAGTTCTTTTTCCTGCTTGGGCTTTTTCAGTATCATTCCTCCCATTTTGAACTCCGCAACAAAGAGGCAGGCTGTTTCCTTCCAATTTCTTGAGAAGGTCACTTATAGAGACATTGAAAGTGCAAAGCATCTTTATATGAGTTTCAATCATTATGTTTGCAACACCTGTATTTATGTGAATAATATTGTAACATTTAATTTTATTTGGCCAGTTATTTTGATTTGGTGTTTTCTGGAAATCAATCTGAAACAGTTACTCAATCTTAAATGCAGTATTGAAATGACACTTGAATTATGTGATTACATTATTTGAAAGATGGAAAAATCTAAATGACATACTCTCACTGCTGTTCCCAGTATACTGAATTAAGATGGTTCCTAGACACAGTTATGAAAGTTTCTAAAAATTATGGGCTCAGTTCTCAAGGCCTCCCCAACTGACGAAAGGGGGCTCTGTCACAAGGAATGGTGGAAGGTGCAGCTTGTGCCAAAAGATGCCCTGGGAGCAATTCTGAAAAGCATCCTGCAGCAAATGCAGGCTATGTGCTCCAAACGGGGAGATATGATAGACACCTTCATTTAGGAATTAACTAGGTTAGCTTGGGGAATTATTTTCCCTGAATGCAAGCTCAAGGTCACATGGTAACAAGTGGAAAGGAACTGTAGGGAGGTTCATGTAGGACATGAGTAAGTACATCCTTATGGAATGGGTGATGGTACCTTGTAATAGTCAATCAGTTGAGATGGTGGATGCAAACACAGTCAATGCATTAAGGCTGACATGGGATAGAATGAAGGGAATAGTTGTCACTTGGGGTGACAAGACCAGTTAGGAGAATTGGGATAGGATAGGGAGTGTTAGTACCCTGGAGGAACTATAGGCTGTAGGGAAGATTCCAATGATTTATCAAACTATGGGCAGACTGAATGGCCTCTCTTCTTCTTTCCATCATGGTCACTGTTTCTATATTTCTATGCACCATCCTAGTGACTCAAAATTGGCTGCGGCACAGCCGAAGGAGTCTTGCACCAGTGTAATGCTGCAGCATCCCCTAACCTGGTAATTAAAAGAGTTGCCAGTGCCCATTATTTCAAACACCACATAGACCAGCCGGGGCAAGAGTATGAGTCCATACGCCACCTTCAGAACCCTGTCGGGAAGTAAGGGAACCTGTTCTGGGACCTGGTATTTTTCCTGATCAGGGTATACAATTAAAATGAATTCCAGAATAGCATGTCTAACATGTGTGTCATCAATACAGGCCCTGGGAATTGTTACGGCATCCCAAGAGTGGCAAAGTATTATCATTTTACGCTCCTATAATAAGTGGTTTTCTACTGTTGAGGTACACATAAGCATTGTACTAGGCATCTGTGATGACTGCGATCTTCATCTCAATGATTAGTTATTATGTTGTTTTGCTGCTGGTTACATTATATATGTATATTCCTGTAGGTTTCTTGCTGTGGTGCATTACACTACAAAGTAACTCTATCCTTCAGAACCTGCCACCCAACAGTTTGTAGCATACGTCAATCTTCTCAGGTTTGAAGTCTGTTTAGCTCATTGCCACAGCTGTCGTAAGCTGCAGGACTTTGCCACTGGGACTCTACTCAACAGAGAATCTGGCACATGTTTCATGTTGCACCAGCAGTTGGTGCAAGGTGCTGTTGGTGCAGCTTGAGTTGCCTTTTGAAAATCGAGCCCTATGTATCTTTCTTAAAAGCCTTTTTTGACTTTAAATTGTTACCACAAATTATGATTGTTTAATTTGGTTTTTGTAAATAGATTCATTCCACTATGCATTGTTATTTCTGCATTCCCATGAGATACTGTGTATGGGATTCCTCTGAAGCAAAAAAACAAATTTTCGGTTATATCTGTGAATAAGCTTTTCTTCATCTGATAAGGCAAATTATTTTTCTTTTTCTGTCTTTTTTTTCAAGTCAGGAATAATTTCAGAAATAATCTGTCTCAAAAGCAGTGCTGAGAAGGTCAATTGTAATCTGTAAACAAATAATGTTGTAAATGAGGGATGAAATCGGGCGCACTGCTGTTACCTGGGTTCTAAATAAACTGCACTTAAAAATATTTATGAGAATTTGTGAACTATACCTAATTTCAACTCCAAACATCCTCTTTAAGTTTTAAGATTTTTCTACAAATCAAGGTTATGCAGTACTGTGTGCTTTGCATGGAAATCAGGTCCAGCCCATTATAAATGTTGTGTTTATCCTCCACATTACAGACATATCATAGTTGATTTGATTTTTTGTGCCTTTACCTGTGTAGAATCCACCACTCAGGAGACTAGTGTTATACCACCAACAACAGCAGAAGTTACAACTCCCCAGGATACAACTCCAGCAGTAACTACAACAGCTCAACGTGAGTGAACACTCCAACAGGAGCTATTGTTACTATGCTGCCAGCATTAATTCTTTTTAGCTGTCTGTTGCATTGTATGTAGTAGTGTGTATTATGCCTGCTCTGCATAATATTGTCTGACTGTTCCCTTATATGAGAGAGCATTTGTTTCTGTGTATGTTGCTTTGATGAAGATATACTAGCTAAGTGGTCCTGGCCTGTTGTTACATTATTGAACGGTGTGCAAGGGCTCAGCTAGGCCTGGCTTAACATGTGCCTTCCTCTCTCTGTTATCCTTCCCAAGAGGGGTCCACTTGTAAGGAGTTCCTATTAATGAGATAGCTCTGAGTCCAGTGAAGAGTACCACACTGCCATGGGTAGTTCCTTGATTTGCTCATGCTACTAACTAGACGCCATAAGTATGCCTTCACAGGCAGAGTGGGAAAACCTAGCTTGCTGAACTCAGTTCAGTTCACTATTAGTGGCCTCCTCGGTCTATTTCTATGTCATGGTCTTCTGTACCAGGCCTTAATCCTCTTACAAGGCTGCCTAGAGTTGACTCTACAACATTACTTGCTCAGTACTTGAAGGAGGTGAGTAATTAGACCTAAAATGTCTGTCAAGGAACATGTTACGGCACTTAGTTTTACTCAACATTTGTAGAAACATAGATTCTGATGGCAGAGAAGTGCTGTTGGGTGATCTAGTCTTCCCATTTATTACATTTTTTTTTTACCTTTGTTTATTGCTCAAGACAGATCTTGATCTAATGCACAATCTCTTCCCCTCCGCTCTTTCCCTCTATGTTTTCCCTCTGCCTGTCCCAGGATTTTGAACCCCATCCTGCTTTTGCATCCACTACCTACACAGAAAGGCTGTTCCAGGAATACACCACCCTTCTGTGAAGCACAACTTCCTTACATCCTTCCTGAATTCAACGCCTTTCATTTTCATAGCTTTCCCATTGATCTAGAACATCTTTTTCTCTGAAAAGCATCTCCATCCTGCACCTTATTTACATCAGTGATGCATATAAAGGTCTTTGTCATACAGGTATCTCCCCCACTCCCTCCTCTTCTCCAGAGTATGCATGTTTAGTTCCTTAAGCTTCATCTTATAGGACTTCTGATACAGATTCTGCATCATTTTGGTATTTCTCCTCCGGATTGCTTCCACTCTCTCTGTGTCCATCCGGAGATGTGGTCCCCAAGGACAGGACACAATACTCATGGTGAGGTCATCCCAGTGATCTAGATAGGGCAGCACCACCTCCCTTTTCCTGCTGGCAATACCCAATCCTATGCACCCCAGCAGCCCACTAGCCCTTCTGACTGCCTTGTCACACTGCCTGGCCTCTTTAACATTGGCGTAAACTATGACCCCCTAGTTCTTTTTCCTGCTTGGGCTTTTTCAGTATCATTACTCCCATTTTGTGCTGCGCAACAAAGAGGCAGGCTATTTCCTTTCAATTTCTGAGAAGGTCACTTATGGAAACATTGAAGGAGTAAAGCATCTTTATATAAGTATCAATCATTATGTTTGCAACACCTGCATGTATGTGAATAATATTGAAACATTTAATTTTATTTGGCCAGTTATTTTGATTTGGTGTTTTCTGGAAAACAATCTTAAACAGTTACTCAGTCTTAAATGCAGTATTGAAATGACACTTGAATTATGTGATGACATTATTTGAAAGAAGGAAAAATCTAAATGATATACTGTCACTGCTGTTCCCAATATACTGAATTAAGTTGGTTCCTAGACACAGTTATGAAAGTTTCTGAACATTATGGGCTCAGTTCTCAAGGCCTCCCCAATTGATGAAAGGGGGCTCTGTCACAAGGAACGGTGAATGGTGCAGCTTGTGCCAAAAGATGCCCTGGGAGCAATTCTGAAAAGCAGCCTGCAGCAAACACAGGCTGTGTGGTCCGAAGGGGAGATATGATAGACACCATCAATTAGGAATTAACAAGGTTAACTGGGGGAATTATTTTCCCTAAATACCAGCTGAAGGTCACATGGTAACAAGTGGAAATGAACTGTAGGGAGGTACATGAGGGACATGAGGAGGTACTCCCTTATGGAAAGGGTGGTGGTATATTGTAACAGTCAGTCAGTTCAGATGGTGGATGCAAACACAGTCAATGCATTAAGGCTGACATGGGATAGAATGAAGGGAATAGCTGTCACTTGGGGGTGACAAGACCAGTTATGAGAATTGGGATAGTATAGGGAGTGTTAGTACCCTGGAGGAACTATAGGCTGTAGGGAAGATACCAATGATTTATCAAACTATGTGCATACTGATTGGCCCTCTGGCCTTCTTCTTCCATCGTGGTCACTGTTTCTATATTTCTATGCACCATCCTAGTGACTCAAAATGGGCTGCGGCACAGCCGAAGGAGTCTTGCACCAGTGTAATGCTGCAGCATCCCCTAATCTGGTATTTAAAAAAGTTGCCAGTGCCCATTATTTCAAACACCCCATAGACCAGCCGGGGCAAGTGTATGAGCCCGTACGCCACCTTCAGAGCCCTGTCAGGAAGTAAGGGAACCTGTTCTGGGACCTGGAATTTTTCCTGATCAGGGTGTACAATTAAAATGAATTACAGAATAGCATGTCTAACATGTGTGTCATCCATACCGGCCTGGGAATTGTTACGGCATCCCAGGAGTGGCAAAGTATTTCCATATTACCCACCCAATAATAAGAGGTTTTCTACTGGTGAAGTACACATAAGCATTGTACAAGGCATCTGTGATGACTGTGATCGTCATCTCAATGATTAGTTATTATGTTGTTTTGCTGCTGGTTACATTATATATGTATATTCCTGTAGGTTTCTTGCTGTTGTGCATTACACTACAATGTAACTCGATCCTTCAGAACCTGCCACCCAACAGTTCGTAGCATACGTCAATCTTGTCAGGTTTGCCTTCTGTTTAGCTCATTGCCACAGCTGCCGTAAGCTGTAGGACTTTGCCGCTGGGACTCTACGCGACAGAGAATCTGGCACATGTTTCATGTTGCACCAGCAGTTGGCCAGTAGGTGCTGAGCAGCTTGAGTTGCCTTTTGAAAATCGAGACTATGTATCTTTCTTAAAAGCCTTTTTGCTTTTATATTGTTACCACAAATTATCATTTTTAATTTGTTTGTGTAAATAGATTCATTCCACTATGCATTGTTATTTCTGCATTACCATGTGATACTGTGTATGGGATTCCACTGAAGCAAAAAAACGTATTATAGGTAATAACTGTGAATAAGCCTTCCTTCATCTGATAAGGCAAATTATTTTTCTTTTTCTGTCTTTTTTTTCAACTCAGGAATAATTTCAGAAATAATCTGTCTCAAAAGCAGTGCTGAGAAGGTCAATTGTAATCTGTAAACAAATAATGTTGTAAATGATGGAAGAAATCTGGTGCTCTGCTGTTACCTGGGTTCTAAATAAACTGCACTTAACAATATTTATGAGAATTTGTGAACTATTCCTAATTTCAACTCCAAACATCCTCTTTAAGTTTTAAGATTGTTTCTTCAAATCAAGGTTATACATTACTGTGTGGTTTACACGGAAATCAGATCCAGCCCAGTCTAAATATTTTGTTTATCCTCCACGTTACACACATATCATAGTTGACTTGATTTTCTGTGCCTTTACCTGTGTAGAATCCACCACTCAGGAGACTAGTGTTATGCCACAAAGAACAGCAGAAGTTGCAACTCCCCAGGATACAACTCCAGCAGTAACTACAACAGCTCAACGTCAGTAAACACTACAACAGGAGCTATTGTTACTAAGCTGCTAGCATTAATTCTTCTCAGCTGTCTGTTGCATTGTATGTAGTAGTGTGTATTATGCCTGTTCTGCATAATATTGTCTGACTGTTCTCTTATATGAGGGAGCATTTGTTTCAGTGTATGTTGCATGTATGAAGATATACTAGCTAAGTGGTCCTGGCCTGTTGTTACATTATCGAACGGTGTGCAAGGGCTCAGCTAGGCCTGGCTTAACATGTGCCTTCCTCTCTCTGTTACCCTTCCCAAGAAGGCTCCACTTGTAAGGAGTTCCTATTAATGAGATAGCTCTGAGTCCAGTGAAGAGTACCACACTGCCATGAATAGTTCCTTGATTTGCACATGCTACTAACTAGATGCCGTAAGTATGCTTTCACAGGCAGAGTGGTTAAACCTAGCTTGCTGAACTCAATTCAGTTCATTATTAGTGGCCTCCTCGGTCTATTTCTATCTCATGGTCTTCTGTACCAGGCCTTAATCCTCTTACAAGGCTGCCTAGAGTTGACTCTACACCGTTACTTGCTCAGTTCTAGAAGTAGGTGAGTAATTGGATCTAAAACGTCTGTCAAGGAACATGTTATGGCACTTAGTTTTACTGCAACATTTGTAGAAACATAGATTCTGATGGCAGAGAAGTCCCGTTGGGTGGCCTAGGCTTCCCATTTAATAAAATTTTTTTTTTTTTAACCTTCATTTATTGCTGCAGACTGATCTTGATCTAATTTACAATCTCTTCCCCTCCCCTCTTTCCCTCTATGTTTTCCCTCTTGCTGTCCCAGGCTTTTTTGAACCCCATGATGCTTTTGCATCCAGTACCTGCACAGAAAGGCTGTTCCAGGAATACACCACCCTTCTGTGGAGGACAACTTCCTTACATCCTTCCTGAATTCAGCGCCTTCCATTTTTATAGCTTGCCATTGTTCCAGAATATATTTTTCTCTGGAAAGCATCTCCATCTTGTACCTTATTTACATCAGTGATGCATATAAAGGTCTTTGTCATACAGGTATCTCCCCCTCTCCCTCCTCTTCTCCAGAGTATACATGTTTAGTTCCTTAAGCTTCATCTTATAGGACTTCTGATACAGACTTTGCATCATTTTGGTATTTCTCCTCTGGATTGCTTCCACTCTGTCTGTGACCATCCTGAGATGTGGTCCCCAAGGACAGGACACAATACTCATGGTGAGGTCATCCCAGTGATCTAGATAGGGCAGCACCACCTCCCTTTTCCTGCTGGCAATACCCCATCCTATGCACCCCAGCAGCCCACTAGCCCTTTTGACTGCCTTGTCACACTGCCTGGCCACTTTAACGTTGGCGTAAACTATGACCCCCTAGTTCTTTTTCCTGCTTGGGCATTTTCAGTATCATTCCTCCCATTTTGTACTCTGCAACAAAGAGCCAGGCTGTTTCCTTCCAATTTCTTGAGAAGGTCACTTATAGAGACATTGGAGGAGCAAAGCATCTTTATATAAGTATCAATCATTATGTTTGCAACACCTGCATTTATGTGAATAATATTGTAACATTTAATTTTTCTTGGCCAGTTATTTTGATTTAGTGTTTTCTGGAAAACAATCTGAAAGAGTTACTCAATCTTAAATGCAGTATTGAAGTGACACTTGAATTATGCGATGACATTATCTGAAAGATGGAAAAATCTAAATGATATACTGTCACTGCTGTTCCCAGTATACTGAATTAAGATGGTTCCTAGACACAGTTATGAAAGTTTCTAAACATTATGGGTCAGTTCTCAAGGTCTCCCCAACTGATGAAAGGGGGCTCTGTCACAAAGAACGGTGAAAGGTTCAACTTGTGCCAAAAGATGCCCTGGGAGCAATTCTGAAAAGCAGCCTGCAGCAAACACAGGCTATGTGCTCCAAAGGGGGTGATTTGATTGACACCTTCAATTAGGAATTAACAAGGTTAACTGGGGGAATTATTTTCCCTGAATACCTGCTCAAGGTCACATGGTAACAAGTGGAAATGAACTGTAGGGAGGTTCCTGAGAGACATGAGGAAGTACTTCCTTATGGAAAGGGTGGTGGTACCTTGTAACAGTCAGTCAGTTGAGATGGTGGATGCAAACACAGTCACTGCATTAAGGCTGACTTGGGATAGAATGAAGGAAATAGTTGTCACTTGGGGTGACAAGACCAGTTAGGAGAATTGGGATAGGATAGGGAGTGTTAGTACCCTGGAGGAACTATAGGCAGTAGGGAAGATTCCAATGATTTAGGAGACTATGTGCAGACTGAATGGCCCTCTGGACTTCTTCTGCCATCATGGTCACTGTTTCTATATTTCTATGCACCATCCTAGTGACTCAAAATTGGCTGCGGCACAGCCGAATGAGTCCTGCAGCAGTGTAATGCTGCAGCATCCCCTAAACTGGTAAATAAAAATTTTGCCAGTGCCCATTATTTCAAACACCCCATAGACCAGCCGGGACTAGTGTGTCAGTCCATACGCCACCTTCAGAGCCCTGTCAGGAAGTAAGGGAACCTGTTCTGGGACCTGGTATTTTTCCTTATCAGGGTGTACAATTAAAATGAATTACAGAGTATCATGTCTAACATGTGTGTCATCAATATGGCCCTGGGAATTGTTACGGCGTCCCAAGAGTGGCGTAGTATTATCACATTACCCACCCTATAATAAGTGGTTTTCTACTGGTGAGGTACACATAAGCATTGTGCTAGGCATCTGTAACAACTGCGATCGTCATCTCAATGATTAGTTATTATGTTGTTTTGCTCCTGGTTACATTATATATGTATATTCCTGTAGGTTTCTTGCCGTTGTGCATTACACTACAATGTAACTCGATCCTTCAAGAACTACCATCCAACAGTTCGTAGCATACGTCAATCTTCTCAGGTTTGCCATCTGTTTAGCTCTTTGCCACAGCTGTCGTAAGCTGCAGGACTTTGCCGCTGGGACTCTACTCGACAGAGAATCTGGCGCATGTTACATGTTGCACCAGCAGTTGGCGCAAGGTGCTGTTGGTGCAGCTTGAATTGTCTTTTGAAAATCGAGCCCTATGTATCTTTCTTAAAAGCCGCTTTTGGCTTTTATATTGTTACCACAAATTATGATTTTTTAATTTGGTTTGTGTAAATAGATTCATTCCACTATGCATTGTTATTTCTGCATTCCCATGTGATACTGTGTATGGGATTCCACTGAAGCAAAAACAAATTATCGGTAATAACTGTGAATAAGCCTTCCTTCATCTTATAAGGCAAATTATTTTTCTTTTTCTGTCTTTTTTTTCAAGTCAGGAATAATTTCAGAAATAATCTGTCTCAAAAGCAGTGCTGAGAAGGTCAATTGTAATCTGTAAACAAATAATGTTGTAAATGATGGAAGAAATCGGACGCATTGCTGTTACTTGGGTTCTAAATAAACTGCACTTAACAATATTTATGAGAATTTGTGAACTATACCTAATTTCAACTCCAAACATCCTCTTTAAGTTTTAAGATTGTTTCTACAAATCAGGGTTAAACAGTACAGTGTGGTTTGCATGGAAATCAGGTCCAGCCCAGTCTAAATATTTTGTATATCCTCCACATTACAGACATATCATAGTTGATTTGATTTTCTGTGCTTTTACCTGTGTAGAATCCACCACTCAGGGAGACTACTGTTATACCACCAACAACAGCAGAAGTTACAACTCCCCAGGACACAACTCCAGCAGTAACTACAACAGCTCAACGTGAGTAAACACTACAACAGGAGCTATTGTTACTAAGCTGCCAGCATTAATTCTTCTCAGCTGTCTGTTGCATTGTACGTAGTAGAGTGAATTATGCCTGCTCTGCATAATATCGTCTGACTGTACCCCTTACATGAGGGAGCATTTGTTTCTGTGTATGTTGCTTGGATGAAGATATACTAGCTAAGTGGTCCTGGCTTGTTGTTACAGTATCGAACGGTGTGCAAGGGCTCAGCTAGGCCTGGCTTAACATGTGCCTTCCTCTCACTGTTACCCTTCCCAAGAGGGCTCCACTTGTAAGGAGTTCCTATTAATGAGATAGCTCTGAGTCCAGTGAAGAGTACCACACTGCCATGAGTAGTTCCTTGATTTGCACATGCTACTAACTAGATGCCATAAGTATGCCTTAACAGGCAGAGTGGGAAAACCTAGCTTGCTGAAGTCAATTCCGTTCACTATTAGTGGCCTACTCGGTCTAAATCTATCTCATGGTCTTCTGTACCAGGCCCTAATCCTCTTACAAGGCTGCCTAGAGTTGACTCTACACCATTACTTGCTCAGTTCTAGAAGGATGTGAGTAATTAGATCTAAAATGTCTGTCAAGGAACATGTTATGGCACTTAGTTTTACTGCGACATTTGTAGAAAAATAGATTCTGATGGCAGAGAAGTGCTGTTGGGTGACCTAGTCTTCCCATTTATTAAAATTATTTTTTTTTTTTACCTTCGTTTATTGCTGCAGACAGATCTTGATCTAATGCACAATCTCTATCCCTTCCCTCTTTCGCTCTCTGTTTTCCCTCTGCCTGTCCCAGGCATTTTTGAACCCCATCCTGCTTTTGCATCCACTACCTGCACAGATAGGCTGTTCCAGGAATACACCACCCTTCTGTGAAGGACAACTTTCTTACGTCCTTCCTGAATTCAACGCCTTTCCATTTTCATAGCTTGCCATTGTTGTAGAATATCTTTTTCACTGCAAAGCATCTCCATCTTGTACCTTATTTACATCAGTGATGCATATAAAGGTCTTTGTCATACTGGAATCTCCCCCTCTCCCTCCTCTTCTCCAGAGTATACATGTTTAGTTCCTTAAGCTTCATCTTATAGGACTTCTGATACAGACTTTGCATCATTTTGGTATTTCTCCTCTGGATTGCTTCCACTCTGTCTGTGACCATCCTGAGATGTGGTCCCCAAGGACAGGACACAATACTCATGGTGAGGTCATCCCAGTGATCTAGATAGGGCAGCACCACCTCCCTTTTCCTGCTGGCAATACCCCATCCTATGCACCCCAGCAGCCCACAAGCCCTTTTGACTGCCTTGTCACACTGCCTGGCCACTTTAACGTTGGTGTAAACTATGACCCCCTAGTTCTTTTTCCTGCTTGGGCATTTTCAGTATCATTCCTCCCATTTTGTACTCTGCAACAAAGAGCCAGGCGGTTTCCTTCCAATTTCTTGAGAAGGTCACTTATAGAGACATTGGAGGAGCAAAGCATCTATATATAAGTATCAATCATTATGTTTGCAACACCTGCATTTATGTGAATAATATTGTAACATTTAATTTTACTTGGCCAGTTATTTTGATTTGGTGTTTTCTGGAAAACAATCTGAAAGAGTTACTCAATCTTAAATGCAGTATTGAAGTGACACTTGAATTATGCGATGACATTATTTGAAAGATGGAAAAATCTAAATGATATACTGTCACTGCTGTTCCCAGTATACTGAATTAAGATGGTTCCTAGACACAGTTATGAAAGTTTCTAAACATTATGGGTCAGTTCTCAAGGTCTCCCAACTGACTGAAAGGGGCTCTGGCCACAAGGAACGGTGAAAGGTTCAACTTGTGCCAAAGATGCCCTGGGAGCATCTTGAAAAGCAGCCTGCAGCAAACACAGGCTATGTGCTCCAAAGGGGGTGATTTGATTGACACCTTCAATTAGGAATTAACAAGGTTAACTGGGGGAATTATTTTCCCTGAATACCTGCTCAAGGTCACATGGTAACAAGTGGAAATGAACTGTAGGGAGGTTCCTGAGAGACATGAGGAAGTACTTCCTTATGGAAAGGGTGGTGGTACCTTGTAACAGTCAGTCAGTTGAGATGGTGGATGCAAACACAGTCACTGCATTAAGGCTGACATGGGATAGAATGAAGGGAATAGTTGTCACTTGGGGTGACAAGACCAGTTAGGAGAATTGGGATAGGATAGGGAGTGTTAGTACCCTGGAGGAACTATAGGCAGTAGGGAAGATTCCAATGATTTAGGAGACTATGTGCAGACTGAATGGCCCTCTGGCCTTCTGCCATCATGGTCACTGTTTCTATATTTCTATGCACCATCCTAGTGACTCAAAATGGGCTGCGGCACAGCCGAATGAGTCCTGCACCAGTGTAATGCTGCAGCATCCCCTAATCTGGTAAATAAAAATTTTGCCAGTGCCCATTATTTCAAACACCCCATAGACCAGCCGGGGCTAGTGTGTCAGTCCATACGCCACCTTCAGAGTCCTGTCAGGAAGTAAGGGAACCTGTTCTGGGACCTGGTATTTTTCCTTATCAGGGTGTACAATTAAAATGAATTACAGAGTATCATGTCTAACATGTGTGTCATCAATATGGCCCTGGGAATTGTTACGGTCCCAAGAGTGGCGAGTATTATCACATTACCCACCCTATAATAAGTGGTTTTCTACTGGTGAGGTACACATAAGCATTGTATTAGGCTATCTGTGACGATCACGATCGCTATCTCAATGATTAGTTATTATGTTGTTTTGCTCCTGGTTACATTATATATGTATATTCCTGGAGGTTTCTTGCCATTGTGCATTACACTACAATGTAACTCGATCCTTCAAGAACTACCATCCAACAGTTCGTAGCATACGTCAATCTTCTCAGGTTTGCCATCTGTTTAGCTCATTGCCACAGCTGTCGTAAGCTGCAGGACTTTGCCGCTGGGACTCTACTTGCCAGAGAATCTGGCACATGTTACATGTTGCACCAGCAGTTGGCGCCAGGTGCTGTTGGTGCAGCTTGAGTTGCCTTTTGAAAATCGAGCCCTATGTATCTTTCTTAAAAGCCTTTTTTGGCTTTTATATTGTTACCACAAATTATGATTTTTTTATTTGGTTTGTGTAAATAGATTCATTCCACTATGCATTGTTATTTCTGCATTCCCATGTGATACTGTGTATGGGATTCCACTGAAGCAAAAAACAAATTATCGGTAATAACTGTGAATAAGCCTTCCTTCATCTTAAGGCAAATTATTTTTCTTGTCTTTTTTTCAAGTCAGGAATAATTTCAGAAATAATCTGTCTCAAAAGCAGTGCTGAGAAGGTCAATTGTAATCTGTAAACAAATAATGTTGTAAATGATGGAAGAAATCGGGAGCATTGCTGTTACCTGGGTTCTAAATAAACTGCACTTAACAATATTTATGAGAATTTGTGAACTATACCTAATTTCAACTCCAAACATCCTCTTTAAGTTTTAAGATTGTTTCTACAAATCAGGGTTAAACAGTACAGTATGGTTTGCACGGAAATCAGGTCCAGCCCAGTCTAAATATTTTGTTTATCCTCCACATTACAGACATATCATAGTTTATTTGATTTTCTGTGCCTTTACCTGTGTAGAATCCACCACCAGGAGACTACTGTTATACCACACCAACAACAGCAGTAGCAACTCCCCAGGACACAACTCCAGCAGTAACTACAACAGCTCAACGTGAGTAAACACTACAACAGGAGCTATTGTTACTAAGCTGCCAGCATTAATTCTTCTCAGCTGTCTGTTGCATTGTATGTAGTAGAGTGTATTATGCCTGCTCTGCATAATATCGTCTGACTGTTCCCTTACATGAGGGAGCATTTGTTTCTGTGTATGTTGCTTGGATGAAGATATACTAGCTAAGTGGTCCTGGCTTGTTGTTACAGTATCGAACGGTGTGCAAGGGCTCAGCTAGGCCTGGCTTAACATGTGCCTTCCTCTCACTGTTACCCTTCCCAAGAGGGCTCCACTTGTAAGGAGTTCCTATTAATGAGATAGCTCTGAGTCCAGTGAAGAGTACCACACTGCCATGAGTAGTTCCTTGATTTGCACATGCTACTAACTAGATGCCATAAGTATGCCTTAACAGGCAGAGTGGGAAAACCTAGCTTGCTGAAGTCAATTCCGTTCACTATTAGTGGCCTACTTGGTCTAAATCTATCTCATGGTCTTCTGTACCATGCCCTAATCCTCTTACAAGGCTGCCTAGAGTTGACTCTACACCATTACTTGCTCAGTACTAGAAGGAGGTGAGTAATTAGATCTAAAATGTCTGTCAAGGAACATGTTATGGCACTTAGTTTTACTGCGACATTTGTAGAAAAATAGATTCTGATGGCAGAGAAGTGCTGTTGGGTGACCTAGTCTTCCCATTTATTAAAATTATTTTTTTTACCTTCGTTTATTGCTGCAGACAGATCTTGATCTAATGCACAATCTCTATCCCTCCCCTCTTTCGCTCTCTGTTTTCCCTCTGCCTGTCCCAGGCATTTTTGAACCCCATCCTGCTTTTGCATCCACTACCTGCACAGATAGGCTGTTCCAGGAATACACCACCCTTCTGTGAAGGACAACTTTCTTACGTCCTTCCTGAATTCAACGCCTTTCCATTTTCATAGCTTGCCATTGTTGTAGAATATCTTTTTCACTGCAAAGCATCTCCATCTTGTACCTTATTTACATCAGTGAAGCATATAAAGGTCTTTGATGTACTGGTATCTCCCCCTCTCCCTCCTCTTCTCCAGAGTATACATGTATAGTTCCTTAAGCTTCATCTTATAGGTTTTCGGATACAGACCCTGCATCATTTTGGTATTTCTCCTCTGGATTACTTCCACTCTGACTTTGTCCATCCTGAGATGTGGTCCCCAAGACAGGACACAATACTCATGGTGAGGTCATCCCAGTGATCTAGATAGGGCAGCACCCCCTCCCTTTTTCTTCAGGCAATACCGCATCCTATGCACCTCAGCAGCCCACTGGCCCTTCTGACTGCCTTGTCACACTGCCTGGCCACTTTAACGATGTTGTAAACTATGACGCCCTAGTTCTTTTTCCTGCTTGGGCTTTTTCAGTATCATTCCTCCAATTTTGTACTCCGCAACAAAGAGGCAGGCTGTTTCCTTTCAATTTCTTGAGAAGGTCACTTATAGAGACATTGAAGGAGCAAAGCATCTTTATATAAGTATCAATCATTATGTTTGCAACACCTGCATATATGTGAATAATAGTGTAACATTTCATTTTATTTGGCCAGGTATTTTGATTTGGTGTTTTCAGGAAAACAATCTGAAACAGTTACTCAATCTTAAATGCAGTATTGAAATGACACTTGAATTATGTGAAGACGTTATTTGAAAGATGGAAAATCTAAATGATATACTGTCACTGCTGTTCCAGTATACTGAATTAAGATGGTTCCAAGACACAGTTATGAAAGTTTCTAAACATTATGGGCTCAGTTCTCAAGGCCTCACCAATTGACGAAAGGGGCTCTGTCACAAGGAACGGTGAAAGGTGCAGCTTGTGCCAAAAGATGCCCTGGGAGCACTTGAAAAGCAGCCTGCAGCAAACGCAGGCTATGTGCTCAAAGGGGAGATATGATAGACACCTTCAATTAGGAATTAACAAGGTTAACTGGGGAATAATTTTCCTAATACCAGCTCAAGGTCACATGGTAACAAGTGGAAATGAACTGTAGGAAGGTTCATGAGGGACATGAGGAAGTACTTCCTAATGGAAAGGGCGGTGGTACATTGTAAAAGTCAGTCAATTGAGATGGTGGATGCAAACACAGTCAATGCATTAAGGCTGGCATGGGACAGAATGAAGGGAATAGTTGTCACTTGGGGTGACAAGACCAGTTAGGAGAATTGGGATAGGATAGGGAGTGTTAGTACCCTGGAGGAACTATGGGCTGTAGGAAAGATTCCAATGATTTAGTAAACTATGTGCAGACTGAATGGCCCTCTGGCCTTCTTCTGCCATCATGGTCACTCTTTCTATATTTCTATGCACCATCCTAGTGACTCAAAATGGGCTGCGGCACAGCCGAATGAGTCTTGCACCAGTGTAACGCTGCAGGATCCCCTAATCTGGTATATACAAAAGTTGCCATTGTCCATTATTTCAAACACCCCATTGACCAGCCAGGACAAGTGTATGAGTCCGTACGCCACCTTCAGAGCCCTGTCGGGAAGTAAGGGAACCTGTTCTGGGACCTGGTATTTTACCTGATCAGGATGTACAATTAAAATGAATTACAGAATAGCATGTCTGACATGTGTGTCATCAATACGGGCCCTGGGAATTGTTACGGCATCCCAAGAGTGGCGAGCTATTATCATATTACCCACCCTATAATAAGTGGTTTTCTACTGGTGAGGTTCACATAAGCATTGTACTAGGCATCTGTGACGACTGCGATCTTCATCTCAATGATTAGTTATTATGTTGTTTTGCTGCTGGATACATTATATATGTATATTCCTGTAGGTTTCTTGCTGTTGTGCATTACATTACAATGTAACTCTATCCTTCAGAACCTGCCACCCAACAGTTCGTAGCATAAGTCAATCTTGTCAGGTTTGCCATCTGTTTAGCTCATTGCCACAGCTGCCGTAAGCTGCAGGACTTTGCCTCTGGGACTCTACTCGACAGAGAATCTGGCACATGTTTCATGTTGAACCAGGAGTTGGCGCCAGGAGCTGTTGGTGCAGCTTGAGTTGCCTTTTGAAAATCGAGCCCTATGTATCTTTCTTAAAAGCCTTTTTTGGCTTTTATATTGTTACCATAAATTATGATTTTTAAATTTTTTGTGTAAATAGATTCATTCCACTATGCATTGTTATTTCTGCATTCCCATGTGATACTGTGTATGGGATTCCACTGAAGCAAAAAAACAAATTATCGGTAATAACTGTGAATAAGCCTTCCTTCATCTGATATTAAGGCAAATTATTTTTCTTTTTCTGTCTTTTTTTTCAAGTCAGGAATAATTTCAGAAATAATCTGTCTCAAAAGCAGTGCTGAGAAAGTCAATTGTAATCTGTAAACAAATAAAGTTGTAAATGATGGAAGAAATCGGGAGCACAGCTGTTACCTGGGTTCTAAATAAACTGCACTTAACAATATTTATGAGAATTTGTGAACTATACCTAATTTCAACTCCAAACATCCTCTTTAATTTTTAAGATTGTTTCCACAAATCAGGGTTATACAGTACAGTGTGGTTTGCACTGAAATCAGGTCCAGCCCAGTCTAAATATTTTGTTTATCCTCCACATTACAGACATATCATAGTTGATTTGATTTTCTGTGCCTTTACCTGTGTACAATCCACCACTCAGGAGACTAGTATTATACCACCAACAACAGCAGAAGTTACAACTCCCCAGGATACAACTCCAGCAGTAACTACAACAGTTCAACGAGAGTAAACACTACAACAGGAGCTATTGTTACTAAGCTGCCAGCATTAATTCTTCTCAGCTGTCTGTTGCATTGTATGTAGTAGTGTGTATTATGCCTGTTCTCCATAATATTGTCTGACTGTTCTCTTATATGAGGGAGCATTTGTTTCTGAGTATGTTACTCGGATGAAGATATACTAGCTAAGTGGTCCTGGCCTGTTGTTACGTTATCGAACGGTGTGCAAGTGCTCAGCTAGGCCTGGCTTAACGTGTGCCTTCCTCTCTCTGTTACCCTTCCCAAGAGGGCTCCACTTGAAAGGAGTTCCTATTAATGAGATAGCTCTGAGTCCAGTGAAGAGTACCACACTGCCATGAGTAGTTCCTTGATTTGCACATGCTACTAACTAGATGCCATAAGTATGCCTTCACAGGCAGAGTGGGAAAACCTAGCTTGCTGAACTCAATTCAGTTCACTATTAGTGGCCTCCTCGGTCTATTTCTATCTCATGGTCTTCTGTACCAGGCCTTAATCCTCTTACAAGGCTGCCTAGAGTTGACTCTACACCATTACTTGCTCAGTACTAGAAGGAGGTGAGTAATGGATCTAAAATGTCTGTCAAGGAACATGTTATGGCACTTAGTTTTACTGCAACATTTGTAGAAACATAGATTCTGATGGCAGAGAAGTGCTGTTGGGTGACCTAGTCTTCCCATTTATTAAATTTTTTTTTTTTTTTACCTTCGTTTAATGCTGCAGACAGATCTTGATCTAATGCACAATCTCTACCCCTCCTCTCTTTCCCTCTATGTTTTCCCTCTGCCTGTCCCAGGTTATTGAACCCCATCCTGCTTTTGCATCCACTACCTGCACAGAAAAGCTGTTCCAAGAATACACCACCCTTCTGTGAAGGACAACTTCCTTACATCCTTCCTGAATTCAACGCCTTTCATTTTCATAGCTTGCCCATTGTTCTAGAACATCTTTTTCTCTGAAAAGCATCTCCATCCTGCACCTTATTTACATCAGTGATGCATATAAAGGTCTTTGTCATGCAGATATCTCCTCCTCTCCTTCCTCTTCTCCAAAGTATACATGTTTAGTTACTTAAGCTTCGTCTTATAGGACTTCTGATATAGACTCTGCATCATATTGGTATTTCTCCTCTGGATTGCTTCCACTCTGTCAGTGTCCATCCTGAGATGTGGTCCCCAAGGACAGGACACAATACTCACGGTGAGGTCATCCCAGTGATCTAGATAGGGCAGCACCACCTCCCTTTTCCTGCTGGCAATACCCCATCCTATGCACCCCAGCAGCCCACTAGCCCTTCTGACTACCTTGTCACACTGCCTGGCCACTTTAACGTTGCCCTAAACTATGACCACCTAGTTCTTTTTCCTGCTTGGGCTTTTTCAGTATCATTCCTCCCATTTTGTACTCTGCAACAAAGAGGCAGGCTGTTTCCTTCCAATTTCTTGAGAAGGTCACTTATACACACATTGAAGGAGCAAAGCATCTTTCTATAAGTATCAATCATTATGTTTGCAACACCTGCATTTATGTGAATAATATTGTAACATTTAATTTTACTTGGCCAGTTATTTTGAGTTGGTGTTTTCTAGAAAACAATCTGAAAGAGTTACTCAATCTTAAATGCAGTATTGAAATGACACTTGAATTATGTGATGACATTATTAGAAAGATGGAAAAATGTAAATGATATACTTTCACTGCTGTTCCCAGTATACTGAATTAAGATGGTTCCTAGACACAGTTATGAAAGTTTCTAAACATTATGGACTCAGTTCTTAAGGCCTCACCAACTGACGAAAGGGGGCTCTGTCTCAAGGAATGGTGAAAGGTGCAGCTTGTGCCAAAAGATGCCCTGGGAGCAATTCTGAAAAGCAGCCTGCAGCAAACGCAGGCTATGTGCTCCAAAGGGGGAGATATGATAGACACCTTCAATTAGGAATTTACAAGGTTAACTGCGGGAATTATTTTCCCTGAATACCAGCTCAAGGACACATGGTAACAAGTGGAAATGAACTGTAGGGAGGTTCATGAGGGACATGAGGAAGTACTTCCTTATGGAAAGGGTGGTGGTACCTTGTAACAGTCAGTCATTTGAGATGGTGGATGCAAACACAGTCAATGCATTAAGGCTGACATGGGATAGAATGAAGGGAATAGTTGTCACTTGGGGTGACAAGACCAGTTAGGAGAATTGGGATAGGATAGGGAGTGTTAGTACCCTGGAGGAACTATAGGCTGTAGGGAAGATACCAATGATTTCTCAAACTATGTGTATACTGAATGGCCCTTTGGCCTACTTCTGCCATCATGGTCACTGTTTCTATGTTTGTATGCACCATCCTAGTGACTCAAAATTGGCTGCGGCACAGCTGAAGGAGTCTTGCACCAGTGTAATGCTGCAGCATCCCCTAATCTGGTATTTAAAAAAGTTGCCAGTGCCATTTTTTCAAACACCCCGTAGACCAGACGGAGCAAGTGTATTAGTCCGTACGCCATCTTCAGAGCCCTGTCGGGAAGTAAGGGAACCTGTTCTGGGACCTGGTATTTTTCCTCATCAGGGTGTACAATTAAAATGAATTACAGTGTAGCATGTCTAACATGTGTGTCATCAATACGGGCCTGGGAATTGTTACGGCATCCCAGGAGTGGCGTAGTATTATCATATTACCCACCCTATAATAAGTGGTTTTCTACTGGTGAGGTACACATACATTGTAATTAGGCATCTGTGATGATGGATCGTCATCTCAATGATTAGTTATTATGTTGTTTTGCTGCTGGTTACATTATATATGTATATTCCTGTAGGTTTCTTGCTGTTGTGCATTACACTACAATGTAACTCGATCCTTCAGAACCTGCCACCCAACAGTTCGTAGCATACTTCAATCTTGTCAGGTTTGCCGTCTGTTTAGCTCATTGCCACAGTTGCCGTAAGCTGCAGGACTTTGCCGCTGGTACTCTACTCGACAGAGAATCTGGGACATGTTTCATGTTGCACCGGCAGTTGTCAGAAGGTGCTGTTGGTGCAGCTTGAGTTGCCTTTTGAAAATTCAGCCCTATGTATCTTTCTTAAAAGCCTTTTTTGGCTTTTATATTACAACCACACATTATGATTTTTTAATTTGGTTTGTGTAAATAGATTCATTCCACTATGCATTGTTATTTCTGCATTCCCATGTGATACTGTGTATGGGATTCCACTGAAGCAAAAAAACAAATTATCGGTAATAACTGTGAATAAGTCTTCCTTCATCTGATAAGGCAAATTATTTTCTTTTCTGTCTTTTTTCAAGTCAGGAATAATTTCAGAAATAATCTGTCTCAAAAGCAGTGCTGAGAAGTTCAATTGTAATTTGTAAACAAATAAAGTTGTAAATGATGGAAGAAATCGGGTGCACTGCTGTTAACTGGGTTCTAAATAAACTGCACTTAACAATATTTATGAGAATTTGTGAACTATACCTAATTTCAACTCCAAACATCCTCTTTAAGTTTTAAGATTGTTTCTACAAATCAGGGTTATACAGTACTGAGTGGTTTGCACGGAATTCAGGTCCAGCCCAGTCTAAATATTTTGTTTATCCTCCACATTACAGACATATCATAGTTGATTTGATTTTCTGTGCCTTTACCTGTGTAGAATCCACCACTCAGGAGACTAGTGTTATGCCACAAACAACAGCAGAAGTTACAACTCCAGCAGTAACTACAACAGCTCAACGTGAGTAAATACTACATCAGGAGCTATTGTTACTAAGCTGCCAGCATTAATTCTTCTCAGCTGTCTGTTGCATTGTATGTAGTAGTGTGTATTATGCCTGCTCTGCATAATGTCGTCTGACTGTTCCCTTACATGAGGGAGCATTTGGTTCTGTGTATGTTGCTTGGATGAAGATATACTAGCTAAGTGGTCCTGGCTTGTTGTTACATTATGGAACGGTGTGCAAGGGCTCAGCTAGGCCTGGCTTAACATGTGCCTTCCTCTCTCTGTTACCCTTCCCAAGAGGGCTCCACTTGTAAGGAGTTCCTATTAATGAGATAGCTCTGAGTCCAGTGAAGAGTACCACACTGCCATGAGTAGTTCCTTGATTTGCACATGCTACTAACTAGATGCCATAAGTATGCCTTCACAGGCAGAGTTGGGAAACCTAGCTTGCTGAACTCAATTCTGTTCACTATTAGTGGCCTACCTGTCTATAATCTATCTCATGGTCTTCTGTACCAGGCCCTAATCCTCTTACAAGGCTGCCTAGAGTTGACTCTACACCATTACTTGCTCAGTACTAGAAGGAGGTGAGTAATTAGATCTAAAATGTCTGTCAAGGAACATGTTATGGCACTTAGTTTTACTGCGACATTTGTAGAAAAATAGATTCTGATGGCAGAGAAGTGCTGTTGGGTGACCTAGTCTTCCCATTTATTAAATTTTTTTTTTTTACCTTCGTTTATTGCTGCAGACAGATCTTGATCTAATGCACAATCTCTTCCCCACCCCTCTTTCGCTCTCTGCTTTCCCTCTGCCTGACCCAGGCTTTTTTGAACCCCATCCTGCTTTTGCATCCACTACCTGCACAGATAGGCTGTTCCAGGAATACATCACCCTTCTGTGAAGGACAACTTCCTTACGTCCTTCCTGAATTCAACGCCTTTCCATTTTCATAGCTTGCCATTGTTGTAGAATATCTTTTTCACTGCAAAGCATCTCCATCTTGTACCTTATTTACATCAGTGATGCATATAAAGGTCTTTGTCATACTGGAATCTCCCCCTCTCCCTCCTCTTCTCCAGAGTATACATGTTTAGTTCCTTAAGCTTCATCTTATAGGACTTCTGATACAGACTTTGCATCATTTTGGTACTTCTCCTCTCGACTGCTTCCACTCTGTCTTTGTCCATCCGGAGATGTGGTCCCCAAGACAGGACACAATACTCATGGTGAGGTCATCCCAGTGATCTAGATAGGGCAGCACCACCTACCTTTTCCTTCAGGCAATACCACATCCTATGCACCTCAGCAGCCCACTGGCCCTTCTGACTGCCTTGTCATGCTGACTGGCCACTTTAACGTTGGTGTAAACTATGACCCCCTAGTTCTTTTTCCTGCTTGGGCTTTTTCAGTATCATTCCTCCCATTTTGTACTACGCAACAAAGAGGCAGGCTGTTTCCTTTCAATTTCTTGAGAAGGTCACTTATAGAGTCATTGAAGGAGCAAAGCATCTTTATATAAGTATCAATCATTATGTTTGCAACACCTGCATATATGTGAATAATATTGTAACATTTCATTTTATTTGGCCAGGTATTTTGATTTGGTGTTTTCTGGAAAACAATCTGAAACAGTTACTCAATCTTAAATGCAGTATTGAAATGACACTTGAATTATGTGATGACGTTATTTGAAAGATGGAAAAATCTAAATGATATACTGTCACTGCTGTTCCCACTATACTGAATTAAGATGGTTCCTAGACACAGTTATGAAAGTTTCTAAACATTATGGGCTCAGTTCTCAAGGCCTCACCAATTGACGAAAGGGGGCTCTGTCACAAGGAACAGTGAAAGGTGCAGCTTGTGCCAAAAGATGCCCTTGGAGCAATTCTGAAAAGCAGCCTGCAGCAAACACAGTCTGTGTGCTCCAAAGGGGGAGATATGAAAGACACCTTCAATTAGGAATTAACAAGATTAACTGGGGGAATAATTTTCCCTAAATACCAGCTCAAGGTCACATGGTAACAAGTGGAAATGAACTGTAGGAAGGTTCATGAGGGACATGAGGAAGTACTTCCTAATGGAAAGGGCGGTGGTACATTGTAAAAGTCAGTCAATTGAGATGGTGGATGCAAACACAGTCAATGCATTAAGGCTGACATGGGACAGAATGAAGGGAATAGTTGTCACTTGGGGTGACAAGACCAGTTAGGAGAATTGGGATAGGATAGGGAGTGTTAGTACCCTGGAGGAACTCAGGCTGTAGGAAGATTCCAATGATTTATCAAACTATGTGCAGACTGAATGGCCCTCTGGCCTCTTCTGCCATCATGGTCACTGTTTCTATATTTCTATGCACCATCCTAGTGACTCAAATGGGCTGCGTGCACAGCCAAATGTGTCTTGCACCAGTGTAACGCTGCAGCATCCCCTAATCTGGTATATACAAAAGTTCCTGGACTTTTCCCCTAGGTTTACTTTGTCTAAGGAGACCTCATACTTGTGGCACCTCCGGAGTAGAACACTCCTCAAAAGGTTCCTGTTTCTTTACAGTACTGCAAAAGGATTGCAGTCCCTGCAGCAGGGACAGAAGAAGGGTAAACAAAGCTTCCAGTAAACAAGCCATTAAATGTGCTACCTACAGCAACTGTACTTATCCCCTCAACTACTTCAGTATAAACACATTCAGTACCTACCATCCTAACCTACCCCAATACCTACTATTCCATTACCAAATTGTTCAGCCTCCTACTAATCATTGTCTTAAAGGTCACAAACTCTTCACTCCACCTGAACAGACTTAGACAGACAACCTGCTTAGGTGAAAAATAGCCACAGACATGTGTTGCTAAACAGAATGTAATGACAGTTACATCTAAGTAACCATGATGTGTACAGCAAGGTAGTCAGGGCAAGGTATTCATCAATCCAGTCATCATCATAATGGCCACCCCCTTACCTCCCAGGGGAGTCAACTGAATGAGTATGAGGTACCATGAGCGAACAAGCCTCCTGGGCATGAGGAATGGCTCTAGAATAGATGTTAATGCACCCCACTCTATCAGAGGGCACTGGAACCAGTGGGCAATGCCCAAAGAGGCTATCCCTCCAACTACCCCTAGAATGGGGAACTCCAGATGTCTGGCCCTTTCCTTCTTGCCAGCCTCAGGGTGATCTATCTGCAAAGATGGCTGATTCCCTGTTACTTCCTCTGTACAAATCTTGCCAGAACACCATGCTGCCACTTAATACATGACTGTGATAAGAACGCAAAACCTGAAAAACCTCATGTGAAAAAATGTAAAAATTTCTTCTTGACCCCTAAGTGATTTCTCCTAATGGGACAACAAGTTCTCTAGCAACCTATACTGCTGCCTGCCCTGATTTTACAAGGGTTAGTTTGGGTGGGATCTGACTGGAGGGCAGAAAGCAAGAGAAAATTCTTTAATTCATCTAGCCAATTTATGTGCCTAAGTTCTGCCCCTCCATCCCAAGCTACCTGCCCCAGGGAGCTCCTACGTGCCTACCTGTATCCCTGGTGGCATCTACCTACCTAACTACCTAATTGCTAGATCAGGTGTCAGGCAGGGCTGTTCCACCAGAAAGTGTCCTTCCTGTTACAATTCTTTGCAGGCTCCCTAATTCGCCTTATGTTGTCTAAGCATTCCTACATAAGGAACCCAATGTTCTACTGACCTTTCAGTATTTGCTGTAATATGTGATTTGACTTAACTGCAGCCCTTAGTCTACATAGAATCATTCAGTTCCTGCTGTATAGTTGTCCTTCTCTTGCCATAGCCTGAATCACAGTATTTTGGTCACTCCCTATGTATGCAGATTATGGCAGATATTCACACCTGCATTCATGAAAAAGGAAAGGCAGTGGGTATGTCTGACATATGAAAACCTATATGATAGTTCTCAAAGGTCCTAAAAGGCTTCACCAGATGACTGGGGTGATCTGTTGTGTATGCAGAGGGCAGGTGTAATTGAAAGACACCCTGTAACGGTATTGTAGTAAGCCAACACTTTTGGAGGAACCCTCAAGAAACAAAAAACAAAAAAACAACACTCCAGACAATGTTCAGTGATACAAAATGTTGTTTTACTTCAGCACCAAATAAGCATTCATAGCAGCTTACTTTGGCAAAGCAAATACAAAAAAAAAATACTTGTTAGCTCGATTCAGCTCTCCAATTCACAGCAGACCTGCTATTTCTCTCAAACCCCAAATCCTCATTTTTGCTCTGTCTGGTTTCCTTTTTATGTTCCCCAGGTGAGACTCATTTGTGCCCTTCTCCCACAAGGATTTTCAAGCCTGCATGCAGCCATTGCATATGGCCATTAAAGGGCCAGGTCAGAAATTAATAGGGTTGGGTCTCAATTCACCTTGTTCTCCTGCTAGTATCTTAGTGAAAAGGGGGTCCTTGGTAAAGGTTGCATAGACCCCTTCATGTATCCTCTCCATCAGGGCTGTGCCCATGGCATGCTCGCTGGGAGAAAAATTCAGCATTATTATGCAGGGAACCCACCCCATGATGCACCCAGAATGAAAATGTCTGCAGAGCCAGGTACCACCGGATGACTCTGGAATTAATGTTCCTCATGGCATGCAACCATTTGAGGGGTATGTGGTCAGTAATCAAGGTGAAATGTCTTCCCAACAAATAGTAGTGCAGGGCTACTACTGCCCACTTCACTGTGAGACAGTTTTTCTTTAGCATGGCATACCATTGTTCCCTGGGAAACAATTTTCTGGACAAACAGAGGATGAGATGAATCCCATTGTCAAATTCTTGTGACAAGAAGGCCTCCAATCCTACTTCTGAGGCATCTGCATGCAAAATGAATGGAAAGTTGAAATCAAGATTTCATATGATAGGTCCCTTACACAACATGAAAAAACAGGCCAAAAGGCTCGCAAAAGAAAAAATAGGAGTTGCTCTTGGTGAAAGTATTTCAGAATCAATGACACCATAACCAGGCACTCACCCAAACCATAAGGAATCAAACTGACGCTGCAGTATTTTAAACCATTTATTTAAACTCTGAACAGTCTAGCGCATTTCTGGTCACAAGACCCTTTCTCAAAGACTCTTTGAGAAAGGGTCATGGTGACAGAAATATTCAACTGTATCCGAGTTTAAATAAATGTTTTACTGTACAGCAGTTTGATTCCGTGATGACTGCCTGTTATAATGTAATTAATCCCTTACACAACACACTTTTGTTGGTTTGGAAGGCCTTTTGAAAATCTGAAGACCATTGAACCTTATTTGGGGCAGTCTTTTTAGTCAGGTCTGTGACTGGAGCAGCAAGTGTCTAAAACTCCAGAACGAACCGGTGATAATACCCCACTAGCCAAGAAAGGATCAAACTTGCTTTTTGGTAGTTGGTAAGTGGCAATCAGCAAGGAATTTTACCTTATCAACAACTGGGCATACATGGCTGCTTCCAATCATGTATCCCAAGTATTTCATTTCCTGTCATTCTAGGGCACATTTCGCAGCACAGGCTGTGAAGCTTGCCTCCCTGAGTGACTGAAGTACTGCAGCCACGGCCTGCAGGTGAGTGGCCAAATCAGAGCTAAATATGACAAAATTGTCCAGGTATGCTGCTGCATACTGTATATCCCATGGGGACAGAAGATTCACTCCATCATTCTCTGAAATGTACCTGTGGCACCATGCAACCCAAAGGAGAGCACAATAAACTGATGCAGACCAAATGGGGTGACAAAAGCCATTTTTCCCCTGGATACAGGAGTTAGTGGGATTTTCTGATACCCCTTGATCAGTTCTAGGATATTAACATACTGAATCCTACCCAGTTGGTCCAGAAGTTCATCCAACCAACCTAGGCATAGGATATTCGTCAAACCAGGAGACTGCATTGGCTTTCCAGAAGTCGATACAAAACCCATCTTGTTTGGGGATGAATACAATAGAGCTAGACCAATCACTCTGAGATTTCTCAATTACTCCCAGTTCCAACATAGAGTAGCTATCCTCTTATACCATCTCTCAGACATTTTCAAGGAGCCTATATGACTGTTGGCAGATACACACACCTGCGGTTCATAGACAAGAAAATGAGTTCATCCCAGGTTTGGGGAGAACAAATCCCCAGAATGTCCTATCAGTTGCTGGGCTTCATTTTTGTCTGGGTCAGGCTGAGCCATTCGTCCAATGGGGCAGGGCTTGATGCTTTTAAAATTGTAGGGCCTAAGTCAAGGATCCCACCTTGAGTGTCCTCATCACTCACCTGACTAGGGGCCCCTTTAAGTTAGTCTGGGTCAACTAACAAAATGGCTCTGTCTTTCCAGGGTTTTAACAAATTAGCATGACACATTTGCTCTTCCTTTTTTTGATCTGGTTGTAATACCTCATAATCAACTGGTCTACTGTTCTCAGGACCTTATACAGGCCTTGCCACTTAGTGAGAAGTTTACTTCAGAGCTAGGGAGCAGAAGAAGTACTCTGTCACCAGGTTTGAATGCCTGTAGCCTGTCCTGTTGGCCTCCTGCCTGAGTTTACTGTGCTTCGAATACATTTGCTCTGGCAAATCTACCAATCATGTTCAATCTTTCTTGCATTTGCACAACATATTGATGCAGGTTAGGGGGACTATGTGCCTGTTCTTCCGACTATTTATTTATTTATTTATTAAATTTTGATGACCGGGTAGGCCCACTGGGCCCCGAAGGTCCCTTTTTCAGGAGCAATCCAGAGACTAATTGTTTAAGAGAGCCAGCATCCCTTAAAGATTTTGTCCCATAAAATAATTCAATGGCCAAAGAAACATGCGGACAATTGTGGGGCCTCCTAAACTGCAAACATTAAGTAGGGTAACAGTTCATCTCAGTTTTTTACCTCAGCTGAAACAAATTTAAACTGTAGACCTTGTAAGGATTGCTAAATCTTTTGACTAAGCTATCGGTTAGAGAGTGCTACACTGATGTCTGGATGTACTTAATCTTCAGTAAAGCACAGACCTCCTTCACAAGCTTTGACATAAAGTTGGTGCCCTGATCAGTTAAGATCTCCTTTGGCAACCCAACTTGGGAAAATACCTTTAGCAATTCTTTGGCTACTGATCAGGCTGTTGTGGAGCATGTGGGAATAATCTCATGGTATCAGGTAGCATAATCCGTTATCATCATAATATAATGATACCCTGCTGAACTTTTTACCAAGATCCCCACTGTATCAACCCCAGTTCTTTCAAATGAAATATCTATTATGGACATAGGGATCAGTGGGGCCTGCTTCATACTTCTAGAAGCAACCAACTGACACTCTTTGCAGCAAGCACAAATACAGAAACATAGAAACATAGAATCTGATGGCAGATAAGGACCACCTGGCCCACCAAGTTTGCCCATTTTCCTCTACCTATTGATAGCACCTCAGATCTCATTCAAAATCTGCCGCTTCCTTCCATAAATTGTATCTGACCAGAAAAAGAAGGCAAGTATGCGCCACTTGGTTTTCTCTTGGCTCACATGACCTTCAGTAGCTATGGTATGAATAAGTCTTAATATTGCCCTTCTTGTAGACCAAGGAAACAAAAGCTGATAGTGTGCAATTCCATTTGTTTTTCCTGTTACACCCTGTACAAAATGTCATTTTGCAGCTCAAACCTTGGAAATATTTGTGCTTTTTGTTTCTCAGTCACATTGCCATTTACCACAGCTAGACTCTGATAGGCATTTTTTTATTCACTGTACTTTTCACTCCCTGACACCAACCAGCCCCCTTCAGCCCCTCTGTCCTGTCCAGTCCTGTCACTCACCTTCACTGGGACTAACCTCTGTACTGTGTACCCCCCATAGATGACTCCCTCCTCAAGAAGGGCCACCGGGAGGGCCACCCCTTATCCCCAAGTGGAGATGAAGTGTCAGTCAAGGTGAGAGAGCCTCAGTCAGCAGTGTGGGACCTGTGGCAGAGTGGTGGGTGGCAGCATGTCTGATGGTGGATTTTTCCAGTTTTCTTCCCCATCCCCTGAGCACTGTGAGGATGCCAAGATGTCAGAATACTGACACTCCTCTCCCTACTCAGTAGATCTGCAGCGCTACAACCTGTGGTCATCCAGATGGAAGTGTTGCAGCAGAGACCAGAATCCAGCCCACCCCCAAGGAGGTGAGCATTCATGAAGAAGAAGGGAGGTTATTCTACCATTATACAGATCTTTGGTTAGACCCCACCTGGAATACTGCATGCAGTACTGGTGCCCGTACCTACAAAAGGACATTAGGCTGCTGGAGGGGGTGCAGTGAAGGGCAACGAAGATGATTCCGGGTCTGGAGGACTTGCCATATGAGGTCAGACTAAGAGAGTTCAACATGTACACACTGGAGGAGAGGAGGTATGGGGGGACATGATTGAGACCTTCAAATATGTGAAGGGGTGGGATAATCAAAACAGACACAGAGGATCTATTCAGGAGGAGGGTGGGGAGAGACATTAAGGGCCATGACATGAGATTGGGGGGGTAAATTCAGGAGGGAGGTGGGGAGGAATTTCCTTATGGAGAGGGTGGTGGCAAAGTAAAATGCACTACCAGCTGAGGTGGTGGCATGTAACACAGTGGATTGCTTCATAAAGGAGTGGGACAGGGCAAAGGGGAGGGTAAAGGGAGGGAAGGGGAGGGAGAGTGGGGCAGCTGCTGAATAGGGAGCTAGCTGCAATCTTGAGCAGCCTAGATAGACAAGGATGGCCTTTTGCTGCTGGCAACTTTCTTATGTTCATATGTTCAACCATACTCCCCCAGCCAGCAATTCAGCAGCTCAGGCTCATTTCTGAATCTGAGTCGCTGTCATCACAGGAAGAAAGACTACCACTGCACTGGCAGGCTGACTCTGATAAGCATTTTAAAGAACCTCATCATTTCTTTGTTCAGAAATTATATTGACCAGATTTTGAACCATATCTGGTCTTACCTTCAGAAGTGCCTCATCATCTCCCATTGATGTGGATGCCAGTTTCGCATCGGAGTCACTTTTGACTGTCCTTGAACCCAAGTCCTTTCCCCAACCACTACTACCTCGGACAAATGGATTCCATTGTTTTTCTCTCTCTATTTTTGTCCCCATCATGTCTTCACCTTCCCTTCTGGGCCAAATAGTTTAGCATCAGTGAAGGGAAATAATTATTCTAATCCCTCTAGGGTTCTGCCTCCCTTGAGCATATACTTTTGGAATTATTTTATAAGAGAGATTGAAAACCTTCCCAATCTCAGCCCAGGACTACTGACCAAGGTAGAGTTTTAACATTTCTGCCTTTATTATTCCTACCCAGCTGCCTACTTTTAACCACACTGGGGCTGTAGGATAAGTGCAGGTGTCCCAATGTACAAAGGTAATTTTTATGGATTCTTCTCAGTGGCTTTGACTGGATCCTGCCACAGATCCTTTAACCAGTATCTGCCCACAACTTGAATCCACCATAGCCATAACTATTTGGTCCCTCCACTTGCACTGGAACCATATAAAGATGGTTAGAATGGAGTCCATTGCCAAGGTATGTAGCTACATATTCCACAAAGTCAATATTGTTACAAAACGTACAGACAGTGGTGGGCGAAGTGGGCTCAATCCGCTCCATGAAGCATTTCCGCGGAGCAGGTGGATTCACAAGTGCTTGCAATGTGAAGCAGTGCCGTGTTACAATAGGAACACGAAGTGCATTGCAAATACTGACTTAGCGTTACTCCGCTTTCCTGACCACTACTCTTCCAATTTTAAGGCGAAGTGCATTGGTGGCAGTTCACTTAGCCCCACTTTGCCTTGTTTTTTAGCTCCAAAGGCAGATTTTGCAGTAATTCATGGGAGTTCAGGTCACATGGGCTCTATATTGATTTGCAAAGCCTCAGTTCGGGGTAGTATGAGTAGAAAGGAGTAGGAGACAGTGTGCTCTGATAGCTGTCTGTAGGAATCTTGTAAAAGGTGTTCAAAAAGCAATTTTGCTTTTTTGGGGGGGGTCCAACTTTAGTTCATCAATTGTAGGAAACCCTCCTGTGCTCATATCATCGAGTGTTTTTGTTTGTGTGTGGATTTTGAATGTTAATTTACAACATTGAGTGTGTGTGGTGAAAGACAGTGAAAGTGTGTTGTGGGGGAGGGGCGTATCTGTGGTGTAGGTAGATTTAAGTTGGAGAACTAGTGATTTTTTTGTTTTTTGGTTATATTTTTGTTATATAACTGACTGTGTTAATGTACACATAGTAATATTGTCAGTAATAGTACACATTTTCTTGCTGTTTGTTGTGTGTATGTGGTGCAGCATTTCTTAAGGTCAGGTTGTTTAAATTAGAAATTTACATTATGTGGCAGTACACTGAACTTTTGCATTTGCGTCGCATTTCTCGTTCAGCATTGTACACAAACTGTTCTGTTTTGTGTGTGCAGTGTTGCGTGCATCAAATATAATACACTTTTATTGTGACACAGACTATTGTAAGTGCAGCTAAGTGCAACAATGTGAACCTGCTATCCACTGCAGCTGCCTGATTTTGTACTGCGATCGTGTTCTCTGTTCTTAGTTTTGCTGCTTGTATTGTAGTGCCTTAAAAATCAGCACTATCTGTATTCAGTGATCCCCCTCCACCCCCACATTCAAAAGGTATTTTTTACCAGGCTGGATTGTTTTTGTGACCCCATCAGTATCACTGGTCACTGAAGTTGTTTTAATTCTGTGTCAGTCTCAGAGTAGCCTCTTATCTGTTGTTGAAGCCACAGTTGTTTATTTTGCTTCACATCCAGCCATTGTCCCTCCAGTCAGAAAGTGAACGTAACAAAATCTGAATTTGGTAGTAATATTTGTGGTTGATCCCCCAAAATTCCTACAAAGAGACGTGCAAGCAAAGCTGTTTCTGGCCATGGCAATGTTGGTAGTAAGATGGTCTGTGGGCGTGGCAGTAGTACACGGACACAGAAGTGCATTGCTGATGTGAGGAAAGCTATTTCTCCTGCAATGTTTTTTACAGCCCAATCAGTAGCTTCACTCATAATTGGAGGAGATGATGTTTTCCCAGCCAGTGGTGTTAGTGTTACTGGTGCTAGTGGTGGTGGAGGTAGTATTAGCATTGTTGTGTCAAGTTGTAATTCCGACTAGTGTACCGTATCCAAACATATTGAGTGTGAAGCAGTGCAAGTGAGTGGCAGCGTAGATGATGTCATACTTCGCAGTAATATCCCAGTAACTGAACCTGAGGATTCTGATGATCTTGTGAACGATAGCATACAATGTGATATTCCGTCCACTGTGGCACTTAACGTCACACATTTCCATGCAGTGATTCACAGTGTGGTGAAAAAATATCAGGTGATGGTGGTGTAGATGCTGATGATGAATGTGATGATGATGATGATGTTGCTGTTGTTAAAACATGCAGTCCACATGCTAGCATCCAAGCAAAAGATGTGGATGTGTGTGAGAGTGACGATAATGAATATGATGATGATGTAATTGACCCCAGTTGGGAACCGGAGAAAAATAAATTAAAAAGTGACTGTGTCTGAGTCTGTTTACAGGAATCCCCCCCTGTAAAAACTTGTGATCTACCGGTTTTAGTTGATGATGATGATGATGACCCAGTAATCAATATGATAGGTAGTCATGGTGGTCAGTTGCAATCCAGGTGTGCAGTTCCCGAATCATCACGTGCCCCCCCCACTTCAGTGCTTAAAATAACAGACTTAAATAAGCCACATCATCAAGGACATGTTAAAAGCAGAGCATCACACTCCCTTGTTTGGGATTTTTTTGTTCAAGATGCAAATGATGATTTAGTTGCAATCTGCCAGATTTGCCATGTGCGTGTGAGTTGAGGTAAAACGAAGAGCCATCTTGGGACAGGAGGACAGCATACACATTTTAAGAATAGGCACTTGGCTCTGTGGACCCAGCACAAGCTGGCAGCTAATACTACAGTGGGGCATTCATCCATGTCACTGGCAACCATAGTCAGCATGTTATCCCCTTCCATGACTGTTAAGCCCAGTAGGAAATTAAACGTATGCAGTAGTACGATAATAAGAGCAGAGAATTACTACAGGCATGATGAGGTGGAGGACCATAATGACTTTGAAATGTTGTCCAGTGCTGGTGAGAGTAGAAGTTTTTGTGATGGTGGTGGTGGTGGTGGTGGTGAATGCAATATGTCTAGTGCAAGTGGTACATCAACCCCGGTTGGCAAATCTGGCAAAATAACATAATTTCTGGGTTTGTCATCATCAGCTGTGCAACCATCTTCATCAAATGTCCACACTCCACCCCCTTCCAATGCCATTCATCACAGAGCACAACCATTTGTGACCAACAACACACCGGATTTAAGTCAGCCCACATTACAGGATGTTTTTGTGCATAAACTGAAGTACCCCCCAATCATACAGTGTCACGTGAACTTAATGCTGCTGTAGCGGAAATGCTGGCAATCGATCTTTTGCCCCTCTCCTTTGTGGAGAATTCTGGGTTCCAGCAGTTTGCTGCACGTGCCTGTTCAAAATGGAAAGTCCCATCCAGGACATACTTTTCTACCCATGCTGTTCCCGAGTTGTTCTGCACTGTGTCCGACTCAGTAAGACATGCCCTTAAACATTCCTCCTCTCCATTCATCCATTTAAGTATGGATATGTGGACAAGTGGTAAAACAGCAGGGAGTTCATATCTGTGTATAACTGCACACTGGGCGCAGGTGCCGGGGGTTGTTTGTGATGTTGGTAGTGTGAATAATCAGTGCAGTCAGGTGGACTGTCACAGTAGCAATCTTCCTGGAATTCACCAGCATGCAACAATTGCTATGCGCAGTGTGACCTGTTCACACACTGGTGAGAACATGTTGGACATGGTACTGACTGAAATTGACAGATGGCTAAACTCTCTGTCCCTGAGAGCCGGGTTCATAGCAAGTGACAATGGGTCAAATGTGGTGAAATGCATCCCGAATGGTGTATTTTTTCGTGTTCCATGCATGGCCCACTGTTTAAATCTTGTGGTTCAGGAGTTTCTGCAGCATCCTGACATAAAGGAAATGCTGACCGTTGCACAACGTATCTGTTCTCGCTTTTCAAGATCTGGAAAGGCCCATGACCAACTGCGGCAGTTGCAGATAAAAAACAGCCAGCCTCAGCACCGCTTGAAGCTGGAAGTTGTCACCCGATGGAATTCCATGTTATACATGGCAGAGGGGTTGTATGGACAATACAAAGTCATCTCAGAATACCTTGTCATGCACACTAGCCGTGACAGTTCTGGGGCCTCCATGTCTATGACGACTGAACAGTGGCGCCTCATGGACTCTGTAATAACAATTTTGCAGCCTTTTGAACATGCCACACAGGCAGTGAGTGGCAAGTCTGCCTCCATTAGCCAATCAATTCCACTGCTGCGGGTGCTGAGGCAGACATTGATGAATGTACAGCATAGCCTTGATGTTGCCGGAGATGGTGGTAGCAGTATGCTGCTGCAAAACATGCTGACAATATTCGACCAGAATCGTCTCATTGTGAGCATTCAGCGTAGTGACAGCTTTGCCATAGCAACAATGCTGGACCCACGATACAAACGTGGAATTGCATCAGTACTGAAGGGAAGGCCTGAACAGGTAAAAAATATCAGTGGTCAACTGGTGCGCTTGGTTCATGGGGCACAGAAGTCACGTGCCAAGGTCAGCAAACCTCAGCAACATAATCCAGCTGAAGGTGTTCCTGGAGGGCCATCAAGCATATCATGCAAGGGGAAGGGGACTGTAGTTCCAGGTGGTCTGTCATCTAAAAAGTGGGTGGCTCAACCCCCTTTGGGAGGCTTTGTCCCAAGTGGGTATTTGTGAAATTAATGATTCGAGAGAACAGGATGATGCATCAACATTTGGACTTAGTGCAGCACAGAGAAAGGTTGAGTCATATTTGTCTGAAAACAGGCATCTGACAATAAGTGAAGATCCTGTTTTGTACTGGAGTGGAAAGGTCAGTGAATGGCCAGAGCTCACTGCAGTGGCACTGAAGTACCTCACATGCCCACCCTACAGTGTAAGTGTTGAGAGGGTATTCAGCTCAGCAGGTGCAATAGTCAGGGATCGTCGGACAAACCTGTCTCCTGCAAATGTTAGTTTGCTAACATTCATTAAAATGAATGAGAGGCACATACCAGCACAGACTGAAACCTCGGTATTCGTACCCCAGCCTAGTCATGGTGGTCTTGCTGATGTGGAAATGGAGCATCCTGGTTGCACTGGCAGTGGCTGCCTGAAATGGCCCACGCCCACCACTGATGTAGATGATGATACAATGGAGAAAGAATTTTCCAGTGGTCAGACTTCAGACATCGATGACTGTGTGGGCAGTTTTCTTTATGAGGATGATGATGTGGTTAATGTTGGCAGATTATAACTGCAGTATTTAAAAGGTGGAGTGCCCCTCCGGACCACCACCACCGGGACTGATGTTATCCAAGTCTGCCAGCATGACTCTGTATGCCCCCCACGGACCACCACCACCACCACCAGGACTGATGTTATCCAAGTCTGCCACCATGAGTCTGTCTGCCCCCCACGGACCACTACCACCACCACCGGGACTGATGTTATCCAAGTCTGCCACCATGAGTCTGTATGCCCCCCATAAACCACCACCACCACTGGGACTGATGTTATCCACGTCTGCCACCATGAGTCTGTCTGCCCCCCATGGACCACCACCACCACTGGGAATGATGTTATCCAAGTCTGCCACCATGAGTCTGTCTGCCCCCCATGGACCACCACCACCACCAGGACTGATGTTATCCAAGTCTGCCACCATGAGTCTGTCTGCCCCCCACGGACCACCACCACCACCACCGGGAATGATGTTATCCAAGTCTGCCACCATCAGTCTGTCAGCCCCCCACAGACCACCACTCCACCACCATCAGCTTCTTAATATTTAAACCATAAAGTGAGTATGTGCACATGTTTGTTATGCTACATAGATACATAGATACATAGACAGTGTCGGCAGATAAGGGCCTATGGCCCACCTAGTCTGCCCATTTGAGTTTGTAACTTCAGTTTATGTTTTCCTAGAACTCTGTTGCCCCTTACCCCTGACCTCCAGAATTCCTTTATGTCTATCCCATGCATTCTTAAATCCCGTGATTGTTTCAGCCCCCACCACTTCCTCAGGCAGGGTGTTCCACTTGTCCACCACCCATTCTGTGAAGGTTCACATTTCCTCTGAATCGTCCTCCCTCCAACTTCATCCCATGCCCTCTAGTCCTAGAACATCTTTTTCGCTTAAAAATAATGTATTCTTGCACCCTGTTCCTCCCTGTAAGATACTTGTATGTCTCTATCATGTCCCCTCTCTCCCTCCTCTCCTCCAGGGAGTACATATTCAATTCCTTCAACCTGTCCTCATAGGACTTGTGATGCAATCCATGTACCATCTTTGTTGCCCTCCTCTGAACCTTCTCTACCCTGCCTATGTCCTTACGTAGGTAAGGTCTCCAGAACTGTACACTGTACTCCAGGTGGGGCCTCACTAGTGTCTTGTATAGTAGGTAGGTAGGTAGGTAAAATGTTTATTAATAAGATAATGAATATGGATTACTCCACTGAGCAAAGCTCATTTACAATGAGATCCAGAGAGTCAGAAACCAGTTACAGTTCTGGTCAGCTATACAATCAATCATATCAATAAAATACAACATCCCCTACTATAGACATATAACAAAAAAATAAAATACATATATCTTTACAATAACTTAACATAAACAGAAAACAAATAACACATAAAATAAATACACACAGATTTCTATACTTGTTCCTAAACAAGATCCCCCTCAATACTTATATGCTCAATAAGCCATTCCTTTATTGCATTTATCTGAAATTTTTTATCTGGTGGTCTTAATATCCCAGGTAAGGAATTCCACAGGAGAGGTCCAGCACTTAGAAAATGATTATTTCCCCAGACTGTTCTCCTTTTTGGTAAAATACATTCCAAACTACTTGCAGAGCACAGTCCCCTTACAGGAATCTTAATTTCAATACCCCCTGCCAAGTACTCTGGAACTTTCCCGGATAAACATTTAATCATAAATAGAATTAAACTTAAACCTCTCCTTTGGGATAAGGTATACCAACCCAACTTCCTGTACATATCTAATCTATGTGTCATCCTTGGTACACCTAATATAAATCTTGCCAACTTATTATATATAATATCTAACTTGTATAACTGTTCTTTCGATGCACCCAAATAGATCAAATTCCCATATTCTAACATGGGTAGTATCACCACAGTGATCACCAGTTTCCTAACATCCGGGGACATGCTGTTCCTAATTCTATATAGGGATCCTAAGCACTTTCCTATTTTCGTCAAAGTATACTCAAAATGAATATGCCAATCAAATTTCTTATCTAAATAAACCCCAAATATTTATACTTATCAACTTGTTGCAAAATACCACCAGTATGTGTTGTAATTTGCAATCCATCTTGTTCCAAGTTTTCACCCTTCCCCCTATGAAAAACCATTACCTGGGATTTTTTCTCATTTAAAACTAATTTAGATCTCAACAGAAAATCCTGTAAATAATCAAAAGCCTGCTGTAATACTGACTGGATAAGTACCACTGATGAATCAGCCAAATATATAATTGTATCATCAGCATAAAGATGATATTGTACACCCAATTGCTCAAACCTCAAATCATTCATATAAAGATTATACAATATGGGTCCCAATATAGATCCCTGCGGCACACCCGAAACAATTACCTTTAAACCCGATGACCATCCCTTAATTGTTACTTGTTGCTGTCTTGAGTTCAGATAATTTTTAAACCAATTCACTACTGACTCAGATATACCGCATAGTTTTAATCTGGACAGGAGGATGCCATGGTCCAAGGTATCGAATGCCTTTGATAAATCTACAAAAATGGCCCCACAGGCATCCCCCTGTCCAGATCCTCCACAATGTCACCCGTAACCTTCAATAGGGCTGTAGTGGTCCCACGTTCTGGTCTAAAGCCTGATTGATATTTATTAAGGACCCCATTATCTTTTAGAAATATCTGCAGTTGTCTTGCTACAATCTTTTCCAATATTTTTGATATTGTTGGCAACAAAGAAATTGGCCTGTAGTTTTCCAAAAGCATCCTAGATCCTGACTTATACACTGGCACAATCTTAGCTGTTTTCCATGTTAGAGGTAAATCCAGAAAAAGAGATATATTAAATAAATTAAGGTTGATCTATAATAGGGGCTGCATACTTTAATAAAATATTAGGGATCCCATCCATGCCTTCTGCCTTATTAACACTAATTTTAAATAATAATTCCCTAACTTCCTCACTAGTAATAGGAGTAAATTCAAACTCTCTTTCATCTAATTGAACATTTTCTCTGCCTACTTTATCTACCCCAATAAAATCTTGTAAGGCCTGATTCATATTGTTCCTCCAGATCTTAAACGTCTGTACTCCATAGTAGTGAAAAATGCATTAAACTCATTTACTACTTCCTCTCCTAATTCTAATTTAACCCATTGATCAAAATTGATTGGGATAACCTATTTGGACCCTTATGTAACTTATTTATTGTACTCCAAAATACCCTTGGGTTCTCCATCATTTCTTTGGATAATCTTATTATTACAATAGTCCTGTCTTGCCTTCCTAATTTCTTTAGTGTACAAATTCCTTAATTGTTTATACTTAATCCACTCCTGATTCCCTTTAATTAATTTAGCTTTTTCCAGGCCTTATCTCTAGCTCTTTTAATTTTAAATAATCCAGAATCATACCATGGTGAATTATTTGATTTAATCAACCTAGTTTTTATTGGGGCATATTTATCACAAATTTGTAAGAAATCCTTTTGGAACATATCCCATGCATCCCCCACATTGGGAATTAGATCTAATCTTTCCCAATTATACCCTTCTAAATCCTGCATAAATGCAACATAATCAAAATGTTTATATACCCTAGTATGTATAATGTTCTTAGGTACTTTCCTTATTTTTTGATTTCTTATACAGAAAACTATCTGATGATCAGACATTGAATCTGGCAATACGCCACTACGAACATATTTATTAGGATCTGAAGTGAATATGAGGTCCAAGATGGTTGAATTATCAGGATTTTTTACATTTAACCTAGTTACTTCTCTTATAAGTTGTATTAATTTTAAGGTTGTAGCCATATCAAATAAGCTATGGTGAACATCTATTGTACCCCAATCAACATTTAAGTCACCTATTACCATTATTTCATGTGAGTTCAAGTAATTCTTCAAAATATTTTGCATTTCATCAAAAACCTCAAAACTACTTTTAGGTGGTCTATAAATACCAAGCAATAATATGGGTTTAGAATATGGTAATTTTACTTCCAATGATAGAATTTCTGCTTCAGTCCAATCATTTAGGCTACCTAATTCCTTAATATCAATCCAATTTCTAGCATAAATTACTATTCCACCCCCCCTTTTTGGATCTATCCTTTCTCCATACATTAAAATGTTCCAATGCTATGTCATTATCTTGAATTCTTGTATGCAACCATGACTCAGTAAATTATTAATATATCAGGTTTATAACACATTACCCAGTCTCTTAGGTTGTCAATTTTTTTAAACAAACTACAGATGTTAATATGCACAATCTTTAATCCCTTTACATTTAACATTTCTTGGGTACAGTCATTATTCAACTCAAGTGCAGGCCCAGGATTTAAATGAACATCCCCACTCATCATTAACCCCATAATTACTACTAATTTACTTAATCTATACATTTTAGGGTTTATTTGTCTTCCCCTTCTTATATTTTTATTTATATTAAAACCAACCAAAAAGATATTTGTCCCCCAACCACTTAAAACTTTACTAGAGATACATACCCACTTGATCATAATGGTTTCTGTATAGCTGTCCAATAAAGTAGCCTGTATTACCCCATGCCATCCTACTAAAACATCTATCCTTCCAGGCAAAGTACTTTTATGAGCTGCTATTATATATGACTGTACTACAACATGTTTATCTACCTGAGTAGAGTCTGTGTTTGAACAAAACTGACATCCCACTGATAAGATTACCCACCATAACACTAACATTTTTTAATTCCTTTAAATATTGAAATATAATTTTTGATTTAAACTCTGTAATTAATAGAGCCCCAATTAAAACAAGGACAAACCTCTATGTATAAGGGTTTTTCTAGATAATGCTAATATCAAAACTATTACATTTAAACTCTAACATTTATAAAATTAAAACAAAAACTTAATCATGCACAGTTCCAGTAGAATTAACCACTGGAACTAGTCCTTGAACCACACCATATAAAATTAAGCAGTCAACAATTTCAAACAACGAGACTCCTATTCAAGCCTCAATGTTTCAAACTGTAAAACACACTATTCCATACATTAATGTATCAAACTTATTAAATCAAGCAGTATAAAACATCCAGTCAGCAATATGTACCATTAAAAGAGTACAGCTTTCCCCCATTTAATATATTGGTTTCTCAGAAAATGATTCTCATTATCTCAAGCACCAATATTTCCCCAGCACAGATCTTACAATAGTATACAAATCCAAGCCATGTAAGAGATCATAGATAACAGCAGTTACCAAACTCATTCAGATCAAAATAAATATCTTCACCATTATATAAGCAAGTAACAAGTATAAATTCACCAACTGCTTTCTGAGACCCACAGTTGCTTTCTGATGCCGAGTGGTGCTGCCGCGATCGCACTGCTAGCAGCGCGGTTCTTTTGTAGTATGCTGCCCCTCCTCCTTTGATGATGTCTTCACCGTTTTCACCTGGTCCCTCTCACTAGAACTCAGGTATCATGGGACAAAGGGGAGCAATGGCACAGAAACAGAATAGTTCACGTTTCAAATTAAACTCACAGTTCAGGCATACAGTTCATTTTACCACTAACAGCAGCTGCTTTCTCAAGTCCCGATTTCTCACTTCAATGAATGGGATCAAACGGACAGTTCTCAGTTCCCAAATCTCTCACTTCAACAAATAGGGTCAAACAAACAGTTCAATGTAGACAGCAGAGGTAGATAAGCTGGCAAATAAAAGCTGTGCTAGCAGATGGCAAAGAGCTTCAGCGTACCTGTTCCATGGATTTAAACAGCGTGGTTCTTTTGTAGTATGCTGCCCCTCCTCCTTTGATGACGTCTTCACTGTTTTCACCTGGTCCCTCTCACTAGAACTCAGGTATCACAGGACAAAGGGGAGCAATGGCACAGAAACAGAATAGTTCAAGTTTCAAATTAAACTCACAGTTCAAGCATACAGTTCATTTTACCACTGACAGCAGCTGCTGTGGAATCATGACCTCCCTTTTCCTGCTGGTGATGCCCAGGCCTATGCAACCCAGCATCCTATTTGCTTTTCCTGCTGCCTTGTCACACTGTTTCCCTACCTTGAGGTCATCAGAGATGATAACCCCAAGATTCCTTTCCTGCTTGGTGCATGCTATATCCTCACCCCTCAACTGATATATTGTGCCAGGGTTTTTGTGCCCCATATGCATTATCTTGCACTTCTTTGCATTGAATTTCAACTGCCAAACTCCTGACCATTCTTCAAGTTTCTGCAGGTCCCTTCTCATTCTGTCTACACCCTCTGGTGAATCTGCTCTGTTACAGAGCTTTGTGTCATCAGTGAACAGTGAAATTCTGCCTTCTAGGTCCTGTGCAATGTCACTGATGAAGATGTTGAATAGGACTTGTCCCAGCACTGATCCCTGTGGTACCCCGCTGGTCACACTTTCCTCTGTGGAGTGACAGCCATTTACCATCACCCTCTGTGTTCTGCTGCCCAGCCAGTTACCTACCCACCACACTACTGTCCTGCCCACACCCATATTCCCTAGTTTGTGTAATAGTCTTCTATGTGGCACAGTGTCAAAGGCCTTGCTGAAGTCCAGATAGGCCATGTCCACTGCCCTCCTCTGATCCACCTCCCTAGTCACCCAGTCAAAAAATTCAATGAGGTTGGTCTGACATGACCTTCCCCTGGTGAAACCATGCTGCCTTGGATCCTGCAGTCCACTGACAACCAGATGTTCCACCAATCTCTCCTTCAGTAGTGCTTCCATGATGTTCCCCACTACCGAGGTGAGGCTGACTGGTCTGTAGTTCCCTGCTTTGTTCCCACTTTTGTATAAGGGGACTACATCTGCTGTCCTGCAGTCTTTGGGTACCTCCCCTGTTTCCAGTGATCGGTTAAACAGGATAGCCAGAGGTTCAGCCACCACCTCTCTGAGTTCTTTAAAGACCCTGGGGTGCACCCCATCTGGCCCCATTGCTTTATCAACTCTTACAACTTCCAGTTCCTTCAGGACCCTTTCTCGTGTAAAGGGACTTGTGTCCATTTCTGCACCATTCTCACCCCTTGTACTCCCCTCAGACTCATTACCCTCCTCTTCCTCAGTAAAGACCGAGCAGAAATATCTGTTCAGTAAGTCAGCTTACTGTTGTCATCCTCCACAGCCCCCATCCTCCCCTTCAGTCTCACTATCCCTCCCTTTGCCTTTCTTTTTCACTTATATACCTGTAAAGGTTTTGTCCCTCTATCCACTGATTTTGCAATGTGCTCTTCTGTCTGAGCTTTGGCTTCCCTTACTGACCTCCTGCCTCCCTTTGCTTCTCCTGGTACTTCTCCCTATCCCCTTCTGCCTGTGTCTTTTTGTATTACCTGAATGCAATCTTTTTGGCTTTCACTTTCTTTGCTACCTCTTTGGAAAACCATAATGGCCTCTTCTTCCTTTTCCTCTTGCTAACCTGCTTAATGCACAATTATGTTGCTCTTGTAATCCCTGTTTTAAATACTGCCCACTGTTCCTCAACCCCTGATTCCTGCCCCATTCCCCTTAATGCCTCTTTCAAGTATCTCCCCATTTTCCCAAAGTCTGCCCCCCTAAAATCCAGGATACATGTTTTTGTGTGGTTTAGTTCCGCTCCTTCTGTGATTTCAAACCACAATGACTGGTGGTTACTGTTCCCCAGGTGCTCCTCCACTGTTACCCCCATCACACTGTCCCTGTTTGTGAGCACAAGGTCCAGTGTTGCCTTCTGCCGAGTTGGTTCCATGATCAGTTGCTTGAGGAAGGCACCCTGAAGGAGTCCAGGATAAATCTGCTCCTAGTTGATGCTACTGCTGGGATGCTCCAGTCCACGTCTGGAATATTGAAGACTCCAACCAGTACTACCTCACCCTTGTCTGCCATCCTTTGGATGGCTAGCATCAGCTCCTGGGCTGGTGGTCTATAGACCACACCTGTGCAGATGGCTGGCCCCATTTTCCTTTCCAGTTTAACCCACAGTATCTCTCTCCCATTTTGTTCCTCCTGGATCTCTGTGGCCCTTATGTCATTTTTCACATACAGTTCCACTCCTCCTCCTCCCTTCCTACCTGCCCGGTCTCTTCTGAATATGTTGTAGCCAGGAATGGCCATCTTCCAGTCATGGTTGTCATTACACCAGGTTTCTGTGATGGCCACAATGTCCAGGTCTGACTGCACCATGACAGCCTCCAGATCTTCCATCTTGTTGCTAAGGCTCCTGGCATTGGCACACATGGCTTTCCATGATTTGACCTCCCTAGACTGTTTAGCTGTTCTACTCCAGCCCCTTCCCTGGTTGTCCTTTATCCCTGGTTCTCCTTGCTGTCTGCCCTTCTGCTGATTTTTGACCCTTTTCTCTGCCTATCCACCTCTTGGGCACTAATCTCCATCTTTTGCACACTGCTTTATTGAGATATCCACTCCTCCAGTTCACTGGTTCCACAGCTAGCTGTGGGGGGTGAGCAAGTAGGTACCCTCCTTGCTGGCCTGCCACCCCTTGCTGGCCTCACTTCCTTTAGTTGTATGTTTTGTTTTCTGTAGCTTTTCAGAGCCGCAATGGCAAAACACATACAGTACACTTATTTTGTTTCTTTTACAGGGGAAACAAAAACAGGCTCCATCGCTAATACTCATTGGGAATGATGCTGTAGCTGTACCGTACAGAGATGAACCGATGTAATATCTATGTGAAATCCATTCTGGTAAGTATGAAGATTTTATTTCATCCATTTCATTGTTTTGTAAAGACTGCAGCAAATATTGCACACAGCAGGTTGTGTTAGTTGACAAGATGTGTCTCTGAAATGTAACTTGACTTTAGGGATTGACATTTGAGAACCAGGGAGGGACACATAACAATGAAGTTGTAACTTGTAAGAAGTCATTCATTTCTTTTTTTAGGAAACTTCGAGATGCTTTGTTGTTCTGTCAAAGTGGCCTTATCCAAAAAAGTTCTTCAACAACAGGCACACCCCTCCCCTGAGCTGGGGCACACATGCAACATGCAGAAGTCGATCATGACCATCATTAACAACCGGACTCCAGAAGGATGCTGATGAAATCTGTGAAGAAGTAAAAAATATAAGAAACCATTACAGACAAACCTGAAAATATGATTACCCCACCCCCCCAAGAAAATACTTACCTTCATGTGCTTGAGAGTTATCGTTTCCAATTTCAGAGCAAAAAATTATCATTGAACACTGGACTGTGCACATCAACAGTTTCTGTGTGACCTGTGATGTGATGCAGAACAATACTATGAGTACATGTCCATGTCAACCCCCCTCCTCACCTACAAAATACACAACCATATATATATATATATATATATATATATATCTACTCACCAAGTCTACTATTAGTATACAGCCAAAGGGCACCCTTCCAGCCAGTTGAGATTATCACATTTCATTTGCTGCAATCGTCTTGCAGAACACATTGGACCAGCAACACGAAGCTCACAGTCATCACTTTATACTGGGGTATGTGCTGAAACAGTCTCATTTCACTTCATTACCACTTGTCAAATTTTCGCACACAAGGAGAATGCATTCTGGGCCTGCAGAAAAAATCTGGGGACTCTGTGCCACCACTGCACACATGACTGAGTGCGTCATTAATTTTGGAGGACTTTGTATGTGCTAAAACAGTCTCATTTCACTTCATTACCACTTGTCAGTTTTTTGCACACAAGGAGGATGCATTCTGGGCCTGCAGAAAAAATATGGGGACTCTGTGCCACCACTGCGCACATGACTGAGTGTGCCATTAATTCTGGGGTACTTTGTATGTGCTGAAACAGTCTCATTTCACTTTGTTACCACTTGTCAATTTTTTGCACACAAAGAGGATGCATTCTGGGCCTGCAGAAAAAATATGGGGACTCTGTGCCACCACTGCGCACATGACTGAGTGTGCCATTAATTCTGGGGGACTTTGTATGTGCTGAAACAGTCTCATTTCACTTCATTACCACTTGTCAATTTTTTGCACACAAGGAGAATGCATTCTGGACCTGCAGAAAAAATCTGGGGACTCTGTGCCAATTTTGTGTGTTCTGCGATTGTTGCTGTGAGCTCTTGATGTCATACTGACATTTTTACAATTAAAGCAGCATTGCAAGAATGTCCTGACAGTTCTGAACTGTACTTTTTTATGCTACTTTACATTGCCTCTGCCACCACTACTTACCTCCAAGTCGTGAGTGACTTGAATGATACGATTCTTCTCACAATTTATGTCTGCTTCACTTACTGCTACTTTTTTTCATGTATGAAAAACAAATGAGCACATCTTCCAATATTGTTCGGACCAGCTTTGCATTAATTTGCAGCTGCTTTTCAATAACTATTGTTCCATGGTGTTATAAAACACTGACTGATGCATAACTATTAATTAACAACAGAAGTGATATATGACAACTACTTGATGTGATGGAGAAAAGCAGAGGAAAACAATGACAAAGATCTGGTCAGCACCAATTTAAAAGGAATGCTCCTTTCATTATTTCACACATGAAAACAGGTAGTACAGCAGACTCAACTACTGCAAATTATCGTATCATTCCAGTCAGTCAGGATGTAAGTAAAGGAAGTTGTAACACAGCATTAAAAAATATAGGTTAGAGTTATCAACAGATTGTTGCGCTGCTGCTTTACAGACAGTCACCACATTACATAGTTATGGTGATGCACACAAACTAAAATGTGGGGTCATTACTACCACTGGAATATTTCTCGCTCCACAGAGTGCAATATATTTGTGAAAACCACCCACAATTTCATTACAGTGAGTCACATGATGGAGGAATTACCAATAAGAAAAGCCACCCACATTGTGTCACACTTTCTCAACAACGTTAAGACGTGATGCCAGGGGGAGCGCAGGTGCATGCTCCACTATAGTGAATGTCCGTCAGCTATCCCAACTAATGTTTCCTTGTGTTATAAGGTTCACTTTGTGGTGAAATGTGGGATGTTTCCACTAACAAGGCTCTTCTTACCAGAAACGTGATCACACATTTCACCACAAACTGACCATTTAAACATAAAGAAACATAAGGAAACCTGCCGGACAATCGGATATTCACTGTAAGGAGCATGCACACACGCTGTCCCTGGCATCACGTCCTAACGTTGCTGAGAATGGAGACAGAATGTGGGCAGATTTTCAGAACGGGAATTCCTCTGTCACGTGACTCACTGTAATGAATTTATGCCTGGTTTTCACAAAAATGTATTGCACTATGTGGTGCAAGAAAGATTCCCCTGGAAGGGAAAATGTGTATGATTAAACAATAACAAACAAAAAACACACAAAAAAAGTACAACACAGTAGTGGGGTAGGGTCAGGGGTGGGGGTTGGTGTGAGGGGGCCGAAAACAATACCCTGACTTACTATGGCAATGGGATGCCATGGTGGTCCAGCAGCAGGTGCAGCACTGAAAGTATTTGCTGCTGCTGTGCTTCCACTCTGTTAACCTGCTGCTCCAAAGCACTGAAACGCGCATTGTTTTCCTCGAGCGCTGCCCATACCAGGCCAAGGTCAGACTGGCTTGCAGGGACTGTGGCAGGTCCACTGCAGTGGGTAATCCAGATAGTGGGGCTGCTGGTGGACAGTGTGGTGCTGGTGGCTGTGGTGGCAGTGGTGGTGGTGGTGGTGGTGGATCAGCTGATGTAGTAGCTCTCCTCCTCCTGCTGTGGTGGTGACTGCTGCGAGGCACATCTCCCACTCCAGCAGCATCCTTGGCCACTGCCACATAAGGGCCAGCAGGTGGATGCCTGGCCCCTTCCATGGCAGCCTGCCACTCTGCCCTATGGTGATTCAGCATGTGGGTGTGCTGGTCACTGGTCCCCAAATGTGTCCCAGGGAGCCCACAGCGCACCAGCACACCACACACATTGCACTCCACCACTGTGCTGCCTTCCCACACACAATTAAAAGACTCCCACACTGGGGAGTTGCGGGGGGGACCAGACACTGTCCGCACATGTCGGGCATGAGTCCCACCACCACCTACAATTGCTGGGCCACCTTCTGTGACTGTGGAGGTGGTGGAGGGGGTGCTGCTGGAGCCACAACAGCTGCTGCTAGTGGTGGGGGTGGTAGTGGTGGAAAAGGTGGACATGCAACAGCCTCCAGTGACACTGGTGCTGCTGCTGCTCCTGTTGCTTCCACAGGGGAAGCAACACTGGCCAGGAGTCTGGAGCGGTCCAACATCACACAACCGCCCCACCCACATGGGTCTGCACTCTTCCCCTCCTAACGTGCCCACAGGCCAGTGACTCACCTTCTCCAATGTGACCCTCCATCCTCCTGAGTCCACGGGACAACACACACACAAACACAGACAGTGGACACACACATCACAGTCAGTCACACACACAAAACAAAACAAAAACAAAACTTATATAAAAAAATTTGCTAACCAAAAAAACACTAAGACAATACAAACACTAAATAAAATAGCTTTTATAAAAGCTGTTTGTTTGTTGGTTCTGGCAGTAAAAAGAAATGAAAGCCAATCAAACTCCTCTCCTCTCACAATTTTGCTTTCTTCCTCTACAAATGCAAAGGAGAAAGTGAAACTGGTTCTCTGACTCCCTTCCTTCCTGCCTGGCTAAAGCATGTGACTTACACTACAGCAAGGCATGTGATGTGCCTATTTTCTTCTCACTTCATCTTACTTCGCATTAAGGCATAATGAGAATATGAAGTGGTAACAATAACGTGAAGTGAGCACTTTACAGGGTCCACTTCGCGTTGTGCTCCGTGGATGCGAAGTGGCCACTTTGCGTTCACTTTGTGGGTGGATTAATAATTCGCTGCATCTCTACATACAGATCTGCCCACTTTACCATGGTGAAAACATATAATGATACTAACAAAGAAGAAGGAGGTGGAGCTCCAGTAAGATGGACGGCTGAGTGCAGCAGCAGAGTGCACTGAGCATCCCCCACTACACTTTGCACATCATGGTGTAAGAGAAAAATTGCCTTGCTGTTTGTGGTCAGTTTAAATGTGAAGCTGTGTATGTCCAAAATGTACAGAAGGTCCAGAGAGATTCTACTGCCCAGTGTGGAGAAGAAGAGAGCTCCTGGAGGACGCCTGAGTGTTGGACACATGGAGGACACAGGACTTCCTTAGCTGCCCCCGGGATTGAGTGTCTTTTCGGCTCAGGTAACAACAGGTAAACCACCCATATCACAGGATCCAGGTATGCTCTTTTTGTCTTGTGACTCCTCAGGGAAGAACTGGTTAGAAGAGGAGTAGCAGTCAGTGAAGTGTCCCGGTCTTATGTGGAGAGTGAGCTGCGGGGGTTGCAGGCAGTTCTGCAGGTAACTACTTCTCTTGGCAGATCTCATTTGAGACCTCAAGATACAGTGAAAAGTCTTGAGGGGGAGGTAAAAAGAAAAAAATGTTCTTTCTAAGTCTGGATTTGGGGGAGGGGTTAAGAATTGGGAGGGTGATACTCTAAAAGAGTTTGCAAGAGGAGCAGAACAAGCGAACAGGGAAGTTGAACTATGGAGGGTAGAGGTAAATGCTTTAACTTCGGAGAGTGAGAAAATATTGATAGGGGCAAAAGGGGTTCAGAAATTACTACTCGGCCACAAGTCTCTAATTTTCCTGAAGATATATACTTGCAAAGGAGGGAAAATACTGGTGGGATGGTGAATGAGGGAAAGAAGGCCATAGGAGCAATTGAGGGAGAAAATTCAGCATCTGCTGCATCGGGATTAAATCTCAAGACTGCAAGCTCATTGCCTGGCTCTTTTAAAATTAAGAGGTAAAACTCCCCGTATGCTATTCTAACAGTCAATAATCACTTACTTAAAGTCCCCCATTTGTAAAAAACAATTTATTTGGGCACATACTGAAATGGCTTCTCTCCCCAAGACAAGATCTGCAAAACAAATGGACAAACAAAATAAACAAGATAAACAAGATAAGCCTGAGGAGCCTCATTATAAGGAAGAGGGAAAAAAAATTCTGAGTAGCACTCTGAGCAAATTCCTGCCCCGCCCCCTACTGATATGGGCCACCATGATTCACACTGTTCCAAGAACAACTTTGATGGTACGAATGACTCTGGTGTTAATTCAGACCTCTCAGAACAAAAAATATTGGAGGAGCTAACAGCTGGGTTTACAAATATTAAAATAGCTTTTTCCTCCTTTTTCCTCCTTAGATCAAAAATTCACTGATATAGTAGAACGATTAAATGCTGTTACTTTAAGAACTGAACAATATGAACATCATCTATCTAATGTGGAAGACCTATTGGTCTGATTTGTGTTCATTTATGAAGTTATTTTTAAATGTATGTATGTTAATTCTCCAAGCCGTGTCCACGCTGCTGTTGCACTACTGCTTGATGATTTGTACTAACTTCATAAATGAACACAAATCAGACCCACACAAAGAGATGCACTGCATTTATATTCACTCCCTCCATCTCCAAATTATTCTGAGAACAGGACAAACTTGTTTAAAAAGGCGGGGCTGGTGAAAGTTACTCAAGCGGCTGAAAACGGCAGCAAAAACGAAGGTTTTTTCTCTTCTTTTGGGGAACTTGGGTTCGTGTACATGGACAGTCAGTTTTACAAACACATACAGTAACTCACTGATAAGTATTACAAGCAGTACACAAAACAGTTTCTACTCAGCTGTTCAAGCTACAGAAAGGGAAAAAACCGGCAGTACAGCTACTAAACAGAGCCTGTGGGAGCGCGCTGAGGGAAGAACGGCACTTGGCATGCCGGCAAACCACTACATATGATGTAATTCTGCCACTGGTCAGTGAAGGGATAACAAATGGTGGGAAAAGGACACAGTATTGGTAATGTGTCAAGGCAGGTGGACAGAAATGAATGAAGAGAGTGCTTATAAAAAAACATTACACAACAACATAAAGCACAATTTAGGGAGCAGGATTCAGGGAGAATGCTAGACAGAGTCAGGGGCTCTTTAAAGAAGAACTTGCTCCCCTTTTGTGTCAGTTGTTTCAAAGCATTCAGGCACAAAAAGATTTTCCACCTTCTTTTAATGAGACCTCTATAATTCTGCTTCTGAAAAAGATAAACCTGTGAATGTTTGTGGTTCTTATAGGCCTATATCTTTGCTAAATAATGACTATAATATTTTTGCAAATGTATAGGCTAATTGAATTGCAAATATCATTCCTAGTATTGTACATATCAATCAGACTGGTTTTGTGGTGGGTAGTAGCTTAAATCATAATATTAGGACAGCCCTAAATTTAATGGCTCCATCATTGAATATTGACCTGGCAGTGGTTTCCCTCGATGCTGAAAAACCCTTTGATAAAGTTCATTGTGAATTTTTATTCCAGCTTCTTGTGGCTTTCGGCATCAAGAGAAAGTATCTGGAATGGATAAAAATGATATATTTTCCACCGCAGGCCTCTGTCAAAACAAATCAGATTTCTTCTGATTATTTCAGTTTACAGCATGGTTCTAGACAAGGGTGCCCCCTATCTCCCTTGCTATTTTCTCTATTTATAGAACCATTAGCAGCTTTAATAAGAGGTGATTCTGAAGTTAAAGGAGTTAAACTAGGTAATCAGACACATAAAATATCACTGTATGCAGATGATATTTTACTTTTTTGGGGAGATTCAGTAAATGATTATGACTGTCTACTTCAAATATTCTCAGATTTTGGTAAACACTCAGGATATAAAATTAATCGGGCTAAAACTGAGGCTATAACAATCTCAGAAGGTAAGACCCCAAGTCAGGATCACCCTCTATACAAATTTCATAAACCATATATAAAGTATTTGGGAGCTCAGATTTCACCAGATAAAAATTTGTTATGTACTATGAACTTTTTACCAGTTCTTAATAAAATTGAACAAGACCTTATTAGGTGGCAAAATCTTACATTAGTCTTATTAGGATTAATCAATATTGTAAAAATGAACATTTTGCCAAGGCTGTTGTTTTTGTTCCAGGCACTTCCTATTATAATCCCTAAAATATTTTTTGATTCATTGGATAAGGCCATAAAAAATGTCTCTGGGAACAGAAGGCACCTAGAATTGCGTATAGTAAACTACAGCTACCAAAGAAAAAAGAAGGCATGTCATTGCTTAATTTTGTGCAATGTTATTTGGCAGCTAAATTAGAATGTCTTGGCTGCTGGTTCGGAAAGGGATAGGATCAACCAGCATGCTTTTTAATAGAGGCAGAAAGAATACCATTCTCTGCTTCAATACAAAGTCTGGCCTTAAATATTAATAAAACAGATTTATATCCTACTATGTTGTATTCCTCCAGGACCACAAATTGGGCATGAAATCTAGTAAAAAAGCTTTTGGGAGAAGGAGACATGTTGTCACAATTTACGTCTAGTTCTAATAATATACACTTTTCTCCATTTATGAAAAGAGGCCTAATTCAAGAGGAACTAGTAGAAAAAGGGGCTATATACTGTACAGGATTTTCTGATTAGGGGTATGCTGGCCTCATTTAAGGAGTTAAAAAGTAAATTTGATCTATCCTTAAATGCTTCTTTTTCCATATTGACAGGTGAGAAATTTCATTTCTAAGAAAAATGGGAATTCCTTGCATTTAAAGATGGGGATATTAGAGCAGGTTTTTTTGTGAATTTAGAATCTTCTGAATATTTGATTGGGGAACTTTATAACTTCATTAGTAAAAATTCACGAGGCATATCTCTTCACAAACTTAAACAAGCCTGGGAAAAAGATAGGACTTTTCCAATTCAGGATCCAACTTGGGACATGTTAGTTAATCTTAGAGAAATACCTACTGAAAATAATAGATTAAAGCAAATTTATATAAACATTCCTCATAGAACATATTTAACAACTGTAAGGTTGCACAAAATAGACAACAATTTATCTAAAATGTGTCAAAGGTGTGGGGAGGCTAGCGGGACTTTAGATCACATGTTAGTCTCATGTCAAAAACTGGAATTGTTCTGACAAAGGATATTTTCTTTTTTTGGTAAACTTATTGGGCAGGATTTCCCCTTCCATCTGGAAATTGCTTTGTTTGGGGTTCTTTATTTAAATTTGGAATTGGGAGATTTAACTGATTTAATAAATCTGGGGATGACTGTAGCAAAAAAAGCAATATTAATGCACTGGAAAGCTGTACAATCTCCAGAGTTTCTAGAATGGTTTCAACTTTCGGTGGATTTACATAAGGTAGAAGGGGCATATTATAAAATGGAGAATCAAGAAGCTCAGTTTCATCAAATTTGGCTTCCATTCTTGTGTTCAACAGGCTTATCCTAAATAGGGAGTTATAGGCAGCAGGACAGGTGTCTGGTTATGATGAGAAAGAACAGTGCTCATCATGAACATGATGAAGTAAGGTTCCCATGCTCTGAACAAAACACTGGAAAAAAAATGATAGTAACAAGTCATTGACCTATGCCCCCATCATTTGGGGGTCAGGGAACTGAGGTCTAATGACTGGGGCAGTTACAATAGATCCTTGGGTTACTGCTTTTGGGCATGGAGAGGTAACCACTATTTCATCACTTGACCACTTACTCATACCAGTACACTTATTCTATACACCCCATTGTCCTATCTCCCCACTTCTGCAAGGGTCTTCATGAGTTCTGCTCTTCTTAATGGCCTCTGGTCTCTCAACTTCCAGTAATGCTCTGTGATCTGATGGCAGAGGCCAGGGTAGTTTGCCCATGATGATTCAACCAGTCAAAAACTGGATCTGGCAAAATGTTCAGTTACTGCCACAACACAATTAAATCCAAAATGTCCTCCTTAGAGGATACCTATGGTTCTAACCACCAGGTAGCCAAGTCTTTCAATGTTCAAGGCACCACTCTCGGTCAGCTTCCAGCTTTAAAACAAAATGTATGAATGGGCAAAACTTCTATCAATAGCTCTCTTCGGTTATCCCGATACAGTCCAGGATAGCCAACTTTACCTGGTCAAAATCTCTGGCAGTGGCATCATCTAAGATCCAATAAGCAACTGATGCATCTACAGTCAGACATGAGGCAATGCAAGTGGCTCAACTTTCTCACGGCCAGTCAAGGCCCATCTTTGTTAGTATGGGGTGAAGTCTGAAAGCAAACGGATTCCTTGTGATCTAGAGCTGGAGCACAATTTCTTTATGTGCTTGCAGTACCTGCTTCTTAAACTCTGTTTCTGGTCCTTCAGTGCTTACTGCTGGTCTCTCTGCACCTGCAACTGTGCTTGCTGGTCCATCCAGACCCTTTGCATCTGGACCTGTTGTGTCAGTTGCTATTCACTCCCAGAACCTGTCATTATTCTTGCTGAGCCTGATCTTGTGCTTGCTGAGCCATCCAGTCTGTTTGCATCTAGGCCTGTTGTGCTTGCATCTGGGCCTGTTGTGCTTTCTGTTCCGCCAGCAACTTTGGTACTTTGTTTGAGACTATCTTACTCCTATTTAGACAAGGGGAAGTTTGATCCCACTGTTTAAGCCAACCACATATAACAGTGCTGTAGCATACCAAGACATTTTGGGGAACTATCAGAAAAAAAAACTCAGACGAAGTTCGATGGAACAAAATGTTGCTTTCTTTTTTATTATTATTATTTCTTTATCTCCTTCTTCTGGTTGCCCACGTCTGACCAAACTCCCCCAGCCCCATCACCCAGCTCCCCTGGGACTTACCTTGCACCTTTTTTCCTCTGTCACAGTACTGGGGCAAGTGCCCAGCCACTGATGCAGAGCAGTCTTCATCCTGCCTTTGGGGGTTCTATTTTGTTGCCTGGTTTTTACCCCTTAATTCCTGGGACCTCAGCCAACACTGCAGCACAAGCATGTTGAGGCACACATGTGCACTGAGCACCCCCCAACCTGCCAACCCCTCCAGTAATCCGACACCAGCAGTTAGCCTCCACTTGGTGGCAGTTAAAAACCAGAGAGGCCTATCTCCCCAATCCAGGAGAGGAGAGTTGCCTGGTGGCCACTCTATCCACTCCCAGTCCCACCCCCAGGTGACTTCTAGCAACCCCTGCTTGTTTCCAAACATGGGTCGCCGGTGTGTTGAGAGGTAAGGCATCCAGCGCCTCAGCCCTGTGCACCACTGAGCCAGCATAAGTTGCTTTATTTTAGCACCCAATAAAGGTTGAAAGCGGCTTACTTTGGCAGAGCAGATACAAAACAAAATACTTGTTAGTCTCCACCTGATTTACAGAAGAAAGCAACACCAGAATGCTATTTTAAAACATGTTTAAAACATTTATTTAATGCCACAAAGCCAAACAGGTATACCTGATGCATTTCAGATGCAAAGTCCTTTATCAAAGATATAAATCAGAAGAATAAAAACTTTGCAGTTAAATAGACAGCATGACATCACACAATTACATCACATTAGGACAAGACCACATATAACCAGATTTCATTAGTAACATGAAGGAATGCCAATGCAGTTTTAGAGTTTCTTCACATTTAAAGACGCATACTAGAAAAGACATCCCATAAAATAAGTATCATATAACAATACAGCATTATGCACTAAAGCCACAATAAATACATATAAGCCATCATTTCATGGTTATTCAGTGCCTTTTTAAAAAAAAAATGTTTCAGACCAAAAGGTGCATTAAGTCCAGGGTAGTTTGTAGCTAGGAATTTTGGACTGATATATCAGTCCGTGGCACAGCAAGGGTTAACGCTATAAATTCAAAAGGCTGCCCGGCACAGTACTGGAGAGTTGTAATTTCCACCTCTTGGTTTGCAGTTAATCTTATCCAAAATGTGTTTATTTATTTTTTATTTATTGAAATGTTTCACCAGGAAGGCATGATGAGCAACATGTTGCTTGTCTCCCGGTGTGACCTGGGGGGTAGGGAACAACAGGCTATAATACAAAGAAATGTTGCAATGTTGGAATACAATTTGCTTACTTTTATATAATGAGAGCAAGAGGGATAACAAGTGGATAGTATTGGCTAACAATACAACAGTTAAGTATAGTAGATATGAAGACACATATAGCAAATTGGCAACAGTTGGTGACAGTTGGTAACACTGGAACACATATAACTTTGCAACAGTATGTACCACTAGATGATAAGGTGACCCAATAGTAATTGGTAGCCATTAGTGTAACATAGATATTCAAGATTTACATTGACTGGAGTAAAGAGGGGAAGAATGGAAGGAGGGAACGAAAAATTGCAGAGGGTAGAATGGAAAAAGGAAAGGAAATTTATGGAAAGATGCAGATAGAACATGATTTTTGAGGCAAATAGAGATGACAGAGTGGACTAAAGTACATGTAAGAGGGGTATAGGGGTAGGTTATAAGTGCTTAATTGAGTGTAGGGGTAGGCCAGTGTTAGGCTACATTAACCAGAAGAGGGGTAGGAGGAGAGGAGAGGTAGAGTGTGGCAGGATGAATGAGAGAGATGTATTGTAGGTGGGCGTATCCAAGGGGGGAAGGGGGGGAGTTGAAATTCTACAGTGTCCTGTTATCCCTATTTGGACAGAGCGGTGGGCAGCCCTACTGGTAGGACACTGGTTATAGGCGATCAGAGTTATTTATATATAGTAATGCAAGAGAGGGGGTGTTGGGGGAGGGATGTTGAGGAAGGGGGTAGCAAAGAGCAACTATAGTAGGGGGGTAGTACCCCACCAGTGTGCTGGGTGACCATGCCTGCACTAGGTAGTGATCTAGCAGTGACTGAAAGGGTACAGTAAAAGGAGAAATAGGAGAAAGGGGATAAAGTTGTTGCCCACCGTGCACTATGGATCCTGCCTGCACAAGGCAGTGATCGAACTCACAGGAGGGAGGTAGATTAAGGGTAGAGAAAGAAGGGGGAGGAACACTTTAGGAAGAGGGAGAGGAAGAGTAGGGGACAGGAGGAGCATGATCAGAGGGAAATAGGAGTGGTGGGGAAATGCAGAAAGAAAAATCACCTTCCCTTGGGTTTTCAGCTTGGCAAACATGCATTGCAGTTGCATATTTAATATTTTTTGTTTGTATTGCATGTTGATGTTCATTTATTCTTAACTTAAATTCTCTATTAGTTTTCCCTATACAAAATGCACCACATTCACATGTTGCCAAGTAGATTACTCCCTCTTTATTATATGTCATGAATTGTCTGATCTCAAATCCCTTCCTTCTAGGTCTCAAAAAGATGGTGTCTTCAGTAATAAAAGGACAGACACTGCAATATTTACATCTAAAACAACCCTTAACCCCCCTGTCCAACCATGTTTTCTTCTTGCTTCCCTGCTCAATACAGTGACTTTGTACCAAATACTCTTTAATTGTTTCAGCCTTCCTGTTGGATATTCTGGGGTGATTTTTAACAATATCTCACAGTCCCACATCATTTTCCGAAATGCTCCAGTTTGTCTTAATAATGTTTTCTACGTGTTTGGCATGCACTAAATATCTTGTAACAAAGTTAAAAGGATTAAATCCATTATTTCTAGTTTTGTTTTCACATAGCAGCACTTTATCTTGTTCCATGGCAAATCTCACAGAATCATGCACAACTTTGCTGCTACAGCCCCTTGATAAAAATCTTTCTTCCATATTTCTAGTCTCAGTTTCAAAAATCTCATTTGTGCTGCACTTTCATTTAAGTCTTAAAAACTGGCCCTTAGGTATATTTTGAATAACGTGGTGAGGATGGTAGCTACACGCCTCTAGCAATGTATTGCTATACATCTGTTTCCTAAAGATTGTAGTTGTCATGCCATCCTGGACATTCTTGCTAATCTCTAAATCCAAAAAGCAAATTTTCTCATTACTAGCTGTATAATTGAATTTTAAGTTTTCATTTGTGGAATGCAAGTACAGTATAAATTTTTCTAATTCATCCAGGTTTCCAGTCCAGATCATTAGCACATCATCCAGGTACCTTTTCCTTAAGTTTACATGATATACAAATGGATTTTTATCTGAGTCATATAGTACATTTGACTCCTAATGTCCAACATAAAGATTTGCCATGGTGGGGATAAAGGTTCCCCCCATGGCTATGCGTTTGATCTGGTGGTACCATTTATTTTTAAATGAAAAATCATTGCATTTCAAAATACATTCTGCCTACTTAATCACCATTTCTGTATGAGGGCCATGACTTTCCCCTCTCTGATTCAGGAAGTGTGCAATAGTATCTAAAGCATCATCCTGGGGGAAGTTTGTGTGCAAGGACTCAAAATCCATAATAACTAGATATGAGCCCCTATCCGTCTGAACATCCCCCAGGATCCACAGCACCTCCTTAGTGTCTTTTAAGGATGCTCTGATTTATGATATATATGACCGAAGACAAAAATCAACATAGTTTGACAATGGTTCTGTTAAGGACCCCATACCGTTAATGATTGGCCTGCCAGTGGAGTTATGCAGTGATTTGCAAATCTTAGGTCATAAGTAAATGGTTGCTCTAATGGGGTGTTCAGTCTTTAAAAATTCTCTAACATTGGCATCAATTATACCCCGTTCAAAAGCTTCTAAAATATATTGATTAATACAGCTTTTAAATTCATTTGTGGGGTCATGTGTCAGTTTTTCTTAGAAATCTACACAGGAGAGTTGTCTTAAAACCTTAATATCATAGTCCTTTTTATTTATAAGGAGAGCTCCACTTTTGTTGGCTGGTCTGATAGCTAACTCTTCATATTTACCGAGTTCTTCCAGTGCCTTTTTCTCAATATTTGATAAATTATAATAGTTTATCTTAGGCAGGTCAGAAAACTGTTTCTTCAAGACTCTTTCACATCTGTTCTTCAAGGTTTGAATAGCAGCTCGGGGGGGCAGAAAGTAAATCTTTTTTTTTTAATTTCCATAATTATGGTTCTTACTTGACATGTCCTCAGTTTCCAGATCATTAGGTGTAGTTATATAGGGAAAATTAGCAGACAATTTTAGTTAAGAATAAATGAAGATCAACGTGCAATACAAACAAAAAATATTAAATATGCAACTGCACTGCATGTTTGCCAAGCTGAAAACCCAAGGGAACATGCTTTTTCTTTCTGCATTTTGGATAAGGTTAACTGTAAACCAAGAGGTGGAGATTGCAACTCTCTAGTACTGTTCAGGGAAGCCTTTTGAACTTATAGCTTTAACCCTTGCTGTGTCGCGGACTGATATATCAGTCCAAAATTCCTAGCTACAAACTACCCTGGACTTAATGCACCTTTTGATCTGAAACATTTTTTTTTAAAAGGCACTGAATAACCATGAAATGATGGCTTATGTTTATTTATTGTAGCTTTAGTGCATGCTGCTGTATTATTATATGATACTTATTTTATGGGGGTATTTTCCAGTGTGTGTCTTTCAATGTGAAGAAACTTTGAAACTGCACTGGCATGCCTTCAAGTTACTAATGAAATCTGGTTATACGTGGTCTTGTTCTATTGTGATGTAACTGTGTGATGTCATACATACATGATATTTAGGTGCAACGTTTTTATTCTTCTGATTTATACCTTTGATAAAGGACCTTGCATCCGAAACGTGTCAGGTATAACCTGCTTGGCCTTGTGGCATTAAATAAATATTTTTAAATATGTTTTATAATAGCACTCTGTTATTGCTTTCTTTAAATGAGGTGGAGAGTGCCTGGCTACATCCAAGTTTTTAATTGGCTTTTTGCTGTGAGCACCCCAGTCCAGTGAGAGTTTTCTTGTGTTATGGAAAAATACCTGTTAGCTTGATTCAACTCTTCAGTTCACAGCATCCCCGCTGTCTCCAAGCTCCCAAATCTTCATTCTTGCTCTTTCTGGTTTCCTTTTCGTTCCGGCCAGGTAGGGCTTATTTGTTCTCTTGCTCTACAGGGATTTCCAAGCCTGCATATAGCCATTGTATAGGGTCTTTAAAGAGCCAAGCCAGAAATCAGCAGGGCTGTGTCTCAACTCACCCAGTTCTCCTGCTAGTATCTTAGTGGGATGGGGGTCTCAAATGCAGGTTGTATAGACTCCTTCACACACTCTTATGGTTTTTCAGTTTTGTTTTAAAAGGGTACAGCTTTTATCTGGAGATAAGACCAGTTAGACCCCGGAGCAGTCATCGGTGGTTGAAATAGTCAGTTGCAATTTTCAAGCAGTTGCAATTAGTTGCAGTTGCATTGGATTGTAGTCATAAAATAATGGAGTTGAAATCCACTGCAGCTGGCAAGTCTGTGACCCATCCAGATTTGTTTTTGTGCTGCACTGCAGTGTATTTTCTCTTTTTTTTTCCTGAGGGGTGAGAGGGGGGCCATGGGGCTGTGAATATCTAATGGTCCTCAACCACCAGCACCAAGCCTTGCAACCAATAAAATGCACCCCCGGCTCCTGAGCATGAAGCATCCACCAATTAGGAGAGATAGAAGGAGGATCCAGGAGCTTGAGAGTGTCTGTAACTGACTGCATGAGGTGGTGGGGACAGGATGCCTAGGTAGGAGTGGAGACTGTCAGGAGAGGAGGCATCTGTGTTGGTTTGTGGGCAATGGAGCAAGCAGCATTTTTCTGCAGGCACAAAGTTTGGCAGTTCAGCCTTTAATTTAAAAATAAGTTAACTGTATCCACTGTCCTGACATGTCCAGTGCCCGGATAGAAACTAGTGTGTGGCTGTACAGGTCCCAGTCAGTCCTCCAGCAAAGTCAGGCAGCAATCGTGATGGCAGCAAGCCAGTGGTCTGGTCGACATCAGGATCAGCCCGTGACTCCATCGGCCAGGCCCGTCAGATGACTCTCACTAAGTCTCGGTCAGATCTTCGGAGTCAGCAAGGAGGAGGAGTGGTAGGTGCACTAGTTCCACTGCATGGAGTACCATAGTGGGGATGTGGGTCTGGGTTGGGGACTGACTGTGTAAGTTGGGAGAAGGGAGCACACAGCACCAAAAAAACACTGGCACCACCACCGAGTAGAGCAGCAGTGGCAGCCTGAGCCATGGAGCCACCTGATGCCACCGACCAAATCATTACCCAACACCTGACCAAACTGGCAACAGGCTACTACAGTGAGCAAGGTACTATATGGGATGTGTATGTAAGGCCCACCAGGGCTGGGCAGTGGGCAGTAGGAAGGAGGAGGATGGTCTGTCACAGACTACTCAGTCTGTCTGTGTGTCTGCTGTGTGCCTGGCTGGCTTGTCTGGCTGGGTGAGGGCTTGGGGGCTGTGGGGCCCAGGGGCCAAACTTGAAAAGCCAAGGCAATCAATCACCATCCGTCTACTGCTGGTGGCCTGGCTGGGCTCTCTCTGACTGTGGTGGCATTATGAGTAAGTCAGACTCCCCACGAGGTCGAGGAGCAGGCGAGATGCAGGTAATCGGTTGGTGAGTTCCCAAACCCATAGGAGGCTGGAGCATGGAGCATGGTTGGTTGGGTCCAATGGACAAAATGTTTGCTGTTTGCCACTGTAGGAATCTGACTGACTAAATATTAAAGTAATCATGGCAAGATGAAGAAAATTGTACAAAACACATTAGTGTACATGCTGAAAGCCAAAACAAGTTCAGACACTGTGTCAATTTTTTTTTTAAATATGCATTAGTTTTTCTTAGCCTAAAATTTAAACTATCAATACATCTCAGTTCTGGTAAACCATATAGGAGGTATTTCTAGGGGTCCTCCCTTAAACTGTTTTTAGTCTCACAGGTTCTATAACTACTAGTAAACTAACATATATTGATGGTTAGCTCTGTTTGCAAAAGAGTACCTTCTAGCTTCTGTGGGGTGTTTAAGAGGCCCTACCTATACTGTATTTTAGACTCACAGTTCTTTCTTTAAATAGTACTGCTGCATATTTTTCTATATGTTTTACTTCCCTGCTTCAACTTGTTACTTTCAGGGGCTTAATATATTTTCTTGTTGTTTTGACTGGTTATTGTGCTTTAGTGGGTCCCCACTGTGTGTAGAGTTTCACTGCACTTTGTATTTGCATTTTAAAGAGCAGCCAGCTTCTTAGCTGCTGCTGCCTAGTTGCTGCTCCCTCATACATATGCAATACCTCACCTGCCCCAGAGTTGAGGGGCATAAATAATTCCTTTTGTTTCTGCCCATTTATGAAGTTATAATGCTGCTAAATCCCAAACGTTAAAAACAGAGCTGTTTCCTGACCTTAACCCACCCACATGCCCCCACATAGGCACATGCAGCCCCATTTTGTAATATCAGAAGATGAAGACTGTGTGTGCACACCCCATTGATGTTTTGGGGGGGGCTTTTCCATACATTTTATTAACTTGCATAGTCAAAATTTTAATGAAAAAAGATACAACGTTAAAAAAGTATGACAAAGTACTACATAATAAAATTCAACGATAGTGAAAGTTGAAAAGATTAGCTGGATTTTCTTCAGTTAGTTGAAGTCGGACATTTCAAACTAGTTGAAAAAAATCAGTCATAATGTGTGATAAGTCAGTCATAATTCATTTTTCAACTGACTCCGGGGTCTAAGACCAGTACATGAGCTATACCAACACAGTACACTGCAGAAAACTCATGCACCCCTCCTTTCTGTTATATAGATCAATGTGAGCCAAGATATGGTATTAAAATCAGAATCCTGATGTCCTGCCATACTTCACCCACACGTGCATGTCAACTTTTGCAATCACACTATAGAGACATAAGAAATGTAGTGTGAGACTAGCTGGGAGGGGGATAAATTTTTGCGCCACCCTGCACCAGAGCCCATTGAATGCCTACTTAGAGACTAAGGCCTGTGTTTTCAAAGGGTTACACAAGTTCAGACCTATGACTGTTGCGTTCCTTTTTGCTAGATTGTTTTATTTAAAAAAATGTTCAGCTGTCCCCTCCCAGCCCTCCATGCAAAATAGCTGAACTGAGGTCTAGTGCAGAGCTTTTTAAATTAGGCCACCATGGCAGTAGGCAGCCACCACCACAACTTTTTGTGGCCACAGAGATCTTTACAGCCCCAATTGCAAAGGTAGTAGAATTAACATGTTCTTATCTTTAAGCAAACATGTGATACATATAAAGTGAAAATATATTTAATCTATACAGCGTAACATGAACCATTTTATATCAGGGAGCTTAGAGCTTGTGCAATTGGGGAGGGGCCTTAGACAAGTAGCATGCACGGTAACCTTCTCGGAGGTGCTGCCCATCTATGGCGTAGGAGAGGCTAGGGTGTTCCGCACCATGGGATTCAATCAGTGGTTGAAAAATGGGTGCAGAGCTCAGGGATTTGGCTTCATTGGGGACTGGGGGTCCACCTGGAGTGATGCAAGCCTATACTGGCATGATGGACTGCATCTGTCCAGGAGGGGAACGATGATCCGAGGTGATAGGTTTAAATGCTTCATTGGCAAGCATTTAAACTAGCCAAGGGGGGAGGCACAGGAAAGGAGCAGGGAAATCCTAGCCCCCCCAAAAAAATAACAGTAGTAAGTGAGGTAAACACTAACATAGAGGTGTCGATAGGGAGAAGGGCAGGGGTAAATGGAGAAAGTGACAAAGGCAAGAAGGACAGGGATGGGGCAAAAAGGAGTAAGGCCATCAGGAAATGGAGGGTAATGAGTACCAATGCCCGTAGTCTGGGCAACAAGCTCCCTGAGCTGGTGGCCTTGATGGAAGAGGGATGCCTGGATATTGTAGCAGTCACAGAAACATGATACACAGAGAACTATGACTGGGATGTTAACATACCAGGGTACATAACCCACAGGAGACACAGGCAGGGGAGAAGAGGGGGAGGAGTAGCTCTCTATGTAAAGGAAGGGATAAAAGCAACTGAACAAAAGAGTAAACAGGGAGGAGAGGAGGCACTGTGGGTCACCTTGGAGACTGGAAAGGGCACCACAATCAACACAGGGGTTGTGTACAGACCCCCATGTCAGGGGGAGGGAATGGACAAGGATATGATAGAAGGCATTCTTAGAATGGCAGAGGAAGGGGAGATACTGTTGATGGGAGACCTGAATATGCCAGATGTTAACTGGAGCACATTTGCTGCAGCCACATCCAAGAGCAGGGCCATTCTTGATGCCCTACAGGTGGCAGGCCTCAGACAGCTAGTTTTGGAACCCACTCATGAGGGAGCAATCTTAGACCTCATACTCTCAAACGGGGGCAGTGAGAGGATCTCAGATCTAGAAGTGGGTTGCCATCTGGGAACAAGTGACCATCAAACAGTGTGGTTCACGTTAAACTCAGCTACAGAGTCAAGCCATACAAAAGTGAGGGTACTGGACTTCAGGAAGGTGGACTTTGGCAAGATGGGAGAGTGCCTCAGAAAAGCACTAGCAAACAGGCTAGAAGGAGGTGTGGAGCAACAATGGGGAATCATCAAAATTGCCATCACAGAGGCAACAAGCCTTTGTGTGAAGCAAATAAACAAATCAAAATGAAAGAAAAGCCACTATGGTTCTCAAAAGAGGTGGCTGTGAAAGTCAGGAAGAAAAGATAGCATTCCGAAGTATAAGGAAACACAGAAGGAGCAGGACAGAGAGCTATACCAGTTAAGGCAGAAGGAAGCAGGGAGGGAAGTCAGAATAGCAAAGGCCCAAACTGAGGAAAAGATAGCCAACTCGGTTAAGAAGGGGGATAAAACCTTTTATAGGTACATCAGTGAGCGTAGAAAGACAAAGGGAGGGATAGTGAGGCTGAATAGAATGAACGGTGGGTGGGCAGAGGGGAACAGTGAAAAAGCAGGGATACTGAATGAATATTTCTGCTCAGTATTCACAAAAGAGGAGGGGGAAGTGCCTAATCCAATTAACAGAAGCACTCTTGATAGGGGGGTCGATCCCAGTCCTTTCACAGAAGAAAGGGTTCTGCAAGAACTCCTAAAACTGAAGGTGGACAAAGCAATGGGGCCTGATGGAATTCACCCCAGAATTCTAAAAGAATTAAGGGGGAACTAGTGAAACCACTGGCTACTCTTTTAATAAATCATGGGAGGATCTGTGGTACCGAGGACTGGAGGAAGGCAGATGTGATTCCCTTCACAAAGTGGGACCAAGACAGAGGCAGAAAACTACAGACCTGTCAGTTTGACCTCTGTGGTAGGGAATGTGATGGAATCACTCTGAAGGAAAGAATTGTTGAGTACCTAGAGGCCAGTGGGGCACAGGACCCAAGGCAGCATGGGTTCACAGCGGGAAGGTCATGTCAGACGAATCTAATAGATTTCTTTGACTGGGTGACCAAAGTAGTAGACCAGGGAGGGGCTGTGGACGTGGCCTACCTAGACTTTAGCTAGGCATTTGACACAGTCCCACACAAAAGATTAATAGTCAAATTAACCAGCCTAGGAGTGGGTCCCAGGGTGGTAGCCTGGGTAAAACATTGGCTGGACAACAGGACACAGAAGATATTGTAAATGGAGTCCACTCAAAGAAAGAGGGGTTACTAGTGGGCACTGCAGGGTTCAGATTGGGTCCAGTCCTTTTTAATGTCTTCATAAGTGACATTGCAGAGGGACTGGAAGGAAAAGTATGCCTCTTTGCAGATGACACAAAGATCTGTAACAGGGTTGATACACAGGAGGTGTGGAAAGGATGAGAAGGGACTTGGCAAGGTTGGAGGAATGGTCAGAAGTATGGCAGCTAGGATTCAATGCAAAGAAGTGCAAAATAATGCACCTGGGAAAAAGAACCCAGGGAAAGAATACACCATGGGAGGGGGGAGGTAGAAACAACAACAAAAAAGGAAAGGGACCTGGGGGTAATCATATCAGATGACCTTAAGGTTAGCAAGCAATGTGAGAAGGCAGTAGGGAGGTCTGGGGGTATACTGGGATGCATAGGTAGAGGCATCAGCAGCAGAAAACAGGAAGTTGTTATCCCTCTGTACAGACAGTTGGTGAGACCCAATCTGGAGTACTCAGGCCCAGTTCTGGAGACCCCATCTCCACAAGGACATAGACAGGATAGAGGCAGTCCAGAGGAGGGCAACTAAAATGGTGCAGGGTCTGCAAGAGAAGCCGTAGAGGAGAGACTAAAGGAGCTTAATATGTATACCCTTGAGGAAAGAAGGGAGAGGGGGACATGATAGAAACTTTTAAGTACCTCAGTGGAATCAACAAAGTCCAAGAGGGTAGCATCTTTCAGAAAAAGACGTGCAAGAACAAGGGGACACAATTTAAAGATAGAGGGGGCGGCTCAGGGGCAATGTGAGGAAGTATTATTTCACAGAGAGGGTAGTGGATGCATGGAACAGCCTTCCTGAGGAGGTTGTGGGGTCTAAAACTGTGGGAGAATTCAAGAATGCATGGGACAGACATAAGGCAATTCTTGTGGGGGGTAGGATGAAATAGGCTGTTGGTTAACTAGGATCTGCGGCCTATCCTGTAGGTAGGGAAAAGGGCAGACTAGATGGGCCAAGCGGTCCTTATCTGCCGTCAAAGTCTATGTTTCTATGTTTCTATGTAGGGTATATCAGCAGTGGGGGCCAAAAAAAATAAAGGAGTGAGGCCACCAGTAAATTTTGGTGGCTGCACTTTAGCTTGAGAACCACTGGTGTATTTTGTGTGTGTGTGTGTGGGGGGATCGTTGCACTGGCTGCCTTTGGTGGGGATGGCAGGGAGGCTCATGCTTGTTAAAAAAGTGTCATAGAAACATAGAAATTGTCAGCAGATAAGGATCGCTAGGCCCATTCAGTCTGCCCATAGGCCCTATACATGTATGCATCCACTCACCATAAGTGGTCAATGGCTTTTCATCACCCCCTTCGCACTCAAGGTTTCCCTGTGCTTGTCCCAGGCATGTTTAAACCCCTCCACTGTGCTTGCCCCTATCACCTCTTGTGGTAGACTAATTCCAAGCGTTCACCACCCTCTCCATTTTAGAAAAACTTCATCATGTTGCCTCTAAATCTCTCCCCCCTTCTAATTTCATATCGTGTCCCCTTGTCCTGGTATCTTTTCTACATTGGAAAAGATCTCCCAACTGTACTTTGTTTATGCCCTTGAGGTACTTAAAAGTTTCTATCATGTTGCCGCTTTCTCTCCTCTCCTTCAGTGAGTACATATTGAGGTCTCTTAGTCTATTCTCATATGTTTTGTGGTGCAAACCATGCACCATCTTTGTCACCCTTCTCTGGACAGTGTCCACCATGTTTATGTCCTCATGCACTTGTGGTCTTCAGTACTGCACAGAGTACTCCAGGTGAGGTCTTACTAGTGTTTTATACAATGGCACCACCACTTCCTGCTTCCTACTAGTGATAACTCTGCCTATGTACCCCAGTATGCCACTGGCCCTTCCTGCAGCCTTTGAACACTTTTTTGATACCTTTAGGTCATCAGATATGATAACCCCTAGGTCTGTCTCTTCTTTGGTGATGGTCAGCATCCTGTAGGTCTCCCCAGGGTTCCCCCTATCCAGGTGCATTATCTTGCACTTTTTTGCACTGAACCTCAGTTGCCACACCTCTGACCATCTTTCAAACTTCTCCAGGTCCCTCTTCATTATCTGTACCCCTTCTGGAGTAACTACCCTGTTGCAGATCTTGGTGTCATCTTCGGATAGGCAGATCTTTCCTTCCAGCCCCTCTGCAATGTCACTAATGAAGATATTGAACAGTGTCCCACTTGGAGTATTTCCCTTGTCTGCCTAATGCTCAAAGTCAGTTATACCAAACCCCCTGACTTTGCTGCCGGCATAGCTCAATGCACTGAACAAGACCAGGTTGCAGAACTGTAGTTGGTAAAGAGGAGGGTTGTAGCAGTGCCACAGTGGCATCCATTAGCCCTTAATTATGCTGGACTTCATTGTGCAGTTGCCATTACATGTCAGATTACAGTGACACCGAGGCTGTATGAATTGCACTCATAGAACTTAAATGCTTTTTTCAAAGATCACAATTTTAATAATAGCAAAAAGAAAGTAATACAGTTCACTTTTAAAAAATAGGAGGAGGCATTTATCTTCCAAAGAAAGTAATTTCAAATGGTGGTGCAAATTTTTGAAAAATCATGCAAGAGCCTGTGCCCCTATCACAATCTGACTCCAGGGCCATAAGTTAAAGATATCTTGTGTATTGCAAGGCACGACCATTTCTGCTGAAAAGGATATTGTGATGTTTTAAAAACTACTGCACTGCTGGGTATGAATATGTTTTTACAAATATCAGGAAATCCACTGGGGTATATCAGCCACACAGTAAGAACTCTAATTTTGTAGTGGGCATGATACAGTATGTGTGTGTGTGTGTGTGTGTGTGTGTGTGTGTGTGTGTTGTGTGTGTGTGTGTGTGTGCAGCAATGCAAAAGGGGTAGGGTGGTCAGGAGACAGAACTGTACCTGGCATCAGGCTTCCAATCAGAAGTCCACTTTGGTCACAGAAGTGGATCACTTGCTTTACAACAGCAGGGGATCACAGGATATAGTAATCTGCTGACAATATGTCTATAGCCCTGTATAAAGACTGATGAAAACAAATTAACAAAAATGCACAGATCTCCATCCTTGTGCCTTAATACATCTTATATGAGAAATAGACAGAGCATAGGCTAACATATTCCAGTGGGGAGTCTCTAGCCTGGAGTGCAGTGTGCCCCTGATGTACAGTTAGCACCCCTGGCTACCATCAACCATGCAGCCGTGGCATCCTGTATGCTGTATGTCATGGCCATGCCTCTAACATGGCTGCCCATGTAACTCAGTTGATGGGTCAGGAACAGTTCTGTGAGGCCTTGCAAAGCCAGTCAATGGGGTTTGGTGAATGATGTGTAGTCCTTCCTAGCACCTTCCTAGCACCTCACTTCTGCAACAGACATGCAGTGCATGTTTTACCAAAACAGAGTCCGAAGAGTACTCACCATTGTTGAAATACGTGTTTTATTGAAACCATAGCAACTTGAATGAAGCACTTTTTATGTACAACAGCGGATGATTTTGAGGGCATTGCCTGGTGTTTCAGAGTCACACTTTTTGATGCACCTCAAAATGCTTGCAAAACTGTTTTACTGGAACAAATATATTAATATAGTATATGCATGAAACCATTTTTTTAACTATTTGCCTCCATAGTCACCTGTCAGGAACTCCTTGCACCCACCTACCCAACCATGGGAGCTGCACCACTAAAGAATCCTCTTGGGCTCCAGGCTGCCTGCAACATACTGTGAAGGGCCTCCTGTAGTTTTTGCCCCCTGAAGGTTCTGCCTTCTACTGTCTGGACACAATACCCTTCCATATCTGGTTCTCATGGTGAGTAGGCCTTCATCTGTTCAACAGGCACTAAAATGTTCCCCCTGTATTTTGTTCTTCCCTGGACAGTGCATGTTTTCACCTGGTGCCGGTAAGCCTGATGTACTGACATGTGCACTCTCCCCTCCCACGTGCATCTGAAGGCACCCTAGACTGTTCCACCTCCTGAGGCCACCCAATTGATGGTACTGCAATAGGCTTCAGGACTTTACCTTCATGGAGCAGGAGGAGAACATCCTCTAGGACACTACCTTCTTCACCCACTGCCAGTCCTCTGATGACCCTTGGCTTGAATCAGAACCCCAGTTGACAGGTGGCAACTCTACCATTGCACCAATGGGCTGGCTACATGAAACCATTATTAAAATAATGATCTACACTATTATTGTATGTAAAAGCCAGTCAAGTATCAAAAATAAAATGGTAATGAGATAAATAGCTCTGATGACTGTATAGTCATTGACATCTTTCAAAACAGTCTGCGCACCCATCTGACCATCTTGTATACTTTATTTCTTATCTGTTAAATTTGTTGGAGTTCTGTATGCATTTTTTAATAATGTGATGGTTTACTCCCCGTGGCTGGGTATAGAGGTCTGAGCTCTCCTTGGCACCAAGTCCCCCACTTCTTTCTGCCCCCGGAAACTTCTCCAAAGAGCTCTGTCCTGGCCCCCTCCTTCAAGGCCTGAAGAAAATTTAAGCAGTGGCTGCATACCCCTTGACTCCTTTTCCTTCCCTTTGTGGAGAAATCCCCTGATCCGAGTTAGCAGCAAAGCATCCACTGGAAGGGTTGGGTGGGAGCAGGGATTGCCTATGTGAAAGACTCATTCCAGGCCCCTGGACACCTTTGCTGGTCTAAAAATCCAATACAACCAATCATTGGGGTCTTCTGGAAGTATCAGCAAATTCATAGTGCCATAGATGCCCTTAGGAGATCCCTACCAGTCCAAATTTCTGCCACCATATTTAAAACTCAGACTGGTTGGCTTGCATGTCCCAAAGGGGTGACAGGACTTATACATAGATCAATCATTGACAGCATGCCTGACCCATCTGATAAGACATGGCAGAAGTGGGAAAAGGCACTGGGTACCCCTATTTCAGAGGGTGTACAGCTCAGTTTGTGGAGCTTGTCACACTCAGCCTGTCTGAACTCCAGAAGCTTGCTCATTCAAAACAAGGTGATGCACCTCTGGTATTGGACTCCAGTCTAGCTGAAGAGGCTGCAGATCCTGCCCTATGACCACTACTAGAGATGCCGATGGAGGGGGGGGTGGACTTAATGCACGTATTGTGTTCCTGTGCGAAGCTATCCCAATTCTGGCAGGATATCCATAAATGTTGCATGAAGATTCTGCAGTTATCCCTCCCCTTACACCTTTCTCTATACATCCTAAGTATCCCACCTTGCAACTCATCCACATCAAACTTGCAGCTCCAATGGCTTCTGATGGTGAACATAGAAGCCAAATGATGAATACTACTTAGCTGGAGAACAGAACATGTTCCCATCATGTGTCAATAGCTATCAGCAGTCTGAATGTTAGCGACTCTTGCTAGAATGTCACATTTTGCTGGTAAGACCATGGAAAATTATCATAATGTATGGGTCCTCTTTCACAGCTTGGGTTATGCCCCTCTCTGACCAGGGCTAGGAACTGGTAGGATCTCATGGGTAAGGCAGGGCTGGGGAGACTATGCAACCAAGTATTCTAACACCTTCTCCCTGCCACAGACTTGACTTAAGGCTGCTCACCTTCTACTAAGACAGCAGTTTGGTTTTGAAGGTGTCTCTCCCCCCCCCATCCCGATGCCCGCAGCTCTGGAGTTACATAGGTTCTGTATGATAGGAAGGTTTTCAGTGCCTCTGGCCAGTACATGCTGGCTGTCTTCCTGTGATTATTGTATTTGGATGCACTGTACTCTTCAGATTATATGTTCTGATGTTTTATATTGCTGTGATTAAGTTACTTATCCTTTGTTAACTGAACTTAATGCAGTACTTAAGGTAAAAAATCAGTAAAATAGATTAACTGCAAAAATAATTTGAATGTTCTTCTGGCATGTCTTATTACCGAGTTTTTTAAGTTACTTTTCTACTTGGCCTACTGCCTCTCAACCTGCTACTGTAAAAGCTGACATATTCAAAAATAGAATGGCAATCCCTACATTGCATACTTCAGTATCACTATATTTACTGCCATATTCTGCATCCATCAAAAACCTTTCACATAAATGATATGGGATTTATAGGGTTTTTTTGTATAAAAATACAAATATCTCTCACATTTTTTGGAATGTCAAGGTGTGTTAATATTAGTAATTTACATTGTATTGTTACATTTGTGGAAAAATAAAGCGGATATTGTGGGTCTTAATCTCTAAGGCACTCCAACTCCTTACAGACTGGGTTATGTCCATCTGACAGGCACATGGTGCACATGTCACTACAAAGGTGAAATCCACCTAACCTTGAGATCTGCCTTGTCTATGAAATCTTAGTTCTTCATGTGCATTGAACTAGGTTATAGCACAGTCACTGGGCTTCTGTTTTCCAGCATTGGTTTTGTGTTAAATTGTGCCACACAAGGTTTAAGTAAGACAATTATTTTTGGCATTGTGACCTACTTATGCCCGCACTAATGTCTTCAGGTAGGCTTTTCTGTCATTAAGGTTAAAGGGTCAAGTTGAAGATCCTAAGTGTCAAGTCTCTTGTTGCTTTGTTCTGCAAAGCTTCAATAAAACATGAGCTGAACTAGTTCTGAAACTTGTTGCTATTTTTGTGACTGAGTGTGGATTCTCTGTGCTTTCTCTGGACTATGAGTATCTGACCTGCACCAACTGAGCTCAGCTGTGAGGGTGTAGTTTTCTGTGTTGACTTTTTGGTCATTAATATTCCTTTTTTGATATCAAACTCCCTTCTGCCAATTTCTCTCTGTACTGGTCACCAGTTTTCCTACCTGGGGCCAGCAACACATTTTGCAATAAGTGAAATGGGAAAACAAAACTCACATCAGGAATGTTCTATCATAATTTATTGAAGAAATCATTCCTTTCTTGTGCACATGCATAACCTGGAATTTTAAACATGCCACTCTTGCCTGTCTTAACTAGATTTCGCTCTCCACCAACTCTACTTCTAATGGGGCTAGCATGTGCATTTCACATGCGTGACTCCTCATCCAGCACTTACACACAGTGTAACTGGGCCTCTAGGTAGAGGAGTCTGGTATCCTGTGAACACAGTGATCATGATGGAGTAACTGCAAAAAGGGCAACCAATCATGGCACCTGTGGTCTTAGCTACCTGGCAGAGTAGCAACAGGATACGGGGGGTAGGCGAATACAGTGACAGGATGTCTTATGTATGCATGTGCGGGGGGGAGGGACCACATCATGCGATGGACGAAAGGGTAGGTAGGGTATGTGGGAGGTAATGTGGTAATTGGCTGCCGAGCTGGCAGTGTGGCATGGTGGGTAGGGTGGCAGGCTGCGGTTGGGAGGGTGCTGGGTTCAGTTCTGGGGCGGGATCACTTTTTGCATTGGGATTTTTAAAATTTTCTTTTAAGTTTTAACCCCCCCCGACCTGCACCCCCCTGGAGTTGAGAATCTTTAATTGGGTGGGGGGGGTGCAGCCCCCTGCATATCATGTAATCCTGTTGCCGGTGTTGCTATTGCCATGAGTGTACATCACCGTTATTTATTTTCGGCAATGTGCACTCGTTCAAATGACGATCACCTTTCGGTGATCGCCTTTATGACATGAAACTGAGGAATCCCCCCCCCCCTCCTTTCAGCAGGGCACTCCATACTTCAAAGTACAAAGCCAAAATTATTGCAATTCTGTTAATTTCCTGTGGCATTTCTCTGTTGCACAGAGAACACCCCTCACTCCCTACTCAGCCTGGTCATAAACTCAGCAACCACCTGGAGTCCATGCTAGTGGCTCCAGGACAGAGATGATCCTCCTCCCTGCAGCAGAAACAGAATAGGAAGAGTCTGATTTTTGGCTACAGATTTTCTGAGTGTTTTGATAGTTCTATTTGTGCAAGCTGTTTAAATACATTAAGATGGAGTTGACAGCATACTGGTTGCTGTCCCGGGAAATACTAACATTGTACTTGAGTAGTGGTGGGTAGTGGGCTCAATCCACTCGCAGTGATTTGCAGAGCAAAGGCCGATTCATGGAGTGCTCCATCATGTCAAGAGTACTTCACATTATGACGAGGAGTGCTAAGTCCATTGGAAACAATGACTTTGGTATTACTCCGCCACGCCCCAGACCACTACTTCGTTAGCTTAAGGCGGCGTATCAGGGCCATGCACTTCATCACTTTGCCTTGTTTTTGAGCTCTGAAGGTGAATTTTGTTGTGATTCATGGGATTTCAGGTTACATGGGCTCTATATTGATCTGCACAGCCTCAGTTCGGGGTAGTATGAGTAGGAAGGAGTAGGAGACAGTGTGCTCTGATAGATGTTTTTGATAGGAATTTTGTAAAAGCTGTTCAAAAAGCATTTTTGTGTGTTTTAAGGGATCCAACTTTAGTTCATTGATTGTAGGAAACCCTCCTGTGCTCATATCATCAAGCGTTTTTGTTTTTGTGTGGATTTTGAATGTTAATTTACAACATTGAGCGTGTGTGGTGAAAGACAGTGAAAGTGTGCTTTGGGGGAGGGGCGTATCTGTGGTGTAGGTAGATTTAAGTTGGAGAAATAGTGGTTGTTTGGTTATATTTTTGTTATATAACTGACTGTGTTAATGTACACACAGTAATATTGTCAGTAATAGTTGTAATTGTCTTGCTGTTTGTTGTGTGGATGTGGGGCAGCAGTTCATAAGTTCAGGTTGTTTACATTACAAATTTACAATACGTAACGAGGCATAGTACTGAACTTTTGCATTTGCTATGCATTCCTCGTTCAGCATTGTACACAAACTGTTCTGTGTGTGTGTGTGTATGTGTGTGTGTGTGTGTGTGCAGTGTCGCGTGCATCAAATAATACGCCTTTTATTGTGCCACAGACTAATGTAATTGCAGGTGCAGCAGTGTGAACCTGCTATCCACTGCAGCTACCAGATTTTGTACTGTGATCGTGGTATCTGTTCTTAGTTTTGCTGCTTGTAGTGCCATAAAAATCTGCACTGTCTGCATTCAGTGCTCCCCCCAACCCCCACGTTCAAAAGGTATTTTTTACCAGATTTGATTGTTTTTGTGACTTCATCGGCACCACTGGTTACTGAAGTCGTTTTAATTCTGTGACAGTCTCAGAGTAGTCTCTTATCTGTTGCTGAAGCCACAGTTATTTATTTGGCTTCACATCCAGCGTCCCTCCAATCAGAGAGTGAACGTATCAACATCTGAATTTGGTTATAATATTGTGGTTGATCCCCCAAAATGCCTGCAAAAAGACGTGCAAGCAAAGCTGTTTCTCACCATGGCAATGTTGGCAGTAAGATGGTCTGTGGGCGTGGTAGTAGTATGCAGGTGAAGAAGTGCATTGCTGATGTGAGGAAAGGCATTTCTCCTGCAATGTTTTTTACAGCCCAATCAGTAGCTTCACTCATAGTTGGAGGAGATGATGTTTTCCCTGCAGTGGTGTTAGTGTTACTGGTGTTAGTGGTGGTGGAGGTAGTATTATTATTGTTGTGTCAAGTTCTAGTTCCGATCAGTGTACTATATCCAAAAATATTGCGTGTGAAGCAATGCAAGTGAGTGGCAGCGTAGATGATGTCATACTTCCCAGTAACATCCCAGTAACTAAACCTGAGGATTCTGATAATCATGTCAATGACAGCATACAATGTGATATTCTGTCCACCGTGGCACTTAACGTCATGCATTTTCCATGCAGTGATTCACAGTGTGGTGAAAAAATATCAGGTGATGGTGGTGTAGATGCTGATGATGAATGTGATGATGATGATGTTGCTATTGTTGCAAAATGCAGTCCACATGCTAGCATCCAAGCAGAAGATGTGGATCAGTGTGACGTTGATGAATGTGATGATGATGTAATTGACCCCAGTTGGGAACTGGAGAAAAAGAAATTCAAAGTGGCTGTGTCTGAGTTTGTTTACAGGACTCCCCTCCCCCCCGTAAAAACTTGTGATCTACTAGTTTTAGTTGATGATGATGATGATGATGACCAAGTAATCAATATGATAGGTAGTCGTGGTGGTTAGTTACAGTCCAGGTGTGCAGTGCCTGAAACATCACATGCCCCCCCCACTTCAGTGCTTACAATAATGGACTTAAATAAGCCACATCATAGACATGTTAAAAGCAGAGCATCACAATCCCTTGTTTGGGATTTTGTTGTTCAAGATGCAAATGGTGAGATAGTTGCAATCTGCCAAGTTTGCCATGTGCGTGTGAGTCAAGGTAAAAAGGGGAGCCATCTGGGCACAGGAGGACAGCATACGCATCTTAAGAATAGGCACTTGGCACTGTGGACCCAGCACAAACTGGCAGTTAATACCACAGTGGGGTGTTCACCCTCGTCACCGGCAACCATAGCCAGCATGTTATCCCCTTCCCTGACTGTTAAGCACAATAGGAAATTAAACATGTGCAGTAGCGCAATAATAAGAGCAGAGGATTACTACAAGCATGATGAGGTGGAGGATCATAATGACTTTTAAATATTTTCCAGTGCTGGTGACAGTAGCAGTTTTTGTGGTGGTTGTGAATGCAGTATGTCTAGTGCAAGTGGTACATCACCCCAGTTGGCAAATCTGGCAAAATAACATCATTTCTGGGTTTGTCATCATCACAACCCCTGCCAATGCCATTCATCACAGAGCACAACCATTTGTAGATCAACACACCCTGTGTAAAATGTTTAAGTCAGTACGTTACAGAGTGTTTTGCGCATAAGCTGAAGTTCATTGTACCCCGCTCAATCATACAGTGTCATGTGAACTTAATGCTTGCTGTAGCGGAAATGCTGGCAATTGATCTTTTGCCCTTCTCCTTTGTGGAGAATTCTGGGTTCCAGCGGTTTGCTGCATGTGCCTATCCAAAATGGAAGTCCCATCCAGGACATACTTTTCTACCCGTGCTGTCCCCGAGTTGTTCCGTACTGTGTCCGACTTAGTAAGACATGCCCTTCAGCATTCCTCCTCTAGATTCATCCTTCTAAGTATGGATATGTGGACACATTGCAAAACAGTGGGGAGTTCATATTTATGTATAACTGCACACTGGGCACAGGTGCTGGGGGTTGTTTGTGATGTTGGTAGTGTGAATAATCAGTGCAATAAGGTGGCTTGTCGTGGTAGCAATCTTCCAGGAATTCGACAGCATGCAACGATTGCTATGTGCAATGTGACTTGTTCACACACTGGTGAGAACATGTAGGATGTGGTACTGACTGAAATTGACAGATGGCTAAACCCTCTGTCCCTGACAGCTGGGTTCATAGCAAGTGACAATGGGTCAAATGTGGCGAAATGCATCACAAATGGTGTTTTTTTTCGTGTTCCATGCATGGCCCACTGTTTAAATCTTGTGGTTCAGAAGTTTCTGCAGCACCCTGATATAAAGGAAATGCTGACCGTTGCATGATGTATCTGCTCTCACTTTTCAAGATCTGGAAAGGCCCATGACCAACTGCGGCAGTTGCAGATACAAAACAGCCTGCCTCAGCACCGCTTGAAGCTGGAAGTTGTCACCAAATGGAACTCCACTTTATACAAATGGAACTCCACTTTATACATGGCAGAGAGGTTGTATGAAGAATACAAAGCCATCTCAGAATATCTTGTTATGCACACTAGCCGTGACAGTTCCGGGGCCTCCATGTCTATGACGACTGAACAGTGGCACCTCATGGACTTTGTAATAACAATTTTGCAGCCTTTTGAACATGTCACACAGGCAGTGAGAGGCAAGTCTGCCTCCATTAGCCAATAAATTCCACTGCTGCAGGTGCTGAGGCAGACATTGGTGAATGTACAGCATAGCCTTGATGTTGCCGGAGACAGTGGTAGCAGTACGCTTGCTGCAACACATGCTGACAGTATTCGACCAGAATCATCGTATTGTGAGTATTCACGTAGTGACAACTTTGCCACAGCAACAACGCTGGGACCCATGATACAAACGTGGAACTGCATCAGTAGTGGAGGAGGGCCTGCACAGGTAAAAACTATCAGTGGTCAACTGTTGCACTTGGTTCATGGGCACAGAAGTCACGCGTGCAAGGTCAGGCAAACCACAGCAGCATAATCCAGCTGAAGGTGTACCTGAGGACCATCAAGCATATCCTGCAAGGAAGGGACTGCAGTTCCAGGTGGTCTGTCATCCAAAGTGGTTAGGCATCAACCCACTTTGGGAGGCTTTGTCCCAAGTGGGTATTTGTGAAATAAATGATTCGGGATAACAGGATGATGCATCAACAACTGGACTTGTGTGGCACAGAGAATGGTTGAGTCATATTTGTCTGAAAACAGGCATCTGACAATAAGTGAAGATCCTCTTTGTACTGGAGTGGAAAGGTCAGTGAATGGCCAGAGCTGATCGTAGTGGCACTGAAGTACCTCACATGCCCACCCTGGTGTAAGTGTTGAGAAGGTATTCAGCTCAGCAGGTGCAATAGTCAGGATCGTCGGACAAACCTGTCTCCTGCAAATGTTAGTTTGATAACATTCATTAAAATGAATGAGAGGCACATACCAGCACAGACTGCAACCTCGGTATTCATACTCCGGCATAGTCATGGTGGTCTTGCTGATGTGGAAATGGAGCATCCTGGTGGCACTGGCAGTGGCTGCCTGAAACGGCCCACCACTGACGTAGATGATGACACAATGAAGAAAGAATTTCCCAGTGGTCAGACTTCAGACATCGATGACTGTGAGGGCAGCTTTCCTTGTGAGGATGATGATGTGGTTAATGTTGGCAGGTTTTAACTGAAGTTTTTAAAAGGCGGTGTGCCCTCCCCGGACCACCACCACCGGGACTGGATGTTAGCCACTGCCACCACTGAGCCTGAGTCTGTCCATCCCCAGGACCACCACCACCACCACCAGGACTGATGTTAGCCACTGCCACCACTGAGCCTGAGTCTGTCCGCCCCTTGGACCACCACCACCGGGACTGATGTTAGCCACTGCCACCACTGAGCCTGATTCTGTCTGCCCCCAGACCACCACCAGCAGGAATGATGTTAACCACTGCCACCAATGAGACTGAGCCTGTCCGCCCCCAGACCACCACCAGGACTGATGTTAGCCACTACCACCACTGAGCCTGAGTCTGTCCGCCCCCTGGACCACCACCACCAGGACTGATGTTAGCCACTGCCACCACTGAGCCTGAGTCTGTCTGCCCCAGACCACCACCAGTGGGACTGATGTTAGCCACTGCCATCACTGAGCCTGAGTCTGTCAACCCCCCAGATCACCACCACCAGGGCTGATGTTAGCCACTACCATCACTGAGCCTGAGTCTGTCTGCCCCTGCGACCACCACCACCAGGACAGATGTTAGCCACTGCCACCACTGAGCCTGAGTCTGCCTGCCCCTGGACCACCACCACTGGGACTGATGTTAGCCACTGCCACCACTGAGCGTGAGTCTGCCCACCCCCTGGACCACCACCACCAAGGGGACTGATGTTAGCCACTGCCACCACTGAGCCTGAGTCTGTCTGGACCACCACATCCATCAGCCACAGACTCAAAACTTCTTAATATTTAAACCATAAAGTGAATATGTGTACTCATGTTTGTTATGCTGCTTCACTTCCTTTAGTTGTATGTTTTGTTTTCTGTAGCTTTTCAGAGTCACAGTGGTAAAACACATATGGTACACTTATTTTGTTTCTTTTACAGGGTAATAAAAAAGGCTACATCGCTGAAACTCATTGGTAATGGTACTGTAGCTGTACCGTACAGAGAGGAAGCAATGTAATAACCATGTGAAATCCATTCTGGTAAGTATCAAGATTTTATTTCATCCATTTCATTGTTTTGGAAAGACTGCAGCAAATATTGCACATGGGTTGTGTTAGTTGACAAGATGTGGGTTTGAAATGTAACTAGACTTTAGATTGAGATTTGAGAACCAAGGAGGGAGGGACACATAACAATTAAGTTGCAAGAAGTCATTCATTTCTTTTTTTAGGAAACTTCCAGATGCTCTGTTGTTCTGTATGAGTGGCCTTATCCAAAAAAATTCTTCAACATCAGACACACCCTTCCCCCAAGCTTGGGCACACATGCAACATGCAGAAGTCATTTCATTAAATGACCGTGACCATCATTAACAACCGGACTCCAGAAGGATGCTGATGAAATCTGTGAAGAAGTAACAAAATAAGAAACAATTACAGACAAACCTGCAAATATGATCCCCTCCCAAAAAAAATACTTACCTTCATGTGCTTGAGAGTTGTCCATTTCCAATTTCAGCACAAAAAATTCTCACTGAGCACTGGAATGTGCACACCAACAGTTTCTGTGTGACCTGTGATGCAGAACATTACCATGAGTACATGTCCATGTCAACCCCTCCTCACCTACAAAATACACAACCATATATATATATATATATATATATATATATATATATACTCACCAAGGCTACTATTAGTGCACCAAAGGGCACCCTTCAATCCAGTTGAGATGATCACATTGCATTTGCTCGAATTGTCTCGCAGAACACATTGGAGCAGCAACACGATGCTCACCTCATCATTTTATACTGAGATATGTGCTGAAACACTGTCATTCCACTGTGTTAACCCTTGTAAATTTTCTGCATACAAGCAGGATGCATTTTGGGCCTACAGAAAAAATCTGGGACTCTGCCACCACTGCACGCATGACTGAGTGAGCCATTAATTTTGGGGGACTTTGTATGTGCTGAAACACTCTCATTCCACTGTGTTAACACTTGTCAATTTTCTGCACACAAGCAGGATGCATTTTGGGCCTGCAGAAAAAATCTGGGGACCCTGTGCCACTTTTTTGTGTTCTGTGATTGTTGCTGTGAGCTCATGATGTCATACTGACATTTTTACAATTAAAGCAACATTGCAAGAATGTCCTGACAGTTTTGAACTGTTTTTTTTTATGTTACTTTACATTGCCACAGCCACCACTGGTTACCTCCGAGTCGTGACTCGAATGATACGCTTCTTTTCAAAATTTATGTCTGCTTTACTTACTTGACTACTTTTTTCATGTATGAAAAGAAAATCAGCAAACCTTCCAATATTGTTCGGACCAGGTTTGTATTTATTTGCAGCTGCTTTTCAATAACTATTATTCCGTAGTGTGATAAAACACTGCCTGCTGCATAACTGTTAATTAACAACAGAAGTGATATATAACAACTAATTTATATAATGGAGAAAAGCAGAGGAAAACAATGACAAAAACCTGGTCAGCACCAATTTAAAAGGAATGCTCCTTTCATTATTTTATAGATGAAAAAAGGTAATACAGCAGACTCAACTACTGCAAATCCGCGTATCATTCCAGTCAGTCAGGATGTAAGTAAAGGAAGTTGTATCATAGCATTAAAAAATATAGGCCAGAGTTCTCAACAGATTGTTGCGCTGCTGCTTTACAGAGATTCACCATATTACATAGTTATGGTGATGCACATAAACTAAATTGTGAGGGCATTACTCCCCACTGGAATATCTCTTCTCCACTGGAGATTAATAATATATTCTGTGAAAACCACCCTAATTTCATTACAGTGTCATGTGATGGAGGAATTACCGATCAGAAAAGCCACCCATGTTTCTGCCCCCTTTCTCCAGCGATGTTGGGGCGATGCTTGGGGGAGCATAGGTGCATGCTCCACTATAGTGAATGTATGGCAGCTATCCCAATGTTTTCTTATGTTACAAGGTTGACTTTGTGGTGAAATGTGGGAATGTTTCCATTAACAAGGCTCTTCTTACTGGAAATGTGCCCACATGTTTCAACACAAACTGACCATTATAACATAAAGAAACATTCAGAAACCTGCCGGACAATCGGATATTCACTGTAGGGAGCACGCACACATGCTCTCCCAACCATCACGTCCTAATGTTGCTGAGAAGGGAGGCAGAATGTGGACAGATTTTCAGAATGGGAATTCCTCCATCATGTGACTCACTGTAATAAAATTATGGGCAGTTTTCACACAAATGTATAGCACTATGTGGTCCAAGAAAGATTCCTGGAATTGAAAATGTGTAGATTAAACAACAACAAATAAAAACACACAAAACAGTACAACACAGTAGTGGGGTAGGGTGGGGTGGGGGAGAAACAATCCCCAACTTACTGTGGCCGTGGAATGCTGTGGTGATCCAGCAGCAGGCAGCATTGAAACTATTTGCTGCTGCTGTTGTTCTATTCTGTTCCCACCTGCTGCTGCAAAGCACCAAACCGCTCATTGTTTTCTTCAAGAGCTGCCCACACCAGGGTGATGTCAGACTGTGTTGCAAGGACTGTGATGGGGTCAACTGCAGCAGGGAATCCAGGTAGTGGGGGTGGTGTTGGAGAGGGTGGTACTGGTGGCTGTGGTGGTGGTGGTGGTGGTGGAGCAGCTGCTATACTAGCCCTCCTCCTGCTGCGGCAGTGATGAGGCACACCTCCCACCCCAGCAGCACCCTCGGCCACTGCCACGGAAGGGCAAGCAGGTGGACACCTGTCCCCTTCTGTGGCAGCCTGCCACACTGCCCTGTGGTGGTTCAGCATGTGAGTGCACTGGCCACCAGTCCCCAAATGTGTCCCACGGGGACCATGGCGCACCACTGCACCACACAGATGGCACACCACCACTGTGCTATCTCCCCCCACAGAGTTAAAAAACTCCTACACTGGGGAGCTGCGGGGGGACCAGACACAGTCCTCGCACGAGTCCCACCACCTACATTTTCCAGCCCCACCTCCTGTGGCTGTGGAGGTGGTGGAGGGAGTGCTGCTGGAGCCCCTACAGCTGCTGCTACTACCGGTGGTGGTGGTGGTAGTGGCGGAGAAGGTGGACACACAGCAGCCACCAGTGGCACTGGTGCTGCTGCTGCTCCCATTGCTTAAACATGGGGGGAAGCATCTCCCAGGAGTCGGGAGCGGTTCAGCATGACACGACCGCCTCACCCCCCCATGGGTCCGCACTCCCCTCCGACCGTGCCCATGGACCAGTGATTCGCCTTCTCCTGGGTCCACCCTGACACACACAACAAGTCCCCTGGTCAGCACACACACACACACTGATACTCACTGACACACACAGTCAGTCACACACACAAAACAAAACAAAACTTATACAAAAAAAATCACTACCAAAAAAAACAAATACAATACAAAAACTAAATAAAGATATAGCTTTTAAAAAAGCTGTTGGTTTTCTTCTGAAATGCCAATGGCAAGGAAATCAAGCACTTTAACTCCTAGTCTCCTCTCACAATGCTTTCTCCTTCTACAAATGCAAAGGAGAAAGTGAAACTGCTTCTCTGAGTCACTTCCTTCCTGCCTGGCTAAAGCATGTGACTTACAGTACTGTAAGCCATGTGATGTGTGTGGGGCTGCCTATTCTCTTCTCACTTCACCTTACTTCACGTTAAGATATAATGGCAATCTGAAGTGGTAATAATAATGACGTGAAGTGAGCACCTTGCAGTGTCCACTTTACGTTGTGCTCTGCTAACACGAAGTGGCCACTTCTTGTCCACTTCACTGTCGGATTAAAAATTCACTGCATCTCTATACTTGAGGGGGTATGTAACCCACTGAGGGCGCTATCTTAAGGGCTACTACCCCTGCCTGCTCAGCTGACAGCAGGTTGAGGGGCCTGGATCCGTTGGCGGGTGCCTCCACCCAGAGGTTGGGGTTAAGACAGTTTGATATGACTTGGTCACAGCCCTCTGAGTCACTGCAACCCCCCTTTCTTCCCACTAGTGGCCCACACAAATCAATCACAGTACCCTTACAATATACACTTACTCCAAGGCTTGAACCAATCAGCTTGCTCTGGGGACCTCCTGAAAAGTAAGATGCTGTTACATAGTAATCACTGTGCAGCAATTCACCATAAACACACAAGTTAGCCAGTATACCTTTGCAAAACAATCAATCTGATTTATTTAGGGGGAATTAACAAGGACTGGGGTGATCAGGTTAATTAGCTTACCAATCTAATATATAAGTATCTATCTAGGGCACTGTGCACAGGCCTAACCTATAAGTCACAGTCTCTGGGTACCCAGGCCATAAAGGCTAGTCCCTTGATGCAGCTGATTGGGGCCCTGACACAGAAGCAAGCATAAGGTTCCTATGAAGATTTAATAGAGCCAGCAGGCTTGGTTAGCATAGTCAGCAAAGTAACCAGAAGATCTTGCCCTTACTAGAAACATTTGACAGGGAGCTACCCTGATTTAGTACTCACGACTCTAGAAGGAAAAGCACTCTCACATCACTCGCAGGACCCAGCCTGGACTTCAAACACTTCTCCACACATTTATATGAAAAGTAACAGAGGGGTACCATACCAGGCAGCTGCTCCTAGGGCCCGACCGAACTCACAGCTAATCGGGGAGTCACAATGCAGCTTCACTTTTCCTAACAGACCGAGCGTGATTCAGCAGATTCTCCAGTCCTCTACAGGGTGAGCCTGGTAGATAGCTGTGCTTTTGCACAGCCTCCTCTGACCACTACCCAGCGGATTTAGTCCGATACTGGCCTTCCACACATGCGCTTCCCGCGCGTAAACTCCTCGGCGCAGGATCCCAGAGCTCCTTCCTTGCTCACAGCCACAACGTCTCTGCCCTTTGGCAGTTAGGGCAAGTCTCACCATTCGGGTGCCACCCAATCCCATAGGTGGGCTGCAGATGTCAGTCACTTAATACTGCCCCTATTGGTGCAAACAAGGTGCCATAATTTAGACTTTACATTCCAGAATTACTAGCTGTGTCTCATTGGTCAGCCGGCTCCCACATGAGTCCTGATCCTGGTTGGTCAGAAAGATCTCCATTTTTGTGTTCCCTCATTTACCATTGGCCCAGTTCAATAGTCCAGGTCCAAAATGGAGGGGCCAAGCGCACACAGTCCCAGCTGCAAAAGAAGCAGGTTAGACAAACTGTGATTCCACTAATACTCTAACTAATTATAGCCAAAGAGTTACATCTTTCAAAAGGACTCCCTTTTGCGCTTATAGCGACTACCAAATTGGAGCGATTTCACAGCAGCTCAAGCGGGATTCAAACAGGGAAACACCAGTCCCCTTCATACCAACCCGCTGGAGCCTGCGAGCAGGCAGCTCTCAAAGAGACAGTACTGGAGGCTTTAGAAGCACTCACAACACCCGCATTTTGACCAGTTAGGCATAGAGCATTTGGGCAAGCTCCAGGAAGGCTTTTAGGAACCCCCATTTGTAAGGGGGTTACAGGTAAATGTTCAGCTTTAGCTGAAATTGATTGTGTAGCCTTACTACTTTTATGCTAGCTCCAGAGTTTCACAGAGAACAGGCTCTGAAAACACATACTCTAAAGCCATGTTTACATGGTCACATTTACAATGGAGTAACCCGTGTGCTCGGGATGCTCCAGTGCAAATGTGCTGTGTAGGCACATACCCGATCGGGGTAAGCTGCTCACTAAGACGCTCCCAGATTCTCTGTCAAGCTGGGAGCACCAAGAGGAGCAAGCAGCTTACAGCAGCTTAAGTGGCAGTGTGGACTGCCTGCACCACAGCAACAAACAGATGTCTGGCTCCCACGCGATTCATGGCCTCTCACCAGCACAGATTACAGCAGTGCAGAGAGGGGCCATGTAGACAGACAAATTGCAGGTGGCAAGTTGTCAGGACTGCTCTACTGTGGTTTGTATTTCCAGCACTACTACCATGTAAACATGGCTTAACACAGCCCTATGGTATTAACACACTGCACTTACTTTTTATTGGGAGAACTTCTTGGTATAGTATGGACTGACTGCAGAACTTTGATCATGATATATATTTGCCGGTACTCACAGTGTATAGAATACATTTTAAAAACCTTTTTAAAAGGTAACCTGCCCAAATTTACTTTGTTGAGGCCAAAGGGAGAGAGAGACTGCTAATTGATCAGGCCATAATTAACTTTTCAGCAACAGCTGGTGAATGAAGGTGTCAGAACAACATGCTGTATGACAGACTTTTAGTTCCCACCCCTTGTAACACTGCATGAGAGTTCCTGCACCTCTGCCATCTTTATTCATTGAATACTTTAGGAGAGTTCCACCACCTAGGGATGACAATAGTTCCACATCTACTAATCTAGAGGTAAAATTCCCCCTTCCTAAGCATTTCCAATTTAACCACTGTGTGTGTGTATGGGGGGGCGCGGGGTAGACACCACCAGCAACACACCATCCTGCAGACTTGCATATCAAACATCATCACCTGACTCAAACTGCACTTCATTTCTGCCACAGACAGGAAGCAGGCTCACAAGACTACAAACACTGCCATCTTTGTGTAACCCCAGATCCCTGCCTTTTGCAAAACAACAGGTGGCATGCTGTTGAAGCTGACAGCAGTACCTGGTGGGGACTGGGTCTGTGGGAGGACTAGGTTACTCGGCACAGGGGCCTAGGTTTGGCTATTCTGCACAGGGGCACCAAGTAAATCCGAACACAGGAAGCAATAACTGTAATGTCCAAAACCAGGAATGGGATTCTACAGGTGGCTTTTATTCACATCCAAACTGAACAAACAAAGCATAGACAGACCTCCATGGGCTACATTCCTGGTAATGCAGATTAGAGACAACAGAACACTTCTTCACATTTCCAGCCCTCGGGCTCTAAACCCACCAGGCACACAGCCCGGACTTGCACATAGCTTTGGGTACACAGCCCAACTTGTACACTACTTGGGTTTTCCCCACTGACCCGGCTCCTCCGCTGGCCACTAGATCCGCGGTCCATTATGGGAATGAACCAGTTTTCCCAGGCTCCCCAAACCACCTTAGAGCCTTTGACTCCTAGAGGGAAATGTTCCTTTCAATCCCACATCTGGGTACTTCCCTCATCACTGGCCAAGTGCATGAGGCAAAGTAGAAATCCACAGAGCAAATCCGTAGAGGTGGACCTGGTTACTAAAGATGGGGAGTCTCCCATCTCCAGCTCCCACAATCCATACCCGGCCATTTCTCTGGAAACTAAACAACTCTTTTCTGAAAGCTTGGCAATGTAGATTACTGGGTAGAAGTATGTCAGATTTCCTGTACATGTCTTGACTTCCCCTATGTGCTGGACTTGAACATACTTTTACTTTTGGCTAGCCTATTACTCTAGGCCTCCCACTACTTCAGTAGTCCAATCCCACTATAAGTCCAGGGTGAAACATGGGCCCTTTAGAAAGAGCAGAACTCACCTTCCAGTTGCAGGTGCCCACAGGCAAATCACGTAAATCTTCTTGTTTCCCAGAATCTTGGACAAAATAAGGCAGCTTCTCCACTAGCAGTAGCCGGGGTTGCCCTGAAATGCAGGCAAACCTTCCTGCCCCATCCCCTCAGGGATGGGGCACTGAGACCCGATTCAGTGGTCTCCACCACTTTAAAATAGCTCACAGTGTCTTTCTTTAGGTGGAAACACACACCTTTCCCTAATTGTAGCCCTACGTCAGGGCTGAGGCTCCAAGAGCCTGAACACAGAGCTGCTGTGCTCGTCTCACAATAAGCTCCAAACTCCAACTGACTACAGACTACTGTTCAAACCTCCCAACATTCTACTCCAACTCCCTGCTGCAGATTCCATTGTGGCTCATGCAGCTGTGATAGTTCTATGGTGATGTCATCCCTCAGTCTCAGCTGAGACTGAGAACAGAGTGAGACAGTGTGAAACCCATTTAACTGGAGTTTCACAAGCTGCCTTCCCTGCCTACCACTAGATCTTACTGGGATTCTAGTAAGCCCGGGTAACAAAGGGGTTACATTTGGAATTACAGTATAAACACCAATATGTATTTTCTGATATGTGACCAACGAAAATACTATGGTGATGATGCATACTGGCCCTAAATATGCACTAGCATATACTGTACTACCAAGTCGCTTATTTCCATTTTTCCTTTCATGCCCATTCAATCAATTATAAGTATACATCAGTCATTTTAACTCTACATCATCAGGTGAGACTGTACTATGTTGTCTTTGAATAATGGGAGGGCTAAAATCCCGATGTTCAATGGGGAGGAAATAGCTCCTCCCAAATCCCCTACTTAATCTCAGCATTTCCGTTGCTCAGCTTTGAGCGTTTTGGAATGCTGCCCATTGCACCATGTCATTTGGGCTGGATCCTGTGCCTCTCTGTCTCCTCGGCTGCTTTGGCTGGTGTGGTGGGCTTTCCCCCTTCCCCACTGCTTCTCCTTGTCTCGGTTTTTCCTGTCTTTGGTTTCCATTTGGTTTTCCCTTTTGTGCTCGTTTGGTTCCCCACCTCCTTCTCCCCTTTTGTTGGTTCCTCCTGTTCATTCCCTTTCCCACTCCTTCCTTGTCTCTGTTCTTTCCTGTACCTGCTTTGTCTCTCTCCATTTCTCCCTCCTTGTTTTTGGGCTTCTCCCCACCATCCAGCAATGGCTCGGGTTCCCCATCAATGCTTCTGGGTGTGACGTCACCCACCGTGCACTGCTTTCAGCTGCTGCCTCATCCGAAGCCTCTCCAATCCTGAGATTTCTGTCACGTCTCTCCAGTGCACAGTCGCCCTTGTTTCTCTTCAGCTCTACTGCACTCCATGCTCTTCAACTTCAGTGACTTCCTCCTGCTGCAAGTACTGTATGCCACTCATCACACTCTGCAGCTCGGATTGTGTCCCACCTGACCTCTTACTCCTTCTCCAGTGATGGAGGAACTGTGAAGACCTGCTGCTTGATGGGCTTATCAGGGCTCCTTTGCGGCTTGCACCAGCTTGGCTTGGTACTTTCTCCTGGTGGTGCCGGCTATGACCAACTTCTATGGGGACTCCGCACCACGCCTGCATGCCTTTCAACATTCTGCCACTCAATGAGGGACATGGATGTTTTGACACTCGATTTATGGGCCAATGAGGGACACAGGCCCTCATGCTGGGGGACTCAGCCTTCAACTTGATGATACAAGCTCTGAACATCGTGGAAACCATTGTGTTTACTTCTACAAAAGTTTATTTCAATTTTGCATATTTGAATATTTTGAATTTCTGCTTTAAAGTCTGAATTTCCTTCACATTTTCTGTGTGGGTAGCCCCCTTTTCCATGAGGGATAAGTGAGGGACAGGGCACTTTCCAAGGGTACTATCCGGGATATCCCTAGTACTGCGAGACAGTTGTGAGCTATGGGTGTCTGTCCTCAGGACCTTCCTCTCACCTGCGCAGGTACCAAGTGTGCTCCCAGTTCTTCTTCCAATGCATGGCTGGCACTTTATGCATGTCTGTTTTCTGCCTGCTGGAATTGTTCAGCCTGCAAAGCTTGATCGGCACTTCCATTTGCCTTCATGTACTGCTCTCTTTTGCCCTCTGCAGCTGCTAGCCTCAGGGTTTCCAGATCTACAGGGACTCCTGTGTTTTCTGGGCTCTGTGCCATTTACTGGAACACTCCTACCTAGGAGAAGCATTAGTCCTTACAGACTCAACTCCCTTCTGCTGTTCATTTGCGGGTTCTGTTCAGCACTCACAATACTGACTCTGGTTCTGGATATTGCATCGCCCCTCAATGGCTATATAACTGTACCTTTAGATCTACTAGAGGTCTCATTCTGTGACATCTTGGGTCTTCTGGGAAGGACCATCCTAGCTGACTCTTGTGGGGGTTATCATGCTCATTTCCTTGTTCTACCCAAATGTTTGCATTGCCACTATACATATACTGCTTGCTTCATTGTCACTGTCATTTCCAGTTGATTTCTTTCTTTTAGTTCCACCTATCCTGGTGTCTCCTGTACCCTTGGCCTTTTGAAGAAGTCTTGTCCCATACCAAATCTGGTCCTCCAGGAAGGACTATCAGTGCTGCCTTCTCTTTTCAATACCTGTACTGCCTTCCCCACAGCTGTGGGTAAGATTGCTTTGCCTCCTACCGGACTTCAGTGGGCGTCCTGCCAGATCCAGCTTCACCCATGTGGGAGCCTAGCTTCCCAGCATGAACATTCTGGATTCCTTCCTATAGCAGACCTGCATGGGGGTCTCACCATTTCCAGCTTGGCCCCATGCGGGCCTAGATTCACAACACAACTATTCCTGCTTCCCTATGGCAGACCTGTTTGGGGGTCATCCCATTTCTAGTTTGGCCCATGTGGGGATCTGGTTTCCTGACATGACTATTTAGCATCCTGGTATGCATCTGTACCTTGACCTGCATGGGGGTCTCATTCGATGCCATCTTGGGTCCTCCATACCAGACCATTCTCACTGACCTCTGTCAGGGTCTCCTCGCACTCTCATACCAACCGACAATTTCTGTCCCTATCTCTGCCTCTGAGGTACTGATCAAAGCATGATTCTTTTGCCCCAGGATGGAGTCCCTGTCCCAACTTTGTTCTCACTCCTTCCACTTTATTCTGCCTCAAGCAGTCTCCATCTCTAGCTCTGCCTTGGTGGCATAAAGCAAAGGCCAGCCTTCCTATCCACTGGTGATGGGAGTCTGTTCCTCATCTCCATTCCTCCCTTCCATCCATCATCTACCTGCATTGGATCCCCTCTATGCTGACCCCTTCTTCGACATTGGCTTGGCTTCCTCGCATTCAGACTAGCTCTGTTTTGCTGCCTGGACTTCTTCCTTCCGTATTTCCTTTGGGACCTTCAAGTGCACCACTTTCTAGTGCTCAACCATCCATCAATTTTGCTTCCTGGATCTCTCCTCATGTCAAGCTTTCAGTTCTTGAATACCTCAACAGAAATCCTGGACATTGTTTAACATCTTCCTGCAATCTGGACATCCATCTGAATTGGACTCTCCTTCATCTCCAAGAATCCTCCATCTTTCTGAATTGACCTTCCTGCTTACTGTCAAGTTTCAGAAGACACAGCTCACTAACCAGCAAGACTTGGAGGAAAAGACTCTCAGACACAACCAGAACCAAACCTTAGCCCATATATTTAGGATTATCGCCTCAGTATGCCTGGAGGACAGGAAGGTCAGTAGCCATGAGTCCTAAGAGGTTTCCCCACAGGAGGGTTTTCCCTCCTGCATGCTACTGGTCACAATCTCTGGAGTTGGAGGAGGTAATCAACCATTAACAATCTTTTGGGCCTCCAGAACTAATCTATCGCCCCCAATAACAAAGTTAAAGACAGATATAGACAGGTGGAAAGTATTCCACCTTTCCCTCATGGGCTGAATTGAAGCAGTAAAAATAATGTTTGCTCCAAAACTCCTGTATTTTGTTATCCATTTTGTATCCCGGATAAATGGTTCTTGCTCCTGAACAAAACTATGGGAAACACCCATGTATCAGCTGCTCCAAACTTAGAAGACACTGGGCCAATGGGGGATGGGGTCTACCGGACTTCCATAACTACCACAAAGCATTCATCATGGCCCAAGTGCTGCAATGGCATCTTCTCAGGGACAGCGCTCCCCCACAGTGGGTGCAGATTGAAGATCACACCATTTATTTTTATTTATTTGCTTTTGTTAACCAGGTAAATACATTAGGCAAGAGGCTTGCCTATTTTCAAGTACGACCAGGAAGAGTACAGTACATAAACCAGAGACTTAACACAAAACACTTACAGATTGTTGTCAATAACAGGCTTCAGAAAAAATAAACGTAAATTTAAATAACTTATAACAAGCAAGCACAAGTAGCAGTTACATAACAGATGTCCACCACAGAGAAAATCAAGGTATAACAACAAGCAGTGGCCATCCTCACAGGGATGGGTAGGACCAGTGACTCAGTCAGGCAATTCAGTACAGTTCAGTGCAGTGACATCTAGGTAGAGCAGAGTAAGGTTAAGTAGGAGGAGATCTGGGATGCTTAGGTACAGTGGCAGGAGTCAAGTGCATGAAGGTGGAAAAAAAGTGCAGATTTGAAGGCAGAGTGAGATAAGGAGCTCTTTAGGTTGGCAGGTAAGGAGTTCCAGAATTTAGGGCAAAATGGGAGAAGGCTTGCTCCCCATCTTGGAGTAGAGCTAAGAGGGACGGAGAACAGAGTTTGATTTGATTACCTTGGTGTGCGGGGTCAGTCACAATGGTGAGCATGGCACCTATGCAGTCTGGGCGGTGGTCCTGTCATGGAGTCAATAAAACAACCAGTGAGAAGGAGTGCTGGACTGGGAACAGCCAATGCAAAGTGGAGTAAAGGTGGCAGTGGTGTGTTGGTTGAGGGACTGAGAGAGGCTAACCTACAGATGTTATTGTAGGAGATATCCAACTTGCCAAGGATTCCTGCATTAGTGATAGAAGTGGGAGAGCATAAGGAGCCTAGGAAGTAGAACCCCATGTGCCACAGAGATCCTGGCAGCAGGGGTTAGGGAGTGGTGCACTGGTAGGCAGCTCCTAGTTTGGCATTAACAGATTTACATACGCATTGATATGCACAGAGAAATCAAGAATGGGATCAAGGTTTACCCAGGTATTTGAAGGAGTCAGTAGGGCAGCACTTTTGTCCCCACACAGCTAAGCACGTGAAGTTTAGTAGACTCAGCAGAGACTTTCATAGCAGACCCAAACAGCATGGCCTGGGTCTTAGGTAGGTTAAGAATTAGTGCATTGGAGGAGAGCCAGCACTGGATCTGTTTGAGTGCGGAGGACAGGTGGGCATTGATGTCTAAGGCAGAATGAGAGGTGGTATAGAGAACCAGATCATTGGCATACATGATGGAGCGACAGTGGGGAAGTGAGGAGGGAGTATCAATGAAAATAGAAAAGAGTAGTGGTCCCAGGATGGAGCCTTGTGGGACACGACAGGAGATGGGAGCTGGGGATGAAAAAGCTTTGCCAAAAGAGGTGGATTGGGATTGGTTGGTTAGGTAGTTGCTGAACCATGATAGGGCAGGTCCAGAGGCACCTAGGAGATGTAGTTTGTTTAGGAGGAGAGGATGATTAACCAGGTTGAAAACCTTGGTGAGGTCTAAGAACATGGCTCCTGTGAGTAGACCATTGTCCATGCTGGACTTAAATTCGCTGGTGGGTAGAGTGAGGGCGGTGGTGGTGCTGTGTCCTGCTCTAAAATCATGCTGAGCAGGAGACAGAAGATTAAAGTTCAGCAGGTGAGCCGAGACCTGGAGGTGAATGAATTTCTCTAAATTCTTACTAAGAGTCAGTAGCAAGGCTATGGTTCGATAATTAGAAAGGACTTTGGGGTCACCTTTCTTGAAAGAAGGGATAGTCCTGGCAGTTTTCAAGCTTGAGGCACAGTAGAGGTGCAGATAGACAGGTTAAACAACCTTGTGATAGGAGTAACAAGGAGGCGGCGCCCAGTCTAAGTATCCGAGGTTCAATACCGCCAGGCCCAGGTCTTACCTGTAGGGGATTGACTGAAGTAACCTGAGAACATCTGACTGGGTAATATTAGAGAGGTCAAGCGTTGGGGTAGCAGGCGATGGAGGGATAGGGCCACAAGATGCCGTAGGGAAGAGTTTGGGAGCCTCAGTAAAGAGGGAGTTAAAAGCGCTAGCTATCGTACAGGGGTTGTTGCACAGAGTATCATCAATTAGCATATCCTTAGGAGCAAGAGGCTTGGAGTTCCCCAGGATCTCATTTATCTGACTCCAGTACTTCTTAGGGTCAGAGGCTACAGACCAGAGGAGGATCCAGTAGTAGTTGATCTTGGCTGATCGGACTTCTTTCTTGCAGGAATTTCGTAACATCCGATGGGCAACAAAGTCAGTATGAGCCAAGGAGGATTTCCATTTTGACCAAAGCTTGTCTCGCTCTTTGAGTAGATGAAGAAGAGGCCGCTTCAGCCACTTGGTCACCCTCTCACTGACCCTCCACGTGGAAACTGGGATATGTTTGGACTGTAAGGTTAGCAGAGTAGCATTGAAATAGTCGGTTGCCAGGTTTATGTAAATTGTGTGGAATAAAGGGGACCAGTCAGTGTGTTTCAAATCACTTAGGAACACTGCACTGTCCAGAGCAGAAAAGTTAGCAAAGGACAGAACTTTGGGAGGAGTAGTGACAGCCAATGCACCCCTAACACAGTAGATAGGGCAGTGGTCACTAATGGTGTCAGGCAGAACCCTGGAAGAGGAGTAGCAGTCCTTGCGATTGGAAAGGATCCAATCAATCATTGAACAGAGGTTGTTGTAGGTTACCTGAGTGTGGGAAGAGATGAGTTGGTCGAGGTTGGCCATACTGATAGTGGAAGCTAGTGAGGCAGAGTTGGGACCTAGCCAGTCAAGATTAAAATCTCCCAGACAGATCACCTCATTGTTCTTAGTTAGGGCAGAAATCAGACTGGTAAGTTTCTCTAGACCAAGTTTGCTGTTTCTAGGGAGTGAGTACACCCCAAATATGTGCACCTACTTGGCACCCCCCAGGAGCAGGAGAGAGTGCAGTACTTCACTGTTGATCAGGCTGAGTGTAAGCAGCAGTGTGATGTTCAGGTGGGACTTGTAGTATAGTGCCAGGCCACCCCCTCTTTTGGAGGATACCAGGTCTGCGTGATACATGTTATAGCCAGGTAGCACACAGCTGCTGTCCAGGACAGTTGGTTTTAACCATGTTTCAGATAGAACAAGGATGTCTGGGTTGTTTACTGAGCTCAAGCTTCTAGCTCCGAGAGATTCGCAAGTAGACTGCAGATGTTTAGGTGAGCAAAGGATAGGCCAGGAACTTGGGGAAGCTGGTGGGTGGCGATGGGTGGGATTGATTGATGTAGTTCAAGGGTCCAGGGTTGGTCTCAATATCCGAGCTAGTGCAATTGTTAAGGTAGTGACCCATAGTAAGGCAAGGGCAGTGGCACAGGAGATGATAGTAGGGAGGTGATCCTCCTATGCACCAAGTGCCTTACAAGGAAGCCAAAGAGTTTGTAGTTAAGGTAAGCTAGAGGTGGTGGTGTGGAGGAACCTTCGGCTATCAGGTTGGAGTAAATATAATTGCAAGTTGACTCCTCAGTGGGGGTGGGCCTGCAAAAGGGATGAGGAGCTGAGGGCCAGAAGAGCAAAGAGCAAGGCCAAGGAGATACAAAGCTAGCCTAGGTAGCATTGTGGAGATGGAGTGTGAGGTTACTATCTTCTAAGTGGGGCAACCAAAATGGGGAAATTAGGAGAAAAATTAGGTCAGGTAAGGGAGTAGAGGAAAACAAACAGGAGGACTATAGAAACAAGGCAGGGTAGACCACAATAGACTGAAGCTAGAATGAGAAAGGAATGAGAGCATAGGCAGTTAGGATAGGTTTGCCCTAGTGGAGACAAGTGATAACCTGCAGATGAGATTTCTCATAGATAGAGCATAGAACTCATGGAGAATCTCGCGATCTAGAAACCAAATATAAATAAACACAGCTAAGGGTGGGAGGGTATTGGGGGGTAGGTGTGGAACAGCCATGCAGTGGCTGTGGAGGATTTCAAGTGCCCTGAGCAGAACATAGGCAGCTCTTGGCTTAGGATCCAGATGAGCGCCGATTCTGACTTACGGAGACAAGTACAGTCTGCAGCAAGCTGAACTCTGCCTCTGGCTCCGATTGCAGGTAGGAGACAACGTAGGGCAGTGGCTCTTAGGTACCAACAGTAATCTGAAGTTGATCCGAATTAAGCAGGGTGAATATGATTTGGCAGGGCTGAGAGCAGGAAAATTTGATTGGCAAGGCTAAAGGCATGTAGTTTTGCTATGGCAGACTAAGGCAGATACTTAAGAGTCAACAGGAGAAAGCAGGTACTCTTTTAGGCAGGTACAGTTTTAAGAAAAAAATATATATAAAGGGTCCCTCTTGTACTCAGACAAGCACGCTAGCAAGAATTCAGCAAACAACTGCAGAACAAAGCCGAGGAAAAAAATGGCGCCAAGCTTGAAATCAGGGCAGCCGCTGTCCTTTTCATATTACTTGGTGGTTTACGTGGCGGAGGTCCCACTGCAGCTTCCGTGGGCAAGAAAGCCCCTGAGAGATAGGGAGAGCTGTGGAGAGAAATATATAGGCAGGTGAGTGGGAGGTTACAGGGGAGGAATTAGGCAGAGGAGTATCCGAATACAGTGAGAGTGGCAGGGGAAGAAAGCATAGGAGGGATTCACAGGAGAAGGAGATAGAAGAGAAAGGGTCAAATGGAAGGAGAGGGAAGGGGGAGGCAGATAGGAAAATTTATAGAACAAAGCTCTAGGCAGAGGAGTTGCACAGTGGTAATTGTTCCAAACTAATCACAGTAAGTTAATTAAAACAGCAGGTCAACGTAAACTGGTCTAAGCTGAATTCAGTAAAATGCAATTAAATCAACAAGACAAACTGTATGTTGTGCAGAGGTAGCCTTCATTTTAAGCAATATGCATTCAGGTTAAAACAACAAGAGAGCTAAGATATTACAGGGTCCCCTGGTTCTTACTATACAGCATGACCACCCTCGAAACTCCTTACTCTACATATTTCCCTACTGTACTGGTACAAAATTAAAAGGGCCCTTAACATCAAAATCCCCATTACCTCCAATCCATTTATGGACCGCCCATGGTCACAATAAACAAACTCCCCATACGTTGACCCATATGGCAGCACCAAGGAATTCTTGCAGTACAAGACATATGTCTCCCACATAGCACTGTCTGAAACCCTTCCAAGAGCTCTGAACTGAATACCAGCTCCTCTCCAATGACTTTTGGAAATACCTGCAAATCAGGGCAGCCATTCAAGCACAGGTACAATGCCAGACTACCCTGTAATGCCTGCCTACAATGTTGACCATCAGGACTTGGCTTAATGCAAAAAGAGGATGGGCAGGACAGCTCTCCAGAAGCCTCAGGGATGTAGACCCGATCCCATTTTACTTTGCAAAACACAGTGGGAAAATGAGCTAAACACCAATATAAGTAATGAGAAATGGCACATGTGCTGGAAAAGTGCGCACACAGCATGCAGAGATACTAAAGCTCAACTAATTTAACTTAAAATCCTGCACTGCTGGTACAGAACCCCCCAATTCTTGCACCATAGAGGCATTCTCTCAGATTATAGGTGTTGGAGATGCATTGCCCATCAGGGCTCCCTCTCCCACATCCTATAATCCTGTCCACTCATCCAAACCTATTGGGACAAAATCACACTATCTTGTACAAACTCTTCCCTGAAAACTTTACTATTAATGTGGTGGTGTCATTCTGGGTAAGCCAGCTCAGTATACCCATCCAATAACTCGGCTATACAATGGTGCATCAGTGCCATGATAGTGGCCAAGAGACTCTGCTGAGGAACTGGTGCTTCTGAAATGTATCTTCCTTTAATGAATGGCTGGCCACAACTAGCCAAGTGGCTATGATGGAATGCCTGTCTCACGTGGCCCTGAACCAGATTCAGCTATATAATGACACATGGGGCCCCTTTCTTCTCCAGCTGGATCCAAGTGGATGACTGTGATAATAATAAAAATGTGCCAGGCAAGAACTGGCAAGGATCCAGCAGATATAGGAGGAACCTTCTCACCCCTCACCTTCTTTGTGGCAAGTACCAACACTCCTACTACCTCTACTGCCTCTTGATGTATTGTAATAATTTGGACTCAGCTGTAAACAGTTGTTACTCATGTACCTCTTATATACATGCATTGAATGTTGTAAAATTGAAAAATGTTTAATAAATTGTTTAATGTTAAAAAAATCTTTTGGGCCTCTATTCCTACACCTACCCAGCATTCCTACCAAGGGTGGGAATAGAGAAAAGCCTAATTCTAAATTTATAACCTTAAATCCATAACATTCAAGTTCATAAGCATACCCAAGCAGTACGCAATGTACCACACATAGAAATAACAAAACAGACCAACAATCATTTACTTTTTGTGCAGCAAAACCATTGAACCATTTATTTATTTGTCTTCATTTTATTTGTAATTTTTGACCAGGAAAGACAAATTATGGTGTTATAGCTTCATTTCAGGTGTGTCCTGGGGAGTGGGTTACATATACCTGTTTTATTGACAAGATGAGTGTTGCCCATGCACTGGGGAAATTCCCTTACTGGTCCTTGTGGGAGGATGAGTAAGGGTGAAGACAAAGAAGGTGAAGAAAGTTCTTTTAAAGTATCCCACATGGCAGTGCACTTTATTAAATAAGGATGCAACACACTGGATAATGAAATAAACAGTTCAAATAGTGCAAATCTGAAACTTCTGTCTGGCCCAGTGGTGCTGAGGGTTGAGGTGCTGGTCGCCACACCTCGCATCAAGTCAGCAACCCATGTTCAGGAGTGAGCACAGGTCATCAGTGGCAGAGGGAGGAGATTGATTGAGCATTCATAGGACTGCTCTCCATCTCCGGGGCTGGGGTCAGTGACATGGAGCCACAACTTCTAGGGTGGAGCACAGCAGATGCCTGATGTGGTGTGCACAGGAGTGTGCACGATCATGTCACTGGTGTCATTGCACGCTATGCCCCTCAGTGGGTGAAAAATGGAAAATAGCATTTATGGTCGCAGCAGCTTGATGGCCATTCTATGTGTGCACCAGCCTCTGGGCCATTGCTTAAAACTGAATCCAGAACTGGCGGTAAAGTAGGGGGCACCCAGCCACCTTGCCATGGTGGAAGAAGGCGAGGGCCCTATGGAGGTTGAGGACAACTGGACGGTGGGCTGCCGTCTCCCACTTAGCCAGTAGGCTCACAGGGACAAAACTAGTACCTGAGGGTGGTCCTACCTGTACCTACAGCTTTGCAATCAGTACTTCAGGTAGACCAATCACCCCTCCAGCTGCTCGACTCAGCTCTGGTCCAAAACATCCCAGCATTGGCTAATACTGCCACTGGTCAGTCTTTCTGAGACTGTCCCCAGCACTGACCTCTCCTTCTTGCATCAGCCAGTTTTCACTCTTGCAGAACACTTACCCTTTAACATTTCAGATCTCATTTTATCTCATCTTCCAGACTGTGCTTAGCTAGCCCTTTTATGGGCTGGAGATCATGTGACCTGTTAGTCATACCTTAACTTTTGCTTAAATAGTTACAACAGTTTTATATATGGTTGCTCCATATAGAAAAGTAAACAAAACTTGAAAAACAACATTTTAACACAAACTTGCTTTTACACAAGTGCAAAATAAGGCAACAAGAAACACACTCTGGCCAGAGCTGATAAGGCTGCAGCCAAGATTGTGGAAGAAGGGCCAGAGGAGAATAGAAACACCACTCAGAATGTAGTATTAAATAAACCCTGTATGAGGGAATTATAAATAGGGTGCTCTGAACCAGAGAAAATTCATTCAGTAGCCCACTAGTATATAGCTAATCTTACGGTATACTAGAGCAATGTTCAAGAATATAATATGGAAACAATGGTACTGTGCAATGTCAGGTGAAAAATGTTTATGGTCTCTAAAGGCTTTTCTCACAGCCAGAGAGGTACTTACTTTTAGTTCATGGTTTCAAAAACAAAACACAGTCACAGCTTAAAGTCTTTGACTGTCCAAAATCTAAATGCTCTAAACCTTGCACTTGAATTAGCACTGTTCAGAAATGTAATACAGAAGAAAGAGAACTGAAATGTTAGATAAACATTGCTACGGTCCCAAACCCTTACAGAAATAATTATATGAAATGTTTTCATGCTGCACACATAAACCTACTCATGTAATATGCGTGCTGCAAGCATGATTTAGACATTAAATTGAATTGACTGCATACATGTGGCATGTGTGCAGCAAGTGTTGAAAGCATGCTTTTTTTGTTAAATTGGAACAAACTGCACACAAGTGGCATGCAAAAAGCAAGTGGTCACTGATATGTGCACATGTAAAAGTTAAGTGACTTGCTCAGGATCACACTATATGCTGTACAAGTGGGGGTTGATGAGATTCAGACCCAGGTCTTTAGATCTCCAAGTCTCCTGGTTTGCAGTTCAGTTCCTTTAACCACTAAGCTATACTGCGTGCACAGATATGGTTCACTTGTACTTCAATACAATCCTGCATACTGTACATCTGCATGTATGCAGCATGCTTGTAGCCACTGTTATACTTTTCAGTTTTCTTGTCCTCCCTACGCTGCACAACTGAATTGTAGCATACATACCAATGGAAACACATGTGGTTCTTCTCATCCCCAATGCACACAATTATATACAAAACTACTTAATTACTTATCTCTGGCCTGTACTGCTACTACTGTTTCTCAATAGATTTGAATGCTTCCACGCAAACAGACTTTAAGTTGCAAACACAAAAGCAGCAATAACTTGACACCCACCCACATGGCCAGTCCCCCCCATGCACACACACACACTGCAACAGGTGTGGCCATGCTGCTACAGACAACCCACCAAGTATAGCTATAAGTTGAGAGTCTCTTACCTGGGTACTAGGGAGAAAGAGGCAGGAGTCTTTAAGAGATGATGCCCATGGGTCAGAGTGCTGGGGCGTAGTTGTACCCACTTAAAATGAATGGAATTATTTTTTATGACTATTTTATACATTATGATGGTGAGTTGGAGAATAATGAAGACTACTGTTCTACTAACAAGGCCCTTGTTAGTCAAGCAGTGGACTTCATTAATCTCCAACTATCCATCAATAATATATGAAATAGTAATAAAAAATACTGCATTCATTTCAATGGTACACACCCTGCAGTCTCCCTTGCTCTATGTCATAATGTGCCTGAGTGTGGTTATGTGGAAGTCAGCTTTACTGGGAGGGGGGCATAAGCTTGACCATAGTGGGGCTGCAATAGTCTGTGTATGCCATACTGCTCAACTGTCCCTGAATGCAAGGGACAGCCCTAATTGTATCCCTGAAAACTGCTCTGCTCCTCATCCATCCCTCATGGGAAACATGCTGCTCACATAGAGGATGTCCTGTAAATTTAGACTTTAAGGCATGGGCACCACTTCAGATTTCAGCATGTGGGAGCCAATAACCAGTGGCATCCAGGTGCTAGTTAGCCCCTTGGTGGCAAGCTCTAGAATGTCTAGAATGTTTCTAAAAAGTAAACCTCATTTGTTGTTACTGAAAAGTGATATGCAAATCAGGAAAAATTAAAATGTGTAAGATTCATCTGTCTATACCCTGGTGCAGTGCATCAGATTTGGGCTTAAACCCATTAAGTTATTAACCAATTTTTCCTGGCTGATGTTCTGAACCCTCCCCAAAAAGCCCAGCTTTGTCCTGCTTTCTTTCCCTGACTCCATTTCATTCAATACCCATCCCATATGGGTCATGAAGCAGTCCAAAGGCACAGAAAAGTGAGAAACACATCCATATTTCAGTCCTTTCTCCTATCCCAGTCCCCCTTAAAAAAAATATTTACTTTTACTTACTTGGCCAACTGACCAGAATCTGTAGCCTGGCCCAGTGTGCCACCAGTCCAGTTTTCTGTCCGCTCCTCCTCTGTCCTTCTACCAGAAGTTGGATGCTAGAACCAACCATCCCAGGTTCCTAGCATGGTCCGTGACCAGGTCACCTCACTAACCAAACACACCCAACCTGCATTGCTTGCTTCTTGATTGGCTGCTTCATTGCTCTGATCAAGGCCTATGAAGACCACCAACACCACTGTCACCACTGCTTCTAGGCCTAGTTTGCTGCGGAGGGGGCCTGTTTTTTTTTTTTGTGAGGTGAGCCTAGTAGAGTAAGTAGGTAGCCTAGCCTCAAGTTAGCTTCTAGCTCTCCCCATTCCTTCAGCCACCAAGTGAGATGAGACTCATTAAGAGGAAACCAACAAAAACATGCTGCCATAACACTACTATTGAGAGTTCAGTGCTTACCAACTCCTTCAAGCTGTAGTGTACAGCCTGTCTACTCTGTGACTGGAAAGACAGTGTCGCACTTGCATGACTCATGTGCTCTTGCTTGGCTGGAGCTCCTCTATTTCATGTGTGATGGTGCTGCCACTAATAGGTGGAGAGAGTGGACAACACAATACAGGCATAGTCATATCAGAAGTGCACCTGCAGCATGAGTGTGCACAGGCCAGGGGGGCACTTATTGTGCAAAAGATTAAATCCAAATTTAATGCCATTATTGCCACACCATAAGAATAACCTAGGCACAATTGCAGGGGGAGGGCACCTCCTTCCCCTGCCCTTCTTAATTGGCACCCCTGTTTTATGGTAGAAATTCATTCTTAGGTATCGTTACAAGTAAATACACCAGTTTCCATTGTATTCTAAGTACTGTATCTCCATGTTTCATGATGTGTCCTGATCATCGTGAGAGTTAGTGTCCCTCATTGTACCTCATTTTGAGTGTCCATGTCTATCATTTCAGTAACAAAATGTGAGGTATGGTGCATGCTTCCAAAATCCTCTCAGGGCAAATAGTGCTCAGCATGGCCATAGTGTACATACTCCATCAAGAATGACAAAGGGAAAGTAAGTGAGCAGAATTAGTCATGGAGAAACACATTTGTAGCAATAAATACGCATTGGGGATTTGCATGTCCCAAAACAAAAAGGGCAGGATTCACAACACAGAGGCCCCTCTTCACACATCTGGAATGGGGGATGTTGGCTGACTATATCCTAGGCATCTAATGCAGTAAGCAAACAATACTTTACAAATTAATGAAAATTTAATGACAAAAATCAAAAGCCATTAAACAACTTACAAAAGGATCAGAATTAATGAGTTTACCTAATTTTAATGGGAAAACAATGAAAAATGTATTTTAATTGCTCTAGTTGTTAGCAGTAGTATGAGAAATAGAAACTGATGTGTTTTTAGATGAGATTTGCACCAGCTTAATTGTTGCACGTATGGCAGCGTGCAGCATGTGAACCTAATGTGATTTTAAATGATGTTCACACCAGCTAAACTGCTGCACTCACATCAAGTGTGCAACAAGCGAACCTGATGTGATTTTTAGAAGATATTCACACCAGCTTACCTGCTGCACACATGTCAAGCTTGCAGCATGTGAACCTGATTTGCTTTTTAGACCTGGTTTGCTTAGGTTCACTTTGTGTATGTGAACTGCATGCAAACATTGCACAATTAAGTATGTGGAATGCATTCTGCATGTACACAGCACACACATACTTCTGTAAGGGAAAGTGTTTCCTACAGACTGGTCTTAGTACATTCCATTACATGTTAGCTTCTTTTATCTGAAATACAAGCAGACTGAACTAAAATATACTTGCATTTTATGGTTTCAAAAAGACGCCATAACAACTTATGGTCCCTGGTTGCCCGATACAGAGATATACACAACTGGTATGAAAGTCCATGTGAGAGTAGTGCAGAAAATTAATTTAGTAATAGTAAAATGGTTTTAATTGTTTAGTAGTGGCATGTTGGCCTTCAGTCCCCACGGTGGTGCACTGTTCATCCCCTCTCTTCACGCCCTCAGCCCTTTTATTCCCCCTCCCAATATGAGACTTATCAGTGCTGTAGAGCACTGGGAATTGCTCGTGAGGAGAGGAAGAGGTTGGGAGGCTGACAAGGGAGGATGGATGAGGGGGGCCACCGCTTTGGGTAGTTAGATCCAGAAGGCACCCTGGGGTGAAATGGAATCCAGATCGTGGTTCGCCATGTCTGGTGCCCATACCCAGGGCACTATTGAATTTAGTAGGCAGATGGGCCCGACAGCTCCGAGGTTCGTCCAGCTCAGGCGGTGTTGTGCAATGCCAGGTCCATCAAGAAAAGACTGGCATTATTGCTGATCTTTTTGTTTGGTGGACACGGCTTGCATCACGAGACCTGGCTGGATGAGAAATCCAGGCCCTACTGTGTGCAGGCTATGACTCTCGCTGTGTACTGTGATACACCACCGAAGATTGGATCGCAGGGTGGGGGTTGCAGTCTGTTTCAAGACTGAAATGGGCCTCATGAATGTGGTAGTGGGAGAGACTGAGTCCTTTGAGTGTACAGTGGTAGCAGGTGTAGGTGTTCAAATGGTTCTCATCTACCATCCACCCAGGGATGGGAAGCGATTCTTATAGGAAGTAGCAGACTTCATCGTTGACATGGCATTTGAGTTGTCCAGATTGATAGTTCTGGGTGACTTTAATGCCTGGGTCGACGATGAACTCTTGCAATTTGGTAATCACTTCCTCCAATTAATGACTTCTTTGGGCCTTACACAGGTGGTTTCTGCTGCTACCCATAAATCTGGACACTCTCTGGACTTAGTCTTCCTTCTAGGGATTGAAACATCCGATCTGGTGGTGGAACCAGTCACCTGGTCAGAATCACTACATTGTGAGGTTCAGTTTTTGCACCCCAAGAAGCCTACCCCTGTGGAGATGGTTAGGTACCACACTTTTATGGGATATTACTCCCCAAGACCATGGCGGTCCTTGACCTCCTCATCCCCTGTTGGTGAGCACAGTCCAGAGACTCAGTGTCAGCCTATAATATGGCTGTTACAGTGGCTCTGGATTCTATTGCTCCTGTCTGTGTGCACCCACTATCCCTTCACCCCAAGTCCCCTGGTTTGATGGGACATTGAGGGAGATCGGAGACAGGGCGAAGGTTAGAGCGGTGCTGGCACAGGTCCCGCCCTGAAGGCAACCATCTTAGATTAATGTATCATTATTCAGTCTATTAATCTGCAATCACCCGTAAGAAGGCAGAATTCCTGTCCAGGAGATTGTGGTTGCTTGGAATCGACAGCTCAGCTTTTTAACTGTAGACAGACTGTGCAACCCAGCCTGTCTGCAAGTTTGGAAAGCCTTTTCGCAATTAGAATGCGAGGAGCTTGCTTGATTCTTTGAACTAAGGTGGCCGACATCAGGGGTGATCTGCAACCAGCACTCTGGGGGGATGTTGTTGAACAGTCTGAGTTCACAGTACCTCAGTTTTCTTGGAGTGCCTTCAGTCGACTTGATTTCATGGATGTCATGAGGATTATTCATAGTGTGTGCCCTACATGCTATAGTTCGGACCCTGGACCGACCTCCCTAATTTTGGGTTGTAGTGATATCATCGGTCCAGTCCTTGTGCGAATAGTCTGGTGCTCCTTGGAGTCAGTTGAGTTTCGTAGCTCCCTGAAAGAGGTGGTGGTGACACCTCTCTTGAAGAAAGCTACCTTGGACCCAGACTGTTTCACAAACTACAGACCCATCTCAAACCTACCCTTTATTGGGAAGGTGATTGAGAAGGTAGTGGCAGCCCAATTTTAGGACCATTTAACCATCCATGATATCTACAAATCCTTCCAGTCCAGTTTTTGTAAAAGACATAGCACAGAGACAGCGCTGTTTCGAGTGCTTAATGATCTTCTGAGGACGAGGGATCAGAAGAGATGTTCCATCTTGGTTCTCCTTGATCTCTCCCTCAGCCTTTGACACTGTGGATCACATGGTGTTGATAGCATGCCTGAGGCATATTTGTGGAATATCGGGAACTGTCCTTTGATGGTGCACCTCATTCCTCACTAGGAGATCACAAAGAGTTGTGTCTGGGTTTTTTTCCTCGAGCCCAATGTCTTTGTTGTATGGGGTGCCTCAGGGTTCAGTGCTGTCTCCCATGTTATTTGTGATGTATATGCTGCCCCTCGGAGACATTATAAGATGGTATGGGCTGAGGTTTCACTTCTATTCAGATGATACCCAGCTATACCTGTCTTTTGCACCCAACCAGGATGGAGCTGTCTCGGTGTTTAACAACTGTCTGAAAGAAATCCAGGAATGGATGGATTCTAGTTGGTTGAAGTTGAATTCAGAAAAGACAGATGTATTGGTTGTGGACCAGGGTCACCAGATAGAGGGGTCATCTGTTGGTACGCCCTCAGGAATTTTTCTTGGCGGCATTTCACTCCCAACCTCTGAATGGGTGCATAACCTGGGGGTTATCTTGGATGACAGGCTGATGCTGCAGTCACAAGTGCCAGCAGTCATCAAGACTTCCTTCTACCATCTTAGGAATATCGCCAGAGTTAGGCACCTTGTTGACGCCCTGCCAATGATGGTTCATGCCTTTGTCCTCACGTCTGGACTACTGCAACTCCCTGTACTTTGTGTTTTCAGGGGTTGAAATCCGTCACCTGCAGCTAGTGCAGAATGCAGAGGCCTGGGTTTGACTGGGACAAATAGGTCCTGTCATATTACCCCTGTGCTGCACGAACTGCACTGGCTGCCTATACAGTGGCGGATTGCCTTTAAAGTCAGCTTGCTAACTTTTAAAGCCCTTCATGGCCAGGGTCTGGCCTATCTGAAAGAACTGGTTTCTCACTGCCCTGTCTGACCGCTCCGCTCGGCCAATGAGGGGTTGCTAGAGATTCCAAGAGTGAATCTTAAATCATCATCTGGGTGTAGGGCATTTTCTTATGCTGCACCTACTCTTTGGAATTCTCTACTCCGCCGGTTACGAGAGTGTACCACCATGGAGGAATTCAAGAGGGGTTTGAAAACCCACCTCTGGCAAACGGCCTTTTTAGAAAATTGACTGTTCTGAAGTTGTTGATTGTATTATGGTTTTTATCTGTGTTTGATATTGGATTTTAATGTTTGATCTATATTGTTTTCATTTGTACAGCACTTTGAAAATTGAAAGGCTTTATAAATAAAACTATTATTATTATTATTATTACTAAAAGTAGTATCGCATACTAAGTATATGTTTTAAGCTTAGTTTGCTTCTCACATTTCAGATAAAGGAAGCTAACATATGGCGGGGAGCGATTTTGCAGACCGTAACAGTTTTTATCTAACATTTCAGATTCCTTTCTGCTGGACTTAGATGTTGTCTCTTCACTCACTCTGCAAGGTTGAGGGTCCCACTTTCTCAGTTTGAAGCAGAACCTGATCAACTGTAAAACCTCCAAAGCAAGACAGCCGATTGTGAGGTTAAAAAATGCTTTCTTTTCATTTCATTACAACTATAAAATGAATGTGAGTTTCTACAATTGCAGTAGAATATGATTGTTTTGTCTTGAAATGTAACTATAGATTCAAATTTGGGACTATAGCACCATTTTAAGAGGGCATGTTCTTCTACCTCTCTACAATTGCTTATGCTTCCTTATGGTGTTATGTGTTACTTGTTGAACAGTCAATAATCTCTTACTGCACAGCACCACTGTTTATTATTAACAAATGGTTCATTTGTAATAGTTTATGTGCCCAGAAGTAGCTCTAATGTATGTGAATCTTTAGTGTATCTTCCTGGAGCAAGTATAAATGTGGGTGTTAAATACTCCAAGTGGCACCATGCCATTACAAAATGCACAGTGGTTGAGAGGTAAGAATGTGGAAGAAAAAGCTAGGGTGGTAAATGAGGGTCTGCCCGTCATAACCTGGGTGCTTAAGGTTTTCAATAACATACAGGTAACAACTTGCAAATGCTGGCATGGAACCATCCAACAGTGCAATGCAATATTTACAGTCTTTAAACATCTGGGGATCCCACCCTAATGGGATCTATGCAGTCATTACAGCTTTTATAAAATACTCAGAGTAGGCAGAGGCCCATCAGCTTGTCCTTTTCCTTCAGGTAATAGCTCTTCACCTTTGGTCATTCAAATGAGAGGCACTGGCAGTGAAAAGGTGTGGTGAAAAGTGGGCAACATGGAAGATACCATCAAATCAGAGGAATGCAGAGCTCCAGATCTACAGGGATTCCTTTATTTTGACTGAAATTAAGCCATTTGCAAGTAAATTGCTCCTTCAGACTTTGATTGGTAAAACAGGAAAACAGAGCAATTTGAATCTACAAGACATCACGTAACCTGCAGGAAAACACGGGAAAATCACCATGTAGCTACAGGGACAATGCCTTTGCAATGTGGGAGCACTGGGAATGTTCAGAACATGTGTAAATGGACTTTAATACTTGCACTGTGGAAATGTTCACCCAGTGTGAGTTTCTATGATCATAGTAGAATATGATTGTTTTGCCTAGAAATGTAACTATAGATTCAAATTTGGGACAGCAGCACCATTTCAATGAAGGTATGTCCTCTGACCTCTCTACAATTGACATAGTACTGTTGTCCATCTCACTTATAGAACAAGCTGTGGTCAGAGCAAGAATGGCTGCTTCAGAGTGGTGAGTCAGTGAGAAAACTACTCGGAGTTCCCACTGCAGCTGATGCCGTACTTGCACTGTGCTCGCACATGTACAGTGAACAATAATCACTATGCATGCGCAAGCAAGTGCCTGCTGTGCCCAGGATGGCCACAGTGACAGAAGTATGGATGTATATAAAGCTCACAGTAGAAATCTTAGGCATGTTTGGCTCTTTTGTTTCAACCGGAAGTGCAGAAGTGATGAACAGAAACAAAATAGTGCCCGGGGGGGGGGGGGTTGTGACCCATGGAAGGGAGGGGCAGCAGAGAACCAATGCCACATCACTGAGTACAGCACTGTGGAAGCACTTAGGAGAGGTATCTGATCATGTGCTTCTACAGTCACTTCTCTTTCCTACTCATCGCAATATGTCAGCATGGCTCCTCCCATGCAGCAGTAAAAAGAGATTTTAGATGTAACTAAAGGAACCATGTATACTATATTTCCTCAATCCAGGTAGGGGAATTCAAAAAAGTAGGCTTTATTTCAAAAACAGAATGCAGCATTTACCGTTCATTTGATATGAAACATTTAACTACAGTATCAGTGGGAGAGATAAGATAGAAGATTAAACCACATAGTAGCATATTTCTACCATTCTACAATAGTAAACAATGGGCTGTACTGGGTGCAGTTCTGGAATCCACACACAAAGAAGAATAAGTACAGAGTGAAGGTAATGCAGAGAAAACTATCAAGATTATTGGGGGCTGTAGGAGAGGTCCTATAAAGAAAGGCTAAAGGAGAACTCCAGCATGTAATTGCTTCATAAGCACAGGACTAGCTTCTTAGCAGAAGAAGTAGCAAAAACAGAAGAAATCATAGAGGCAAATAACCTGTTTCCACATGGGTGTGCAGTATCTAGTACTAAAGAACGCAATCTCTTGACATTTTGTGCTTGTTGAAATGAGGCCTGAGTCCTTCCAAAGTGTACTGTAAATTTCTTGCAGAAAATAAAAAAAAATCACTTTCAGTACTGTACAATTTGCACACAATGGACTTTTTATTTTATTCTTTGGAAACTGGGTAAGGTCCACTAGACAGTACAATGCCTGTTTTCAAGGGCAACCCAGGAGCACTGGGGAGGTTAAGTGACTTGCTCAGGGTTTGCAGTATGTATCGTGGAGGTTGCTGGAATTAAACCTAGGTATACTGGATCTACTAAGCATCAACCTCTAGGCTATACTGCCAGCCCATTTTAATATGAAGGGCAGATGTATTTCATCCTTATGGTCCTGTAAATGACAAGCTGTACTGTAGTTAATATTCCAGTACTGACACTGTAGTGCAGCATGAGAGGGGTGCTGCACTTCTGAGGTGCAGTCTTTCGGATGAGACGTTAAACCAAGGTCCCATCTGCCTGGATTGGTGGTAGTTCAGGTGGATGTTAAAGATCCCATGGCACTTATCGAAAGAGTAGGAATTTCCCAGTGTCCTGGCCAATTTCCTCATTCACTATAAATACCACCAACAGCTTAATCTGGTTTCAAAGTCAGTTGGCATTCATCTGTATCCCCTCCCCGGTCGTGCCTGAAAATAGGCAGGATTTGTCTAGTGCACTTATCCGGTCAGCAAAAGCTAAATAAATAAAATAAATAAATGCCCTTTAAATAATAACCTTAATTAGAAGTACTCTTTGAAGGCAATTTTCATTGTATTTAACTATAAAGGTAGGTTAACTACAGCTCCAGAGCATAACAGAGAAGTAAGCTAGAGCACATGGGAACATATGCAAAAAGCCCAGACATTTGAGCTGACCTGCAAGTTAACTGTACTCGCCTAAAGGGAATTGGGAATCATCTGTGACATCATAATATCACACAGTTTAGTAATAGCCATTATTAATTATCCAGAAGACAAGTAATGAGTCAAAAAACACCTTTGGGCATTCCCAACAATGCCAAAAAGCAGGAATATTTAAGCAATTCAATGTACACAACGTCCTCAGTTAGCCTTTTCCTAAAGGGTTTCTGTAAGGCCTGAATCCACTGCCATACCACACTGCACTTAAGCCCTCCTCTGTATTTCAGAGACAGCTCCCTATGTACTGCATGCTCCCAAACAGCGATAAGTCAGAGCTTGCCAGGGATCGGCCATTAGTTTATGATAGAAAGAAAGAAAGAAAGGAAAAAAAACAAAAACAGCATTAATGCATTCCTGATACTCCATAAACATGGGGTTGGGGGGTTGGGGCCAGCACCCAGCATCAAATTAGCACCCTGAAATATTATATAAATGTATTGTACTAAGCAACAAAATGAAAGGATAGTTAATGCATTCTGCCACTGTTGGCACAACTCCCTCAAACAGTCAGAAATATATAGACTCACGATAGCACTCGGGGTCTGGAAATATATAAAATGTGAAGATTAACAGAAAAATCAATGACTAGCTTGTGGGCAGCATGACACCCCTCTGAGATGGCATGATTAGTTTACTGACCCGTGTATTTTGCAGAAGAAATATCTCAATCCCTGATCTGGATATGGGGCCAGATTCTAGAAGAGTTACACCTGGCATAACAGCAGTTGTGCCAAGCAGAATGGTGCCTGTAGAAACTTATGCCAGCGGTTGCGACATGCGTGATTCTACAAAGTGGCCTGCGACATGTTACAGGCCATTTGCGCCGCACAACTGTTAAGCCACATAAACCCCCTGCAACATGGCACTAGGGGGTTTACGGCAGCAGTTGCTCCCCATTCTAGAGGGGCAGCCACAAAGTGCCCACATCAGGATTCTACAAGAACCCCTGGAGGAGATCCGGCAATGTAAGTTATACCAACATTTAGCTGGTATATCTTACGAATGCCCCTGTGGGTCCTCTAGACCCGTCGGCTGTCCAGCGGACAGTGCACATTTCCACCTCCCTATACCCAGCACACCCGGTGGGGCCCCACAGGGATACCCATATGTCCAGCTTCCCTGAAACAGCTGTTGACAGAAGCTCTGCAGGGCAGCACTTCCATCCCCCCACCGTGCCCCGAACCACGAGTCGCCCATTACATATGCGGCAATAAGCCTGCCCTGGTAGTCTAGTGGCCCCCCAACTGTTAAATAATAAATAAAGAGAGCCCTTTATCCCTGGTAGTCTAGCTCCCCCCCCCCGATCTGTATAAGACAAGAATAAATCCCCGTATCCCTGGTAGTCTAGTGCCCCTCGAACTGTAAATTAATACAGAAGAGATCCCCATTTCCCTGGTAGTCTAGTGCCTCCCCAAACTGTAAATTAATATAAAAGATTCCCATTTCCTGGTAGTCTAGTATTCACCCCCCACCCAGCAGTGCCAGCCCACCCAGCACCGCCATCTGTTCCCTGCCAGCGACTGGCAGCCACCTCTCACCTCACGGCCAGCCACTGACTGGAGTGCAGTATTGGCTCTACTGCACAGATGCGTTCAGAAATTGAATTTCTGGGCATGTCTGTCGCAGTGGCTAATACTGCCTCAGTATCAGTGTTCTTCCATTAAACCGGCTAGATGGATGGGGGGCTGGAATAGTGTGTAACAGGGTGGTGAGACAGACTACTAGAAATGGGGATCTCCTTTGTCAGTTCGGGGGCACTTAGACCACCAGAAAACGGGACTCTTTCATTAATTTACGGTTCCGGAACACTGGGCTACCAAAATGCTGAGGATCTATTCTTGTATTATATAGACTCAGGGGCCACTAGACTACCAGGGATATGGGGCCCTCTTTATTTATTATTCTACAGTTCAGGGGGCATTAGACTGCCAGAGATAGGCTCTTTATTTATTATGTTACAGTTCGGTGGGTGCCACTAGACTACCAGGGATACAGGAGATATTCTTTATTTAACTCTCTTCAGGGGGGCACTAGACTACCAGAGCAGGTAGCTTCCGCATTTGCCGCGGGCAACCTGGGGGTCGGGGCATGGGCGGGGGTGCACGTGCGACCTGTGGCAGTGGGTTGTGACATGCTGGCTGGTACACCCTCAGTGTGGCACACCTAACTGCATGTCGCAAGTTGCAGGTCTTTGTTGTGGAGACCCTGCCCTTCTAGAACAGGGTGCAGGGTCATTGTCACAAGTTGCTGGTGGCGCAAGTTGTGTTCAGCAGCAACTTCGCCACTCTCTTCTAGAATCGGGCCCATGGGATGTACTTATCAAGCAGCAATGGTTTACCTCCTTGTTCTTTGTTAAGGTAATATATTATTACTGAACTTCTTGCACCTGCTTTAGCCATAACAAAAAATGTTATCCAAGTAACATGAAAAGTTACATACTCAACCAAGTTATATTAGCCTATCAAATGGAAGGCTACCACTTATTACTGTTGAATGCCAGAAACTTTATGAGTTCCAAGGACTTGCTCTGAACCGTGGCTGGCCTTTACTTGCAGAAACCTTGCATGGCCTGAAATTCCACCCCAAAACATAATGCTGGACACGTCTTACACTTACTATACTTTCAACAGGGCATAAGCTGGCATGGCTGGGTGGTGGGACACTAGACTACTAAGGAAATGGGGATCTCTTTTTTTATTAACAGTTCAGGGGCACTAGACTACCAGGGAAATGGGGATCTTTCCACCTTGCAATATATTTCCATAAAACATTTGGAATAAAAAAGCAAAATTAATAGTTATAATCCCTCTTAAAGCAAAAAAAAAAAAAAAATAACTGGAAAGTGTCATGAATTATTAGAAAGCAAGAATTGATGGTGTTGGGAGTGCGGGCCAACAGCAGAGCTACAAGCAGCACTTCTTGGAAGCTCTGTAGTTAACCGTAGTTAATTCAAAGAATAAAAATTTCTAAAGTACTGGGATTTCAGAAATACTGATGCCAACAGCAAGAGTATGCCGAACAGACATAATTATACAAACCTGTCCATAAGCTTAAAAGGTGAAATGGCTAAGGAAAGATCCAATAAGGCAGCAGAAGCAGGTGGAGAAGGAGCAGCAGCTGGGCAAAGGCAGGGCTACACAGCCACATGACACCGAAGGGGATATCACTAAACCCACCAATGCTGCATTGCTAAAATCTATTCAAGCCACAGAATCTACCAGCTGCATTGAGTGGCACAGTGAAAACTGACTGTTTTAAGTGTCAGAAAAGCACAGTTTCCCTTTCATTTCAATATGCACATGGTCTTACCGGGCATGTATCTTGGGACAGCAGTCTCCGTATATTCTTCACTGAAGAGTGTGGGTTCAAGCAATCAGTGAGGCGTACTGGGGGATTTCTTAAAAAAAAAACACCAGAGAGTAAGGAGAGACAGCAGTCTCCGTATCCTCCTTCAATGAAGTGGGCAGGCTCAAGCAATCAGTGAGGAGCACCAAGGGAAAATTTTTTTTAAAGGCGAAACTAACCATAGCCATTAACACCTACCTTGGAAACAGTGGTGTTAATGGCTAAGTATTCCCATTATTGTTAAGCTGACAGTGGTGCTAGTGAATGTAAAAACAACCAGAGCAGCATGACCATAACGAGCACTGCTTTCGATGTAATGAAATTGCTGTCAGAAGGAAGCTTTAATAAAAAGAGATTTTACCACAGTTGTGATTTCCTGGTGATCTAAGTGGCCCTCCCAACAGTACTCATGGCCCTGTGAGCCACAGCCCCAGTTGAAAACCGATGCCTTAAATAAATGGATGGTAGAATGCCAAACACAGATGAAAGCGATGGATAGCAAAATTGGAATACTTACTAATGACACTCTAAAAGCTATGCAGAATGCTGATAAAGCACTTAATGTTACAATGGGGCTAACGAGGGAAATGTGACTGTTAAGGAGATGTTTGGAAAATCTGGAGAATGCCATCAGGGAGACACATGTTCATATTCTGGGGATACCTGAGGGGACTGAAGGGGACAATCTAACAATTTTCCTTCAAACATGTGTCTGTGAGCATTATCAAGTCCCCATATTACCTATTATAATTAAGTGCTACCAAATTACTCCAAGGGGTTATCGCTGTCAGTCTTAGTCTCAGTCCAATGCACTACAACCCCAAACAGTATTGGCAGTTCTGAGCCCTGTATTGGAGTGAGACAATCTTTGCTGAAAGCTAAAAAGGTCCCTATCAATGGCAAGGAGTAAAATTCACCTCTTTCCTGACCTCAATTTTGAAACGAGACCAAGAAGGATGGGGTTTGATGGAACTTGTACATGGCTGTGACAGTTGGGGTCCACCATACATTGCTTATGCCAGCAAGTTTAAAAATTGCATATGGAGAAAAAAAGTATCAATTTTGCGGACCCCAGGATGCCTCTAAACTAATCGAGAAAATCAAAATAGAAATCCAGCAGCAAACCTCCGACATTAAAAGGGAACAACAGGAGGCTGAATAAAGTGATCCTCAGGGTATTGTTCAAAAATCTGCTATTGGAGGTACAAGCACATTGACTGTCCTGGTTTGTTAAGGGAATCTTTGGTCCATGACTTGTGACTTGTGACTTGTGACTTGGAACTTGGGTATTTGTCTGTCAGTTTTCTTCTATTTGGTCAGTACTTTAAGAGCCTGAGTCCCAAGTCCGCTGCTTTGCTATCAAAATGGCATTGCCATGTGGCATAAAGCTATCTGTATGCACAAGACTTACCTTTCTCCTTGACTCCCTGATTCACCTTCACACTGAGCAGACTTTTTTACCTGGGCACAGAAGCAAGACAGGACTTTCTGCCAGTACCGATTTATCCTAATTTCAGTGCTCCAACTTTAAAATCACCCATTGTGATACAGAGTTAAAATAATATACCTTACTATAGCCTGACATTCTTAAGCCCTTATTACTGTTTAATTATTAAATATTCACCTGTCTGGTTGTGTGGTTGTTTTAACAATTGTGATCTTTAATGTTGCACAGCCACATTACGATGGGTCCAAGTTTATTTATTTTTTTAAACTTTTTTTTTATTTGAATCTAGGATTACAAGTACCTTTGAGCCAAGGCTTTTTTACAAAGGTTCCACCTCAGTTGAGGTACAATTCAAACAAGACATTGAATAACAGTATAACACTGGGTTACAGGCAGTTAGATACAGTTTTATACATTCAATACAGTGGCAAAAATGCCAGAAGGAGGTCTGGTAACAGGGTTGACATGGTATAGAGGAGAGACACACTAGTGGAATGCGGCCATAGGCACTTGTCAAATATCAATTAAAGTGCTACGGGGGGTAGGGAAGAAGGGTGGGAGGAGGGGAGGATGAATGGGTGTATGGGAGAGAGAGTTGAAGGGGGGGAGAGGGTTAAGTGCTAGGTGGAAAGAGCAAAGAGGAGAAGAGAGAATAATTAGAAAGGACAATCATTGGAGCTAGATGCAGATGGGGTGTGATGGAGACTGGATTTGAATGGACCAAGCTTTGGCATTGAGGTGATATCAATGTTGAGACCACTGAACCAGCTGGGAGCTCTGTGCGCAAATGATCTTTGCCCTTGTGTGGTGTGGAAACGCAGGATATGCAGAAGCTAGGATTCAGAGCCCCTGGTGATGCGAGTAGTCCGCGCTGGGCAGAGGAGAGCTTGGACACCTGGGAGAGCAAGGCCTAGTGTTATTTTTGTTGTCATAAGGCAGGTTTGATACTTGATCTGGTTTGAAAGTTGAAGCCACCCAGTCTGTGCGTAGAGATCACACGTGTGGGTGAGGTGATGGGTGCCGGTTATGAGATGGCAAGCTTTGTTTAGTGGAATGGATATCGCCTGGGGGCAGTGGAAGAAGGCAGAGCCGTAGGTGATCAGGCTGTAGTTGATTATTGAGATTACTGAGCTCTGTACTGCAATCCTTAAGGCATCTGCGGTAAGCATTGCCTGTGCCTAAAGTAGGCCAATGCAAGTGTTGGCAGCCTTGTCAATGTTGTCAATATGCGTAGCATATGATGAGTTACAATTGATGGTAATACCTAGATATTTAAAGATTGAACCTGTCTGAGGGTTGCACCAAGGCAGTTTTGATCATGATGGAACTGAGTCTATGTTTGTTGTGCGGGCTGCAGAAGAGCATGGACTTGTTTTTGTAGTTGAGAACCAATTTATGAGCAGGAAACCAAGTTTCGATCAAGGTGAAGGCAAATTGTAGATTCTTTTCAAGCTGGCCTGGATCCTTGTGAGTGAAGAGGATGATGGCATTGTCATCATAGTGTAGGATTTGTGCTGGACATGATTGTGGAAGATCATTCGGAAAGAGGCTAAAAAGAAGTGGCCCAAGAATGGAGCCTTGAGGAACTCCTGAGTGAACAGGACATGCATCTGAGAGAACATCAGCTATTTTCACTCTTTGGGAGCAGTTCTCCAAGTAGCTTTTGAACCAGGTAGTGGACTCAGGTAAGAGCCCAGGAGAATGTAGCTGTGTGATTAATAGATTATGATGTACAGTGTCAAAAGCCTTGGTCAGTTCAATGAGAGGCCGACCAGGTTAGGAGGCTGTTGTCCAACGAGCTGTGGATAGCACTGGTGAATTGGTATTGAAGTCGCTCGTCCAGATTTAGTAGCCTTGCCAAGTCTTTAGCTTGACATGTGTGAGTGAGCCTGGGGCCCCTGTAAATAAGCCTACGCGCCTTATTCAGGACTATGCGGATTTTGTTGAGGGCGGTCGAGTCAGCCGCACTGAAACAGGTGAGCCATAGTCCACCAGAGACAATGTCGAGGATGTAACTGCTAGTCGGAGGGCAGGGGGGGAGACAGTTTTTATGGCGGTAGAGGATACCTAGCCGCACATTAGTAGCAGAGGCAAGTGCCTCGATATGGGTGTGGAAGGAGAGGGCAGTGTCGAAGCTGATCCCAAGGTACTTGTACGAGTGGACTAGTTCAAGGGGTTGCTTGGAGATGGGGAGAATGTGTAGTGGGAAGTTACTGGCTTTGTTTTGAGGGTGGGCAAAGAGCATTGATTTGGTTTTTTTGAGATTGATGACAAGTCGGTGCTCTTTGAACCAGGTTTCTACATCATTGAAGAGGTTGTAGGGAGTCCTGGAGGGCATTGGGGTTGTGGTGGGTGGCAAAGAGGATGGCATTATTTGCATATAACAGAATTCTACTAGTGCAAGCACTGGGTAGGGTGTTTAGGTAGATTGAGAAGAGTAGCGGTCCCAGGATGGAACCCTGGGGGACACCTGAGCGGATGGGACAGGTTGTAGAAAGTGTCCCGTTGATTTTGACACGTTGGAGGCAGTCAGATAAGTAGCTTGTGCACCAAGAGATCGGCCCAGTAGATAGCCAGTATGGGAGAGGGCTTCCAGTAGGAGGGGTGGGAGACAGTGTCGAAAGCCTTTGAGAGATCTACAAACACTGCACCAGCTAGTGCGCTGGCATCCAGGGAGGAGTGTATGAAATTTGAAAACTCAATTAGAGCCATTCCAGTACTGTGCCCTGCCCAGAAGCCATGCTGTGCTGGACAGAGGATGTTGTACTTGGTTAGGTACTCAGTGATTTGAGAGGCCACCAGCTTTTCAAGGGCTTTGGAGAGGGGTGGGAGGATGGAGATAGGTCTGTAGTTCCCTGCATTAGACCTGTCACCGCCTTTGTGGATAGGCGTAACTATGGCTGTTTTCCATGCAGTTGGGAATTGCCCCAGGCAGAGGGATTTGTTGAGTAGGGTGGTGAGCGGAGCAAGTACCTGCTCAGCACCTGACAGAGAATGCGGGGTCCAGGGAGTCACTGCGGGACTATTGCTCTTTAAAGCTTTGAGCAGGTGCGGTCTGGCTTCCTGGTCAGTTACCCTGCATAGATGGAAACAAGGGCATTGGATGACAGAGGCCGGCCGGGAGGGGAGAGGGTCAAAGAAATTATTGGGGAGGACCGAGCTAAGGTCCGTGAAGGTAGTGTTTAGGAATTTAGCTAAGCAGGCTGGGTCAGTCGAAGTAGTCCCGTCCATGGTGATCTGGGCTGGGGGGGGGTGCGGGCACTCCCATTCAATTGTTTAACGTTGTCCCAGAAGGTGTCGCACACCCCAGGAGGAGGGTGAGCATGGCCTGGTAATGGTCAGCCTTGCTTTATGGATAGCCCAGGTGCACTTGTTCTCTGCTGCATTATAAGCCTGTCTGTCAGCTACCTGGCCTGTTTCAGTGGCAAGGTGCCATAAGTTATCCCGATGCTTGAGCAGTTGGCGTGGGGCAGGGGTAACCCAGACACACTGAGCTTTAGTGCGTGTTCTGGTAAGGGATGCGTGAGGTCACAGGCTTTGTTGAAAGTCTGGGAAAAGAAGGTGAGCTGTGTCTATGTCAGGAGCATGCTGTATGGGTGACCAGTTAATCTAGGCAAGAAGTCGTTTGAGACTTTTAGCCCACCAGCTCTGAGGCACCTGCGGAGTGTGGGTTGGGCTTTAAGTAGGGGGGTGGGGGTCGACCAGCGGAATAGGACCGGGGAGTGATCACTGAGTGAGTCTGGGAGGTCCTGGATATCTTGGATTTTTTGGGGGTGGTTTGTGATGATTACATCTAGAAAGGTACTGGTACCTCTCTTAGAATTTACTCTTGTGGGTTGGGAAATGAGTTGCGTCAGATTCATAGCTGCAAAGGTATCTCAGGTGGTGAAAGAGGAGGCACTGAGCCAGTTCACGTTTAGGTCCCCCACAAGAATGTGATCAACCTTGTGTTGGAGGGTAGCGAGATAATCGGTTAAGGATAACATCGCCGGAGTTTGGTGCTTTGGTGGAATGTAGGCCATAGTGAGATATAGGGGGCCCCTGGTGGGGTCAGGTGTAAATTTAAGGGTGAGGGCCTAAACCCCGTTTACAAGAACTGGGGCAGGGAGTGCTAGCCCAGTAAGTGAGTCCCTGGTATAGATAGCACAGCCTCCCCCCATCTGCCAACACAATCCTCTCGGTATAGGGTGTATCCAGGTAGTGAGACAAAGTGGTCGGGAGTGGATTTTGACAGCCAGGTTTCTACCAGAGCTATGACATCTGGTTTATGCAGCATGACCCAGCATTGGAGGGAATCAAATTTTTTGAGTATGCTGCATATACAGTATTCATGGAGGCTATATGGAGACGGCGGTCCCAGTTGTGAGAGCTGGTCTGGGTGGGGCCTGGGTTGGGATGTATATTGCCTGTGAGGGGAGTAGTAGGAGGATCATGGCTCTAGCTAGGGGTGGAGTTTAGCGATCTTTCGTGGGTATTCGGGGTGGGAGGGCCATCAGGAGGAGGGATGGGTAGGGTCAGCACGGTCGGGAGGGCAGGGGTGATTAGTCGCCAGTGGGCACCAGGGTAAGTGGAGGGAAGGTAACCTGGGGATGGGTGCTGTGGGTAGGTGCACAGGGTCATTGTAGGGTGGGATCTTATTATATTCGGCGGAATTGATGCTAGGGCCAGAGTACTGGATGGGCTGCCTCATAGCTGGGTTATAGGTACCAGGGTAGGTAAAAGGGGGAGGCATAGTAGGAGAGGGGGGCTGACATGGTGCTTGCCGTAGCAGCAGGGCAGAAAGGTAGAAGTATTTTGGGTGCTGTTCAGCAAGCGTAGATACCACTTTGGCTTAGTGGTAGTGTCCCGAACTCTGGTACAGAGGGTACCAGGTTCAAGTCTCAGCCAGGGCAGCTGGAGAAGAGACCAGGGTGGGAGCTGAGCTCTGCATTCTGGGGCTTGAGACACGCTGCGTTGGGGCCAGAAACAGGGTGAGAAAAAATGACTCCTAGTGGTCACAGGGCGCAGGCTAGGAGGTTAGGCTGGGGGTCAGAATGTATGATGAACTATGGGGTGGGGGCTGGGGGAGATGTAGACAGGGATTAGAAGTAGGTAGAGGATATCTGATATCTGCAGCATCTATATGTTAGACTACTGCAATGCCCTGTACCTAGGGATATCTTGAGGCAACCTCTGCAGGCTGTAGCTGGTGCAGAATGCAGCAGCAAGACTATTGTTGGGGGTAAAAAGAGGCGAACATATCACCCCAGTGTTGTGCAAACTGCACTGGCTGCCAGTGCAGTGGAGGATTGTCTTCAGGATAGGGTTGTTAGCCTATAAATTCCTGCACTTAAGGGGCTCAGTCTATCTGCAAGAGCTCTTCATGCCTGTACCACCCAGCCTCTCCGTTCTTCCGGGGATGGCCTCCTTGGAGTTCCCAGGGTTAGGTTGCAGCATTCTGGTGATTGGGTGTTTGGGTGTTTGCAGCTGCTGCACCTATCATGTGGAACTCCTTGCATGGTTATCTTAGGGAGGCTGCCATGGTGGATGCCTCTAAGAAGGGCCTCATATCATATTTATTTAATCAGGCTTTTAACTGAAGAGGTTTTTAAAATAGTGTATTTATAATGGTTAATTAAGCTGTTGTTTTAGGTCTATTGTGTATATTGTTACAGTTAGTTTTTGAATTGTATTAATGTATGGTAAATGTTATACGTATTGTATTGTACAGCACCCAGAGTCTCTGGAGATGGGTGCTATACAAATAAAATATCTATCTATCTATCTATCTATCTATCTATCTATCTATCTATCTATCTATCTATCTATCTATCTTTCTTTCTTTTCAGCAATCAACTAGTCTATCGTCAACAGGAACGTTTTTAAGATTGCCTATAATAGGTTTTGACTGGATATTTTTATGGGGAATGAACCCTTCTGCTCTGTTTAGGGTGCCTGATCTTATGTACTATTTATTGTTTTGTTTCCCCACTAGCAGCGACTGGCTTTTAATATGCTCAGTTTTAGGAATATAATTATATACACTGTAATGGAATCCCCATGTGTAGTAACAGTGTTTGGGAATAACAACTTACTAACTGTAAAAATGATGTATTCTTGGTTTAACCTTAGAGCATTTTATAAATGTAAGTGCATACCTACTCAATGTTTGGCAGTATTGTATAAGAGTAAAGCTTATAAATAAAGTAACAAAAAAAGAATTGATGGTGTCTCTATAAATGTAGTCTGTAGAAGGTATTTTATATGTAGGTTACGAGAACTTTGGAAAGGTAACAGTTACAACAATGGAACAGGCACCATTTAATGTATTTTATGTGTTTATGAGGGACCAGTTAATTCATAGGTTACAAGTACTTTGAAATGGTAATAGTTACAACAGTGGAGTGGGCACCATTTAATGCATTTTATGCCTTTATAAGAACCCAGTTAATTTGTATCTTTGCAGACTTTTATTGCTTTTAAAAGAGAACTGCACTGAACCTGTAGGTCATTTTTCCCAGTAGAAGTTGACATTTAAGTACTAGTTCAACTTCTGTTACTGTTCCATCTCTACAGGCTTGTTTGTTATCCTGTTGGGTGTTTCTGATTTACACACTTATAGTAAGTGCCATTTTAGAACTGTATGATGTAGTTTATGTCCCTTACTCAGCTCTTCTATTGTTGGAACAATGCATCCATTCTCTACTACAGAACTCTGTGGTTGGAAAGGGACATAAACTGCATCACAAAATTCTAAAATGGCACTCAGCCCCAGACTGTCAATCGAAAAGCAATGACCAAGGTCACTCATAGGCAAGTAAAGATGGAACAATAACATAATCTGGATCAGTTTTTAGAAAAACTGCTTCTAGTGGGAGAAATAACCTTTAGGTTCAGTGCAGTTCTCCTTTAAGTGATTGGTTTTTCTTGCTCCTAATACTTTATTATTCATTAAAGCTGGAACTACACTGAAACTTAAATTTAAATAGCATGTTAGTGGAATTCTTTTACTTAATTAAATCATTTTATTTATTATTTTTTTAGATCTCCTGGTTAATTTAGGTCTCACTGAACAGGGAGTACCCTGTCTCCATTACCAATCCTGCACAGGGAACAGCTGACTACCAGCAGACTTTGTATCACTGCAGGCTTTTATTGCTTTTAACGCTAAGTTTTTCTTGGTTCTAATACTTTATTATACATTCAAGCTGAAATGAGACTGAAACTTAAATTTAAATAGCACGTTAGTGGAATTTGTTTACTTAATTAAATTATTTGATGTGTTATTTATAGATCTCTTAGTTAATTTAGGAATGTGCCGAGTATTTATTTGACAGCAAGAGGTCTGCAGGGCTCCACTCACAGTCACTGCAGCCCTAAAAAGAGGAGTCAAGGAGATTCTGGAAGCATGAGCTCTAAAGTGCCAAAATCAATTAATACTGAGGCAGCAGTCCAAAGTTTTTCAACTTTTGGCACCAAACTGATCAATCTTGTTGTGTAGGACATATTTTTATGTTATTATAATAAAAGCACTGAACTTCATTTTCTCTGATCAGTAACTCAAGCCCAATGTGCTTTATAACTATGCTGTGAGCTTCATACTTTGACAACAGAGAACACTGTGAGCAGTCCACTTGCAAGATTGGTTCAATATATACTCACATGATGAAATACCAGCACTCTTCAAAGAGTAGTAAAACGATTATCAAAGGGGGTGGCTTGTCACTGGATGACATTTCCTACAAAATCTAAATAATGTAGGATGTGACCATGTTGATTGTTGTATGGTAGAGTGGATGGTTTATAAGCTGCTCAGCAAGATCATTTAAATGATGTCCAAAATATTTATGATATTATTGTCTACTGTTCATTTATTGTAGACAGTAAAGAGCATTTGGTAAACAAAAATTAAACACTCCCAGACCCTAAAGCAGGGTTAAAATTTACCCCTTCCTCAAAGCTGCTACACTCAAGGCATTTGCACAGTGTCTGACTACTAGTGACTCCAAAAACTAAGCAAAGAAATAAAGAACACAGTGGCACGGTTTGAAGCTTACAGGGGAGATCAGTAATAATTGAGGAGATTTTACTTTCTATAGAGGGTGGTAGGATAAAGCCATAGAATGCTCTAAAATTCAATTAAACCATCAGTTGGTTGTTTTAAGCAAAAACTGCATGAATTTCTAAAGAGGAATAACATTATAAACTGGAACATCATTAATATTACAGGATAAACTGGAACATCAGCAGAATGATGAACTTTATGGACCATTGGTGTTCTTCAGATATAATACTTATACTGTACATACGCGTATACACACACACACACACACACACACACACACACACACATATGCAGACACACACACAGACATATGCAGACACACACATGCAGAGACACACACACACACACACATATACACTAGTCAAAATGAGTAGTCCCATTCCTGACATCCAACCCTCTCATAGCTGCAGATCCCACTCTCTGTGAGGGACCATAGTATTCTCTTCTTCCTTTATCACCCACTCATGTTCTCTGAACTGGGGAAGGCAATGCACAGTTGGCAGTTAACAGAAATGGAAGACATGTCCTGTTAACACTGAATACTATGCCATTTTTAAATAATTTTTGGGGCCTGATAGCGCCTTAAATGCACTGGATAATCATCTGATGTGATCAAATTTTATATGGCTAGCCTGGTATCTGAGCTCAGGTTATCAAATGCAGATTGTCCAGCTTTGAACTGAATGGTCTGAGTATTCAAATAGGAGTGCAAGCTCAGCACATATATTTGCACTGCACTTGCACCTGACCCAGTGGCTGCTATATTAAATTAGATGGGGAAAACAGGATTACACATCATCAAGCACTGGTTTGGCAGGCAGTACACTTTTATGTCGGTTCAGTAGCTGTGGTCAGGAGCCACATTGAACAATAACAAGGGAATACTAAAATATGTCGGTCATATCATGGATACTAGTATAAACATAACACAGCACATTCCATCCACAACCTCTTTTCTCTCTGTCTCTTCTGTCTCTCTGTCCTTTGAGGAAAGTTGCTATACTTACCACCACAGACATGAACTGAATATGGCTTCTACTGGGCTCATTGTGGACTGTGACAGCGAAACCTCACAGGCAGCAAGAATATTTATTTAGTTATTTTCTTTCTACTTTAGATGATCTATCCAGTTCCGTCAGATTTAAGGAGCCACTCATACATAGCTCCATGAACAGGAAGTGTTCTATTGACACAGAATTTTGGTAAAATGATGAAGAGTTTGATGATTTGACACAGACTCAATTTTTTTAACCTTTTTCCCACAGGCATAGAACAAAAGATAGTGCTGTGACTTGATTGCCGGCTGCATACATTTTTTTGCATAGTAATCACTCAAGTGAATTAAACATTTTATTATAGAACATAAATCAACTGACTAAAAACAACTCAGGTCCATCACAGAACATAATTTTCTCAAAATGTCATTTCTGCACTGGAGCTGAAACTGCTGAAAATGCACAGACTATCTGACACAGGCTGTACAAAAACTTGTTTGCTATGATTTTAATTTTGAAAATGAATGTTTACCTCCAAACAGCCAACCCCATAGAGGAGTTCACTTTAATGATGAAGGGTAGATTTAACAACATTCACCATGAGTGAGAACAATTGCTCAGGCCATAGACATTTTGACAAAACAATACTGCAGCCACTTCAAACAAAGGATTTATAACCATTTTGTGGGAACTCTGAAAACTGGATTGAAACAGCAAAGCAACGCCATTTTCTAATGTTTCAGATTATTTGTAAATTAAATAAATTATTTGGTAAACAATGCTCTGTCTACTGACTGTTGTTGTTTTTATCCAGTACAGTGCTGCTCACTTAAAGCCAAATATTGCAAGTTTGTTTGCACAACTGAACCTTAACAAGAAGCCGATGCATAATTTGCAAAATTGCCATCGCTTTAAGAGTTCCCTAAAGCAGTTACTTAAACAGCAGCTGACACAGGATTGTAATGATGCTTTTAGTATCAGAGAAAGTAGGCGTTGTTCTGTAGTCAATAGGTGTTTCTGTGGTTTTAGTGTAAGTATCACTGAAAATTGTTTTTTATGGTTTCTGGAAGGGGGTCAGTGATGCTTGTCAAACGCCCACTTCTCTTTGGCTAAGTCAGCGCAAGTGAAGCCCTGGCATCATTTGTAGGGAATGTTCAATAGCACTGCAGTTTCTGTTTCATTGTTTGTTGCTAAGAAAATGAGTATCCCAGCACTCTCTGACAGTGACAGCTCTGATGCCCCATTATATGACAAGATTTTGTTCATGGTGATGACTTCTGTATGGGGCTGAACAGGTTGCTGTAAATCAGAATGTAATTTTACCTTATCAATTTGAGCCTGGCGTTTCCAACTCGAGTGAGAAAATGACTCGGAGTTGAATGATGGCAGTGAGGAATCAAGGTTAAGAATGAGGGCAGACTTTTGAACACTGAGTGGTATTTTTTTATTAAAGTTGTTCACTGTTGAGCAGTGCTTGTTTTTTAATTTTATTTCCTGTACAATGTGGCATGTGAAGTGCTGCCCCTACTCCACGATCCAAGTCAAGAAAGAACTGAAGAGTAAATGTCACTGTACATTGTCACTAGTTTCTGGCATGTCATGTTTATAGCTCGGTCTTGTTTTGTTAGAAGACCTGTAATTTTTAGTTGTCCAGTGTCTTGTGTGTGAGTCATCAAACTTGGCAGTCTTTGCAGGTGGCGAGAGAGTCAGTGAACCGTGAGTGAGAAGGAGACGGTGAACCTGAATGAGAAAACAGAGATTGAGATTGAGATGGGTCAGTCGCATTGAATGGATGATCAGCTGTGTGGCTTATGTTGTACTTAAACATCTGTGGTATTCTAAAGATGTCAACATCATCTGTTGCTGTAGATAAGTTGTTGTTTTTCCAATAGTTCTGTGTTATGTCGAATGGCATACTCATGTGTCCATAAGTATATTTGTTCTAATGTTCTGAAGTGCTGCTATGGCAATATGTGGGACAACATTTGCTTTCAATAAGGAAACATTCAGTCTGTGCTGTTTGACTGGTGCAAATGGGCTTTGGAAGTGTTCTGGTGAAGTACGGAGATGCTCAATGTGTGACAGGTAGGACTGTCGTCAGTCCTGCAGGTTCCGGATATGTGGTTTCTTGCACTTTGAATAGTGGAGGGTTAGGAGTGTTTGTTTGCTAGTCCTTGCTTCTCACTTTTCCTTCCTGCAACTTTCCCCTTTTATGGCTCCCTGTTGTTGATTTAATTTATACAGTTGCTTGTCATACTCTATTGCCTCTTTACCCATTCGTCATCATACGTGATTTTGCACTGCTCTGGTATCTTGACTGTATCTGCATGTGCACTATTTTTTTTTCTTCTTAAAATGTTGCAGGTTGTTCTCACTGTAATACTTATAGTTTTCTCTTTTTCTAAATGTTAGGTAGGTAGAGGGCTTGCTCAATGGCATTGTAAGCAATGTGAGGATGGAGTACACTTACAACTTAGGGTGTGGTTTGATTTTCAGTCCTGCAGTATGTAATGTGTGGACTTGGTTACATGCCCTGATACCCTGCATTATACACAGTGTGACAGTGTGGAGAGTCAGTGGCACCCCAGTTTGTTGATGTGGCAGCCTCATTCTGCCTTGTAGTGGTCATTGTTCTTGGTGCGGAACTTTGAGATGTTGCCTGTGGTTATTATTTGATGTTGCATGTGTGGGCTGTGTGGCATTGCTGAGTGTTGGCCTACTAATGACAGCCTTATATCCTACAGTGAGGTTCTGTGCTTAGAAGATTGGTTGTACTTTGTTGTCAGATCTGTATTGTGTTGTTGATCACTGCTTTGGGCATCATCTGATGTCATCTAGTACCGGTATTTTTTTTAAAATTGTGTGGCTTTTTTTATGTTTTTGTAGAATTTTTTGTTTTACTGAGGGCTAGGGAGAGAATATGTTTTCATGCCAAGTACCTTCTGTTTATGCACAGTCCCTGAATGTAGTCTGCAAATGCAAAATACCCACTACAGTCTTCATTTCTTTAAGTCAATTAGTCATGCTTGTTTCAGTTTGTGTTATGAAAGACTGAAAAGTGTCTTGTTGTCCATAGTGACAGACACTCTGAAAATCCTTATAGTGTTATGCACTTTATTCAGGCTAGTTTATAATTTCAATTATGATGGTGGGGGATATTGGATTTAGTATGTGCTTTCTGTTGTCTCTACATCGGTCAGGCTGAGAGTTCAGTAGTTTTCTACCTTCCTCCTGCTTTCACTTGTGTGGAGTGGGTCTTTGTCCACCCTTCTACAGTCTTGAGGGATTCACTACTATGTTTTGTCTTTGGGTGAACTGTTTTGCCACTGGTGTTGGAAGCAGCTCCCTTGATGTTTACCATCTGGAATTATTGTCTTAGCCACTTTCTCTTTAGTGAGTCACCCATGAACTTTATTTACAAAATGGAGTTGTGTTCATTTTCCTTTTCATCCTCATTTTTACCTATCATTCATCCAAGTCCACAGTTTCAAAGTCAATCAGTTACTTTTGGTTTTTAAAACATATGTCTATGTTTTCCCTTCTGTGCCCCCTCATTATTCTCTTGATGTGTCTTGTCATCCTCTTCGCATCCTTTAGTGTTACTCCTGCCAGCATGGTATGTCACATGCATCTGCAGTATGTTGGTTTTGTAAGTGTCCAGTAGCACAAGGGATCAAATGATGTGCTGTTCAGCCTGTTATGTAACTCATGATAATTTGTTAGACTTCATTCAGTAGATACACAGAAACATATAAATTGTCAGCAGATAAGGGCCTCTGGGCCAATCAAATCTGCCTGTATGTCTTGTACAGGAATGTCTTCACTGACCCTAAGTGATCAGTGGTTTTTCATCACTCCCTCCCCACTCAAGTTTCCCTTGTGCCTGTCCCAAGCATGCTTAAACACCTACACTGTGCTTGCTCTCTCCATGCCTGGTGGCAAACTGTGCCAAGCATGCACCACCACCTTGGTGTTGAAAAATGTCCTTATGTTATCTCTTAATCTAACCCCTTCCAATTTCATATTGTGTCCTCTTGTTCTGATATCTTTCCTGTATAGGAAAAGATCACACAACTGCACCTTGTGTAAGCCATTGAGGTATTTGGCAGTTTCTATTATGCCCTCCCTTTGTCTTCTGTCATGCAGTAAGTACTTTTTTAGGTCTTAAAGTCTCCTAATATGTTTTGTGATGCAAGCCATGCATCATCTGTCACCTTTCTCTATATAGCCTCCACCTTGTCTATGTTCTTATGCATGTGTGGTCTCTAGTACTGCATGCAATAGTCCTGGTGAACCCTTGGCAGTCTTTTATAGCATGGCATCACCACCGCCCATGTCCTGCTAGTGATATCTCAGCCTATGCACCCTAGCATGCCACTGGGCATTCCTGATGCCTGTGTTTCCTCCTTTTCTACCTTAAAAGCATCAGATATGATAATGCCCAAGTTACTTTTCTGTTTAGTGACAGCACCTCCCTATTCTGCAGCTCTCCCCAGGGTCTCTCCTACTCAGGTACATTATCTTGCCTTTGTTTGGCACTGAAACTCTGTTGCCAAACATCTGAACATCTTTCAAGGTTCTCTAGATTTGTCTTCATTTTCTGCATTCTTCTGGAATATCCACCCTGTTGCCAATCTTGTCATCTGCACATAGGGAGAAATTTCCTTCCAGCACCTCTGCAATGTATCTAATGAAGACATCGAACAGGAGTGGACCCTGTAATGATCCCTGTGGTACTCCGCTAGTCCACTCTTTCTCCTGATTGGATCCCATTTACCATCATCCTCTGCCTTCTGTTTGTCAGACAGTTTCTAGTCCAGTGTATTCACTTATGTACCATGCCAAGAGTACCCATCTTATTAACCAGCATTCTGTGTGGGATGGTGTCAAAGACTTTGATGTGCTCTAGGCTGGTGTGGTGTACCACCTCTCCCTGATTCACTTCACTAGTCATGCATTAAAAAAAACTGCATCTGATTCATTTGACAAGACCTTCTGCTGTGAATCCTTGTTGCTTCAGATCCTGGGCAACATTGGATTCCGGTTGGGCCACTTTCAGTTCCTTCAGCAGTGTCTGCATGATCTTCCCAACCACTGAGGTGAAGCTGACTGGCCTGTATTTCCTTGCTTTCTACCTATGCCAGTTTTATGTAGTGGGACCACATGCAGCCTTCTTCACTCCTTGGGAACCACATCTGTGTTGAGTGTCTCTGTGAAAAGGACGGCCATAAGTGCTGCTATTTCAGCTTGCAGCATATGTTGTCTGGCCTCATGGCTTTATCCACCTTTAGCTTTGTGAGTTCCTCCTGAACTCTGCCCATGTGAATGGAGTGGTATTCTCTTCTCTACCACTCGTCTCTGCTCCCACAACTGTGGTTCTTGACCCTCTACCTCTTTTTGAATACTGAACAGAGGTATTTGTTCAGTATTTCTGACTTGTCCAGATCCTCCTCCAGTATACCCTTCCTCCTCCCTTTCAGCATCCCAGTCCCCCCACACACACGGTTTTCTTCTGTCCCTGAGATATCAAAAAAGTCTTGTCCCTTTTCTGCAGTCTTTGTTAAATACTCCTATGTCTGCACCTTGGCTCTCCTTACAGATTTACCTGCTTCCTGTAGACATTTGAGGTACACCTCCCTGTTCTCCTCATTTTGGATCTCCTTATATGTTCTGAAACTAGCTGTTTTAGCCCCTATTTTGCCTGCCACCTCTATAGAGAAGTATGGTGTTTTTTTCTTCTTGTCCTTTTAGCCATTATCCTTATGTATTTGTCAGTGACCTCCGCTATGGTTCCTTTTACTTCACCCTAGTGTCCTCCACTCCCTGCAGTACCTCTCCCTTCTAAAGAGCTGCTCTTAAACATCTACCTGTTTCATTGAAATCCACCCTCCTATGTAGATTCTAGGGTCCATGAAGCAGTCTGTCACATCAATGGAAGAGCTTTGTACAGAATTTGTAAAGAGCTAACCATTCTAAGTGTTCTTACATAAGACATGGTTGGAGTAAAGGTTCTTTGAAATTCTCTTTTAAGAGAGTCTACTGTGTTTGTCAGTACACCATGATTAGCCTTTGCCTTATTTCCCAATGCTTTGTGTAACCCCTATGCCACTTTTGCTAAGTTGGACACCCCCATAAAACAGTTCGCGTACTCACATATGGCATACCGGTAACTTTTAACTGAATTTTTTGAGTTGTACCACCCATGGCATTTTAAGCAATATACCATGACACGGTGTGGGTGATGGCAGGATTTACCCATGGGTGGTATGGTTTGCTCATGAGGCACAGCTGAGTGAGGAAACCACACCACAAGTGGGTAAATCATGCTGTTACCCACACCATATTATGGCATACTGCTATTATACAATGTAGGGATAAAAGCGAGGGAAGTTTTCATTTTTTATTTTGATTTTTGCGGGTTCCCAGTTAGCAAGAAAAACGATATGGCAGCCACCAGCTTTGAAGTCTGGTACCCTGATTGGCTGGCACTTCTACCATGGGGTGATGGCACAATTTACAAGTTGTAAATCATGCCAGACAGCCAAACAGGAACCAGCATTTTCCTGCCCTTTGTATAATTGGATGTATACCAGGTTCATTACCTAGAGATAGGGGGGTGGGGGTTCAAGAACTAAAGAAGAACCTTTGTAACTACAGTACAGTACAACCAGGTCCAGGTGAGAGGATGCTAGGCATATGCTAGATGTAACTGATAAGGGGCTCCTGTAATTCCACACAGCAACAAATATTTGAATGTCTTGAGCAGCAAGTGGGATTTTGCAGTATGACTTTATTCAACAAATGTTAGTAAATTATCAGTGGACCCCCAATGATCAGTCATGGCAAACAAGTACAATTTACAGAACTCCTCTTGACAGGATGTTCAGTTTTTTACATAAACAGCAATTCCTTTCTCTTCCCATGGTGTGTGCTCGTGCACCACGCCACTCAGCTGAACACATTCCCATTTTCCCAGAGTGTACACTGGTGGTACTGGGTCACACAGTCAGAACATATTCTTTAACAGATTTGTGTATACTTGTGGAACATCTGAACCCACAACAATGGCCTTTGTTTTGAAAACTGGAACCTTTTCATGAACTTGCTATCCCTGCCTCGTAAGCTTCCAGTTGGTGTTCCTCCACCCTTTGCCTCAAACAATAGCCTCTACCATTCCATCAGGGTTACGACAGTGGATTCCATTACCCTTGAAATGCTGAAGTCTACAAAATATACTGTACCCCACACACTTGGTGAACATTGGGCACTGATAGTTGTAATATAGCATTATCTATGGGGACATGCATCCCTGATCAGATTCCTGCATGGATAACTTGTCTCACAGAACAGTAGCCATGTAATAGTTGCTCCTTTTTTTGGTATGGAAGATAACCAATGAGCAGGGACCCTGGTTTTCCATTTTAACCGGTAACACTGGTAACAATCACAGAATCCTGCTTGGTTCATGGATTTTGAATTCTTGTACTGGTGCCTCATGGAAATTGCATGTCATTGCACAGAATCCCTAAGATTTCAGCATCATTTTAAATGTTTTTATTTTGTCTTTCTATGCCCCCTTCTCACAGCATCTGTCTCCACTTTTCAGAGATCCCTAGGCTGGGTATCCCCTAGCTTCACCCCAGATAATGCTCAGGAACTCCTGTGGGCTCCTCAGTTGTTTGAATGAAAACTAGTCTGAATGAAAGTATGTTCACAAGGAAAAAAATGCTACTTATGACAAGACTTCACAGTCAGCACCCCATTAAGGTGAACTGGATCATTTGCACCTTTTCTCCCACCTGCTGTTTCAGTCTCTGTGCCAACAAGAAGTTTTCTGATAGACTGCTTCAACAAAAAGCAAATTTACCAAGTTTGGATATATGAACACATATACTGCAAGGTGACTGCTTATAGAACTGATTTGCAATGTATTTTGATAGATGCATAGCCTATTTTAGCAAATTAAATCAAGGTTTTCACCCTCACAAACCAGGAAGTGTCATTTTGTGTATTGGAGCCTGCATTTGGTGACCTTTGACACTCATTACCTTTGCAATGTCATTACAGGAAGATCTGTGCTCTGCAATTAAAATTAGTTCTTGGTCACAGCAATTCTGTCTTGATAACAGAGCTCTTGGTAGCAGCATGCAGCATGACAATGGCAATGTCAAACAGTTCATTTTCAGGATCCGATAATGAAAGCATTATGTTGTCCTGCCCTAACAGTGATCTTTCGGACACTGACATAGTGCCTCAATTTGACAGCCGCTGCATAGTAGATCCCCCATAGGGATGACCCTATGACAGCAGCGAGAATGATGTGGGCAGAAGCTCAGGCAGTCACAGCAGTAGTCCAGATCCAGTCCAGTACAGCAGCGAGAGCAGACTTGGCAACACAGACTGTTAATACTATATTTTGCTACTTAGTGCTACGGTTTGATTCCCGTCATTGCTGTCATTTTACCGTGTAAAATCGAGGTATGGTGTGTGTTCTGTTACTCCCAGCATCGATCTGCCCACACAAATGCTAGTGATAGTACCCTGGATTTTTATATTTCTTTTTGGGGGGATTGCTTTCCCTATGCAAATGAGTTGTTGGCCACTCCAGCTTGACACTGAGAGCACGGCTCGATCTGGTGGCATTGCTTGAGCAGGATAAATGGCTCACAATTTGTCCAAATCCAATTTCTCCAAAGTTCTCACCTGGAACTAGTTAGTAGTGACCGCCCACCAATTGATTTATCAGTCATTCACTCTGATGGAGCACAAGGTGGAAATTACAAGCAGGCACCTTGCACCCCAACCACTCCAAACCCCACAGCTGCATACATACACTTAGAAAAATGCTGCAGCAAAGAAATTTTATTATCTGTAAATTATTTATACTGTTTGAGTCTGTCTTTGCCCTAGTGCCAACTGGTCTAGGCTATAGCTTTCTTCTCTCTGTATATGTGTGTGTTTGGGGTTGGGGGCCCTGCTTGTACTTTCCCCTTTAGAGGTATCAGTGACTGAGTAACGTGTTGAAGTCACCGGTTCACCTGTTTATGGCATGTTATGAATTTAAAACTGCAAATTATTGCACCAGCTTTGCGTTACCTCTAAGGGCTCAGGAACTATACAGACTGCAGCTGTAATTAGTGTCTGCATAAGCATCTGTAATACCATCCTGGCATTGGCTTATTGCCTCTACATGTATGCCTTCAGGTGCATTATGAATTGAGCAAAAAATGCACCGTACATTCAGTGATTGCCCCCCACCCCCCAAGGTTAAAAATGACACTGCCAATACCCTTCTCATGCAGAAAGAGACTGCATTTATGTTTTGATAGCCTAAGTACAGTTTGATTGGTCCACTACAAAAAGGGACATATCCTTGCAGTAGGTACTTAAGTGTTAGACTGTATTTGAACTACCCTTCCTCTCTTATGTCACCATACTTCATTACCACTTCGGTCTGTGTCAAACGTTTGTGTTTTCCCATTTTTCCATTACAGTGGCTCTCTGATGCACATGCATAAAGTGTACAGCAAATACAACAGATGCTGCACTATACTGTCTCCATGCCTTACGGATGTCATGGTGCATTGTGTAGACTCCTTGCATTCATTGCTGTGTAGCCCATATTTTGGTTCAGACATTATTCCTAAGTATGCCAGACTGACTAGCACACTTTGCAATATAACACCATAGAAGCCATACATTGGTACCACAGTGTCGGAGAGGATGGCAACTGCAGTCTCTTCTTTGCTGATGCTCTGGAGCACATACAATGATGCTATAATCCTAATTATAAATAAAGACTGTATGTTAAAATGTTAAAAACTAAGTGTTTAGTTTTGAGATACACTGTAAACTATGTACAGTATAACTATGTACAGTATATAACTGATTTTATTGCATTAATTTTTAAACTTAGCGAGGAGCTGGCAAACTGGAGAAACAATTCAGTGTACCATGTTCCTTTATTCATAAACATCTAAGTATACTTTGGTGATCAGTGTTATGGTGCTTGCATGAGAACACCAAATGAGCCAAAGAAAACGCAGGAGCACAGGAAGAAATATAAACTGTCTATAATGATGGTGACAATCAGAAATGCAATAGCAAAGGCAGTTTACTGAAGCAATCACACTGGAAGCAGCACGCCAAAAATATACAGTTTATTGCACTGTTCTCCTGTGATTGGACTGTGCAGCTCAGTGCTTATACTCTTACTGCACATTACAATTCTGAACTGTTGAAAAGTCATCCATTTAACACAGACCTCTATGTACCAATACTGAAAAGCTTACTGCAATTTATAGAGCTGCCCAGTTCAAAAGTCATCCTTCTGTGTCCCAATACGCTACAGATTACAGCTCCACTCAGTTAAAAAATGTATTTTTATACAGACTTGTTGTTATAATTATGTACTTGCAGCACTTACTAAAACTGTAACACTGTGCCTCAAGCAATGTAGATTGTGATGTTCCTAGAACCGATGGACCTAGGACACAGAGCTTAGGCAGATGAGTAAAATTGAAAATCAGGAGAAATTACCACTTCTGCAATCCAAAAGCAAGTATCCGTCTCAGCTGCCAATATAACAAACAGTTTAAGTCATCAGTGCTGTAATTTTGCCAGTTCAGTTTTGGATCTACACTCACTGAGGCTGGGTCCAGGAAAGATGAATGAACAAGCAGTGAGAAAGGTGCAGTTGGAACACCTTCCCTGTGCTGATGTCACTCATGCATGTGGATCTACTGGTCATGCGAACTTCAAACAAAGAAAAACATGCAGAGACAACTGTGGCACAAAATGTTAAAAACTAAGCATCTGAATATATTTAATACTTAACTTCAGGGCAGCTGAGCTTTGTACCACTCAATGAAGGGAAGGAGATCTGCAAACATGACATCGGAGGAAGTTGGTAAGTCACTTTAAGTATTTAAATGTACTTCTGTTTGGCCAGTGGATGTTGAAAGCACATTCAATGACATACAGAAGGTAAGACCCCAGGGGCTGTATGATGCTGGTGGGCAGACTGGTGCTCAATCCACATCTGAGCTCAGACATGAAAACTGGGAGACACCCTTTTCATGGACACCAAGTAAAAACAAAACCATCCACATGTCTGAGAGATGCATGAATCCATTTGAAGGTCCTCCACTAATCACTTGTGGATTTGTTAGGTGAAGACACTTTATTTCAAAGAAGCAAATTCAAACAGTTTTTTTTTTGCTCCTCCTACCCCCTGGCCATCCACTCCTTCAGGCCTGCCAAGGCCCCCTACTACCGCTGCTGAGTCCCGACCACCATCCACTGCTCCTATCTGCTGTGCTACCAGGTAACCCAAAGTAACCCTTCATTGAGTGGGGCCCCTACTCCTGTGGGAGCCTACCAGGGGAGGAGAATTGCCCCAAAGAGCTTCCTGTGTATCCTGGGCATGGCAGGGGTCAGAACAGATGCATGTCTGGGGCTTCCGGCTAATGGATGGACCAGCAGCCGTCCTTTGGTTGGCCAGCGGGTGTTTTCCAATTTTCTTGGGAGGATGACAGGCCATATGATGTCAAGGCACAAGCCAATGCCCATCACGCTCCCTCCCACAGTGAGGGCCAATGTGTTGTCATGCCTCTGGCCTCCTCCAGGGGCCAGCAAATGCTGAGCCATGAACTCAACCCCTCCGTCCCAGGAGAAGGTGATTGGTCATTGGACACTCAAGCCTTCACCCACCAGCTGGCCCTCTAACACCCAAGTCTGTTCCCTAACCCTGGTCAGCGGTGTCACAGGCAGAAATCCAATTCAGGCAGTTAAATTATAGATAGGAAAAAACAAAGGTAGTCCACCTTAGCGGTGATGGTTCAGATTAATTTACAAATGAGTTCTAACAAGCAAAGAGACCAAGTCATTTGTAACTTGTGCATGTGGGGTGTGGGTGTTGAAGAAAGGGAATCATAGTGCTGTCACTACTGCCATCACCCCAGAGGGATGTGGACTGCATTGTTGCTGCCGCCATCACATCAAAGGGGGTGGGGGCTGTAGTGCTTCTGCCATCACCACTGGTGGATGGGGAATGTAGTACTGCTGCCATTACACCTAAGAGATGGGAGCCACAGTGCTGCTGCTTCTGTCACACCTGAGGGAGGGAGGTTGTAGTGCTGTTGCTGTCGCCATCACACCAGAGGGATGGGAGCCATAGTGCTGTTGGTGCCTCCATCACACCTTAGGGATGGGAGCTATAGTGCTGCTGCTGCCATCACATCTTGTACCTAAAATAACTTTAAATTGGTACAAGGATGGAAGGATGTGCAATAGTGGAGGTCAGAATTGCTAAAATGCATGTTAGCAGAGTTAAACATTGTTAAATAAAGTACACAGAACAAAATACTGGTAAAACCGGATTTTGGCTTAGCAAACACCGGTGACAATACTGTTTTTTACAACGTGCAAAATGGAACATGCCCTTTCTCAGTCCCGGTAAACCAGTGTCCCTGCCAATAAGGCATCCTTTTCTACAAATTAGTTGCTCATTTTTCTAGACATTGAAACAACCCCAGAGCACATTGTCATCCTGTATTCAGAACGTTGTAGCCTCTTTCTTTAGTATGAGAACAACCAGGAAACAAGTCTTCCCCTTGTTAGCTTGTTAAAACAGTCTGTTACAAAGTCCATTTCAAAAGCAGCTGTATGCACAAGGACCTTCTGGGGATTGCACCCTTGAATCCACTGAATTTGCAGTCCCTTTCTCTCCTCCTGGAATGAAACTTAGGAATCCTGCTGAATAAAAGTCTCTATCACTTCACCAATAGCTGGTGATTGTAATACAAACTAGGTGAGAAACACAGGGCCTTAGACTCAGAGCTCCCTGTCAGAGATCATGCCACTGTCAATGTTAGTGATGAACTAACTGTACATTGTAAATCTCCCCCAGTGCAGCTGTTCACAGACATGGTTATGCTGCTGTGAGAGTTTCAAATGACATAAGCATCCTTTTCTCAGGCTAGCTGAGTAAACAATGATGCCATTGTATAAGGAACACTTACGTGGGGATTGGGAGGTTACATTTGGGTGCAGAAATGATAACAGTATCCCACTTCTGTGGTGATCTAGTGCCATCCCTTTCCTATCCTGTGATTTTTGAATGTGACGTTATAGTAATGAATAACATATTCCCCTGTTGTGTTGGCATAGCAGTTTTAGCCCTCAGTCCCGTATTCTAAAGCTGCACATAGTATTATTGAATAAAACATAATCTGTGATTGTGCCATGGTTGTTCCTTGACCCCACACAGTAGCAGGTGGTGCCCTACATCCTGTTCCTCCAAATCCATCTTTTTAGCAGTATGTGCATATGGAAATATGTTTTGTGAATAGAGGTTGTAGTCAGGCAAGTAGGTCTTCTGGTTGCAGGCAGTATCATTGCAATGTGCTGTTCAGTATGTACACTCTGTGTTCCTATGGTTAGCTTTCAGTGCACATATAGCCAGTTGGCCTGTATTTACCTAGATTTCTCTTACCATTCTGCTTCTGTTTCTAGGTGTTTATGCAGTAATTGTGTAGTGATGCCCAAAGCTGTGGAATGTATCTGCTGCAAAGAGACTGATGTTGTACTGCAAGTCACTGAACGAGGTTAATGCTGCATGCATTGTGGCCCATCCTGGCTTCATGTCAGTGTGCCTCGATGTGTGCTTTCCTCGCACCACATACAATGCTTTTAGACAACAGTATGGTGACCTGGAGGAAGCCCGATAACATGAGTCATTTTTTTTTCTCATAATTTTGTGAACTTTGGTGGTCATAACTAGGCCCGATTCTCAATGCCCTTCGGTGGTGCACTGATCTTGAGACAAAAAGGCATTCTGTTTTGACTTTACCTGGTACTGTGCTGTACCAGCTTTTAATTCCTGACTGGCAATTTTAATAAATGCCCAAATTCCTAGTTGATTGCACTTCCATTAACCTAGCCCAAATGGTGCCTTTCAATTATTTAATTACTCAATGGTGGTCTACTGGCACCACCTATTCATGGACAAATATCTCATATTGTAATCTTATTGCCATGTGATGCATGGATGAACATGCCATAATTGTGATGTAGGCCCAGTGGCTTTGAGGGTTGAGGAAATGGATATTACACCATGTGTCATGGTGGCAAACTGAGTTTGGGTGTGGACTCAGGCCATCATAGGTTGGTAGGGAGTAGAAGAGTGATCATGCCGATGAATGATCTCTTCTATGGTGATGGGATCGAGGGTCTTTATCGCCTTCCAGTGGCTCCCAATGCAGACCATGGGCACTGCATTAGCTGGGAACATAAGATGGGTGATGGCGGTATAAATCTGCTGATGGGGTGGTCTTGTTCCATGTCACACCTACTTTGCTGCATGCCCACTGCCTCGGGCCAAGCACACAAATGGACTAAAATCAGTGAGGTGAAGGGTGTCATTGTGCAAAAGACAGTAGGTGAAGTCACTGTTATAGCCCATGTTGGTGCAGTCTATGGCCATTCTGATTTTTATGAACATGGTACTAAATGTAAACACCCAAGATGTGTTGAAAAGGAGCAAGGATGCACCTACATACATTTGTGAAAATCATTACTTGACAATGGAGAGCTGATAAGATTTTTATTGACTTTAGTACATTTGACATAGGACATGTAGGAGTTTAGCAGAAGTGGTTGCAGTATGTAATCAATAGATTTTATTCTGTATGGTGAGGGCTTCATTTCATGGATCTGTTAGATGTGATGCCTACAGTTAAGTAGGTCAAAATGGTATGGGTTGTTTGAGTCAGGCAATTGCCTTGCACATTCATCATATCTGGTACAGCAGTGATCTCCAGCTTCTTAATGACTGTAAAAATCCAATTTCTGACTGGCTGAGTTGCACCTGTTTCCTGTTGTAAATTGTGTGAAATATCTACTTTAAAAGTGCTACCTAGTGGTAAGCACAGCCCCATCCTCCCTATGAAATCACTCCTAGTATGGGAAGTACAATACTGTCAAAGATGGCTATCCTCGCTACATTGTCGTCTTGCAGAACGATAGCTCTGATCATTTTCTGATCCATCATGCTGTCATAAATAGTTGGGGGTCTCCTGAGTGATGTTACTTATGCTGCTGTTGACTTCTGTCATGTTTGCTTCAGCTTTTGAGGATTATGGTAGCGGAAGGAACAGGACTGGAAAAGGCTGTGTAGTAGAGATTTCCATCTTTGACAGTATTGGTTTTCCCATGCGAGGAGTGATTGTTTTGGGGGGGGGGGTTGAGATGCATCTAGCTGGTGGCTTCAACCTTCTCATGTTGATCTATCGCATGGTTTGCAATGGAGACAAGGTGTCAGATAAGCAATCAGAAGGTAGAATGTCTTGTGACCATTGTACATATATTTGTACTTTGAGATTTCAGATTTAACCCCTTGTTTCTGTTTTCTTCCCTTGTGTAGGAGGCACAGATACACATCCTTTAGACAGTGCATAAGGTGGTGTTGGGGTTACCTGGGATGGCATGTCCATGTTGTCATACCCTCCTGTGCTGTTGTTGCCATCTGGAATCATTTTCCAAGTGATGAGTACCATGGTTTTAGTCCCCTCCAATTTAGAGGTCCCATCCTCAGTGAATTGCAGTCATGATACATTGAATCATTTATGAATTTGTTTTATTTAAACATAAAGTGATTTTTCTTGTGCATTTAAAAACTTTTCATAAAGAAATACATTTATTTCTTTTCTTAGTTGTGTTTGATGAGTAAGTTTTTCAAAAAAAGAATGACAGCCACTTACAGTATATATTACATGTCAACAGTGGTACAGATTGCAACATTTTTTAACTTCATAATTAAATAAGCATGACGATTGTTGCAATTGCACATAAACCTGTAAAGTTTCATTAAACGTTGCAGTAAACTTTGAAAATTGAAATTGCATTTCATAGATAAATCACCATGTATTACTTCATGATTAACACTTAATTTGAAAACCTGCAATATCAGCTATGAGTACTTTGCCATGTCATGTGTTCTGTAATAAATATCTGTCAACCACTCTGAATTCATTTTTTTATTCATTAAGAATCAGTGTGTGCACATTTACACACTACTACTTTAAATAAAGGACTTCATAATGTATTGCATAGTGACAGGAACAGTGTATAGCAAACTCCAACATGCACAGCCAGCATAAATTCAGTAGGCCTCACATTGTGAAATTAAAAACCAGCAGGTGCAGTACCTCTGTCTAACAAACATTGTGAGGAAAAATCTATTTATATGTTGCCTAAGGAACGATCAAAGTATAACTGATACTAACAGTGCCACAAAGCAATAATATGACATACAGTAAATAAGCAGCATAACAGCATGAAACCAATAATGGCATATTCAATGTAGCCCTCAAGGAACATGTTATTTTGCTGATTGAGAAAATGAAGGTGCAGAAGGAGTCAATACTCCTTATTTGGAAGGCACTGTGGCCATGAGACAGTTTGATTGGGTTGAATGTCATGTAACCTCTTTTTCTATGCTAGTCCTCTAAAAGATTGAGTGTGAGTTCTCAGTAATAGGCATCAATTTCCCAATCAATACAGCATTATTTTTTGCATTAATCAATTAACACTAGTAGTTATTGTGACACTCTGCCAGCTGCTTATTATTATATTTACAAATGTGATATAAATATATAGCATGTGAAAGTCTGCTTAGAAAAGAAAACAACCTAGCATTGGTAATAGTGACCTTTGTGACCCAAAGGTGTCAGTGTGCTGAATCAGCAGGCTGTCATAAAACTGGCCAGTGGAAACACTAATTAAAGACTTCATTCAAGAGTGACAGTTTATAACACCTTATACCATGCTTCTGCTTTTGAAGTTGGGTCCAAGTATGCATTTTATGACTCTGGAAGGAAAGAAGACATTTGGCTGATCTCTGTTGGTTTTCACATCTAGAAGAGAACTGGGGACAGGATGTGAGTGTATAAGCCATGAAAGGAACCTGCTTGCAAAGAGATAGTCACATTTTTTTTATTGGTAACTGCTGATTTCCAGACAGCAGAAAAATAATATCCTTTTTCAACATTCATACTCAGATTACAGAGTGGTCACAGGGCTGACAGTGACCTCATGGGTGCTGTGACCTCACAAGGAGATGGGGAAATGGATTTTCAAGTTGTCAAGCATCTGAAGGGAAAGAGGCTTTTATCTCTGGAGTCTAAGAGGAGTGAGATGCACTTGGTCTCTGGACTGAAAACAAGGCACTTTTTGAAAGACGTAATTCAGCTAGACTTTAAAGTATTCAGGCTTTTTTGTTCTGAAATTTCCAATTTAGTTCTGACTGTAAGTATTTATGTTACATGTTCTGTGTTTGGTATTTTATCTATTTTTAATTTTTAGTAAACACTATTTTCCTTGATATTCTGCCTGTGAATGCTGGAAAAGTGTTAATAATTCTGACAACTGTTAAATGCTCAAAAAGGGTGTGTTACTATCTTGCTAAAGGTAAGACTATACCTAGGTCTCATATTGAGTCGTAAGGGTAGACTTGGGAACCTGACTGAGTGCCACTGTGTGAAGGATTGTATTGCATTTCCCTGGAGATAATACATATCTGAGCCTGTTAACTGGATGTTCTAGTGAAAAGGTTCACATCTGACCCCCAGGACTCAAGGCTAGTGGGTGATTTGGACCCTAAACAGACAGGAGGATTACCCTGTTTTTCTCCTGTTCACATTATTGCACTTCGAGGTTTGGCACTGTAGGAGCAGAGGGACTGACCTGTGGAGCGTGTTTGTGACAGTTATGACTGTCCCTTTTGTCAGCATGTCCTGGGCGCTTTCCGTACCCGTGTCTACCATCACAGTATAAGCAATATACAAGTTTGTGCAGTTCATGAGCTCTTTACTTATGCATTCATCTTGGTTTAAAATGGGTTGTGTGCTGTTTAACAGCTGATGCTTTGTCAGGGTGGATAAAAGAAGAACACAGTGGTGGAGGAATGCAGCCATATAATTCTGATTTCATGCTTGGTGCAATCACTATTCCTTGGTTCTTGCATATATTCTGAGCCTCTTGAGGAGATCTTGGACATACCCTGTGGAGATGACCTAACTTATGGAATTGTTAGTATAAAAATATTACAGGCTATATTGTTAAAAGTCTTGCGAGACATTGTGGTGCTGGACTGGTGGTGCAGAGTGTTGAGGCATTTAGTCTTACCATGCGTCACACCCACCTACCGGAGTTTGGAAACAACCTCAGGTTGTGGGGGAGCTAGAGGGGATCAGAACCCCTCTGTTGCAGAACACACTAGTTATGCATAGTTGCCCACCCAGTATTCTCTAAGTGTCATCAACTCTGTCGGTAAGGGCTTGTCTGCTGACTTCCCTCCAGGGGAACATCAGTCCAGTGTCTTCTGGAAGAGAACTTTTGGCTGTGAGTTGCTTACTGGCCAGACATGCAGCTCATAGGTGACTTTCTGAATTTTTACCAGTTGTTTTCATTGCCATTTTGTGTCATTGTTTATGTCATGTACCCCTAGTATGTTGGGCCAACACAACATGACACCATTGGGTGGGCTACTCACAAACATTTGAAGTATGCATACTAAGTTTGCACCCAACCTCCAATGCCCTATGTTCATGTCACTGGTGTGACAAAGTGGATTGTCATGCTGTGATAAGCTATCCACACCTCCCCGATAGACATTATCTGTCCAATGGTCATTCAAACAGCTCCTTCCATGTGTGAGACCTTTTAGCCCCTTCACAATATGAACATGGGTTGCCTGTGTGACATGAGGTAAGGCGGCGATGCCTTAGCCATCCACACCAATGGGTCATACAATTACAGTGATGTCAAAGTTGTACACAGCAGTTGCAAGGAATGTCTGATGTTAATACTACTTAGAAGTGCTATAGAATAACATTTGTTGCTATATGTTAATCACACCGTACTGAAAGCTGGTTTCTCCCAAAACTTCCTTCACTACATGATCGCCTCTCCTTGTATTTTTTGAAAATGAATTGTGAATATGCCATTTCCATTTTCAGTGTTGGTCTACAGTCTTTCTTTGTTTTCATTGTAATGCATGACTGCCAACAGAGTCCTACATGACACTGAGAAGAATCAAATAATATAGTCAACTAACCAGGTTTTGATTTGTTTACTTTAGCATTATTTGCTACCTGCTATTAAAAATATGCAATGAGTTGCCAAAATGCCATGTTTATATCATTCCCAAACAAACGTGCACAGTACTGAATTGTACAAGTGATGCAATGGCCTGCATTCTCAAAGAGCTGTGGGAGTAATGCAGGTTGTGGTGCTACATGGATGTGGCAAACTCGAAGACAATCAGAACCATTGTGTTACTACAGTAATGCAGAGCTTTCATTTCTTATATGCTATATTAAGCAACCAGTCAGTGTTATACTTCTGAAGAAAGACAGCAAACTAACAGGTGGCAAGTACTTATAGACAGATTACTTTACATTATCTGGTCCCATTTCACTGTATGTGTTGTGGCATTGAAAACCTTTGTGGTTTGCTTTTCTGCAAATTGCCATGAAGGCCATGTCATGAAAGCAATAAATCTACACTGGGAGCTCGAAATTCTAAATTACCACCACACACACACACACACACACACACACACACACTGATGCTGAAGGCCATTCTACCTAATGTTTCTTTACACCACTGGTTATGTTGGTGTCTCAGTTGTAAGAACTCCTATTTGAGTGATTCAGCTAGGTCTGCAAGCAATATGTAGGAACAACTTTGTATAACTATACTAAACAGTACTTCAGAACTGACCTGCATTTCATGCCTATGTATGAATATACATACATTTTTGGAGCAAATTGATTCAGAAGGCTGTGGAAAGCCTCGATATTTGAAGTTTGGAACAAAGGTGACATCCTTGAAATGTCACTACACAGCCTTCGATTGTATGCCAACTCTTCTAGCTTCACAGATGCCTTTTTGCCTACATTGGATGAAATAATTCTGGTTACATAGCAGCTCTGTACACATGCCTTAGTATTGTATTTGTACAAGTCTGTGTTCATCCACCTTATGTCACTGTCACCTGGTGCTCTGATTAATAACAGCAACAACAGTGAGCTGTGGTTGTATATGCCTCCCCTAGCCCCCAATCCCTACAAGGTAAATAGATGCCTCCCATCCATGGTCCACCACAATGCCAGAAGGGACCCCCACCCCAACCGGCCATCATCAAGGTTACTTTAATTGAATCAGCCTCCACACCCCAGTGCGATCCCTGATCCCCAACACAAATAAAACTGCCCAAATATAGCGATATAGTGTCCATGTCCCAAAGTACTCCTGGTGGTCTAGTGGACTAACCCTCAACCCGGCAGTGACCTACCACCCGTCCCCCCACCCAGCTGACTGGAACATCCCATCTCTCACCACCATGACCAGCTGATGTCTGAGCTCCTTACAAGTGCATTCTGTAACTAGTATGCACTCAGTGAATGAGCTGTCATTCACTGAATGTGTACTACATACAGCATGGCCATGGTGCTGACATGTGGGCTGTGCCAGTCATCTGGGTCCAGAGGTGAAGCGAGTGATAAGTTACTCCACTGGAATACCAGGATAATTTGGGATCAAGGGCAATTTTATCACTGTTTTGGGCAGTTTTATTTATGTCATGGATCAGTGGGGGAGGGGCCCCACCTAGAGACTGCCCATACTGTCTTCACATAGTCTGATCACAGTGACCCAGGATGTAAGATGAAACTCCCAGTGATGCTTTCCATCATGCAAATTAGTACTTGGAGTGACTGCCAACATATGGGACCATGGCAAAGAGATTCTGTGAGGATAATATTGGTGGAAGTTCTATGTGGATTACTTACCATATAATGTTCATTATGAGAACAATGCCTGACTGTACTTCATGCCTTGGAAGTGAGACGCATCTAAAATGGAGCCCAAAAAGTGAAGAAATTGTTTGTTCCATGACTTTCTCATTTTGTAAAAAAAACCCTCCTTACTCTCTTTGTGTGAAATCCACAATCAAACATCTTGGATTGAGCAAGCAGTCATTATTGTATACAATTGGTATATTCATCAAGTGTCATATTACCTTTAGTTAACCATTTCTTCTTACAATCCCTGCCCCACAGTCTGCCATGTGCACATGTCAGGAAATGAGGATCATCAAAGGCGTGCAAGTTTTGAGTGTGACCAATAATTGATCTACACTTGGCAATGACTTCCTCATTCTTCTCACCAGATGATGATGCACTCCAGTACAAGTGGTTCACCAAGCTATTAGCCCATGGTTTCAGCTCCTCACATTTTTTGCCTTGTGAGATGCTTGCCAATTTCTTCCACACACCTGCAAAGAGTGTACAACAGTTGGATGTTACAAAACTTTTGTTTTATGCTATTAACTGGCATACATAGAGGCCAGCATCTCTTCCAAATAAGTTATCATGCCCAGTATCATACATTGTATAGTTATGTAGCCCAACACTTAGTAACAGTAACTGAAACCTGATACACCGCATATCATGTTTGGTACATAAGTGTACCTGCTTACAATCATTTCAAGAGGGATAGTGAGGGCAGCGAAGGTGGGAGAGTTGCCCTGTATTACAGAGAAGGTGAAAAGGCAACACAAGTTCAAGGTAAGCAGGGTAGGATGAGGCACTGAGGATCAGCCTTGATCTGAGTAGTGGCACAGCAATACAAATAGAGATTAAATGCAAGTCTGCTGCACAGAGGGAGGAAACGGTCAAGGATCTAGTGGGTGTAACACACATAAGCTGGAAAAGAAAGTTGCTGCATTGCTGCGGGGAGATTTCAATATGCCAGATGTGGATTGGACCACCCAAGCAAGTGCTTGTTTCAGAACTGGCTGACCGACAGGAGACAAAAGGTGGTAGTAAATGGGTGCAATCCTCAGATAGGGAGGTAACTAGAGGAGTTTCTCAGGCATCGATCGTTGGAAAAATCATGGTCAATGTCTTTGTTTGTAACTTTGCCAAGGGCAGGAGGGCAAATGTAGCCTATTCACAGAAAACACCAACATCTGCAGCAGATTGGATACTCCTGGCATGGTGGAGACAATGAAGAGGGCCAGGAAACTAGAAAAATTGTATGAGGTGTTGCATTTGTGATTCAGTGTCAGATGTAGATTTACAGCAACTGCATACAAAAGGCACACATGACCAATTTCTGAAGACAAGAAATGATGACAAGTACAGTACTAAAACTGATGATTTGTCTTACTTTTGCAATATACCACACATCAAAGTAATGATCAGTTTCTGGCATGCATCCACTAACCCACTTGTTAATTTGTGAATGCCGATCTGTGATCAAGGCTCCGATGTGTAAATCATTGGATTCGATGTGTCCCACAGCACACTTTAAACCCTCTAACTCCATATATGAACTGCCACCATGTTCATTGCTCTGTTAATGTGAAAAATTACCATGTAAATGAATGTGAAAGATTACTACTCAAAGTAATCATGCAATGTTGGTGAACCTCACTTGAGCTTCTGTATTTATCAGCTTGCAATGTATTGCTCACAGGAGACTGATACCAATGAAACATTGTGCTATAAAATTGCACTGTAATTTGAAAGTCCACTAAGTATAAACGATATGGAAAGTTTCCATGCCACAGATATTAGGTGTTGCTTTACTTATCTGCACATATTAGGACCTTCAAATCCTCACAAACTGTCAATCTTCAAGACAATGCAGAAACAATGTTTGAACCTTTTTAACTAGCATATGTTTTGCTATAAAAATTAAATTTCCTATCATCTGCCTACAAAGATCTATTACAATACCTGTACATTGAGATTAAGAATTCATATTATAATATGGCTATAAAAATCTAGTAATTGGACTGGCTGTGGAGCTCAGAACCAGTGTTAATATCCCATAATGACAACACTGGAGGAAGGTCCATTAGCCTCTTCACAATAAAATCAATAGAACTAGCCATTCTGACTGCCATCACAAATGTGGCTGTCACCTTTACTCACTAAAACCTTCACTATTTTTTAAATCCTTTTCACAGTACATCACATGGTCTGTAACAGATGTTAAACGTTCACATGCCACTACATAAGTATGTTCCCATTCCACAACAAAGACTGGTCATTCAGCATTGGCCCATACATTAACACATTCCTACTTGTACTAGTGGCACATCGATGATGGTGCCAGTCTCCATCTGCATTACTGTGTATGTTAAAAATGTTGCACTGTGCCCAGGACTATCTGCTCTGCCATCAGCACCACATACTACTGCCCATTGTTTTGCATGTAGTCCAGCAAATAGCCAATCTCGAGTTTCATGTCACACATTAATAATGGCTGGCAGAAAATGTTAGCCTGTTGTCTAAAAGTCCCTTCAGAAATGCAGCACATACCCATATGGGAAGAACAGCTAATGTTTTGCTGACTTATGTACCAGCAAACAATACTGAGGCTGAGAACAATACATTGCCTAGAGGACCAAATGATGGCTATCTGGTCCACTGCCACCAGAAGTGCTCTGGTCAGGCCCCAGAAAGACCACCTCAGCCTCATCCGAGGGCCAAGTAGTTGTTCTGGCTGACCCTACTCGGTCTTTTCCTCTGAGAAGAACCCATCGGTGAAAAGGTTACACGGGTTACTCGAGGCTGGCTGCCATCTGAGGTGAGGATGGATGGTGGCAGAGCGGGGGTACAAGTGAGTGATGGGAAGTAACAAGACCACTGATGGCCTGAAGGAGAGGCCAATGAGGGAGATAACGGGAAGGAGGAAAACTGATAATACAAAATAAAACATGTATTCCCTGGAGAAGAGGAGGGATGGGGATATGATCGAGACCTTTAAGTACCTAAAGGGAAAAACAAGGCTAAGATAAGAGATATATTCCAAATCAGAAGGGGATACTAGAGGGCATTGACTGAGGTTGGGGGGATACGAGGGAAATCAGGAGACATTACTTCACGGAGAGGGTGGTAGACAACTGGAAAACTCTACCAGAGCAGGTGGTTTCCTGTATGATGGTGGACTGCTTGAAGAGTGGATAGGACAGAGTGAGATGGGGAAAGGACTATGAGAGGGGGTGGGAAGGGTGGTGCAGCTACAAGGTGAGGGGCTAGCTGCAAAATTGAGCAGACTTGATAAACCATTTGGCCTGTTTCTGTTTGGCTTTCATATATTCGTATGCCAATCTACAGTTCAACTGTTACACCTCACCTGGAGTATGGTGTACAGTTCTAGATGAACCATTTACGAAAAGACATAGATGGCATGGAATGAGGGCAGAGAATAACCAGTAAAAAGGTGCATGGGCTAAATGTGAAAACATATGAGGAAAGGACGAAGGAGCAGGGCATGAATCCTTTGTAGTCAAGAAGGTAGAGAGGAGATATGATCAAAACCTTTCAATATGTGAAGAAGATACATAAAGGGATGGATAGCTTACTTTTAGTAAAGGTAGATAAAACCATTAGTGTGTGCATGGACTGAATGTAGAGGGGGAAGTTTTAGGGAAAACATTAGGAAGTATTACTTCACGGTGTTAGTGCTTGAGCCCTGGAGCAATCTACAAGAGCAGGTGATGAGGGCCAGTACAGTTGAGGGCTTCAACAAGTCCTGGGACTAACACAAGGGGTAGTCAAGGGCAGGAGGAGGGAAATCTTTGGAGTGGGGGACAAGAAAAGGGGGGAGAATGGCTTGGATCAATAGCTCACTTGGCTACTTTTCGAACAACACATGTCTATGAATCTGTGAATATAACAATAATTTGAGATTCCAATCTGCCAAACAAAGTGTTTAGAGACAACCAGTAGTAAGACAACAAGAGGTGTTGCATGGCTAAACTTTGCCTGTGTCAGCGTGTACTAACATTTGAAATGTGGTATAAGTCTTTATCCATTCGCAATTAATTTTTACAAGTGAAATAAATGCATTTTTTCTCCCAATATATACATCACATGCAGAACTGCCCCGATTACAAGCAATGGATCACCTGGAATGTGTTAACAATTATGTTGTTTTTCACCCAACTCCAAGGGCCCCCCCAAACAAAAACAAACAACATATTACACACCTATGTTCACATTACCTACTCTAGTGTATCTGAACCTATTCATATGCTACATAACACAAACAATAACTAAATGTTTTCACCGCTTTACTAAAAAACAAAATGTTTTCATAGTAACAACACCTGACTAAAGAGATAATGAGAAGAGCTTACTTGCTGTCTAACAATTCTCAGACAAATAATAGATTTCCATTTAAAACAACTTTACATGAACCATACTCTTTGCACATCAAATGTTAGCATGTGCCATATAAGTACTGTTATTGATTCTAAGGAAAAACAACATAACCTGAGTACTAATTAACTAAATGTATTTAACTCTTAGGCTGCCGACAGAATTAGAATGTATAGGAATTCCGGACTGATATATCAGTCTGCGGCCCTGCAAGGGTTAAATCATGACAGTACATTCTCCCCAAATTAAAGCAAACCATTCATTACTGATTGGTCCTACCGGAGGTTAGGACCCTATAAGGAAAAACAGCACTGCCTCTTTAAAAAATGATGTGCTAAGAGGAGCTGGCGCAGGAAGTAAGCCATCCATGAGACAAGTGTTCCACATGGTGCTCACGGCTTGGCCGGGTCCTCCCAGCTCAGAAATTTTTAAGAAAGTAGTGCCCTTTTTCCTATGCATGGTCCTGACCTCTGGTAAGACCAATCAGTAATAAATGGTGATGATAAAAGCAGAGATCAAGGACTAAAGAATGAATATAATTTCAGTTTTGTTCCATTACAACTGTCCATGTAAAGGAGACAGCGTATAACACATGCTTACCTTTATGTACACCTCTCGCACAGGTCTGTGTCTTCTTGGAACTATGAGTTACTCTAACAGATTTAGGCACATTGGAATGCAGTTCGGCATCCATTGGGATCAGATCTGTTTCAGAGAAGCTGACATTTTCATCATACCACAAAGAAATATGGCTTTCCTGTTGTCCGATTCCAGCATCAATAGCTACTTGTTTATCACTGTGAACCATTTGTTCCTGAGGTGTTTGCTCTATGCTCTATATTGTTAAAAAAAAACTTAAAAAAACATTATATAACATCTTCACTTCTCAGCAAATATCTCTGTGGCGTTCAGACACTCCCCTCTTCCATATGTGCACAATATGTCCCTATGAAGTATTAAGAAAATATTAGGTTATCACTACTGTACATATAACTCACAGACAGGGACACTAAAAAGCACAATTTGGTCGACATATACTTTCAGGCCACCATTTTCAAGGTTAAATTGGTTTACGCATGATGCATTCAGGTGAAAAAAAAAACAGTGTCACCTCACGTCTACCTATGCCACCTGAGCTACTCATGATGGCAGCCTACATTAACAGCAAGCTGACTGCCTCAAACATGGCTTAAGCAGCCGATGTACCCCATCCTTGGATGTGTCAAGTTGCCACAATACATGACGTAGTCACTACCTGACACATCCATGAAACTACTGCTGTTCTTAGACCTCTCACAAGTAGAGAAACAGTCGCAACCTGAATCAAGCCTCTGCTTATCAAACTATTTACCGACTGTTTGTGACAATGAGCTGACTCCAACTTTTGCTTACTTAACTGTTACAGCATAAATTATTCAATTCCATCTGCCATAGAAGGACCCCCAACCCCCCACCACTGTAAGGTGACACTACAAAAAACAGTTAACATATCCTACTCTGTCAGGATCCAAAAGGTTTACCTAATAATGATACATAATTTCCAAGCACTCACCCCCAACAATAATAATGCCATTCAACCAAAAAAGTACTGTTTGACACCACACCCACACCAGACCCCAATGTCTGTAGTATGAAATTTTGTTAATAACCCCCCATCCTGCATGTACAGAGACACCCCACTGTCCCATGCCAGTAGGTACAGCTCATCTCCCTGAGTCCACTATCTTCCTGATTCTCAGCCAGTGAACATAACTGACCAACGCACAAGTGTGTAACTGTATGCCAAGTACAATGACAGTGAGCTCACAGAAACATAATGTAGTCATTCATCAAATAGTGGCCACACCATATAGTATTCATAGATTGTCATTTCAGTTGTTGCCCAGCCCAGAAGGCATGATGTGAGTAGTGCAAGTCACCTCCTGTGATTCAAGAAGGTGTTACTGAGCAGGGTGGTGATCACCACCTGCAGTCTAAGATAGAAGATAGACCCTGCATTAACAGGTCAGAGGTCTTATTTAGTAATATTGCTACACATGACATCAGGGCACACCATGGTCATCAGAGGAGCTAATAATTCCTATTAATACTTGCAACATTGAGGTTCTTGAACAAGGCCTTGGAAAAGAATAATTATTTTCATTACTGCCACCATTCCCAGCAAAGACACATTTATCCATATTCTTTTGCACATCACAGAAAATCAGTATTGAGGCCGGTCATGTGACATTGTGGAAGGCTGGAAGGAAAAGTATGCCGCTTTGCATATGACACAAAGATTTGCAACAGGATTGCTACAGAAGATGGGGGTGGAAAGGATGAAAAGGGACTTGGCAAGGTTGGATGAAAGGTCACAAGTATGGCAACTGACATTCAATGCAATGTAATACACCTTGGAAACACAAACACAGTACAAGAGTACACAGCGTGGGGGGAGGTACTAACAACAAGAAAAAAATGGAAAGGGGCCTGTGGGTAGTCACAGCAGATCACCTAAAGGTAGGTAGGCAGAAAATGTGAGAAGGCAGTAAGGAGGGCTGGGGGAATACTGGGCTGCACAGTAAGAGACAACATTATCATCAGAAAACAAGAATTTGTCATCCCTCCGAACAGACAGATGGTGAGACCCCATCTGGTGTACTGCAGACAGTTCTAGAGACCCCATCTCCACAAGGACATAGACAGGATGGAGGCAGATCAGAGGAGGGCAATAAAAATGGTGCAAGGTCTGCACCAGAAACCAAACAAAGACAGACTAAAGGAGCTTAATATGTATATCCTCGTGAAAAAGATTAAGAGGGAGGACATGATAGAAACTTTTAAGTACCTCAAGGAACCAACAGAGTCCAAGAGCGAAGCATCTTTCAAACAAATACATGTACAAGAACAAGGGGGCACAGTTTGAAGATAGAGGGGGGAACAGCAAAGGGGCAATGTGAGGAAGTATTTTTGTCATACAGAGCATGGTGGACGCATGGAACAGCCTTGCAGAGGAGGTTGTGGGGCCAAAACATGGGAAAGCTCAAGAATGAATGGGACATACATAAGGAAATTATCGTTGTGTAGGCGTTAGTAGGATGTTGGTTAACTAGGATCTGCAGCTTATCAATACGTAGGAAATGAACAGACTGGGTTGGCCCAGCAGTATTTATCTGCCATAAAATTCTATATTTCTGTTTCTATAAAACAAAACTTTATAAATGTTGTGAAGAAAAACACCCTTCTCTTGCACAGGATTAAAAGCCTTGATAAATGGAATGCAGCCCAAACAACTTTAATGCCTGTGAGGCATTAGCTATGTATAAGTAGCCTTAACAGCAACTTGTTAGCTTGGCAAGACATTCCCTTACAGGCATAATCATATTTGTACTATGTGAGATGACATATCACTACTAACAGGTAGTGAGCACCATAGTATAAAGGCAAATACAATTTTCACTGGCAACAGCGTCATTGTACATGACAGTAGTCCATAAAGTATTCCAGATGTTACCGTTAGTCATAGAAATTCTAAGTACCTCACATTGATCAGGATTTTCTGGTACATTACTGCTTGCAGTTGCCCTTTCAACAGAGACCATGAATGGAGATGTACTTCCAGATGTCTTATGAAAAGATAAAGGGCACAAAATCACTTTTCAGTTTCCTATGACAACGGGCCTCAGACATTCCCAGTGAAACATTCAAATTGTATTCCAGCTCAAAACTGTCATTGTTGAAATGTTCCCTGCATGTTCTACTATTTTTGCTGGCTGTTGTCCACTCCTTTCGATGTCGTCTCACTGCCTGGGTCCACTTACTGCACATCACTGGGTTAACAGGAAACTTATGAAGGCTAATGTCCTTTCCAGAAGTATTTGAACACCCTGCAGCAATACATGTGGTCAACATTGTATCTGTATAAATGTGAAAAGAAACACAATTAGCAGGATGACATTACACAATCAACTTACATACTGCTTTGAGATTGTACATTGATGCAAAGGCCTGCTCTGGAGGGCTTATAAATCATATAGTATGCAAAAAAAGAAGTTGAGGTCAGCCCGGTGGTGCTGAGGTTGAAGAGCTGGATGCTACACCTCGTGCCACCGCGACCTGGGTTCGGGATCAAGAATGGGTCGAAGGGGGCTGGCAGGGAAGGAGAGGGATTGAGCATCTGAAGGACTGCTCTCCCTCTCCGGGGTGGGGGTTCACAACGGTCGGTGTCTAACTACCCCCTGGCAGAAGCTGGGGGTTGGGGATGCACGCTGTACAAGGGGGTAGAGTCAGGGGCAGATGCCTGGGTGAGATGCATGCGGACGCATGCGTGCTTATGCCCACTGGCGTCATGGCATGCAGCCGACTCAGGTGAAAATAGTACAGGGGAAAATGGTGGCACCCGATGTGGCTTGATGGCCATCCACGAGTTCGCTGGGTGATGGCACCTGAACGGGATCCATTAAGGTGGGGAGTTAGGGGGCTCCCTGCCACCCCGCTGTGGGGAGTAAGCTGCAGGGTTTACTGGGTGCCAGCGGTCCCGATAGAGAGACAGATGGCAGCCAGATCCCCATAGATAGGACTCTTGAGGCTACGGGAAGCATCTGGGTGGCCACAGGAGAATAAATAAATAATAATAAAAAAAGTTGAGAATAAAACACATCCTCTCTGTGGCAAGTTATCATACACTCAGCCACCAAAACCCCAGTAGCTACAGTATTTTTGTTGAGGGTGAGGAGTTTCCAGCATACAAACTTTATGTATAAAAAAAACCCCAACACCTCAATGAAGACAAAATGCTACATTCTAGACAAAATGGCATCATTAAAATCCGAGCAGAGGATTCTTGTATTACAAAAGTAACTCATTTCATTTTAACAATATTTATTGATCTTATCTATTTCTCCCTTAGTGACTTTTTTGCTGCCACATTAGCACACAAGACATTGCCAGATCTATACCTTGATCTGTGGTGATATTTACAAATGTTACTATTGTCCAAAGCCTGAGTGCAAAAATATATTATATGGTTTACATTTCGGTACAAGTACTAATTGCAGTGCTTCATTGCACTGCGTTACATCCTGTTTGACCTACTAACACTTTGTGTATGCTCAAAACACTTGCTCTCTAGTCTTATGCCTCAGAATTGCACTAGAGAGCCTATTCTTGAAGCCACCTGCATTTGACGACTGGTGTGGCAGAAATGGTGGCTGCATCCCATGCAGTTGTAACAAATGTAAGCAACTATTCCAGTCAGTTTCACTCATGCATCCAACATTCTGGAACAGCCAAAGAATAGAACCACATACCAAGGAAGGGCGTAGTCACAAGCTGTAGCACTGGGTAGACACAATCCAAGGTTAAGATAACGGGGCTGGTGGAGGTACCACTAGTACAAGTAACCAAGAACACATAGACACTAAAGTGTCAATCCCTACAGTCTGTGGCACAGGGCATGTTACCACACTTTGGTACAGCAACAGCACATGATGACACTCCTGTAACACACTGTGTCTACCTGGCTGCCAGGTAACTGACAGTCCAATCTAACCCCCTTATGACAGGTACCAGGTGGTGCAACAGCACCTCCACACTAACAGTTTCACTCTTCCCAACAAACACTGCCCTGGTCACAGTTCCCAAATGATCCCACCACCACCACCACCCTCCCCACACTGACAGACAGGGGAAAAGCCTCCTGCTCTCTCCTCCATCGCCAACCCACTTCTGCACTGGCACATCCCTCCTCACACCACTATAGCCTTCCACATAGAACACATACTTGGTAAGTGCACAGTGCACTATGGTATGTAAACACATGCTGATAAGCACCAATAATAAGAGGGAGGGCTACATAGCAAACAGAGGAGCAGTGATGAGAGAAAGGATCAATAAAATTACTACTTTGCACAATTCAAAACTGTAGTTACAGACAAGGGACTTGAAATGCTCCTGACCCATAGGCACACTAAAGCCAGAGTAGCATCACATGTGAATGTCAGGGTGCATCTATGCCCACTTCATGAAACAAAGTTATCAATGACAGCACAACTGTAGTGAATGCACTGCTAACATAACGCCCTCCCCCCATTAAACTACATTTCTATGTATGCCATGGTGGTATATTGTGTAAACCTTCCCCATTCCACACAACTCTTATCATCTACAATCCACCCAAGAGTGAAATCAGACATGGCATTGTGGGAAACACCCTTTCAATCCCCGATGTCACAAAAAACCAAAAAAAATTCCAGAGATATCCTGGAAGTGTACTGCCCCCCACCTCTATCCCCATTGAAACAAGCATATATCAACATGCCCACATTCCTCTCAGCAACTCCAACTCATTTCTGCAACTTGTACAACTCATCGCACCCCACCACTGTCAAATGCAGAATCTGCTTTGCAACTAATGTGCACTGTATTGCTTATTTTTTACTAAACAGCTCCTGCAAACCTACTGTAATGCAACTGCACCCTTGCGATATAACTGAGATTTCAATGGGTGGTGGGGTGCTAAAGAAAGCAATACTGTGCTATGACATGCACTGGTCACCACAGCATCCCTGAACACAAACTCAGTGCTGCCACATGTCAGCCAACCAGCCAAGTGACACAGACATCTGTTGCCTGGCCATTCACAAACAGGTCCCCAGCAAATATGGGACTCCTTGGTGCACCTTGAAACCCCTATACCCTTGTATGCAGATACTCAGACACATAGACAGAAGTTGCGTTACTCCACACTGTTTACAATACTTGGCAAACTTTCAACATAGACCATGCTGAAACCAGACCTCCTTACTCACAACTTGCATCTATGTCATTGCACTCCATTTTAGGCACAGAGAAAATTACTCTCCCATGCACATAACCCTGTAAATAAACATGTACAGGTACACTAGCCATGGCCACCACAACAAATAATATTTCACATATTGAAACAGAAAAGGGGAGGTGAATAAAATCAATATACTCCTGCTAAACCACTCAGATGATGAAAACGGGACCAAACAAAACCAAGAAATTATTCAGATAAAATGACACCAACGTGCAATGACATCCACACCAGACACTACGGAATGCTTCATCAGGATTACATCACACACTAGAATAATTGAATGAGACAAGACAGACCCACTGCCATATGCGACAACTGATGACACAGTAACCCTGTTGAGTCACAACAAACTGTATTACATCACCATAAATGGCATAAATCGAAGCCAAGGGGAATAAACTGGCTCATTTGCACAACTGTAGGGATTAGAGTGAAATAACACTTCCATGGCTTTACACAAAGGTCTCCACATTGCAAGGAAACTGCAAACATTCAACTGCTGTACCCAAATCTCTTCATGCGTCTTGTGTTATACCTGACCACATATACAACAACAAATAACACACTTCCCTAAACATAAAAGAAATCCAGTAAAAAATAAAACATCACAAAATACAACATGACACACACATATGGGTTGTGGTTTGACAACATTCAGGACATGTTGTGCAGATGCTGACTGAGTTTCCACACTACACAAACTATGACACTCAATGTCAGTTTCATAAAACAAAAATTTAAAAAAATGTGTTTAAATCGAAACTTTCACCTATTCATTGTGAACTATCACAAAGCACTACTCAATTACATCGCGACACATCAATACTATTTTACCACTGATGAAGACTCTGTCAGAGAAGTGTGACACACAGAGGATTACTGTCCTTATGGGGCAACACAGTGAAACTGCTAGACACTAACAGGTGCTGCTCAGCAGCACAGACTGCCCTACATATGGCCAAACACGATTCAGCTTTGGCAGCCAGTAACTCGCGTGGGAAGAACGGACAAAACGGAGCAGAAAAAAATAATTACAATCTTCACATACACAAGCAAATCAGAACCTTGCCAACACAGAGCCACCTACAGTGACATACAAAGAACCAGCATAAGGTAACACATACACACATGTCATCAGCTGCTCTTTAAGAAAGAGACACAGCGTAAAAGTACTTAAATCTTACTGAAGTTTGCAGCTTTGCTATATGTATGACTTTATATTAATTGTTTTGATATATTGTAGTTGTGCTTATTTGTATTTTGTGTAAATAATGACCTTATTAATGTGATAGAAATTTGCTTATGCAATTGTCTGATAATATTGGAACATGAGTATATGAGTATATTCTTTGAATTATGTATATTAAGTTTTATTGTATTGTATTGTATTTTGATTTTTCTTACTTTTGTACTCACCTGGGTTAGCTTCTGTAAATCGTGTCCAGTGCTTCCTTACCTTATTAACACATTTTAAATAAATAATTGAAACTTTCAAGCAAAAGTTTCAACATTTCAAGGAACCATAAACCACTACCCCAGCATCACTTTTTAACTATTACAAGACTTGACCATTTAAAATTACTAATAGCAGTACAATTACCTGTCCCATGTCTGTGGGTTTGAGTCCCGACACCAGTGACATACTGAAATTCAATGTTTTGGTGAATAGAGTATCTGGTTAGTAGTGTTTATGTAACTGTAGTTTACTTTTGACTGTTCTGTATTCCCTCCTTGGTAGGCAAACTGGATAGTGAATAGGAATAGAAAGCCCAGTCCCAAGGGTGAGCAGAGTGCCAGAAGAAGGAGGAGGCAGGGTGGAAGGTGGGGTTTTGCAACATGCTAAGCAGGGAACTGCCGTGGAAGCTGGCCTTTGTAGGGGATGGGAGAAGCTGTTACCCCACATAGAACCTTGGGCTTTAGCCCCTCCATTCAATGTTTTGAGAATAGGAGTATGGGTTGAAAAGCTTATGTAACTGTAGTTTACTTTTGGTTTTTCTCTATTCCCACCCTTGGTAGGGAAACCGAGTAGTGAGTAGTGAGTAGGAAATAGAAAGCCCCAAAAGAGTACCAGTACAGAGCTCAAAAGACTACCTCCTCCAACTCGTGGAGTGTGACCAGTAGCAAGCAGGAGAGGAAAAACCCAGGTAGAGGAAATCTCTGAGGACCTGTGGCTACTGACCCGTCTGTCCTCTGGGCAAACTAAGAGGAGATGAACCTAGGTTCTAGTAACCATATTCTAATTTCTGAATGAGGTGAACTGGTTTGAGAGAGGGCATTCCATCTTCAGAGTCTGTTAGATGATGCGATCTGGAAGGACGATTCCAAGGTTGAAGCGGCAGGTCCATTCTGAAGGAGCACCCAGATCCTGAATATGGATTAGGTCCAGCTGTAGAATGGATGAACATGGTCCAAAATTCCAATGTGAAATTGGATTATATTCAATGGAGTACAGTGACAGTCAGAGCATGAAAAGCAAGAGTTGAGAAAATGGGCTGCCAAACTCAGAACTGCAGGAAGAATGATGGGTCATGAATTCATAAAATAATATTTGTATTTGTTTATTTCAAAGTTGGTAACTGGAAAGGCAATGAACAGAAGCTCATTTCTAGGTGTGACCCAGGAAGGGGTACAGAGGAATAAAATACAGAAATTCATACTACAACATTGATAGCAAAGTTGTTATGAAGGGTAGGAATTTTACATAATAAAAGAATACTTTATACACTGAAGAAATATCTTGTATATGCAAAAATAAGTTTATATTGATTATATACAATAAATTGCAGCAAATGGGTACAAAGAAGCAGAGGTAAGTGAGTACTAGGAAGGTGAGCAGATACAGGCAGTAATAGGGTTGGTTTGAGTAGACACTTGATGGCAGGGAAGGAGGAGAAAACTACATATATCAGACATATATATGAGACTGAGTAGAGGACTTGACAGTGAGATGAGAGTCCGAAGGCTTGGAGTCCAGCAGTGAGTAATATGTTGCTATATAAGCATCTATGAAGATGATCAAGGATTCAGAGAGAAGCCATAGGTACCAGGTAGGAGAGGTAACATGGAAAATTGCACACCAATGAAGGAATGGTGGTATATGCTGTAGAGAAGGAAACTGGATATTGACTGGTCTAATTGGAAATTTCAGCACGAGTCTGAAGTTTGACTAGAGTTAATGTTGCGATAATATGATTCATATTGGCTCATATCCAGGAAGGACTGCTATTAGGAAATGGTGGACATGGGTATCACTGTAGCTTCATTGCCCAAGGCAGGAGCTTGAGTGGCACGGTGACTTTGCAGGTGCTGGAGCATCCAATGTCTGAATGCTGAGGGCAGCCCAAGAATGGGTTGTCGAATAACTGTATGGACTGATGTGGTAAAGGGAAGTTAAGAGCAGTGTGTACAATACAATGGCTGCCTAACATGCTTAGTCAGATACAGGACTGTTGTGGGGCATAACTGAAATAGTGAGACAGCCAGGTCAGTTGCAGATGTGCAGATTGGAGAATCAATGGGAACCTGCTCTTGGTTATGGTATCCATAGGAGGGAGGATGGGAGGTAAATCCAGATGGATGAGTTAAAAGGATCACTGTATGGGCAGCAGGCATGATTTAAGGTAACATGATGAAGAGATATAGATAACTTTTATAAAGTATGATGATGTCCAGGGGCCATGGAACGGTGGCTCTGATAGAGTAGCTTTAGTAAGGCAGCTAGGCACCAGATATCCAGCAATGCATGTTCCATGATAGTAGCCAGAGATAGTCTTAGGAACACCCAAAAGCTATTCAGGGAAGATGAGTTGAATAACATGATCAAACTGAGTCAGCACTTTTAGGAGAAGACTATGAGGAGAAGGTATAATGAATGATGCCAGTACTGATACGAGATATCCTGCAACTTCCGTTATCCTAAACAGTGATGGATATTTTGGGTTTAGTACATCTCAGAAGGAATTGGGGTCACATTTCCAGGTGAGAAGATTGGAGTGAAAGAGACTCCACTAAATCCAGGATCCTATGAAGACATTGGGATGTAATGATAGCATGCTGGTTGAATTAATAGACTATAGAAGGAAACATGCAGCGAGATGGTTGAGAGATGATATATTCTATGTTCTAGTTGAATGGGGTTCCAGAAATGGGTTCTTGGGAGGTTATGTGGAAGTACTGATGATTTTATGATGTCATAAGCGTCTATAGGGAATGCTGTTCAAGGGATTTTACTAGAATGGGGTTTCCTCAAGTGAAATGAACAGGTACTCCGTACATCATTAGAAGGGAGCTGTTATGATGGCTGAGGCAGGAGCATGAGACAGATGAATAGGTAGGAGTAGATGTTCAGGCAGGGATGCTGGATGTTGATAGCTGCAGGAATGCCCAAAAAGAGATATGGCAAATGTGCAGGAGCCTCGAGCCACCAGAGCAGCAAGAAGGAAGGCAGCAGTCCATGGACAGAGAAAAAAGTCCAAATCAGAAGGCAGTTGACCAGAAGGAGGAGCCTGAGAAGGAGATAGCAGAGGCCAAGCAGTGCTGACATGGGCAGGTGCAGATGAGTTACAGTACTGGGGACAAGCACCATAGCATACCAGAATAGGATGCAGGAAAGATGAATCAGGCTTTGGGTGGAAGGTTCATGGACAACCAAGAAACCAATCCAGGTTCAAGGTGTTTCTAAGGTGAAGTACAAGGCTTCCACCTCTGAAGGAGACATGAAAGTAACATACTGATAGCAATTGGCACTGCACTGATGGGGCATGAGGTTCCCATGTCTGAAGGAAATGGTGAACAGAAATTCTGATAACAAAGGTACAGCAGTGATGGGGAATAGGTTCCACCTCAAAATGAGATGGCGAACTGAAACAACTGACTGGAAAAGTGCAGCAGTGATGGGAATAGTTCTCCACCTCCGAAGGAGATGGTGAACTGGAAGTGCAGGCAGCAAGGTGCTGTGGTGATGGGGATAGGTTCCCACTCTGAAGGAGATGGCAAACTGAAATTGCTGATAGAAAAAGAGTCCTTGAATCACCAATGGTAGATTTCTGACTGGAGATGGGGACAGCTGAAAGGGAAAGCTATAGAAGGCCTCATGCACACATCCTCAAGATGAGCAACTATCATGTATCCAGCAGGAAGCAAAAGGGATGTGGGCAAATATGTCCAAGAAGAAGACAGGTGTGAATCAGAATCATCTGGAGCAGCAATGAGGAGGAGATGGCGACATGGAGCTGAGAATGAAGGTAGTTGAGCCAGATGGCAAGCCATGGCAACAATGCATAGGAATATAGGAGGAGGCAGAAGGCAACCAGCAAGGAAGTCCAGCACTGGGGGAGTTGAAAACCAAACAAGCTGGTGGGTCCAAATCCAGAACATTAGGCCAAAGGCAAGGGGAAGTACATTGATTCCATGGAAGTATAGCATGTAGTTGGGTGAGATAGGAGATTGGAGGCAAATGGTGTTCGGTGGTCCCATTCCAAAAGGGATGCAGAACTGGCTATCTGGTATAGAATGCATGTGGTTGAAACAATAAACTAAAGATATAGGCTCCCATCCCCAGCAGTTGGGATGAGCTAACCTTCACTCGAAATTGCAGAGTTAGGGATGGAGACTACAAGCAGATGGTATGGAATACAACTGGTTGGAGCTGAGTTTGAAGACTCATGTTCCCATCCCCCAGTGAGTGGCCCCAAGGATGAACGGGAAACTACAGACCGGTGGGCCTGACATCCATCGTGGGTAACCTAATGCAGACTATCCTGAAGGAGAGGCTGGTGGCCCTCCTAGAGGCCAAAGGACTACAGGACAGCAGACAGCATGGCTTCTTCACAGGGCAGATCCTGCCAAACCAATCTGGTGGAGTTCTATGACTGGGTAACTAGGCAACTGGACAGGGGCTAAGCAGTGGATGTCCTGTATCTGGACTTCAGTAAGGCATTCGACTCAGTGCCACATGGAAGGCTGGGAAGTAAGTTAGTAGGCACAGGGGCTGGTGAGATGGGTAGGGAACTAGCTTCAGGGAAGGCAACAGAGGGTGGTGGTGGGTGGGGAGCTCTCACACCCAAGGGTAGTGATGAGCGGTGTTCCACAGGGCTCGTGTTGGGCCAGCAGTGTTTGGGATATTCATTGCAGACATATCACTGGACATCAAGAGCTAGATTAGTCTGTTTGCTGATGATACCAAGGTAGGAGCAGTGGTGGATGACCTAGGGGATAGCAGGGGTTGCAGGATGATCTGGGAAGCTTGAAACCTGGTCAGACACCTGGCAACTGGGGTTTCATGCCAAAAAGTACAAGGTGTTGGGAGATCTCGTGATGCAGAGTGCTGAGTAGCAGCTCCCGCTTCCCGTCTCTTATTTAGCTCATTTTAGTGTTTTAATTTAAAATGTTCTCCTGTTTCTAAGACTTTACACTGTACAATAGCTGTTGCAATCTGGTCTGGTTATCTTTCAAGTGGATGGAGGCTTATATGAAGAAAGCCTCACAGAAGCATACCCCTCCAGCAACTCCCGAGAAGGCCCCTAAGAAATCCAGGGCCTCTGGTGGTTCTAGCTGTGATCTCCTGAGCCAAAGTGATGATCAGGAACCCTTAACACTGGCCAGATTTCTGAGGAATTCAAACCCTTTCGAGAGGAAATGAAGGATATGGCAACGGACTTGAAGTCGTTATCCAGAAAGTTAGATGAACTCTTATTGTCTGTTTCTGACAACGCAGCCCAAATTGCTTCTATTGAGAAAAGAATTGGTAGTCTCGACCCTGAACTGGTTTCAATACACCAGAAACTGTCTCGTTTAGAAGCCAAGCTCGAGGACCTAGAGGGTCGGAGCCGAAGAAATAATGTAGTGGTTCTCAGTTTACTGGAGGGAGAGGAAGGCCAAAATGTTGAGGCATTTATTCGGAAATTGGTTGAGTGGGTGGCAGGCCCATCCACATTTGGCTCTGTCTACATTATTGAGCGTGCTACAGGGCTTTACAGCCTGTCACCCCTGAGGAACCCCCGCCCCTATCGTGTGCTGGTTCCTGAATTATCTGGAGAATCAACGCTTACTAAAAGTGCATGCTCTGCAAGAGGTTCGCTGGGAACATATAAAAGCTGAGAATCTCCCGAGATCTACCCATTTCGTCCGCATGAAACGCAAGGCATTTCACCCTATTGTTTCCAAGCTAATTGCTGCAGACCTGAAGTTCAGAATGAGTTATCCAGCTAGACTACAGATTTCAACTAACGGAACCTGGAAAAGCTATGAAGACCCTGAAGAAACCCTGAGGAGCATTAAGTCCATGCTGCCTGATCTCTTCAAGGACCCTTGAATGGTGGTGGTGTAGTATTGAGTATCGCACGGATCCAAGAATTCGAACTTTTGTTTTTCTTTCCTTGGAGAAATCTTAAGAATGTGAAGATCTAGGTGACTGCATAGTTTGCAGTGGACTTCGGGGGTCACCGCAGACCGCCCCGTCCCTTCTTTTCTTTCGGTTTCATAGTGGGCCCATAGTGGTCCGATGCAAATGACACTGGGGTTTTGGGCCTTCTTGGAGGGTGGGTTTGCGAGCCAGGTTATTTGGTGACTATTTTTGTTGGGGGTTGAAGGGGCCCAGTTTGGTTGTGGGCTAGTTTCTCGTTTTTTCCTTTAGGGCTGTTGCTGGGATGGTCCTGAGCTTTCTCCATCTCGCCCTCCACTTGGACTGGGCCAGGAAATCGACTGCTAGAGGGCGTTCCTAGCTCTGGGAACTTGCGGGAAAACTCTACTGGTGAGGGATTTAGCAAGGGCACTGCTTAGCTGGGATGCAGCACTCTCAATTTCTCAGGGAGGCCCTGTTTACTGGATATTGACTGGTAGTGGGAAGGTAGCTTTATACCTTCTCCTCGGTCCGAACGTTTCAGCTTTCTATTTTAATTCTCACTCTTATTGCAAGCTGGGCATTTCTCCTCCAGGTGTTGCTGAACCCGCACCTCGATTTTAATCTATGATACCACGAAGAGTGGGCGATGAGATGGTCTGATCATAGCCTTCCTATGTTATTTTCTCTTATACCCATGCCTTGGTTGGACTGAGGCGAAGGCCCAGGACTATCCGTTCTTGTTGGGGGTACAACTGTCAGGACTTCATCTCTGAAGGCTGTGATTTGTGTGCAACAGCGCTAAATATCAAGGTTCAGTATCGGAGGGGCGGGAGTAGAGGGATTAGAACCAGTACTGTGCTGAACATTGCTTGTGACATTTCAGGGGAGAGGGCAGGGGTGCGGTTGGGGGTGGGGGATTAGAGGGATGGGTGGTATCTACTTCTGGGTGGGCTAGGGAAGAAGGTGGGCTTTACTGCAGTAACCCTGGGGATATATGTAAAGGGGATTTGCATCTCGTGTGCTGAGTATAATTATTTCAGTTTGATATCTCTTCTGGATTGTAAATGAGTTAACATTTGAGTCTTGGAATGTTAAGGGGATCAGAAAGCAACATAAGCAATTTCAGGTTCTTAAACACTTATGTCTATTCAATTCACAGATAACTTTTTTGCAAGAAACCCATTTATTAGAAGGGGAAGCTTTGCAATTAAGGAAGCAACAAGTGGGATCGATTTACAGTGCCCAGGGCACAACAAATAGTTGTGGGGTCATGCTCATGATTAGCAGTAGTATCCCTTTTTCTCCTACACAAGTGATCAAAGATACCGAGGGTAGGTTTATTTTGGTCAGAGGTACCCTCTGGTCTGTCCCAATTCTATTGGGCTGTGTTTATGGCCCTAATCTGGATGACCCCAGATTTTTTGTGAGACTTATATCTATCATTCTCCCAATGATTCCCATTAAAATTATTTTAGGGGAGATTTCAATCAAGTACTTGATTCTCACTTAGATAGACTGGGTAGTGGCTCAGGTGAAGTTACCCCTGGGCAGAAGGCATTCAGGGATTTATTAGATCAAGGTGGGCTCTGCGACGTCTGGCGTGTTTTATACCCTGATTCTAGGGAGTTTACCTTTAGGTCCATGGCGCATGGCTCGCAGTCCCGCATCGACTATTTACTTATTTCTCAGTGCCTCCTGCCTGGGGTGAAGACCTCCTCGATTCAACCTGGCCCAATCTCCGACCACTCACAAGTGGTATGCAACTTGGTACTGCTCAATTCATTCAACAGGGAAACTAGATGGAAGCTCAATGATCAACTTTAAAGACGTTAAATACTGCAAACATATTAGGAAAAAATAGAATATTTTTCTTCACTAAACCCTTTAGAGATGGTGTAAAACCTGATATCTGGTGGGGGGCCTTTAAAGCCCTCATGAGAGGGATACTGATTAGCATGGCAGTTGGTAGGAAAAGACAGCGGGAGGATGAGCTTAAATCCCTATTATCTCAAATCAGATTTCAGGAAACAAACCTTCCAGCTAATCCCCTAGATGAGGATACTCAGAAACTCCTGAAATTAAAGGATAACTATCTGGGGTTACTTCAAGAGAGAGCAGAACTAGCTATTATTCATACCAGAGCTAAATACACCGAGCAGGGGGGAAAAAGCGGGACGTTTACTGGCATTGCGTATTAAACAACAAGAGTCAATGAGATTTATCCCGCCTATCAGGTCATCAGCAGACGGAACTCTCAAAGTGTCTCATAATGAAATAGCTCAAGAATTTGCTGCTTATTATTCTAAACTGTATAGAGACATGAGCACCCTCCCTACCCAGAAGATATACAAGGTTATCTAAGAGGTTCCCACTTGCCCCCTTCTTCCTGACAGGTGTGGTGAAACTCTGGTTGTCCCTAGTTCTCAGGAGGAGATTGCTAAGGTTATTAGCGAATTGTCTGCCGATAAGGTCCCTGGTCCAGACGGATTTTCTCCTTTATTTTACAAGGTCTTTCGAGACCTTCTTGTACCAATACTTGGTCATTTATTTCAACAAATCCTATCTGGGGAGGAGACAGATACGTATCTATATGAGGCCCTGATTGTTCTGCTTCCCAAACCTGATAAAGACCTCGATAAGGTTCAAAGTTATAGACCCATCTCTCTTTTAAACCAGGATGTTAAGATTCTCTCTAAAATACTGGCCAACAGGTTAGCACTGGTTCTTCCTGGGTTAATAGGTACAAATCAGGTTGGATTCATGAAAGGTCGATTATCTTCTGATCATTTACTTACTTTGTTGCATGTCTTCTCGGCTACCAGGGATGCGGAGTTCCCAGCGGGCTTGGTCTCCTTGGATGCTGAGAAGGCATTCTACCGTGTGAACTGGAATTTCTTGTTTCACACTTTGGAGGCTTTCCATATCCCTTCTCTGTTTATCTCCTGGATTGCCGCCCTTTATAACTACTCCTCGGCAAGAATTTCCATGAATGGGGCCTTTTCCCACTCTTTTCCGCTTCACTCAGGTACTAGACAGGGATGCCCCCCCTCTCCTTTATTATTTAACTTATATCTGGAACCTCTTATCCAAACCATTCTCAATAATGACTCCATACAAGGAGTGAGAATTGGGCGGCATGAAGTGAAAGTCACCGCATATGCTGATGATCTGTTAATACATTTGTCCCATCCGGTATCCTCTGTTCCGGCCTTACTTAGTGAAGTGGCAAGGTTCAGTGCTTTGTCTAACTACAAACTGAATGCCAGTAAGTCCCTGTTTTTTCCATTAAATCACAAAGTTTTTAAGACTGATCTTAGTCCCCTGGGGCTATGCTGGACTCCCAGGTCTTTCAAGTATCTGGGTATTAAACTTTCACGTAACCCCTTAGTATGGTTCAAGAAAAACCTAGATTCTTTACTGCAGGGAATTACACATGACCTAGAGAGGTGGTCCAAACTCCTTATCTCTCTGTGGGGCTGAATTAATATAATTAAAATGAATGTATTTCCTAGGATTTTTTATCTGTTGTCCCTTCTTAATGCTTTTGTTCCTTTACTCTGGTTCAAAAAGGTTCATGGCATTTTTACTAAATTCATCTGGGCCGATAGGTATCCCTGCCTGGCTTACCATAAGCTGGCAGCTCCTAAACTGGAAGGGGGGGTTGCGAATCCCCCATCCGGCTATATATCATTGGGCTAGTCACCTTGCAAAATGTTCATGGCGGGTATCTCCCGGTCCAGAGGAAGTGCAACCCATTTGGCTCAAAATAGAATTGGATGCAATTAAGGCCAATAATCTGGACCCTCTCGCGTTATTTTTCCTTAAGTTATCTCAAGGTAAGTATGGCTGTAGATTGTCCCATAATAAGGACCTTTTTAAAGGTCTACTTACAGATATGTTCCTTCTTGCAGTATTCTCCCCACCTAGACCTGGCCCAGTCTGTATGGAACTCTCCATCATTTACTATTAACAAGAATCAAATCTCCCATCTTTGGTTGCCTCAGCTTGAAGAGGGGAAGCTCTCGACCTTTACTGATGGTGAGGGGCATTGGTTATCAGTGGAGGAGATGGTTAGGAAATTTTGCATCCCGACTTCTTTCTTCAAAGTCTTGCAAGATGAGGGCACACTTTTTCATATGCTTTGGTCTTGCCCAAGTATTTCCACCTTTGGGTTTCAATCCAAACTTCCTAGACCCCTTTTGGGCCTTCAAGAATACTTTATCCCTGAGGTATGTGTGTTGGGGCCCTGTCTTCTATTAGAGTTAAGGTGTGTAAATTTCACATATCCATGGTCGCCTTGTCGGCTAAGAAAATAATTCTCCGTCATTGAAAGAACAGATCCTCCCCTTCTTTCCAGGAATGGGTAAGAGAAGTATTATCCAATTTGCGCACAGAAAAAGCAATAGCCAGCCTACATAACAGACTGGCAGTTTATGCTAGAATTTGGGATCCCCTTCACTCATTAATCTCTCTGGTTCCAAACTAAACTTACAATAGGCTTAATGCTTTTATACGGCCTTTTGATTAGAGGATCGGCATTTACAGGCACTGAGATGGGTTACTGCAGTAAGGGGAGATGGGAGGGCAGCATCTTTTTACTATGCATCAATGAGTCTCTGTCAGCTTCTTGTATGCTGCCGTTTATGGTGAAAAATGTGTGAATAAACTTTAAATTACAAAAAAAAAGTGCAAGGTGCTACATTTTTGGATGAAGAACCCAAGAAGGAGTTACCAGCTGGGGGGAGTGCAGCTAGCCCAGACAGAGGAGGAGAAGGATCTGGGGGTGCTCATTACAGAGTCAATGAACAACTCAGCACAATGAAGGAAGGCAGCTGCAAAGGCCAACAAAATGCTGGGTTGTATTGCAAGGGGTATATCCTCAAGGAGGGAGGAAGTGAGTCTGCCACTGCACAGGTCATTAGTTAGACTGCACCTGGAGTACTGCATGCAGTACTGGCGCCCCTGTCTGAAGAGGACATTAAGTTACTGGAGGGTGCAGCACTGGGGACAAAGAAGATCAAGGGGCTGGGGACTTATTATACGAGAGGAGGCTGAGGGAGTTGAACTTGTACTCACTGGAGGAGAGGAGGGATGGGGGACATGACTGAAACCTTTAAGTACATGAAAGGAATAAACAAGACAGGTACAGAGGGGCTGTTCAAAGTAAGGTAGGGAGGGACACCAGGGCCATGATATGAGACTGGGGAGAAAGGTTCAGGAGGATACGAGGAAACACTTTTTACAAAGAGGGTGGTGGCTGGGTGGAATGCGTTACCCAGAGAAGTGATATCCAGTAGAACAGTGGATGGCTTCAAAAGGATGGGACAGGACAAGGAGAGGGTCAATGAAGGGAAGGGTAGAAGGAGGGCAGCTGCAGAATAAGGGTGCTAGCTGCACATTCGAGCAGACTTGATAGACCTCTAGGCCTTTATCTGCTGGCAAATTTCATGTTCGTATGTTCGTATCCCTGGTAGACAGGACAAGCCCACCTTCACTCAATACTGCAGAAGGCAGAGTTAGGGACGGAGGATGTCAAGGTGCTGGTATGACTGGTAGTGGTTGGAAGAGAATCAGCAGGGTAAGATGGAAGATGGATTGAAATGGACTGCCATTCCCGGCAGACAGGAGAAGCCTACCTATGCTCGATGCCTCAAAAGGTAGAGTTAGGGACGGAGACCAGAAAACTGCTGGTGTGGGCTGAGCAAGAAAAGGGCAGCTAACTGCTGCGTATTAAAGTAAGCAACAGAAAAGAGGACATAGGGAATGTATACAGGGAGCAGGGGGAAGACAAGATCAGTGAGGAAAAGGAAATGCATGAAACATATGAAGCACATAGAATGGACAATGGTGAACAATGCAGTATAGATGTGGGAAGGAGCACTGTATTAGAGAGGGACGGACAAAATGACCACTTGGGATCTGGAGGGAGGTAGGAGTCTGCAGGAGCCCAATCAGCATGGTGGAGAAGGCACAGGAGATTGTGATAGTTGAACGGCATGAAGTACTAAGGGTACCATGGGTAAATTCAGAACAATGACTTAGCAGGGTGTATGAACACTGAGACCAGGAAATGGAGCAAATGTGGTAAAAGCATGGGTAGCATCAGTAGCATACAAAACTGCTAGGAATGGTTGCTTGCAATAAATGACAGAACACAGTAATTATTGATAAAATGCAGGCACCAGATGAGCAGAGAATGTGATAGAGCATATACAAACAGAGGTGAGAAAGAAGTAAGAGCCTCAGGTGGAACTTGAACCCAGGCCACCCAGAATACCATTTCAATTGACTAACCAGTTGCACCACTGAGACAACTGGAACCTGGGCTATCCCAGAGCACATTACTCTTCTCAAATGCACAACCCAATGGCAACACAAATATTTACTTGTAACAATTACACTGGAGTGCAGTGTATATTTATGAAACATATACAAACAGAGGTGAGAAAAAGTAAGTGCCACAGGTAGGACTTGAACCCAGACTGCCCAGAATACTGTTCCGATTGTGTTAACCAGCTATGCTACTGAGACAACTGGAACCTGGGTTTTCCTGAGCACATTACTCTTTTTCAAATGCACAGCCCAATAGCAACACAAATATTTACTTGTAACAATCACACAGGAGTGAGGAGTGCATATTTATGAAACACATACAAACTGAGGTGAGAAAGAAGGAAGTGCCTCAGCTGAAACTTGAACCCAGGCCACCAGGAATACCATTCTGATTGCACTAACCAGCTACGCCACTTAGACAACTAGAATCTGGGCTGTCACCAAGGACATTACTCTTTCACAAATGCACAACCCAATGGCAACACAAATATTTACTTGTAACAATCACACTCAAGTGGGTGTATATTTATGAACACAAACAAACAGAGGTGAGAAAGAAGTAAATGATATTTACTGAGGCACTTACTTCTTTCTCAGCTGCTGGTTAGCACAATCGGAACGGTAATCCGGGCAGCCTGGATTCAAGTCCCAGTTGAGTCACTTGCGCCTTTCTCACCTCTGTTTGTATGTGTTCCATAAATATGCACACCACACTCCTGTGTGATTGTTACAAGAGAATGTGATGGAGGGCTGTTGAGATAGGCAAGAGCAACGATGGAGATGGAGTGCTGGTGGGAAGAGTGAGAAGTCCAAAATAAAATACAAGGGAGCAAGGGACAAGAACGAGGGATGGGAAACAGACAACAAGGAGGAGAGGGGAGTTATGTGTAGCGGCAGGGCATGACAGAAAACAAAACTGAAAAATGGAAGGAAGGCAGGTGGGGGGGGGAGAATAAGGATACCAAGGTATGACTGTAAGGGGGAAGAGATACGGAAGGAAGGGACATGAGGGAAATGCCACAGGACTGAGGGTTGGAAAGAGCAAAGCAGGAACCAAGTTTGAGTAGCCTTGGAAATGCAAGTATGAGTGGAGGGAAGGCAGGGGGAAAGAAATGACCATGGAAGCCTGGTAATGAGAAAATAGGAGGAGCAAGCTGGAAGAATAGCTGGAATGGGACAACTGACTGGGGCTAGGATACATGCAGGCATAGAAACCATAAGAGCAGGCTTACAGGTATCCACAGCAGTGCACATAATAGTAGGAATAGCATGTAGGAAAACCAGAAGGGTAACAACAGCAAAATAAAAAAAAAGCATTGCTGAGACAGGACAAGAAATACGGATGCAAAGAAAAGAAAATGTGAGCTCCGAACAGTCAGGTCTTGCCAGCAGCAGCAGCAGGAAGGTCAGGATACTCATACAGCATAACTCCAGGAGGCAAGTGGTGGGTAAACAAAATGAAGGGCAGGATGAAAGGAGACACAGCAGGACATGGGATGGCAGGTAGGGGGTACAGAACTGCCGCTGGAAGTGGAGTGCTAGATGACACTCAGGCTCTGGGACGCTAGTGGTGGGATGGAGCCATGGCATGAGAAAGGGGGCATGGGGAAGCCCAAAAGAAATGAGGACAATATGAAAGGAGGAGGAGGAGCAGAGTCAAAGGCAGGGAAAGGTGAAGAGCAGAAGGAATGAGGGCATGGGGAGAGGAATGAGCATGAGGGAGGCAAGAAACGCTGGAGGGCAGGAACAAGCAAAACAAACAGGCAGGAAGGGACAAGCAAAAGGAGCAACAGACAACACAGGCAGGGGAAGAATGGAAGAAGCAGGAAGAAACCCAAGGAGGTCCAGCCCACAAGCCATGCAGGAACCCGCACATGTGAAGGGGGAGAGAGATTCGCAATGCACTAAGCGGGAACTGCTGTGGGAAGCTAGCCTTTGTAGGGGATGTGGGAGAAGCTATTCCCCGCATTGAACTTTGGGCTTTAGCCTCCCAGTGTGAGAGCTGGAGATTGCTGGCATGGGGGCAAGGAGTGTAAAATGAGTGAGCACTGTGAGCAAGGTGGAGACAGCTGTAAACAGAAGTGGCTGTTGTTTTGAAGGTAAAACATTTAAAAGTTACCGCTGTTTGTTGCCATATTTCAAGCGCAGGATAGCAAGGGAGGAGATTGGCAGTAGAGTTGATGCTGCAGGAGCTGTAAAGAAATGTTTTTAACCAGGTATAGCACACTAAGCTGAAAGCTTTTTTTACAGGAGCAACCTGGGAGCACAAGGAGGTTAAGTGACTTGCTCAGGGTCACACAGTATGCAAGTGGAAGTTGTGGGATTCAAATCCAGGTCTGGTCTGTTAGATGGCACCAGATTTGCAGCTCAGAACCTTAGACCACTGCACTATACTGCCTCCTTGTAGCAGCCAACTGTAGCATCAGCATGTGGAGCAGTTACTTTAAAAAGAACAGACACTGAAACAAAATGATTTAATTTGCTGTTCTTGGCTTTATTTTACACAGCAGTGAACTGGATGAGGTGCACAAGTAAATATTTGAGTTGAGTGTCAGGTTTTTTTACAGTAATCTCAATGCCATGATCCCATGAGCAAACATTAGGCAGTGTACCTCACCTATCGGAGAAAAAGTGAAAGTCAATGGCTAGGGCGTTGTTTTGCAGAAGCTTACTGTTTCTATCATGTGAGCTTAAGGTCCCATTCCATTTGCTGGTATGTTTTGGAGGTTTTTCTGGAGCATCCCCAACTCCCACTACCATGGAGAGAGGTTGAGACATTATTGCACTGCTGCTGCTTCCCTCACTTGAGTAGATAAATTTCAAAAGAAAGGGCGATAATAAAATAGTGCACCTGCCAAGGGTCCCATGGAGGAGACTGTGGTGCAACTCAGTATGTTGTTAGGTTGGAAGGAATGTGCTGAGTCCTTTTTGACAGCAAGAAGTCTGCAGGGCTCCATTCACTGAAGCCCTTAAAGGGAACTCCAAAGTAGGCAGTCTCACCTTTTTGTTCCCAGACTCCTTATGCTAAAAGCTCTATAAAATCTCACGGTAACACGAGATATTAGCGCTGGCGATTGGGCACCTACATGGTGACCCAATCCCCAGCTCATGTCTGCTGAGGCTAGTGGTAGGGTAGGGCAGCTGGATGGGGGCAGCAAATATAGCGACTGCATGTCTCTATATGTACGTGCATGGGGGGGAGCAAGCATGCACAGTGAGAAGTGGGAGGTTATGTGAGGGGTGGTGCCAAGGTGGGTTGCTGAGTTGACCTTGTGGCATGGTGGGTGGGTTGGTGGCATTGGTTGGCAAGGTACTGGCCTTGGGTCTGGGCGCTGGTGCATTTTTGTTGCACCTGGCCCAAACCTTTTTAATGTTTTCACCCCTGACATGCACCCCCGGAGCTGAGAATCCTTAAGTAGGGGGTGCAGGGAGTGAAGCCTCCACTTGGGGGTGAGGGGCATAGAATTCTACATAAACATTAAAAACAAAGTCCCTGTTGCCGATTTGTTGTGCGCTATGTCTGAGTGCCAAAATTAATTTTTAGCACTCTGACTTTGTGATAACGGTGATCGCCTTCAGGCTTTCATCATTATCACATGAACACAAATCTACAGATTGCAGCCAGCATGAGCATACAGTAATTCACAGAACAGAGGCCAGAAAACCAAAAGCACAGAGAGACAGACATTTCTTAAATAGGTAATTTTTCTCAATATACTAAGCTTCCTGAACATAGCAACTGTATTTGTGTTTAAAGAAATATTTCGTGTAGTATCAGGAAAATACAGTAGAGACCGCAACATTAAAAAAGGCATTAGTAATGGATTGTTGATAGCAGTTTGTAAGACGTGTTTATACATTTTATTCAACAACAGCTGCAAGCTTCCTGGTACTTTACATACCCTCCATCTAAAACTTAAGGTGGTTTATAAGTTCACCTTCAGTGCAGTGTTTTATTTTACAATATTTTATTTAGTGTCAAAACAGATTCATAGCATTTATATAATTTCACCTCTGGTGCTGTGTTTAACAAATAGTTACTCTAACAGGGGAAGAGAATACAGTACCAAATTCCACAAGCTTTTCTTTCATCCCAACTGTACTAGAGTAGCTCTTGACTTAGTGCTTAGCTGAGGTGTGTGTGTGTGTGGGGGGGGGTAGGAAGGAAAGATGCAGAAGGCGCATTAAAAGTTTCTATCTGGGGTGATCAGGCCAGAGAAGAAAAAGATAGAATATTAGAAAGGTTAGCATAGAAGAAAGGCTGCAGCCAAAGAGATAGGAAAGAGACATAGGCCCGGATAGTCAAACTTCGCCAGGCCGTGGCACAAGTCTGGGCGCAGCTCAACTTGGTTGTGCAGAGGTGTGGCCTGGGCGATATTCAACGGAGCTGCACTATGGTGCAGCAGCTTTAAATATCGCACCCTGGCCACCCCCACTGTGCATGGCGCAGTGGCACTGCGCCGGTGCAAGTGGCCAGAGTGGAGCATGGAGATGCGCTAGTGAAAGTGCCATTGCGTTATGCACAGCACCTGTGATATTTAAAAGGTGACATGCAAATGGAGCCATAATTTACGCAAGGCCCACATTGGGCCATTTGCATGTCATTATGGCCCCATTTGCATCCCATTAGCATGCAGGTGCGCCGATCCCAAACAACTTGCGCCTGGCACCCTGACAGGCAGCAGCTGTTGGGGACCGATGCCCCCTGCAGCCTGATCGCGGGCATTTGTCTAAACAAACATCCTCCTCTAATATCCCTGGTGGTCCAGTGGACCGCTATGTGCCTGATCGTGGGCATTTGTCTAAACAAAATATCCTTCCCTAATATCCCTGGTGGTCCAGTGGACTGCTATGTGCCCGATCGTGGGCATTTGTCTAAACAAAATATTCTCCCTTAATATCCTTGATGGTCAGTGGACGCTATGTGCACCGGTAGGCATTTGTCTAAGCGAAATATCGTCTCCTAATATCCCTGGTGGTCCTGTGGACCACTATGTGCCCGATCACGGGCATTGGTATAATAACCCCTCTCCAATATCCCTGGTGGTCCAGTGGACCGATCACTGCCCGATTGCGGGCATATGGTTAAATCACCCCCCTGCCAATGTCCCTGGTGATCCAGTGCCTCTGCCCAATCGTGGGCATCTGTAAAATATATAAAACGACCTATTACCCTGGTGGTCTAGTGTACTCCCCTCCCCACACGTCCACTAAGCCCCACCGCCCCGCGTCCCCCCGGTCAGCCAGCGAGCAGCAGCACCCCACCCGCCTGCTGCCCTGCCGCCTGCCGACTGACAGCTCGGTAGGGCTGCACACCATTAGCATGAGCCAATGGACGTGCAGCCCATACTGTATTATACAGTCCAGATATGGGAATGAACTATTCACATATCTGAATGTGTAGGATGGGTATGGTTGCACGCCCATTGGCTCTGCACTGTGAACCAATGGGTGTGCAGCCCTACCAAGCTGTCAGTTGTTGGGTGGCTGTGCGGCAGGTGGGTGGGGTGCTGCCGCCCGCCGGCTGACCAGGGGGAGCGGGGCAGTGGGGCTCAGTGGGCAGGTGGGGAGGGGGTACACTAGACCACCAGGGTAATAGGTCATTTTATATGTTTTACAGATGCCCGCGATTGGGCAGAGTGTGGTCCACTGGACCACCAGGGATATTGGTGGGGGGGGGATTTAACCATATGCCCGCGATCGGGCAGCGATCGGTTCATTGGACCACCAGGGATATTGGACGGGGTAGGGGGGTGATTATACCGATGCCCGCAGTTGGTCACATAGCGTCCACTGACCACCAGGAATATTAGAGGGATTTTTTAGACAAATGCCCGTGATCAGGCTCATAACGGTCCACTGGACCACCAGGAATATAGGACGGGGTGTTTTATTTAGTCAGATGCCCGTGATCGGGCAGCACCGATCCACCAGTGATATTGGAGGGGGTTTACGCACAGATGCCCGCAATGGGCATGGGGGCGCTGTTAGGTGCGGCAGGATACCCGCGTGGCAGCTGCCGGTTGGCGCTTCGTGGTATCGGCAGCTCACCTGTGGGTGGCCATCACTTGTCTTTTTTTGGTTTACTTTGTGCAGGCGCGTAGGAGGTTGCGCATGCATGGCTCTACACATCCCGGCTGAATATTGGGCTTTGCAGGTTATGCATGGGCACACCCCCACCTGTGCTCAGATATTACTGATGCGCCCGGCAAGATTAGGATTTGTGCGGCGCACTTTTCCTTTTGAATATCACACCGACGCATCAGTGGGCAACAACATTGTTGCACCATGCACAACTCTTTGAATATCTGGGCCATAAGGTTATCTGGCATGATGTAAGCCCATTTCTGTCCTAATGTTTCTGGTCTCAGAACATGTTCATTTTATCTGCTACCTTAGGGCGGCTTTGTTGTGGCTCTATGACTTTCTAACCCTTCAAGATCTCATTCTCTATATTTGTTGAAAGAAAAACACACAGTGGGAGGAGTTCACCCTACCACACTTCTTTGATACGTGCCATGAGATCTTTAAAGGGGAACAGTTGGCACTATCACACTCATACCCAAGCGTATTACTGGTCCCAGTTTGCACTTTTTGTGTATATTTTGTTATTTTCTGTTCACTGCAGTTTAGTAGATATATCAGGCTAATTCTGCTAACTCCCATGCTGCCATTTATTGTAACCAGAAATACCAGAATCTCTTGTAGCTATGACAGTGCTGTGCTGCAGCATTGGGAGATTTAAGTGCCTGCAGTGAATGTTAGACCTTTATGAGCTCCAATCAGATGTTTGTCTTTCATGTAGTTCTCCTGGAGCTAAGACAGTCATGACTGACTGCACCTATTCCCAGGAGAAAGACCTTATAAAAACTTTAACATGCACTGCACGCAAATGACTCTCCCACTGCTGCAGCCCGCCTGATGTAAGCTGCAGGATTCTGGGATTTGTAGTTACAGAAAATGTCAGCTTGCAAGTCAGCAGAACCAGTCTGATACACTCTACTATACTATAGTAAACAGTAAGTAAAAAAACAATAATTAAAAGTAAATGTTTTGCACAGAAAGTGCAAATTGGGACCACCACACACTTGGGAGTGGAACTCTTAGTGATGACTGTTCCCTTTAAAAGGCAAGTGCTTAGTAAAGATGCATATCTTAAATAATGAAGATTTGGGGCCTTTAGATGCCTCTGTAATAATCTAGTTTGCTTTATGTGTTTCTTTCGTTACCTTTTCATAATTGTATTTGTAGTTTGCCAACTACTTGTAAAAAAGTCCAATGGAATTCTGGTATTATAAGAAAAGTTTCACTTGCAAGGCTGGCAGTGTATTTCAGTGGAAACTGCAAACATTTTTCAGATTTTATAGTGAAATTACACTTCCTACCACTAAAATATTATAGATTAATGGAAATATGGGATGTTTGGTAACCTGTGATTTTTTGTTATAATTTAGCAGGTGACATTTTCTTCATAACCAGATTTGACCTAGGAAGAAGAAAAGAGAAGCCAATTACCGTTTTAAAAATCGTAAAATCATACAATTCTGTCCCAATAGTGCAAAGGTATAAAAACAAAGGTTGCTATTGAAGTAAGTACAGTATCTATTACTTTTGAAAAATACAGAAAAACTGCATTTAGTTTCTAATTGAACTACATTGGGCTTATAAGCAGCTGGCAGTTTCTGACATCACAATACCAGAATCCCATTCAATTCTTTTTATTAGTAGTATGAAAAGCAAAGGTGAAAACCCACTTGTTTCACTGCACTAACAGATATTTCATGATAAAAGATACAAAGTAGTTACTAACACATCAAAATACAGTAAATGAAACAGTCAGTTGTCTATTTCTTACAAGTAAGCATCTGCTTTTTAAAGAACCAAATTGATAAAAAACGTTATAAATGAAATAGAAAGAGACATCCCCTAAATTGAAGTGCTCTAGTTAGAACCACAATGTATGGCTTTATGTGTCCTGTTGACTCCCTGGTGAGTCCACTGCTCCAGTCCACCGAAGATTCCTGTTCTGCTTTAGTGGGGGGACGACTCGGGGGGGCCTCCAACGGCCGAAAAAGATGCGGCGCTTCTCTGCCGCTGGTGTGGGACCGAATTTAACTGTAAATTGCTCGGGGTTAAACAATAACCGGAGGGCTTTTAAGCCCAAAATGCGGGAAAATGGGTGTTTCTTCTTCATGGTGCCCCGATGGCACCACCGACCACTGAACACCACTGATCTGGGAGTCTTCACTGGCTGGAGCTTGAGCAGGCACACAGAACAGTCCTCGGGGAATTGCTTCAACCCACTAGGTAAGCCTTCCTGGTTCCCCTTAACTTTCTGTGTCCTCTCTTCTCCACAGCTAGCAGGAACTGACCAACTGAACAATTATCTTTCAAACTTGAACCTCCCTGGGTTCTAGATTGGCTGGAGTGGAATGCTGAGCATAAGCCACTCAGCACAACATTCCATCCAGGCCATTATGACACATATTGCTTTTTAAAATCTGTCTTTTGACCAGCTGTAAGTGCACAGGGCACTTTTCTATTATTTACAGTGTTTCCCTGTACCAGGAGGTTGAATCTTTATTTCTAGGGGCCCCTTAGCATTGTACCCTGCTGCCTATACCTGCAGCAGGTACCCTGAGCACCTGTGGACTCTTACTTTATTTATTTTGTTTTAATTTTTCTGAATGACCAACTTTGGGGCATTACATGTCCTGTCTCTAGAACTTCAAATCCTTTTGCTATAGGATTTGATGGTCTAGATTATTATGTTTGCTTGCACGCATGTGCAAGAAACATATACTATCATCCGAGTCAAAGCTGATCACTTAACTGAGGAAATGCCAGTAAGCTGTATAATGCAATCAGTAGGGTTTTTTCAACTTTAATGCATATCTCATGCATTTTTGAATTGTGGCACCAAATTTTAACATGGGGTTTTGGGACCCTCCTCATGAATTCTTATACTGTCATGGCGTTAATCGGTCCAGGAGGAGATTTCACAGTCACAGCACGAAATCACCTTTGTGACTGAGTAACAAACAACAGTGACAGTTTTCATAAGGTGGCCTCAAAAAGCCTATGTTGCAAATTTTGAAAAAATTCCTAAAATGACTGTTTTACTAGCTGCATTGCACAGTTCCTATGCACACTCCTAAGTTCTCAAATTTTTAACATTTGCACTCTGGATTTTCAACATTGCCTTTTTACCACACCTCCTTATTAGCAGTACAGCTGTTATTTTTCACATCTTGCCCAAAATGTGTTTCCACGCATGTAGCGCACAATGGCACAGTTGGTGTGTGAAATCAATGTATGAGACACATTAAGAAAATCACAGTGACATTATTCATGAGCAGAGATCTTAAAATAGCTATGTTGAAAAGTTGGTGAAAAAATTCCTAAAAATGACTGTTTTACAAGCGTGTGTTGCGCAGTTCCTACGCACGCTCGTAAGTTCATGAATTTTTAATATTTGCACTCCAGATTTTCAACATTGCCATTTTATCACACTTCCTTATGAGCAGTACAGCTGCCATTTTTCACATCTCACCCAATATGTGTTTCCGCAGATGTAGCGCGCAATGGCGCAGTCAGTGTGCGCAATCAATGTTTCGGACAGATTAAGAAAATCACAGTGTCACTGTTCATGAGCAGAGGTCTTAAAATGGCTATGTTGAAAATTTGGTGAAAAAATTCACAAAAATGACAGTTTTAGGAGTGCACGTTGCGCAATTCCTACACACGCTCGCAAGTCTGCAAATTTGTAATATTTGCATGCCAGATTTTTAACATTGCCATTTTATTACACTTCCTTATGAGCAGTACAGCTGCCATTTTCACATCTTGCCCAAAATGTGTTTCTGCATTAGTAGCGACAATGGTGCAGTCAAAGCGAAAGCAATGTTTGAGACAGATTAAGAAAATCACAGTGACACTGTTCATGAGCAGAGGTCTTAAATGATTATGTTGAAAATTTGGTGACAAAAGTCCATAAAATGACTGTGTTACGAGTGAGCATTGCACAGTTTCCACGCACCCTTGTAAGTTCATGAATTTGTAATATTTTTCAGCCCAGATTTTCACCAGTGGCATTTTTCCACACTTCCTTATGAACAGTACAGCTGTCATTTTTCACAACATGGCCTAAATGTGTTTTACTTTCAGTGCAGAAATGCGTGGTTGCTGTGGGAAATCATTGCTCGGCAAAGATAAAGAAAATCACAATGACACTGTTCATGATCGGAGGTCCCAAAATTCCTGTGTTGACAATCTGCTGTAAAAAATCCCAAAACTACGCAAGGACATAGACAGGATGGAAGCAGTCCAGAGGAGGGCAACTAAATTGGTGCAGGGTCTACATCAGAAACCATATGAAGAAAGACTGAGAGTTTAATATGTATACCCTTGATGACAGAAGGGACAGGGGGGACATGATAGAAACTTTTAAGTACCTCAAGGGAATCAACAAAGTCCAGGAGAGTAGCATCTTTCAGAAAAAGAGATGTGTAAGAACAAGGGGGTACAATTTAAAGTTAGAGGGGGGACAGCTCAGGGTAATGTGAGGAAATTCTTTTTCACGGAGAGAGTGGTGGATGCATGGAACCGCCTTCGGAGAGGTTGTGGAGTCTAAAACAGTGGGGGAATTCAAACATGCATGGAACAAACATAAGGCAATTATAGTGGGGGTTTGCAGGAAGTAGGCTGTTGGTTAACTAGAATCTGCAGCTTATCCAATAGGTAGGGAAATGGGCAGACTGGGTGGGCCAAGTGGTCCTTATCTGCCATCAAATTCTATGTTTCTATGTTTCTATTACGGGTGTGCATTGCACAGTTTCATCGCACTCTCATGACTTCAACAGTTTTTTTAATATTTTCACTGTAGATTTTCAGCATTGCCATTTTTTGCACCTCCCCATGAACAGTACAGCTGTCATTTTTCACATCCTGTTCAGAATGTGTTTTTGCACCTGTGGTCCTAAATGCCGAGTCACTGTGCAAAAGCAGCTTGCCAACAAACTGATATTGCCACTGTTCATGAGGTGGGATCCCAAAAAAAACATGTTGAAAATTTGGAGTGAAAATATTTATGAATGCCTGAGGCTTTAGGGTTTCCGACCATAGTGCCCCACCCTGTAGAGAATGACAGGCATCAGGGGTGTGACTTGGGATTCTCGCCTGTAATGCTCATACCGTTCCACACCCTGCAGCCAGTGAGAGGCATTGAGGTTTGCCTTGGACTCCTCGGCCCCAAAGTTCACCCCATTCTCCTATACCACATCCATCTCACCATATTTCCTGATGGAATGGCGTGCGCATAAGGGCCAAAGACTCCAAGGCACACCGTGACACTTGTCGGTGTCTGCAGGGTAAGGTGTGGTGAAATGGCATGGTCGTTATGCCTGATGACCCACAGGCACACCCCAATGCCTGTCAGTCTCTGCAGGGTGGTGGTGGGGTTGGTTTCAGTTCAATACTTCACTGCCATTCCTATTATGAAGCTCTGTAACTCATACACTACAAATGCCAATGCCAGCAAGCAAACATTCAGCATTGACAAATGCTTGTTTTATTGTAACATGCTATGCAACATGTCACCACAAGTAGCAACATGATGTGAGTCACTACTGTAAACCAACCAGTAAACAGCTCAGTACTATTATCCAGAGAAAAAGAAAGGAAAAGAACAAGCATTTGTCAATTTGTTGTTGTATTGTATTACTTAGAATTTGGGGCAAAACTATTGAAAATTATCAAAGCTATGAACCTACATTCAGAAAATTTAATATAGGCTCATAACATTGTTGTGTTTTTAATATTTTTACACCAAATTTTCAACATAACCTTCTTATGACCCCACCTCATGAACAAGGGCAGGGAAAAGTTTCACGCAGGGACCGCAAATCATCTTTCGGGATGTTAAAAAAAAACAAAAAAAACATTTTGGCCAGAATTTGAAAATAGACAGCTATCACACTCATGAGATGCTGTAAAGATATGGCTATGTTGTGAATTTTTGGGAAAATATTTAAAATGATCAAAGTTACAAGTGTGTTTGTGTGTTCACAAAATTCAATGTAGGCTCATAACTTCGTTTTTTTTTTAAATATTTTTTACACTAAATTTTCAGCAATGCTTTCTTATAATCCTACCAGATGAACAAGGGCAGAGAAATATTTAAATTTCTGCCTGGAAAGTGATTTTGCACAGGGAGCACAAAATCATCTTTCAGGACAGATCTCCTATTAACAGTTCAATTGTTCATGGGTAGGGTCCCAAAGAAGGCATGTTGAAAATGTGAGCCAAAATATGCAAAATGCCTAAGTTATGCCATGTAAAAATGTTGTAGGTGCCGTATTGGTCCTTTTAAGAACAGATCCAGAAATAAATGATTTGATACCTCTTATTGGACTAACATGGATGTTACAGAAAAGAACAAAGTGCTCTAGCTTTTGAACCAACCAGGTCCTTCTTCAGAAGCTTTATGGCAGTTATTTTGAAAATCCCATACTATTAACACCAGATTATGTTGAAAACACAGAAATAATTCTCATTGGTTTAACATATACATTTAAAACATAATAGAAGGTACGTCAGAGAAGCTAATTAACACCAGTATGCTTTTAACTGAGAAGCCTCAGAAGGGCAAAGGTTATCAAGAATTCTCAACAACCAGAGAGTTCTTCTCACATACATTTTAAAATGTCTCAGTATGCTAAGAAACCATTCTAGTGATAAAAAAAAACCTTGGGATAGCATTCTATCTAATACATGTAAGATGAGCTTACAACTTACATTCCAAGTGACCTAGTGTATTAAAGAACAGATAATGAGAGACAAAATCTTGAAACTAGGGATAACTGCAAGTTGAAAATAAGCCCAAATTAAATATGCACATGTATACATGATGCATGATAGTATCATGTGTAAGTGTAAGTGCCAAATAAAAATACTTGTCAAGGACCCCAAGAAAATAAGACCATGAGCCTGATAAGTGCAGATTTCAACACAAAGTCAGTGTATAACAAAATGCACAGAATCAGTCTAAGGAATCTAAATGAAAACTTCCAAGTATGAAATCCTCCAGCCTCCCTTCTTTTTTTTTTTTTTCGCTTTTCTCCTCTCTCTCCTTGGGAAATATACTGTAATTAGTAGGAATGAGATATACTGTATGTACAAGAGTCATAATACAGCATCATTCACACCAATGTTAATCTTTACCCAAAGGAATTACACCTTTATGAACCTCCAAGTAAATGAGATATGCATCTTAATATGAGGAGATTTAAAATGTGACAGTGTGTAATACCACCACTGACAACTAGTAGAAGGAAGTAAATGTACACTATATGTGAAAACTAAGTGTCCTAGCCACATATCAGTGGCCCCATGCCACGATCCCCACACGTACGTGTGTACATACAGCACACACACACACACACACACCCTGTACACCCCACACAACAAATATAACAAACACAACCCACACACACACACACCACTGCACGCACAAACAAAAACACACACACACCATACCCACAACACACACAAAACACAACACATGCAAAACACACACAAACACACACACACACACATACATACATCAATCACACACACATACTCACATACACTCACCACAGTGTTAACGTGAGAAGTCAACATGTAGATAACCATAAACTTACAAAATCAAAGGCCGCTTGAAGAACTAAAGTATTTATGTCCATCTTTTAAAGTAAAGGTCTGGGTAAGTTTAAATGGAATAATGTCATATAACCAACATCAATATTCATTCCATCCACCACCATATTGGGAAGTAAATAAGTCTAATTTCAGAAGACCATCTCTGTTGTGCACTGTTGAAATGTCCTTTTAAGACCATCACAGACATATCTGAGATTGAGTGGCCATCCTGGGAGAAGTGCTGGGCTACTGGTTTCTCAGTCTTCTTGTTATTAATAGAATGTCTGTGTGAATTCATTCTAGTGCGGAGTTGTTGGCTTGTCTCCCCCCCACATAACCTGTGCGAGGACATTTCTTGCATTGGATAAAATAGAACACATTACTTGATGTACATGCATAATTCCCTTGTATCCTGAATTGCCTGTTTTGTGATGTAACCACACAGTCTGAAGTGGAAATGAGGTTACATGTCTTACATTTGCGTTGATGACAGGGTCATGTAACATATGATTGCATGGTATTCTGTTCCTGTTCAAGTTGACTCGTAATAATCAGGCTGGCTAAATTAGGTGGCTGTTTAAAAGATAGTAGTGGTAGTTCTTGAAAAATACAAATAAGGGTTTCATTCTCACTAATTATTGGATGCAGATCCTTAATAACCTTACGTAGAAGTTCAAGGTCAGGATGGTATGTGACTACTAAGTGTATTCTGATGGTAGTCATCCATTCCTTATATTGCAGTAGTTGTTCTCTTGGGACGTGTTGCACGTTCCACTGCTTTGTCAATTTCTCTGGACGAGTGTCCCTGCTCAATAAAGGTATTTTTTCAACATCGCCAGAGGTTTGTCTCTGTCTTCCTCATTTGAACAGAGGCAGTGATACTGAAGTGCTTGACTATATATGACAAATTTCTTTGTGTGGCTCGGGTGATTACTTTTCTTGTGTAAGTATCTCTGTCTGTCTGTTGGTCTCCTGTAAAGACAGGTACGTAGGGTTCCATCCTTAATAATGACAGTGGTATCCAGAAAATGTACACTGGTGGCAGAATATTCCAGGGAAACATAGAAACATAGACTTTGATGGCAGATAAGGACCGCTTGGCCCACCTAGTCTGCCCATTTCCTCATTTCACAGGATAGGCCGCAGATCCTAGTTAACCAACAGCCTATTTCTTCCTGACTCCCCACAAGAATTGCCTATGTCTGTCCCATGCATTCTTGAATTCTCCCACAGTTTTAGACCCCACCACCTCCTCAGGAAGGCTGTTCCATGCATCCACTACCCTCTCTGTGAAAAATTACTTCCTCACATTGCCCGGAACCGCCCCCATCTTTAATTTAGTCCCTTGTTCTTGCACATCTCTTTTTGAAAGGTGCTACCTTTTTGGACTTTGTTGATTCCACTGAGGTACTTAAAAGTTTCTAGCATGTCCCCCTCCCTTCTTTCCTCAAGGGTATATATATTAAGCTCCTTTAGTCTCTCCTCATACGGCTTCTCTTGCAGACTCTGCACCATTTAGTTGCCCTCCTCTGGACTGCCTCTATCCTGTCTATGTCCTTGGAGATGGGGCCTCCAGAACTGGATGCAGCACTCCAGATGGGGTCTCACCAACTGTCTGTACAGAGGGATAACAACTTCCTGTTTCTACTGGTGATGCCTCTCCCTATGCATCCCAGTATACCCCCAGCCCTCCCTACTGCCTTCTCACATTGCTTGCTAACCTTAAGGTCATCTGATATGATTACCCCCAGGTCCCTTTCCTTTTTGTTGTTGTTACTACCTCCCCCATTGTGTAATCTTCCCCTGGGTTCTTGTTTCCAAGGTGCATTATTTTGCACTTCTTTGCATTGAATCCCAGCTGCCATACTTCTGACCATTCCTCCAACCTTGCCAAGTCCCTTCTCATCCTTTCCACGCCTCCTTGTGTATCAACCCTGTTGCAGATCTTTGTGTCATCTGCAAAGAGGCATACTTTTCCTTCCATTCCCTCTGCAATGTCACTTATAAAGACATTAAAAAGGACTGGACCCAGTACTGAATGCTGCGGTACCCCACTAGTAACTCCTTTTTCAGAGTGGACTCCATTTACAATTCCCTTCTGTGTCCTGTTGTCCAGCCAATGTTTTATCCAGGCTACCACCGTGGGACCCACTCCCAGGCTAGTTACACTTGACTATTAATCTTTGTGTGGACTGTGTCAAATGCCTTGCTAAAGTCTAGGTAGGCCATGTCCACAGCCCCTCCCTGGTCTGCTACTTTTGTCACCCAGTCAAAGAAATCTATTAGATTTGTCTGACATGACCTTCCCGATGTGAACCCATGCTGCCTTGGGTCCTGTGCCCCTCTGGCCTTTAGGTACTCAACAATTCTTTCCTTCAGAAGTGACTCCATCATGACAGGTCTGTAGTTTCCTGCCTCTGTCTTGGTCCCGCTTTTGTGAAGGGGAATCACATCCGCCTTCCTCCAGTCCTCGGGTACCACACCATCTTCCCATGATTTATTAAAAAGAGTAGTCAGTGGTTTCACTAGTTCCCCTTAATTTTTTAGAATTCTGGAGTGAATTCCATCAGGCCCCATTGCTTTGTCCACCTTCAGTTTTAGGAGTTCTTGCAGAACCCTTTCTTCTGTGAAAGGGATGGATCGATCCCCTATCAAGAGTGCTTCTGTTAATTGAATTAGGCACTTCTCCTCTTTTGTGAATACTGAGTAGAAATATTCATTCAGTATCCCTGCTTTTTCACTGTCCCCCTCTGCCCATTGACCGTTCATTCTATTCAGCTTCACTATCCCTCCCTTTGTCTTTCTACGCTCCTTGATTTACCTATACAAGGTTTTATCCCCTTCTTAACCAAGATGGCTATCTTTTCCTCAGTTTGGGCCTTTGCTATTCTGACTTCCCTTCCTGCTTCCTTCTGCCTTAACTGGTACAGCTCTCTGTCCTGCTCCTTCTGTGTTTCCTTATACTTCCTGAATGCTATCTTTTTCTCCCTGACTTTCCCAGCCACCTCTTTTGAGAGATCCATAGTGGCTTTTTCTTTCATTTTGATTTGTTTATTTGCTTCACACAAAGGCTTGTTGCCTCTGTGATGGCAGTTTTGATGATTCCCATTGTAGCTTCACCCTCCTTCTAGCCTGTTTGCTAGTGCTTTTCTGAGGCACTCTCCCATCTTGCCAAAGTCAGCCCTCCTGAAGTCTGGTACCCTTACTTTTGTATGGCTTGACTCTGTAGCAGAGTTTAACATGAACCACACTGTTTGATGGTCACTTGTTCCCAGATGGCAACCCACTTCTAGATCTGAGATCCTCTCACTGCCCCCATTTGAGAGTACGAGGTCTAAGATTGCTCTCTCACGAGTGGGTTCTGAAACTAGCTGTCTGAGGCCTGCCACTTGTAGGGCATCGAAAATGGCCCTGCTCTTGGATGTGGCTGCAGCAAATGTGCTCTATTTAACATCTGGCATATTCAGGTCTCCCATCAACAGTATCTCCCCTTTCTCTGCCATCCTAAGAATGCCTTCTATCATATCCTTGTCCAGTCCCTCCCCCTGACATGAGGGTCTGTACACAACCCCTGTGCGGATTGTGGTGCCCTTTTCAGTCTCCAAGGTGACCCACAGTGCCTCCTCTCCTCCCTGTTTACTCTTTTGTTCAGTTGCTTTATCCCTTCCTTTAATAGAAAGCTACTCCTCCACCTCCTCTCCCTGCCTGTCTCTCCTGTAGGTTATGTACCCTGGTATGTTAACATCCTAGTCATGGTTTTCAGTGTACCATGTTTCTGTGGCTGCTACGAGATCAGGCATCCCTCTTCCATCAAGGCCACCAGCTCATGGAGCTTGTTGCCCAGACTACAGGCATTGGTACTTATTACCCTCCAGTTCCTGGTGGCCTTACTCCTTTTTGCCCCATCCCTGTCCTTCTTGCCTTTGTCACTTTCCCCATTTACCCCTGCCCTTCTCCCTGTTGCCACCTCTATGTTGGTGTTTACCGCACTTACTACTGTGATTTTTTTGGGGGGGCTAGGATTTCCCTGCTCCTTTCCAGTGCTTCCCCCCTTGGCTAGTTTAAATGTTTGCCAATGAAGCATTTAAACCTATCACCTATGATCCTGGTTCCCCACCTGGACAGATGCAGCCCATCATGTCAGTATAGGCTTGCATCACTCCAGGTGGACCCCCAGTCCCCATTAAGCCAAATCCCTGAGCTCTGCACCAGTTTTTCAACCACTGATTGAATCCCATGGTGCGGAACACCCTCGCCTCTCCTACGCCATAGATGGGTGGCACCTCCGAGAAGGTTTTTTTTATTTTTTTTATTTATTTAGTTGTTTAACCAGGTATAGCACACTACTGTATAGCATGGTTACCATGCATGCTACTTGTCTAAGGCTCCTCCCCAATTCTACAAACTCTTCCTGCACTGCTCTAATCCTTTCTTAGCCAGGTCATTTGTCCCTAGGTGGACAATGACATCCAGCTTCCTCCCCTGTGCAGCTGCTCTGGCAATCCTGAGGATTTGCTTCCTGTCCCTCCAAGCCATGGCACCAGGCAGGCACCTTACATCCCTCTCCCCTTCCTCCCCCAGTTCTACCTTCCTAACAATGGAGTCCCCCACCAGGAGTTGTTTTCTTCCCCTGTGGGGTCCCATGCCACCCTCCTGTGGGTCTCCTTTGTGGAGGTTCGCAGCATCCTCCTTGGTCTCCACTGCCAGTGCCTCCATAGCAGAACCACACTTTATCAGAATGGCATAGGAATTGTGGAGAGGTACAACTGGAGGTATGCAACTCTGTTCCCACCACCCTCACTCCTCCTGAGCCCACTGTAGTCCAACCACTCCTCTTTCTTGGCAACCTCTGAGGCAATGGCAGTGGCACTGGTGGTCCCTGGATGGAAGAGGAGGTCCCACAAATCCTGGCCAACTCAGCCTGGAGATGAGCAACCTCCTCCCTCAGCCCAGAGAGGTGCCTGCAGATGGGACAACACCATCCTCCAGAATGTCTCCTGGAAGACTGCTGTTCCACAGCCACTGCACTGCACCACTCCCATCATGTCTTATTTCTGGCCCCTTAACTGTTGTTTGGAATCCTTACTCTTTCCTCTGTTTTTTTTTTCTCTTCTCTCTGTACTTACTTTCTGCTTCTGTGCCCTTTAAGCTCCTGATTGTCCTGTTCTGAGACAAGAATATCCTATATTTCTCAGTAGACCCCTTACTTGCTGAGAGGCAGACCTCCAGCAGCTAGAGGGGGCCGGAGAGCTACTCTTGCCCTTCTAGGATAATGGGTTTTTTGGTGGCTCTGTGATCACTCACTTTCTGCTCCCAAACAGGAAGTTCCTGTTGTCAGTCAAATTCTGTGCCTATAAAAGTAGAACTAGCTTTGGGGGTGAGGGAAGGAGGTCAATACAGTCCCAGTAGAGAAGTCCAGTCACACAGTACTCCTTCCTCCTGCTGTCTTCTGCCAAGCTACTAACATAATATTTCTAAGTCAATCTTTAAATTTATCTTCCTTCTAGCTAAGCCACTCCCCCTACTTACTAGATATTTCTACAAGTAATTTAAAATGCACAGCTATCAGGCCCTTTCAGTTACCTGAGATTTACACCTAGATAACTGTTCAGATAATCATTCAGTTCAGTTAACTCAGACAAACACCCTCATTTTTTTTTTGGTTTTGTTTGTTAGTTTGTTTTTACCCTAAATTAAAGGTCCAAGTTCAAGAGTTCTACTTTGGTCCCAGTAAAGAAGTCCAGTCACACAGCACTCCTTCCTCCTGGTGTCTTCTGCCAAGATTTATAGTTGGGTGGAGGTTATTAAGTTCCCGATGAAAATCTTTAAGTGTGTCAGCACCCTCTGTCCAAATTATAAACAAATCATCAATGTAACGGAAATAAGCGAGTGGTTTACATGTACAGTGCCTTAGAAAATCCTCCTCCAAATTCGCCTTAAAAAGATTAGCATACTGTGGAGCCATCCTGGTTCCCATTGTTGTTTCCATAGTTTGAACATGATGTTTACCTTTGAAGCTGAAGTTGTTATGTGTCAGAATGAATTCAGTGAGTTTACCCACAACTCCAGGGTCAATGTTGGGGTCCAACTCTTTGTCATGCAGGTATTTGAGGCGGGCTGAAATGCCATTTGTGTGTGGAATATTAGTGTAGAGGGATGTTACATTCATCGTGGCTAAAAGGGTATCAGGTGGTAAGTCCTTAAAACCAGAAAGTGTATGCAGAAAGTGAGTAGTGTCCTTGATGTAACTATCCATTTGTATACCCAGCGATTTGAAAATAGCTTCTACAAATCCTGATATCCCTCTGTCAGGGTGTACCATTACCAGAGACTATTGATCTACCAGGATTACCAGGCTTACATATTTTAGGAAGCATGTAGAATGTCCCTGGCTTAAGTTCACTGGGGATGAGGGCCTTTAGTTTGTCTTGAACATGGTTTGGAAATGTTCCAATTAACTCCTGTAGTTCTCTTTTATATTCTGTACTTGGGTCACTTCCCAGTACTTTGTAGTATGTAAGGTCACTTAGCTGCCTGTTGGCTTCCTTAATGTAATCTTCCGGATTCAATATCACTACTGCAGAGTCTTTATCAGCTTTTTTTATGACAACGTTATCGTTCGATTTTAGTTTTTATATAGCCCTCCGTTCCAATGGAGAGAGGTTGTAACGGGCCTGTTTCTGCCTATTAAGAATCCCACCAGTAGCTCTCCAGTGAAAGCAATGAATGTATTTGTCCAGTTTTTTGTTACGGCCACTTGATGGGGTAAACTCATATGGTTTCTTTTTCTTATCCATAATATTTTTACTGTTTGTGATTTCTTCACTGTTTGTGATTTCTTCTCTGCCATGAAAAAATACCCTGAGTCTCAATCTGCGGAAGTATTCCTCCATTTCACCACAAAACTGTATTCTGTTCAGTGGTTTAGCTGGGCAGAAATTGAGGCCCTTAGAAAGTACATTTAATGACCCAGTAGTCAGCGTGTGGGTGGACAAATTAACAACTGAAAGGTGCCCATCTGTGTGGCTCAGTTGTTCAGTCACTCTGTTCTGTTCTTCATGGTTGTTAGGAAGTATGGTAAGTTGAAAGGCATCTAACTTCCTGTTTTTAATGAGCATGGCTTTTCTTAAGGTTCTTTGGTAGTTTATGTCTATCTCATGCAAGATGTCTGGAATAGGCTCAACAGACATCCTCTCCAGTGTGGTAGCTATTTCATTAAACTGTTTCTTCAAAAATACTTTCTTGGCATAAGAGCTGTGAATTCTGTGATTTCGCAATTTCTCAGAGGTCCCACAACAAAGTTGTTCAGCATATGTAGAATTATCTGTGTTTCTCAGTGGATTCCAAATAGCTAGACCTTTAGGGATAATATTATTCCTTTTGCACGGGGATAAAAAGTAGATGTCACTGTCTAGCTGTGCTAGTTTCTTCTTAATGTTATGCAACTGCCATATCCTGCGGCGAACTCCGGTATCTTCCATGATGCAAAAAATGGGGGGGTTATTGACAAGTATTTTTATTTGGCACTTACACTTACAAGTGATACTATCATGCATCATGTATATATGTGTATGTTTAATTTGGGGCTTGTTTTCAACTTGCAGTTATACCTAATTTCAGGATTTTGTCTCTCATTATCTCTTCTTTAATACACCAGGACACTTGAAATGTAAGTTGTAAGCTCATCTTACCTGTATTAGAGAATGCTATCCCAAGGTTTTTATCACTAGAATGCTTTCTTAGCATACTGAGACATTTTAAAATTTATTTCAGAACTCTCTGGTTGTTGAGGATTCTTGATAACCTTTGCCCTTCTGAGGCTTCTCAGTTAAAAGCATACTGGTGTTAGTTAGCTTCTCTGACGTAATCTTCTGTTATGTTTTAAATGTATATGTTAAACCGATGAGAATTATTTCTGTTTTTCAACATAATCTCATGTTAATAGTATGGATTTTCAAAATAACTGCCATAAAGCTTTTGAAGAAGGACCTGGTTGGTTCGAAAGCTAGAGCACTTTGTTCATTTCTGTAACATCCATGTTGGTCCAATAAAAGGTATCAAATAATTTGTTTCTGGATCTATGTTATGCCATTAAATTCAAAACCCCATTGAAATACATTGAATCCCATACCTGTTTCCTCAGTTTGTGCTCCTGCTTTGAAGAGTGAAAATATGTCTGGGGTTCAGACAGTACTACAGCGTTGGACCCCTGATGGATAAGTAAGGGCTTGGGGGTGTGGGGTGGTGGATGCTGAGTGGGAAGGTTGGGTGGGGGGACAGTAATGGTGCAAAATACATTGATAGATGGTTTTCTTTTCATAGGTTGGAAAGAAAACAAAAAAAAATTGAGGATTCCTGATTATGACACTGGGGAATTGGGCATCCCCAGTACCACTATTGTGTTTTGGGAGGGATGATAAGGGTGCAAAAGACATCAATGGATGGTTTCTTTTTATAGGTTGGAAAAAAACGGAGGATTCCCATCACAACATTGAGGCATTAAATCCCCCAGTGTCACTGTTGTGTTTTTGGGGAAGCAAGTTGAGGGCAGTCAAAAAGAGAGCTGCATCACAAGTCAGTGGGCTGGTAGCATCAAGAACATGCCTCAGTGGGTGTTGCCAGTTAAAGCCACAATGCAGTTTTATTTAATGAAGCCCAGTTGGGTATTTTAAATACTGTAAGTGCCTGTGGCAGGTAGAGGCAAGTTGAGGGCAGGCACAAAGAGGGCCACACCATGCTGAGAATGGGCTGGCAGGGGTGAGCATGAGACAATGAGATGGGTGCTGAGAATACATGGGAGTTTGACAAAGGGCTGAGATATGCAGGAGGGTCACAGACTGTCATCCAGGAAACCCTGCCTAAAACATGTGAAACGCGCATGGATGATGATTACACATGGAAACAGGCAGGTAGCTCAGAAAAAGGCCTGAACAGGACACAGAGGGATGGATGATCTTGGCAGAGCAGCAAGCTTGGATGTCAAACAGGGACCTGCCAGCTTGGGGTGCTCAGCTTTCACATTAATAAAGCTGCTCAACTGCTTGGTGTCCAGCATTATGCAAATGAAAAGACTGACGTGCTCTCTAATTGGAGTGCTTCGGTTGTTTCAACTACACAAAGTTTCCACTCAGCCAGCATTACTACTGTCATGACCAGAGTTCCTGATCATTGGTCTGTACTGCAGAGCCCATTGCAGCTTGGCCTGCAATTGGCTCGGCAGTGACACGCCTGTGAAAATGCCGTTAATCCTATTAAAATGTTTCTTGTGCCATCAAGTGAGTGGCAGGAGGTCTTAATCTAGGCCAACAGCATGGAGCATTTTCCAGCTTTTGATCCACAATGACATCCTTTTCAGCATGGGAGCCAAATGTCATGTCTCCCAACTATTTATACTGTCAAATAAGATTGATTGGAAATAGGATTTATTGGGCAAAAGTGAGCTTAGATGTTCAATACTACTTCTGCCATCTCTGATTTGTGGTATATATTTTCTTTTCTAGTACAGTCATTATTACTTTGAAAGCAACCAGAATAAATGTGTGAATTATGAAAACAGCTGCAGTTTGAAACAAAAAGCCTCATTTTCTTAAACTATTTTTTTTTCCTGTCTTCACTCACATGTTGCTCTCGCTGAAATAGTGCAATCTTTCTTTGTACTTTGGGTTGCTATTTATAGTAAAACACATTTGGAACAATTAAAGTCTGTGAGAGGTTTCACATTTGTTTTATGAGTGCATCTCTGTATTGTGCAGAACATATGCCTTCTAGTCTGGTGTATTGAAATTAGTGATAAATGGAATTATACAGTAGGTAGTTGTCTGTTGTGCGTGACAAAAAAGCCACAGTGCTAAATCTTTAAATCCAACATAGAGGTGCATGTATGGGATGTACTTGTGTCTGGCAGCCCTGGTTGCATCTATCATCATACTAAGGAAATTGTAGAACTTGCTGGGTGTTAGCCCTTGACCACCATCAAATAGATATCCGTCAAACCTACTTTTGAATTCCTCCTTCAAATTACTGATTATTATTTCTAGAGGTAGGGACATCTGTCTGAGTTTTCAAAACCATGTATAACTGTGGTTTAGAGCAGCATGTGCCTAAACCTGGATGCATCTGTTCTTGGGACTAAGTCAGCAAGACCCTTAAGAAGTATTCAAGTTATTTGTAGTCCTTGGCCTCCTGTGTTCAATTCCTTCTGTATCTAACACACAAAAACTGTGTCTGAGCTTAGCAGGGCCAACAAAGCCACTTTGAATATTGCTACAGATGTATGACAGAAGTAGGGTATTAAAATTCCAGCCCAGAATCTATTGTCATAACACAACTATTTGATTATTTTCATCAACCAAAAAAAAAAGAAGAAAACTAGTATACACAAAGAGCTGTACATTACTAGTTACTCTAATGCAGACTACATATTTTATCTACCTGCAGAGACAGAACAACTCAGGAATTGAAATGGACAAAGTTCCAGTTCATCAAGCCTCTCAGGGACTTTTGGTAATCAAACACAAGAAGCCATTCTTTAACCCTTACATACCTAATAAGACTTCTGTCTGAAATCACCTTAATTAGAGTTCCACAGAGGCTGACTTTGGGAAAATGAGAGAGGCCTCAGAAAAGCACTAGCAAATGGGCAGGAAGGAGGGGTGGAGGAACAATGGGGAATAATCAAAAGCCATTGCAGAGGCAACAAACCTTTGTGTGAAGCAAATCAATAAAACAAAACACTATGGTTCTCAAAAGAGGTGGCAGGGACGGTTAAGGAGAAAAGGATAGCATTCAGGAAATATAAGGAAACACAGAAGAAGCAGGACAGATAACTTTATCAGTTTAAGCAGAAAGAGGCAGGGAAGGCAGTCAGAATAGCAAAGGCACAAACTGAGGAAAAGATAGCCAACTCTGTTAAGAAGGGAAATAAAACCTTTTATAGGTACATTAGGGAGTGAAGAAAGACCAAGGGAGGGATACAGAGACTTAGTAAAGGGGAGGGAATGTGGGCAGCAGGTGACAGTGAAAAAGCAGGGATACTGAACAAATATTTCTGCTCAGTATTCACAACGGATGAGGAGGGGTAGGTACCTAAACCAAACAAGGGAGAAACTCTGAATAGGGGGGTCGATACCAGTCCATTCACAGAAGAAAGGGTTTTGAAAGAACTCTTGAAACTGAGGGTAGACAAAGCAATGGGGCCTGATGGGATTCACCCAAGAATACTAAAAGAACTAAGGGTAGAACTACACTCTTTAACAAATCATGGGAGGATGGAGTGGTACCTGAGGACTGGAAGAGGGCAAATGTGATTCCACTTCACAAAAGTGGGAGCAGGGCAGAGGCAGGAAACTACAGACCAGTTAGTTTGACTTCAGTGGTAGGAAAATGATGGAATCACTTCTGAAGGAAAGAATTGTTGAGTACCTAGAGGCCAGTGGGGCACAGGACCCAAGGCACCATGGTTTCACAGCAGGAAGGTCATGTCAGATGAACCTAATAGATTTCTTTGACTGGGTGACCAAAGTAGTAGACCAGGAGGGGCTGTGGATATGGCCTACCTAGATTTTAGCAAGGCATTTGACACAGTCTCACACAAAAGATTAATATACAAGTTAGCCAGCCTTGGAGTGGGTCCCAAGGTGGTAGCCTGGATAGAAAACTGGCTGGACAACAGGATGCAAAGGGTAATAGTAAACAGAGTCCACAGTGAAGAAAGGAGGGTACCTAGCGGGGTACTGCAGTGTTCAGTACTGGGACAGGTCCTCTTTAATATCTTTATAAGTGACATTGGAGAGCACTTGGAAGGAAAGGTATGTCTCTTTGCAGATGACACAAAGATCTGCAACAGGGTTGATACACAAGGTGGGGTGGAAAGAATGAAAAGGGACTTGGCAATGTTGGAGGAATGGTCAAATATGTGGTAGCTCAGATTCAATGCAAAGAAGTGCAAGGTAACGCATCTGGGAAACAAAAACGCAGGGGAAGAGTACACAATGGGGATTGAGTTAATAACAACAACAAAAATCGAAAGAGACCTATGAGTAATTATATCAGATGACCTAAAGGTGGGCAAGCAATGTGAGAAGGCAGTAAGGAGGACTGGGGAATACTAGGATGCATAGGGAGAGGCATCAACAGTAGAAAACAGGAAGTTGTTATCCCTCTGTACAGACAGTTAGTGAGACCCCATCTGGAGTACTGCGTGCAATTCTGGAGACCCCATCTCCGCAAAGACATAGACAGAGTGGAGGCTGTTCTGAGGAGGGCAACCAAAATGGTGCAGGTCTGCACCAGAAGACATACGAGGAGAGACTAAAGCAGCTTAATATGTATACCCTTGAGGAAAGGAGGGAGAGGGGGGACATGATAGAAACTTTCAAGTATCTCAAGGGAAATAACAAAGTACAAGAGGGTAGCATCTTTCAGAAGAAGAGATGTGCAAGAACAAGGGGGCACAATTGGAAGACAGAGGGGGACGGCTCAGAGGTAATGTTAGAAAGTATTTTTTCACAGAGAGTGTTGTGGATGCATGGAACAACCTTCCTGAGGAGGTTGTGGAGTCAGGAACAGTGGAAAAATTCAAGAATGCAGGGGACAGGCCAGCCTGCTGGCGCAGTGGTAGGGTTACAGCTTGAGGCTCCAGTGACCCGGTTTGGGAATGGACTCCAGGCAGCAGGAGGGGCCGGCTGGGGGAGGAGGATTGAGCACCCAGTGGCTGCTCTCCTCCTCCGGGTGGGGTGGGATGCAAGTCCGCTGCTATACCGCCACCTGGGTGACCACAGTTGGAGGTGCAGTGAGACTACACACAGCAGGGTGGGGGGACGTCTTCCGGGAGCCGGAGCATCAGCATGCCATGATGTGCTCCGCCCCTAGGCTTCCCCAGTGCGTGGATGTCCTGAGGGCAGGGAGACAAGAAAAATGGAAAAACCCTGCACCAGGCTCCTGTAGACGGGACCCGGTCGACCCGAGAAGACCCCTAACCAGGCTCCATAGAAGGGGCTGGAGAGGCCTTCTGACACAGACTTAAGGACCAGGAGAGGACTGGGGGGAAGCCCCTCTGTGCCCCTCCCGGGGGGGGCAAACCGAGGCAAGATGGGGACAGGCTTGCCAGTACCCAGAGGGAGGTACCTGGGGCAGGACTACTGGAGTGTACACGACCTAGGGAACCCAGAAGAAAGGATCCTGGTGCAGTGAGGAGGACAGGGGAAAAAAAAGAATGCATGGACAGGCATAATACAGTTCTAGTGGGGGGGGTAGGAGGAAGTAGGTTGTTGATTAACTAGAATCTGCAGCTTATATGTTAGGTAGGAAAATAGGCAGACTGGGTGGGCCAAGCGGTCCTTATCTGCCTTCAAATTCTATGTTTCTATGTTTCACAGCAAGAGCATCTTGGGAACAACATTAGGAGTAACTGTAATGATATTGGTTTAGATGTGTTAAGCACTAATTATACTAGGTTTTGATACTTGCTTATTTCTTAAAAGTGAAGTTTTCCACCTGACATTTTATAACCCTACTTCCAATTTGGAGCTATATCATGAATGGCAAATCCCACTTCAAGTTCACTTTCATTTTTGGTTGAACTGCAATACAGATACAAATTACTCACTGCGTGATTGTCACCTAATGTTTAATACTTTAGTCCATCTGGCTGTGACAATGGGTAAAGAAGGATGCCACTGAAAATAAGATACTACATCTCAGTTCAACTATCCTGCTTAAATAAATTGTGAATAACTGACAGAGTAATCATTGTGTGACTAGTAAATTCTTAAGAGCAGGAATATACATTGTCCAGGGATCTGAACATTTGAGTGGTTTCCAAGGATACCCAGTATCTCTGATCTAGGGAAGCAAAGCTTTCATAAAAATACATTTCTAACAATATGGATTCATTCATATCCATTTATTAGCAGATTCTCAAATCAAGGAGCTGGTGTCTTGAATGATTTAATAGATCCGAATCATATTTCATGTACTGCCTATCACGGCTTGTGTCCAGATACCCCCCCACCATCTTATCTTTAGCTTGTGACGAATACAGCCATTAGTTTCTGCTCCTTATCTTTTCAGGTCCAGTTTATTTGGTTTCTGTGCCAGTCAGGTTCTACTCTGATTCAGTTTCATCCAGTCCCAGCACTGATTCATTTCCTTTCTTTGATTATCTTTACCTTACTTGATTCCCGCTTAGCTGGATGTCATTCACTAAAGAGAACCTCTTAGGTGGTTTCACATTTCAAGTCTATGCTTTTGGCTGATGTCCATAAAAACATATTTGAATAGTCTGTGTTGAAAAGATGTCTTGGATAAACACTGTGAAGCAGTAAGGCATTACATAAAGATCCCTAGAAGCCAGACAGACCAGACTAAACAAGTCCAGTCATTCATCTAGAAAAAGCTACTTCAGATGCAAAAGATGTACTACTAATATGGCAACAGGCCCTACTCTTTGCTCCAAAATATTAGAACTTCCTTCAGGTTGTCCTGTGGCATTCTATATCCCATGTTCAATATGAAAGGGAGTCATACCTATATTCAAAGGCTTCTTAAATACATACCTATACTTGACTCATTGATTGATATGTCTATGGTTGCTTTCATTAAGCATTGTATTCATCAATTAATTGCTTACTTACAGTGTCTGCTGCACTTCTGTACACACTTCCACAATGCTTAATGTGTTGTACCTCTTTTTTCCATATTTTATGTACTGTATTGTGACACTACTCATTTCCATGTACTTTATTCTTTGTCTCCATACTCCCATGTGCTTGTAACTGAACTCTCCCAAGTTGTGACAGTAAATATGCATTTTGTTTTGTAATGTAAAGTTTATTTATTACATTTTAACTTATAACAACAGTGACAGAGTTCATAACACATAACACTTCAAAACAGGGTGAAATAATACTACAACCTGGCCTGGGCCTGCCCCATGAAGTACAACACTACATTGAAACCACATGCTCAGCAATCATACATATTAGGGAGTTAACATGGTATGAATAATGAAGTTCAGAATGGTAAAGGAATAAAAAGCAATCTATAACCAAATATACTCTTGAGATTCAGGGTGTACATCCATCTGTCCACTGTTGGGAAAGGGACTGGGATAGAGGGAAGAGGAAAGCTAGATATTGGATTGAGTAATGGATTGATGTTGTGTCCAATGTTCTGGGGTGGAGGACATAACGGGGGAGGTAGAACTACATCTTATGGGAAGGGCTGACATGTGTGGGTATGAAACAACCCTGGGGGGATTTGACAGAATGGTGAGTAAAGGTATGGGCCCGAGATAGCTATATAATCAGAATTTCTCCCCAGCAATGAGTAATGTACACATTCAAAACTGCCCATTTTCCCTAACTCTTTAAGTAAGTAGGCATTTTGTTGTCTTGTGCTCTTACCCAGTTATCAAAAAATAAAATAAATAAATTAATTAATAAAGAAAAAGTAAATCCTTCTATCCGGGCTCGAAAACCTAGTTTTCTGGATCCAAGACCACAGGGAAATAAACTTAAGGCTACTATTGACTGCAGTCACCCAACAGTGGCCATAGCTTCCTGTATTCCATAAGCTCTAGGGTCAGAAGAAAACCAAGAACTGTTCTGGTTTTGGCAGTGGATTTGATTTCCATAACTATTCTGCTGGTTAGATATAGGGGTGAAATGAGGTGGCCAGTGGCAAACATGGTTCTGTTTCAGCTAGTTCTGGACCCTTTTCTTCAGCTCGACTTCTGCAATTCAGTAGAACAAATCCAGCTTACAATTTTGTAATTGGGTTGGAGGTAAATTATACCAGAAATAGGGGATATAAAAGCCTGGAGGTCAGCAGTGAGTAGTCATTTTTCTTGCTTTTTTGTAGCTGGTGGTGTTTGTGTGGCAGTAATGGTGTTGACTATATTTGTGGTGGTGTGACAAAGTCAGCAATTCACCAAGACTGGGCCCCACTGAGCTAGAGTAATGAATAATTCAGCTTAACAAAAAAAAGACAAGCATTTGTCAATGCCAAATGTTTGCTTATTGGTATTAGCATTGGGAATGCAGGAGTTAGACAGATGCAGAATAGGAATAGCAGTGAAGTATTGAACGTCATGCCAACCCCCCCTCCACCCTGCAGAGACAAACAGGCATTGGAGTATGCATTTGGGTTGTCGCCCATAACGTTCATGGCATTTCAACTCACCCTATCATGCAGAAACTGACAAGTGTTAAGGTGAGCCTTGGGGTGTTCAGCTTTATAGCTACCCCATTCCATAAGGACATATGCTGAAATGGGTGCAGTATAGGAGAATGGGGTGAACTCGGGGCTGAAGAGTCCAAGGTACATCTCGATGCCTGTTACTGGCTGCAGGGTGGGGGGGGGGTGGAATGGCATGAGCATTACAGTCAGCAATCCAAAGGCACACCCTTAATGCCTGTCAGTCTGTACAGGGTGGGATGGTATGGTTAGAAACCTTAACGCCCCAGGCATTTGTTGGTATTTGCACTACAAACTTTCAACATGGCCTTTTTGTGACCCACACCTCATGAAAGCATTTGGGACCTCTTCTCATGAACAGCGGCACTGTGATTTTGTTAATGTGTCCCGAACTTTGAGTTCCCCCAGTGACCGTGCCATTCTGCTCCAGATGTATAAAAACACAGATTGGATAGGATGTGAAGAATGACAGCTGTACTACTCATAGGGAGATGTGAAGAGATGGCTATGTTGAAAATCTGTAGTGAAAATATTAAAAATGCTCTAATTTCTGAGCGTACGTGGAAAATGTGCAGCGTATGTGTGTAACAGTCATTTAGTGGAATTATTTCACCAAATTTCCAACGTGGGCATTTCGTGACCTCTGCTTATGAACACTGTCACTATGATTTTCTTAATCTGTCCTGAACTTTGATATGTAAACTCATATTTTGGGCAGGATATGAAAAATAACAGCTGTACTGTTCATAAGGAGGTGTGAAAAAATGCCAATGTTGAAAATCTGAAATGAAAATATTAAAAATGCATGAAATTATGAGGGTATGTGGAAACTGCACAACGCACGCTCATAACATTGTCATTTTATGGATGTTTGTCACTAAATTTTCAACATAGGTATTTTAGGACCTCTGTTCATGAACAGAGTCACTGTGATTTTCTTAATCTGTCCCAAACACTGATTTCCCACAGCAACTGCGCTTATTTTGCACCAGAAGTGTGAAACACATTTTAACTAGGTGTGAAAAATGCCAATGTTGAATATCTGGAGGAAAATATTGCAAATTTGCAAAAGTTACTGAGGGTGTATGGAAACTGCGCAACGCACGCTTGAAACACAAGTTATTTTATGGACTTTTGTCACCGAATTTTCAACATGGGCATTTTAGGACCTATGCTCATGAACAGTGTCACTGTGATTTTCTGAATCTGTCCTGAACACTGCTTTCCCACAGTGACTGCACTATTCTGCTCGAAATGCGAAACACATTTTGCCAGGATGTGAAAATGACTGCTGTACTGTTCATAAGGAGGTGTGGAAAAATGCCAGTGTTGAAAATCTGGAGTGTAAATATTACAGATTTGCAAAGTTACTGGTGTGCGTGGAAACTGCAATGCAGCTAGTAAAACATTTTTTTGATTTTTCCCACCAAATTTGCAACATAAGCTTTTGAGAGCCCACTCATGAACAGTGGAACTGTTGTTTGTTAATCAGTCCCAAAAGGTGATTCCACAGTGACCATGAAATCACCTTTTGGGACTGATTAACAAAACAACAGTGCCACTGTTCATGAAGTTTATGTTGCAAATTTGGTGAAAAAAAATCCCAAAAATGACTGTTTTACTAGTGTACGTTATGCAGTTTCCACGCACACCAGTAACTTTGCAAATTTGTAATATTTTCACTCCAGATTTTCAACGTTGGCATTTTTCCACACCTCCTTATGAACAGTACAGCTGTCATTTTGGAGGAGAGTCCCAATAAGCCCATGTTGAAAATTTGGTGCCAGAAGTCGAAAATGGCCAAGATATCCACATAAGTGGAAAACCCTATTTATGCCATTATGTAGCTTACCAGCATTTCTTCAGTTCGTGGTCAGCTTTGAGGAGTGCCGGCGTGTTCCTGGTCCACGAAGATCATCATGCTGGGTTCGGAGGTAAGTATGGGGTGAGGTGTGTGTGGGGAGGTGGGGTACGTAGAGGGTGGGCGAGTTTTGGGAGGGGGCACAAGAGACTGGGAGGGACTTTTTTTGTTTCAGGGACACAAATTAAACTAAGGACATCGTGGGAAGGTTTATTTTTATGTTTGTTTTTTGCACACTGGGGTGGGCTCCAGTGTGCCACCTGCATTTTGGAGGAGGGAGGACTGAAGCCAACAGGGATTGGGCCCCCCATTAGCAAAGAAAGACTGTTTGGGGGCATGATGCCGAGGCGGATTGGGCACCCCCTTGGCACACAACAAATGGTGGGGGGGGCATTATTCCGATGGGGAGTTGGCTCCCTGTCGGCAAATGAACTGGTTAGACAGCTAACAGGGGACTGGGCACCTTTTGGCTTTCATGGGGCTCTGAGGTGGTGGCTATGCTGCTGCCATGTTGTTGACGGGAATGTTATACCAGGCAATGTACCACCCTGCAATGATGGGTCACTCCCTCATTCTAGTGGAATGGCTGACGCTGCAATGACGAGGTGGCCTGTGTTTGTGATGGTGAAATAGTTTCGACTTGGTGGAACTTCTGCAGAACCAGTGTCACCAGGACACTGGGCCTGCATTGGGTGAACACTGCTAAGCCCACAAATGCAGTGCCAGCAATGGCCGCCACAGTGCTGCACCTCCACAACCCGCTTCTCTCCTAAGCTGCCACATAATGTTTCCTGCACATGCACGCAAGCAACATAAAAGACTGCATCACCATACAATACAAAGCAAATAAAAATAAATTAAACTTAAGGCATTTATATTGCCCTCCACTGTTACTCATTTTCATAATAAGATTGAAACATGTTTGTTTGTCTAAGTATCTGTCTGTCTGTCTGTCTATCTATCTATCTATCTATCTATCTACCTATTATAGTTGTATATGGAGAAACACAGTCTTTAAGGTAAGATAACCTATTAAATATTGAACTGTTTAGAGTGATACTTCAGTGCTTGTGAAAGAGGGGTAGAATGAGAAGCAAAATGATCTCCATATTCAGAAGGTTAGTGCAGCACTAACAGGCATAACACTGTGCTAAATTGACTTAGTATGTCTGGATGGCGCAGGGGCCATATTAATAGGGTACACCGCACCACGATCAGTGGATAGTGCTGACATTCACAATGTATCACTGAGCTGCAAGACATGAGGGTGCCCTTGTGCACAGAGGATGCAGTGGTATATTTAAAGGGTTTTTAAAGCAATAACAGGCTGCCAAGGCAAATGCTAGTTTCTACTTTTGAAATCCTGCTTTGTTAACAGGCACAGTGGTTTATGATCCCTACCCCCAGAAGCACTGGTACAGGCAACACTTGTTTCCACCTGTTAGATCCCCTTTGGTACAGAGCTATGCAGCATATCCTGACCTTGGTAGTCTAGTGGACCCCTCCCTCATCTAATCCCTGTTAGTACTGTGAACTGCAATTAAGCCCTCACTTGGCAATCTAGGGGACCCACCATCCTCAACCAAACCCTGTCAGCTGTTTCTATCATTTACCTGAGCTCACTCCCTGTCAGTCAGGTGGCAGCTGGTCAAGGTGATGAGCAGAGGGCCTTTGCAGGTCAAGTCTGAGAACCTAACAGTAGCTCACCTGTTGATGGCTGGGTGAGTCAGGGGCTAATGGTGAGTGGTAGTGGGTGCACAGTGGATGGGCCGGGGGTGGGATTTAACAGTAATCAGGTGGGCATAACTTTAGACTGGCAGGAATGGGTTTCAGTACATTTCCACTATACCAGATTGAGTGAGAAAGGGGGTCCAGTAGGATTGCCAGGAAAGGGCTTTAGTAACAGTTCCACAATAGTAACAGTGACCAGGTGAGGGAAGGGGTTAACTGGACTACCAGGGATGGCATAGGTAGGTAGGTAGGGCTCTGGTGTGGTGGAAGTATAGGCATTGTGCAAAGCTGCTTAATGGACACATAATGACATACAAATGGACCCTTAAGCGCTGTCCATGCCATACATCATGTTGTTATGAGCATGCCAGCTACTGAATATGGCTTACAAAAACAATGGTACTATCCCATTTGGGATGCACTATCTCCCTTTGCTCCTGGGATTCTGTTCCCAGCAGTGGGCTGTGTAATGATGCACATATACCATGCATGGCATTTGTAACAATTGGGTGCAAATTATATAAAATACCTCCTGCTCCCATAAACTCCAGTTTGGTTGCTCTGCTTGACAAGGAAGAATCCATATGTCCATTTTGATATCACTGGGTGAAATTGCCTTTTTTGTGGCTGCCCCTTGTATATCTAGCATCTTACCAAATCAGCTTCGTTAGATCTCCTCTGTTGAAACTTTTAAAAGGGCTCTTAAGACTCATGATTTTTCTTTGGTATTTGAGGGCTTACTTGAAATATGTTATGCACAGGAGGGATTGCATAGTGCTTTTTACTTGATTTTATAAATGTGTGAAATGTTTTTAGTTGCTTGAATGAAGTTGGATGTACACCACTTTGAGCCCTCGAGATGTGGTGCTATACCAAATAAAATGTGTTTGTTTGCTTGCTATCACATCGTGATATTCAGACAGGTAACCAGGATGGACAGAGCATGCTGTCTGAATCTCATTCACTGCAGCCAGTACTATTTTAGTGCAGTATTGGGTTTTGTGTTACAAATGGCCACAACTGAATAATGGGGCTAATGCATTTTTAATGAATTAGTAATTAGATATCTTTAATTAAAACCAAAACATTTGCATAGGAATCCTTCACAAATTAACAATCTATGTGCTGTATGAATATTTTCAACATCTGTATGATGGTTTTCAAAATCTTTGTGCTGCATGACAATTTTTAAAATCTTTGTGCTGCATGACGGTATTCACAAAATGTTTACACAGAAAGCCTTCATGAAAGTTTTGAAAATCAACTCACTGTACAACAGTTCTCAAAATCTACATGCTGCATATGGTTTTCATAATGCATGTGTAAATCCCGTTTCTTTTATTCAAGCTATCCCTCTGGTCACCTCACTTCATGGACTAAATGGCACGCAGTCCATAACTTCCACTCAGCTGTGGCTGCCATCAATGTTAATTCAACTGGAGGCTGACACCATATTTATTTATTTATTAGGGTCTAGGATTACAATTATCTTTGAGCCAAGGCTCTTTTACAAAGGTTTCACATCAGGATGAGAACAAACAAGCAGGACATTAATTATTACAGGATAACAGGTTACAATTGTTTATCATTATATTAGTACATACAGATTAGGTAGTACTAGGGGCATGCAGAGGACAGGGTTAACATTGATAACAAAAACTTGGTGAGACATGAGAAGAAGATACTGCCAGAGGCAATCGTCAAAACACACAGGAAGTGCAAGTGGAAAGTGCAAGTAGGAGGAGGATGGGGGATCATAGAGGGGGAGAATAGTGGGGTATATGAGAAGGAAGAAGTGCCAAAAAGGGAGCAGCAATTTAGAGAAGACAGTCGCATGTGCTAGAGGCAGAGAGGAATAGGCAGAGGTTAGATCTGAATGGGCCTAGCTTAGGTAGGGAGGAGATGTCCCTGGTGAGACCATTTTGCCAGCTGGGAGCACTGTAGGCAAAGGATCTTTGTCCTTGTGAGGTCCGGCATCTTGGAATACGAAGTAACATAGAAACATAGGCTTTGATGGCAGATAAGGACCACTTGGCCCACCCAGTCTGCACATTTAACTACCTACTGGATAAGCTGCAGATTCTAGTTAACCAACAGCCTACTTCCTACAACCCCCCACTATAATTGCCTTATGTCTGTCCCATGCATGTTTGAATTCCCCCACTGTTTTAGACCCAACAACCTCCTCAGGAAGGCGGTTCCATGTATCCACCACTCTCCATGAAAAAAAATTCCTCACATTACCCCTGGCCGTCCCTCCCCTCTATGTTTAAATTGTGCCCCTTGTTCTACACATCTCTTTTCTGAAAGATGCTACCCTCCTGGACTTTGTTGATTCCTTGAGGTACTTGAAAGTTTCTATCATGTCCCCCTGTCCCTCCTTTCATCAAAGTATACATATTAAGCTCTCTCAGTCTCTCTTCATATGGTTTCTGCTGGACCCTGCACCATTTTAGTTGCCCTCCTCTGGGCTGCTTCCATCCTGTCTATGTCCTTGCGTAGATGAGGTCTCCAAAACTGCACACAGTACTTCAGATGGGGTCTAACCAACTGTCTGTATAGAGGGATCACCACTTCCCTTTTTCTACTTGTGATGCCCTTCCTATGCACCCCAGTATCCCCTGGCCTCCTTACTGACTTTTCACCTTGCTTACCCACCTTTAGTTCATCTAATATGACTATCCCCAGGTCCCTTTCCATTTTGTTGTTGTTAGTACCTCCCTGCTATTATACTCTTCTCCTGGGTTTTGTTTCCCAGGTGCATTACTTTGCACTTCTTTGCATTGAATCTAAGTTGCCATATGTCTGACCATTGCTCCAACCTTGCCAAGTCCCTTCTCATCTTTTCTACCCCCTCTTGTGTATCAACTCTGTTACAGATCTTTGTGTCATCTGCAAAGAGGCATACCTTTCCCTCCAGACCCTCTGCAATGTCACCTATAAAGATGTTAAAGAGGACTGGACCCAGTACTGAGCCCTGAGGTACTCCACTAGTAACCCCCTTTCTTCGGAATGTGTTCCATTCACTATTACCTTCTGTGTCCTGTTGTGTAGCCAGTTTGCTACCCAGGCTACCACCCTGGGACCCACTCCCAGGCTGGCTAACTTGATTATTAATCTTTTGTGCAGGACTGTGTCAAATGCCTTGCTAAAGTCTAGCTAGGCCATATCCACAGCCCCTCCCTGGTCTATTACTTTGGTCACCCAGTCAAAGAAATCAATTAGATTCATCTGACATGACCTTCCTGCTGTAAATCCATGCTGCTTTGTGTCCTGTGCCCCCGTTGGCCTCTAGGTACTCAACAAGTAATTGAGATTCAGAGCCCCTGGTGAGGCGGGGATTCTGTGCAGGTTGTAGTAGAGCTTGAACTCCAGGGAGGAAAAAGGCCCATCAGTTTTTTTTTAGCCATTATGCATGCTAGATACTTGATGCGGCTTGAGAGTTGAAGCCAACCAGTTTGGGTGTATAGGTCACATGTATGGGGAGATGATGGGATCCAGTGATGAGTCGGCAAACTTTGTTCAAAGCCATAGATATGCACCTGAGGGCAGTGGTGGAAGCAGAACCATAGATGATGAGGCCATAGTCAATAGCTGAGATCACCAAACTCTAAACTGCGATCCTTAAGGCTTCTGGAGTTAGACATTGCCTATGCCTGTAAAGCAGGTCAATATGTGTGTTAGTCACTTTGGTAACATTGTCAATGTGAGCCCCATAAGACAGATAACTGTCAAGAATGATTCCAAGGTATTTGTAGGTTTGCACTTGTTCTAGGATTGCACCTAGACAGTTTGCAATAATGAGGGGGTGGTCCTGGTGCTTGTTCTGTGAGCTGCAGAAGAGCATGGACTTTGTTTTTTTATAGTTGAGGACAAGTTTGTGTTTACTGAACCAGTTTTCAACTGAGGAGAAGCCATGGTGTAGTTTGCTTTGCAGAAGGTGGGGGTCCTTGTGGGTGGAGTGGATGACAGCATCATCAGCGTATAGGAGGAGCTGCTCCAGACAGGATTGTGGAAGACTATTTAGGAAGATGCTGAAGAGAAGAGGCCCAAGGATTGACCCTTGTGGCACTCCAGAGTGCACTGGTCTGGCATCAGAGAAAGTCAGCTATTTTCACTCTTTGTGAGCAGTTTTCCAGGTAGCTCTTAAACCAGGATGTAGATTCAGGGGACAGTCCAGTATTTAGCAACTAAGAGTAGTAGATGATGATGGATAATATCGAATGCATTCATCAGATCAATGAAGGCTGCCCCTGTAAGAAGGCTATTGTCCAATGAACTATGGATTGCACTAGTGAATTCAAGGAGGGCTGAGGTGGTATTGAGACCTTTTCTAAAGTTGTGCTGTTGAGCACACAGGGCATCATATTTATCAAGGTATTCCATAAGCTGGTCCGATACTATAAGCTCTATGGTCTTGGAGAGCGGGTGCAGTATGGAGATGGGCCGATAGTTCACCAGAAGGGCCCTGTCCCCGCTCTTGTGGACAGGTGTGACAGAGGCAGATTTCCATCTGTCAGGGAACTGGCCAAGATAGAGGGAGAGGTTGAAGATTTTTTTAATGGTAGGTGCACCTTGTCAAGGGTGAGGGCAAGCAGCTTGAGGTCAAGGGAGTCCTCACTTGACCTGGACCTAGCAATAGCTTTACTGATGTAGTTGTGAGCTTTGTACAGTTTGACTGATTTGAAGTAGAATGGAGGCCAGTTTGGAGAGAGGGTGGGACTTGAGGGAAGAGTTTGGGGGTTGGCTTCATTGAAATAGTCAGGTGGAAGAACAGAGCTAAGGTCAATGAAAGCGAGTTGAATGAATTTGCTAAGGTAGTCGGGTCCAGCATTGTGATACCATCTCGACCAGCATAGCGGGTGAGGTTTTGTCTGCTTTCTGGTAATTTCTTTAATGTTGTTCAAAATGAATTCCCCTTGCCCCATATGCTTACCCTCTTCTTGTTATTGGGTGGAGACTAGGTGGGCTATCCCCAGAAGTTCCCTCCACGTTTAGGTGTAGCTGGCAACTGCCTACCAGAGGTATTGCCAGTTTCAATCAAATATCTCTGTCTATAGCTACATACAGTTTCTTTCCATTCCATTCAGTTCTGGTGAGCGTTGCTTAGTAACCTCACCTGCCATGTCAAACATAAATCCCTCTGCAATGCTGTAAGATTTGGTCATATTTAGTGACATGTTTACATTTACAAACACAGGAGCATAGCCCCCAAAATTGCTTTCCTTGTCAGCAGTGCAAGATAGGCTCAGTCTTGACCACAGACATAAGCCAGAACCTTTGGGTCCTTTAAAAAAGATTGCACCCTTTATAGAACTCTTCCAGGAGCATCTGATGAGAATTCAGTCTAACAGGCATAGATGACCAATCTAATTGGTGTGGGTCCTACTACAAATGTACCTATAGCCAGTAGCACATATTGGCATTATTTGTGATTCCTGTTGCAGTCAGGTCTGGAATGAATAGGGTATTATTTGAACATTATGTTGCCAGGCTATAATCAGCTCATATTAAAGTGTGATCTATTGGTTATAATACTTGCCTGGGAACTGAATATCACAGGTCCAAACTCAACTAGAGCCAAAATACTCACTGTGGAACCTATGACAAGTTAGGTACAGTAACCTCTTAGAGCTCCAGTGCAGCTGGTCATGAAAATGGGTGGGTACAGGACCCCACTGGAAATGAGACATCACATCTTAGGTGGGCTAACCTGGGAAAAACAAACATTTCACATTATTTCCAAAGTGTGGTGATCAAGGGCTCCTGAACTGTAGAGGTGATGAGAGTGTTAAAAGTCAGTCTTATCTTTGGGAGATCAATAGATACTGAACATATTACAAGGATAGTTTTCACACCATTACAATGTGCTTCTAAAGAATAATTAACCCTAAATATTAAGAACAAGTTAGGTACTCACACTGAGCTAGTGTTGTGACATCATTGGCAAGCAAAGTTTGAGTGCTTGATGATGTCATCACACTAACAGGGTGTGGAGTACTAGTGGGTATCCTGAACAACAGGGTGCAGCAAAGAGGGCTCTGTAATGCCGATCTGGCAATAGGGCATGGGCAGTTACAGCGCACAGGAGTTTTTGTCACAGTGCAGTGGGCGCATGGTGCTGAGGAACCTTCTGTCTCCCTCCCTCTTGCTGCCTTGGTCAACATTACCCTTGTCCTCACCCATATGGGGCAGAAGGAGGTGATTATATATACTTGGGGTGGGTGCGCAGTGATGGTGTGTGTGTGGGCGCTGTCCGCTGCAGTATGCAACATGGCTGATGCTAGGTGGTCTCTGATTATGTGCATGTGCTGCTTGGTTTGTGCTCCCAGTCAGTGCACAGATGTTTGCTTTCCTGCTGTGCATCCCTGCTGTCAGGTTGTACTATTGACAGGCACTCTCTTTTCCTGAGGCCAGTTGTCTGTGTTCCTATTGCCAGCACTCTGTTTGTTTTCACCCTAAAGTGGGTGAACCGTACCAGCTAGTTCTTAACACTCTGTTATTTATTGTTTATAATAATTTAGTAAGCATGTTCCCCAAAGAAATCTTTGGCCAGGTTAGTGCATTTTTTTGTTTCCGGTTTCTGGGTAGATAATACTTTGTGCAGGTTTTAAGTAGTAGTTTTTCAAGCAGCTCAGTATAGCTGTGTGATTGAGGGTAAATCATCTCATGCTGTAGTCCATTGGTTTGGTTGGTTGGAGCGTGACACTGATTAATTCACATTCCAAAGTGTGAATTACATTTTTCTTGATGTTCTAAAGTAGGGTTGCTCTATTGGCTCCGCCAGCTAGGCAAATACCTAACAATGGAATCATAAATAGTAATAGCCAAAAGCACTCTGCTCCCTCTCCTTCAGTATGGTGCCGCTATCCCCCAGTCTTTGAGGTGCATAGAACCCAGCAAACTCAAAATCATTTATAACAATATAGGTTGATTTGCCTATGGTGCTAAACCCAGGGAGAATCATTATGATGTCTCCAAATCCCTTAGTTGGCCCTCTGTAGAAGGTAAACTGAAGTACCCCTCCACTGCTCAAGCTCAAGCTTTCAGACTTGTAAAGGGTGTTACCTCCCTCTGCTTCAAGGGCATCCTGGTCTCTAAATCCCTGAGGAGAACTCTCCAGCAGCACCCTTCTTGATTTACCGGGAGCGAGATCCAATGCAGTAAAAAAATCCTTCGCCACCTCTGCACCTTCCCAGTGGAATACTGTCTCTGTCTTCAACTCTCCCAGTTTGCTCCTCACAGCAAGGCTTCAAAAGGGCCTCAGTGTATACTTTCTTGAGTGGAGCCAGTGCTCCTGCTATCATTGACAAGCTTATATTGGCCTTATTAGACTATACTGGTCAGACTCTGACCTACTCTGTATTTATTTATATGCTAGCTAACTGCAGCTCAATTGTTGAGGGTCTCATATCTACTTTTCTTAATGACTGTACTTGTCTTGTAGTCTTTTTTTGGATAACCTCTGTACCCATGGCAATGCTGTGAATTCTTGTACTGTATCTTTTCCTGTTTTTTAATTTCCATTGATGTAGCGCCATATCTTTGTAACTAATTCTGGGTCACTTCTGAAAGGGACTTTCAGTCTCAGTAAGCCTACCTGGTCAACAAAATTCAATAAATAGATATATACATACCTAAATACATACATACTTACATACATAACTAATGCATAAATTACAATGTTTTGAAAATACGGTGAAACTCACCAACTGTATATTATAAGTATATAATGCCTCATCTAGGTCTAGTGAGAAGCTAAACTTGCCAAGTTTCCACTGATTTTAGTTTAATCAAGTCTGTGAGTTATCATGAGGTTAAAGTTATACTGTAGGTGTGAATCTGTACTCTAAGTAGTCAAACTGCAATAAAAGGCTTCTGCTGCCCATGTACAGTCACAAAGGACAGTCACTAAGTGGTTGCAATGGCATGGCTAGGCAATATGAACTGTAATGAAAAATGAGCACCCTGTTTTGTTTCATGTCTTTTCTTTATCCACCCTGTTTTTTATTTGTTGTATTGAAAACTTGGGCGATTACCTTTGAGCACAAATGCTCATTTATAGTGCTGTGTGGAATTTTTAAATTCCGGTGGAAATGTAAAATTCCACTTATTTCAGCCAAATTTTGCCATCGGCAGAACAGCAAAATTCCATGTATATTCTGCAGAATTTTTGTGAAAACCATTTCTGCGGATTATTTTCCCTCTGATTGGCATTATTTTCCACAGAAAATTCACACAGTGTATTACACAGAATTTGTGCTAAAAACAGTTTTTGTGGGCTGATTTTTCACAGATTGATATTGTTTTTCACTGAAAAATCCCACCTTAAATTCTACTTTCACCATTGGTTAATGTAAAAAAAATATGTATACATTTGAATCTCTTATGCCTGATGATGAGCCCCTTGAATAGCAGAAGTGACCATTGTGCGTTAAAGTAAGTTTTCAAGCTGTTTTTTGGGAGGGCATTGAAGCACATGGAATTGTGCAGAATATAATTCCACAGTACATCAATCCATAAAATATTTTGACACTCAATTGGCACCTGTTAGCTTCCTCTGAGTCAGGTGGCAGCAGTCAATTTAGTAATGACACCCTCAGATCTATGCAGATTAGTACTAGCATCTGAGGGAGAAGGATTTACTCTGCTACATAGATACATAGATACATAGATACATAGAGGGAAGAGTGACCAGTGGGGTACCACAGGGGTCAGTGCTGGGACCGGTCCTATTCAACATCTTCATCAGTGACATGGCGCAGGACCTAGAAGGCAGAATTTCACTATTCGCTGATGACACAAAGCTCTGTAACAGAGTAGACACACTAGAGGGTGTAGACAGAATGAGAAGCGACCTGCAGAAACTTGAAGAATGGTCAGGGGTTTGGCAGTTGAAATTCAATGCAAAGTAGTGCAGATAATGCATATGGGGCACAAAAACCCTGGCACAATATATCAGTTTGGGGTGAAGATATAGCATGCACCAAGCAGGAAAGGGATCTTGGGGTTATCATCTCTGATGACCTCAAGGTAGGGGAAACAGTGTGACAAGGCAGCAGGTAAAGCAAATAGGATGCTGGGATGTATAGGCAGGGGCATCACCAGCAGGAAAAGGGAGGTCATAATTCAGCTATACAAGACACTAGTGAGGCCCCACCTGGAGTACAGTGTACAGTTCTGGAGACCTTACCTACGTAAGGACATAGACAGGGTAGAGAAGGTTCAGAGGAGGGCAACAAAGATGGTGCATGGATTGCATCACAAGTCCTATGAAGACAGGTTGAAGGAACTGAACATGTACTCCCTGGAGAGAGGAGGGAGAGGGATATGATAGAGACATACAAGTATCTTACAGGGGAGGAACAGGGTGCAGGAAAACACTATTTTTAAGCGAAAAGATGTTCCAGGACTAGAGGGCATGGGATGAAGTTGGAGGAGGACGATTCAGAGGAAACATGAGAAAGAATTTCTTCCCAGAACGGGTGGTGGACAAGTGGAACACTCTGCCAGAGGAAGTGGTGGGGGCTGAAACAATCAAGGGATTTAAGAATGCATGGGATAGACATAAAAGGAATTCTGGCGGTCAGGGGTAAGGGGCAACAGACTTCTAGGAAAACAAACTGAACTTACAAGCTCAAATGGGCAGACTGGGTGGGCCATAGGCCCTTATCTGCTGACACTGTCTATGTATCTATGTATCTATGTAGCAGTGAAAGATTGCTACTTTTTGTCAGAGTCTCACAGACTGATCTGACAGAAATCCTTTTGTTGTGTACCTACAGTAGTTCAATCAGTATATTAATCTCAGTCTCAAAGTAAGAGGGAGAGTTAGAGAAAAAGTCAGTTAGAAGAGAAAGAAATAATAATAATTTCTTTTTTGTCAGATAAAATTATCATCTCACCCAGTTTCTGCTTTTTGGCATATATACTTCTAAATAGTAGTAGTTGTATTAATATCTCTCATTCCATAACTAAGGGAGATTTAGTTAGAAAACAAGGCAGAAGAGAACAATTTCATAATTGATATTGTTTGTCAGAGAGTAATCTCTGACTGCAGTTATTTCTGTTGTTTGATATATATAAATAGAATAATAGGTTACAGTAAATTACAAGGCTGTAATTCCATCGAGCGGTTTTGGGGACATAGATAACCTCGAGAGTGAAGCTCGAGAGGTTTCTATGTCCCCAGAACCTCGAGATGGAATTTCAGCCGAGTAATTTACTGTAACCTATTTTTTATTTTTTGTAATATATGGATCTGATTCGAAAAATGTGCTGCTTTTTTAAATTCTGTGAACTGGGCTGGCTGCCTGTTGCACTGAAGATGAGCTCGCTCTCGGCTGACCACCCACAGTATTGAAGTTGTGCCCGACCCACATTTGTGACAAAAGGTTTTACTTTAATTTGGTAGTCCTACTGTTTACTTTCTTTGTTCGTTTGGCAGGTAATCCACTTTTCTGAGGAAATGAAAACAAACTGGCCGTAACTCGAGTTGCTCTCGCTAAGCGAGAGTAAATGTCCGCCATGATCTTCCATTTGGTTTGCCCGCCTACTCAGAAAGTCAGCCAATAGCATTGCACATTGTTACATTGGGTGCACAGACTGGAACGTGGCACCATGGCAACCGTGTTTGTGTGGTAGGGAGACTGGCGCATGCACTGTGGATTTTCGGTGATAATACTATTGTTTGAAGCTGAAACAATAGTATTATCAGCTGATAATATTAGTATCACTTAAGGAAGGGTAGTATTATGGGAAAGAGACAGTGTATTACAGGATTTCTTTATATGCTTTTTGGGTATTATTTTAACAATCCATATATTACATACATATATACATATATATATATATATATATATATATATATATATATATATATATATACACACACACAAAATCACACATACCCACACAATGCAAAACATCATGGGCTGCATATGCAAATCACCATAGAATATCATGCTGGTTTCACCTTTAAGCAGAATGCATGGTGCCGAAGGCCTCTCACACAGTTTGCAAAGGGTGCTGACAGAACCCTTTGCCAGGCACAATAACTGACGCCCGTGAATAAATGACCTTGTGGTGAACCTGCACTCTTGCTCAATGATACGTATATTGAGCATGTTTGTATTTTTGAAACGGCTTCCAGCCGTGCCCTTTGGGGTAATCATTGCCTCAGTGTTGGGCACAGGTTCTTTGTCATATATAAATAAATATATATATATACACACACACACACACACACACACATGGGTTTCTGACATCACTTCCTAAAAGGGCAATGGACATACACCTGTCATATCTTTATCAGCCCAGCACACTGCGAGGGTAAACACATGCACATACCAACAAATATTGGATTTCTTCAGCCTGTGTTTATTTAAATTGAACTGTTCTGAGAGTCACAGAGAGAACTGTTTTAGATTTCTTCAGCCTGTGTTTACATATTTATATATTTTTTTATGTTATAGTTTTATAATTATTTTATAGTTATGTATAACTGGAGGCTAGAAAAAGCTGAGCTGGGAGGGTGTGAGGGATTAGGTACATGTATGGGAAGCAAGAGAGTGGTAAACTGCAATAGCTGTGGGGCAACAGTCTTTCTGAGGGTGATGTGGAGTAAAGGGGGATGTCCTGTGTGCAAGTGCCTGGAGCAGCTAAGGGCTGAAATACTGCTGCTCAGATGGGAGCTAGGGAGGATGGTGTGGGAAGTCAGAGGAACAGTGGAGGGAAAGGCAGAGGGGTGATGCCCAGGGAAGTGATGGCATCGGGCAGGGATGGGAGTGGGGAGGAGCACTTAGTATACAGGAGTATCCCTTCCTCAAAGGAATAGAGAGCCCAGGGTGGAGGAATGACAAGTGGTAAGGGGAAGGAGTTGTAATGTGAGAGTGGCATCAGGGGTGACAAATTCTAAAGGGTGCCTTTATTGAATAGATTTACCACTGTCTTGGAAACAAGGGAGGGGCAGCAGGCTGTGAGGTTGAAGATCATGTTGAGCCATGGTTGAGAGTAGGAGTGCAGGGAGGAGGGAACTAATCAAGGTGAGCAAGAAAGAGGATGCAAGCAAAATGGATTGGAGGATGGGGAGGAAGATAAAAGGAAAGGAAGAGGAGAAGTAAAACCGAAAGCAGATACAGCTAGTCAGAAGGGAGGGCAGAATGGGAAATGGAAAAACAGTTAAGGGAATAAATTGTGGATGTGGAAATAAGTTCACCAGGGTGCAGAGGGAGCAGTGGGGAAGCAGCTAGTACCAAAGGTAAGAAAGGAAGGACAGGAGCACAGCTACAGGGGATGGAAGGGTTGCAATCATAGGGACTCCATAATTAGGGGTATTCACTGGGGAAGGAAAGGGGTCCCAAATGCAAGCAGGTGGTTTGTATGCCAGGGATGACAGTGGGGAAGGTGGGCCCAAGAATAAGGGAAATAGTAAGGGAGGTTGGAGGAAAACTTAATTTAATTATACATTTGGGAACAAACGACCTAGCTGGGGAGGAGGTTGAGGTAGTACATGTGACATAGACAGCCATGTTCTGAGTGCTGCATCATTTTTATTTCTTAAAATAATGGAAATGTGGTACTGAAGTGCCTGTTAAAAATACCAGTGCCCTTGGAATAACCTCACTCACCCCCCCCGCCGGTTTCAGCTGAAGGATGGATGCCAGGAGAAAAATGCTGAGACAGCATGTGAGATTATACACAAACAGATTTTAGAGACAATGTGTTATGTGGAAAAGCCTGAAGCTAATTATAGGGTTAAGAAGCTTGAGTGCAACATATCCATTTTATGATGCTTCCAGATGAAGAAAAGCAGATTGTGATGTATTAATGCGAGATCATAAATGCTTTGGTGTCTGTGTGACAGAGGATACTGTTTAAATGTCAAAGAGATATCATTTGACACACATGAGTTATGCTGAGGATTGTAGAATGTAATACTTTGAAAATACATCCTGCGGTTGTATGAGATATATATTTTTTGAATATAATCTGACAGAGGAGGGCTAACTGACCTCACCAAAAAAGGCCAATACAGTTGTTTAAGGAATAATTCTGTTGGTGAGCACTTAAGCAAGTATTTAGTGACTAAGTACTGAAGTAGGAATTTTCACTGTTTAAACCTTTTTTCTTTTTAAAAATTTGTATGTCTTTTGATATAAAGACTTCTGTATTTTGTGTTTCACATATTTTTAACTATTTTAGTAAAATTCTTTAGAACTTACTTGGTCAGAGGTTGGCACTTTGGGAGTAGAGGCCTGATCTGCTGAGTGGGTTTGTGACAGTACAGGCAGAGCACAGAGAGAGGCAGAGAGGGAACAGCAAGAGTCAGAGTGACAACAGAGGAAGGCAGAAGAGAGGGAGGCAGAGAGCAGAGCTGAAAAGGAGAAGAGCGCCAGTGGCAACACAAACTGGAGAAGATACAACTCCGACCAGCAGCTCCAGAGCAGGTAAGTGGCTTGGTTTAATTGGGACTGGAAGACTAGGTTACAAATTGAACTCCAGATTAATAGCTGAGTTTAAGGAAGGGAAGATATGGACACTTTTTAAATTCTTTTGAAAAGTTTGTATTCAGGCTAAATTTCTAGAAAGTCCTGGAGCTCCAGCTATCCCCGCTACTTACTGGGAGAGCCTCGGAATACTCGGATCAAATGGACAATGAAGACAGCAATGATTACAGAAAGCTAAAAGCTGCTCTGTTAAAAAATTTGAATTAACTGCTAAAACATACAAAGTTAAATTCCATAAGCTCAGGAGAGGTCCCTGATATGGGCTATGAGGAGCTAGCCATGGAAATAATGTCATTGTTAAAAGATTGGTGGGAAGGATGAGGCAAATTCTGTTGATAAAATTAAAAATGTGATTTTATTAGAACAGTTTTATTGGGCATGCCCAGCAGAGCTAAAAATCTGGCTAGAGGACCGAGATCCAAAAACAGTGCAAGAGGCTGCTGAACTCTCAGACTGCTATGCCAAGAGCAGACCTGCTCTGAGAGTGAATGGGGTGGGTGCGGCAGCACAGAAAGGGAAAAGCGCACCTTCAGGGCAGCTAAAAACCTCACTGCTTCCACCGAAACCAGTTAGCCCCAGGTTTCCAAGAAAATATTTCTCTGAAGTAAGAAATGCTTGTTGGTTATGTAAAGAAACTGGGCACATTGCCAGACAGTGCCCTACAAAGGAGAGCAAAAATACACAACAGGGTGCTAGAAAAGAAGTGGGTTGTCTGTGTGTCCCTGGAAGCATGCCAGTGAACATGAGGGAACACAAGCACCCAGTCATGGTAAATGGGGTACAGACGCAGGGGGTTAAGGGAAACAGGGGCATCCCTGACATTGGTAAAAGGGGATCTGGTACAGCCTGGTCAGCTTATACTCAATAAATATGTAACTGTACAAAGGTTTATTGGTGAAGAGAAAACATTGCCACTCGCTAGTTTTCTCCTGGACTGGGGGAAACAGGGGAAACTGTGCAACAGGTGGCTGTAGCTAACACATTAGCAGTGGATGTCATCCTGGGTAACAATCTCCAACAGGGGATGGTATGTGCAGTTACCCATAGCCAAGCAGCAAGGGAAAATAGCAGTTCCCTGAACCTCACAGAAACCAGTGTGGAAATCACAGAGAGGCTGGTTCCCCAGCCTGTGTCTCCAGATGGGGAGACTGATAAAAAGGGGGAAGAAATTTTCCTGGTAGCAAGTGACCACACAGCTACAGAGGGTTACTCCGAAGAGGGAGTGGGGACCTCTTGTCAGAGGGTTGGGATTGACAGTGATCCTGAGGTCCTGATACTAGTTCTAGGGAACCCAGTTTAGTGATGGAAGGGGACCTGTCCCATGCCTTGGGACTGTGTGAGGGGTTTGCAGCGGCTCAGAGGGGTGACCCTAGTTTAGAGAAGCTGAGGGCTTTGGCAGACTCGGAGGGTACACAGGGAGGTGAAGGCAGACATAAGGTTTATTGGGAAAATGGACTTATGTATACACAGGAAGTACAGACAGAGGGAGGGATGTTAGGCAGGTAGCTTCTCATTCCCCAGGGGTATCGTTAGCAGTTGCTCAAAATTGCACATGATATTCCCTTATCTGGTCATCTGGGAATCACATGAACTATGCAGCAGTTAGCCCAGAATTTCTACTGGCCTAACTTCACCCAGCAGGTGAAGGTATTGCATGTCTTGTCACCGGTGCCAAGAAATAGGGAAGGTGGGCAAGAAAACCCAAGTCACCCTGATCCCCTTGCCCATAGTGGAGGAGCCATTTCAGAGGGTGGGAATGGATATTGTGGGGCCTTTAAATACCCCCAGCTCCTCAGGGAAGAGATTCATCCTGACTGTGGTGTACTATGCCACCCGGTACCCAGAGGCAGTCGCCCTGTCCTCTCTGAGGACAGACAAAGTGGCAGATGCCTTACTTGGTATTTTCTCCCGTGTTGGGTTTCCACGGGAGGTAATCACCGATCGAGGGGGTTCCTTCATGTTGGACCTGATTAAATGTTTATGGGAGAAGTGTGGGGTGGTGCAGAGATGCACGACACGGTATCACCCACAAACCAATGGGCTTATGGAATGATTCAATGGTACCCTAAAGTCAATGCTCCAGGCATTTGCTGAACAGCATGGGAGGGACTGGGAGAAATACCTCCCCCACCTGTTGTTTGCTTACAGGGAGGTTCCCCAAGAGTTAGCAGGATTTTTCCCCTTCGAACTCTTATATGGACGCCGGGTACGTGGGCCCCTAGACTTGATCCAGGAGGACTGGGAAGGCAAGCACACCACCAAGGGAACTCCCCTTGTGGATTATGTCCTTAGGTTTAGGGAAAGGCTGAAGGAGATTATGGGGACAGTCCAGAGCAACCTGGCAGCTGCCCAACAGAAATAAAAAGTATGGTACGACTGCAGAGGCAGACCTCACTCATACATGGTGGGTCAGGAAGTCATGGTCCTTATTCCGGTCTGGAAAGACAAGATGCAAGCTGAGTGGTCAGGACTGTACAAAGTGGTTAGGAAGGTAAATGACGTGCACTATATTGTAGAGTTACCTGACCGTGAACAGACTGAAAGGATGTACCATGTCAACATGATGAAGCCATATGTACATAGGGCTGACATGGTGTTTTCTGTATGTAGTCATGGAGAGGGACGGACAAAGGAGACCCTCTTCTGGATTTGCTGGAGGAAAGTAGCAGGAGTCCTCTGGAGGCAGTAAAGTGTCTCCCCAGCTGAACCCAGACCAGGTCCAGAAAGTAGGGAGGTTTTAGCTGAGCTTTGCCCTCTTGTTTAGCGCCATGCCTGGACAACCCCTTAGCAACACACGATGTGGTGACAGGGGACACAGACGCCATACGGCGGATGACATATTGGTGTTAGAGGCTGTCCAAAAGGACATTAGGAGGGAAGTGGAGGAATGCTGGATTTAGGGGTAATCCAGAGATCCCACAGCCCCTGGGCCTCACCGGTAGTCCTTGTACCCAAGCCAGATGGCTCAACTCATTTCTGTGTGGACTATTGTGGACTGAATGCAGTCACCAAGTCTGGCGCCCACCCGATGCCCTGGATGGATGAATTTCTGGACAAGTTGGGAGGCGAACTACCTTCGACTATTGACCTGACCAAGGGGTATTGGCAGGTAGAATTGACAGACAGAGCTAGAGAGGTCAGCCTTCATCACTCCGATAGGCTTATTTGACTTCAAAGTAAAGTCTTTTGGAATGAAGAATGCCCAGCCACTTTCCAAAGGTTGGCAAACCAGGTGTTAAATGGTGCTGAGGAGTACGCTGTGGTGTACCTGGATGACATTGCCATCTTTAGTACCAGCTGGGAGGAACACCTATCCCACCTTAGAGAAGTGCTGGGCAGGATACAGAGAGCCGGGCTCACTGTCAAAGCCAAGAAGTGCCAGGTGGCCATGGGGGAAGTGGCATACCTCGAGCATGTGGTAGGCCGGGGACAGCTCCGTCCTAATCAAATAAAGATAGAGGTGATCCAGGCATGGCACAGACCAGAAATCCAGAAGCAGGTCAGGAGCTTTCTAGGGACAGCAGGGTACTACAGGAAATGTGTACCCAATTACAGTGCCCTGGCTGCTCCCCTATCTGACCAGACAAAGAAAAAAATGCCAAAGAAAATTACTTGTGGCCCAGCCTGTGAGGAAGCCTTTACCAGACTGAAGGAGGAACTGTGCAGTGCTCCTGTTTTGACAAGTCCCGACTATAGCAAAACCTTTATAGATCAGATGGATGCCTCAGACGTGGGTATTAGGGCAGTACTGAGCCAGACGTCTAGCCAAGGGACAGATCACCCAGTGGTGTACCTGAGCAGGAATCTGCTCCCAGGAACAAGCATACTCTACAGTGTAAAAAGAATGTCTTGCCATAGTGTGGGCCTTAAAGAAATTAAAGCCATACTTGTATGGGCAGCATTTTGTGCTGCAGACTGACCACAACCCCCTGGTTTGACTGATGCAGATGGGGAAGAACAATGGGAGACTGCTAAGATGGAGTCTTGCTTTACAAGGGTATGATCTAAAAATTGTAGTTAGGGCTGGAGCGAATAATCAAAACTCAGATGGACTGTCTATGGTCTATGAGGAGTGAACTGATTTAGGAAGCTCATCCCAAGTTGGGGATAGATCCCCCAAATTCAGTCTTGGTGGGGAGGAGTGTGATGTAGACAGCTATGTTCTGAGTGCTGTATCATTTTTATTTCTTAAAATAACAGAAATGTGGTATTGAAGTGCCTGTTAAAAATGCCAGTGCCCTTGGAATAACCTCACTCACCCGCCCCCGACTTCAGCTGAAGGATGGATGCCAGGAGAAACATGCTGAGATTATACGCAAACATATTTTAGAGACAATGTGTTACATGGAAAAGCCTGAAGCTAATCATAGGTTAAGAAGCTTGAGTTCAACATATCCATTTTATGAAGCTTCCAGAGGAAGAAAAGCAGGTTGTGATGTATAAAGCGAGATCATAAATGCTTTGGTGTCTGTGTGACAGAGGATACTGTTTAAATATCAAAGAGATGTCATTTGACACATGAGTTATGCTGAGGATTGCAGAATATAATACTTTGAAAATACATCCTGTGGTTGTATAAGATATATATTTTTGAATATAATCTGACAGAGTAGGACCTAGCTGACACCAAAAGGGTTGGCCAATACAGTTGTTTAAGGAATAATTCTGTTTTACAGACACACACATTTTGTACCTAGACTCTGACCAAGCAAAATCGGTGAGCACTTGAGCAAGTATTTAGTGACTAAGCACTAAAGTAGGAATTTGCACTGTTAAACCTTGTTTTCTTTTTAAAAAATGTGTATGTCTTTTGATATAAGAGTTCTGTATTTTGTGTTTCACATATTTTTAACTATTTTAGTAAAATTCTTTTTAGAACTTACTTGGTCTGTCTTTGACTTCTTTTTATTTTGTAAGAAGAGTACATGGTTATAGCAGACAAGAGACATAAGCTTGAATGGTAGTTTCAAACTGGAAAGAGAAGCGTTTTAAATCTAAGGTCTTTATTAAAGTTTTAAAGGGTTCATCTCTGTACACCTGGTTAGGTGCCCATAGGCAAAGATATCTGGCCCCCAGAGGACAGATTTATCTGAGCCTGTGCATTGGGTATGCTAGCAAGAGGTTAACAGTTTGAATCCTCCAGAACTGAGACCAAAGGTTAATCCAACTCACAAAAACAGACAAGAGGTTACCTTGTCTGTTACACTGTTCACAAGACTGTGCTCAGAGGTCGGCACTTTGGGAGTAGAGGGCCTGATCTGCTGAGTGGGTTTGTGACAGTACAAAGTAGGTTCAGGGAGTTGGGAAAGAACTGCAGAGAGGAAGGAAGTTTGCTAGCCTTCTCAGAGATGATACCTGTACCAAGAGCCAGCACAGCCAGGAAAAGAATAGAGGATTTTAATGACTGGCTGAGGAAATTGTGCAGGAAGAGATGTTCATCTGTATTGGGGACTGGAAGAAGACCTGGCCAAACAAAGAGCTCTTTTCACCAGACAGGCTACACCTCAGAAGGGAGAGTTTGAGGGTACTCAGGGACAGACTGGGGAATATGTAACCACTGCACTTAATTTAAACTACTGGGGGCAGCGGGTGTGCAGGCCCACAGATTCCAAGAGGAGGAGGTCAGTGAACCTTCCCTACACAGTGATGGAACAGGTCTGGAGGAGGAGGTAGAAGGGCAAGAACACAGTTAGCAAAGGTGGAGGGGTGAGGAACACTTAACAAGGGTACATGGAGGGGTGCACACAAAGGGGATAAATGTGAATAGGAGAAGAAAGGGAAGAGAAGGAAGGTCAGATTCTAGGTGGAGGATGGTGTCTCTGAATGTGCGGAGTCTTGGAAACAAAATGGATGACCTGCAGGTACTATTAGCAGACAGGAGGGTGGACATAGCTCCAGTAACTGAGACTTAGGCAACAGCACACCATGACTGGGACCTTGCGATCCATGGATATAAACTATACAGGAGGGACAGGGTGGTCAGGAAGGGGGGAGGGGTGGCAGTTTATATCAGGGATGGAATAACTTGCATGAGGGAGCAGTCAGAGGAAGGGGAGGTGGAGGCAATATGGGTTCAGTTAAGGTCCAATAGAGGGAGAAAAGTGAGGTTGGGGGTGGTTTACAGACCACCCAGTCAGGATGAGGAGAGGGACAGGAAACCGAACGCACAAATATTGGAAGCTGCAGGGAAAGGAGAGATGGTAATTGTAGGGGACTTCAAGCTGCCCAAGGTGGACTGCAGCATACTATCCACAACATGTGCTAGGAGTCAGGTGATCCTGGAAGGACTGCAGAGTTGGTTCCTGACTCAGGGCATCACTGGACCAACAAGATCTGAGGCAATTCTTGATCTGGTGCTCACAAATGGAGAGCATGTACAGGAAATAATGGTCAGGGAGCTGATGGGTAAGTGACCATTGCACAGTGCGGTTCCAGTTGGATATGGGCAGGAAAAGCATCCTGACTAAGACCAAAATCTTGGATTTCAGGAGGGCAGACTTCAGAAAAATGGGTGAAGCGCTAAGGAGCCATCTGGTGGACATAGAGCAGATATGGGGTGGACCAAAGGTGGTTCAACATTAAGGAAGGAATCTTGGATGCCACAGATGAGTGCATAGGCTCAGGAGAAGAACACAAGGGCCAAAGCACCCAGCTGGTTCAGTTCTGAGGTTGCTCAGGCAGTAAGGCAAAAGAGGTTGGCCTATAGAAATTCAAGGAGACCAATAGAGAGGTGGATAGGGAAAATTACATAAACATGGCTAGTGAATCAAGTAAGGAAGTCTGAGAGCAAAGGCATAGAAGGAGCTGCAGATAGCTGAAGGAATTAAGAAGGGAGAAGGCTTTCTTTCAGTATATATAAGTGAGAAAAGGACAAGAAGGAAGGGTTGTTAGGCTTAAGAAAGGGTGGAGTGGGTGGGGATAATGGGGAAAAGCAGAGATACTAAAGAATACTTCTTTTCTGTCTTCACCAGGGAGAAGGACAGACCAGTGCCTACAGGAGGGAAAAGAGGAGCGGGGGAGGAGAACACAGATGCACTGATAGAGGAGGATAAAGTGAAGAAGAGGCTGCTGACATTGAAGGTGGACAAATCACCAGGCCTGGACAGAGTACATCCAAGGGTACTAAAGGAACTGGCTGAGGAGCTGGTAGTGCCACTGACAGACCTATTTAATAGTTCTCTAGAGTCAAGAGTGGTACCACAGGACTGGAGAACAGCACATGTAGTGCCCCTCCACAAAAGCGGTCCCAAGGATGACCCAGGGAATTACAGAACAGTCAGTCTGACCTCCATTGTGGGCAAGCTCATGGAGACCATATTAAAGGAAATATTGGTAGAATATCTAGGGGAGCATGGTCTTCAGGATACGAGGCAGCATGGATTCATGGGGGGGAGAGATCGTGTCAAACAAATCTGATTGACTTCTTTGACTGTGTTACTAATACAGTAGACAGAGGCCAAGCGGTAGACATCCTCTATCTTGACTTCAGCAAGGCCTTTGACTCTGTGCCCCACAAAAGGTTGATCAGGAAGTTGGTGGATCTCAGGGTTGGGGAGAAGATGGCCAGCTGAGTGGAAAACTGGTTAAGGGACAGAACCCAGAGGGTGGTTGTGGGGGAAGAGTTATCTGGCACTAGAGAGGTACCAAGTGGGGTCCCCCAGGGTTTGGTGCTGGGGCCGGTGTTGTTCAATGTCTTCATCAATGACATTGGAGATGGCATTAAGGGAAAAATGTGCCTATTTACGGATGACACCAAGCTCTGTGCAAGACTGCACACAGTTTAAGGGATACAGGACCTACAGAAAGATCTGGAAAAGCTGGGGAAGTGGTCCAGGATCTGGCAGCTTGGCTTAAATGCCAAGAAATGCAAAGCTATGCATATTGGAGCCAAGAATGTCAGGACAGAGTGCTACCTGGGCGGAGTCCGAGTATCTGCATCAGAGGAGGAAAAGGACCTGAGAGTGATGATCACTAGTGACCTGAAGCATTCCACACAGTGCAAGAAAGCAGCAGCAAAGGCAAACAAGATGTTGGGATGCATATCTAGGGGGGCTCAGTAGTAGGAGAGAGGAGGTTATACTTTCCTTGTACTGGTCACTGGTAAGGCCACATCTAGAGTATGGAGTTCAGTACTGGTGCCCACACCTCAAAAAGGACATTAACCTGCTGGAGAAGGTCCAGAGTAGGAGGGCTACAAATATGATAGCAGGTCAGTAGGGTAAGGCATACTAGGAGAGATTGAGAGCACTGAACATGTACTCCTGGAAGTCAGGAGAGAGAGGGACATGATTGGGACCTTCAAGTGCTTGAAGGAATAAATAAAGTTAGTAAGGAGAGTCTCTTTAAGCTGAGTGGCAACAATAGCACAGGGAGCACAGTCTTGTATGCTAGAGGTGGGAGGTTTGGGAGGGAGGTCAGGAAGCACTTCTTCACAGAGAGTGTGGTGGACACTTGGAATGTGCTACTGGAAAAGGTCATCTCATTGAAGACACTGGGCAGCTTTAAGAAAGGCTGGGATAGGCACAGGGGGAGGCAAGGATCATGGGTAGAGAGGATGGGAGGAGTGGGGCAGGAGGGCAGGGACATTGCAGTAGCTCAAGCTGTGGACAACGCAATATGAGCAGACTTGATAGACCAAATGGCCTTCTTCTGCTGGCTTCTGTGTGTGTTCGCATGTTTGTATCGCTGTACTTCTATCCATTAGTGTAGTATTCATAATTTCACTCAGTCCCAAGTAAGAGGAATAGTTAGAGATAGTCCAACAAAAGAAGGTTTGAAAATGTTTCTTTGTCAGATAATAATCGACTGAGTAAGAGGCATTTCATATTTTGTGTGCCCCCCATAAAATCTTACAGTTGAAACAAAAACTAATGTTACTATTAAAATAATTTTGCTTCTGTGTCCAAGGAAAGATGAAAAAGAGCAGTGGGAAGGGGAATAAAAGCAAGGGAAGAGTTGCAGGTGGTGGGTGGCCTAAAAGCGCAGCAGTAGCATCTGGCAAGCAAGCTGCTTTGCAGCCCTCTGTTGCATCTATGCTGATCAGTTCATCCAGAAAGCAGAGCTGTGATGTTGTGGCATCTGCAGAAAATGTACATGGTGGTGGTGTGCATGTGACTGCGCAGGAGCTGCCTAAATGGAGCAGCAGACAGTCAAGTAGTGAGGTAGTGGCAGTTATGATAATGTTCCAAGCTGATGTTATTCAGGAGTCTGAGAGCCAGGCAACATTTGATTCAGATAAGTTTTCAGAGAAAATTTTAGATATGGAAAACTCTCAGCGTGAGCTTTTGAAGAAATGATGATGTATTACTGGAGGCAGTTGCAGCTAGCTGATCCAGTCAGTGACCCCAAGAACCTGATATGAATGATTCAGATTTAGAATCAGAGCCACATAATATAGATCTTGGCAGCAGTGAATTTTGTTCCTATCTGGATGATCCAGTTCTGGATACAGACTGGATGCCACCAATTGATGCCACCAAAATTGGTATAAATAAGAAACCAAACAGGAAGCATGTGCTTGAGGCGGAGAAGGATGAGCATTTTGAGGATGAGAATGCAGGGTTGGTGAAGTTATGTACTGTAGTTAACAACCTGCAAAATCAACACCATGTTTTGCAGCTGATAAACCACAGTGCGACATTAGGTAGCAGTGCAGCAATGGTTGTTGTTGGTGGTGATAAGTACATAGGTAGAGTACCAGTGAGTACAAGTCATACTGTTGAAGGTACACCTTTTGTGCAGCCAAAGAGACAGGCACATAGCCAAAGCAGCAGCAGCAGCAGCATCTCTCTAGTGTGTGATTTTTTTTATTACAGATGCCAAAGATTCTAGCATTGCAATTTGCCACTTATGCAAAGCCAAGGTTAGTCGTGGCAAACCAGGTGGAAGGCTTGGGACAACAGGGCAATGCAGCCATATGAAATCTAAACATTTAATTATGTGGCAGAAGCATGAGCATGAAGCAAATATGTGGTTCAGGAAATCAGTTTCATTTTCTGTTCATGGGGGAGAGATGATGATGAAAATGAGTATGATGACTCCATGCTTTTGATGAAGAAAAACATCAGTGGTACTAGTACTATTAGTAGTAATAGCAGCAGCAGCAGCAGAAGCAGCAGTACACATAAACCAGTAACCACCACTAGCACCCCTATTAGTAAAAATTAGTAACCTGGCTACTGTAATTTCTGGTTACTTCAGAAAGGAGAAATACATGACACCATGTGTAGGTATAGTATCAGTACTACACTACCTCAGTTAAGTTTAACGTCCACACCAGTTGCTTCCTCCCCACTTGTTCAACCCACGATTTCAGAAGCACTTTTATAAAAACTAAATTCCACCATAACCACCCTGTCCCCTGTGAACTAAATGCCTGTTTAGCCCAAATGCTTGCAGTAGGCATGTTGCCTTATTCATTTATTGAAACCCTCAGCTGATGAGCAAAATAGTTCCAAAGTGGAACATTCCATCCCGTACCTATTTTTCCCACGAAGGCTGTCCCAGAACTTTTAATGATCTAAAGAGTGTAGTCTCCCATACCATAATTCATTCTGCGGTAGACAGTGTTCAGCTAACAATGGGAAGGCTTTAAGCCTGAGATTGATTAGGTGAAGCAACTACATCACTCCCCACCAGGCTGTTAGGTAGCTCCTCCAGGCCTTCCAGGATTAATTTATTTTTGCAGCCAGGCGCTGCTCTGCTCTCTGTCTGGTGCCTTGCTTCATTTCCGTCACCTTGTTTCAGCTGCTGCCTCTGGCTGCAGGTTCATTTGGGTTCTCAGTTTTCTCCCGTTTCCGCCCCTTTTGTTTCCTCCCTAACTAGTTACCTTGGTGGCTTTTCGCTGCTCTTCTTTGCTGCCTGCCTTGCTCTCTGCTTGACTTCACTCCTCTCTCTCCATTGCACCTGCCGTGGTTCCTTTGTCTGATATGGGGACATCCTCCTCCCTCCATTCCTTGTCCTGTGCTTTCTCGGCCACCCACTCATGTTGCTGCCCCCCCATCTGCCACTTTGGTGGCTGGCTTTTCCTGTTCAGTTGGCTGCCTTTGCCCCCCCCCCCCGTGCCTCCAATGCTGACAACCAACTGCTCATTACCTGCCCCTGTTCAAGCGCTCTGTCGCACCCGGCTTCTGCTGAGGCACTTGTAGGCTTTCCTTCCAGCTTTGGCTGCTCTCTGTGGCATCTCTGTAGTCACTCTGCTGTTCGCTTTTGCAGACCAGTGCGCCCAGTTCCTGGTTCGCTCCTCCTCTTCCAGCTGCAGTGCTGAACATTAGGTGCGCTTCCTTCATCCTATCCTGCCTTGCTGGAGCCTGCAGTGCCGTGGGTACCTTTTCTTTGGCCAGTCCTTACCTGCTCTTGCCGCTCATGTAATTTTACTCTGCCTGCTCTTCTGGCCATGCACTCACATGGCTTGACCTGTAATGCTACCGAACTGCACCTCTCCCTTGTCCATCTTTTGGGACTCCTGGCTGCAGTGCCACTACTATTCCTGGGGCTGGTGTTTTAGTACCCTAGTTGTCTGTGCATCTTCATTTCTGCAGTACCTCATCTTCTCAGTCATATCCTCTGTGGGTTCTGTCTTCTGAGCTTCTATTCCATGTTCATCCTTCCTCCTTGTCCTTCATTCTTGTTCCAGTATGTTCTTTTGTGCATTGTTTCCTCCGGCTTTGGCATTTCCTCTCCATTCTCCTCCTTACCTCACCAACATGCTCACCACCACCGGCAAACAAACAAACAAAAAAAAAAGATGTTTATAACTGATTGTATTACTTTAGTGCTTTCTTTTGGGGGTTTATCCCTATCCCAATCCTGCCATCACATTCCCTGCTCGTATCCTTTTTTTTTTCACCATACATGTCTAGATATTCATATCCGATCTTTTCCCTCATTCTGACATCCTAGTTTATCCATTTCCTTCACTCCCTCTGTGTACCTCTCATCATATCGTATACTCCCTCTTCGAACTGCTACATTTTTGCCGCTCTCATCCCATACCGGCGATCAAGCCTTCATTCATTCCCCATGCCTCGTTCACTTCATACCTCACCTTTCGGTTCCAGCCTTCAAGGCTTCCCTCCATCACCATCTTCTTAGCCTGCCGTCTTCATCATACATATCATAAATCCTCTGCCACCTCATCGAACCATGGTCCTCCTGCTGCTTTCATCACATCGTATTCAGATTCATGACTTCATTTTGTATTCCCTCCTCATATCATCCCTGCTCGGCCATCAGGATTCAATCCACTCTTGGTGTCACTCCTCCTCATCTATCATCTGTTTAATCAGTGACCCATGGCCCTTGTGCTCCGTATCTTAGGTTCCTGACTCCTTATCTTGTGCCAGCTGCCTTTTCTTGTACCAGCCATCAGGATTCAATCCACTCATGGTGTCACTCCTCTTCGTCCATCATCCATTGCTTCCTTGCTACCTCAATTCAGTTCTTTCTTCACTCACGGCCATACTTTCCTGTCTGTCGCCCTTCAATATGGGCTAGCTGGCTGCTCTACACCATCGTTCACTGTCCCTTTTCCAGTTTAGTCCTGTCTCTTCATCCTCACACACCCCTTGATCACTCGAGCTTACCTCTCCTGGGGTCTTTTGCTACCTCATCGACCTGCACCGCCCCTGCGGCATCCATCATCATCCGTCTTCCTCATCCTCAGTCTTCTCAAGTTGGACTGCTGCTCTCATGCGGCGATCATCATCAGTCTTCTTAATTCTCAGTCTTCTCATGGGTGCATCTGGCTGCCCTTTGCTCCTCTGATTTCTTCATGGATCTCCGCCTTCTCATCTCCTGCTCGAGCATGCCCTCCTGGGTCCCTACTGCCTCATGTTCCTTCTTTGATCGGTGCTTTCTTTTGGGGTTTTCCCCTGTCCCATCATCTTCCCTACTCATATTCTTCTCTTTCATGGTGATCATCCTTAAATCAAACATCGTCAGCCTGGAGTGAAGACGACCTAGGCTTTTGATCCCCAGAGGTTTCCTCCTTAAAAAAAAGGGGGTGTTCCTCTCTTCCATGCCAATGGTCATAATATTAGCCAGAGTTAGTGCTTCCTTAGGTTAATGTACTGTCCTAGGTTAATTAGTTAGGTTCCACTGTTGGATGGAGGCAGATGGTGGCCCTGGTTTCCCCTCTCTCCTTAGAAAGTCACCTTAATCATCTTGTCAGTTTTTGATTCATCATCCTTGCCTCTTCGATGCTCAGCACCCAATAGGGTATTCTTTTTGGGCTTCTTCCTAAGCTACCTTTAGCCAATGGAATTATTGCTGCGGCACCTATGGGGGGGACCCTACTATAGGGTTCCTCGTGTCGTACCCTAATAGGGTGGTATATCCCACGAATAGAGAGGCAGAAAGCCACAACATAAATCATATTCGCAAAGTAAGTCAAGTCGCACAAGCATCATCTCATCCAGTTGTGTAAGCACAATCGAATGGGAAGGCTTTAAGTCTGAGGTTCGATTGCATGGAGCAACTATGTCACTCCCCTACCAGGCTTTATTAGGTAGCTCCCCCGGGCCTTCCCAGGATTCATTTCTTTTTGCCCCACCATCCACCTCTCCTCTTCCAGTTGCACATCTCTCTTACCCATGGGTTTCTTCCTAAGCTACCTTTAGCGGACAAAATCATCGCCAAGGCACCTATTGGGGGGGCCCTCCTCTAGGGTTCCTCACGTTGTACCCTAATAGGGTGGTATATTCCATGGATAGTGAGGCAGAAAGTCACAACATAAATCATATTCACAAAGTAAGTCAAGTCACACAAGCATCATCTCATCCAGTTGCGTAAGCACATCGAACAGATATGTGGAGTAGTAGGCTCGGTGCTTCTTCCTCATATATGTGTATAACATACCACTGGGCTTATTTCCCCTAACTCTTCCTCCAATTCTGGTAATTCTTGTAATTTTCCTTCCTGCAAAAAACTATTTACCACTTGATGGTGTATGTCAACAGGCCACACTCAGCATGTCATGCATGGATACCGTGGAACACACATCAGTGAATATACTGAGTGAGCTTCAGGGTCAAATTGATTACTGGTTGACATCACTTGGTATGAATGTTGAGTTTATTGCCAGTGATAATGGCTGCAATGTGGTTAAGGCTATTGAGGACGGGTCATATTGTCATGTTCCTTGTTTTGCATGCTGCCTGAATTTGGTTGTACAAGATTATCTGAAGAGTAACAAGGACATGGACGATATGGTCTTAGCTGCATGGTGCTTGTGTAGGTATTTTGGCCATTCCACCAAAGCTCGTAATGAACTTAAACAGCATCAGATAAAAAATGGAATTCCACAGCATCGCCTAAAGCAGGAGGTGACCACACAGTGGAATTCCACTTTGTACATGGTTGAATGCCTGTTTGAGCAATACAAGGCATTACCTGACTTCACCATGCTGCACAAAGATGGTGTGCTATCCTCCCTCTCCATCACTATGGCTCAGTGGCACCTAATGGACAGTGTAATTCAAATCCTGCAGCCATTTGAGCATGCTACCCAAGCGATAAGTGCTGCAAATGCCTGTATTAGCCAGGCAATACCACTGATCCATGTCCTACTACAGGTACCTAAAAACATAAGGAAGCAGTTTGAATGCAATGGTGATAGCACTGGCATTGAAGTAGCTGACCGGAAGATACACCATGTGTCCACTGACCATTATTTGTGCAGTATGTTGGAGTTGAATGTTTATAGCATTGCCACATTATTGGATTCACTCTACAAGCATGACATTCGAGCCCTACTCGAGCCTAGGGTTACTGAGAATAAACTGATGTTCTTTCAGACCTGGTTAATAAGGATGACAGTCAGCAAGGCAGGCAATGACAGCAAGCAGCAGCTAAGAAGTATTAGGTCCTTCTATGTTCTCAGCATCATCCACTTGTGCCATAGGCAGTAGGGCATCAACATGCTTCATCACCTCTAGTGTGAAGCTGGCTAAATAAAGTGATACAAAATTAAATCCCCTATGGTTAGTTCTAAGTCAGGTGGGTGTGTCAAGCAGAAAGGTACTGCAGCCAGACCAAGAGAGCAAGATATCAGCGGCCTTGCTTGTGCAGGAATACATGAAGGACACAGAGGAGCTGGATCCAGCTGATGAACAACTGTTGTACTAGCATGGTAAACTCACTGTGTGGTTTGCACTTGTCACAGTTGCTATTAAGTACCTTTCTTTCCCATTAGACACCATCAGCTCCGAGAGAGGGTTTAGTACTGCAGGGGCTATCATAACAGACAGGAGGACATGTCTGTTGAGTAAGAATGTAGAAATGCTAACTTTCATTAAAATGAATCAGTACCATATCCCGCCTGACTGCGAAGTAAGTGGCACATCGAGCTACCATGATGAGAGAGGCGGAGAATCCTCCAGAAATCCTTCAAAGTTGTTGATGGAGGATGATGATGACAGTGTCGTAGTGGATGAACCCTCAGATGAGGATAATGCTGAGGGTCATTTCGAACACACTTAGTTTAAGCAAACAAGTCCTAGCCAACAACAGCAACCAACTCACATAATTAATGAGCCATCTACTTCCCAATTTGGCAATTCCCATCACAAACATTGCTGCATTACAGCATTCAGTCATAAATTAACCCAAGTAGGCCCTAATAATAAAGTCCCTTAAATGAAATAAAGTAAGTGAACCAATCCAATTTAATATTATTTAATATTCACTGTCATAAGCTGCACTTCTCTTACATGCTTCTTTCACAAACTTTAAGTAATAAGTACTATTTAGAGTTTCCTTTACTGGTGTTTCTTTGATGCTTGTGAAAAATCCCCCTGCCATCCCTAGCAGTTTGCTAGACAACTAAGAGTGCCTGCTTCTTACTTGGCAACAAATAAAATTGATGATCTGGCAAAAGTGGAATACTGTGTATGTATGTATCATTGTGTGTATTACAGTGGAACGATGACAAACTGAGAAATCAACCATGTTTTCCATGTACTTAGTAGATACCATTCTGTGTGTCTTTTTTTTGGGGGTAGGGGTGATTGTTTTACTGTAATAATGCAGAGCTTGTAAAGAGCATGTGAGCTCTGTCATGAGTCCAGCCCTCAAAACATATATAATAGTTGACTTGCTTCAGTGTCAAGGGGTATTATAATTTCCATACAATTGCCAAAAGTTATGGCAAACCTAGTGTGTACCTACCCCGGGAAAAACAGTGCCACTTCCTGAACCTGCTGACACACCCCCATGCAGGCACCCCAGCCATGTTTTGTGATGGCAGAAAATGAAGGCTGCATATTTTCTATGTTGACTTGTATAGGTGCAATTTTTCTACAGCTTTTAGTACTATTTACAGTTGCAATATAAACAAATCAAAGTGACCACTGGAGTAACAGTACCTGTTACTTGAGCGGTCCGCTTTGATTTATCTGAATCGCAACTCTAAGTAGTACAAGTCAATGGAGCACATACACAGTCTTCGTTTTCTGCCATCACAAAATGGGGCTGGGGTGCCTGCATGGGGATGTGTCTGCAGGTTCAGGAAGTGGCACTGTTTTTCCCGGGGTAGGTACACACTAGGATTACCATAACTTTTGTACTGGACTGAACCGTATTTAATTAATAATACCCCTCAACACTGAAGCAGGTCAACTATCATATATGTTTTGGGGGGGGCTGGACTATGACAGAGTGCACATGCTCTTTAATTCTTTCATTTACATGGTACACAATCACACAATGTATTTAGTTTGAGGACAGAAAGATGACAACATGGTGAAAATCATGCCTTGAGTGACTACTACTAGCTTAGATTCTCTATCACCTTTAGTATATTTCTTGTGGCTTTGAAAAATTGTAGAATGTTCATTTTCGAACAGTGAGTATGGGCCCATTTTATGCAAGCAGAAAGTCACTGTTGTGTGGTAGTAGTACAGACATACCCATAGGTGCAGCCACAGACCGAGCTTAGTGGTTCAGGGCACTCTTCTTGTGTCGACGATTGTCACTATGCCTGTGTGTGTGTGCGTGTGTGTGTGTGTGTGTGGCTATTTCTGTCAGTAGCACTACCAACACACAGCAGTGTCTTACTTTTATTGCTTAAAATGTGTCCATAGTCAGCTTTTTAAAATGAAAATTCTAAAGGTGATAAATTCCACAATAAATATACTAAAAGTTAATAAATAACCCTAAATCAAAATTGTCCCTCCAGATATGTTTTTTCCATTTGCTATTCATCTTTCTTGATTCACACTAAAATATTATGAGTGTCATTGCCATGGAATGGAATAATTTTAAAGCTCTTCATATTTCACTAGTACAATCTCCACCACATCGCACCCCAGCCCCTCACACACACACGTCACATAAATGGTATCATGGAATACACAATTTCAAAACTCATCATAGTTGCACTGATGTCATAACAATGACTCACACATGCTCCCACCTCAGCCCAAACTTCATTTTATTTGTATGTAAGGAGCATGGAAATGTCTTGCAAAATGGTGTAGATCAGATGCACAGTAGACTCTGCATGATAATCAAAGAAACACTGCAAAGGAGACTAGTAATGGTCATCGATTGTTAAAATTTGTGTATATATGTGTGTAAGGTGCCTGTGGCTTAGAAGTGTTAAAACATCATATGTTTCCTACTTACTGAATGTAATGTAATGGACATTTTCTTTTACTATCAGTGTCTACTTGTTAATACTTTCATAAATTCCTAATGGCTTTGGCCATGTTTTTGATGTAAAGTAGGAATTACGTGGTTTATGAAGTCTTTGACTTTGGTTCCCATTGTTAGCTTGGACGTTTTTGTGGCCTTTGGTTGTACTTTTTCACTGCCATGGCTTGTCGCTGAAACAAGTGTGAAACATACAGGACACATGAATTTCCTATCCTGTTTTTTATACTGATGCGATAAACAAGAACCAAACAGAAGTGAACTACTACTGATATCTCCTCTGCCACTGACAGTGTACTGTCCATCTTCATGTACCTTGTGCTCCCTCCAATCCACATGGGATGCAGCTGTGACTAAAACAAAATTTATAGTGATGTAATAGCTGCCCTGATTTTGCTACTGTACTGATACCTGTGGCCTGTGCTCCTGTGCCTGCTTCTATGCCACGAACATGTGAGATGATGCTGCAGAGATTAACCAAACCAAGCAACCTGACATCTGCCCTGCTGGTCAAGCTGATGCCTGTGGCCTGCACTCCTGAGCATCCAGTACAAGATCCTCATCTGCCATGAACCTGGTTTCTGATGTTATGATTTATTTATTTATTTATTTGCTTTTGTTAACTGGGTGAGTACACTAGGCATAGGAATGTCTATTTTCAGGTACAACCTGGGTGGATACAACTCAGACACAAAACAACCAACATCAATGTGACGCAGCACACATAAGCCATACAATGCAGAGTTAGTCAGAATAAAAAAACATCACAAACACTTGTAAGACTATAAAATACTGTAGATGGTCAGGTAAAGTAGGTAATAAAACAAGGATACCAAGATCGTTCAGAGGAATGAGATAAGTGCAACATAGGTTCAGAGATTTGTATCAGTCATTCTCATGAACAGTGAGCAGTAAGTGCCAATTCGCAAGTCAGATAAGCATAGTAGAGAAAAAAGAAAAAGGGGGGGAGGAGGAGGTGAGGGGTAGAGGAGAAGAGGTAGGTTGGAGTATGTACAGGTAAGGTGGGAGTAGAGTAAGGGCAAGCAGAGCAGGGGATGGTTTTATGGTGGCTGGAAACAGGTACAAGGACTTACTGAAAGTAGGTGTTGATGGTGGAGCTTCTTAAAGCCAGTATGTGTAGGGGCAAGACGAATAGCTTGAGGAATAGTATTCCAATATTTAAGGGCAACATGGGAGAAGGCTTGTGCACCCATTGCGGTTCTACATCTAGGGATGTAAAGAAGGGTCTGGTCAACTGAACAGAGACTGCAGGAAGGGGTTTGAGGGTGTAGTAGCAAGGTGAGAGATTGAGGGAAGCCAGCTCTTATAGTTCCATCTATTAAAGTGCCATAAGATAAGAGGCAATGGGCAGCGGGACTTGGCCAATTTAGGTCAGCATAGAGCTGACAGTGATGTTTGTGCCGAGGAGCGGCAGAAGCATAACGGCAAATGTTATTATAGGTAGTATCCCATGTATGGAGGGAGGTCTTAGTTGCACCTAGGTAGGTGACTGAGCCATAAGCCAAAGATGGGAGCAGAAAGCCTGTGCCACGGCAAGCCTAGCTGATGGGGTAAGGGCATAGCTAGTGCAGTGGCTCCTCCAGTTTTTGCATTGACTGATTTACAAGTTGCAGTGATGTGGAGATCAAAGTCCAAGGATTCATCAAGAAGAATACTCGGTATTTAAAGGATCTGGTGTTGACTAACAGGGAATTGTCAGAACAGGATATTTTGAGGGAGCTCAGATTTACCTTTAGTTTTGCTGGAGAGCCAAAGAGCATAGCCTGAGTTTTAGTTTCATTAAGAACAAGGCGATTTGCAGTTAGCCAGGGCTGTATTTTTTGAAACTCTAAAGATAGTGAGTTATTTATGTCTGATATATTACTGGCACTATGGTAGAGTTCAAGGTCGTCTGCATAGAGCAAGGTAGAGCAAGTAGGTGCTCGTGATTGGAGGTCATTTATGAAAATTGAGAAAAGTAGGGGGCCAAATATGGATCCCTATGGGGACACCAACATGTATGGATGATAGGTCTGACAGGGCTGAGTTAAAAGCTCAGCCTGCTGTCGATTGGATAGATAGCTATGGAACCAGTTCACCGATTCGGCTGAAAAACCAAGGGAGGTAAGTTTTGTAAGGAGAAGAGTGTGATCAACCAGGTCAAAAGCCTTGGTAAGATCAATGAAAATGGCACCTGTCAAGAGACCAGAGTCCATGGCAGTGTGAATGTCATTAGCAAGTTTCAGAAGGGCAGTAGAAGTACTATGGCCTTTTCAAAAAACCATGCTGGGAGCCAGAGAGGAGGTTGTGTTTCAGGAGATACTCTATAGTTTGCCTTGGCACTGATTTTCCAAGGATTTTACTGAGCACGGAGAGGATAGCAATGGGCCAATAACTGGCCATCTCTTTAGGATCACCTTTCTTAAGGATAGGGGTTATCCTAGCTATCTTCCAAACATTAGGAACTATACCATGACATAGCGACAAGTTAAGGATTTTAGTTAGGGGGGAGGCTATGAGCGGGGCAGCGGCTTTCAGAAGCCTAGGTTCAAGACTGTCGGCACCAGAGCTAGTATCGTCTGGGATTGTGAGCAGCAGCTTAAGGACTTCAATTTTTGTGACAGTCTGGAACCTGAAAAGTGGATGGGAGAGCATTGGAACCATGGCCGCAGGAGTGGATGTCAGGTGGCTAGAAGGGAAGGAGGCTGGTAGCATGAAAGATCCAAGAAATGATGGTTCAAAGAGTTGGCAATGGTCACAGGGTTGTTACAATGTACGCCATTCAGCAGCATATCATTTAAGGTGGATGGTTTATCGGTATCGAGGAGAGTTTTAATGACAGACCAAAATTTAGTGAGTCTCCTCCAGCTTTTATTAGTGAATCTTTACAGAAAGAGCTTTTTGCTAGACTAGTATTTCTTTTACAAAGAGTTTCTCAAGGCCCTATAGTGATTGTAATCTGCCTGCAGCCCTAGACCTTAACAGCGCCACAGCTTTGGTACCTGTCTACGAAGTTGGGCAAGAAGATCCTTGGTCAGCCACTTAGTTTGTGTACCCCTTAATGCGTGAGTGACACGAGGTGCGTGAAGGTCCTGAAACCCCCAAATTTATCAAGGAAGTAGTCTAGGGTGGATTGTGCATCAAGAGAGGTGAAGATTGGTGACCAATCAATGAGTGAGAGATCTTGCAAGAACTGTGTCGGATTAAAATTAGCCAGGTTTCGGAAAGTGATTAATTTCGGAGGGGGAGATGATTGTCTAGCAGCCTGCGAGGTACAAAAAACTGGGGAGTGGTCACTTAAAGAATCAGCAAGGGTACCAGCTGAGACGATGCGGTCAAGATGGTTTGTGAGGGCCCAATAAATTAGGGTACTAGATCGGGAGGGTGGGGCCATGACCCCAGTGGGGTTAGTGATCAGTTGATGGAGGTCATAGCCTTGAACTGTAGTGTGAAGGTATTGGCGGGATTTACCTGACCAGTTAAGATTTAAGTCCCCAAGGATGAGGACCTCATTCGTCCAGTGGCTAAGTTCACCTGGGAGAGGGTTCAACTAGCCCAGAGTACCACCCCTGGGAGGTCACTTAGGCACATACTATGTGTAGCCTCTTGGACCCGAGTTGAAGAGTAGTATGAATAGCTTCACAGTATGAGAGAGTGAAGGAGATATTTCGTGAAACGAGAGGTGGGGTTTATATAGGATGGCAACCCTCCCCACGTTTAGATGAGGACCTATCTTGTCTTATCATTTTGTAGTTAGGCAGAAGGCATAAATGATCAGGTATGGAGGGCTGTAGACAGGTCTCTGTCAAGCAAAGAATATCAGGATTGTATTGGGTGACCCAGGCCTCAAGTTCCGTTATGTTGTGGGGAAAGCTCCTGATATTCATGTGAACAGTGCGCAGATCCTTGGCATTATTCCAGTAAGTGTTAGAGATGTTACCTCCAGGTCCTGGATTCAGCTCAATATCACCAGCTAATAGTAGTGCCAGGAGGAGCAAGTACCACAGTTTATGGTAAGTAAGTGTGGTAGGTAGGGGGCGAGGCAGAGAGAACAATTTGCAGTAGGTAGGTGACATGGTAAACGATCCAATTAGGGACAAAAAGTGGTGAGGTGGCTAGTGGCATATGAGACAGGATAAGCATGTTAGAGAAAGTGTAGTCTTTGGGGTGAGAGTGGTGACCATTTAGGGAGAGAGGGCTACTAACCACCGGGATCCACATAATGGGAACAAGAATTGAGGCTAACAGAAATAGTACACCTAGGTAAAATGCTCAGTGATTAGAATGCGGGGAGGGCATTTTAAATAGGTAAGTTGCAATGAAGAGGAGAGGCAATGATAAGGTTTAGAGCAGGACCCACAGAAAAACAAGCTAGAAATAAAGGCTAAAACAGGAGAAACAAGCAGGGTTTGTTAGGACTGTAGATGCCTCTAGTGGTAAAGGAATATAAGGTGCAAATGAGAAAGTAGGGAGATCGTTAAATAACACTCCCACTGGCCTTGGCATTGGAACTGAGAAACACTATATAAGTAATGCCAGCCAAAGATGGGGATGGGGGTGGGTGGGAAGCTGCCACACAGAGGCTGTGGGGAGTCCGAGGGTCCAAAGACGTCCCTTTTCAGTACCAATTAGCCTCGCAGCCGGGAGGTGACTCCCAAAAGAATGCTACAAAGATTTCACCTCAGGCAGGGCCAATTTAACAGCGCTAACCCAGCTGAGCAGCCAGTACTTGTGGCGAAAAAAAAAATGACATGCATCAACGTAAGGAAGTACAGTAATTTTTATTTGAATTTTCATTTTTATTATCTGGTGCTAAAGGCACCTTACAATGTAGCATGTCCATGATGTGACAGATCACAAATGTAGTGTCTGTTTTATTTTCTTCACAGATTTGTTGCTCTGTAGCATTCACCTTAAACTTAATGATGATGGAATCCCATTACGGTACTTCTGGTTCTGCACACTGTAGTGGAAGAAGATTAGTATGTTTATCTTTTCAGAGTTTTCCATTTTTATGGATAATACTTTGTTATTTTGGCTGATCTAGTATAAGTATTGGTACTGAATTATTTCAGAGTATATGAATGTTACATTTAACATTCACGGTGTTAATGTTTAGTAAATACTTATCCTAGCAGTATTTTAAGAATGGTGCTACAGTATCAGAATGCGTCAGGGAATAATCCATTGCCCATAGTGATCAAGCTGTAAATCACACTGTAACATGAATTAATTTAAGGTGATTGATTGTAATAATGACTGGCAATCAGATTACAGCATTGTGAACAAATTTTTGTACTCCTACTTCCAAAACTCAGAAAATGCCCCATTTAACTATATTAATAAGGCATTCCAGGTTGTGCAATTTGGTGGGATAACAGCTTCTCTGATGGTCGAAACTACTCGGCTATACTTTGTGCTTCAACCCATCCTAGATATGCCGGTAGCATACCATAAAGCACCAACTGGATTTCTTTCAGCTTATTACTTAATTAAAGTGTTCCACCATGTGAGGACATAAAACTAAATGTTTTCTTTTTTTTTCTTCACAGGTCTGGGATTCTTTTGTGTTGTAATTTAACTCTTCTTCATCCAGCTTGCTGCTTCCCATTCTGGAGCTGGCCGGTACCTTCACATTCAACCGCATTAAGATAAGTAATTTTTTTCATCATTATGTTTCATTATGATTACCGTCATGCATCATAGAAATTATATTTCCCAAAAAAACATCAAAGCATCAGTTTAAGGAAAGATGTCTGAAGGCATTCAATTGTTTGTATGGTGGTACTATTACACACTTTAAACCATCAAATATGGTACAAGTTCTTGAAAATCATCAACTTGATTAAAGTCAATTACGATTCAAATGCTGCTCGCATAATCGATCCAAAAATTATCGAAGTACTACTGTGTGATCCAAATATACATATATATATACATACACACACACATGCATATACACACACACACACACACACATATATATATATATATAAAACTAATGCCTCAGTGCTTGTGTGCTGAGGTTCTTTGTTTTTTAGTTTTTTTGTTTTTGTTTTTATTGGGTTCACCACAACATAACCCAGACAGACCATCTTAGGGTAGCTGGTTCATTCCCCTGGGGTGTCATACAGACCAGGCACACTGATGAGTCCTGGTAGGATGAAACACATGTCTGTGTCTTTCTGTTGGTACCCTTTGCAGACTGTGCGAGAGGCCTTTTGGTCATACATTTCTGCTTAAAGTTGAACCAGCATAGTATTCTGTGGTGATTTGTATATAGAGCCCATGATGCTTTGCATTATGGGGTATGTGATATAAACATATATATATATATATATAATAATATCAGTTGAAGTGATTCATTAATACTTACTGACTTACTGAGTATCATGATTTCAGGCAATTTAAATCACATTTCATTACTTTGTATTTACTGCAGTATAGTTCTGTAAATGTCTTCAGCTTCCCTCATATTGATGCTTTCTTTCCTTTCAATGAATAAGCATAAGCACAGTAATGCAGCACTGCGGGACAATGCAATGGCAAACCTTTTTTGAGTTATACTTTTTATTTTATTTTGGATTGCCCTTATCTCATGACTTGTAAGATATCCTTCTTTTCACAATCTGAGTCTTTTTAGTGCCTTTTTGTACATTTGAAATAAAATAAGTTACATTTACTATGGGTCATACCATTTTTTCTTCATTATTCCAGCTGTTTTAGAACACATACTGTTCCATAAGGTCAGGAGCAATGCCTGCTGTGCTGCATACTAGTTCACTGCAGTCGTAACAGAAGTGAGTTTTAGAAAATTGATGTATAACAACAGCTGAGAACACTGATTGATTTTATTTATTTATTTTATTTATTTAGAGTCTAGGATTACAAGTACTTTGAACCAATGCCCTTTACAAAGGTTCCACGTCAATTGAGGTACAATACAAACATTACATAGAGCTGAGTAATAATGCAGAAATGGTGTACAGACATTTTTAGCAGCTGCAATACATCACATTTAGGAAAAGTGGGTACCTGCTAGGGGCAGGGTAGACAGAGGTAGCTGAGGCTTGGAATGGACACAAAAAGAGCTGTGCAGCAATGGGCAATTGTCAGGCCTCAAAAGTGCTTGGGGGTAGGGGCAAAACGGATGGTAGGCTGTAGGATGAGGGAGAGGGGGTAGGGGTAGAAGTGCTAAGGGGAGATCGGATTATGAGAGACAGTCGCAGGAGCTAGAAGCAGCTAGGTGGAGGTGAAGGTTGGCTTTGAACAGGCCTAGCTTTTGCAGAGAGGAGATGTCTTTGTTGAGTCCATTAATCCAGCTAGGAGCTCGATGCGCAAAGGATCTTTGGCCCAGTGTTGTGCTGTACCAAGGATTGTGCAGCATTTGATTTTCTGAAGTCCTGGTGAGGCGACGCTGTCTATGTGGATGCTGTAGGATATGTTGCTGTCTATGGTTATTCCCAGATATTTAAAGGAGTGAACCTATTTGAGGACAGCACCAAGGCAGTTTGTAATAAGAGGGTGAAGTTTATGTTTGTCGTGGAGCAACAGAAAAGCATTGACCTCTTATTGTTTCAGAAGTGACAAAAAGTACATAACTGACTCAAACTGTGGAAAGAATGATAGAAACAAGTTGGTAGATAAGGGCAATCTAAAATAGAATTAAACAGTACATGTCAGAATTTCAGACATTTTCTTGCAGTGCTGCTTTAAGCTTGTGGAAATTCCATGGTTTTGAAAATACAACTCTTTCACCTTGGAAAGACAAGTCATTAGATAGATAGCAGTACTGCCATCCATGTAAAAAGGATAGAGATTAGAGACAATAAAATAAGTCACTCATTCAAACATGAACCTAAATTTAATTTAACAAACAAATGAAAACATACAACAACAGTAATAAAACAACCAAGAACATAATAAAAGTTGAACAATAATAACAACAATAACATTAAATAACTATTTAGAATGACAGGCCAGGGAGGAACAGCGCTATTCTTACTTATTGTTGTTCCTCCTCTCCCTCAGTTGTTGGTTGTAGTGGAGGATGTGTTGTGGCATCTGTAGGGGAACAGCAACACTTCCTTGCAGAAGTTGCAAAATGGTTTCCATTTTTCTATCCATCCCTGCTTGTGTTTTACTTATTTCACTAATGATTTTTATTTCCCACCTCCTCCACAAGATATCTGAATCTTTTTCTAATACAGCTCAGATATTCTTTTTCCTGAGATCGCTCATATGTCTATCACTGCCTCAGCTACCCTCGGCTTGCTGGTCTTCTGCTCATCACGCTCTTAAATGTAGCCTCTATCTCCTTAAGTCGCTTCCGCTGCCTACTGACTTAATTTTTTGGTTTTCTCTGTGGGGCCTGTAAATTAATAATTATTAAAATCCTATTATACTACTCAGTGTCCACTCAGAGTTGAAGAACTATAATTATTATAAAATCATCACTGCTTTTATCTGTATACATTGCCAACAACTATGTCTTCCTGGACAGTCACAATAAGTACTGGAAAACACCAGAAAAAGTGCTGTTCATACCCTCAGTAGGGCTGGACTTTCTATAGATAAGAACATAGATATGCAGGGAGACTTCTAATACTAATGTCTTGCTCGGATCCTCCTGACCACCAGCACTGGTCTACCATCTTACCTGTGATCAGCATACTCTGGCAGGAGGACAGTCCTCAGCAGTCCTCTTGCAGGCCTTCTCCATGCTCTCCTCCACAATTGTAGTTGTTGGGTTCACCCTTCTTCTGAATCTTGAATGATGTATACACAGTCTCCTCAATACTACCTCAACAACCCCCCCAAACACAAAAGGTAATCTCACTATACTGAATCCAGGTACCAATTTAGGCACTCAAACTATTTATCATCCATGCCTGCTCTAATCCATGTTCAGGTAGTGATCATGGTGATTATAGCCCTACATCTCAGATCTCCCAAGGATCTACTCGCCTTCACCCCAGCTCTCTCCCATCCCTGACGATAGCTGTACCTACAGGAATGGTCTCCTTAGTCCCCATCTATTTTTATTCTTCACCCTGCTCATCAAAAACTGGTGCGCCACCACCCTTCCACATCATGAATGTCTCATGTACAGTATCCTGTCTTTTAGACATATAGAAAAAAACATGATTTTTCTTGTAAGCTAGGCTGATGGCAGCAGGGCACAAGTGGAAAAATGGGTTTCTTACTCTTATAAGATGTATGCTACATATGATTAGGCAACATTAAATGACAGGTGTATGCATCATTATGCAGGTCATATAATAGTCCCTAATCATAGGTAGCCTAGACCTTATAATGGTATGAAAGGCAACCCATTTTCCCCTTGTTCCCTGCTAGTATCAGCCTAGCTTACCAGAAAAATCATGTTTATTACTGAGAAAAAAAAGCATTTGTCAATGCTGAATGTTGATTTCTTTGGTCTGCTGAGCTCACTCACTGCCCCTCTGTCACTCGTGCATTCTGTTTCTCCCAGTGCTGCAGGCTGCCCTTTTGTACTGGGTTTCTGCCTGTTGGCACCTTTTTCTGCCCACAAAGAAATCTGCAGCTGTCCCGACAGAGCCCGCTTGAGGTGTCTCACCTCTCTCACTCACTCATTCTGTTTCTGCCGGCACTGCAGGCTTCCCTTTTGTACTGGGCTCCTGTCTGCGTTGCTGCCTTTTTCTGCCCACAAAGAAATCTGCAGAAGTCATGATAGAGCTTTGTTGAGCTTGCTCACTCCCTCTCTCTCACTTACTCATTCTGTTTCTCCCACTGCTGCAGGCTGCCCTTTGTACTGGGCCCCTTTGTGCATTGCTGCCTTTTTCTGCCCACAAAGAAATCTGCAGCAGTCCCAACAGAGCTCTGTTGAATCCTACACTCCCTCTCACTCGCTCATTCTGTGTCACCTGGAGCTGCCGGCTGCCCTTTTGTACTGGGCTTCTGCCTGCGTTGGTGGCTTTTTCTGCCCACAAAGAAATCTGCAGCAGTCCCAACACAGCTCCGTTGAGCTTGCTCACTCCCCCTCTCACTCTCTGGTTACGTTTCTGCCGGTGCTGCAGTCTGCCTTTTGTACTGAGCTTCTGCCTGCGTTGCCACCTTTTTCTGCCCACAAAGAAATCCACAGCAGTCATGATAGAGCTCCGTTGAACTTGCTCACTCGCCCTCTCTCACTCGCTAGTTGTGTTTTTCCCAGTGCTACAGGCTGCCCTTTTGTACTGGGCAACTGCCTGCATTGGCACCTTTGCTGCTCAGAAAGAAATCCGCAGCTATCCCGACAGAGTTCCGCTGAGGTCACTCACCACCTCCTCTCTCACTTGCTCATTCTGTTTCTCCTTGCCCCTGCAGGCTGCCCTTTGTACTGGGCTCCCTGCCTGCATTGCCGCTTTTTTCTCGCCCACAAAGAAATCCACAGCAGTCACGATAGAGCTCTGTTGAGCTTGCTTACTCCCTTCCCCTCTCTCACTCGCTCATTCTGTTTCTCCCACCGCTGCAAGCAGTCCTTTTGTACTGGGCCCCTGTGTGCACTGCTGCCTTTTTCTGCCCACAAAGAAATCTGCAGCAGTCCCAACAGAGCTCTGTTGAGCTCAATCACTCCCCCTCCCTCACTCGCTCATTCTGTGTCTCCCGGTGCTGCCAGCTGCCCTTTTGTACTGGGCTCCTGCCTGCATTGGCGGATTTTTCTGCCCACAAAGAAATCTGCAGCAATCCTGGCACAGCTCCATTGAGCTCAGTCACTCCTCCTCTCTCACTCACTTGATCCTAATCTGTCCCAAACATTGATTTCTGATGGCGACTGTGGTATTCTACGCCAGAACCACGAAAACACATTTTGGCCAGGATGTGAAAAATGACAGCTGTACTGTTCATAAGGAGGTGTGAATAAATGGCAGTGTTGAAAATCTGGCTTAAAAGTATTACTAATTTGCGAAGTTACAAGGGTGCATGGAAAATTTTCAACATAGGCATTTTAGGACCTCTACTCATGAGCAGTGTCGCTGTGATTTTCTTAATGTGTCCTGAACACTGATTTCCCACAGCAACCGCGCTTTTCTGCACCAGAACTGCAAAAACACATTTCAGCCAGGATATGAAAAATGACAGCTGTACTGTTCATAAGGAGGTGTGTAAAAATGCCAGTGTTGAAAATCCGGAGTGAAAATATTGCAAATTGGTGAAGTTACGAGCGTGCGTAGCAACTGCACAACACACGTTTGTAAAACAGTAATTTTTTTGATTTTTCCCACCAAATTTGCAACATCACTTTTTGAGACCCCACCCATTAAACACTCGGCACTTGTGCAGGTGACCACAGTGATTCAACTTTCAGGACTGATTAATGCCATGACAGTGGCTGAATTCATGAGGAGGGGCACAATAACCCCATGTTGAAAATTTGGTGCCAAAATTCAAAAAATGCCTGAGATATGCAAAAGTTGAAAAGCCCTATTTATGCCATTATACAGCTTACTGGCATTTGCTCAGTTCGTGGTCAGCTTTGAAGAGTGCAGACGTGTTCCCGGTCCCCCAAAGATCATCGCGCCAGACTCTGGAGGTAAGTATGGGGTGAGGGAGGGTGTGGAGGCATGGTGCACAGTGGGTGGGTGAGGGGTTGTGGGAGGGGCCAGGGAGACCGCGAGGGACCGTTTTCTTTTTTACAGGTCTACACAAGGAAAAAAAGAACATTGCTAGATGTTTTGTTTCTTTACAGGGGCATTGGGCAGGCTGGGGTGGACTCCCAGTGTGCCACCTGAATGTTTGGGGGCTGTGATGGACGGAGGATTAGGCACCCTCATCTGCACATATTCAGTGCTGAGGGGGACTAGAGCTGAGGGGAATTGGGCACCCCCTCGGCATAAACCAATCATTTTGGTGGGGGGGCATTATGCCGACAGGGAGTGGGCTCCCCCGTCGGCAACCTGAACTCGTGTGGGGACTGCAGCCGACAGGGATTGGGGCCCCGTCCGGCAAACACACACTATTGTGGGAGGGGCACATGCTGCTGAGGGGATTGGGCACCCTGCACTGGGGTTCATTTATTGTTTGAACATGGCGCAGGCCGCAGCCATGTTCACAAACAATATACAGCACCAACATTCCACCCAGCAATGACGGGTCGCCCTCTTGCAGCAGAATGGTTGATGTTGCAATGACGAGGCAGCCCCTGATTGCAGCAGCTGAAATGTTTCAAGGTGGTGACACGCTAGCTGAACTAGTGTCAGCAGCAGCAAGCCACCCTATTTGGGAAAGCGGCCAAGCCTTTAAAGGCTGGGGAACACTGGCCACAACAATGCTGCATCTCCACAACCTGCTTCTTGGCAAGTTGCTGCAATATCTTTTCTTGCACAGGCCGCCAGAATCAACATAAAAGGGAGTCTGTATAGTAATTATATCTATCATGTGGAAGGGTGGTGTAGTCACCAGTTTCCAATGCTGGGAGAAGGACTGATAAACATAACCAGAGGGACTGAGGAGACCATTCCTGCAGGTTACAGCTTTATTCAGGTTACGGGAGACAGGAGGAGGGAAAGTTGAAAGATCATTGTAGAGATCTGAGATGTAGGGCTGCCAGAACTGTGAACACTATCTGACCACAGATGAGAGCAGGCAGCAATGGCAAATAGTTTGTGTGGCATGGCAGCACTTAAATTGTTACCTGGGTTCAGTGTGGGGATATTATCATTGAGGGGTTTGTTGAGTTTTGTTGTGGCAGTATCAAGGGGACTGGGTATCTACAGCATTCAAGATTCAGAAGAGTGGTGAGCCAACCCTTTTGCACTCTGACAAAGGACACAGAAAAGGTCTGGAGGAGGAGTTATATGACTGTCTGGCGGGTTTTTCAGGTCACATGTAAGGTAGTAGAAGACTGAGGCTAAAGGTCAAGTGGATTTACTCAAGGGAGGCATTATTAAGTAATCCTTCACTGCCTAATAATGTTGTTATCTATAGCAAGTCTAGCCCTTAAAAAGAAACAAAGTACTAGCCTGCTATGTGTATTGAATCAATAATTTCATACCAGGTTGTCCCGCATGAACAGTTGATGAAGACGGCTCCCCAGCACCACCATCACCAGCTGCCTTCTCCTGTGCCTGGCATTCTTCAGCCTCTACTGTTAAAAAAACACAGATGTTTGCTGTATCACTTATCCACCCCCATCACCCACAAAAAAGCTGATAACAATAGTAGCCTTGGCCCTGGGACCATTGATCCTCATGTAAGTAGTGCTACCTTGACAACTTGAAGGTCGACTTATGCTGATACCTTTACTGCTTCTACATGCATCATACCTGGCATATACTCCACCCAGGTTTGGCTCAACCATGCTCCTTTACCTACCCATCTCACCCCGTTAGAATCCTGTAATACAAGTATTCGCCCCACATCCCTTTCACTTCCCCCATGGTTTGCCCTTCTATGAGTCCCATTTCCTAAATGTCTTCTTCCTTTTATACCTGTCTTTTCACCCTCCCTCTCCTACAACTGTACCCTTCGCCTGCTGTACTTCTCCTCCTCTGTCCTTTCTGTGCTCGCTCTTCCACAACCATTCCCTCAACTACTTTTATATTCTCCCACTGCCCCTGCATTGTGTCTCCTCTGCCCTCCCAACATGCTTTTGCTTTCCTTCACCTTTGTTTAGTGTGTTCATTCCAAACTGACCTACTTTCCTTCCCTCCCTGCTTTTATCCTCACCCCAGTATTCCCTCTCTTCTAGCACCCTATATTCCCTCCCTCCCTCCTGGTCTTCTGATTCATGTTCTATGGTACCTTCCCCAACCCCCTGCTCTGCTTCATCAGCCAGAACTGTATACCTGTTTGTTGTCTCCAACCTCCTGCCCCTGCCCTCCCCTGAAATCCCTTCCTGCCTATGCTTACCCCGAACCTCTTTTCTACCTCTCTGCCTACCCATGATCCATACCACCTGCCAACACCCCTTTGCACTCCCAGGAACTTGTGGACTTGTCCCCCCGCCAACTGCCCCTTCTGGCCAGTGGCAGCCTGGTCTAGCCTGTGATAGAGCCCTCCCTGCCCCTCACCCCCATCTCCTCCTCATCCCCTCATACATGTCCCTTCCCCCAAGTTCACATCTCAAGCTGTCTAATCCCTCTGTCTCCATCATAAGCTGTCTGAACAACCTGCACACTGGGCACCCCCCACCACCTTCCACCAGGTTCCCTGAAACAGTGCTGCTCCACACCCATTGCAGCTCACAACACTTTCAGTCTCCCTGTACCACCAACCCCCATTCATCCCTACCTCTCCACTTTTACCTCCCATACATCCACCTGCCTTCTTATCTTGGCCTCCACATCCCCACTGTATCTTTTGGTCTCTAAATATTCCACACATAGCCCTTTACAATTGCACCTGTAATTCTATAAGAGCTCTAAATCTGTAGTACTGCCCCCAAACTCTTACAACATCAACAACAAGTCTAGTAGTATAGTATAACATCGTATATAATACTATCTTACTAGTTTCCTTCTCTGGAGCAGAAGCCGATGATTCACCACCACCTCCTGATGCCTCCTCACTGGCTTCAGCTGCACCACAGCTGGTTCTTCAGTAGCAGCTGTTGACACATAAAACATAAATAAGGTATTGGTGATTCAATTTACTAGCAAATACAAATACAATTGAAATGCTAACTGACGAAACAGGTACATGGACGTGCATGACCTGTTTGATACCTCTATTATATAGCAGTGGAACTGCTCCACCAATCAGAGTGCAGCATTACTGTACCTCTGAGTACAATTGCTGCCTGGCTCTACTCCAGACAACTGATTCCCACTGTGGTGACTTGCTTGTCAGACTGTTACTGCCGGAGTTGCCACGGTGGAATTAGCTACCAGGGAATCTTGCTGTGAAAATATACATGTAGTAAGCAGAACTTGACAAACTTTAAAAAAATGAAAACCTGTAATCAGCTCTTCTTCCTTCCGCTGATGCTGAAAAGCTTCTCCCTCCTCAAAGATCCCCACTGGCACCACAGAATTGATGCTCCCAATTAGCCTCATTTCGACATTAAAAACAAAGATTGCAGTCTTTTGGGGTAGAGGCAGTTCCACTGCTATATAATATGTTTATAGGGCTAGAGGGTTGTCTTATGAGATAAGAATGTTACCTTGTACTGGTTTGGGCTGACAGAACCACTTAGCTTCGCATAGCAGTCCTCTTGCCTAAACCAGCATACAATAACATTCTTATCTCATAAGAAACAACCTCCACGAGCCCTGTAAATATATACAAAATCAAAACTAGGTTGACATACAGAACTATTTTGCCAAATTTTAAAATCTGCTAAGGAACTGCCAAGTACTATTATTCTTACACTATTGGTTGCTATGTTGACCTATTCAGTTTAAAAAAAGCCTTCCTGTAAATGACTAATAAATTGCAAAATATTTTATTTTTTTTTTTTACACAATACACATATAACATAAGCATAAGCAATAACCCAAGACACAGTGTGCTGTAATGCACAATTACTGCACGGTGTACACCCCAGGTGGGTTGCATTAATTCAAATGAACTGCAAGCATGGTCAAGTGACCAGTTAAGATCAATCACATTGATTATTTGATTCAAACCATTTTATAACTAGAAGCAATGAACAGGAGTTACATTAGTCAGATAAACTTAAGCTGGCTGCATGCACACGCCAGCATTTCCTGCACAGTAATATAAACCAGTAAGAACAGAAGACATTAGTGATAACACTCTCTGCTCTCATTGCTTGTCCGAGTGCAATGCCTTTTCTTTGGCACTTTAGGGATGGTCATCACACCACCGAAGTTCTCAATAATGTGTCTGTCCCTCCACTGTATATTATGTGACCTGTGCTTTAACTGTTTAGTGGCTCGAGGGGGGCATTTTCCGTCCCCACTCTCCTTATTTTTAATGTCCTTCTATATGGCTTCCTGTTTAACTAGGGGAAGTCTCTTTGGGCCAAACAGGTCTGTTGCCCTCTCAGTGACCTCCAGAACAAGTATGGAGGTCTCCTCTCTGGAGAAGGGGGGGCACATATCCTGGTCATGGCAGCTGCTTTTTGGGCACTCCTCTCCTGTGCTTCACTGCCACTTGAAGTTGAGGCTTGCTCTGCCTCTTTCTCAGCATTGCTGCTCTATCCATTTTAAGTCCCTGACTCTGGGATATTGCAATCAAGTGAGGGAATGTAAAAAAATCTTCTCTGGTTCTCTTTCTAATAGAAAATAACTCCACACTTTCAGCAAAGTAGGTTAGGTCAGGCTACGTTTTGATTCGCAAAAAATACTTTCACAGAAACACAAAGAATTTAACGGCTACAATACAAGTACTGCACATCCATGGAATAAGTTTCCGGAGGTTTTTATGTGTGCCATTGATGTGCTCTGTGGATTATTATTCCGCAGAACTTAAAATCAGCGGATTAAAATTCTGCCAGACTGGCATAGACGCACATAAAAAAAATAAGATTCTGGGCATCCATAGAACATACAGCAGTTGTGTGGTCATGTTAACTATGCTTGCAAGCATGTGTAATGATTATTATTTAAAATCACTTATTCCTTTCTTAGATAATTGCATGTAATGACTGCAAAATTTATTTCCGCAGAACAATCTGGCTTCCATGGAAAATTATCTTGCCGATGGTAATTCAGTTGGTGATGGTTCTCATTTACAGTGAGGTCCTGGTTAGGAGAAAGTAAAAAATAATAATTATAATACAGGGCCAAGAACTTAAATGAAGAATATAGTATTATTGGTTGTTTATAAAATGGGTAGATAGAATGCTGAATTTTGATTGGCCGAGAGCTGCTTTTTCTGGTACCTTATAACAGCACAATGGCCTAGCTAACAGTAATCTGTTAAAAAATGCATACCATTTACTTAAAATAACCCATTTCATAATCACAATAAGGCACTGCAGGAAGTGTTTTTTGTTAGGACAATGGCTCCAATCTGCTACGCCTTGTGCTTCAAACCACCCGAGGTGGACCGTTATTACAACATAAAGCCCACTCCTGCCATGTATTATTGCTTAGCTAACGCATTTGTTATCTTATAAGTTTTTGAGAATCACTGTATTGCTTGTTCATACAAAACATTTCAAAATTAATGTTTCACAATGTTTCTCTTCATAGGTCTTAGTCTCCTTGGATTTCCTCACACACAGATGGGTGCATATCCATCTATTGTTGATGTATCTTCGCAGATACTTATGTATTATGGTAAGTACTTTATAATCATACAGTTTGTTTTACGTAAGGTTAAATAAACCTTTTCAATCTCGTTAAATTACTAAAATAAACTGCATTTCTTGCTATGGCAATGTGATTTACAATTCATATTTTCTCATTCTTTTATTTGCAGATCAGTGTGTACCTGGAGTTTTTCTCATCTCATGCTGCTGCTTCTTTAGGCCCGTCCACATGTGCTTCTCCTACTCCTGCCATCTCATTTGGCTGATGATGAACCTTAGCTGACTGAACTGATAGCGGCCCATATATGCTGCTGCTGGTTTAGGCCCATCTTCATGTACTTTTTCTTCCACTTCTGCCATCTCATATGTCTGATGATGAACCTCAGTCGACTGAACTGATAGTGGCCTGATAATATGCTGCTGCTGCTGCTTAGGCCAGTCCGCAAGAGCTTCTCCCACTCCTGCCATCTCGTATTTCTGGTGATGAACCTCAGCTGACTGAACTGATAGTGGCCCTGATATGCTGCTGCTTCTTTAGACCTGTCTGCATCAGCTTCTCCTACTCCTGCCATCTCATATGTCTGGTGATGAACCTCAGCTGACTCAGCTGATAGAGGCCCTGATGCTGCTGCTGCTTTATGCCCGTCCTCATGTGCTTCTCCTCCCATTACTTCCATCTCATATGGCTGGTGATGAACCTCAGCTGACTGAACTGATAGTGGCCCTGATAATATGCTGCTGCTGCTGCTGTTATAGGCCTGTCCTCATGTGCTTCTTCTCCCACTCTTGCCATCTCATATGTCTGGTGATGAACCTTAGCTGACTGAACATATGTCATAGTGGCCCTGATATGTTGCTGCTTCTTTAGACCTGACTGCATGAGCTTCTCCCACTCCTGCCATCTCATATCTCTGATGATGAACCTTAGCTGACTAAACTGATAGTGGCCTGATAATATGCTGCTGCTGCTTTAGGCCTGTCTGTATGAGCTTCTTCCACTCCTGCCATCTCATATGCCTGGTGATGAACCTCAGCTGACTGACCTGTTAGTGGCCCTGATAATATACTGCTGCTGCTGCTTTAGGCACGTCCGCATGTGCTTCTCCCACTCCTGCCATCTCATATGTCTGGTGATGAACATCACCAGAGTGAACTGATAGTGTCCCTGATATGCTGCTGCTGCTGCTGCTTTAGGCCCATCCTCATGCGCTTCCCCAACTCCTGCTATTCAATATATCTGGTTATGAGCTTCAGCTGACTGAACTGGTAGTGGCCCAGGTAATATGCTGCTGCTGCTTTAGGAAAAAGATAAACCAAATGGACTGGACAAGAGGAACTAGTAATGTAATGTGTAATGTCTCACTCGATCAACTGTTCAGACTGCTGAGAAAACCAGACCTGATTTCCGCAACTTGATCTGTGGAATATCATTACGCTGAAACAATTATAATTCCACCAATATATATATGCGCATTGAATATCCACAGGAAAAACATTCTGGTGGCTAGATTAAACAGCATCAATGTGTGGAGGAATAGTATTCCGTGAAATACAATATCAGCTGAACAGTAATCTGCAGGTCATCACTATAATTAAATTAAAAACAAGGACATCATTATGGTACACTGCACAGTGTATGTACATGTGTCTAGTCTAGAATCAAGTGGATGACATTTCATTTAAATTCATCCACTTGATTCTATGGAAACTGAATTTTGATCTTGCGGAAGTATGTTCCACAGAAAATCCGGCACATTCGCGGAATATATTTCCATAATTCAAGTACAGGCGGAATTCTATTGGAACACCAGGTTTTCTGTGTGGAAAATTCTGCCAGAACAACCATTCCACCAGAATTCCACCATTGGAATTTCGCATTCCACACAGCACTACTCATTTACAAAGGTTACTCATCAAATACATACCATAGTCACAAAAAAACATTACTAGTACAACAAGCAGCTTCAGAGGAAATGCAGTCGAATCAGACTCAAAACACTTAAGACAGAACAATTACATACATTTTTGAAAAAATTCACAGAGATCATTGCATAAAAAGTCAAAAGATATGTGCAAAGAGAAAATGAATAAAACTGTTTAACAGCTACAGTTGCATTGGTCTGCAAAAGTAGACCACAAGATCTCTTAAAGGGAAACTGTCAGCAGTCTGCTCACTTTCACATGTTTAAGTAGAGCTATTTACAATCCACTCACCTGGTGTGCACTCAATGATGTATGTAAGCCTACAAAATATCACACTTATAATCATTTGTGATTCTCCATTTTATGCACTTGATTGACAGTGCAAAAGGAAGTGACGCTATTGACGGTCAGATTTATTCGCCATTTTCTAAATCCCTCAGAACTCCATGCTGTGTTTTGTTTTGTTATGTTCTATAACCACTGGAACTATTAGTTGCTGCTTACTCACCATCCACAGCTCCATTCTACAGAAAATGTGAGGGTCATTTACTAGCATCTGCTTGAGTCTTTAGTCACGAACTTGCCAATTCAGTAAACACGCTTTTCTGTTCCAGTTGACCAGAATCTCTGGGAACAGCTGTGGTAGTAAATACTCTTTGGCATTCCAGCTGCTCAGCATCTGTAGGAACAGATGTGACTTGGAGTGCCTGAGTGTGAAAGCTCACAATGAGCAATGTCCCCAATCTGCACTCTTGCACAAAGCTGCCATGCTACTAGGGACATTGGAAATGGCAAACACGGTATTGCTCCAAATGACATTCACGGGAGCACACTGCTCCATTAACTGAGCAAACTGCTGCCTCAAATGATGGGTAAATGAGCTCCAGCCCTTTTGAGCAGTGGTGACACATGGACAACTTTTCTGCATAGTCATGAGCCTGTCAGAAGTTGGGGCTCCCCAAGAAATGCATTATTGTGTACAAGTTCAGACAATGACAAAAATGGGGCATTTATCATTGGTTGTGCCTCCCATTGTTTAGAGACACACAAAATGGGGAATGCATGTGAAGCCCATACTTAGTGTAGCGGTTGCCTCTGGCTCTGACGCACAGGTGAAATCTTATAGCCTATTATTATTGGGTCAGTATCAGTTCGTTATTTGTGGGCACATGTTTACCTCTGGGCTAGTGCATTCAGCAGGACTACTGTTGCTGTGTGAGCTACAACAGTTTGAAATCCACGCTGTTGGATACTTCATCAGAATAATGTCAGATATGGTGCAATGTGTATTTCACAGCTATGAACAAATTCAAATGATGTGTGTTGTGTTCTGACAAGGTGCAGAATAGCAGATGTGAACGCAGGGTTATGAGGTGTAGATGGACACCAAATCACAGTCAGCAACGTGAACGACCATCAAAGTGATGGTTACAGGCACAAACACCCACACACTCACTGCCCATTCACAATGGTGAACTAATGGTTGAAGTATTTATTTTTGTGTGTGTGTTTTTTTTGGGGGGTTGGGGGGGGGGAATACCGCTGAGACAAACTGTGCTAGAAATTATTTGGCGGGGTGCATTTTTCCACACTGTGACACTGTGTATGGTGGGTCTACAGGTGTTCTGAATGGTGATTGTAGTAAGGTTGCCCTGAGTCTAGTGGGGCACATATAGCATTGTAGGGGAACAGCACATCCAAACCTTATAACTTTGTGGCTGGCAGCCAGGAGCATGCAGCAGTTGTGGTTAGCACAGAAGAGTGCAGTTCCTAGGGGAGAAAATGAGCTATATGTTCACCCACATGCATAACTGAATGTGCTGGGTGTTCACTGAAATGTTTCTAAATGCATGCTACATACCACAAGTCAGCCTGCCTGAAGACCAGTGCACCTCTGGCATTATTTTTGCCCCACCAGCACCACACTTCCCCATACACAACCACTGAAGGTGCTAAGCGGGTCTCACATCTGCAAAAGGGTGCCGGGTGGTCAGTCAGATGTGATTACCAAGAAATCTAAATCATACCTTTGTAAGACACGACTTATGTACTCAATTGACAATGCACAGGCTTACTTTACAACCATCGTGAGCCATGAAGCCATACATTCTACGAAGTAGGCAAGCACGTGTATGACAAGGGTGGGAAAAACAAAAAGGAAACAAAAAGCCACTATGCATCAACTGAGTACCATAATTGCAACTACAGTGTCTCTTACAAGGTGAACTGAAAATAAAAATGTGCTCTGACCAGATGTCGATGGCCATGTATACACTTTTGTAAAAGAAGTAGTTTGCATGTCATGTATCCCACATTGTGAACGTCAACAGAATAAGGCTATATCACATCAGTTCTGGATTACAATACTAATCAGTTGCAATCTGTGTACAGATGGGGTGACACTTCTTTTGGTTACCAAGTAATACGTCGAGGTGTGTTGACAACTCGTAACTCAAACAAAATTATTTGGTGCATGCATCTTGATGTAGACATACTTCTGCATAACAATCACAAATGCAAGTGTGGTAGGCATGTGCAACTAATTACAATCTTGCTGAGTAAATGTCAAATAGTGTAACTTTCAAAAACCATAATGTAGATGGACAGTTTTCGAGCATGGGACAACGGGACCTGTCAGATGCAGGCAGAGGTTGCTAGTGATGAATCAGGACCAAAAGCCTACACATCTGCCTCACAAACATGCACCAGCCCCAAGTCATAGGTTCTCTTCTGCTGTCATTTTCTGTGTTACTATGTTTCCATGCCACACTCTTGGTGAATGGGAAGATGCAATTATCATTTGAATGCTTCCTGCTAAACAGAGACCTCACCATTTGCATTACCTGTGAGTGGAGTGGGGTTTAACAGTCACAAAATCGAGGTACAATTTTGGACCATCATATGACAATGACCACTGTATACTGTTCATTGAATAAGTCCACCCCCCCCACACACACACACACACACTGCATGACCACCTAGCACACACCAGATGTTGCAAATATATAAATGACTGAAACAGTGGTTGAAAAGACAAGGGTCAATGTTATTGTTATTTGCAGCTCTCATTACTGATTTGGCCAGTGTGCAGCTCTCATTATGTGCATGTCATTTTCTGTGTAATTCAGATCCACAGCAATCAAAAATAGAAGTATGGTGCCTGTATGTAACTTGCTTGCTGGTTGGAAAGTGGACCACGCTTCACCGCTATGTATAGTAGGCATGTACATTACTCCCGTCTGATACACAGATAGATAGATTTGGGTTGCGTGAAGAGAGAGTTGTCAGTGAAAGCGGAATCAGCCATGTAGTGGGGCAGGCAGTAGCTGAAGATCATCACAAGTGATGTAGAATTGGGGAACACAGGATCCCATCACCCCCACCACAAACATGTGGCCGACAAAAGCAATTGTGGATTCTGGTAATACTTGTGATGTACCACTCAGACAAATTTCATGTATGCATGAGGACAGGACCGTTGAATGTGCAACCTGTCCTCAGCATCTCATCAGCAAGCAATGGAAAAACGCAGCTTTCACCTAGGAGGTTCATTGTTAGACTGACGGAGAGGGATATGCACACATCCAGCAGATGATATAGAATAGCTGTGTATTCCTGTCACCGTGAGTGGGATATATTACAAATGATTCATACTTCACAGTGATGACCATTGGTGATGTCATCGGATGGGCATGCAATGCACATGGGCAGCAATGGGGGAGAACAGATTGGGGAAATATACAGTGTGGTGAGTCACAAATACATTTTAAAATGCAACTTAACATGTGTGCAGGGTTAGGAATGGCTGTAGGCTTACAAATTGTGACTGTGCAACTGCTGGCAACTTTGCGGATTGATGACAATTCCACTTTAAACTGAATAATCTTGGGGAGATTCAACAGAGTATCAGGCAGTTTGTTTAACCAATTAATGACCCTGGCAGCAAATGACCCCTTGCCCAGTTGAGTATGCTGGAAAGGAGGCTTAAGGGCATTCCTGGCCATGTTTCTGGTATTGTATTGGTTGGAGACAGTATGGAAACAATTTGTTAAAGCAGGGGGTGTTAGGCCCAGGAGCATCTTTTTGGATAGCAAACAGATCTGAAGCTTTATTCGGCTAGGTAAAGGAAGCTAATTAGTGAGTACATAAAGGGTACAACTATGAGTGTGGATAACTGCACCAAGTACAAAGCAGCATGCTGTATTACAGATCAGTTTTACTCGGTTTAGCACTGTGTCACAGGCAGATGCATAGATGGGGAGGCCATAATCTATAAATCACAGAATAGAGCTGGCCACTAAAAGGTGTCTGACATCCCCAGTGAGATTGTTCCAGTCATGGTATAGGGCACCCAGTCTTTTGTTAACTACAGCTACCAGATTGTCAACATGGGGTGGAAAAATATAAAGTGCCATTCAGAGTTACTCCAAGGTATTTAACAGTCTCCACCTGTTCAAGATTTTGACTCTGGCCATTCCAGATGACAAAGGGTGGAACTTTCCACTTCTGTGGGACCTTAGAGAAGAGCATGGTCTTTGTTTTTGGTTTTTTTTGTAACTGAAGACCAGTTTGTTGCTGGAGAACCAGCTTCCTAAAGACCAGCATTTATTTTGAGAGCATCAGTGAGGCTGTCAAGGTCAGGGTTTTTGTAATAGATGACAGTTTCATAGGCAAAGATGACTACACTGGCTGTCTGACATACATCGGGCAGTTGATTTATAGAGAAGCCAAATAGGAGTGGCCGCAAGATGAAGCCTCAGAGCACATTAACAGATATGCTAATATTCTTCAGGTGAAGCTACCTCTGGCTGGAAGCTGCAATACTGAACATAGAATTTGCAAGAAAGTGAGTTGTGCTCACAACAGAGGGAGGTGAACCTCACAATTGTCTTTTGGTTTATAGCAGATATTCTGCAGGTGGAGGCTACTTCAACTGAAAGGTGAAATAAGGAACTTAGAATTATCAGGAAAAGACAGTCATTCCAGCAACAGAGGGAGGCAGATCTAGCTTTACTTTTGTTACAATTCTTAAGATTTTCAGTGCAGGAAGAGTTTAAAGCACAGCTGACTTATTTTGGGGCTGACTGCTTTCAGAGCACAAACCACCATGCTGTTTTGGGGCTGGGGAGGTTTACCTGTGTCTGACTTGGATGTCTGGATTTTTCTCTGTTTGATTATCAGGGTATTTTCTCTGTCAAATTTTTGCATAGGGCATCTTGCTGACAGGAAGGCACTCATCGCAGGGGTGGGGCTGACCTTTTAGCTGATTGTTTCATGAGGGCACAGTTTAGGCCCAACCCCTGCCCACCCTCACCCCACCCACCCCTGGAAATAGTTCCTTTATACCTGGGGTTCTGACATAATTTCTCAAGAGTGCAAGGTGCATATCACTGTTATATCCTCTCTAGCACACTGCACTGACAATATAAGCATACACATTGTATAATATATATATTTATATAACAAACCCATCACACACACACACACACACACACACACAAAAGTAGAAAACATGTGGGGAGTAGTGCAATGTAATGGCTGGGGCAGCAGTCTTCTGGGAGTCTTTCTGGAGGCTGAGATGCTGCCCTATTTGCAGACAACTCTCTGCCCTGAGGGAGGAAGTTGCCCATCTTCAGGCCACACTGGACAGTAGTAAGGGAACCTTCCCCCAGGCCACACTGGACAGTAGGAAAGGAACCTCCCCCATCCAGGGAGCACCAGAGCCACCACCACTACCTCAGAGGTTGTGAAGAAAGCACAGCAGTTGGATCACAGTGGGCTCATGGAGGGTGAGGATGGTGGAACAGAGGCACACGCTGTCAGTTGTTCCACTCCACAATCCATACACCATTCTGGGGGAGCATAGCTCCCCTATGGATGCACCCGCAGAGGAGACTAAGGAGGCTGAGGACAACTGTCACAAGGGAGGCCCACAGGAAGGAGGCAGAGGACACCACAGGGAAAGGATGCAGCTCCTGGTGGGGGACTCAATTATTAGGGGGATAGAACTGGGGGGAGCAGGGAAAACTGAAGTAAGGTGCCTGCCTGGTGCCATGGCTTGGAGGGACAGGAAGTGCATCCTCAGGATCACAAGAACAGCTGCACGGGAGTCTGAGCTGGACATCATTGTCCACCTAGGGACAAATGACTTGGCTCATCATGAGATTAGAGCAGTGCAGGAGAACTTTGTAGAGTTGGGAAGGGGCCTAAGACAAGTAGCACACACAGTATCCTTCTCAGAGGTGCTGCCTGTCAATGGCATGGGTGAGGCTAGGGTACTTTGCACCATGCAATTTAATGAATGGTTGAAAATGGTGTGTAGCACAGGGTTTGGCTTCATTGGGACTGGGGTTCTACCTGAGGGACACCAGCCTATACTGGCAGGATGGTCTGCATCTGTCCAGGAAGGAACAAGTCTTTTGAGCAATCAGTTTAAATGCTTCATTGGCAAGCTTTTAAACTAGTCAAGGGGGAGGCACTGATAAGCAGCAGGAAAATCCCAGCCCTCCCTACAAAACAGGGTACTAAATGAGAAAAGACCGAGGTAGAAAGGTCAGTGGGGGATGTTGCAACAGAAGGTAAAGCTCATCAAAAATGGAGACCAATGAGTACCAATGCCCATAGTCTGAGTAACAAGCTTCCTGAATTAGTGGCCTTGATGGAGGAGGAACATCTGATATCATGGCAGTCACAGAAACATGGTACACACAAACCATGACTGGGACATAAACATACCAGGATACACTATCTACAGGAGGGACAGGGAGGATAAAGAGGAGGAGAAGTAGCTCTTACATAAGGGAAGGAATCAAAGCAATAGAACAAAAGGGCAAACAGGGAGGAGAAGAAGCACAGTGGGTAATTTGGAGACAGGCAATGGCACCACAATCTGCACAGGGTTAGATACAGACTTCTTCTCAGGGGAGGAAATGGACAAGGAAATGATAGAAAGTATACTTAGAACAGCAGAAAAAGGGAGATATTGCTGATGGGTGATCTGAATATGCCAGATGTTAACTGGAGTGCAGTTGCAGCAGCCACTTCAAGAGTGGGTTATTCTAGATGCCCTAGAGGGCATGCCTTAGACAACTAGTTTTGAATCCCACCAAGAGGGAGCAATCTTAGACCTGGTTCTTTCAAATGGTGATGGAGAGAGGATCACAGATGTAGAAGTGGGTAGCCATCTGGGAACTAGCACCATCGAACAGTATGGTTCACAATAAACACAGCAATAGAGTCAAGCCATATAAAGGCAAAGTACTGGACTTTAGGAGGGCTGACTTTGCAAAATGGGTGAGTGCCTAAGGAATGCACTAGCAAATGGGCAGGAAGGAGGGTGAAGAACAATGGGAATAATAAAACTGCCATCACAGAGGTAACAAGCCTTTGTGTGAAGCAAACAAACAAATGAAACAATGTAAGAAACCACTATGGTTCTAAAGGAAGTGGCAGTGAAGGTTCAAGAGAAAAAGAAAGCATTCAGGAAGTACAAGGAATCACAGAAGGAGCAGGACAGAGAACTGTATCAGTTAAAGCAAAAGGAAGCTGGGAAGGCAGTCAGAACAGCAAAGGCCCAAACCGAGGAAAAGATAGCCAACTCAGTTAAGAAGGGGGATAAAACCTTTTATAGGTACATCAGGGAGCGAAGGAAGACCAAGGGAGGGATAGGGAGGCTTAAAGGGAGGGAGGGTGGGCAGAGAGTGACTATGAAAAGGCAGAGATACTAAACAAATATTTTTGCTCAGTATTTACAAATGAAGCAGGAGGTACCTAAAACAAACAGTAGAAACACTCTAGATACAGAAGTTGATACCAGCCCATTTATAGAAGAAAGGGTTCTGAAAGAACTCTTAAAACTGAAGGTGGACAAAGCTATGGGGCCTGATGGGATTCATCCCAGAATTCTAAAAGAACTAAGGGTAGAACTAGTGACACCACTGACTACCCTCTTTAACAAATCATGGGAGGATGGGGTGGTACCCGAGGACTGGAGGAGGGCAGATGTGATTCCCCTTCACAAAAGTGGGAGCAGGGCAGAATCAGGAAACTACAGACCTGCTAGTTTAACCTCAGTGACAGGGAAAATGATGGAATCACTTCTGAAGGAAAGAATTGTCGAGTATCTAGAGGTCAGAGGGGCACAGGACCCAATGCAGCATGCATTCACAGCGGAAGGTCATGCCAGATGAATCTGATAGATTTTGACTGGTGACCAAAGTAGTAGATCAGGAGGGGCTGTGGACATGGCCTACCTAGACTTTAGCAAGGCATTTGACACAGTCCCACACAAAAGATCAATATACAAGTTAGCCAGCCTGGGAGTGGGTCCCAAGATGACAGCCTGGGTAAAGAATTGGCTGGAGAATAGACACAGAGAGTAATAGTAAATGGAGTCCACTCTGAAGAAAGGGGTTACTAGTGGGCTACCGCAGGGTTCAATATTAGACCGGGTCCTCTCAATGTCTTTATGTTTACATTGCAGAGGGACTGGAAGGAAAGTATGTCTCTTTGCAGATAACACAAAGATCTGCAACTGAGTTGATGCACAAGGTGAGGTGGAAAGGATGAGAAGGGACTTGGTAAGGTTAGAGGAATGGTCAAATGTATGGCAGCTTAGATTCAATGCTAAGAAGTGCAAGGTAGTGTGCCTGGGAAACAAAAACCCAGGGGAAGAGTACACAATGGGGGTGAGATACTAACAACAACAAAAATGGAAAGGGACCTGGGTGTAGTCATATCAGATGACCTAAAGGTGGGCAAGCAATGTGAGAGGCAGCAAGGAGGGTTGGAGGATACTGGGATGCATAGGGAGAGGCATCACCAGTAGAAAACAGGAAGTTATTATCCTCTGTACAGACAGTTGGTCAGACCCATCTGGAGTACTGGCGGCAGTTCTGGAGACCTAGTCTCCGAAAGACATAGACAGGATGGAAGCTGTCCAGAGGAGGGCAACTAAATGGTGTAGGGTCTGCACTGAAAGACATATGAAGAGAGACTTAAGGAGCTTAATATGTATAGCCTCAAGGAAAGGAGGAGAGGGGGACATGATAGAAACTTTTAAGTACCTCAAGGGAATCAACAAAGTCCAAGAGGGTAGCATCTTTCAAAAAGAGGTGTGCAAGAACAAGGGGCACAATTTGAAGATGGGGGCAGCTCAGAGGTAATTTAAAAGTATTTTTTCACAGAGAGGGTTGTGGATGCATGGAATGGCCTTCTGGAGGGGTTGTGGAGTCAAAAACAGTGGTGGAATTTAAGCATGCATGGGACAGTCATAAGGCAATTCTAGGGGTTGGGGGTAGGAAGAAGTAGGCTGCTGGTTAACTAGGATCTGCAGCTTATCCATTAGGTAGGGAAATGAACAGACTGGGTGGGCCAAGCAGTCCTTATCTGCCATCAAATTCTATGTTTCTATGTTTCCCCTTGTGCCAAATGAGGATTTATCAATCTTCACATGCTGGGAGTGATTGGTGAGACAGCTGTGGAAATAGCCAACTGTGTTTTGTGGCAAATCTAGGCCAAGGAGTGTGTTAGGTAGAAGCTTATGGATGACCAAGTCGAAGGCCTTAGTAAGGTTGATATATACAGCTCCGGTGAGGTCACCATAGTCAGGGGCCCTCATGAGCATAGTTGGTGTATTCCAACAGCACCATGTTGGTGCAGTAGAGCTTCCAGAAGCCATGCTGCTGTACACACCGGACACTGCATTTCTTGAGGTATGTGACAAGTTGGTCAGATACTATTCTCTTGAGGGCCTTGGACAGAGGAGGAGAGAATAAAAATCTGTAATTGGCAAGGCTAGTGCAGTCTCTGCTTTTAAAAACTGTTGTAACCAGTGCAGATTTCCTCTTCTTGGGGAACTATGAGTAGCACAGGGAAAAGTTAAAAATTCTAGAGATGGGGTGGGAAAGTTCCTCTACCACCAGGGCAAGAAGTTTCACACGAACCAAATCACTCACACACCTAGTTTTGCCAAGTACCCTGCTGACGTATTTTGAAGTGTCATTGACTGAAACAGTTTTAAAGAGGGAGTCCTGAAAATTTCTGGCAACACTCAACTCAGAATTTGATCGCATATCTCCAATTAGCCTTGTTCCAAAATGAGATCTCTAAATTACTTTGTTTAGAAGTTATAAGTTATTTCGTAACCTTAAATTCACTGCCTGTTCAAAAAACAGTTTCAGTGAAGAGCTACAGATGATGTCACAACCAGAACTCACAGCCTAGTCTACCCTACGAATTATCTTGTAAGACTTATTTCTCCCATATTATATACACTGTAGTTGTAGTAAACATCTGAAAAAGAAAGCTAACACTGAGTGGGTTATAGCATGCATTTATAATGTGCAGATGCAAGGTACAGAACTTAAGAATGTGAATAGGGGTGCTGGAAATGCAACTTGCAAACATGGCTTTAGAATAACAAAGTTGTGTGCAATTTTAGAATACTGCAGGGATGAGATTTCAAAATGCCACCAGGCTGCAACTGTGGAATGCAGTAATTACACAATCTCAGAAGGTAGCAGGGACACACAATTTTGGAATGTGGTGGGGAAGTACAATTTTGGAATACGGCAGTGACACAAATGTGGTGACACATAGTTTCGGAATGTGGCAGTGATGCACAAGTTTGGAATATGGTGGTGATACACAGTTTTGTAATGTGGCGGTGATGCAGAATTTCAGAATATGGCAGTGGCACACAATTTTGGAATGTGGTGGTGATGCAATTTCAAAATCTGGCAGTGGTGCACAATTTTGGAATGCGGCAGTGATGTGTGCACAATTTCAGAATGTGGTGGTGCACAATTTTGGAATGTGGTTGTGATGTACAATTTCAGAATGTGGCAGTGATGCAGCATTTTGGAATGTGGCAGTGGTGCACAATTTTGAAATGTGGCAATGGTGCACAATTTTGGAATGTGGTAGTAGTACAGTTTTAGAATGTGGCCGTAGTGCACAATTTCAGAATGTGGTCGCGTGGTGCACATTTCAGAATGTGACAGTAGTTATCATTTCAGAAAGTGGAGGTGACACAATTTGAATGTCGGTGATGCACAGTTTTGAATATGGCAGTGATGCACAATTTTGATGTATGTGATGTACAATTTCTGAATATGGCGGTGACACACAGTTTTGAAATGTGGCGGTGATTCACAGTTTTGGAATGTGGCAGTGGTGCACAATTTTGGAATGTGACAGTGAGGCACAATTTCGGAATGTGGTGGTGATGTACAATTTTGGAATGTGGCAGAGATGCAAAATTTCAGAATGTGGCTGTCGTGCAACATTTTAAAATGTGGCAATGGTGCACAATTATGGAATGTGGCAGTAGTGCACAGTTTTGGAATGTGGCGGTGGTGCACAATTTTGGAGTGTGGCAGTGAGGCACAATTTTGCAATGTGGTGGTGACACACAATTTTGGAATGTGGCAGTGATGCACAGTTTTGGCATGTGGCAGTGGTGCACAATTTCTGAATGTGGCAGTGGTGCAAAATTTCAGAATGTGGCAGTGGTGCACAATTTTGGAATGTGGAGGTGACACACAATTTCAGAATGTGGTGGTGACACACATTTTGAAATGTGGTGATGACATACATTCTGGAATGTGTCGGTGAGGGCAATTTTAGAATGTGGCAGTGACACACAATTTTGAAATGTGGAGGTGATGCACAATTTCAGAATCTGGCAGTAGCAAAGTTTGGAATGTGGTAGGGACACAATTTCAGAATGTGGCATTGAAACACAACACTTTCAGAATGTGGCAGGGATGTACCATTTTAGAAAGTGGCTGGGATGCACAATGTCAGAATGTGGTGGGGATGGGATGCAAAGTTTTGGAATGTGGTGTGTGTGTACAATTCTGGAATGGGCAGGGACAAGCATTTCAGATTGAAATGGTGTGTTCTGTCATATTCTGACAGTGTGCATCCTCACTATATTCTGAAATTGCCAGTCCCCACCAACCCACCAAATTCCTCAATGTGTGTCCCTGTTGCATTCTGAGATAGAGTGTCCCACCACATTTTGAGGTGGTGCATACTTGACACATTCTGAGATTTCATGTCTCTCCCAACATTCTAATATTGCTCACCACCTTGAAATTCAAAACTTGAGTAGCGCTGCATTCCCAAACTACCTCCTGACACACTTCTAAAGTACAGTACCATACAGTTAAATATTCTGGAAATGCAAGCACTGCAGCCAGCCCTATGTCAGTGTTCTTTTTTAAATGATTACTACAGCTACAATTTCTTAAACTTTGGAGAAATAGGTCCTTGTGAATTCTGTTAATGACATCATCAGTGGGTCTTAACTGAAACTGGCTTTTTTTGAACAGTGAGCAAAATCAGAATTTTTTTTCTTTTAGTTTCTGTTGACTGGGAAAAAGGACTAGGCAATTCTGCCTATCTTCAGCCTCATCCTGGGGGAGAGGGGGAAGCTACAGATGCAAACTGACATACAGAACCAGATTAAGCTGTTGGTGGTATTTTTAGTGTATGGGAGGACATTTGGCCAGGACATTGGGGAAATTCCCCTGCTGGTCAGTGGGGGGGGTGAATTCCTGGTGTGAGTGATGGCGTCAGAGGACTTGACTGGAGCTGCTGTGCATCTCCTGGTAGACTGGGAAAATTTGTGGTAGGAACCTAAACAGTGCAAGATGCTCTTATGCCCTGCAAATGAGGATTTTTGGCTGGTTTGAGCATTGTGAGAGTGACATTGGCCACCTATAATCTTGTCTGCTGGAGGGGTGTTCAATTTATCAGAGGCACTCAAATGTAAGGAGAGCCTTTTGTGCCAAATGCTAGATTCCGGGATCCTGGAGAAACTGACAGACCAGGCGCCAGAGTGTTTCCACCAGCTTCCAGAACTGCGGATGCAGCGGGGGACTATACTTTTTACTGCTGGGAAGGAGGAGAGTGCTGTGGGAGGAGATAGGCAGAGGACCAGCCTACATCAGTTACAGACTTTGGCTGGAAATGCTGTGGGGGGTGTGTTTCCTTCTCTGTCCCAAAGCAGGAGATTGTGGTACTGCTGTGCTAATTCCAGAGGAGAGACTGCTCTTACCAGAGGACTGTGTTCTGGGTCCTGTGGATGTTGGATCTGTTTTGGGGGTGGCACCGGGTTCTGGGATAGCTTGGGGTTTGGAATCTAGGGATGTTGGTCCACTAGGCCCTGATTCACAGAAGAGAAATCTTATGCAGGGTTGAGTGCCCAGAAGACCTGTCCAGGCAGATACTCATAGTTGCTACCCCCTGGTGGATTGGTTGCTGACCCGGGCCCTGAGGGAGGCAGGTTGGGAGTGTGATACAGTGGGTCAATGGAATTCACATTGCTCCAGAGAAACCACTGCCCCTATTTTTGTTGTAGACCCTGTTGATTTATTTTCACAGGTGGAGGAGGATGTTCTGTCCAAGCCTGCCTCTAGCATTGGGATGGTAGCCGTGGACTACAATGTGGCCCACAGGCAGAAGTTGCTGGAGCATAGAGAGTAAGCACAATGAGAAGTGCGGGAGGCAGTTCTTTCCTCAGCGCTATCACAGGGAGGGAGGCCTATTGAGCCATTTCCTGAAGGGGGAGGGACTCCTGGGACCCTGCCATTGCCCTGTGACTGTGTTCCACCCTGGTTCCGGGTGTGATGCCCTGGCCATGAAGTAGTCTGCCCCATTGCAAGTTATTATCCCAGCTGTCCCTTCAGACATGATGATAGGAACTGGGGCTACTGTGAGTTCCTGGGTGGATCAGGTGGAATTGAGCTGCCCCCCACAGGAACAGTTCCCTTCTTCAGGACAGTCCCTGGGTGACCTATCTGTAGTCCACAGGTGTACGAAGTTTTGACAAGCTGATACCTTTGTTAATTCCCCAGCCCCCACTCAGCATCATAATGCTGTTAGGCTGATTTATAAGTGGGAATTAGAGCCTAAGCCTGATAGATCTTATGTGGGTCAATACCTCTTGAAAGAGTCTCTCTGTGTTACCCCTCTAGAAGTATATGCACTTTTCCATGCCCCACTGGATGGTTATTTTGATGTGAGCTTTCACTCCCCTGTGTATATGGACAGGTTCTGGACCTCTTATAATAAACTGAAGGACATGACCTTATGGGCTGCCTTCCAAATGATCCCCTTGACAAAGCCCCTTGACCCCTTGACAAAGCCTATTTTTCTGTAAAATAGCCAAGCAAAAGCTAAATAATTTGAATAGACAACATAAAAATTTGAGCAACAAATGCAATAATAACATCTTAAACAAAACCAGAAAACAATATAAAAAAAACACTGGAGGAGGAAAGGAGAACATTTCAAATGAAAATGTGGGAGAAACTAAATATGTCAATAATTAAAAAGGATGTTAAATCATTCTAGTTTTTAGTTTGTAAAGGCTATGACAAATATACCACCAAAACTGAGGCTACAATAACTCCATTAATGTGGGAACAACATTTTAAAGATCTGTATTATTCACAACTGGAGGAAGAGTTACAAATTAATATTACTATCAACAACGGAATAACATTCCCCAAACCAAAATATATTAGTAAACAAGAAACTTATGAAACAATAGAGACAATTTCAGCTAATAGTCCTTCTGACCTGATAATATCTTAGCAGATATATACAGGTTATTTAGGGATTGGTGGTGCCAAGTTCTACACACACCTGTTTATTGTATACAAATAGTCATTTTCCAGAAAGCTGAGAGGGAGCATATTGTGTCCTATAGTTAAAAAGGGAACATCAATAACCCTACATATACCACCCAATTAGTCTTCTTGATTCCTCTCAAAAGTATTCTACAGAATTCTTCTTAATCACGAGAGCAATGGGCAGAGGGAAATCATTTCATTTCGAATTTCAGAATGGATTTAGGAGAAAATGCTTAGCAACTCAACATTGTTTCATATTACAGCATTTAATCTGGAAATATGTGGAGATAAACAAATCAGAATTATACTGCTGCTTTGTTGATTTAAAAGCAGCATTCAGTTCAATAAGCAGAAAATTACTATGGAATAAATTAGAAACATTTATTTATTTATTTATTTAGCTTTGTTGACCGGTAAGTGCACTAGACAAATCCTGCCTATTTTCAGGCACGACCGGGGAAGGGATACAGATGAATGCCAACTGACCTTGAACCAGATTAAGCTGTTGGTATTTTTAGTGAATGAGGGAATTTACTAGGACACCGGGAAATTCCTACTCTTTTCGATAAGTGCCATGGGATCTTTAACATCCACCTGAACTACCACCAATCCAGGCAGATGGGACCTCGGTTTAAGTCTCTTATGGAACCAGAACTCATTGACATCCTTATAAGAATACATAAAGACACATGACTGACTGTTAAATTTGACCAACATGGGAACTTAACCTCTAATATTAAAACAAATTTAGGGTTCATGAAGGTTGCATTATGGCTCCATTATTGTTCGTTTATAAATGAACACAATACTGACTAAATTAGACGATCCATAATTTCAGTCCCCTTACAGAAATAATTATATGAAATTTTTTCATGCTGCACACATACAACTACCCAAGTGATATGCATGCTGCAAGTATGATTTAAATGTTAAATTGGAACTGATTGCATGCATATGGCATGTATGCAGCAAGCAAGTGTGGAAACCATGACTTCTACGTTAAATTGAGAAAGACTGCATGCATGTGGCATATGTACAAAAAGCAAGTGGTCACTGATAACTGCACATGTAAAAGTTAAGTGACTTGCTCAGGATCACACAAGTGGGGGTTGATGAGATTCAAACCCATGTTTTCATGCCTCCAAGTCTCCTGGCCTGCAATTCAGTGCCTTTAATCACTAAGCCATACTGCCTACACACATATGGCTTGCTTGCATTTCAATACGTACTGTATCTGACTATACCTGCATGCATGTGGCATGCTTGTAGCCACTGTTATGCTTTTCACTTTTCTTCTCTTACTCATCTCAGTTTCACAGTTGAGCAGTAGCACACATACAAATGGATGGAAACACATGTGCTTTTCATGCTCCCAATAAACAAACTTACCCAGAGAACCACTTAACTACTTCTGTCTGGCCTGTGCTCCTACTATTTTCTCTCCATAGGTTTGAATGCTTCCACGCAAACAGACTTTAGGGTGCAAACACAAAAGTAGCAATAACTTGACACACACCCACATGGCCAGTCCCCCCCCACCCATGCACACACACTGTAGGGAGTATGGTCATGGTGCTACAGGCAACCTACCAAGTATAGGTATAAGTTAAAAGTCTTACTTGAGTAATAGGCAGTTAGAGGCAGAAGTCTTTTAGAGATGATGTCTATGGGTCTGAGTGTTAGACATACTTCTCGAAATAATGAGGTTATTGTTTATTACTATTTTATACATTATGATGGTGAGTTGGAGAATAATGAAGGCCACTGTTCTACTAACAAGGCCCTTTGCTAGTCGAAAGTGGCCTTCATTAATCTCCAACTCTCCATCAATATTGTATAAAATAGTAATAAAAAATACTCTCATTCATTTCAGTGGTGCACATCTCCGCAGTCTCCTTTGCCCTTTGTCATAATGTGCCTGAGCATGGGGATGTGGAGGTCAGCTTCACGGGGGGGGGGATAAGCCTGACTATAGTGGGGCTTCAATAGTCTGTGCTTACCATACCACTCAACTCTTTGTAAATGCAAGGGACAGCTCTAGAATATCTGTGACATCTCTAAAAGGTGCAACTTATATGTTTTGACAGAAAAGTGATGTGCAAATCAGGAAAAATTCAAACGTATAAGATTCATCTGTGTATACCCTGAAGCAGTGGGCTAGATTTGGGCTTAAACCCATCTAGTTACTAACCAATTTTTTTTCCTGGTTGAAGTTCTAAACCTCTCAAAAAGAAGTTTGTCCTGATTTTTCTTCCCAACTCCATTCCATTCAATACACATTCCCTATGGGTCATGGAGTCACCCAAAGGTGAAGAAATGTGAAAAACACAGCAATATTTCAGTCCTTCCTCCTTCCCCAATCCTCTTATAGAAGAAAATTATTTAAGTTTACTTACCCGGCCATATGGCCAGAACCTGCAGCCTGGCACAGTGTGCCACCAGCCCAGTTCTCAGTCCACTCCTGCCTCTCCTTCCTACAGAAGCTGTATCCTAGAACCAACCATCACAGGTCCCCAATGTGGTCCAAGACCAAGTTACCTCACCAACCAAACTGACCCAACCTGGGTTGCTTGCTTCTTGATTAGTTGCTGCTGTGGCTGCTGCTGCACTGCTCTGATCAAAGCCTATGAAGGCCACCCACACCGCTGTCAGCACTGCTGCTAAGCCTAGCTTGCTGCCGTGGGGGTCTGTGCTGTTTTCTTTTTTTTTGCAAGGCGAGCCTAATAGATTAAATAGGTAGCCTAGGTCTTGAGGTAGCTTCCAGCTCACCCTCTGCCTCTTCAGCCACCAGGGGAGATGAAAATGAGCTAAGAGTAGACCAATAAAAATATGTTGCCACAATACTGCTATTGAGAGTTCAGTGCTCACTGACTGTGCAGACAAAGTTTTTTTCTCTAATTCAAGCTGCCAGTCATTTGACACCTTGGCTAGAGCAGAGATTGTACTGTGCTATGCTCTAAAACCGGATTGTAATGGGTTGAGCAATTTTTCTGATTTCAGGTACTTCCGAATCTGGGAGTTCACTATTTTCTCCAGCGTCTTTGACAGGATTGGAAGTAAGGAGATTGGCCTGTAGTTATTGAGGTCACTAGGATCTCCTGACTTAAACAAAGGGACCACAAGTGCATTTTCCCAAATGGGCGGTAGGTCACCCTGGGACAAGGATAAGTTGAAGAGATGAGTAATTGGGACTGTGAGGACATGGTAGCCAACCTTTAAGAAGTATGGGTCAATGAGGTTGGCCCCAGCACTTTTCCTAGTGTCCAGCTGAAGGAGAAGATCTTTGACTTCTTTCAGGGAGGTAGGCCGCAGAGAGAAGGATGGACTGGGATGGGTTTTTCTTGTGTAACCCCCTACAAATGGGGGGTTCTAAAAGCTTTCCTGGAGCTTGTAAATGATCCATGCCTGGCCGGTGTTGACGTAGCCGCTTAAATGTTGTTGCCAGTGGCGCTTTAAAGCCTCCATGTACTGTCTCTTTAAGGGCTGCCTGCTTGCAGTCATAATTAGTTGAAATGGGGGCGCTGTGTGGTTCTATACCCGAGTCCGGCCCGGGCTGCTGAGTAAGTGCTCCATTCTGCCATCGCTAGTTGTGCAGAGGGAATTCTCTGGAAAGATGTAACTGTTTACTGATGATTATTTGGAGTGAGAAAGATATTATTTGTCCTAACCTGTCTTAATTGCAGCAAGGACTGTTCTGATCAGTTACCCCATTTTGGTCCTGAACTGCTGAATTGGGCCAATCAATAATTGAGGACTCTAAAAGGAAGCCCGCAGACCAATGAAGACACAGCTGGTGATTCTGGGAAGTGAAGTTGGACCTTGGCGCCTTTTCGCACCAATGGAGAGAGATTTAGGAAACCGGGAAAGTGCACCACAGCTGCCTGGTATGGTACTCCTCTGTTATTTTCCATATAAATGTGTGGAGAAGTGTTTGGAGCCCAGGCCCAGCCCTGCAAGTGATGTGAGAGTGCTCTCTTTTCTGGAGTTGTGAGTACTGAATCAGGGTAGCTCCCTGCTTGTTTGTGCCTAGTGAGGACACGGTCTTCTGGTTACTTTGCTGGCTATACATACTGAGCCTGCTGGCTCGAGATGATCTGCTTAGGAATTAAATGTTCGTTTGTGTCAGGGCCCCAACCAGTTGCATCGAGGAACTAGCCATTAGGGCTTGGGTACCCATAGACAGTAATTAATAGGTTAGGCCTGTGCACAGAACCATAGGTTGATTTTCATATACTGTAGTGGTAAGCGACTCAACCTGATTTCCCCCGGTCCTTGTTATCTCCCCTCAAATAAATCAAATTGCTTGTTTTGCAAAAGTACACTGGCTATGCTGTGCATGAATGGTGAAATATTGCCCAATGAATGTGGTATAACTGTACCTTGCTTTCCAGGGGTTCCCCGGAGTGAGCTGACTGGTTCGAGCCGGGGGGTAAATGTATATGGTAAGGATCACTGAAATTAAACTGCGTGAGCCACTAGTGGGAAGAAAGGGGGGTTGCAGCAACCCAGAGGGCTGTGACCAAGTCAACTTTGACTGTTCTAACCCCGACCTCTGGGTGGAGGCACCCGCCAATGGATCTGGGCCCCTCACCCTGCCACAGTTAGGGCAGGTGGTGGTAGTAGCCCCTAGGATAGCACCCCTGGGAGTTACAAATTGGAGGCACCACTGGGATTAGAGTTCCCTAGTGGCCCAGTGGGTAAAGTGCATAAAAATGCAAAGGCTGACGGGGAAACTGGAAGGGTATATTATGGCAAAAATTAAGTTGGATCCTATTAAGACAATGGTACACAAGCTGATGGGGTGGGGTGAAGCCGAAGAGCTGGACTCCCAGAGAATTGTGTTACTATTAGACGTGCCTCTGGGAACACTGACAGCTGACATTGTTTCTACCGCAGAGAGTGTTAAATGTTTGGGCAAGGTGGAGGTGAAGGGGCGTATGGCTGACCTGCTTGATCAGACCCTGCAGGTGTTACTTTTGTGCAGTGTAGCCATCGACCCCGAGAGGGTACCTCCAGTGATTTACCCAGAGGGTGCCCCACAGGGGTGGAGGCTTGTTCACATTCGGAGTGGGTCAGTCACTCCTGGGGGTTCCCCCCAGATTAATAGTTTCAAAGATAAACTGCTTAAATTGCTGCCTGTGGAAGAGAGGACTACCCAGGAATTGCTGCAAGCATTGGATCTCTCTAGTGATGCCACCCCCCAGGTTTCCCCAGGTACCTCTTCCTGTCCCCCCAAGAGTTCTATTTTGGCTCCACTGCCCTTAGTGGTTCTTTCTATACAGCTCGATTCTTATCGAAGGCTGAAACTTTTTACTGGCACAGTGCCAGTGCCTTCAGGGGAGGATGACTTGGAGGCATGGATGGATTACGCCACCCCCTTAGTTCAGGAGTGGCAATGCTCTGAGGGGGAGAAAAGAAAGCGATTGATGGAGAGTCTGCGGGGCTCCGCTTTAGAAGCCATTAGGTTTTTGCTTGCCACTAACCTGGAAGCCACCGCAACAGAGTATCTTTCTGCTTTGGAGGGAGTGTTTGGGAGTACAGAGACTGGGGAAGACTTGTTATGGAAATTCAAGTCTGCTAAGCAATGGAGAAATGAGAAACTATCCGCCTTTGTTACTAGGGTGGAGCGGGCCTTGCAGAAGGCCTATCGAAAAGGGGGGATCACAGCCATGGCCTTGAACCAGGTCAGGTTGGAACATGTTTTGAAGTCTGCTAAATATTCTAGTGTGATATTGTTAAAGCTTAAGTTACATGACAGACGGGCTGCCCCACCTGAATACTGTCAATTGATGAGGGAGATTAGAGAAGTGGAGACTGATGAGGACGGGTGGGAACCCTATGTGGGAGCTGGGAACCCAAGCCGAACCCCTGAGTCTAGTGCCCCTGAGGAGACCCACCTCTCAGGGAGGCCTGATGCGTCCCCAGAATTTCAAGATGATGTGGGGGTGCGTGCCATTTCCTCTGACCCCCAAGTAGAAAGCGAGTTGAGGGCCGAGGTTAGAAACTTACGAGAATTGTGAGGGATTTGAGACGTTCCACTACCCACCCTGTTAGGCCAGGGGAACCCGAGTCATTTAGAAACCAATGTTCTAGCTCTGGGGAACCCCCTCACCCCCCGGAGGGCCCCCAACAGACAAAGTACTCCCCTCCCAATAGAGACCCCTGGGACCCCAAGTTTTGTTACCATTGTGGGGAGGATGGACACTTTCAGCCTGAGTGCCAGCTGCCGGAGAATTTGAGGAAGGTCAACAACAGACTGATCACTTGGCATCGCAGGGCCCACGTCCGACCCCCCAGGAAGGGTTTTGTGACCTGGGCCAACGCCCAAGCAACTGTCAAGACTGTGCCTCCTGAATGGTCTGATGTGGTCGGGCCCTTGATGGAGGCCCCAGTGCAAATAATTTGGGATTTCCACCCGAGCTGTATTAGATAGTGGCTCTCAGGTAACCATCATGTTTCAGGACTGGTATCAGACACACCTACCTGAGGTGCCACTACAACCCTTGGATGGCCTACATGTATGGGGGCTAAGTGACAAGGCTTATCCGTATTTGGGGTATATCTGGATCTGGTTGTCATTTCCTACTTCTGTGGCTGGAGTGGACGAACAGGTGGAAACCTTGGCTTTAGTCTGCCACCCACTGGACTGTATGATGGGGTACCCCTGTTGATTGGGACAAATGCTCAAATGTTTGGTGGATTAGCCCAATTGTGTTCAGAAAAGCAAGCGTTTAGGACCGGGCAAGCCCTAAGAATACCCACTATGATCCAAAAGGTCTCTGAAATTCAGAAGAAGGTTAGCCAGGAGGATACTGAAGGCCCGGTGGGTGTAGTATGGAAGAAGGATCCGGCACCGGTGATAACTTGCCCTGAATGCCCAATATGTTTTGCAAGGGGAAGTCTGACTGAGAACAGATGTTAAGAATAAGTTATTGATGTTGGATACACCTGGGGAGGGAAGATTGCCTGAGGGACTGCTGGTCAAACCCAGTATCTTGCCGGCTAGGACCCATGCTTATGTCAAGAGAGTGATGGTTCAAGTTCATAATGTGTCCGACAAGGAGATTCGAATAAAAAGAGGGTGCACCCTGGCAAATGTACATTGTGCAGATACTGCAGTGCTGCTCAATAGCAAGGGTTCAAGGAAAGATGACAGGGTAACTCCTGACTTGTTTGATTTCGGTGACTCCCCGTTGCCTGCTGAATGGAAAGAGAGAATCAGTGAAAAGCTAGCCACCAGAGACCAGGTAGTTTCCCTAAAAGAATGGGATGTGGGATGTGTGCAAGGGGCTGAGCACCACATCCGGCTGCATGATGACAGGCCATTTAGAGAGAGATCTCGGCGTCTGGCCCTGGCTGACATAGACGATGTGAGGCGGCATTTGCAAGAGATGCTTGCTGCTGGTGTGATACAAGAGTCCAGGAGCCCCTATGCTTCCCTCATTGTAGTAGTAAGAAAAAAGAATGGGGTGGTTCGGATGTGTGTAGATTACCGTACTTTGAATCGCCGGACCATTCCCGACCAGTATACCATGCCACACATACAGGACGCCTTGGATTGTTTAAATGGCAGTAAGTGGTTCTCTGTGTTAGACCTCTGTAGTGGGTACTATCAGATCCTGATGGCCCCAGAGGACCGAGAGAAGACTGCATTCATTTGCCCTCTGGGTTTCTATGAGTTCATCTGGATGCCTCAAGGGATTTCAGGTGCCCCAGCTACTTTTCAGCGCCTGATGGAACGTGCTGTGGGGGACATGAATTTGCTCGAGTGTTTGGTCTACTTAGATGATGTCATAGTGTTTGGCCGCTCATTGGAAGTGCATGAATGCCGATTGTTCAAGGTCCTGGATCGGCTGGAGGATTTTGGTCTCAAGCTATCTATAGACAAGTGCCAATTCTTCCAAACTTCGGTGAAGTATGTGGGCCACATAGTATCCACTGAAGGCATAGAGACTGACCCCAGCAAAGTAGAGGCTTTGACTACTTGGCCTCAGCCAAAGAATTTGAAAGAGCTGCAATGGTTCCTGGGGTTTTGTGGATATTATAGGCGGTTTGTCAAAGATTATTCTCGAGTGATCCGCCCCCTCCTCAACCTTACTCAGGGGAACCCTCCCATGAACAAAAAGTATAAGAAAGTTGTGCACTCTGAGACAGAGAAGAAGTATTTTCGGCCGAATGATGTGTTTGGAAACCGCTGGACTACTGAGTGTGAGAAAGCTTTTTATGACATCATATATCAACTTACCCATGCCCCAGTGCTGGCCTATGCTGACCCGGCCAAGCCGTATGTTCTCCATACTGATGCTAGTCTACAAGGATTGGGGGCTGTGTTATATTAGGAGCACTCGAACGGGCTGAGACCTGTACCTTTCACCAGAAGTCTGACTCCTTCAGAAAAAAATTATCCAGTGCACAAACTAGAGTTCCTGGCTCTGAAGTGGGCCATTGTTGATCAATTTCATGACTATTTGTATGGTGCTAAGATAATGGTAAAGACTGATACAATCCTCTGACCTATGTGCAGACCTCAGCCAAGTTGGATGCCACTGGCTATAGGTGGCTCTCTGCATTGGCCACCTACGACTATGCTGTTGAGTACAGAGCAGGCCTAAACCATATAGCTGCGGATGCTCTCTCTCGGAGGCCTATGCCACAAACTGACTGGATCAGGTTGTCAGGACCTGACATAAGAGCCCTTTGCCAAAAATTTGACAAGGAAGAACAGGTGTCTTCTGATGCTGTAGACTGCATGGTGGATTACTTGGGGCCATCCGAGAACTGCATATCTGCCGCTTACTGTCATTTTTCTGCATTAGACACTAGTTCGCTGCCCCAATTCAACAATGATAGTTTCCAACGGGCTCAGTCCCGAGACTCCATGATAAAAACAGCTGTGAAGGCTTTGCAGGCCGGGAGGGACGTGTCCAAGTTGCGTTCCACTGACCTGAGAACTGCCTTGTTATACAAAGACGGGCCAAAGTTAAAGCTGATTAACCAACTACTATACAGAGAGACTGTGGATAAGGAGGGCCGGGTAGACAAACAACAACTGGTGCTGCCCACTGCTTTTAGAGAACTGGTTTTGAGGTCCCTGCATAATCACATGTGGCATCTGGGCATAGACCGAACTCTTGACCTGGTACGGACCCGATTCTATTTGCCAAAAATGAGTGCAGATGTGGAGCAGTATGTCAAGACCTATGGCTGCTGTTTGCAAAGAAAAGCCTTACCTCAGAGAGCTGCCCCCATGGTCACTATCACTACCAGTGCCCCTTTGGAACTAGTCTGCATTGATTTCCTGAGTTTAGAACCAGATCTAAAAAACCTCAGTAACATATTGGTAGTCACTGATCATTTTACCCGGTATGCCCAGGCTTTCCCTACCAAGGATCAGAAAGCAACCACGGTGGCTAAAGTACTTGTTGAGAACTTCTTTGTTCACTATGGGGCCCCCCAGAGAATCCATTCCAATCAGGGGAGGGACTTTGAGAGCCGCCTGATTAAAGAAATGCTATCTTTGTGGGGAGTACGAAAATCAAGAACCACCCCATACCATCCCCAGGGAGATCCCCAACCTGAATGGTTTAACCGCACATTGCTTGATATGTTGGGCACACTGCAACCCAAAGACAAGCCTAGATGAAGCCAGCAGATTAGCACCCTGGTTCATGCTTATAACTGCACCAAAAGTGATGCCACTGGATTTTCCCTGTACAGGCTGATGTTTGGGAGAGAGGCTAGACTGCCAGTGGATGTGTGTTTTGGGGTTTCCCCTGATGGGGTGCAAGCAGAAAATCATCTACAGTATGTACAGAAGTTGAAGGCCCAATTGAACCATGCCTACCAACTGGCCCAGACTATGGCTGCTAAACGAAACCTGGCCAATAAGGAGAGGTATGATAAGAAAGTGAAAACAATGGAACTGAGAAAAGGGGATAGAGTGCTATTGAGGAATTTGGGACTGCATGGCAAATATAAGATTGCTGACAGATGGCATCACCTCCCTCATATTGTGGTGGGAAAACTGGCAGATTTACCTGTATATAAATTGCGGCCTGAAAACAATTCAAAATATGTGAAAACTATACACAAAAATCATCTGCTGCCAATCGGGCAAATCTTGATTGAAGCTGAACCTCCCAATGCCTCCCCCCCCCCAGGCCTATGACTAGATCTGCTGCCAAGAAAAAAACCAGACCACTTGATTCTTCAGCAAGCCAAATAAGAGGGCCTTGTCCAAACCCCTCTGATGAAGATGATCACCAATCTGTGTCTGAAGACAATGAAAATAATATTGAATACTATCCCTCTTATGAACTGAGCCAACTGTATCGGGGCAATCCTCTTGTTAACTCTGGAGATGAGGTTCAGCTTTCTGGACTGTCTGAGCCCCCCGCTTTGTCTCCGGAACCAATGCTTCCAGTGGATGAACTGGGTAGCAGCAAAGCCCAAGGGGTGGGGTCCTTGAGCCTGGCTGAACTGTCTGGCCTGGCTGAACTATCTGACTTTTCAGAAGAAGAAAGTGATGTCGGGGAACAAGCCAGTGATATGCCGGAACCTGAAGAATATTTTGATTGCCCTGATGGTTTCTTACTAGTGTCTGAACAGTCCCCAGCTGAGACAAGTAGTGTGGGTCCTGATATAGAGGGTCATGCCCCAGAAAGTACTATGAGCACTGGGTCCCCTTCCCCTGTGGGGTTCCCCTCTACTAATCTCAATGAGGCTGAAACAGAAAAGGGGCCTGTAGCAGGGTTTTCCGAGACCCCCTAAATGCTCCAGTCAAGAAGTATGGCCTGTAGTAAAGTTGAGTTATGAGTCTCTGGGTCAGCCTGTGGACCTGCCCTTGAACGTGGTCCATAAAGAGGTGTATGTGTCCCCCAGCTCCTTGCCTAAGCTAGCTGTGGGGGATAACTCCAGCCTGTTAGTATTGCCCTTCGAGTGTGGTACCCCTGCTTTAGGTAGCCCACCAGTAGCTGATAGGGAGGGGTTTCCCTCTTTCCAGGTGTCATGGGCAGAGCATAATGACCTGATTCAAAAGAGACAAAGGGTTATCTGTGTGTGTAATGTTGCATAAACAGTAGTAAACTGGGAATATATTAACAATGTATGTGCTCTAAAGTGTGATATAATGTTAATTAAGCTGTTTGCCTTAAAGTGATTTAAGGGTAACTACTTGACGCGGACGTCAAGTTCTTTCCAGGCCAGGAAGGGTGTAACCCCTGTGATCGCAAATTCTCACTGTAAGTATTACCTGAGCAACCACTCCCCGTCGTCACGGGCAAAACCACACCACTGGGTTTTGTCTTAACGTCACTTTATTTGATCAAATATCTCACACATGCATGTGGGACTTCTACAATGGAGAAGTTCCTGATTACAATTACAGTAGCTTTTATAAGCTAGATTTTGCACTTCTTATCTTGAAAAATACCAACATTTCAGTATAAGCCAATCATAAGACAGCATAACAAGTTTTCAGCAATGTAAAATAAAACATGCAATTCATTTCTTTCCATTACTGCTTGATACATATGCCTGGGTCAAGCTGACCTGAGAGAGACAATGAGTTTCACTCACACCATAGCAACGTACAGCTTATCTTCAATGCCACTCGTGCTCTTATCTTTATATTTTGTCCAAGCCTGCCATGAGCTGGTACAATCAGTTCTGCTCAGTTTTATCTAGCTTCTGTTTTTAAAATGTACTTCAAGTAACCTCAGTACAAATTCTATAACCCTTAAAAGAACAAAACATGAACTCAGAAATGTCTACTACATTCATTATTACTTTGTTACAGCATGGCTTTTAAAGCAAGCATAGCTTCAAGGCATTTAATAGCAAATATAGCTTTAGGATATATAAAATTCCTCACACTCTCCCCTTTTGATACTATGTATCAACTAACGATCCTTTTACTTTTTAGCTTTATATTTTGGTCACAATCTGGCTCATTTTGTAATGGAAAACCCCCTCCAGTTTAATGGGGTCCTTTTGTTCGGGTTGTAGCAAGGGGGCAGGTGGGTGGCGTCCCGTGACACCATTGTGTTGCACAGGCATTGTAGGAGAAGTTTGATTAGGACAGTCAGTAGCCAGAGTGCCAATATGACCACTTACAAGTACTGTCACCCAATGGAGAAGAGTAGCACCCCAGTCACCAACTACGCTGTAAGCCATGACCATGGGTCCCATATTTATGTGTGAAGCTTAGAAAAAATGCAAAGGCTGGAATTTGTGCATATCTAAGCCACGGCCTCATTTTATGCTTTTAGCTATTTTTTCTCTCATTGTATAGAATTTTACAATTAACCCTTTTAAAGTCTTACAGCACACATATTAAGTGACATAGTGGTATTTTCCACTTGCAGCCTTTGCTACTAGATATACTAATTTACATGTTGGCATCATTGAGTCATTTACTAACCATTTTACCTTTTACTAGCCCTTTAGCAATTTACACTAGCCATTTTACACCTTTTATTTCCTTAGTTTTATGGTTAGCCAACTACACATTGTTGATAAAAGTTTGGTCACTGATTACTAAAACCTTGGCCACTGACCACTGTTAATAATTTTCACCCTGAAGATAGGAGGCCCCTGAGGGACTCGAACATTCACAAAAAATTGAACATAAATGTAAAGATATTAGTAAATAACTGAAGGTTACAAAAAAAAACAAAAAAAAACTAAACATTTCTACTTTTAGACTGTTAGACTAGGTGACTAGGTATATGATTTAAAACTGGTTGCCAGCATACAGATAGTCGAGGCATTTATAAAAAGCATCCTGTTTTGGAGTTGGCACAGGGGTGGTTACAGACGGAACACAAATCGTGAGTTTGTAAAACATAATACAGAATTGAGGGATGTCAACACCACAATTGAAATATGTGAAAAATGCTAACATGTGACACCACATATAACACAATATAACATGACAATTTTGTTGATGAAAAGAGTTCATGGAATTCACTTTGAGTGAATAAGGTAGATGCTACCTTGTGTTGAGGTGTGGCACACCCTGGGAAGCTTGATTGAAGAATCTGTTGATAATGTCTCTTGACAGATAAGTCCTTATAAAACATAACAGTCCATGAAATTAACAGTTCATAAGTTCATATAAGTATCCACAGGTTGATGTAGTTACAGTACAGATGAAATGTCATTTGCAGAATGGTGGTAACCCCACAAGGCATATGGGGCAATGCAGACAGTAATTTAAAACAAAACACCAGCATAGTAGAAAAGTCAGTGTTCATTTTGTGGCTAGCTGCTGGATGGCTGAGTAGTAGACACACTGGCCAGGGGTGCATTGAGTCCTTTTAATGAATAGCCACACACACACACTGGCATGGCATTTGTTTTGTCATAGTTGATTACACCCTTGCATAAAGATTACCAGTCCATAAAAAGGTAACAATTGACAATAAACCATTAAGAACACAGTCCATAACAGAGCAATAGGGTTGTAGAAAGTACCAGCCATGTTTGGAACAAGCAGCAGCGAAGAAAATAGATGTATTGCTTGAAGGTCAATTGAAGCAGAATCTTCTCGCTGGAGTTGGGAGTGCCCTTCCCCAGACTTAACTTCATAGTAAGCAGAAACAATAAGCTTGATTGCAGAGTCTGAACTGACTGGACCTTCTTCAGTTGATTTAAAGTTCTACAAATAGGTGTAATTTTGCTGAAAACATTACACTTGCAGAGGTAAATAATAACCTGATTCATGCAATAGTCCTTATTAGGAACCAGTCAGGCACAAAGATGGTGATAACATCAAAACTGTGGCAGTTGTTTTTCTTTGTTAAGGAAAAGATGAAGGTCTTGGCAACTTAGATGAAAGTATTACTTCTGTTGAACGTGGAGATCTTATGTGTGCCACACCTTGAAACCTGCAAACTTGCAAAGTGTGTTAGACACTGAATTAAAAACACATAAATAACAATCTTTTAAACCATTAACTTCTTGTTTTGTAAAGAGTGGTGTGACAGAGCCTAAATTCTGGCAATTAGAAAGAGAAAAATTAAAAATTGGACATTAACCGCACACCTGGGGGTGCAGGCCAAGGTTCAATTATACCATTTGACCATCTGTAAATCATGACAGTGTTATGGTTACCTCCTGCTTTTAAATTACAGAAGCAGTTATGACAGTGATGAACATTATTTCCCTGTCTGTTGCAAGCAGGCCTGACTGAGACCTGAGTTATAAAATCTTGTAATGTTACAATACATAGATACATAGACAGTGTCAGCAGATAAGGGCCTATGGCCCACCCAGTCCACCCATTTGAGCCCGCAAGTCCAGCCTGTTTTCCCAGAAGTCTGTTTTCCCTTACCCCTGACCTCCAGAACTCCTCCATGTCCACCCCATGCACCCTCAAATCCCGTGACCGTCTCAGCCCCCACCACTTCCTCTGGCAGGGTGTTCCACTTGTCCACCACCTGTTCTGTGAAGAATTCTTTCTCATGTTTCCTCTGAATCGTCCTCCCTCCAGCTTCATCCCATGATCTCTAGTCCTGGAACATCTTTTCACTTAAAAATAGTGTTTTCCTGCACTCTGTTTCTCCCTGTAAGATACTTGTATGTCTCTTATCATATCCTCTCTCCTCCTCTCCTCCAGGGAGTACATGTTCAGTTCCTTCAACTTGTCTTCATAGGATTTGTGATGCAATCCATTTCTGCACCATTCTCACCCTTGTACCCCTTTAGACCCATTACCCCTCTTCCTTAGTAAAGACCGAGCAGAAACACCTGTTCAACATGTCAGCTCCACTGTTGTCATTCTCCATACGACTCCCATCCTCCCCCTTTAGTCTCACTATCCCTCCCTTTGTCTTTTTTTCCTTTTACTTATGTACCTGTAAAAGGTTTTGTCCCCTTTAACCACTGATTTTGCAATGTTTTCTTCTGTCTGAGCTTTGGCTTCCCTTTCTGACTTTCCTGCCTCCCTTTGTTTATCCTGGTACTTCTCCCTATCCCCTTCTGCCTGTGTCTTTTTGTATTGCCTGAATGCTATCTTTTTGGCTTTCACTTTTTTTTTTTTTTTTTTTGCTCCTCTTTGAAAACCATAATGGTCTCCTCTTTTTTTTTTTTTTTTTGCTAACCTGCTTAATGCAGTTACACGCTTCAAACATATTGTTCATAACAATATGCCTTTTACACAATGCAATTAGTGGGACAAATACATATGTTGTTGGCCTATGCCAATTTAATAACAGTGCCTATTGCACCTGTGACAAGTGAAAAGGTCTACCTTTTTTACCCTGTATAGTGAAATACTCCAAAGTACTGAGTGGGGTAAGGCTTGAAGCATAGGTTTGGAGTACAATCTAAATTTTGCATATTATAATTGTTAAAATTTAAAATGACAAAACCTGCATAGAGTACACTCATTCTTCAGGGGTACCTGTGAGCAATAAGACAGGCGAGCATTAATTTTACTTTTGGTTTTGCTTTGGAACATATTGTAGGGTGGGTCAGCAATGCTGGTCCCAGTATTTAGGTTTGGTTATGAGCATTAAAACGTTATACATGTGGAACACTTTTCTGAATACACATGATACAGTGTAGCAAGATGTATATCAAAACGTTATAACATAAACATGAAACATAAGCATGTTTGTAATAGAACAATTTCAGTATTGAGCATAATGCATAATGCATAAAATACATTTTAAACAACACATATAGACTGTAAACTTAGCTTAGAGTCCAGAAATGTTAAGAGTACTGTGATTTACTGGTTGAAAAAATGCATTCATTGCTGTAAGGCAATGACAAAGTTGTTTTGCATTTGTTTTAACAGGATAAGAAAGCTGAAAAGACAATCAAAAGAATGAATATGTGTGGACATACATACACAACTTTACCGTCCAGCGTAACTGATTACTTGATGAGGGCAGAAACCCTTGTACCAATAATAGGTGTGAGATTTAACTGTTTGCACTAGAAAAAACAGAAGGGCTTGGGCTGGGTTATGCTGTTAAAATACCTTGGGTCCTTTTTTTTTAAACCTGTAAATAAGAAACAATTATTGGCAAATATACATTTTCTTTATTTACCTTTGGGGACCAGTGATGTACTTGCAAACCTTGCAACCTTTGTGGGTACTACACTGGAAGGAATAGAGGAAGGTAGCTTACCCCTCCCCCAAACTCCTACTGGTGGAAGAGACAGCTCGAATACTGTAGCAATAAAAAGGTTAGCTGTGGATGGTGACATGATCCCCACCTACTACACTTTAAATTATAACAAGATAATATTACAATTAGTTTAGTAAGTTTCATACCTTACTATAAAGATGGGGAACTTCTTTTTCTCTAGAAGAAAGAGAAGAAACACAAACAACAAAAACAAACACACACCAGTTTAAAAATAAAACAAGATTATTTCCATAGGATAAAAGAAGCCAAGCATCCCTGGGTTCCCTTATCCTAAGCATGACAAAATGTCAGCTGAATTTATAAAAAAATCCATATTGATGGTAATACCGTACGTACATATCTCTAGAATGCATTTCAAAAAGACAAAAAAATGATTACACCATGGTCACACATAAAACAAAAGCCATTGTTTTTAACTGTAGATGGTAAACTCTCAAAACAGCCGTAATAGTCCTTTTTCAAAATCGTACTATATATATATATATAATAAAAATATGGGAGATGATGAATAATCCTCCCTTCCAGCTGGAGTATTGCTGGTTGGCTGCAAGTCAGAAGCAGTGAGATAAGAAGAAAAGTTTGTTCCTCTTCACTTAGAATACTAGTTTTGCAATAAAAAGTCAAATTACATGGTTCACTCTTGGTGTGCTTTCATGAAAACATACATTTTGTGTGAAAAGTTGTGCTTTAGGTATGGAATACACATCAAGTTTGAACTGGTAGTAACATAAAATGTTGAAACACAAGAAGGTCAAATAACGTGCAAAAGGTCACAGTGTGCATGCAAGGGTCGTTCAAACCCAGTTATTTATTTTTTTAGTGTCCTTGAACACTACTGATATTAAATATCTTTACAATAAAACTGCTGGCCAAGACAGTACACACACATACACATACACAAAAGAAATACTTAACACAAAATAAGACTGACATTGTTTCACACCAATTTGCTGAGGTAATGCCCATAGTTTCATTAGAAAACTGTACATTTTTAGATATATGTGCTGCCTCCCTGTCTTGTAACACTGACAATTTTAAATCAACACATTTATACATATCACCATGCCAAATCTTTCCAGAACAAAACACTTTTAAACACATTCTAACTCCTTTCAACACCTTTAAAACACAACACAACGTACCATCTGTAAGTGAACACATCTTGTATAACATGGTTACACCTTTTGGCACCTAGCCAAAATATGGCACCCTGCCATTTTGCAAAAGTTTCTGGTTATAACTAGAAGTATGATAAAGCCATTTATAGCTGTTAACACATTACATCTTCACCTAGCAGTGGCTTGGCACATTGCTTGCAAACTACAAATCTTTCTGCACATTACGATCTATATGACGTCATATCTCTTCACCTTCAACACTACCTGCTTCACCCAACAACTACATACAAAAGTTCTTCACTGACCCTATCTAGGCACACAAATGTTCCATTAAAAATAAAACCAATTAAAACAGTCAGATATGAGGCAAAGAAGCTTCCTCTTTCTTTTTTACTGTAACATGTTATGCACTGAAGGCAGTCAATCCTGTCTCACAACCTTGACAACAGAACATAATTACAGAACACAGATATAAACTAGAAAATATGCACGAGAAAGAGCATTACCTTGTTTAGTATATGTATTACAGAAATAAAACAGACAGACATAAAACAACTTTGAATAAAAAATTCAGACTTACCCGGTGCCAAGGTATTTTTCTTCTTCTTTCCGATACACAAGTCTGAGTAAGAAAACTGACTGCAGGACCTTCATGATAATTTCCAAACACTGCAGCTATTAACCCTTTCAAAGATTTTCTTTTGGCCATTTTAGTAACCTGCCAAACCAAGTCTTTCCAGAGCTCTGGTTTGCAGTTTAAAAACAAAACAAAAAATCTCTAACAGTACTAGAGTTGAGATCCATCTGGTAGAGGTCCTGAGTACTTAGGTTTGGGACCAAATGTTTCAGCCTCTATAGGAGGCAAGGGAACTTGAAATTAATACAAAAAACTTGAAACTATACAGATAGGCAACATGGGGGTAGGATTTTCAAATCATCCTGTCTGTAGTCACCTACTGTGTGTACATCCACAGTAGTTTATTTTTCTTTCTCTAGATGTTGCTTATCTAACGTTACTTAATCAGCTGCTGCTTTTCTCCTAAAAGCAGCCTGAACTGTAAAAGCCATCATTGGCTCTAACAGTATATACTTGCAGCAAGCACAAATTACAAGTACAAAGGGCAGTGCAGTTGCCCTTGTAATTTGTTTAGTCAAACTTATCAAACATACATTTTGCTGGTCCAGATAATACTAACTCTGGACCCAGCTATTTTCCTTGTTTCCCATATTATCTAGGCCTGTCATCCTTTATAGTGCACACTCGCTCCAAGGTATTCTTGTACTTACAGTGATGATGAGTGTCACAGCCCCTAGGTGTCACGTCCTGATGGGGTTCCACAAAAATGTCCTTCTTTTTGTCCAAGGGAAACAACCCAATCATGAGGTGACATGGACCGAAGAACTCATCCTGCCGACTACGCCAAAACTGTGATCGCAAATTCTCTCACTGTAAGTATTACCTGAGCAACCACTCCCGTCATCACGGGCCAAAAACCACACCACTGGGTTTTGTCTTAACGTCGCTTTATTTGATCAAATATCTCACACATGCATGTGGGACTTCTACAATGGAGAAGTTCCCTGATTACAATTTACAGTAGCTTTTTATAAGCTAGATTTTGCACTTCTTATCTTGAAAAATACCAACATTTCAGTATAAGCCAATCATAAGACAACATAACAAGTTTTCAGCAATGTAAAATAAAACATGCAATTCATTTCTTTCCCATTACTGCTTGATACATATGCCTGGGTCAAGCTGACCTGAGAGAGACAATGAGTTTCACTCACACCATAGCAACGTCAGCTTATCTTCAATGCCACTACGTGCTCTTATCTTTATATTTTGTCCAAGCCTGCCATGCAGGCTGGTACAACCAGTTCTGCTCAGTTTTATCTAGCTTTCTGTTTTTACAAATGTACTTCAAGTAACCTCAGTACAAATTCTATAACCTTAAAAGAACAAAACATGAACTCAGAAATGTCTACTACATTCATTATTACTTTGTTACAGCATGGCTTTTAAAGCAAGCATAGCTTCAAGGCATTTAATAGCAAATATAGCTTTAGGATATATAAAAATTCCTCACCCCCTACAAATGGGGGTTCCTAAAAGCTTTCCTGGAGCTTGCTAAATGCTCCATGCCTGGCTGGTGTCAGTAAAGCCGCTTAAATGTTGTTGCCAGTGAGCGCTTTTAAAGCCTCCATGTACTGTCTCTTTAAGGGCTGCCTGCCTCCAGTCATAATTAGTTGAAATGGGGAGGCTGTGTGGTTCTATACCCGAGTCCTGCCCGGGCTGCTGAGTAAGCGCTCCATTCTGCCATCACTAGTTGTGCAGAGGGAGTTCTCTGGAAAGATGTAACTGTTTACTGATGATTATTTGGAGTGAAAAAGATATTGTTGTTTGTCCTAACCTGTCTTAATTGCAGCAAGGACTGTTCTGATCAGTTACCCCATTTTGGTCCTGAACTGCTGAATTGGGCCAATCAATAATTGAGGACTCTAAAAGGGAGCCCGCAGACCAATGAAGACACAGCTGGTGATTCTGGGAAGTGAAGTCTGGACCCTGGCGCCTTTTTGCACCAATGGAGAGAGATTTAAGTGCCTGGTGCCTGCAGCCCACCAATGAGCTCGGGTGGCACCTGAACAGAGAGTTCTGCTCCAACTGCCAAGCGGCAGAGACATTGTGGCTATAGAAGAGGAAGGAGCTCCGGGCTCCTGCGGCATTGAGTGTTCGGGCGGGAAGCGTGTGAGAGGCCTGAGTCGGCTGTTGCATAGCCGGCTAGCATCGGACTGAATCTGTGAGGTGGCGAGCAGAGGAGGCTGTGTAAAGAGCACAGCTACCTACCAGGCTAACCCTGTAGAGGACTGGACAATCTGCTTTAATCGTACTCGGTCTGTCAGGACGAACAAAGCTGCGTCGTTGGGCCCGGTGTGTGCAGTGTCAGAAATGAGGAAAGTGCACCGCAGCTGCCTGGTATGGTACCCCTCTGTTATTTTCCATATAAATGTGTGGAGAAGTGTTTGGAGCCCAGGCCCAGCCCTGCGAGTGATGTGAGAGCGCTCTCTTTTCTGGAGTTGTGAGTACTGAATCAGGGTAGCTCCCTGTTTGTTTGTGCCTAGTGAGGACACGATCTTCTGGTTACTTTGCTGGCTATACATACTGAGCCTGCTGGCTCGAGTTGATCTGCTCAGGAATTAAATGTTTGTTTGTGTCAGGGCCCCAACCAGCTGCATCGAGGAACTAGCCATTAGGGCTTGGGTACCCATAAACAGTTATTAATAGGTTAGGCCTGTGCACAGAGCCATAGGTAGATTTTCATATACTGTAGTGGTAAGCTAATCGACCTGATTTCCCCCAGTCCTTGTTATCTCCCCTCAAATAAATCAAATTGCTTGTTTTGCAAAAGCACACTGGCTATGCTGTGCATGAATGGGGAAATATTGCCCAATGAATGTGGTGTAACTGTACCTTGCTTTCCAGGGGGTCCCTGGAGTGAGCTGACTGGTTCGAGCCGGGGGGGTAAGTGTATATGGTAAGGATCACTGAAATTGAACTGCGTGAGCCACTAGTGGGAAGAAGGGGTTGCAGCAACCCAGAGGGCTGTGACGAGTCAACCAGGCTATTCTAACCCCTACCTCTGGGTGGGGCACCTGCCAACAGATCTGGGCCCCTCACCCTGCCACAGTTAGGGCAGGCGGGGGTAGTAGCCCTTAGGATAGTGCCCCTGGGGGTTACACTTGTGTATCCAGTCTAAGTCGTTGGTGGAGGATATTCATGGGAGAGGAGTCAGAGGCTAGCCCTGCAGTGGCAAAATGATTACTGAGAGCATCGAGGATAGATGGTCTGTCGGAGATGACAGTATTGTCAATTAATAATTTAGTAGGTAGGGAATATACAGTGGCATGATCTTCAATGTCTTTGATAGTCTTCCAGAATTTGGAGGCATTTCTTGAGGAGCTCTCCAGCTGAGAGCAGTAGAAATTAGCTTTGGCTTCTCTGACCATTTTGGTGCAGAGGTTCCTCGCCCTCCGGAAAGAATTCCAGTCATTTATTAAATTAGTTTTCCTAGCAGTTCTCCAGAGTACATCTTAACTCTACAATGCATCTTTCACATCTTCTGTAAACCACCGACAGGATTTGTTTCTGGCACAAACTTTTACAATGGAAGCATACTTGTTGAGAGCCCCTAGGACAATTTCTGAGAAAATATCATAAGCCGTAGTCAGGGACTTGGCTAGATAGAAGTCCTGCCATCGCATGGAGTCTCTTAGGTCTGATATATACCCATGGAGATCAAAGTTGCATATGCCCCTTTTAAAGGAGAATTTTGGTACAGTTGTGAATTTAAGAGTGGATCTTACACGCGATGAAGCGATGGTCGCTAATATCAGAGAAAAAAGCCAGCAATGGAGAATAAATGGGGTTTGTTAACTAAAATGATATTCAAAAGAGTACTGTTATTAGGGTTGACATTAGGATGAGTAGATTCATTTATTAGCTGTGACAACCCAAGGGATCAGCTGCAATTGGCTGACTGCTCTCTGCTCCTTCACCCGATTGGTCTCCAGCTAAGGCCACTACCTCCTCACTGGACAACCCACTGTTGCTGCTATCTGGGCTCTGCACCCATTCAGTAGCACTGCAGACTGTCGAAATTTTATGCCCACCCTCCCCCACCCTGCCTTAATTAAATAGACCCTTGCTCCGCCCATCTGCCATCTGTCCCTCCCTGCCTATCTCAGCTCCTATCCTCTTCTTTCACCCTCATGCTCCACCGACACTCTTGGGATCCATTAGACAATACGTCCCTGCCTAGTGCACAACTGACTGCATCACCTACTGGTTCCAACCCCACTAGTCCCTTTTCACTAATCCCCACTTATCTGTAGCCTCCATCCAGCCTCCCACCCCCCAATTTACTCCCCCTGACCATGCCTTTCCAAAATCACCTGCTTCTGCTTCTGTTCTCCCTCTTTTTTCTTCTACCACTCAGCTATCTTCCTGGTGCCTGCCACCCCTCTCCTCACTCTACCTACCACCTAATCATCCCCTACCCTCAATATGACAATCTGGCCCACTCACTTTGCCCTCCCTCAGGGCTCCCCACCAAGGGCTGGCCTACCACTGACAAACACAAATCTGGAACCTGGGCAAACCGACCCCTGCTACTATCTATTGCACTACATTGGGACCTACGGCACCTGCGCGGGATCCAGCCATGCAAATCAAGGAGGCGACACCTCACTTACTACAACCAGCAGCAGACAGCTCTTAAACTCCTGCGCCTCCTTCTATTGATGTCTGGGAGTGTTCACCTGAACCCTGGCCCGATCACCTCCAACCCAGCCAGTACCAGGAAATCAGTAGGGGGTCTCATCATCTCCACTCTCAACATCTGCAGCCTACTACCTAAGCTCACTGCCCTACAAACTTTTGCTGAACTGCATAACCCTGACCTCATATCTGTTGTTGAAACCTGGCTAACTCCAAAGCCCCTGACCATGCTATCTCTCTACAAGGCTATAATATCCACAGATTGGATAGGATGTCCAAGGGGGATGTGCACTCTACATCAAGAGACAACATCACTCGGACTCTGTCACCACTACCCCCTCGACTCTCCTGTGCAATTCCTGCCCATCAGACTACTCCTTGGTGCACAAAATAAAGTACTCACTGTGGTCCCTGTCTACATCCCACCTAAAACCAAAGGGCTAGTCTCCGAGCTGTATTGGTCTTTGTTAGTTCCCAACCTTCTGAATCCAATGTCCTCCTTCTTGGTGATTTCAACATCAACTGGCTTGCACCTGACACGGAACCTACATCACTGGGTCAAAGATCCTTTGCACACTGTGCCCCACCTGGATGAATGATCTCAGCACTCATATCACTTCCTCCTCTCCACTGGACATTTTCAAATCAAGACTACATCTTCACCTCACTACCTCCAGTTGCTGTGACTGCCTCTCCTAACTTCCTTCTTCCCCTGTGGCCCACCTCCCCTCTCCTCTGCTCTTTGACAATGCTGTGAATCTGCTGTAGCTTCTCTTCAACTGCTGCCCCCCAACCTCTCTCTCACTACTACTTATAGATCTCTGAACTTCTCCGAACCTCAGTGTTTCATTACTTTATTTCTATGATGCAACTTCTGAACCAATGAGTGTTGTTATTTAATCTCTGTTTTAAAAAATTGTTTTATTTGCCTATGTATAGATGAATGTAGCTTAGCCTAAAATGTTTGTATTCTCTTGACGTGGAACCTTTGTAAAAGAGCCTTGGCTCAAAGGTATTTGTAATCCTAGATTTTCAATAAAATAAACAATTCACAGAACATTTTAAGTGGGGTGGATGCACTGGAGACCCAGTCTAAGTTGAAGTCCCCTAGTATGATACACTCTGAAGATGCTGAACCCAGGATGTTTTTGAGATGTTTTAACAACTGTAGTCCAGCTGATGGGGTCTGTAGCATCCTATTATACATAATGAGACACGGTGGCAATTTCAATCTTTAATGGCAAACTTTGAATTCTTTTGGGACAGAGGTTGAGTCAATTGTCGAGGCAGGAATTTATCCTTGATGTAAATAGCTACCCCACCACCTCTGGTTTGCCAGTTGGCTCTGAGCAAAAGAGTAGGAGGATGTTAACTTCTTTTACTGGTGCGGTCGAGCCAGGACTCCATAATCACCAGAACATCTGGAGCAGTATGACTTACCAGGCCTGAACAGAAGTGATTTTTTAATAGACTACGTACATGAACATAGAATATAAGCCCCTTGAGGCTTTGTAGCTCTGCTGGGTATTCCATGGGTGCCAGAGGGCCTGGATTAAGCTCAACATTTCCTGAGCATAGTAAAGCAGGAACAAAGAGTTTCCTGCAGAGTCCTAGGAAAAGTGTGGGTGGCAGGTTTCCTTTAGATTCACTGAATTGTCTGCAGCAGTACAGGGAGTTCTGAGGCTAGTTCCCAGTTTTCCTGATGCTGTACACAATAATGCCCTGACTGAGAGAGTCAATGGGAGTAGGGGGGGAGTATGCAGAAGGTGGTATAACCCTGTGGGCAGGCTCTAGGAGAGTCCCTGTATGCCATGCAGGTGAAGGACCAGCAGCGGGCTAGGGGAAGTTAGAGCACATACAAGTTCTTCTACTTGATAGGAAAAGTCCTGGTTGGACAATGTAAAAAGAGAGCCATTCTCCACTCCAGGAATTCTTTTTTGATTCACGTTCAGGTCCAATACATGTAAGATGAGCAGAGACAAGCATAGAAGCAGGTAATATGCCCTCATTATGAGACTATCACCCAATGGGCCCTACAAGTGCGGGCAAGAGAAGGGATTCTCAGTGGAGGAGAATTTCTTAATCCCTGCAGAATACTACTATAGGCAGTGGAGCCTGAAGCTGTAATCCTTGAGTACAGCTCCTAGTCCGGCTAATAAGAAAAGAGTTCACCTGACTATAGAGTAGTACTAGGGGCAGAGAGGCTTTGAAGCAAATTTCTTAGATACTACTCTGGAGCAGACTAAGTACTAGAGAGATCACCTGACCTAAATCAACTGCCTTAGCAAGACAGGATATGCTAGTCAGCAATAAGCAAACCTAAAGTACCAAAATGGTATGCCTCAGCAAGACAGAATGAGATAAAGCTGCTAGAAGGCTAGTTGCAAAAAGGGGATGGGAGGAATTGCAGTTGTTGACAGTAAGTAACCAATAAATTGAAACATCAGATAGGAGTGGGCGGAGACTGTGTGCATTTAAAGGAGGCCTGGGAGGGGCAGGGGGAGTGGGACGAAAAATCAAGAGGAAGTTTGCAGAGCTAGCACTGAATCAGTGCACATACAGTTGGAGAGAAACTGCAGCAGGGGAATGGTAAGTTACTTTACACAGGTCGAGCAGAACAGGCTAAATTAAAATATATAAATTAGAAGCCGAGTACAGGGATGCAGGCTTACATTAAGCCACCGTCTCGGTGCTTCTGTTTCAGTGAGTAAGACCAGCCAATCAGGGAGCTCTACAAAGGCGTGGAGCCGATAGCACTACCATGAGAAGGTGCTGAAATTGAAAACAGCAAATTGCAAGTGATGATCGGTTCAGCGTTCACAGCCCAGAGAAATCGTGGCAATGTTTCAAGCATCGTACCTCATCTATCTCTTTGGGGGTTGGTGGATCAGGCTCTTTGCACCGTAGAGGTGCTATGGCTGGATAAGTGACCGCTGCCGTGGGGAGCTAGTGGCACTTGTAAGGAAAGAGACAGCAGATTAAATAGGAGCAGATGAGTGGGTATCTAAATAGAGACACACAAAGAGAGCTGAGCACCAACTTGAAAGACAAGTTGGGGAGGTCTCAGACAGAGTCAAGGTGCCGGCTAACTTGGGAATACAAAACAAGCACAAAGAACAGACTGATGGGGAGGGCAGGAGGAACAGAACAGAGACATAGGAGGACAGAGGACAAGGAAGATGATTAAGAATGAAAGTCAAAGGCAGGAGCCTTAGGCTCAAGACAGAGCTACAAGATTTTACAAAACACTGAATTTTCTAAGTCCAGAGCAGTAAGCATAAACCCAGTACAGTCTTAAATAGGATTAAAAATATATTAACAAAGCCAGTAAAACTGTTTTACAAACTCAGTTCAAGGCAGTGTACAGAGTGAAAGCTTAATTGGGGAAAAATCAAGGGGAAGTTTGCAGAGCTAGCACAGAATCAGTGCACATACAGTTGGAGAGAAACTGCAGCGGGGGGGGAATGGTAAGTTACTTTACACAGGCTGAGCAGAACAGGCTAAATTAAAATATATAAATTAGAAGCCGAGTATAGGGATGCAGGCTTACATTAAGCCACACGTCTCGGATGGTCCTGTCTCAGATGAGTGAGACCAGCCAATCAGGGAGGTCTACACGGGCGTGGAGCCAATAGCACTACCCTGAGAAGGCGCTGAAATTGAAAACAGCAAATTGCAAGTGATGATCCGGTTCAGCGTTCACACAGCCCAGAGAAATCGTGGCAATTTTTCAAGCATCGTACCTTTTCTATCTCTTTGGGGGGTGGGTGGCTCAGGCTCCTTACACCATAGATGTGTTATGGCTGGATCGTGACCACTGCCCGTGGGGGCAAGTGGCACCATATCTATCTCTTTGGGGGGGTGGGTGGATCAGGCTCCTTGCACCGGAGAGGTGCTATGGCTGGATCATGACCGCTGCCCATGGGGGCAAGTGGCAACTTATCTATCTCTTTGGGTGGTGGGTGGATCAGGCTTCTTGCACCGTGGAGGTGCTATGGTTGGATTGTGACCACTGCCAGATGTAAAACAGTTTGTGAGTTGCTACTCAGATCATGTTGTCTATATGGCCTAGTCTTCATACTCGAAGATCTATGTGGGCAGAACCACTCAGAAACTAAAAGTTAGATTATTGGAACACATTAAGGCCATGAAAAACAGTATCGAAAAAAGGAATAGGAGCTAGCACACTATAAAGAGTGTCATCGTATTAATCCCTGTGACTTTAAATTCATAGGTCTTGAATGTGTACCACAATTGTCTAGTAGTGGAGATAAGGGTAGAAAGGTTGCTTTAAAGAGAATCCTGGTGGACATTAAAGGAATAACACACAAAAAGGGTGTGTGTCATGCAGTGATAATGTCATGCCTTGGGTGGTTGGAGACATTATCCCAGCACGACACACACCCTGGAGTGCATTATTCCTATTATACAATGGCTTGTTTATGAAGAAAATAAAAACATGATAAAGTACATTTAGAAGTATTTTTTCCTGTTTTTTTTCAATGTGTAGGTATATTTTAAAATAAAAATAGTGATGATTGACTGCATTGGCCAGTAGGCAGAGCTGCTGCTAATGTGGCCCCCTAGCCTGCAACACTAAGCCCTCTCTCTCTCTTATGTCTGATTAGATCTTTAGGCTGCTGTCCTTCGGGTGTGACACATTGCACCCCCCCCCCCGGTAGTGACACATCGCCCCACACCCTCACAGTGGCTGGCATACAATTTGAATATCCATTTGTAATTTGGACATGGACCACCCCTTCCCCCCACTCACTATCACAGCTCAAATGTTGGAGGGAAAAACGAGCGAAGAGGTAAGCCACCATTTATGGACCGCCAGCTGCTTATGTGAGGATGTCTGCATAGTAAGACAAAATGAGGTGGGGAATGGTTGGGAAAATGTTTTTTTTTTGTTAGTGGTGAAGTTTTCGAAAGAAAGTGAGTTGAAGACTGAGCAGAATGAGAGGCAGCGTGTGACTGTTTGAAGGCAGTTGCTCCTTAAGCTCAGTGGGCGTGCTCGGTCTGTGAATGGGTTTCAGTTTTCAAGTAAAAGAAAAATCTTTGCTGATTTTGTTGAATGTGTGAGGACTGTGGGCATTATTTTGGCTCGGTTCTGTTCTGTGGTTTTTGTGTTGGGGAGGCAGGGATTTGCAGTGGTGAGAGCTGTGAAGCCGATTGGAACTGTAGCTTACAGGTGCAGCTTTCACTTTGGTTCAGAGTGATTTTTTTAAAACATTTGATGCAGTCTTTTGTATTCTGGGAGTAGATCTGTGATGTTATGCTGGGATAACATCACAGGTCCAGTCCAAGACTGACCTATGAGAGACCAACATTCTTTCTTCCCATTGTATAATCCACCTTAAAAGTTTGTCACTAGAAGGATTGAATGAGGTTTTAGATTTAAAGTCATACCTGTAATTTTTAACCTCTGTGCACTGTGCATTGACCATATTTTTTACAGCTGGTAATTGTTATAAGTGGTGACATTTATGACCTCCTACACTACATCACCTATGGTGCACAGAGGGATGTGATTTCATGATTTCTTGAGGTCATACTAACTCTCGCAACTAGGAATTTAGTTGTCATGATCTCTGACCACATTTATTATTGCTTTAGGAGAGCAATTTCATGATATACTGTACCACATCACCTATGATTAACCAAGGGATGTGGTTATCTTTAGAAATGATGCTGCTCCTTCTATTTAGGAATTCAGATGTCATCATCATATTTATAGTATTATTTTTCATTTTCATTGTGATTTGTGTGATTTTGCTAGAGGAGGGTGACCTTTGACCTCCCATCTATATTACCTATGGCTAACCAAATGATGTGGATTTATCAAAATAGTATTTGACACCACTCTCTCATTGAGCCCCCCCCCCCCCACTGGTTCTGTATATCTCACCATTAACCTGGAGCCTATGAGTCCTAGTGGTTCTATTGATAATCCTTCTACTTAGCCCTGTGCAGTCCCATAATTATTTACTAATGAATACTTCATATATGAAGTATAGGTCACCTCTAAGTCACCTATAAGTAGATAGTGTGAACAATAGTAGTCGACTGCCATAAAGTAAGTGACCTGATGTTGTTACACACACCATAGATTAAAATTCTATTTGTTTTTGTTAAATGTTCTGTTTTGTTTCATATCATACCTGTAAATATACCTGTTACATCCTCACCGACATGCCTGCACAGAGCCACTAGAAGTGAACAGGTAAACCCATAGTACATATTACAAAAGTTAAAAATGTAACACTATAAAAGTTTTAGAATGGATGTGGTTTGTGGTTTTAAATAAGTACTCCAACCTCTGTGTACACGATGCTTTCTTTTGGGAGTAGACATAATGTATGTGCAAACCACATCCCACAATTCATAGCGAGCTATTTCTCACTAGACACAGTGAAAAGTGGGGCTGTACAAGCCTATTACAGATGAAAGTAAAGAAAACAAGGTATACTATTTGTTAGATATAGCTCAAAAGTAATATATTAAAGAAGTGTCACATATTTTTTTCAAAACTCATGATGTTAAATGGATAAATGTTAAAAATGTATTCTCACTTGAACAGCACAGTACAAACGTTAAAATCAAAATTATGACTCTTCATTTCATTTCTTACTTTACACAGGCAGTTTTTCATATTTAATGACAATTCTTAATGTGCTTGCCATATTACAAGCACATTAAGCCACTCCAAAGCATGATTCTACTGTGGAATTAATCCATGCCTGAGTGCTTGGACCCCCCAGGCATGGATTAATTCCACAGTAGAACCATGCTCTGTCATGGCTTAATGCTTACTTAGTTTCATTACATTCCTCCTCAACTGACTTCACCTGACTTCCTAGGAAGGCAATTGCTCCCAGTGCTGCTCTGTCACTACAGTTAGTTTTACTCAGTCAGTCTGCATCAGCATTTATCGCTCTAGTTTTAGTGTGCATACAGCTTGTGGCTTTTCTTGCTTGAGTCTGGGTATTACCTAGCATTTTGACCTTTGATGTATGTTCAGTTCCAGTATCTTTCAGTCATGGCCCTTTCCATCATTATCAGTTATTCTATTCAGCAGTCATCATTCAGTCAGAATATTGCCCTCAGGGCTTGCCCTGTGGGTAGACATGCTCTTACTTCTCTTGAAGTCTGCATTTTGAGGTGAGTCCCCCATCCCAGGAGGTCCTTCTCTGTAGACCATTTGTCTCCTGCAGCACCTCCCAGCAGTTCCACCTGGTGTAAGGTCCAATACTCTATGGGAAGTTTTAGCAGTGCAGACCTTTGGTCAGCAACACCTCATGGTGTGGTATTTAAGAATACTGCTGTCAGACAGTGAAGCCCAAAGCCCACAGGGGTCCCTATAGCTTTGTGGACCACGCTGGCAGCAATTATGATAGCTATTCTCCTTATGTCTGCCTAAGGTCCACCTAGTTTCATTCTATATCCCCTTCCTTTAGTTTCCAGTCCAGGTTAGGCCTTCTCATGGACTTTAGGCCGGGTGATAGCCTTTAAGCAGTTACTACTGTCCTCATTCCACACCTTGAGAGGTAGGCATCCTTCATGGGAAACTTCCTTTAGCTGCAGAGATTGACTCACGGCACTCCACAGCGTTATCCTGTTAGAGGCATTGAAAGAGAGTTATCCCTCTAAAAAACATTCCCTAATTTCAAACTCCATATTAGCAAAGCTGAACTGTCATAGTAAGAAGTAACAATGCCAGGAGAGATAGCAGCTGAGATCATGGATCTCCAGAGATTTCCTCTGCAGTTTTTTTCTCTCTTGAGTGCCAAAGGCCATAATGTAGTATACCTACTAATTGTAGCATTTACCCTAGCAGTAGTATTAGTAGGATTTCCACTATGAGTTGGGGTTGGATGGTAGCTTGCTTATCCTACAACCCTGCCATTCCCTCTCTCCTTTTGGAAGTCATGCTTCTATCTGCTATAAATCATCATCAGCTTCAGCTGTCAGTCATTGCTCCAATCAGTCTCTGTGTTCACCACCTGCTTTACAGTTCTTTTTGATTCCTTCCTAAGATACCTTTAGCCTAAAGGAATTATGTTCCTATGGTACCACTAGGGGTGGAACCCTCCTCAAGAGGGTTCCTTTGCTTTCATGGTACCCCAACAGGGTAGTATCCCCTTAGGGAACAAAAAGTGTGAATGGCCAGGGTATTCTCATATAACAAACAACTCACTCATTCAACTACCTCCTGACTATCAACAGTGTTGCACAAGCATAACTCCTCACTTTGGCTGCATATGCCCATTGAATTAAAAGGCTATGCCTGCAGTTCAGTGGGAGTGAGCTACAAGACACCCCCTTCCCATCAGCTATTTAAGCCAGCTTCCTCTAGCCTCAATTGAAGCACTGTTACTTTGCCCAGCCATCCTCCACTCTGTGGTGCGCCTCTCTCCTTGGGGCTGCTTCCTACTACATTTAGCCAAAAGAAAGTATGTTCCCATGGCACCTTTGGTTCCTTTGCATACATGGTACCCTGACAGGGTGGTACTCCCTTAGGAGACAGAGAGTGCAAATGACCAAACTATCCATGTTTAACAGTCAGACTCACTCCTTCTACTACCTCTAGACTAACAACAGTGTTGTACAAGCAGAGCTCTGCACTTAGACTGCATCTTCCCATTGACTTGGTTAATGGACAGCAGACAGAGAGTAGTGGTAAATGGCACTCACTCAATGGGTGCCAGAAGTCTCAGTACTAGGACTGATCCTCTTCAATTTCTTTATAATATAAGTTTCTGAGAAACTGGAAGGGAAGGGAAGGTATGCCTTTCTGTATGTGATACCACAACCTGCAATAGGCTGGACATTCAAGAGGGGTGGAGAGAATAAGCAGTTATCTGGGGAAACTTGAGGAGTGATCTAAAATATGCCAGTTGGGGTTCAGTGCCAAAAAGTGCAAGATCATGCATCTAGGACACAGGAGCCCAGGCACTAAGTATAGAAAGTGGGCGAGTTACTGACAGTCACTAAACAGGAGAGGGACCTTGGGTTATTATATCTGATAATCTCAAGGTGGCAGGGCAGTATTGCAAAGCAGTGAGTAGAGCTAGAGATATGCTGGGTGCATAGGGAGGGTATAGCAAGCAAGAAGAGGAACATGGTGTTGTCACTATATCATTCACTGGTGAGACCCCACTTGGATCCAGTTTTGAAGGCCACATCAGAAAGGACATAGGCGAGAAGTCAAGTTCAGAGAAGGCAACTAAAATGGTTCTGGTGTTGCATGAGAAGCACTATGAGGAGAGTCTGAGGGATCTCAATATGTACACCCTGGAAGGGAGGAGAGTGAGAGGTGGCATGCTAGAGACCTACAAATACCTCACAGGAGTAAACAGGGTGCAGGAGAGAAGTCTCTTTCAGATGAGAAGAAACAACAGGACCAGGAGGCATAAGATGAAGCTGGAGGTGGGGAGTTTAAGAGAGATGCGAGAAAATATTTCTTCACTGAAAGGATGGTAGACAACTAGAACAGACAACCAGCAGAAGTGGTGAAGGCAAGAACAGAGGGGTACTTCTTTCATGAGTTGGATAGACATAGGGATGTATTAGAAAATGGGGAAGGAGGAGAGAGGGTCACCGGAGACGAGTTAGGATCACAGAAACAGATTAGGCATTAAACATCTGGACAGACTAGGTAGGCCAAATGGTCCTTTTCTTCTAAAAATACTATATTTCTGTGTTAAAAATATTACATGAGAGTTGCCACCGGAGCACAAGTGAGGGGTCGTGAGGGCTTGTCCTTTCCAGCAAGCCCTCCCTCAACCACCATTTTTTCTGCCAGTAGCCCTGTGGGAAAATGGCAGACCTTGCCTGACTCAGCCATTGAAGGACCACCAACCACTGACACAACAGCCAGTCAGGTGGGCAAACAAAAGGGCACCAATTTCAAACTGCCCTGAGACTTTTTAACTGAGCGGACTTCTGTTTCCTGCAAGATTCACCACTAGAGCACAAGTGAGGGGTAGTGAGGGCTGATCCTTGTCAGCAAACCCTCTCTCAGCCAGCATTTCTTCTGCAAGGAGCACTGTGGGGAAAACAGCTGACCTTGCCTGACTCTGCCACTGAGGGATCTCCCACCCTTCATCACAACAGCCATTCAGGTGGTCTGCTCACTTATATTAGGATACTACTGTCAAGCGGTCCTCCACGCTGCAGTGCTCTATGTGAAGGACCGCTCACTGCAGATAGCATAGTTGTCTGACTTGAGTCTGCCAGAGCCAGTCAGTAGGCTGCTATGCTCCACTCTCCTCCTGTCACCTTCCAGCAGCTCATGTAGGTCACCCTCGTAAATGTTATGAGCTTCTGAGTATATTGTTACTGCCATATTTATGCAATCCCTGCCACAGGTCTGTATTTCAGCTTTAGTCCATGCAATCTTTCTACACTGCATGTAAATCAATATTGCCTTTTTAATTGTGTAAACTGTAATATGATTTTGTTTGCTCCTTAGGGTTGCTGCCTGCTGTTTCCAGCCTCCCTTTTATTTTGGCTCCCCTACTGTTTCTTATTGCTACCTGCTGTTTCTTGTTGCTATCTGCTGTTTCCAGACTCCCTTTTGTTTTGGCTCCCTTGCTGTTTCTTTCCTTCAGCCGCTCATACTATCATCTTGAGCCTGCCCCAAACCCTTGCCTGCTTATCAACTCCCCTGTCCCGTGGCTGCCTCACTCTTCCTTCTTCCCCTTATTTATTGGCAGTTCCACTAGCTCCCTATATTTGGTCCCTTTATCCTTATCTTTCTGTGCTGCTCCAACTCTTGCTAGTATATCCCCTCTCCCCCTTCCCCTGGATGTCTTCACTCATCCTTCTTCCCCTTTCTTATTGTCAGTTGCACACACTCCCTATTTTGGGTCACTTTATCTTTTTATCACTGTGCTGCTCTCATTCAGCTCCTGTACTACCCTGATTCTTGTCTACCCATCACTCCATCCTCTATACCCCCACACTCTATTTTCTCATCCTTTCTCCCTTACCTTACCTGTCTAAGTTCACATTTCCTCCTTATAGTTGGCTTTTTTGATTTCCTCCCCATTTCTGGTAATCCTGTACTCCCTCCTCTTAGCTCCACCACTATTCCTCCTTGTAGTGCATTTCACTCCTGTTTCTGTCCTCAGCAGAAGCTCTCTTCCCTCACTCATATTTATTACAAAGTTCTTATTCCTTGGCCTTCAGTATTTCTACTATGTTGCTTATCACTGTCTCTGTCCTTCCCCTCCTGTTTTCCATATTTTCCCTTCCTCCCATCTACTGGCTTTCCTTCCCCTCTCCTTCTTCTCCACACCCTTCCCACCCTCCCATCCTCCTTCTTTGCCCCTCTCCCATTCCCCAGCTACCTGGGTGATCCTTTCTCCCTCCTCTTGCCTCCATATTGAATCTCTTAAATATTTTCCCTCCGCCCTCTCCCTCATCCCCCTCTCTCCCTCACCTGCCACATAAATGCATCCATGACACCTTTAAGATTCTTATCTCACTATTGCTTTTAGTGGCAGGTGACACTGAGTCCAATCCCAGCCCCATATACTCTCCTTCCGCTTGTCTACCCAAAGGTTTAAGAGTGACACACATTAGTGTCTGAAGCTTCCTCCCAAAGACAGATCAGCTGCAACCACTCATGGTTAATCTTCAGTCTGACATGTTAACTACCTCAGAGTCTTGGCTATCCCCCAAGAAAGCTGATACCGTAGTTGCTATTCCCGGTATACTCTCACCCATCAGGATCATGCTAAGAGGGGAGGTGGCTTTGCCATCTACCTCTCTTCTACCATTCAGTTCATTCCTGTACTCTGTGTCTCCTCCCCCTCTGCATATGAGCTACTCCTCCTCAAACTCCCTCTTCATTTCTCTGTCTCTCTGTGGCTGGTGTCTATTACTGCCCTGGCTCATCCACTTCATCAGTCACAGAGCTCCTTACTATTATCTCCACACATAGCTCGATTAGTGAATGACATCCTTGGGGACATTAATCATAACTGGCTGCCCTCCTCACTATCTAAATTCTGCCATAACATAACATAACATAACGTAACGTAACGTAACGTAACGTAACATATTCACATATCTATCAATGATCTCTTAGCCCCTGATAGGGGAAACATCTGAGCGGCTGGTGCTACCTGGGCCAGCCGTCCACACCACCACTGCTCACCACCAAGGAACTCTTCTCTTGCTGGTAAGCTCCCAGGCCAAACTGGGAAGTGCTGAAAGGCTCCCATTGGCCGCTGCCTGTAGCTTCCATCTCCTGTTGGACTGTTGTGCTCCACGCAGCCACTGATTGGCTCTGCAATCTTGACTGATTCAAACTGTTTTGCTGGGCTCTGCATCCATAGACTTCAGTGGAATTCAGAAGAAAATGTTTGTTAAATTGCTAGACAGCTGGTTTATTTTTCTGTTAAAGTCTCAATTAATGTGTAGACCAGTCTTGATGTTCTTAGCACTCGACTTCTAAAAACTCCGGGTCTCAGCCAATAATCTAGGCCAAATTACTAGGCTGCTTGCTATTTTTGTTTGTCAAAGTCAAAATTAATTGTGTAGACCTGCTTAAATGTTTTAGCATTGAACTGTAAAGTGCAGTTGGAAACTGCTGTAATATAGAGCTGTGAAGTAATTCCTGCCCCTCTGCAGTCACTCTTTCTCTCCACCCTCCCGCCTGCTGCTAAACCCTGCATCTCTCTTCTCCTCCCCTTGTAAATTTCATAGTCTACTGAATCTCCCCTCTGTCCTCCCCCTGGTGTCAGTTCAAGCTTATTTCTCTTGTCTGTGGCAGCCCCCCCACCCCTCTGCCAAATTCCCCTCTCTGTCTCTCCACTGCACATGCCCATGATTTACTCTCCAGTGTCACCCTTTGTTATTACTGTGACTCATAATCTGTTGCTCTGTTCCTTCCCTCAGATCTCTCAGCCCCTGATCAGGGAAACATCTGAGGGGCCGGGGCTATCTGGGCCAGCCGTCCACACCACCACTGTTCACCGCCAAGGAACTCTCCTCTTGCTGGTAAGCTCCCAGGCTGAACTGGGAAGTGCTGAAAGGCTCCCATTGGCCGCTGCCTGTTGCTTCCATCTCCTGTTGGACTGTTGTGCTCTGCACGGCCACTGATTGGCCCTGCAATCTTGATTGATTCAAACTGTTTTGCTGGGCTCTGCGCCCATAGACTTCATTGGGTTTTGGAAGAAAATTTTCGCCCACCCCTCCCCACCTCCACCTTAATTAAATAGGCCTTAGCTCCGCCCCACTTCTGCCTAGGGAACTGCCCTTTCGTTTCCTATTGGATACTCTCTCTCCTGTGCCTCCTCTCTTTGCTGCCCACTCTCCCTCCTCCCTGCTCTTCCTTCCCCTCTGCTAATCAACTCAGTCCCCTCACTGCCCCTACCTCCTTTCTGTGCCTGACACCCTCCTTATATTTCCTAGTGCCAGTCTCTCTGTCACTCCATGACTGGCCAACTCCCCCTTTAGCATTCCATAGCTCCCCTGCACCCTTTCAATCCTGAACTCTATTCTAGAGCTGCTACCTCCTGTCTCCCTGTCTTGTTACACTCTTTAATGCCCCCCCACCTCTCTGCTACATCCTCCTCTTTTGCTACTGCCCTTGTCTCCTCACTACCCCACCCTCTGCCCGTTCTCCCTCAGCCACTTGCACCCTAGTTCCCCTGCCCCCAGGCCTCACTTCCATTGCCTACCTCCTGCCACTTTCATTAGCTGCCTCCCACCTACTCAGCACCCCGTGCCTGCTCCCCCCCATTCACATTGAATCATGTATGACACCGGTACTCTTTACCCCTTTCTCCTCACCTTATTTGCCCTCTTCCTGCTCCCACATCCCCCCTGCTCATGTTTTCCCCATCCCGAACATCTACCAACTCACACTGTCTCACCCCCTCCATGCTATCATCCTCCCTCGGTATAATGTCTACCGGCTTGATCGAACATCAAAAAGAGGTGGTGGCTGCACCCTGTACCTTAAGGACATGATCTGGGGGCACCTCATCAACTTAACCCCCCAAACCACCACTGCACAGATTCTTCCTGTCAAGATCCTTTTTGGTGCACACAATAAAGCCATCACAGTTGTCACAGTCTACATTCCACTGAGAGAGCAAGGTAATGGGCTAAACGCAGTCCTGGAGTTTACCAAATCTCTCTCACCTGATTCAAAAACCATCCTCCTCAGTGACTTTAATATTAACTGACCTGCTGCAGAGGCAGGGGCGTACAGGGACTTGATAGCGGCAGCAAACCTTTCTCAGATGGTTAGCGCCCGAACCAGGACAAACTATAAAACAGGTACCAGCACCCTTCTGGATTGGATCATAACAAGCCATCCCGCCAGGATCACGAACACCACTGTCCTCCCTGACACACTTAGTGATCACTCCACCGTCATCTGCTACTGGTCCAATAAATTTATCAAGCCCCGCCCCAAAACCATTACTAGCCAGGTTCTACCTGGAGGCAAGCCACCTCATCTCAAAACCTTCCTTCGTCAACAGGATTGGTCCCCAGTTCTCACTACAACCAATGTGAACACCGCACTGGAACACTTCATCAGGATCTTCAACTGAGCATGCAAAATATTTGCACCCTTCAAGAAGCACAAGGCCAAAGCCCTATGTTACCCTGGATCACCGGGGACCTACTTAGATGACTAAAAGCTCAAGACCACCTTTGGAAGATTGCCAGAAACACCGGGAGACAAATTGATATTGCTAACTATAAACGTGCACGAAATGACTGCACCAAATATATCCGGGATACGAAGACCACCTATTTCCATAATGCTGTCACTAACTCATGGGGCAACGGTAGGGTCTTCTGGAATAACATTAAAGAAGTCACCGGGAAGCAATCTAAATCATCCCTGTCAGTACTCAGCATAAATGGTGAAACTACACTTGACCGGAAACTCATTGCTGATACATTCAAAACCTTCAGAGATTCAGTGCTGTACTCCCACAGGTTTTTTTTCGATGAGGTAGTTCCCTTGCCCCCCAGCCACCTCCAGCCACCCTCCCTTCTGCTTTAAAGCAGTAAAAATGCATCAAGTCCGCAGCTACGTTACCAAAGCCATCTGCAACTCCAGAGCCAGCAGTGACTCCCTCGACCTCAAACTGCTATCACTCACACTTGAAGAAGTACTCCGACCTCTGGTCAGGATATTCAACCTCTCCCTCAGCCTCAGCCAGTTCCCTGACTTACAGAAATCTGCCACAGTAACCCCAATTCATAAAAGTGGTGACAAAACAGCTACTGAGAATTACAGTCCAATTTCCATCCTACCTCCACTCTCCAAGGCCCTAGAATGGATTGTGTCAGACCAGCTCGCCAACTTCCTAGACAATCACAACATCCTTTGCAAGGAGCAACATGGCTTTGGAAAAGCTCATAGCACCTCCACGGCACTACTTGAATTCACTGGTGCAATCCATCACTCACTCGATAACACTCATCTTACTGGGTCCACCTTCATCAACTTAACTAAAGCCTTTGATACCGTCAACCACAATCTCCTACTTGCTCAGCTTCTACTAGCAGGGCTCTCACCTAACTTGGTGAACTGGTTCAAAAGCTACTTAGACAACCGCTTCCAAAGAGTGACAATTGCTGGCACACTCTCACACCAAAGACCAGTCCAGTCCGGTGTCCCACAGGGCTCAATCTTGGGCCCCCTCCTTTTCAGCCTTTTTCTGAACTCACTGCCAGAATCCTGCCCTGAACAGATCCTACTCTACGCAGATAATGCTGTCATCCTGGCATCCCACTATGATCCAGTCCATCTACAAGGTAACCTCCAACAGGCCTTCTCTGCAGTCGAAAACTGGTTCACAAAACACAGACTTATACTTAACCAGAAAAAACAAAGACCATGATCTTCTGCAGCTCCCAAAACAAACACAAGCAATATCAGCTCTCCATTAAAACCAAGCAAGAAATCACCCTCAAACAAGTTCATACATTCAAATACCTCTGCCTCACCCTCGACTGTAACCTCTCCTATGTCCCACACATCAATAATGTGGCAAAAGCAGCCAACACCAGGATGGGCCTACTATTCCGACATAGGAAACATCTAACCCAAAAAGCTCTGTCCATAGCTCCATCATCAGCAGCATCATTGTCTACGGTCTCATTATCTATGGATCTGCCACAACCTCATCTCTCAGGCATGTTTCGACTTCCCTCAATCAAGCCTGCCGACTCGTTACTGGTTCCCACCGTCTTACCCACACCTGCAACCTCTACTCCAAAACAGGCTAGCTGCAACTGAACAACCGAATCAAATACCAAACCTGCATCACTGCTAAGAAAATCATGATGGGAAAGGCACCACCAGGAGTCAGCACCCTCCTCAAACAAAAAATCACCAAATGCAACACCAGGAGCTCTAAGCCCCAAATCCTTCAAATCCTCCGCTGCCGCATGTCCCAAGGCCAAAGGTTGTTTGCATACAGGGCTCTGAGTTGGCTGAATGAGCTCTCTGGTGACACCTCATCCACAGCAATGCTTGGAGCATTCAAAAAAAAGCTCCACCACTCCATAACTAGCATCTCCACCTGTGCTTGCACCCCATAATATCTTCATTCCCTACACTGCTTCTGACCTTATAGGTGTCAGTTTCTGCCCTCTCTTCTTGCACTTACCTGTCCAATGCAACTTCTAATGCACTTGCCCTGTGTCTGTCCTGACAAGGCCCCTCGGCTGCCTCACCCTGACCCTCTACACCTATGCCTTCCCCTACCCTCAGCCCTCTCCCCTTCTTGCCCTTTTCCTCCTATTGTTTCTTGAGTTACTCATCACTCAGTCTGATTTTGTCAAGCAAAGTTACTGTCTAAAACCATGTCCCTGTAACTGTTTTATGTTTTAGTGTCTGTTACCCTATAACCAGCATGACGTGGAACCTTTGTAAAAGAGCTTTGGCTCAAAGGTACTTTGTAATCCTAGACACAAATAAATAAAATAAACATACAGGTGGAGCAGCAGGTGCATCTTAATCAACCACTTTTTAAATTCTGCCCCGAGGAATTTTTCAGTGTGCTTGCACTACCCTGTAATTGATTGCCTTTTACCCCTGTACATTTTTCACTGTATTTTTGTATCTATTTTGTTGTGCTGCCTTCCCCCTTCCCCCTAGGATGCACCTGGAAATGAGTTGAGTTGTTCCCAGCTCTGAATGCTTTTCCTATTGAATGACATTTTAAATAAATAAATACAGCTCAATTTTTTTGCTACCACAATATTCATGAAACATTTTTCTGTGCGATGTTTATTTAAATTTATTTTCCTTTTCTGCTTGTTTTACATGACTCCTAAAGGGCAGTTCTGAATCCAGGTCGGAGTGGAGTTAAACAAAAAGTGTAAAAAAGAATGTGAGAAAAATATTTTAAAAGTGCCTTTTGAATACCAAGTAATTAAATTCTTACAGTATACCACTAAGTGTGCAAAGAATATCGGCTTCTGTATCTACAGTATACAAACACGAAATTTACAGTGCATAGTAAACAGTTCCTGTGCATTTAATGCATTTAAATTTCTCCAGAACTCGCCCTGTAGACAGGGGCGTAGCTACAAGGGTGCAGGCGGTGCACTCTCACCTGGGCCCACAAAGTTTGAGGGGCCCAAATCATAATTGTGATGTTTATTCAAAACCGGGCCGGGGGGGGCCTATAACATATCCTTGCACCCAGGCCCTCTGGGAATTTGCTACGCTACTGCCTGTGGAATAATTTACTCTGAAATAGTTCCTTTTAATATTGCTACAAATCAGACTTCCAAAGACAATTAACATTAGTAGAAATGATTACTATAAGTAGAAAGATTTAAAAACCACACTGTCAATAAAATAAGCTATGAAATCTGACAGTAAAATTGTAAATTGGACTTTCATGCTTAAATCATGTGTTACAAGGAAAAGAAAGATTAAGAAAAACATATTTGGCCAGATCTCAAAAACATTAAATTTGTACTTACCTGCGGTGGTCTGAGCAAAAATGTCATATTGCAGAAACAATAGCAGACAAGCTGCCAAAATATTATTAAAAATCATCATGCAACTTTGGCTTTCTATCTTTGTGATAGTTCTATGAGTTTTTAACCAAGAACTACAATAGTTAAGCTTTTCAGTGTGCCATCTCACAGCTCGCTGCTTCAATGTGTTTTTTTATTCTGATGGCTTCCTTATAAATCTCTAGAGTGGAGCAACCAGTTTTGCATGTACCAGTTAGGCTTTAAGTATTCTCAATTCAACGAAATACTACCAGGGGACAAGGTGCAATTATTTATTACAAAAGGAGTTGCCACATGCTCTGTAGGTGATTTCTTTCTCAGGATGGCATTTTATTTATATTTGTAGTCATATCCTCTTCCATTTAACATGAAAAAAAGATATCTGCAAGCTTCTCTGATATGAGTGCATTACCTTATAAACAGCATAGGGGTATACAATGGTGTCTAAATGTTAATTGTTTGTGTATTGATGTTACAAATCAGAAAAAGGTTAAAAAGTTTATGTTGACTGGGAAAGGAGGGCTGAAAATATTTTTCTGTTTTCAGATTTCTAAGAGGGAGGGGGAGGAGTAAAGGAAGTGTTGATTAATATTACATTTGGGAAGCTGTTGGATTAGTGAATGCTGCAAATGTGACACGGACAACTGGGAAATGTGTTAGTCTCAATGAGTACCATGGGAACTTTAACCTCCACCTGAATAGCCACCATAACAGGTAGACAGGACCTTTGTTTCATATCTCTTCTGAAAGACAGCACCTTACAGCACAGTGCCCCCGCACCATATTGGCATCAGTATGGTTAGGTTGCTTGTAAACAATGTGATCATACCCCTTGCAAAGCTTACAATATCACTTCCTGGTTGCAGCAACTGATGTTTGTTGGAGGTTTCCCAAGTGATTACATACCAGGCCCAAGCCTGCTTAGCTTCTGAGATTTCACTGAATCACATACCATGGTGATGAGCCAGCATTTTGTTTCAAAGTGTCAGGTAAAAATATCTATTTATGTTCTTCAATATATGCTGCATAAATATTCTTTTAAACAGTATCAATACTCAGTACTTTACAAATGTATTGATAAGTGGCTGGCAAAATTGGAAAACTCCATTTGTGTAGTTTTAATGAACTTTATGTGAATGTTTAGTGCAACGGTATGATGTACAACTTTATATTTAAATAGTACGATTTCACATTTTTTTAGTCACCCCACTAGCATATAACTCCTCCTTCCCCACAGCAACTCGGGACCATGGATACCACAACTGGGAGAAAATGGGACGAATCTTCCCTTTCCACTTTCTTAGGGGAAGGGAGATACTTCTCTTTGCCAACCTACGGACTCAATGCACCCTGCATCAGCCTGACCATTATCGCTATTGTCAAGTGAGGCACTACTTACACTGCTCCCTGTGAGGGAAGCCCCCAGACCAAGAAATCTTACTCCTCTTCCAACTCATCACCCTGTAGATAATGACAGGCATCAGGGCTGTGACTTGGGATTGTCACCTGCAATGCTCATACCATTCCACCCCCACCCACACCCTGCAGCCACTGAGAGGCATCGAGGTGTGCCTTGGACTCTTCGGCCCCAAAGTTCACCCCATTCTCCTATACCACACCCATCACACAATATTTCCTGATGGAATGGGATGCGCATAAGGCCCAAAGACCCCAAGGCACACCATGACACTTGTCGGTGTCTGCACGGTAGGGTGTGGTAAAATGATGTGGCCGTTATGCCTGATGACCCAAAGGCACACCCCAATGCCTATTACTATCTGCAGGGTGGTGATGGGGTTAGCTTCAGTTCAATACTTCACCGCCATTCCTATTATGCAGCTCTGTAACTCCTACACTACCAATGCCAATGCCAGCAAGCAAACATTCGGCATTGACAAATGCTTGTTCCCTTAATCAGAGAGAGACAGAGAGAGAGAGAGAGAGAGAGAGAGAGACCAATAAATTCAATAGTAGACAACATCAGAGTGCAGAAAAAAAAATGTTAAGCGGAGCAGCAGAGTCAGATGGACCTGGAGGATTCTGTCTGAAGGTCATAGTGCCTTTGTAATTTTGAGGAGGGCTTAGTGCTGTACAGATTTTGAAGGTGGGTGTCACCCACATCGCAGACTCTGTGTTGCCCACCTCTCTGCTGCCCTGAAAGGTCGTACTGCTATAGACTCTGTGTTGCCCATCTCTATTCTTGAACTACTACTAGATCATAGTGCCATACAGATTGTGAAAGGGTGGTGGGGTCACTTCTCAGACTCTGTGTTGCCCATCTCTGTGTCTGAAATACTATTAGATCATAGTGCAATAAAGATTGTGAAGGGGGGGTCACGTCTCAGACTCTGTGTTGCCCATCTCTGTGCCTGAAGTCCTACTGCTAGGTCATACTTCCACAGTATCATAAATTGACTCCACTTTTGAGAATGCCATAGCTGCAGGAGAAATTGTAGTTCTACAAGTGGCAACTCACTTGCATTGAGTTTTTCCTGCAGCTACAGGATTTTCAAGAGTGTTGTGAATCCAGCCCACTGTTTGCTATGAATGCCATGTGGTGGCTGACACACAGGATTGGCAACAACAATAGTCAGTTTGTTTTCTTGCCGTTGGCTGTTTGCTAACCTTGAAAAATGACAGGAAATTTCAGACACAACTTTTTTTTACAAAGGTTAATTTTGTTAACAGAGAGATCTAAAAGAATACATTTTATACATTTCTCATACTCAAATAAACTAAAATAGGTCCACAATTCATTAGAGTAAATGAGAACATTTTGGAGAAAATCAGAGTCGGAATCAGCACTGGGTCACAGCTGACCCACCCATTCTTACTATTAAACATTTGTTTTGTGGTCACAAAAAGACTATTACTAAGCTATGGCTTATGGATTAGATACTGTACCTCCCATGAAGAGCCAGCAAGACATCATGTGGACTGTATATGACCTAAAAAACTGTCTGAAAAATGAAATAGTGCTTTACCTAGCTTTAATACACTATGGGCTTGATGGGTCTGTTACATGCTCAACCATAGACAAGATTTCGTACTGTGATTGGTTTTAGCCCTTGCATGCGCTTTAAGTAGGTATGATATAGAAAGAGCAGGGGGTATAAACTTTTACACTTACATACCTTAATGCCCACTGTTTTGTTGTATTGTTGGATGTTATCCTATACTGTAAGTGACATCTTGCAAAATCCTTAATAAATACTGTATCAATAAAAAAATAACAGTTTCACATTTTTTAAATGTCAAATTTGGCTTCAAAAATGCACAAGTCTGGTAACAGAGGTTGCTAAAGTTTTAAAAATGTGCAATTTTGCTTGATTTGTACAAGGTGATGTATGACACAAAGAGGTCACAGGTGTAACCTCATGATACGGACAACATCTATGAGCACTATGTGGCTTTTGCAGCAAACAGTTTCAGACTGTGCATTTTTACAGATTTGTTCCCCTGAACTGGAGGTATGAGCCATTAAAATATAATAATTGTGCTCTAAAATGAATTGTAAACCTTCCAGATGGTTCAGATGGTGTTGCAGCAGATCTTTTCAGTGTCTTCAAAAATTCTTGTAGCATGAAGACATGGTTTATGTAAAAATCTAAGTATACAAAGACGTGATATCTTTTGTCATTCATTTATCATTTTCACACCGCTCCAGGTCCTGAAGTTTATTCAAAAGACCCATGGTGTCTCAGAGAAAGTCTGGCACAGAGAACATGATTCAAACAGTGCCTACAGTGGGCTTTCTTGGATAGTATTAAGGATTAGAGGGGATGAACTGAAATTTAAAATAGTGGGATCTGAGTGAGGTATATTATAATCTAACTTGTATTCATAGGGTCTATGCCTAGCTATCTGAGTTTTAGTAAGGATTGAAACTATTATGTACCTTAATGCATTTTTACAATGCATGTTAGCACATGTTTGCCCCATGTTATAATAACTATGAATGGTATTGTATAATGTGTTATGAAGTTAAACTATTTTATAATTGATTTATTTATTCTGGCAACATGTTTCATTGAGGACAACCTTGTAAACAGGGCTTATTTGCCTTAAAGTTTTTATCCTATATAACACAAAATCTAGTCAGAGCCAATAGGGCTGTGAAGAGCTACCAAATGACCAAAGGCACACACGTGTGTAGAAAGTATTTAACACCTGGGTGTAACTTGACCATTTTTTGAAGGTGTAGCACCAAATTGTCAACATGGCCTTTTTGGGACCCCTCCTCGTGAAGAATGCCAGTGCCATTTTTTTCACTAGCCCCAAAAGGTGATTTTGCAGAGCCACACCTATGGAACTTATAGCCTCCAAGTCCTAGGACCGCATGGAATTTTTTGCAAGTGTAATTCTGTGCCACAGGTGCAAAAACACATTTTGGGCAGGATGTGGAAAATGTCAGCTGTACAGTTTTGCAGGAGGTGTGCAAAAATGGCAATGTTGAAAATGTGGTGTAAAAATATAAAAAATTGGCAACGTTAGGAGCGTGCATAGATACTGTGCAATACACGCTCTTAACACAGTCATTTTTTGGAATTTTTTTCACCAAATTTGCAACATGGGCTTTTTGGGACCCCACCTCATGAACAGTGGCACTGTTATTTCATGAATCGGTCCTGAAAGGTGATTCCACACAGCAACTGTGAAATCACCTTTTGGGAGTGAGTAAGAAAATGACAGTGACAGTTTTCATAAGGTGGGGTTCTAAGAACCCCATGTTGAAAATTTGGGGCCAGAATTCTAAAAAATGGCAGATTCATCAGCATAAGTAGAAAACCCCATTGAATGACATTATCGCACACTTGCCTTTGATTCTTCAGTTTGCGGTTCAGCTTTGAAGAGTGTAGACATGTCCCAGTCCAGAGAAGAAGATAGTGCTGACCTCCAGAGGTAAGTATGGGACAATGGGGGGGGTGTGGGGAGGTGTGTGCTCAGTGGAAGGATGGAGATGGGGGAAGGGGACTGGAGCGACGATGATGGACTGTTTTCTTTTTTACAAAAAAAAACACGTTGGGATAGTTTTCTTTATTTACAGGAAAAAAAAGACAAAAAAACATTTGGGCACACAGGAGTGGGCTCCCAGTGTGACACGAGTGGGGGTGGGTGGGTACATGATGCCGACATGCGGATTGAGCACTCTGATGTTGGCAAGGGAAATTAAAAATATCTAGGCACACTGGGGTGGGCTCCCAGTGTGCCAGATGAGTTTTAGGGGGCCACATAATGCTGACATGGGGATTAGGGACCTCAATGTTGGTGTGGAGAGGAATGAAGGGAGTGGGGAGGATAGCAATAGTGGGAGGCTGCGGGAGGGTTTTTTGTTTTTGTTGCCGGACCTGGTGGAGCTGATGCAACTGTGCATGTGTGGCACTTGCACAAGCGCAGTTGTGGTGAATGATATTTTGCCATTCACAACATGGTGACACCAGGGAAACTGCTCATGCATGTGAGTTGCGCACGTGCAGTTCATGCAACGGAATGTGGAAGTAACAGCTGAAATAGTGTGGCTGTAATTCCGTAGCAGCCAATCATGGTGGAGGGTTTCAAGCTCTGTTGGACATTCAGAAGGATACTTCCAAATTTCCAATGGAATGTTCCATGATTGGCCATTTTTAGAGCTATGATCCAATCACAATAGGGCTGTAGGCTCTGCCAACAGCCCTAAAAATTATCTTCTTTGAGAATATCTTTCATCAGGCCACACCTATGGAACTTATAGCCTCCAAGTTCTAGGACCGCATGGAATTTTTTGCAAGTGTAATCTCCTCCTCATTTTGAGGGGGCTTATTGCTCATCTTAGGGCTCCCTTCCTCTTCTCCAGGGCTTAGGTTCTTTGTTTAGGTGCCCTGGGGGAGTGTAAAACCACTTGGAGTCATCAGAGATTGGGACAGTATATATATATAGAGGGAGCAGAGAAGGATTGAGGGGAGAGGAGAGAGAACCGATCTGGCAACAGCAGTAGGGTAGTCAGAGGAGGGCTCCCCCCTTTAACCGGTGGTTGGCAGATTCAGCAGCGATGTGCTGGGTCCCTAGGTTGGCATCTGGGTATCTCTGGAAGGCAGTCTGTGGTCACTCGGGTTATGGGCCCTGAGGGGCTGGTTGCTGAGAGTAGCCAGGGAGCATGGAGGATGAGGTAGAGTAGGATCCCTGGGGCAATTTAGGCCCTGGTCTGTTGGTGTGTCTCCTGGGTCATCAGGGCTGCAGTAGGCTGTGGCAGGGCCTCTGCAAGGAGTCAGGTACTGGTGGTAGTGTTCCCGATTTCTTTACCCATGTGGCAGGGCTGCATGTGGTTTACGAAGGTGGTGTAGGAGTGGCATGTACCTAAATTGGACCTGTTTTGTAGGGGCAGGCCTGGGGTGAGAGGCTCCCAGGCAGGTCCTAAGGACATGGGTATCAAAACCCAGTCGTTGAGGTCTTTTAGGCTGTTTCCTTACTTGGTTGCACAGCTCGGGCAACACAGTTAAGAAATTAAAGAAATGTTGCCACTGTGACTGTTTTGGGGAGTAGTAGCTCAAGCAAAATTGGATTCGGATGCTGACATTGAGACAGCACATAGACTGAGAAGTCCAGGGATCAGGTAGGTCCAGGCACAAGAATTTGGGCCGAGTTGGAAGTATGGAGAGAGGTAGCTGAGGGAATAGTAAACTGCAGGTTTTCCACCCCATTTGGATGGATTAGTTAAGGGGGTATCTTAGAGAAGTTCATTGCTATTCACTGGAAGTGCTTGGGGAATAGTTGATCAGAGCCCTATGTCTAGCAAGTGAAGCTCAATGTTTAGATACTCACCAGTGCCAGTGAGATATGTGAAGCTCCACATTCCTGGTTATCAGAGAAAAGTATTTGGTCCCGTGTCAAGTGTTGTTGCTATGGATTTGTGCCAGTAAAAACATTCATCTGGATTTTAGGAGGGCTGACTTTGTCAAAATGGGTGAGTGCCTAAGGAATGCACTAGCAAATGGGCAGGAAGGAGGGGTGGAAGAACAATGGGGAATAATAAAAACTGCCATCACAGAGGTATCAAGCCTTTGTGTAAAGCAAATAAACAAAATGAAACGAGGTAAGAAACCACTATGGTTCTCAAAGGAAGTGGCAGTGAAGGTTCAAGAGAAAAAGAAAGCATTCAGGAAGTACAAGGAATCACAGAAGGAGCAGGACAGAGAACTGTATCAGTTAAAGCAAAAGGAAGCTGGGAAGGCAGTCAGAACAGCAAAGGCCCAAACCGAGGAAAAGATAGCCAACTCAGTTAAGAAGGGGGATAAAACCTTTTATAGGTACATCAGGGAGTGAAGGAAGACCAAGGGAGGGATAGTGAGGCTTAATAAAGGGGAGGAAGGGTGGGCAGATGGTGACTGTGAAAAGGCAGAGATACTAAACAAATATTTTTGCTCAGTATTTACAAAGGAAGAGGGGGAGGTACCTAAAACAAGCAGTAGAAACACTCTGGATACAGAAGTTGATACCAGCCCATTTACAGAAGAAAGGGTTCTGAAAGAATTCTTAAAACTGAAGGTGGACAAAGCAATGGGGCCTGATGGGATTCATCCCAGAATTCTAAAAAGAACTAAAGGTAGAACTAGTGACACCACTGACTACCCTCTTTAACAAATCATGGGAGGATGGGGTGGTACCCGAGGACTGGAGGAGGGCAGATGTGATTCCCCTTCACAAAAGTGGGAGCAAGGCAGAAGCAGGAAACTACAGACCTGTTAGTTTAACCTCAGTGGTAGGGGAAAATGATGGAATCACTTCTGAAGGAAAGAATTGTTAAATATCTAGAGGCCAGAGGGGCACAGGACCCAAGGCAGCATGGATTCACAGCAGGAAGGTCATGCCAGACAAATCTGATAGATTTCTTTGATTGGGTGACCAAAGTAGTTGATCAGGGAGGGGCTGTGGACATGGCCTACCTAGACTTTAGCAAGGCATTTGACACAGTCCCACACAAAAGATTAATATACAAGTTAGCCAGCCTGGGAGTAGGTCCCAAGATGACAGCCTGGGTAAAGAATTGGCTGGAGAATAGGACACAGAGAGTAATAGTAAATGGAGTCCACTCTGAAAAAAGGGGGGTTAGCAGTGGGGTACCGAGTTTGAGTAATAGGACCAGTCCTCTTCAATGTCTTTATAAGTGACATTGCAGAGGGACTGGAAGAAAAAGTATGTCTCTTTGCAGATGACACAAAGATCTGCAACAGAGTTGATGCACAAGGTGGAGTGGAAAGGATGAGAAGGGAATTGGCAAGGTTAGAGGAATGGTCAAATGTATGGCAGCCTAGATTCAATGCGAAGAAGTGCAAGGTAATGCACCTGGGAAACAAAAACCCAGGGGAAGAGTACACAATGGGGGGTGAGATACTAACAACAACAAAAATGGAAAGGGACCTGGGGGTAGTCATATCAGATGACCTAAAGGTGGGCAAGCAATGTGACAGGGCAGCAAGGAGGGCTGGGGATACTGGGATGCATAGGAGAGGCAACACCAGTAGAAAACAGGAAGTTATTATCCTCTGTACAGACAGCTAGTGAGACCCCATCTGGAGTACTGCGTGCAGTTCTGGAGACCAATCTCCATAAAGACATAGACAGGATGGAAGCTGTCCAAAGGAGGGATAATTCAAAAATGGTGCAGGGTCTGCAACTGAAATATAAGGAAGAGAGACTTAAGGAGCTTAATATGTATAGCCTCGAGGAAAGGAGGAGAGGGGGACATGATAGAAACTTTCAAGTACCTCAAGGGAATCAACAAAGTCCAAGAGGGTAGCATCTTTCAAAAAAAGAGGTGTGCAAGAACAAGGGGGCACAATTTGAAGATAGAAGGGGGGCGGCTCAGAGGTAATTTAAGGAAGTATTTTTTCACAGAGAGGGTGGTGGGTGGATGTATGGAACGGCCTTCCAGAGGAGGTTGTGGAGTCACAAACAGTGGTGGAATTCAAGCATGCATGGGACAGTCATAAGGCAATTCTAGAGGGTGGGGGTAGGAAGAAGTAGGCTGCTGGTTAACTAGGATCTGCAGCTTATCCATCAGGTAGGGAAATGGGCAGACTGGGTGGGCCAAGCGGTCCTTATCTGCCATCAAATTCTGTGTTTCTATGTTTCTTTCCACTGCCTTAAATATAGTGTCCAAAATAAGGCCTTTCCAGGAATGCTTGTAAAATGTTTGTCCCCATGGAGCTGTACAGTTTTTATTTTCCTTAAACAATTGGGACCCAAGAGCCCTGTGGATCATTAGGGTTCAGGTGAATAAAACCTGATTTGTTCTGGGAGACAAACTGGAGTCCAGTGTTTAATTTAAGCTATAGGATGTTAATGAAATTCTATTCCTTAGTTTTTAGGATGTTTCTGTGGGTCTCTCCTAAGGGGGGTTTAAATCATGCCATTTTATCCTGTGCCTTCTTGTTCCTGGGAATGGTGGGGTAGAAGAAGCTGTGATCCTGGTGATGAATTTGATGTCCTTCACCTGATGGCCTCTGGGGTTATTGGAATCCATCTGTGGGGACCGGTGAGGTGGTTTAAGAAGATGTCTCAAGGTAGAAAAAATTTCATCCATTGTTAATGTGCACGAGAAGAGCTGCTGGCGATTTCTGTGTTTGGGCCCCCCTTTCCCCAGAACATAAGGCCCCTAGGCATATTTGGAAGGGGGTGCTAGACAAGCAGTCAGCCATTGACTGCCCATGATGGTGTCAGACATCAGCATATACATAAATGGGGGGCAGCTCCTCTTCTCCTTGGTTCTTTTCCCACCATCAAGCAAACTCATCAGACCACCGGAAATGTCGCTGCCCATACCTGCCATTTTATTTCTTTTCCTGAGTAATCACTTTTATATTGATTTTTGATGCCTGTATATTGTCAAAATAACCATCAAAACTCTTCCGGTACTGTGAGTACAGAGACAAAATCTACATTGGTGACGCCCTCAAAGTCTGTGCCTGCTGCTTAGGCATAGACCACAATGTGAAATCCTGCAAAATCTGCCACAGGTTCAATTCTGCAACCAGGCAATGCAGAAAGGGGACTTTGGAGAAATTTCTACTCCAAAAGATGGCAGCAAGAATGGAGAAGCAGCTCCAAGAAAAATCTGCATTGCTAGCTCCGTTAACTGAAACGCAATTGTTGAAATCCCAGGAAAAACCTTCAGGAAGTCACAAGCACGTACACTGGGACAAGAACAAGACTTCCCTGTTTTGCTCCAGGTCACCTCTGCAGTCTGCAGGTACAACCGCTTCTTTTACGTTGTCGACTCTGGTGGTGACACCAACTGCCCCGACCATTGAACAAACACCACGTTTAGTGCTTGGTGCAGACACTGCCAGGCCTATTATGGTTAGTACATCACTGTTGATGATGGGGACACAACCTCCACCATCAACTTCTCCAGTTCTGCCTGATAACCAAAACAGTGCCAATGTCTAAGCAGTCCTCCTCCTCCTTCCCAGACATGATAAGGCATCAGCTGCCTGGCCTCCCTGTTCTGGGATCCCATTAACAGGGTCCTCTATGCCTAACCCTTCAACGCTGCAAGGTACTCCCTTGCCACAGAGTCCTCCTATGCCACCGCCAATGTCACTGGTGCTGTCTCGCATTTCTGTTGACCCGGTAGACAATGAGTATGAATGCAACACTGATATGATGATGCAGGATGAGGAGGAAGACTATGCTAACAGCCAATATAAACATGGCACCAGCTCTACAGTCTCCACCCATAGTGAAGACTGTTGTGAACACACTAAGGTAACCTCCAGAGGATCCTTCATTTTTTATCATGATGCAGAAAATGTAAGCTACTATGGGCTTTGCTTTAGAACAGCAAGATTCTACTAAAAAGAACCTGCTGAAGTTTTTGGAGCTGCCAGAATCTCCTTCTATTGTGGTCCCTCCTCTGCTTCCAGCTTTAAAGGGTGCTGCCTGTGCAGTTTGGTATAGACCAAACAATTATACCAGCTGTACCTAGAAAGGCAGATAAAATGTATTCTGCCCCCTCTGTGAAGCCTTTCAGCCTGAGACTGACTTGGAGGTGATCACTGCTGCCCATGACAGGTCCATGGCACCTAAATGCCAGAGCTCCCTTCCTACTGACAAAGAATCAAGGATGCTGGATGTCCTAGGCAAGTGTACACATGCTTCTGCCTCACAGGGTCTTTGTATTGCTAACTACCAACACAATGAAGAATCAGAACACCCTCTGGAGGAAGGTTAAGGCTGCAGTACACACCTTGCTTGAGGGCTCTCCTAAACAGCAGTTAATGAAAACTCTGACTACTGGTGCATACATGGGCAAACATTTACTCCACAAAGCCTATGCCGTTTCTGATGCTTCTCTCAGGGCTGCAGCCTCTGGCATCTGTCTCAGGCACCATTCTTGGCTCAGAGTAGTAGGCTTTGCCCCTGACATGCAACAAACAATTTATGTCCTAGCCTGGCACTAAATAGCATTTAAAAGTGTGGTATTTAAGTGTATGTTTCTTCTCACCTGTAATTGAAGTGTTTTTCTGAATTTATACTTGGCTTTTTAATTAAGTACGTTAAGTAGTGCCAGTTGATCTGCCACACAGTGCATGTACACTGCACAATAGTTAATTTTCTTCATTAGTTGCAGTGTTTTGAACTTTTGTGCTACTTGTTTAAACTAAGGAAATATTTCAGCTTATAAAATTTAATTGCTGCTAGTTAACTCTGCCACACAGTTCGAGTGAAGTGCATTCATCATTATTTCTGCTTTATTTCTGATACGTGCCCTCTTTCCACTTCCATTTCTATTTTTCACTCTTTTTCTCTCCTTCCTACAACTCTCCCGCCTGCAACGGCTGTCTGAGTTGTCCAAGGTGCCTATTCTTAGTCCTGTATTTTTACCTATAATTATTTTCTCTCTCTCAATTGTTGGGCTGACCACCCCACCCTTACTACATGTTTGTTCCCTTTCTAACCCCTCCTGACTGCAGCACTCAGACCAAGCTCCCACTTGGCATCTCAGGCCAGAACCCCTATCTGTCTCCCTGCATTTTCCCTTCCTCCTAGCCAGACTTTTCAGTTCTTTTTGGCTTCTATTGTTCCTCTTCGACTCTCCCACCATTTACCTAGCCACTTGCTCCGTGGCTTAATAACCACCACTAATCCCTACCCTCTCCCTCTTTCAGGTCTAGCTGTCCTTGACTGGGTGCCCCAGAGCCATCCAATGGCTACTGCACTCCACCGGTGGCCACTCCACTGGCTGCCACACCTCACAACTCGCCTGCACACAAGGGAACCAAGGTACCCTGAATGGCTTGGGGACCCAAAACCCAAAGGTTAATTGGCAACTACAGCTGCCGCTAAGCTTGACATTGGCTGCATTGCACATTCAATCCTCCTGCTACTGGCTCCTGATATTGGCAGCTCATTTATGTCCTAGTCTGGTGCTATATAGCATTTAAAAGTGTAGTATTTAAGTGTATTTCTTCCCATCCACCCACCCCGTCCCCAGCCTTTATTAAATACACTTAAACCCCTCCTGTTTTTGTTTCCCCTCTCTTATTGGTCCCAGTCATTAAGTGGATACCTGGTCTCAAAGATACAGCATCTCAACTGCCACTACTGTAGCGCTACCCCTCTCTTCTCACCACATACAGACTACAGCACTTTCACTGCTGTCAGTATTATATCCCTTTAGGATTGGGACAGTAAAGATAGCTAGGAAAAAATTCCCCTAGCAGCATTTCTGTTTTTTCAGCTACTGTCATCTACTCTGCTGGATCACTGATCTTAAAGACACAACAACTCTTTTACCACTACTATAACACTACCCCTCTGTTCCTACCACATACTGCCTGCAGCACTTTCACTGCTGTCTGTATTAAATCCTCCCAAGATTGGACCAGTAAAGATAGCTAAGAGATAATTATGTGTAGCAGAGCTCTTTTTCAGCAGCTGACATCTACTCTTAAGTTCTAGTGCCCATGTGGCACCCCAGTGCTCCTCTCCACCACTGCAAGCAAATGGCTCCAACCTTACTTTCACCCTGCCTGCTCACCCTGCTTATGCTGGCCTTACCCCCAGCCACTATCAGTGAGTGTGCACCCCCCCCCCACAAGGATACAACATTGAAAACCTACTGAATACCTATGTGATTATAACCGCTGACAGTTCCAAAAACTGCACTGATTTACATTTGATTTTGGACAGAAATGATAAGGCTACTCCTGCACCCTATGTGGAAAATACCCACTCTTCACTGCTTACCATACCTAAAAGCAAATGCTTGGTCACTACAGTGGAAGGTCAACCAAGTAAATCCGAAAAGAAGGGAATGCCTACTCCATAGCCTATACCTCAAGATACTAGTAAAAAGGCTACTCCTGCTACTTCTGCTTATCTAGGGAAACATACACCCCAACTTAGACAGCACAACTCAGCTGCCAAAACTAGCTCTGGGTCTCTCCGGTTTGCAAGCATCAATATCTGCAATCTCCTGACTAAAACTGATGCGCTCACTGCTTGGGTCACAATGCACAACCCAGATGTTCTGTCAGTACTTGAAACTTGGCTATCGCCAAAGATCCCTGACACGGCAATAACAATACCAGGCTACTCAGTCCTCAGGTAGGATAGGACATCTAAAAAAGGTGGTGGCTGTGCGTTATACTTAAAACAATCACTAATGGGACATGCTCCTTCCTTGCCTAGCACCGATATGGACATTCAGATCCTTGCTACTAAGATACTTCTTGGTGCTCACAACAAGGCCCTGACCATGGCATCAATTTATATACCACCCAAACTGACTACATCGGGCTTAAAGTATAGGCTGGCAGTATAGCCTAGAGGTTAGAAGAACAAGGTGCGAATGAGCTTAGTACATCCAGCAGACCAGACCTGAGTTTGATTCTCACAACCTCCACTTGCATACTGTGTGACTCTGAGCAAGTCACTTAACCACCCAGTGCTCCCAGGTCACCCCTGAAAACAGGCACTTGTGCCTAGTGGGCCTTACCTGGTTACCAAAGAAGACTAACATAAAAATAAAATAAAAATAAATGCCCTCCTTGATTGTATCCTGAACCTATGTCACAGCTCGGAAATCATCATGCTTGGAGACTTCAATGTAAATTGGCTCTCACCCATTGCAAATAACTATAAGGATGCCTTGGCAGCTGCTAACTTCTTGCAACTGGTACAGTCACCTACCAAGATCAATTACAGAACAGGAACCAGTACACTCTTAGATTGGGTGCTTACCAATCACCCTGACTACATCACTAACACTGAAGTCCTGCCAGATTCGATAAGTGATCATTCCCTCGTTTTGTGCCACTGGTCTAACAAATTCAAGAACCCCCCCCCCCCAGCCAACAGTAGAGTGCTTACCCAGGGATATCTTGAGCCCTAAAAAGCACTCCTCACAACAAGACTGGTTTCCATTAGCCTCAGCCACTAATATGCAGTAGATACTGCTCTAGCTTTCTTTATAACTAAATTCAATGCAGCTTGTGATATCCATGCCCCCTGCAAAAAGCGAAAGATCAAGGGAATAAACAATCCCTGGATCTCATATGGCCTCTTAGAACAAATGAAAGCTCATGACCATCTGTGGTACCAGGCTAGGGCCACTGGCAAACAAGTAGATATGCAAGCATACAAGACAGCTAGGAATGCCTGTACCAAAGCCATATGCTCAGAAAATGGCAATTACTATAGAAGAGCTCTAGCCAGCACATGGAATGATGGAAGGAAATTCTGGGGTGATATCTTAGAGGTAAGAGGGAAAGACCCCACAATGCCTCCATCCATGTTCAACATTGATGGCACCATTACCCTCAACACCTCAACCATAGCCAATACCTTCAACTCTGCATTCATGAACTTGAGTCATGTGCTACCCACAAATTTCTTTGACATCACCACAGATGTAATTTGGTGAAATGAAGCAGACGTGAAACAGGCACTTCCACCTTTCTACCTCAAAGCAGTATCTGAAGGCGAAGCAGGAAAATACTTTAAGTTCTAGGCAAGACCAGATCAAGTGGAGACTCACTAGACCTGAAACTCATTGCCCTCACCCTCAATGAAGTCCTGTCACCTCTCACCAAGATTATAAATTGGTCACTAGAGCTCTCTCAATTCCACCAAGTGGAAGTCAGCACTAGTAACCCCAGTCCATAAAAGTGGTGACAGGGCATTACACAGCAACTACAGGCCTATCTCTATTCTGCCCCCCCCCCCACAAAGATCTCAAAAGAATTGTTGCGGACCAGCTGGTTGACTTCCTTGCAAAATACAACTTACAATGCCCACAACAGCATGGGTTTACAAAAGGGCACAGTACCACCACTGCCCTTCTAGAATTTACAAGTTTTATCCACAGTACTATTGACAAAGGACAAGTTGTTGGTGCCACCTTTATAGACCTTACCAAGGCTTTTGATATGGTCAGTCATGCCTTGTTGAACAACCAACTGATCAAACTAGGATTATCTTTGGAAACCATGAAATGGTTCAGCAGCTACCTCAGTGACCATTCACAACAGGTAAAAATTGATGACCTTCTCTCAACAAGGCCACCCATCCGGTCAGGTGTCCCCCAAGGATCAATCCTGGGGCCACCACTGTTTAGCATTTTCCTAAACAGACTCCCTGCCTCGTATCCAGATCACATTCTCCTATACATATATGATGCAGTAATTTTCTCGAGCAACTAGTAGTTTCATGGATGTTGAGGCCTGGTTCAAGTCACAGAAGCTTGTACTAAATAAAAAAAAAAAAAGATGTTATTCCATAGTACACACAGCAAACATAAAAACAGGCAGCTGACTGTAAGAAATGATTCAGGCATTACTCTAGAACAGACGCAACTGCTAAAATATCTTGGTGTGAACCTCGATTGCACACTGTCATTTAGTAATCATATAGATAATGTTACCAGGGCTGTTAATACCTGAATAGGGCTGCTTTTCAAACATAAGCACTGCTTAACCACTGAAGCCCTTAATCTGGCAATCCAGAGCTCAGTAATCTCTCTTATTGACTATGGACTAGTGGCCTATGGATCTGCCACTGACACCGCCCTCTACTGAATCTCCATTGCCCTTAACAAAGATTGTCAACTTCTTACTGGGACCGCCTGCCTCACACACACTTGTGACATTAATGAGCAGGCAAACTGGCTCCAACTTCAAGAAAGAGTCTTTTTTTTTTTTTCTTAGTACTTTTTTACCTGTGGCTCCCGATCTGCACATCATGTCCTGACATCCCATTCATCTGGCCACCATCTGGTCTGCTTCAGCCTCAATGAAGCCCCCGCTGCCAAATACCCCTGCAGCTTTCCCCCCACAGTGGGGCGGCAGAGTGTCCCCCTTACTCCTGCTGAGACAGGATCTAGCATTGTAGCGGTGCTCCCAAGGTCGAGCATCCAGCGGACAGCCATCAAGCCACTGCGATCGTTCACCATTTTCCTCCTCTACTGGTGGCTTGCGTGAGTGGGGCATGCAGTGATGCCAAGGGGGGGAGCATGCATGCATCTGCATGCGCTCCCTCCCAATGCCGTGCCCCGACTCACTTCCCCAAAGCACAACATCAGTGCATTGTCCCCCCGGCCTCTGCTAGAGGAACCAACGCATCGACCACTGAAATCCCCTTCCCCCAGAGAGGGAGAGGGAGAGGGAGAGCAGGCCTTCGGGTGCTCAATCCTTCTCCACTCCTGCCAACCCCTGGCAACGGGAGTCTGTTCCTGAACCTGGGTCGCCGGCATGTAGTGAGGTGTGGCATCCAGCGCCTCAACCCTCAGTGCCACTGGGCCAGCTGAAGAAAGAGTCTTTTACCAAACTTGCCTACTAGCAAAAAAAGACCTCCCTCAACCTTGTGCCATCAGGAGTGCAGAAGCTCCTCAGCCCAGCATGCCCCAACCACCTCACAAGAAGCTCTGACAACATTGCCTTCCTAATCCCCCACTGTCGCACTGTACAAGGGCAGCGGTCATTCACTGTCTGAGCCCCTAAGTGGTACAAGTTCCTTAATAGTGACATCACCAACACTGCCTCACTAGGCTCATTTAAATGCAAACTGCACCAACACCTTGTGGCTCGTTTCACCTGTGACTGCTACTTATGAAATTGTAAAAGCTAGGCCACTGCACTGCCTATTTTTTCCCCATAATTTCTCCGTTTTCTCTCTCCTCCACATCCCTCCCTACCTTCGCTATTCTGCCCCTAACCACTTCTCACTATTCCTCCTCTATTCCTCTCAGCCCACCTCCTCTATGATCCTCCTCTTCAGCACCTGACAATGGCCCTAGGCTGCATCTTTCCTACTTGTTACAATAATGAACTAATGCTAGATATACTGAACTCTTTGTATTTATGTCAAGTCTCATTATTCTTAGCACAGACGTACTCGCTCCAATGACTGACGCTGTTTGGTTGTGATACTGCTTCATTTTATTTGTTATGTCTGTTTAGTTACTAGGTCAGGCATACATCGTCCAATGCCTGTGCTCAGTTTTATTATTCTATGTAACATTACTTCTACCTAACATGGCCTTTGTGGGCTCTACGATGCCGGTTTAACAACAATTTCTTCAAATGGCATCACAGCACCAGGCTCCATGTCAACGTGATTTGCAGTCGGCAGGAGCTGTGCACATCAGACTGTGTTCTTTCTTTGGGAGCTTCACCCTGCACCCCGTACTTTTAGATTCAACTCTGAGTCAGAGTTGGTTTGGTGAGGTGATGCAGGATGGGGGAAAGTGTTGTTGGGTCCCGGGTGGACTTCTATAGCAACATGTCGATGTTGTCGGCATCAACGTATGTCGCTGTAGAAGTGTCACTGTAAGGGGGGTATACCACCTTTGGGCTGCAATTCTCCTTGTTAACAATATATGTCTCTTGATCCTTGCTTACCCTACATTGTACCTGTGTATGTTTCTTGATGTGGAACCCATGTAAAACAGCCCCTGGCTCAAAGGTATTAATCCAAAATTTTAATAAATAAATAACAATTCTTAAGGCCTCATTTTGGAGGGTGAAAGTTGTTTGGCATTGAAGATTTAAAAGATCTTCAATTATCAGGGCCCTCAGGGGCAGCACTCAATCTACAGACAACAGGGCAGTGACAAGGGAGTAGGGGCCTTGTCAATCCCTAGCACTAACTCAGGTGCCCATTCAAAAGCACCCCAAGGTGGTGCAACCAGTGGAGCCACCCCCTCTGGCTCATTCTGACTCATTTTACACCCTCCAAGCATGTTTATCTCCAGGAGTGGTTGTAGAAGGTCACTTCTCCCTCTACTTAGACCAATGGAGGGAGGTGACTAAAGATGCATGGGTTCTGGAGATCATAGAGAAGAGGCATGCTCTGGAACTTATGGACAGTCCTCCAGATCATCATTCTCTAGTTGTGACTATGTCGCTCCCAGGACATGTGTTCCTGTTGCTGGAGGAAGGTGAGACTCTGCTCCAGAAACTGGCCATAGCACCTGTGCCACTTGAACAGAGGAACACAGGGTTTTATCCCAGATACTTCCTCATCCCAAAATGGAAAGGGGACCTGCAGCACATTCTGAAGCTAAGAGATTTGAACTTCTTTATAGAATGCAAGAAGTTCAGGATGGTCACCCCACAGGGTTTCCTTCCATTACTGCAAACAGGAAATTGGATACACTCCCAGGATATGAAGAATGCATACCTCCATGTCAAGATCCTCTCAAAATTCTGTTTGGTTACGATCCAGAAACCTCACAAAAAATATCTGACATTCCTGTTTCAGGAGAAGCACTACTCATTCAGAGTATTTCCCTTTGGCCTGTCTTCTGCGCCATGAGTCTTTACCAAATGCTAAGTAGTGGTGGCAGCAGCCCTTCACAGGGAAGGCCTGCATGTTTTCCCTTACCTGGATGATTGGCTATTAAAACCCAATCCAGGCACCAGCTGCTGTGGACCTTAGCTTGAACCAGACAGCTGTTTGATGCTCATGGGGTAACAGTCAATGTATTAAAATCAGTACTGACACCCTGCCAGTGACTGCAGTACCTATGAGCAGTAGAGGATATAGCCGAGGGCTTGGCTTTTCTGCTTCTGGGCAGGGCTGACTGTCTGATTTCCCAAACACAATTAGTGCATGACAATCATTATGTCTGAGCAAGGACATTTTTGCACCATCTGGGGCTCATGGCAACAGCTATTGTTATGATGCTACTGGCCAGACTGCACATGCAGATTCCCCAGCGGACCCTAGGTGTCCAGTGGGATCAGCTGATGGATGATCTAAAATAGATGGTTCTACTCACATTCCCCATGTGCAAATTGCTCAAGTGGTGGATGGAACACAGCAGTCTGCTCATGGGGGTTTCATTCCTGATCCTCTCCCCCTCTTCAGATCCTCATCACAGATGCTTCAGGGTTAGGATGGGGCGCACACCTGGGCCCTCATCAGGCATAGGGCACATAGATCCAAGTGGAGTGTGCTTTGGACATCAATGTTCTGGAAATGAGAGCAATCTTATATGGACTTCAGGCCTTCCAGAACCAGTTGTCTCCGGGTTCTCTGCTAATACAGACAATGTCAGTGTGATGCATTACATCAACAAACAAGGGGGGGACTCATTCCTATCTGCTGGCAGGGAAGCAATAAGAGTCTGGTATTTGGTTCTGGAACACGGGCTATAACTACCAGCAGTACATCTTCTAGGCATTCAAAACATCTTGGCAAACAAGCTAAGCAGGTCACAATTAGGGCTGGGCTGACTGTTCTGCGGGAGATCCGGACCTCCCCAGATCGAACCCACAATCCACAGACCCGAATAAATATGGACTTCACCACAGAAGTCCAGTTCTGGGTTCGTGGAGATGCCATTTCCATGATTTTGTTGTCTGTTGCCATGGGGATGCCATTGGCACGTACAGGCAGCTGGTGGCATCCAGTCAGGTAACAGAAGGTCACATGATGCATTCATAGTATATAGCCATGCTGAGTGCACAGCACATCCCCAGATGAGCAAGGAGAACAGGAGGAGCAGAAGCAGGAGCAGTGTTCAGCAAAGCAAGGCAGCCAGCATAGACAGTCGCCAAACAAAAGTGCCACCCCCCAAAAAAAATGCCAAAAAAGCCACAAATATATGAGCCAGAGGGAAGGGAAGTGAAGAAATTAGGGAGATTGAGAGAAAGGAGGGGGAAGAGAAACCGATCATCGGGGGGTGGGTGAAGGTGGGTCGGGGAGCTGGGACTCAGAACTGGGCAGATAGTGGTGGCCTGGGTGGCTGCTGGAGGGGATGCAAATTGCAAACTAAGGCAGTGTGGCAGTACTGTGTCACTGTACATATGAGCAAGGGCAGGCTGGAAAAATCTTTGACTTGTCCGGATCCAGAGGAGAGAGGGAAAGAATATTGGGGGCCCAAGAGAGATTTTACACTTACAGAAAATCTCAAATGAAAGTTTTTTTTCTTTTCTTGGCCTCAGACAGAGCAGCTGTGTGTACATGAGAAAGGGCAGGCAGGCACAATCATTGACTTATGCCATTCCAGATCCAGAGGAGAGAGAGAGAGAGAGAGAGACTACTGGGGTCCCAAGAGAGATTTTACAGTCACAGAAAATCCCAAATGAAAGTTTTTTTTTTCTTTTCTTGTCCTCAAACAGTGTAGCTGACTGTATATATGAGAAAGGGCAGGCTGTCAAAGTCTTTGACTTGTGCCATTCCTGATACAGAGGAGAGAGGGCGAGACTAGTGGGGGTTCAAGAGAAATATTACAGTTTCATTTTTCCTGGCTTCAGTGTGGCTGTGTATACAGGGCAAGGGCAGCAGGGTGACAAAATATATCTTTGACTTATGCCATCCAATCACAAATCACAATCACTTGTTAACATTCATTCACAATCTCATCCAGAGTTGACAGAGAGACTGCAGGTGGCCCAGGATAAATGTAGCAGTCCCAGGAATCCCAAATAATTTTTTTTTCCTGGCTTCAGTGTGGCTGTGTGTACAGGACAAGGGAAGCAGTGTGGCAAAATAAATCTTTAACTTTTGTCATCCAAGGGGGGGGGGAGAGAGTATGAGAGAGAGAGTGAGAGTGAGAGAGAGTGAGAGTGAGAGAGAGAGAGAGAGAAAGAGAGACATATACTGCAGGGAGGCCCATGATAAATGTAACAGTCCTAGAAATCCCAAATAAATGTTATTTTTTCCTGCTTCAGTGTGGCTGTGTGTACAAGGCAAGGGCAGTGGGGTGGCAAAATAAATCTATGACTTCTGACATCTTAAAAAAGCTAGAAGAACTTGGGGTAGCAGATAGTAAAGTGGGTACAGAGTTGGTTGAGGGACAGAAAACTAAGGGTTGTAGTAAATGGGGTGAAATCTAATGAGAGGTACGTCACTAGTAGGGTGACTGGGGCAAGTCCTCTTCAATGTATTCATTAGTGACATCAGTGAGGGCATAAATGGCAACATCACCCTGTTTGCGGATGACATGAAACTCAGTGGAAGAGTGGATAGTATGGAGGGAGTCAAACAACTGCAGGCGGACATTAAGAAGTTGGAAAGGTGGTCAAAAATATGGCAATTAATCTTCAATGCTAAGAAGTGTAAGGTGATACACCTGGGTAGGGCCAACCCCAAGAAAGAATACTGGCTAAATAGAGTCCAGCTGAGCTGTGTTGAATAACGTGATCTGGGAGTCATCATTAGGGATGACCTCAAGCAGCAAAGTCAGTGCAAAAAGGCTTACAGCAGGGCTAGCAGGGTGTTAGGATGCATTGGCAGGGGGATAGACAGCAGGGACAGGGAAGTGGATCTACAACGCCGGTGCAACAACAAAAACACCGATGTCCTCGACCATGCCAGAAACCTGTCAACACCCTCGACAGTGACGCGACTTCGAACCAACCAGCATGACCACGATGCACAATGTGGGGGAGTGCTGTGCCCAACCGTACCCCACAAACACCCCAACTAAAGATATCTAACTCCATATCGCACAGATAGTGGAGTTTCATTTAATTTCATTTTTATTTTTTATACTTGCAAGCAGGATAAGCAAAACTGCCCATTTTCACCAGCAACAAGTTACAAGACATACTTAAACGTACATAATATTACTCACAAACAAGACATTTAAGAATAATACAAAAATGGAAAAAAGGAAGCAGATGGCCTCCAGTGCAGGGCCCCTCAAGCTCTCCATGAGCCTCTTTCTTTTCTGTCCCTCAGAGCACTGCCACTCCTGGACCAGGGGAGTGGCATAGTCCATCCATGTTTTCAGGTCATCCTTCCTTACGGGCACTGGAACTGTGCCCGAGAAGAGTCTTAGTCTGCGGTAAGAGTTCAGGTGTACTGAGGGTATCACAATAGGGGATGTCACTACAGGAGAAGCTCTAGGGTGCAGGTGATGCTATAGGGGTCTGTAAGGGAGTGGTGTCTTCAGAAAGATCTAACATCTTCACTAACTCTTTGGCGGAACACCCTCAGTGGCTGGCAGTCTAAGCAATTAGTCTTTAAACCCCTCTATATTTGGGGATTCCCCAGAAGCAGCTGGGTCACTATGCAAATGAATGACCCTCCACCCTTTCTGAGACCCTTCAGTCAAAATAACAAGGGCACTCTCTCAGGATCTTTGGGGAGGCTACAGGAGAGGAGGGTCACCATGGTTTGGTCAAACAGATCCAAGTCTCTCCCTTTCACTTCAACCTTTCCCAAACACTTAATTTGTTCAACAGTCTCTATAATAGCTGCATTAGTGGTCCCTAATGAGATGTCCATTAACAAAATGGCCTGTTGTGGGTCTACCCCCTCAGCTTCGCTCCATCCCATCATACGGTGCACTAAGATCTTATAGGGAACAATCTTAAATGTAGGCGTGGCAAGTGCCTCCATTTTGTTGCACGTTTTAAGCATAGAGTTGAAGTACCCACTTCTGACCACTAGAAGGCGCAAATCCCAGTGGCTCCTCCAAGATGTAACCACTAGGGGGCACTACACCAAGGTATCCTACCCCTTCCTGGGTGACCAGATGCAGGTTGAGGGGCCTGGGTACTAGAAACATAGAAACATAGAAGTTGACGGCAGATAAGGACCACAAGACCCATCCAATCTGCCCATTTCTTTTTCTGCCTTATGAATGTACCATTGGCTTTTGCTCTGTCAATGGCCTATCTATTCATACTCATCTGAATTGCTCCCTTATGCCTATCCCATGCCTGTCTGAAGCCCTGCACTGTGTTCATATCCACCACTTCCTAAGGTAGGCCACTCCATGCATCCACCACCCTTTCTGTGAAAAAGAACGTCTTCACGTTACCCCTTAATCAGCCTCCCTCCTATCTCATGCTGTGTCCTCTTGTCCTGCTATTTTTCTTATATTGAAACATGTTAGACTCTTTCACCTTGTTAATGCCCTTAAGGTGTTTGATTGTTTCGATCATATCACTTCTCTCTCCCTCCTTTGCTCTAGGGTATACATATTGAGCTCCGTTAATCTGTCCTCATATGTTTTCAGATACAGTCCCTGCACCATTTTGGTTGCCCTTCTCTGGACTGCCTCAATTTTGTTAATGTCCTTGTGAAGGTGTGGCCTCCAGTACTGCACGCAGTACTCTAGATGGAGCCTAACCAGTGTCTTGTAAAGAGGGAATATTACCTCCCTCTTCCAACTTTTGATACCCCTACTAATACGGCCCAGCATCCCTCTAGCCTTACCTACTGCTTTAGAGGTCTGCTTGGATGATTTCAGGTCATCGGTGATGATGACACCCAAGTCTCTTTCTTCCCTTGTGACTGCCAGTGACTCCCCTCCCAGCCTATAGGTGGCTTCAGGGTTTCTCTTTCCTATGTGCATGATCTTGCACTTCTTTGCATTAAACTCCAGTTGTCACTCTTCTGACCATTTTGCTAGTTTATCCAGATCTCTGCTCATTCTGCCCACCCCATCTGGATCATCTACTCTGTTGCAGATCTTGGTTCTCATCTGCAAACAGACAAATCTTAATTCCAGTCCATCTGCAATGTCACTGATGAAGAAGGACTGGCCCCAGGACTGATCCCTGAGGTACCCCACTTATGACTTGCATCTCTTCTGACTGTATACCATTTACCGCCACTTTCTGTTTTCTGCCTGTCAACCAGTTTGCCACACAGTTGACCAACTTCTGACCCACCCTGAGCCTACCCAGCTTATTAATCAATTTTCTATGTGAAACAGTCTCGAAAGCTTTTCTGAAGTCAAGGTAGTCGACATCAACTGCTCCCCCTTGGTCCACCACTCTGGTTACCCAGTCAAAGAAACCTATGAGATTAGTTTGACAGGACCTTCCTTTTGTAAACCCATGCTATCTTGGATCATGTGCTCCTATGGATTCCAGGTGTTGCACTATCCTTTCCTTAAGGAGTGCCTCCATAATCTTGCCCCCTACCGAGGTAAGACTGGCAGATTTGTAGTTCCCTGCCTCCTCCCTGCTACCACTCTTGTGGAGCGGGATCACATGAGCCCTTCTCCAGTCTTTTGGGTCCTCTCCTGTGCTCAGAGACTCGCTAAACAGTTCTGATAATAGCTCTGCAAGTTCCACCCTTAGCTCCTTTAGTACCCTGGGAGGTATGCCATCAGGTTCCATTGCCTTGTCCACCCTGAGCTTATTGAGCTCTTGTAGGACCCTTTCTTTTGTGATGGGACTCTAGTGCACACCTCCCTCCCCCCGTGTCCATGGTGCTGAGCTGTGGGCCCTGCCCTACCTTCTCTTTAGTAAATACTGAGCAGAAGTATCTATTTAGGATAGATGCTTTTACATGGTCCTCCTCCTCACATGCCCCCTTATCCCCTTTGATCTTAGCAATACCCCCTCTGGACTTTCTCCTTTCATTAATGTATCTATAGAAAGTCGTGTCACCTTATTTTACTGTTTGTGCTAGTGTTTCCTCAGTTTGGACCTTTGTCTGCCTTACTGCCTTCCCTGCTTCCCTTAGGGAAGTTTGGTATGCCTCCCTGTCTTCATCCTGCTGCGTTCCCTTATATTCCCTTATATTTCCTGAAGGCCAGACTTTTGGATCTGACTTTTTCTGCTACTGTTTTTGAGAACCAAAGTGGTTTCCTTCTTCTTTTGCACTTCCTTTTCTCTCTAACACAATGGGATGTTGCTTCAAGTATTGCACCTTTAATGCTTGCCCACTTTGCCTGTACCCCCTCACCTGTATTTCTTTTTGCCAGAGCTAGCTTAACTCTGTTGGTTATCTTATCAAAGTCAGCTCCTCTGAAGTCCCATATTTTTGCCTTGGAATGGGATGATTTAGTTCTAGTGGCCAAATTGAACCATATCATGTGATGGTCACTGGCGCTAGGTGACCTTCTACCTGGAGATCTGTGATCCTTTCCTTGTTAGTCAGTACTAGATCTAGGATAGCCCTCTCTCTTGTGGGTTGTTGTACCAGTTGTTTGAGACCCTCCCCCTGCTGGGAATCCACCATGGGTCTAGTTCTGGCAGATGTTCCTGCTGGTATTGACCAATCTGTATCTGGCATGTTGAAGTCTCCCATTATCAGAACCTCCCCTTTAGCTGTCATGTTTTGTATATCTTCTAACAGTAATGTGTCTATGTCCTCCCCCTGGTCTGGAGGCCTGTACACAATCCCAGTTCATATGGCTGTCCATTTCCTGTTTCCAGGGTGACCCACAGTTCTTCTGGCTCCTTATGTGCATTCTGAATTTCTGTAGCTTTGATATTTTCATTGACATAAAGGATCACTCCACCCCCCTTTTTTGCACCTCTGTCTCTTCTGAACAGTGCATAGCCAGGTACTGAATTGTCCCTAGTATGGTTACTGGTAAACCATGTCTCATTAATGGCTACCATGTCCAGTTTAGCCTCTGTCATTATTGCCTGCAGGTCTGGGATCTTGTTTCCTAGACTGCGAGCATTTGTGTACATGATTTTCCATTGGCCAGATTTCAGTGTATTAGTTGTTGGGCAAGGTCTAGCATTTCCTCTGTGCATCGTATGGGGAGCTGGACCTTTTTCCTTACCTGGTGATGCAAATAAACTACAAACATGCTGAACTCCTGACCACTAGCTGAGGGGGAAGGGGTGTTCTTCCCATTCGACGTATGGGGTGCTTCACCCCTCTCCCCATTTGCTAGTTTAAATATTCTACAAAGGCGTCAAATTTGTGCCCCAATGCACTGACTCCCTCCTTAGTCAGATTCAGTCCATCAAATTTAAAGAACTTTTGCTCCCAAAACCATTGCCAGTTCCCTACTAATTTGTGCCCTTTTTCCTGGCACCAGCCCTTGAGCCACATGTTTAGCTCCCATCTCCCCTTCTCTGACTTTCTGTCCATCTTTCCACCCCCTCCCAGACTAGCAGGATCTCAGAGAAGGAGATGCCGGATGAAATGGATGATAGTTTGTCACCCAGCCTGGTCAGGTGTTCCTTGGTCTCCACAGCTGTCTGGCTGGCGAGATCGTTAGTCCCTATGTGTACCAGGACATTAATGTTTTCTCCTGCTTCTTGAACAATTTTAGTAATGTGGTCAGTGTCTATCCACACTGATGTACCTGGGAGACATCTAACCATTACCCCTGGCTGATGATATGTATCAACTCCCCAAATCATGGAGTCTCCTTTGATCAGCAGTTTTTTGGATTTCCTTTTTGCTTTTCTTGTTTTGGTTCCTGCTTTGGGTGAGTTTTGTTGTGCTAGCACCTGTGCTGCAGTGTTCTGCTCTGCAGTGTCCTCTGCCCCTTTGTTTGATTTCGGAGATAAAGGCAGATACCTGTTTGTAGTTTTCATATGGTTTGTGGAGGTGATATGTTGGAGAGCACCGATTAATAGGGCACTGGATTTGCCCCTCCTAACAACCTGCCACCCTCCCGGACCAACTACCCTCTGCGGTCAAGGTGCTTCTGTTGGATGTTGGGGAAATGGCGGGCGTTTCTTATATTTCCTCTTGAATATGCAATTTGAGGTGCCAATCTCTGCCCATGCTGCCTGGAGCTGAGTCCTTAGATCTCCAATAGCCCAGCATGTAGGACAGTGTCCTAAATCCTGTAAAACTGCCCTTCTGAAAAGTGTCCTGCAGTACCTGCAGTTAATGATATCCATTCTAGATAAGTTGTTGGGTTTATAACCTGGTCAGAGTAATTAGAAGGAAGAAAATGAAAGCAAAAGTTTGATTTTGTGTTTTGTTTGTTTGTTTTGCATAACTTGTTATAACAAGTTAAATTACTAGTGCCCCTGTAAATGAGGTTACTGTGTAGACACCCCTCCGATCCGCCCCTTCCTGCTTTGCTACAGGAAATGTCTGGACTGTGCTAGCCTATAAAAGGAGTGTAGTGTGGGGTGGTTAGGGATGGGGGTGGGTGGCTGGGCCCTTCCCCTGCCGAAAAAAAAGAGCCACGGACAAAAGAAACAAGGAGGTAAGAGCAGAAACAATCAGCCAGCAACAAATGCAGTAGCCCTGAAAGCTTATCCTAATGATAGATAAACTGTAAAAGCTGTAAAGCACCACCTGTAATAATTCCATAGAAGATATACCCTGTAAGAAACACTTTGCTAAAGAGAAAAATAAAGCAGTAACAGAAGATTTATCTTGCAAAAGACAATTTGAATCAGAAGATTACAGCGGTAATCGGTAAGAACACACCTGTAGGCACACCCTGTAATAATGCAGCAGAAAGTATACACAGCAACAACAATTTGAATCAGAGAAAAATAAAGCAATAAAATGTTAGAAACAAGCAGTAACAATCCCTGTGAGTACAAAATAAAAATAACAACACACAGTAAATCTGCCTAGCCAAAAGAAGCCTTAATCCTTTTCCTTGCTCTGGTAAGGTTCTTTGCTCTGCCCTTTCTAGCAACCTAGAAGAAAAGAGCTCAGGTGAAGCTACAGTATGTGCCTTGGCCAACAAACCTAGTCTTCCACTCGAAGGACAGGGTTAGTGGTAACGTAGCTGACCTGGGTATAGCCTTCTGGGACACTATTACCCCCCACATTTCCCTCTAGTGGCCTACATTTGTCACAGAATACACAATTGCAATTGACACCTGACAACAGTTTTAACCCCACACTTGTTGCACTTACTACAAGGGCTGATGTAGCTGGCTCTGCCCTGGAGACTCCCTGTGAAAAAGATTCAGCACAACAACCAACAATATTTCAATACTGTTTGTATAGAGGTACACCACAACCAGTTTCAATGCAAAAATATTTAGATCTGATTTATTTAAGGGGCAGTAACAAGGAAGGAGGCAAAATCTAGTGGTTAATTCAAGATCTGAAAGATTCAGTTTATAAGGCATGCACTTAAAGGTCCCTGTAGCACAGTCACACACACCCTGGGTGCCCAGTTGGAACTACAGGCTAGCCGGAAGTGTTGCCTGGGGTAGGCCGGTGTTGCAGCTGGTTGGGGCCCTGTGATGGAAAGAAAACATGCATGCACTTTAACTCACAATTTGTAATCCAGAGCCGGATGGCTCAGTCCCAAAATGATTAGCAACAACAATTAAATCAGTTGATACACTTTGATTTGAGCTTTGTTGCAGGGAGCTACCCTGGTGTCTACTCACGCTACCCAGTACAGGATGCAGGAGGGATGAAATGGAGACCTCAGGATGAAGTACTGGCTTTCCAGGAGAAGCAGGGTCCACACGAAGCATTGTGGTGCCGATCCAGTTATTTGGTGTTGAGCAGGAAGCCGAATCCCCAGGTGGGTCTCTCATCAGTTGTTTCTCTGTGGTGTAAGCAGCTGTCTGGGCTGAGGTGGCAAGGTCTAGACCAGGTAAACAGTTCGGAGACCATCCGGTAAGTGCTAGATACAGCTTCCAGCAAGTGTGATACAGTCAGGCAGTGGGGAACCAAATCGCAATCCACTATCAACATTCAGCATACTTGTAGTAAAAGCAAGGTATATACCACAGCTCGGATGACAGTCTGGTTGCAGTTCACAGTGTCTCTGTGCAAACCGTATGCTCTGCAGCAGTCTCAAGTCTTGACAGGCCGATCGCACCAAGCCAAATCTTTGGTCCACTTCAGGAGGATTCAGTTTGTCAAAAATCAGGATCCAATCGCAAAAGCTACAAATTCAGAAGAAGTCTGTTATAAGACTCAATGTCTCTTCACTTATGAAGATGATAGCAGGCAGGCCAAACACAGCCTTTCCATCAATTTCCCCTGCGTACCACGCAGGAGCAGCTGCTCGAATCACTCGAGCTGTTCACTCTTTCAAATCTAACTTCAGACTGACTCACTGCTGCAGCAACTTGGGACTTTTCCAGTGATCCAAAAGGTTCAGTTTGTTGATCCATTTGTCTGTCACAACTAGAGCTCCCCCTCCAGGTCCATTTAGGTGCCAAAGGGCAAAAACTACAATTCGTACAGAAATTCACTCCTACAAGACCCTTGGGGACAGATTCCATTTTAGGGTCCTCAAAGGTACTGACTGATCCAAACTAGCAGTCCAGAACCAAGATTGTGGTGATTAAAAGAAATGTCCATGCTTCAAAGGAAGGTAGGTTAGACAAACTACAATATTATTGTTATTGCAGATAATCAATAAACAGTCACAGGTTCTTGTATGACTCCCTCTGCTCAAATAACGATGGCAGAATGGAGCAATAATACAACAGCCCATCTGGGACTCAAACCTGAAAATACTCAGCCCCTACACAGATTAATTATACTCTACAAAATAGGCAGCTCTTAAAGAGACAGGCAAGGAGGCTAACAGGGCATTCACATGCAGACACTTTTAAATGGCTAGGACACAGAATGCCAGCCTGGCAGTGGGCATTTAGGCAAGCCCAAGGAAGGCTTTTGGGAACCCCCATTTGTAGGGAGGGGTTACAACAGTAAATTTGTCCCTGGTCTATGGGTGTGGGTGGGAGTCATCAGAAGGACATCACATTAGTTAGAGGGATCTTAGTTTTTTTACAGGCTAGAATACTAATGATACAGGTATTTGTATCTGTCTCTCGCTCTCTCCTCTCTCTCTATCTCTCTCTCTATCTCTCCCAGCACACTCATGTCATGCAGCTGAACAGAATATGCCACCATTACAGGCTAGCCATGAAGGGGCTAGTGGTGAGTGACTGCTTTTTTATTTTGCAGTTTTACATACATTTTTATACAAATAATCCATTACATTATGTCCTTTGGACCTCTGTGTCAAATATGACCGACTTTGGCCACTTTTATGCATTTTTCAAATATTTGTCAATAAATCAGAAATAATCAGAACAATCAGAACTTCACCATGTTCTGGTTCTTACAGTGTTAGAACATCACTGAGTACTCTCAGCCCTAGTTACAATCCAGGATGCACGAGTGGGAACTGTTGACCTTAGTGGTCAACTACCAACTCGAAAGATGGGGTCATACAGAGTTAGACCTTTTTGTATCCCCACACAACACAAAGCTGCCATATTTCTGCTTATTCTCACCAGGGCCTGGAGTTTTCTGGCGAGATACGTTTTCCCTCTCTTGGAAAAGGAGGTTTCTGTATTCCTTTCTTTCCTCCCTCCCTTCCTGCTAATTCAGAAGGCACAACTTAAGCTGAAAATGGAGGAGGCAACTCTGATACTCATTGCTCCCCAATGGCCTCAGCAGATCTGATTCTTACTGCTGCAACAGCTGGCAGTGGAACCTTTGATACCTCTGCACCTGTGCAAGGGTCTACTGTAACAGGAACAGAGAACCCTAGTCCATCCAGTCCTGAAGTCTCTACATCTTCATGCATGTCTCCTGAAGTCACAGCCATAGCTCACTTTGGAGTTTCCCAGAAAGTGGCAGGTGTTTTGGATGCTGCTAGAAATCCATCTACCAGACATACTTACTCCATGAAGTGGCAGCGGTTTGCTTTATGAGCCACTTCTCACCACCTGGATCCATTTATCTGTTCAATCAATCAAGTTCTAGAGTACCTGCAGACCCTATCAGATTCATGCCTGCAGTATTCCTGAATCGAAGTGCACCAGGCTGCCATATCAGCCCGCATATCAGCTTTCCATGTGCCTGTAGATGGCCGCATAGTTGCTCAGCTGGAGGTGGCCTATTTGTTCTTGAGAGGCATTTTACACATAAAGCCTCCTATTCACAATCCAGTCCCAGCTTAGGATTTAAATTTTGTTTTGGAGAAGTTGGCCTTGGCTCCTTTTGAGCCAGCTGGTACTTGTGGCTTGTGATTTCTTTCCTGGACAATGTTATTTTTAGTTGCAATCACTTTTACTCAAATGTTTTCAGAGTTGCCTGCTCTAACATGAGAGCCTCTTTATCTTTTTTTATACTATGTATTTATTATATTTTCCATTAAAAAAAGTTTCTATATACATCAAATCAGAACTGTATAGAGATACATCAATTAAATGCTCTAAGTTACAAGTTCCATGATACATTCTGGACAGAGAAAGTTACAAAAAAAAAAAATAATATCTTTAGGCATTTTATATTCAGCAGTGACAATAAAGGAATGCAATACATTGTTAAGCTGCACTTAATGTGGCTTCAAATAGAGAGAAAGGAAAAAAAAAAATAGGGTATAAAAGTAGGGTCCGGGGTGAAATATACAGAGTCCATTTTTGCCATCTAAGTTCAAATGATGGCCATCTATCTGAACATCTAACTATAAGTTTTTCTAGGATGTAAATTTCCCCTATAATTGCATGAATAGTAGGGGGAGCACGTCGACCCCAATGTCTAGTAACAGCTTTTTTAGCTGCTAATATATAGGTAACTATTAAAGATCTTCTGGATAAGGGAAAATCTTCTGGTGAGACTGAAACAAGGACCAGTTCAGGAGTCAGTACTGCCTCTGACCCCACCAGTTCTGAAAAGGCCTCGGAGATATTCCTCCAGAATCCTGCTAATCTAGGTCATGCCCATAAAATATGAGCCCGATCAGCTAGGGGCTCCACACATTCCCTTCAACGGCTTCCTGATGCTCCAGGCGAGAACCTGGCCAATTTCGCAGAGTATGGAAATACTTACTTCTTGTCTTCCATGCAAATTCTCACCAATAGGGCCACCCAGAATACCCACTGAGAATTTAGTATACTTTTCCCAAATCTCCCCTGAGATTGGAGTCAGGAACTCCCTGTTCCAAGCTGCTAAAATACCTTGAGTCAAATACCTAGATAACTCTTGTATACTCCTATATAGCAAATCCAATAAAGTGAGTCCAGAGTTGCCCTCTCCAAGTGGTCATAGCTAGGGTCAGCAATAGAGGTGGGGGGTTAGGAAGCAAACTACAGGTTCCTTCCTTCTATTCTATACTTTCCCTCAATCATGTGTATAATGGGAAGTCATGCTGTGGGACATTAAAAGTCTCCTGAAGTTTGTGGAAAGAGAGAACTCCTGTAGCATCAATTATGTTAAAGATAAATGATAAACCTCCTTGCCTCCAGCAGGCCAGAGTATGTTCCAGCTCTAGAGAGGGGGGATTGGACTACCAAATTCAACAGGTTAAGATAAAAACTAACTGGTCCCAGCTCAGCAGAGTGGGTGAGCCTACACCAAGTTTCTAAGTTAGATTGGCTGCTGTCAGCATAAATAGGTTTCCTCTTGGCAGGGGGTTAAATGGAGTAAAAAGAGATCTGGGTCATCTTGTACCTTAATCAGACCAAATTCCAGAGTCTTCCAGGGTATATCATACACTAGATTACTCAAATTAAAAACTCTAGCCATAACAGTAGCATGCGCACATTTCTGAAGGTCTGGCAGATTCAGACCTCCCTTATTTTTAGGAATAATCAATGTGGACCATTTAGTCCATGTTTTTTTGCTGGCCCAGACAAATCTAGCTAGAGGTTTGTTCCATGATGGAAAATATATCATATCTGGCATAATTGGCATGGTTTGGAAGAGGTATAACACATGGGGCAGGATAGTCATCCTAATAAGGTCAACTCTAGAGTATAAGGGTAAGTGGAGCTGAGACCATTGGTGCAAATTGGATTCTATTTTTTGTGTGAGGAGTTTGTAGTTTACCAAGGTAAGGTATAATAATTGACGTGGTAAATATATGCCTAAATATTTCACTTTAGTTCTATTCCAGCGTAGGGACAGACGAAACTTTAAAGTCTGTGAGTGAGTAAAATGAAATGGCAAGACCTCCATTTTAGAGGAATTTATTTTGTATCCCGAGATTTGGGCAAATTGGTCCAAAACCTCCCATATTGCCAGAATAGAAGATTCAGGATCTGCCACTGATAATAAAATATCATCAGCATATAAAGCCAGCTTCCAAATCTGGTTACCCACTGGTTATCTGGTTGCCCGATATCCCAACAGAGTCCCTTAGCATCATAGCCAGCGGCTCAATATAAATTGCAAATAACAACGGCGATAAGGGACATCCCTGTCTAGTGCCTCGCTCCAATGTAATAGGGGATGTAATACTGCCATTGAGTTTTATATATGCTTTTGGAGATGAGTACAGCTGCTCCAACCATTTAACAAACTCTTCAGGGAAGCCAAAGGAGGTCAAAACCCACCACAAAAACCTCCAAGAGACCCCATCAAAGGCCTTGCATGCATCTAAACTTACAAGGGCTGAGGGGGTAGCTGATTTAATCATATGGTCCATTAAGTGAACCGTTCTCTGGACATAATCTGCAGTCTGGTGCATCCGAAGGAAGCCAGCCTGATCGGAATGTATCAAGCTTGGTAGTATAGTCTCCAGTAGGCATGCCCAGACTGCCATATAAAACTTATAGTCACTATTTAATACCAAAATAGGCCTATAGGAATCAAGTAAAGGAGGGTCTTTTCCTGGCTTCAAAATGGCAGATATAGCTGCTTAGGACCATGAAGTGGGGGGGGGGGGGGGACTCTCCCTTCTGCACCTCCAAGAAGACTTGTCTCAAAGGCTGGCACAGCTTAGGAAGGAACGTTTTGTACCCTTCATCTCTGAAACCATCTGGGCCTGGGCTCTTTAGAGTTTTACAATGACTAATAGCTGTCTGGATTTCTGTAAAGGAGATAGGGCTCAGCAGGGATGTCTGTTGGGACCTGGTTAGCTGTGGGAAGTTACGAGGTGACAAAAAATCATGAACAGCTTCCGGGGATGGAGGAGTAGGGTCCAAGTACAGTGTTGTATAGTACTGCTGGAATGCTTTCATGATTTTAGGTGCTTGATGGAGGATAGTGCCTGACTGGGGGTCACGGATCCGAGTGATGGCTGCGGACTGCTTAAAACCTCTAGTTCTTTTAGCTAAATTTCTAGTGACCTTGGGACCACCTTCACAGTAAAAAATTGTTAAGATATAAAAGGGACAACTGTGCCTTGTAATCTAAGATACATTGTAGTTCCGATTGTACCTGTCTAAACTCGGTTTGTGAGACCTGCTCTCCTCGAGCCGTTTTCCCATTAATTCCTGTAAAGTAGTCTGAAGGAGTTTGTATCTGGATTCTCTTTGTTTGTGCTGTCTAGAGGAGCAGGAAATAATCTTTCCTCATATCACCGCCTTCAGGGTATCCCAAAGGAGAGAGTCCAAAACCGTTCTGCTAGAATTCTCCTCGAGGATTTGAGTGATGCGGTCTGTCATTTCAGATTTAAATTCTGCATCTTTCAATAAAGAAAGATTCAGCCTCCAGAGGGTTTATTTCTGAGATCTACCTAAATATACCTTTATTAAGAGGGGGTATATGATCAGAAAGGAGGCAAGCCTCTAAAGAAATATCCTGTATTCTGTCCAGGAATTCCATGGAGGTAAAAAAGTAATCAATCCTAGTGGAGGTGCGGTCTCCATGTGAAAAAAATGTGTGACCTTCTAAGGAAGGGAAAAAATGTCACCAGGTATCTGTTAAACCCAACTTAGGGATCTGTGTTTTAAAAAGTTTTTGAGTAGGGGTAAATCTATGCTGTTTAGTGGGGGAGGAGGAGGAGTCTTTCTGTGAACACATGATCAAGTTAAAATCTTCAATTTGCATTAGTCCCTTTTGCAGCTCCAGTAATTTATTTAGAAATTGTCTAAGGAGTGGGGGAGAGGCACCAGGTGGTAAATATGCATTAGCCGGTGTAACCTCACTCTCAAACATTCATCCCTGTATTATTACAAAATACCCATTTTGGTCTTAGTATTCCTTTTCTTTTGAGCCAAATGAAGGAATGGATGGAACCCCCCCCCCATTGGGTGGAATGTCACGAGGGCCTGCGGTGTAGAGCCCTCCCTCCAACAACTGCAAGCAGGGATCCTGAACTAAATGAAGGAATGGATGGACCTCCCCCATTGGGTGGACAGTCGCGAGGGCCAGCAGTGTAGAGCCCTCCCTCCAACAACTGCAAGCAGGGATCCTGAGCCAAATAAAGGAACGGATGCAATCCCCCCCGTCGAGTGGACGGTTGCAAGGGCCAGAGGTATAGAGCCCTCCCTCCAACAACTGCAAGGCAAGTTCAAGGGGCGGAAGCCAGTCACATGGCTAGCTCTGAAGGAAGAATCACTGGTGCTTGGCACCATTTTTAAATTTAAATCTGGACGGCTTTTTTATCGGCCCACAAGTGAAGATATTCTCCTGGGTAGTGCTTGGCAGTGGTGGCTCTACACCAGGGCCCGCCAGGGCACGTGCCCTGGTAAAAAAATGCTGTGCCCCAGTTGATGCCCCATATGGTGCAGAGTGTTCCCCATTGTAGCACTATATCAGTGCCCTGGCTGCCATCTGTTGTGCCCCACCTGTGTCCTGGTAACCATTTGTGGCTAGAGCTGCTACTGGTGCTTGGACTAATGTAAGTCAGCAAATCCGCTTCTTCATGAAGTTAATTTCCTGAAGGAAAACAGCTCCTAGTTCTTTGAAATGTGTTAATTTACTTGTTTAGTGCTTGGATTGATGCTGTATGTTCCTTCAGTAGTAGCACAGGGGATTGTAGTCTGAAAGCAGTTAGCTCCTTAAATATTTTATCAGGGATTACAGGGATTTGTAGTCTCTTCTAATTCGAGCTTCTTTGCACAAGCCAGCACTGAGCCTAGCCCCGAAAATCCCTTTATTTTTCAAATGTGAAGCCTGAGCTCCTTTGCATAAGCCAGTGCTGAATCTAGCTCCACTAATCCCTTTATTTTTTTAAATGTGAGGCCTGAGGTGTATAGATTCACTAAGTTAAACTGCAGAGCAGCCCTCTCTCCCCTGTGCACTTTACCTTGATACTCAGCTGAATTAAAAACAAAATTTATTCCTTTCCCTCAGCCCTCTGCCTCTGAGACCTCCCTTTTTTGTTCACCCCTCCCCTCTGGTAGAAACAATTGGAGTCCTTACCATTCTTAAACCTTCTCCTCTCTCTCTGTTTCTCCACAGCAGAGATAATGAGCCAAACGAAGGAACGGACGGAACCCCTCTCCCCATTGAGTGGACAGTTGAAAAGGCCAGTGGTGTAGAGCCCTCCCTCCAACAACTGCAAGGCAAGTTCAAGGGGTGGAAGCTAGCCACATGGCTTGATCTGAAGGAAACCTCACTGACGTTGCACATCGGCTGCCCCACCGCCTCCACCACCACCCTCGCTCAACTCTCGCACTTATACCATCGATCACGTGCCTTTCTTAGCCTATCAGCTCACTTCTCCCTTAGCAGCTTATCAGATTCAGCCACTAGAGGTCAGCAACACTGCCTGGTCTGTCCTGTGAGTACTACGGAGTTCCACCTCACGCTCCTATCGCAGTCACACCAGTCTTATTTTCACCAAGTGAACAGCTAGTTCCCTGGGACCCTGACCAGATCTAGTCTGCCACAGAGATGAGTGGGAGTCCTTAAGTGCCCTTGGGTAGGAACTAACCTACAACCAACTCCACCGAGGAAAGTTACATGCAAGGTCCCTGTAGCACTACTGTATTCTTAACTGTAGCATGATTTCCCTAGAATTACCCTCCTTAGCAATAATATTCTAATAACAAAAAGAGTAAAGCTCTCTACAGGCTGTCCACAAATGGCTGCAAGCTCACATAAGGGAGGTTTATACAACTCCAGAAATACTTCCACAAGGTTTCTGCTGGTGGATTCTCTGCCTATCTAACTTCAGTACCACCACCAGCACAACACCTAAGTTCCCAACAGGGTCGGGACAGACAGCCAGGAACTCGCTACCCCCAAGGAGCCCATTACTCGTAATTCGACTGTTTCTCAGGCAGGAATCTGCTGTGAAAGCACAACTTGGAGAAAAGTCAGTAATTAATCCATGCCCAATAATTAATCCATGCCCAATAACTGCACTAATAAAATGGCCCCCGTGAGACTTCCAAAGGGCCCTGGAGTTCTCTGCCACAATTCTCATTGTGCAATCAAGTCACTTCCCTTCTCTCTCTTAACAAGGGTGTTCTCCTGGCTATTCTCTACATAATGTCCCTCTTCTGGGTGGACAGGAGCATAGAACAAGATACCCAGATGCTAAGGGGCCACAACACAATGATCACTCTACAACAGGTCCTTACAACTGGGCCTCGCCCCCTAGGACCAATTCCTTTCTAATATCCCATGAGTTGGTAAGAAAGGGAATATACTACAAGGCTCTTTATGCCACCCGTAAGTGGCTGCACAGCTTCTCCATCCTATCAGTCAGCCCCACACTTCTTTGCCTACTGGCTCTCCTGCTGCTTCAGACAGGAGACATACAGTCTAACCCGGGCCCTCCTATTGTAAATCACCTAGTTGCCTCCCCTCGAGACCCATACTGGGCATCTTCAAAGGGTCTCAGAATTGCGCATATAAACATCTGCAGCATAAGACCAAAGATTCTGGAGATACAAGCTTGGATCCACCAATACAAGCATGATATCCTTACTATCTCGGAGATCTGGCTCAAGGCCCACATCCTCGACCATGAGATCGGGGTCCTAGGTTACAACTCCTTCTGTAAGGATAGGGTGAACAAAAGAGGTGGTGGGGTCCTAATCTATGTGAAGGACACCCTCACGGCAATGCAACTGACACTGAACCCGGGAAATGGCAAGGATGGTTAATCCATTTTCATCCATTTAGCCCTTGGTCAGGCCAAGCACCTCACCGTTGGCTGCATTTACCACCCTCCAAGAACTGCTATGCAAGCCCTGGATTGTATCACAAAAACAATATGTAAGGAAGTACCCACTGAACTCCTAATCCTGGGAGACTTCAACCTAAACTGGGCCTCTCAACCTAAAAAGTCCTCCAGGCAGCAACCCAGTAGGCTAACCTGGAACAGGTTATCTCAGAACCTACCAGGCTGAATCACAATACTGGGAACCACTCCATCCTGGACTGAGCTCTGGTATCAAATCTCCACAACATCCAGAAGGCAGGCATAATGGCCGATGTTCTTGGTGACCACCCCCCTATTTTCTGCATCTGGAAGAACAGAGCACCAAAAGTTCCACCTAAGATACTCACCATCCATGACTATTCAAATTTCATGGTGGGACAATTTAACAGCTATCTAAGTAAATTGGACTAGAACCCGATCAGGCTCCTACCAACCGTGGATGAGGCTTTGGAATTCTTCCAAGACTCCCTCCTCAAGGCAGCTTCCATCTTTGCCCCGCTCAAGAAACTCAGGACAAAGGGAAGCTGCTACAAGTGGATCTCCCAATCTGTAAAATCTATGATGATTAACCGGGACAAGGCCTGGAAGAAGTTCCGGCGGTCTGGTCTCCCGGCAGACCTGCTGTCTTACAAATCTCTAAGAAACAAGAGTAAGAGATCCATTATACTTGTGAAGAAGGAATACATTACACACCTACAAGGTACCAACCTAGGGAATCCAAAGCGCTTCTGGTTCCACATCAATGAATTACTCAGGGGCAACTCCAAGGAGGCACCTTGCCTAATAGAGATAAACGGACAGCTACAGAGTGAAAGCCAGACAATAGTCACAGAAATTAGCAATTGTTTTACCAACCTTGATGACTACAAGGCTGGACTGCCTCCCGCTACACCGGCACAGTTATTGGAAGAACACTCCTCCTAAAAAGACCCCAATTCCACCTAAGACTTGTCAGGACAAAAGAGGTCCTTCCCCTCCTCAAATCTCTAAAAATTAAAGGCTCAGGAGGTCCTGATGGCATCAGCCCAAGGCATAATAATGGAGGAAGCACAGTCCCTCGCTAGACCTTTGACCTGGCTCATCAATAGATCCCTACTGGAAGGAACTGTTCCTCACCAATGGAAGCAGGCTAACGTGGTCCCCATTCACAAGGGTGGTTCGAGGGAACGCATCAGCAACTATAGGCTGATCTCCCTGCAATGCACTCTCACAAAACTGCAGGAATGGCTGGTTTATAGGCAGCTGAGGGACTACCTTGAGTACCATCAACTCCTTGCCCCCACTCAGCATGGGTTCCGGATGAACCATGGCACCAAAATAGCTCTCACCCATCTCACAGTGGACATCCTCAGTGCAATGGATGCAGGCAAGCCTACGGGCGCAATCTTTATTGACCTGTCCAAGGCTTTCGACCTTATGGACCACAATCTCCTGCTATCTAAGCTCGACAAAATAGGTCTTGATACCCACTCCCTGGGTTGGTTCAAGAGTTATCTATCAGGTCACTCCCAGCAGGTCACACGGAAGGGTGAGCAGTCAGATCCTCTACCTATTAAAGAGGGTGTACCTCAGGGCTTGATTCTTGGTCCTCTCTTGTTCTCTCTCTTCACAAATGACCTCAACCTGTACTGCGGGAACAGCTCTGTTGTTCAATATGCAGACAACACTGTAATCTATCGCTCAATGGACAACCTGCCGGACCTAGGCCCTCTGCTCCAAGCAGACCTAAAGACACTGGAGGCCTGGCTCACTTCCAATAGAATGGTCCTCAATGCAGGCAAAACAGAAGCTATGATATTTGGTCCCATATCTTTAGGGCAGGATAGGTCCAGATTCCTTCAGCTTAACTTTCTAGCGGGAACAACCATAAATGTGGTGGAAACCACAAAATACCTCGGGCTTACAACTGATCATGGTCTCACCTACAAGTCCCATGTAGACCAAGTAACCAGGACCATCCACTGTAAACTTGGCACATTATACCAGCTTAAAGGCCAGTTTATCCCTGGGGCAAGGCTGGCAATTGCCTCCAGTGTTCTGCTCCCAACCTTACCTATGCTGTCCCTGTTCTATAGGGTATGCCAAAACAAGAGTTTAACCGGCTACAGGTCCTGTACAACAAGGTTGCATGATTTGCCACCCAAAATCACCCCAGAAGTCATATCTGAGACTCCCTCACCCAGCTGCAATGGCCTTCCTTCGCTACGCATCTTCAGTACCCCCTCCTCTGCCTAGCATTCAAAATACTGAGTCCGGCAGCTCCCCCCAGTTTAAAAGAGACTAGCTCCCTTAGGCACAACTCTTGGACACATAGGACCACTGGTCAGCCTATACTAGCAACCCCCAGAATCAGAACAAATGCCGGCAGGAGATCCTTCTCCTTCACCGCCCCCTACCTGTGGAATAGGCTTTCATCTTCAGTTCAGGAAGCCCCCTCCCTATCAAATTTTCACACTAGGCTTAAGGCTCACATGTTGGAGACCAGTAGCTGCCATTGTCAAGGTATAGGGTAGTATTCCCCCTTCTTCAATAAATATCACTACCCCTCTCCCTGCTCACCCAATTAGTTTATTAGGCTTGGCCATGACTCAATTATCACAGCTAGATTGTCAAACAAGTTCTCAGATGTGATTTCGTAATGTGGACTGCCGCTATTACTGTGTTTCTGCCTTCACTGTAACTTGGTTGTGATTGCAATATCTCTGTAACAGGCTGCACACACAGCACCTAATAATTTGCCATTGTACCATGTCCCGGGTCGCCCCTGAAAAAGGGATCTTGAGGGCTCAGTGGCCTCACCCGGAAATCAAAATTTAATAAATAAATAAATAAAAATAAATGGAGTGGTAATAGGGATTAAAATTGTCACTCCACGTCTCTTCCCAGTTTTACTAAACAAAGAAAAGACTGTATCTGCCCCCTGCAGACAGCTTGGCATGCTCGCTCTGCGATAAGTGTGTCTCCTGCAAATAAACACAGTCCACTTTCTGCCTCTGCAAATACTGTTGCAGCCTGATTCTCTTTATAGGGTGATTAATACCATTAATATTCAATGATAATATCCTGGTCAGCTCTACCGTCATATTGAATATCTATAGAGCGAGGCACTCCTGACCATTACATCTTCTCCCCTTCCGAATAGGGAGCCCACCCTGAATAAAAGATTAAAATGTGTCAATGACTGCCCTACAGGAGTCACAAGAGGAAAGTTTCCAGTAGAAAGATCTTGTCCTGTTACCCATCTATGACCCTGTAACCTAAAAAGGATGTCACTGCTGTCCAAAAAATCAGAGATGTGTCTCATTATTGCAGAAAAAACAGATAAACTGCACCTTTTGACCCAGGTGCATAGAACAAAGCAAACTGTCTGGGTGAAAACCTTCCCAGTCTTAAACAATAACAACCATTGAACATATTTACAGCATGGTAACTCTTGTAAGAAAAGTTTACATTGTCGTAAGCTAAGGACTTCCAAATGTGGAAACAGAAACCAAAAACTCCAGATCCCCAAAGGAGCATGCTCCGGGGAATCTGAACTCTCTCTGAAAGTGAAGGGAATCCCTTAACAGCCTTGTCAGAGGCCTTCGAGGAATCAGTATGCTGTTCCCCTATAAATAAGGATAAATGAATTAGGGGTAAAATTAAAAAACTCCAAAAGAAAATAAGGGGAAGACTCCCCTTCAGCAACACATAGCCAGAGATCTACTTCCTTCTCTTCTTCCTGGTTAATCTGAATTTGCATTTCTAGTAACGAGAAACCAGTAAAAAGGGGGAATAGTGTGCTAGTACCCTGGAGGTTGCAATAATAATCAGATATTGTTTGACTGGCATAAAATATTCAGTGTGAAAGTCAGGTGAGAGTCAGTTCTGTTCATAGGTGGGAAGGGGGGAACGTCTCTCCACTCCACAGACAGTCCAATCAAAGCTCGGGGTGGTCCATTAAAATAGAGGGCTCGCCTCAGGCCCAGAGTCGGATTAGTGTGGAGAGAGATCCAAACCACTCCAGTCAGAAGTGCACCTCATCCCCATCATTACCTCACCAGCCGATACAACTATCCCAAACCTTGCAGATACATCTCTTCAGGTGTTCCCGCTGTCTGAATCTCTCCGATATACAGCCAGGGTGTTTTTAACTGCACCCAAGTCCCGTTGTTTCCCTCTCTGTCTGCTCAATCTAGTCTGCCAACCTGCTGGGCATTGCTCTAAGCCTGGGACACCAGAACTATGGTCTGGAAAATGTAGGCCCAATTTAGTAAGTTCCTCTTTCGCCTCTTGGGCCGTGGAGAATTCACGTTTTCATGAAGGCAGATGCATTATTAGTCGGGCTGGGTATGGGGTGGTGAATTTATGTCCTTCATCTTTAAGGACTGGGAGCAGGGGGAGATAGGCACGTCGCAGCCACATTGTTTTAGGTGCACAGTCATGGTAAAAATATATGCATGTTTGGCCATAGAAGACTTTTTGGCATTTCCAAGCCATAAGCAGAATGTGTTCTTTTATGGCATAACTACTGAAACAAAGGATTACTGACCTCGGAGGAAGATTAGGAGAGGAAGGTTTTGGTGCCAAGGCACAGTGTACTCTCTCTAATTGTAAGTTAAAATCCTATGGTAGTTCCAAAGCAGTATGCAGTAGAGCCTCTATAAAGTCCATTATGTTAGCCCCCTCCGAATTCTCAGGTAAACAATAGATCCTAATGTTCTTGCGATGCTTTCTATTCTCAGAATCTTCTTGTCAGTCCACTATTTGCTCTTGTGCTTCTCTGAGCTGTTGCACGGCCTGCTCCAACTCATGCACCCTGTTCTTCGTAACAGTCCCCAATCTCTCCTGATCGTCCACACTTTGTTCTAGCTGCATAACATCTCGGCATAGTTCACTATACATCTCCTTGATTTTGGCCCAAAAAGTAAGAATCTCTTGATAGATTAGGTCTAACTTGACCTTCTTTGCTTTAGCTTTTGGTTCTTACGCAGTGTTTTAGCGGATCCACATTTAGTATCAATAGGATAGTAGTAGTCTGTAGCAGCTGAGGCCTCTGATTCAGATCTGTCGGTGATCTCCTCCATCCTAATGTCTCTCACTTCCTAACCAGTCCCCTTTGATAATGTGTACGCTCTGCTGATTCTCTAAAGTAAAAGTTTGCCAGAAAAAGCAGAAAATTGCAGCCGTAGAAAAGTTGTAAACCAGGGGAAGCACAGGTTCTAGTTCTACGCTGCCATTTCTCAGGAGGTGGAACCCGGAAGTCTTAGCCTCCTTATTTGATTTTGTACAATGACAGGTGTCTTTGTGTTCTAATCCTAAGTTTCTCCCAAAGGTTATATCTGAGTTTACTTTAAATCAAACTATCCACCTGCCAGTGTGTATTAGCCAGAGCATGCCAATCTTGGGGAAGCATTGCCCCATGCCCTAGAAGTGCATAGAATACTCAGGTACTATGCACACCATACGAAAGACTGCAGAATGTCCTCACATCTTTTTATTTAATTTGCCCCTGGGAAAGAGGATGTCCCATTTTCTAAAGTGTGGTTGTTCAAATGGCTAGCAAACTGTATTACATTTTGTTATAGGAAGTATGGTAAAGAACTTCCTGGTGTGGTTTGTGGTCATTCTACCAGAGGCATGGCCACCTCTGTTGCTTGTTTCCAGAATGTTTCTGCTGCAGAGATCTGCACAGTTGCTGCCTGGAGTACTATCTGCACCTTCACTTAACACTACAATCTGGACATTGTCTCAGATAGATGTACTGAGTTTGGCCTAGCTGTGCTACAAGGCCTACTATCATAAGCCTATAGGCCCAAGCCACCCAGACTGTTAACTTTTGGAACTACTCAGTACTTGTTCCAAAGGTGTGGCCTGATGAATGTGATATCCTTGAAAAAGATAGGTCAGTTACGTATTTACCATAACAGTACATCTTCGAGAGAATCTCATCAGGCCATGCCATCACACACTCCTCCTTCCCCCCTTTTGGGTCTGCAACAAAGGATTCTTGTACTGCCGGCTCCATTGCTATATTTTCTTTCAAGACCTCTGTCCCACTTAATGTTTGAAGTGCTGGGAGCCCTTCTAGTTCCATAGAGTGAGGTCCTCCAAGCATGATCTCCAGCAGGAAACTGAGGAGAGGAGGGGCAACTCACGTTTATGTATACGCTGATGTCTGATGTCACTGTGGGTGGTCTCTGGCTGACTACTTACAAAAGTTTCCATGTGGTCCTAGTGCCAAGCAGGTATAAGTTCCAAAGGTGTGGCCTGATGAAACAGATTCTCTCAAAGATCTACTGTTATACTAAGTACGTAACTGTGCTTTTTTCACTTCTACATTAATAACTTGAAAAAATTATCATTTTCTCTTGAAAGACCCTCAGTAACCAATCCAAACCCTGAGACAACGGGGTGAATGGGGGAGAGTATGAATTTGTGCATTATGAGGAGGGTATAGAAATTAAAAACAACTGAAAAAGTTGAATCACTCCAGGGCTGCAGCAAACTCCGGGTGTGCCTGAGACCCTGTGCCCAATTCTTTACCAGGTAGGGTCCTGGTGGCACAGTGCCATGGCTTGCAGCAACTCTGGTCATGCACCAAACAGACAGCTTATCTGCAAGACTTTCTGCAAGCTGCAGGGTGGTCAGATGGCAATTGTGCCCACGGACAGCGATTGGTGGTTCTGTGGACTCCCCAGTCTCCGATGTCCCCCATAAATATTTATATATCTTCCCTGTGGTTTAGTGACCTCTAGTCTCCTGATCTCCCCAAACCATTTATGTAACAGTCTCTGGTCGTCTAGTGGACCCTCCACCCTGGCAGGCAGTGCCCCACCACCCTACTCCCCCATGAGCCAGCAACCAGCACAGCCCTCCACTCTCCACAACAGCTGACTGCTGACTGAACTGTCAAGGACTGCGTACTGTATACAGTATGTGCTCACTGATTGACAGCTTAGCTGTTAATTAATGAGTATGTACTGTATACAGTACGTGCTCCTTGACTGCTCAGTCAGTGTCCGGTCATGGTAAAGAGCAGAAGGCTGTCCGGTCGCTGACTCATTGAAGGGACATGGGAAGAGCAAGGTGGGACACTGCCTTTCAGGGTGGAAAGGGGGTCCACTAGACCACCATGGAATGTTATATAAATGGGTTCGGGGGAGATCGGGGATTGGGGGGACTGCTATATCACAAGAGAAGATATATAAATCTTTATGGGGACATCGAGGAAGTATCATTTGAAGTATGTGAGCACCCAAAGAGCACGGTCAACAGTGTGTGGTCAAAAGTGTGAATGTCAGATGAATGAGGCATGCAACTTAGCATTTGTGTGAAAGCGCATATACAGGAGGTGTCTTAACCGCGTGGTGTGAAAGTGATGTTACAGTAAGCAGCGAGGCTTGTAATTAGAGGTGGTTCGCTGATTTTATCCATGGCAGTATGGTGTTGTTATAGTAAATATACACTGAAGGAAAGAATTTCACTGGAGTGGTGATTCATGGTGGTGTGGTGTTGTAATAGTAAATCTATACTGAAGGAAATACATTTCAATGGAGTGTTGATCCACGGTGGTGTGGTGTTGTAATACTAAATCTACACTTGTGGTTACACACTGTGTGATGCTTTTCACTTTAAGCTCTTTTTGCTTTGGCTGTTTTTGAGAGGTTTGATTTTACTTTGTGGCATTTTGCCGACTCTGTTTTTTACCCCACTGTACTGTATTTTTCTCAGTTGGCATGGAGTCTATCAGGGATTGGGGGGTCCACTAGATCACCAAGGAAGATATAGAAATATTTATGAGGAATATCAGGATTGGGGGGCCTGTTAGACCTTCAGGGAAAGATATCTGTGTATTGAAAGGGGGATCAAGGATAGGGAGGGGGGAACCATGACACTTTGAAACTGTAATTCATATTAATAGCTATTTGAGTACCACAACTACTGTACCTATGAATTATACCGTACGGGGGGGCAGGAACAGAATGTGCCATGGTACCAAGCAGGCACAGCCCTGGCAGCTGCACAGTCTGACCCTTGGCCCCTGGCACAGTATAATACTGTACATAGGTACAGTAGTTGCAATACTCTAATAGGTATTAATACAAATTATGGAATTACATACAACAGCAAATACACCTCGCTGAGTGCTACATCACTGCTATTAATTCCCAACTGTCCCTCCTGCTTCCCATATGCCACCTCCTGAACCCCTTCTGCACCTGGCAGCCCAGTGTCAGACCCTGTTCCACTGGCACACATCACGTTAGACCACCTCCTGGCAGAGCTTTCAAAATACCAAAAAAGGGGATGTTGCAGCCTCACATGAGCACAAGCCCCATTGTGACCTGGCGCATCAAACGTTTTGCTGCAACCATGACACAAAGGGTCTTTGAAACAATTGCATCAGGATTGATATAGGCTGCATTTGAAAACTGCAACTTCTGCAAGTAGTGACACAACTCACTCCTTGCGTCAAAATCTTTTGACACAAGTCCCTTGTATCAGACTATCCTTTATGAAAAGGAGGAGGCTGGCAATTACTGTCTGGTAAGCTTCTCATCAGTGGTAGGAAAGTTGATGGAGACACTACTCAAACAGAGAATCACAACGTATTTGGAATCTAGTGGGCAGCAAGACCCAAAACAGCATGGGTTCATGGCAGATAGGTCTTGCCAAACTAACCTGGTCAACTTCTTCGACTGGGTTACAAGGATAGTAGATCAGGGAGCAATGTTAGATGTTGTCTACCTGGACTTTAGCAAAGCCTTCGACTCTTTTCCACGCAGGAGGCTGGTAAGGAAGCTGGACCACATGGGAGTGGACAGGGAGGTGGTTGAGTGGGTGTGTAGCTGGCTGAGAGGAAGAACACAGAGGGTTCAGGTAAATGTGGCATTTTCAGCTGAGAGGGATGTGACCAGCGGGGTACCACTGGGTTCAGTACTGGGTCCCCTACTCTCAATGTGTTCATAGCAGGCATTGCAAATGGGCTGGAATGTAAAGTGTGTCTATTTGCTGATGACACCAATATTTGCAACAGAGTGGACTCCCATGAGGGTGTGAGGAGTATGACTTCAGACTTGAAGTAACTGGAGGAGTGATTTGAAACATGGCAGCTGAAAATTCAATGCCAAAAAGTGCAAAGTCATGCACTTAGGCAGAAACAATCCCAAAGAGGATTACAACCTGGGAGGAGAGAAGCTAGCCTCCACCAGCCAGGAGAGGAACCTAGGGGGTCATTATATCAGAAGACTTGAAAGTGTGTGAAGAGTGCAAAAAGGTGGCACTAAAGGCAAGTGGCATGCTGGACTGCATTGGGATGGTATTCATGAGTCACAGGAGGGAGGTGATATTACCACTCTACAGGGTGCTGGTGCACCCCCACTTGGAGTACTGCACACAGTACTGGAGACCGCACCTCAAAAGGGACATAGACAGAATCGAGACAGTGCAGAAGAGGGCCATGGAAATTATTCAGGGACTGCACCATATGTAATACCAGGACAGGATGAGGGAAATCAACATCTACTCACTAGAACAAAGGAAGTAGAGGGGCGACATGATTGAGACTTTTAAATATATGAGGAGTATAAATAAGGTTAACGTTCAGGAGCTTTTCCAATTGAAAGAGAATGGTAGAACGAGAGGGCATGCCATGAGGCTGAAGGGAGGGAGGGAGGTTCTGGAGTAATACAAGACAGTAATGCAAGAGAGTTTACAGAAAGCGTGGTGGATCCATGGAATAGCCTACCCAAGGAGGTAGTGGGGGCCAAAACAGTAAGCGAGTTCAAGATTGCATTGGATAGACATAAAGGTAGCATATGGAAAGGCAAAGGAGGGGAGAGGGAATAGCACCAGGTAGGTTCTTGGGCAGACTAGATTGACCTTGTGGTCCCCTTCTGTCATCACTTCCTATGATTCTATGTTAAAAATCAGGCCCACTGTCTCATATTCCAAGTGTATTTTGTATTGTTTTATGTCTTGTTTTGCCTCCACAATTTTTTTGGGAGCCTCATTCTAATGTAAAGCATTTCATCAACTAGAATTTCTATTAATTTGAGAGAGAGTATGGTTAATTTCTCCACCCAGTGTTCCACCAGGCAAAACTGTTCTGTGCCAGAGGATGGGGCCTTATCTACTGTAGGTACAGTGCTTGTTGGATCCAGCCTTGTTCTTTGCATTTAGTTATACATCTGTGGTTGTATAAGATACTATTCCCTAAACAGAGAAGTGATTTAAGCCGTACAAAAGTCACGTTATGGTAATTTTTAGCAGAACTCACCTATTTTTCTTGCTGCCCAAAAATCTCATTGGCCCTTAAGATTCTATGGTCATCAAAGTCTGCATTCCATGGAAATGCAGTACTCAGTGATATGTCTATATATAGGCTGGTGCTTTCAATATATATGTGTTGGCTGTTTTCCCACGGGCTGAAATTTCCTATGCACTGTTTCATGATACAGGACTGTCACTACAGAAACAAAATCTGATCAGAGCTGATATGGCTGTGAAGAGCTTTTGGGATGCTTTTACCCATTATCTCTAATGCATTTGCACAATTCAGATCTGCTGAGAGGCAGTTTCAATGTGGTCTTCCTTTTACTCATTTTTACAGTGTGTTTTCCTAGACTATGCCTGCTGATTCCTATATATTTAGCCTGGATAGTTCACAGAAGACATGGTATCTTATTTTCAATGGGGCTTTACATCTACACAATATTATGCTGATTGCGTAAAATCAGAACACACTGAAAACAGTATTTTACATCTGGACTAGGCTACCCTGAATAAATACACTATAACAATGGTAAAATCATGACTCTACTGAAAAATATCCCTTAGACCTATAATGTCATTCTGACCAATAATATCATCGACAGTTAGGAACCTCCCCCACACAGAGAACACCAGTGCCACGACCTCTGCCTCAGAGGTTGCCTAGAAGTAGCAGCTGTTGGACCAGAGTGGGCTCAGGGAGGGTAAGGGTGGTGAAACAGAGGCGCATCCCTTCAGACGTACCACTCCACAATCCATAAACCATTCTGGTGGAGTATAGTTCCCCTATGGAGGTACACATGGTGGAGACTAAGGAGGTTGCTGGCAACCGTCACAAGGGAGACCCACAGGAAGGTGGCACAGGACACTACAAGGAAAGAAATCGGCTCCTGGTGGGGGAATCATTTATCAGGGAGATAGAACTGGGGGGGGACAAGGGAAAGTGAAGTAAGGAGCCTGCCTGGCGCCATGGCTTGAAGGGACAGGAAGCGGATTCCGAGGATCACGACAGCAGCTGCACCGGAGACGGTGCTGGATGTCATTGTCCACCTAGAGATAAATAACTTGGTTGGGCATGGGATTAGAACAGTGCTGGAGGAGTTTGTGGAGTTGGGGAAGTGCCTTAGACAAGTAGCTCATACAGTATCCTTCTTGCATGTGCTGCCTGTCTATGGCATGGGTAAGGCAAGGGTGCTCCACACCATGCAATTCAATGAATGGTTGAAAAACTGGTGTAGAGCACAGGGTTTTGGCTTCATTGGGGACTGGGGTTCCATCTGGAGGGATACCCACCTACAGTACACTGGCACAATGGTCTGCATCTGTCCGGGAAGGGAACCAGTCTCCTGAGTGATCGTTTTAAATGCTTCATTGGCAAGCTTTTAAACTAGCCAAGAGGGAGGCACTGATAAGCAACAGGGAATTCCCAGCCTCCCCCTACAAAACAGGGTATTAAATGAGGTAAAGACCAAGGAAGAAAGGTCAGTAGGGAGCAGGACTGGGGTAAATGGAGAAAGCAAAGTCAGTAAGGGCAGGGATGGGGTTACAAGAGGTAAAGCCATCAAAAAATGGAGAGTAATGAGTACCAATGCCCATAGTCTGGGTAACAAGCTTCCTGAACTAGTGGCCTTGATGGAAGAGGAACATCTGGATATCAAGGCAGTCACAGAAACATGGTACACACAGAACCATGACAGGGATGTAAACATATCAGGGTACACAATCAACAGGAGGGACAGGGAGAGTAAAAGAGGAGGAGGAGGAGTAGCTCTCTACATAAAGGAAGGAAGGAATCAAAGCAATAGAACAAAAGGGTAAACAGGGAGGAGAGGAAGCAGTGTGGGTCAACTTGGAGACAGGCAATGGTACCACAGTCCACACAGGGGTTGTATACAGACCCCCATCTCGGGGGAGGAAATGGACAAGAAAGTGATAGATGGTATCCTTAGAATGGCAGTAAAAGGGGAGATATTTTTGATGGGGGATCTGAATATGCCAGATGTTAACTGGAGTGCATTTGCTGCAGCCACATCAAAGAGCTCGGTCATTCTAGATGCCCTGCAGGGGGCAAGCCTTAGACAACTAGTATTGGAACCCACTCAGGAGGCAGCAGTCTTAGACCTGGTAATCTCAAATGGAGATGGAGAGAGGATCACAGATTTAGAAGTGAGTAGCCATCTGGGAACTAGCGACCATTGAACAGTATGGTTTATGATAAACACAGCAGTAGAGTCAAGCCATACAATGGCAAAGGTCCTAGACTTTAGGAGGGCTGATTTTGCCAAAATGGGTGAGTGCCTAAGGAATGCACTAGCAAATGGGCAGGAAGGAGAGGTGCAAGAACAATGGGGAATAATCAAAACTGCCTTCACTGAGGCAACAAGCCTTTGTGTGAAGCAAATAAAAAAAGCAAAACGATGTAAAAAACACTGTGGTTCTCAAAAGAGGTGGCAGGGAAGGTTAGGGAGAAAAAGACAGCATTCAGGAAGTACAAGGAATCACAGAAGGAACAGGACAGAGAACTGTATCAGTTAAAGCAAAAGGAAGCGTGGAAGGCAGTCAGAATAGCACAGGCCCAAACCGAGGAAAAGGTAGCCAACTCAGTTAAGAAGGGGGATAAAACCTTTTATAGGTACATCTGGGAGCAAAGGAAGACCAAGGGAGGAATAGTGAGGCTTAATAAAGGGAAGGGGTGTGGGCAGATGGTGACTGTAAAAAGGCAGAGATACTAAACAAATATTTTTGCTCAGTATTCACAAATGAAGAGGGGGAGGTACCTAAACCAAACATTAGAAACACGCTGGATAGGAGGATTGATACCAGCCCATTCATAGAAGAAAGAGTTCTGAAAGAACTCTTAAAACTGAAGGTGGACAAAGCAATGGGGCCTGATGGGATTCATCCCAGAGTTCTAAAAGAACTAAGGGTAGAACTAGTGACACCTCTGACTACCCTCTTTAACAAATCATGGGAGGATGGGGTGGTATCTGAGGATTGGAAGAGGGCAGATGTTATTCCACTTCACAAAAGTGGGAGCAGGGCAGAGGCAGGAAACTACAGACCTGTTAGTTTGACCTCAGTGATAGAGAAAATGATGGAATCACTTCTAAAGGAAAGAATTGTTCAGTACCTAGAGGCCAGAGGGGCACAGAACCCAAGGCAGCATGGATTCACAGCGGGAAAGTCATGTCAGATGAATCTAGTAGAGTTCTTTGACTGGGTGACCAAAGTAGTAGATCAGGGAGGGGCTGTGGACATGGCCTACTGTACCTAGACTTTAGCAAGCCATTTGACACAGTCCTACGCAAAAGATTAATATACAAGTTAGCCAGCCTTGGAGTGGGTCCCAAGATGGTAACCTGGGTAGAAAACTGGCTGGAGAACAGGACACAAAGGGTAATAGTAAACTGAGTCCTCTCTGAAGAAAGGGGGGTTACTAGTGGGGTACCGCAGGGTTCAGTACTAAGACTGGTCCTCTTCAATGTCTTTATAAGTGACATTGCAGAGGGACTGGAAGGAAAGTATGTCTTTTTGCAGATAACACAAAGATCTGCAACAGGGTTGATACACAAGGTGGGGTGGAAAGGATGAGAAGGGACTTGGCAAGGTTGGAAGAATGGTCAAACGTATGGCAGCTTAGATTCAATGCTAAGAAGTGCAAAGTAATGCACCTAGGAAACAAAAACCCAGGGGAAGAGTACACAATGGAGGGTGAGATACTAACAACAACAAAAATGGAAAGGGACCTGGGGGTAGTCATATCAGATGACCTAAATGTGGGCAAGCAATGTGACAGGGCAGTAAGGAGGGCTGGGGGGATACTGGGATACATAGGGAGAGGCATCACCAGTAGACAACAGGAAGTTGTTATCCCTCTGTACAGACAGCTGGTGAGACCCCGTCTGGAGTACTGCATGCAGTTCTGGAGACCCAGTCTCCTCAAGAACATAGACAAAATAGAGGCAGTTCAGAGGAGGGCTACTAAAATGGTGCAGGGTCTGCACCAGAAGACATATGAAGAGAGACTTAAGGAGCTTAATAAGTATACCCTTCCTCAAGGAAAGGAGGGAGAAGGAGGACATGATGATGCAAACTTTCAAGTACCTCAAGGGAATCAACAAAGTCCAAGAGGGTAGCATCTTTCAGAAAAAGAGGTGTGCAAGAACAAGGGGGCACAATTTGAAGATAGAGGGGGGACGACTCAGAGGCAATTTTAGGGGGTGGGGGTAGGAGAAAGTAGGCTGTTGGTTAACTAGGATCAGCAGCTTATTCATTAGGTAGGAAAATGGACAGACTGGGTGGGCCAAGCGGTCCTTATCTGCTGTCAAATTCTATGTTTCTAACAAGAGATTGCATCTGATCTGGGGCATCCTGAGTAAATACAGCGCAAATAAGTAAAATGAGATCCCTATGAAAATGAGATATAGCATCTCCCTTGCACTATCCAGGATACAAAATATAGGATAAGAAGTATGTAAAGGAAATCTACTGTATACTGAACTTCGCTGTGTTCACTGACATAAACAGTTGCATTCTCCCGACTCAATATTATCAGGAACAAATGACCTCGCTGGGGAGACCAAGGATCTAATAGAGGACACTCTGAAAAGTCTGAACTGTCTGGAAAGAACTGAGCAAACTCTTTGCACTTGGTGACTGAAGCAGCCCTCACAGGAGCAAGACCGGCTGGATGGAGAAGTTTGTCCACCACCCAAAAAAAGCTAAGCAAGTCGGTTCTTTTCAGCCACAGCCTCCTTGGACAGAAACTCTGCCTTCCTATGGAAGAGTGCCCTTTGATATTCATCACAGTGTATATTCAAAGCCAGTTTGTCCTCCTCTGCCCCTGATCTCCTCCAGCACAGCTCCAACCTCTGCCCCCTTGCTTTCATTACTCTCAGTACATCATCATGCCATGGTGATCAGAGGCATGAGATTAGTGGACGTACATGGATTGGTGCTAGGAGGTCAGAGGCACCACTGCCAGCCCTATTAAAAGCTGCCACTGCCTCCTTCAACCACCCCCCCAGTACATGCCGCAAAAATACTTGAGTACTCCAGTACCAGCAAAAGTCCTTTCAGCCTAAGCCCTCACAAAAGGCAGTATTGGACCCTCGCCACTGGAGGTGGACTATCAAGGGCAACCCTGAAGTCAAACCCAATGGCGCAGTGATCTGACCAACTGATCAGATGCACCTTGAGATTATCAGTCCCAAATCCCATGGAGAACACCAGCTCCAGAACAAGCCCATGATGATGATTCCCAGTAGCAACAGCTTGTGCTAGCCCGTGATTTCATTCTCTGGAAGAACTCCTGACCACAATGTGAAGATTCATCAACAACCCAGTCACTGAAGTTGCCAAGGATAATCGACCTTGGTGACTCCAACACTCTGTTAGTGATGATTATTTCTCACAGAAATTCCCCCTTGTTCCCTGGAGGTTGATGAAGAAGTAGGATTCTTCAACCAGCACCTGGGACCCCATGCATGGCCACACACTCGAACGATAAGGTGTCTTCCACAGCGTGCACCACCAGGTTCAGCTCAGTTCTTAAAACAGATGGTAACCTGGGTGCAGTGCTATAAGTTAATAGGGCCACCAAGGGGTGTCTATTATGGGATAAGGAGACGCAGAGTGTGAGGTTTGGGTGAGAGAACTGCAAAGCAAAACAGTTCAAAGCAAACCTGAGTGGTTCTGTCTGTCCAAACCTCACAAGAGGAGTCTCCTGTACTATAAGAGACACCTCCAGAGGCCCAATCAAATTATTATAGATCACTTGAGTTTAGCTCAAGAGATTTATAATAAGTGTATAGTTGTTTTTTGTTGACTCGCACGCATGCGCAAGCAACATCTTGTGGTAGCAGCACATTTCAGAGGCATGTCAGTGTTGTGGCAAATGCAGGGGATGCTTTAGTGGGTGCATCCCTCGACTGCCAATCAGTGAGCATGTTGAAAGGAATCTGCCACTGCAATCAGGTGCAGTTTCATCATTGCAGCAACTGATGACAAGACTCCGGCCATGCGCATTACAGTGCACAGTAATGCGCATGGCTGGAGTTACAAGCAACATGTTTGCTCAGTGTACCTTTCTTGGTGAAACATTTCAATAAATAATGTAGCTGCAGAGCAACTTTCCACAATGGTGGCTCCTATCACCTGCCACACAATCCTGCAAAGCCAACATCGGGGGTGCCCATTCCCTGTGTCATTATGTATCCTTCCCCATTAAATGTGGCACACTGGGAAGCCACCCCAGTGTGCAGAAACATGGCAGCTTCTGCTGCCCACCACACACTCCCAAAAAAGCTGACATCAGGGTGCCCAATCCCCATGTCAACATGTATCCCCCCTCCTCCCCATTAATGTGGCACACTGGGAGCCCACCCCAGTGTGCCATATATTTTTTTTTTTCTTACGATACCAGGATGCCCAATGCCGGTGTTGAATGGGTCCCTCCCCCCAAACCCTTCTACATGATTTGCTAGCATCGGGTGCCCAGTCCCCATTTCAGCATGCCCCTCCACTATTGTGGCACACTGGGAACCCACCCAGTGTGCCCACATTAGTAACAAAAAACAATTTCTCTGTGAAAGAAAACCGTCCTCCACAGTTTTTTGTACCTGTAAAAGAAACAGTCCATCGTTGTGTCACTGTCTCCTCCCCATCCCAACCCTCCCTCTGTCACCCACCTCTCCGCACCCCTCCATCCCATACTTACCTCTGGAGGTCAGGTGCTGTCATCTTCTGTGGACCGGGACACGTCTGCACTCTGCAAAGCCGAACTGCAAAATTAAGAATCAAAGGTTAGCTGTATAATGGGAATTAGTGTGGGGGTTCAACTTAGTTTGATATCGCAGCCATTTTTTTAGAATTTTGGCCCCAAATTTTCAACATGGGGTTCTTGGGACCATACCTTGTGAACACTGGCACTGTCATTTTATTTCTTGGTCCCGAAAGGTGATTTTGTGATCGCTGCGTGGAATCACCTTTTTGGACTGATTAATGAAATGATTGTGCCAGTGTTAAAGAGGGGAGGTCCCAAAAAGCCCATGTTACAAATTTGGTGAATATATTCCAAACAATGACTGTGTTACAAGCAAGTGTTGAGCAGCTTCTACGCACGTTTGTAACTTTGCCAGTTTTTAATATTTTCACCCAAATTTTCAACATTGTCATTTTTTCACACTTCCTTATGAACAGTACAGTTGTCATTTTTCACATCCTTCCCAAAACGTGTTTTCTTGCCTGTGGTGCAGAATGATGCGGTTGCTGTGGGAAATCAACTTTTGGGACAGAGTGACACAATCACAGTGTCACTGTTCATGACAGGAGGTCCCAAAATGCCCATGTCGAAAATTTGGTGGAAAAATTCCAAAACATGATTGCGTCACGGGCATGCATTGCACAGTTTCTATGTACGCTCTTAACTTCACCAATTTTTTATATTTTCACTCCAGATTTTCAGCATTGCCATTTTTTCACAGCTCCTCATGAACAGTACAACTGACATTTTTCACATCCTGCCGAAGGTGTGTTTCTGCACCTGTGGCACTGAATGGTACACTCGCTGTGTGAAATCACCTTTAAGGGTTGAGTAATGAAATGATAGTGACACTGTTCATGAGGTGGGGTCCAAAAAGCCCATGTTGAAAATCTGGAGGGAAAACAGCAACAAATGCCCAGGGCGTTAGGGTTTCTAACCATAACGCCCCACCCTGTAGAGACTGACAGGCATAGGGGCTATAACTTGGATTCATAGGCCATAATGCTCACAGCATTCCACCCCAACCCCCCACCATGCAGCCATTGATAGGCATCAAGGTGTGCCTTGGGGTCTTTGGCCCTAACATTCACCATATTCTCCTATACTGCACCCATCTCAACTTGTTTCCTTATGGAACAGGGTGAGCATAACGGCCGAAGACCTCAAGGCACACCGCAACACCTGTTGCTGTCTGCAGGGTGGGGTGATGTGGAATGGCATAAGTGTTATGGCCGTTGACCCAAAGGCACACCCCCAAATGCCTTTCAGTCTCTGCGAGAGGGGTGAGGGTTGGCGTTAGTTCAATATTTCACTGTTATTCTCATTATGCATCTCTCTAACTCCTGCACCACCAATGCCAATGCTAGCAAGCCAACATTCAGCATTGACAAATACTTGTTTTTTATTTGATTCTGCCATACTCCTTCCTGGTGCTGAAGTGGAGTGCTCCCTACAAATGCTCCCACACAAAAGTACACTGTACATAGGTTAACAGATATAGTAACTCATCATGCTGATTGGCTGAAATCACATTCGTGATTTATAGTTTAAGGTATAAGCTTCAACAGCATGAAAACACAACATACTACTCTGGATTGATGGTGTCATCATCCTCAAACAAGGGAAGAACCTCCAACATGAGCTGCAGACAAAAAGTAGACACACTCGGGAAGCCCGGTAAAGAAGAGATCTCAACATGGAAGAGAGGAGAGCATGAGGGAACATGATAGAGACCTACAAGTACCTCACAGGGGTGGATGTGGTGCAGGAAGACAGTTTCTTTCAAGTATGAAAGTCACCAGGACTTGTGCGCTTGCAATGCAGCTGGAGGTGAGGGAGTTTAAGAGGATTTGAGGAAGTACTACTTCATTTAAAGGGTGGTAGATGCCTGGAATGAACTACCAGCAGAAGTGGTAGAAGCAAACACAGTGCAGAGAGGGGCATGGCTAGCCTCATACAAGATGGCTGCTTAGATCAGTATCTGCTCAGTCCTCAAGGAACTTCATCCATCATCATCCTCTAAATATTAACAAATGGATAATTATTTATTTATTTATTTTTGAAATGTTTCACCAGGAAGGCACTCTGAACAACAAATTGCTCATGTTCTGGTGTGTCCTGATGGAGGGGGTAGAGGGGAGTATTATAATAATAAGCCAGATACAATTACAAGACAGTTACAGAGCAAGCCAGATACAAATACAATACAAATTACATACATAAGTGCAAAACTAATATACAGTATACTTCATGAGCAATCAATGTCATGCTACAGAAGGTTTAGTATGCACTTGAGTTGTGCCAATTATCAATGCGAAGCTAAGTGCTAGGGAGGTGAGTGAGAGAGGCATGTGGCTAAGATGGTAGGTGAGGAGTTGAGATAGCAGGGAGGGAGGGAGGAAGGGTATGGAGAGGAGGGAGGGGCAGACAGAGGAACTGGAAGCCAAAGGAAAAAGGATTTAGACAACAGATAGAAGACTAGGAAGAAGGAAAGAGGGGTGGGGGTTAAGTATGGGAAGAGCAAATACAGGAACAAGGATCTAAGCTTCTGCTGGAAGAAATAGGAAAAAAGAAGGGGAGATAGGGGATTAAGTATGAGAAGAGCAGGAGCAGGTTGAGAAGGGGAAGTTTTTGAGTGCTAAGGAAAGGGAGTAGGAGGAGGAGGAGTGGTGAATTTGGGGTGATAAGGTGGTAAATATAATCACACCTGCAGGTAGTTAATATCTCGTTCTATCAAATGCTGTAAATAATTTTTCAAAAATCCGCTGTTTCTCTTGCCAAGACCATGAGGACTGTTTCATGTTCCTGACTGGCAGCATGGCTGCAGGAGGCAAAAGCAAGTGGAACCCGTCAGCAGTAGAAGAATTGTTTACCCAGCTGCTTCTGCAAATGTTAGAAGTAACCATGACTTCCCAGCAAGCAACTCAAACCATCAACAAAGTGGAATCCAGGCTGAAGATTGTCTCACACAATCTGGCAATTCAAGAAATCACAGCCACATTTTGAGAGGAAGACCACGCGGTTTTATGTGATAAAGGTGAGTCTCAAAGACCACCTATCACATAGAGTGAGCAAACTTGAGCCCATAGTCAAAAAGGTGACAGATATTGTACCGATTGTTGCAAATAGCGGCGGTCAGGACAATGCCAACTAAATCACACAGAATATTTTTTATGCGGGGGCTACCCCGAACCTAATAACCAACTCAAGGGAGTGCGAACCACGGGGCAAGTTACGGATTGTAAAAAAAAAAAAACTTGTCCTGCATGTAGTCAGACCCAAATCCGGGTCTGCTTGCATCGCAAGTGGTGGTGTACACCACTACGCTATGCAAGCAGCTCAGTGGGAATCGGCCACAAAGGATGCTATATCCTGTATAGTGAGTACAGCTCCTTGCTGTACTCGCTATACAGGATATAGCGAGGTATTGCACCACTCGCTCTCTTGTAGAACGCTATTATTGAGTCACTTAAATGTGCAGCACTCAATAATAAGCGCTCTACATGGGTGCTACCAGACCGTGCCATTCAACAGTTGCAAGATAAGATCGACGACCTTGAAAACCACAGTCAGAGAAATAACCTTTGAATAATGAGTTTCCCAGAAGGCGTGGAGCTTTGAGACACCATATCTTTCCTACAGCATGCTTTGCCGATGACGCTCCGTCTGAAAAGGGATAATCATTTTGATATTGAAAGGGCTCATCCCTCTCTGCCGAGAAATGGAGAGAAACCTAGGCCCATGCTGGTAAAGTTTCTGAGTTATAACACCAGGCAATATATTTTGGTGAGATCAAGAGAACTGGGTCAGCTGCACTGGCAGGACCATTCTATTTACATTTATCAAGACTTTTCCAAAGATCTATCATTCAGATGGTAGGCATACACAGAGGCCTGCCATGCAATTCATGGAATCAGACTAAAATTCTCTCTTAGGTATACAGAGACTACGCGTTTACTTCATAATAGGGTACCTTTGATGTTTTCTACTTCAGAAGCCTTAACTGATTTCTTACAAAAATATTGGCCTCAAAAAATGCGGAGTACAAGGCAGAGCCCCTACAGAACAAGTACCCCACCACCAGCCCCTGTGGAGACAAGGCCCCATTACAACAAGGGGAAAAAGAGATGTAATGCTGAGAGAACTACACAGATGATGTCTGGGTCCTTCTGCCATGGTACCATAAAAGGCATCAAAGTTACAAGCACTACAAAAGGGATCCACTTTCTGCAAGTTGCTGTTCCTGAAGCAATAGTGGAGACAGGATTGCTGAGGTCCACCCAGATGACTTGGGCATGCTTCTTTTGCACAACAGGTTTGCTGTGCTTTGACTCATCAGACACAAAACATAAGGCCATGAAGATTTCATCACAAGGGACTCATCCTGTAATTTCATGGGTGAACATTGTTTTAAAATAACACCTGGGAACCAAGCACCAGTAACTACTGCAAAAGACAACCTTCTCCAGTCCAGCTGGAGGGAGATCTGGCTATCGCTACCCAGAACTGAACCCAAGATGGACAGTCCACCAGACAATGATGATAACAGATAAGTGGAGTCTTTTTTGTTGATTGCGGGAGAAAGGGGAATGGAGACGGGGGGGCACATAGAAACCCTGGCAAGGAAACATAGGACATACCCTGGGTAGCAGCAGTGTTCAGAGGTAGAAGCTAGGGTGGAATAACAACCTCCTCCCTCCTATGTAAATGATTGCACAGTGAGTGAGTGTTAAGAGACGTTTCTCCTCTCCAGACCCCCTTTACCTAATCTGATTAACACTCCCTTATACATTAGCAGTCATTGCAGATATTGTTTCTTGTTTTATTTTAAATGAACAAGCATACCACTGGTAATGTGCCTTGCCAAGCTACACTAACAGCAAATGCACGGACAGCTAGATGGCTCTGACCACACGGCCAGGCAGCCCTTCTCCCTTTCCCCTATGTCAATGTAACCCACACTGCTGGGAGGGCTCCTAGCTGAAAACCCTCACTTGTTTGGCATCCCGCTTTAAACATAGAAACATAGAACGTGATGGCAGATAAGGGTCTGAAGACCCACTCAGTCTGCCCTATATTCTCCTTGATCCTAATGTGACACTTTAGACCCTACTCTGCCTTTGATTCCTCTCCACTCCCCCTTTGCTATAGGGGCACTAATCCTGTTCTGTGGATAGACTGAATAATCATACTTCCCTCTCCGGGGATTTGCTTGTGAACTTTTAACAGTATCCAGTCCCTGCATTCTCAGGGTTTTCCTTAGAGGTCCAGCCAGAGCATGTACTCAACACTTTTCTTTCCACGGCAACATGACGGACCATAAGGAACATTGGATTACTGAATTATGTCCATAATTTCTCCTCCCTCACCCCTTTCCTTATCTAGTGACACTGCTTTATGGAGGGGAGGGGGCACTGACTTGAACACATTGTGTATCTGTGCCAATACAGATGATGGGGTCATAGCACTTCAGACTGCCATAACTGTACCCATATATGTAACCAGTGATGCTTTGATGGTAGCACGTATGGCTAATGTGTATTACTAACTGCATATGCTTGATTGGCAAACACACATAATTAGCCAGGGCAAAATTTGAGACTGTCCCACTGACCCAGTCAGGTTGATCCCACCCCTTCCCACACATTTTCCACACTTCACCTAGGCAGAGGACATAGGGGGTGAAAGTTACAGAGTTGGTAGGGCCATAAAAGATGCATACCTCTAACAAGGGTCATATTATGATCCCTACACCCACTATAGAGCAAGACTTAATCCACACCACCCAGATACCCTAATGGGTGTCGAATGTCCCTTGCAGTACAGCACTCTCCTTTACTTTGGAAAGAGGCACTGTATACTGTACAGAGGAAGTATTTTTGGGACAGCTGTAACAGCTATAGTAGGGGTCTACCTGCATCATATCTTATCTTTATCTGATGTTAGAAAGCCTTGAGGGGTACCAGACCTCTTTGGCCAGTTAAGGTTGTTGCTCTGAATTTTTATGACTAGCCGAGATAGGCTCACACTCTCGACTGGCAAATGTCTCTGCACCATGCTCTTAGGGATGAAAATGGGGGCCTTGTTCAGCATACCGCTGCTTTCCCACAGCCTTTTATGTCACCTTAAATTCTACTCTTTGGATTTTGTAAATAGTGATGTTGATAAGTTTGTGGTTGGTTGGTTTGTTGTCCACAGAGATATGAATGTGAACTGGGAACTCTTCAATCCAAATTTGCAGCTAGAGTACAAGAACCTGTAGCAGGATCACAATCCTCAGGTGCTCAATGTTTCAACTGCCCTACCACTGGTATTTCTTACCGAGATAAACAGTACTGTAGATAGGTTGTTAACCTACAGACAAGCTGTCCACAGAGTGATAAAAGGTATTTATAATGGTCCCAACCCTGGAAGGTGTACAAAGTATAACAGCCCCCCCACCAGACGCAAGGCCCTGTATCAGATAGTACCTCCCCACCACTGGGTATGTCCTTGCTGCTGGTATTGACTTCCTACAACTTGGCCAGTATTTATCCACTCATTATCAGTGACAATGGGTGAAATTATATATCACACATGGGATGTACAGGGATTTTATACTCCAGTGAAATGCTATTGTGTCATTTCTGACCTTCGTCAGCCTCTCTACCCTTTCCCCTCAACAAGCAGCACAACTAGATGCCCATGCTTTCTATGGCAGAAGTTACACAAGCTCTCTTCTCCCTGAGTTCTGGCAATGCTCCTGGAGAGGGTGGCTTTCTGGATGAATTTCTGCAGGCCCTAGCTCCCATAAGTTCCGTGGTCCTTAGACAGGTCTATTCAGAGGCCGAAGCCTCTGGCATATCCCCCCCCCACAGAACCGTAGGAAGGTATTTTGGTGCCCTGGGCAAGAGATTAATTGTGCGCCCCCCCAGAAAAGAGCCGGGGGTCTGGGGTCCACAAGGCCCCCAGAAGCTCTGAGGCATTTACATGCTCTGAGGTGAGTTTTGGGGCTTTTCTTGAAGAAAAAACACTCTTTTGTTACATGTTCCCTACCCCCTGTTTTCAGGGAATATTTTGCTCCTCTGAAATATGAAATGTGGGAGACTCTGGTTGGAAAAGTAAAATAAAGTTCTCTTTTGCTAATCAAGTTCCAACAAATAACATTTACTACCAGTCTACACTTCCGTATCTTTCCTGATGCCACATTGCCAGCTAAGATGGCAGATGGCTTCTGCCATCTTAGCTGACAATGTGGCAAGAGGGAAGTGTAGACAGGGGGAGGATAATTGAGGGAGGGAAAAAAAAATCTTCATTAAAGAGCAGGTGTTCACTGTAAAGTTCCCAGCCCCTTACAAACATATACAGTAGCGGACCTGCTCCAGGGTTGAGGGGTATTAAAAATACCATGAGCTTCAGTCCAGTAAAAAAATTACAAGACCCTTAATGTGTACCCCAGGAAAAACAGCTGCTTCCTGAACCTGCTAACATGCCCCAAGGCAGTCACTGGAACACACAAAAGGGGGCTGTGGTTGCCTTAGCAGGTTCAGGAAGCGGCTCAGTTTTTCCTGGGGTACACATTAGGGGTCTTGTAACTGTTTTACTGATCTGAAGTGCATTGTATTTTTAATACCCCTCAACACTGAAGCAGTTCAGCTACCATGTCTGTTTGTGAGGGGCTGGAAACATTACAGTGCGCACCTGCTCTTTAAAGCGCAGCTTATGCCATTAGGACAACTTTAACAAAACATAATATTTAGACACAGCTCAGCTTGTATTTCACACGAGTTCTGTATTTCTCCTCCCCATTATTTATTACTGAGGTCATTTGCATAAAAATAGGATCTTTGCTCCTGAAGAGTTCATCCATTCCTGTTGCTTTCTCCCTACCTGATGTCATAATGCACTGCTTGTGACATCCCAATTACTCCATGGCAACAGGCTGTGATGTCACAACAAAGGACTATGACATGAAGTAGGCAGTAAATTGAAGAGGCAGATGAACTCTAAGGGATATAGAGCATGTTTACTTGGTATTACTTACTTGGTATGAAAGAACTGAAGAAAGCCAGAGCCCATCGAGACTGTTCCCCACACTATGTGGGACATTATTTATTTATTTATTAAATTTTGGTGACTGGGTAGGCCCACTGAGCCCTGAAGGTCCACATTATTTATCTATTATCCCTCAACCAAACATCTAATTTGTTTTTAAAAACAGTGGCAATAGTTGTCTCTACCAATTCTTGTGGCAAGGTGTTTCATACACTGGATGCTCTTATTGGAAAAAAGTTTCCCCTTTTGCTGGTTTTATAAGTTTTTGCTTCAAGCTGTTTATTATGCAGTCTCGGAACATGTCTCCTTTTGGAGAGCGTTAGACCACATTTTTCCATTAGATTTGGTGAATTTATTAAATTAAAAACCATGGGCTGGATATTCAAACTGCGCCATTCTGTGGCACAAGCCCTTGCGTTGCTCAAAAAAGTTGCGCAGGGGTATGGCCGGGGTGATATTCAATGAGTTGCGCTATTGAGCAACTCCTTTGAATATCGCCCCCCGGCCACAGACACTGTGCATGGTGCAGTGGAACTTGCACCACCGCAAGTGGTCAGAGTGGAGCATTCAGATGCGGTGGCGCAAGTTCCATTGCGCCATGCGCAAATTTCTGATATTCAAAAAGTGACATGCAAATGGGCCATAATTTATGCAAGGCACACGGGGGGCCATTTGCATCTAATTATGGCCCCATTTGCATGCCATTAGCATGCAGGTGCATCAATCCCCGACGACTTGCACCTGGTGCCCTGCCAGACAGCAGCCATTGGGGACTGACACTCCCTGCAGCCCGATCGCGGGCATGAAGTACATCTCCCCCCCCCACTAGCCCAATCATGGGCAGAACTCACCCCTCACCCCAGTAGCCCGATCGCGGGCGACACACTCCCCACCCCGACTAGCCCGATCGTGGAGCAGAGCGGAGTTCAACCCCGACTAGCCCGATCGCGGGCAGAACAAGAGTTCAACCCCAACTATCCGATCGCTAGGCAGAGCGAGTTCAACCCCGACTAGCCGATCGTGGGCAGAATGAGTTCAACCCCAAAGATCAATATCCCTGGTGGTCCAGTGGACCCGAAGCCCGATCGCAGGCATAAGAGTCAAATCCCCCAGGTCCAATTTCCTGGTGATCTAGTGGCCCCACCCACCCACCAACAGAGCCCCACCACCCCGCTCCCCCTCATCAGCGGCAGGCGGCAGCACCACACCCACCTGCCACCCCGCCGCCCACCGACTGACAGCTGGTAGGACTGCATGCCCATTGGTTCAGAGCAAGAGCCAATGGGCATGCAACCCCTCCCATACAAGGTGGGGTGGCAGGCGGGTGGGGTGCTTCCCTCACCGGCTGATGGGGAAGTGGGGTGGTGGGGCTCTGTGGGTGGGTGGGGTGGGGGCCACTAGATCACCAGGGAAATTGGACTTTGGGAGGGTTTGGCTCTTATGCCCACGATCGGGCTTTGCCGTCCACTGGACCACCAGGGATATTGGTCTTTGGTGGGGTTGAACTCCATTCTGCCAGCGATCCGGGCTGTCGAGAGGTTGAACTCCATTCTGCATGCGATTGGGCTAGTCGGGGGTTCAAGTATATTCTGCGCGTCGCGAGCTAGTCGGGGAAGTGAGATCTGCCCAAGATCGGGCTAGTCGAGGGTGGGAGTGTGTTCTGCCCATGATTGGGCTACTGGGGGTGGGGATGAGTTCTGCCCGTGATCGGGCTCTGGGGGTTAATCTACGTTCTGCCCGCGATCGGGCTACTGTGGGAGGGACATTATGTTATGCCCACAATCAGGCTACAGAGGTTACTATTATGCCCATGATCGGGCTGCAGGGGCACAGGGGAACAAGTAGGGCCACCCACAGGTTACAGCTGCTGTGTTGCACCCTGCAATGCGGCAGCTCACCTGTGGGTGGCCCTCAACTTAATCCTTTTTTTTTGGCTCAAAGTTGTGCAGGTGCAGGTAGGGGGTTGCGCCTGCACAACTCTGCACGGCCCAGCTGAATATCAGGCTGTGCAGTTTATGCATGGTTCCTCCCCTTCCGGTTGAGCATGCCTTCATTAGTATTGTGCTGTTGCTTAACATGGTTTGGGGGGCACAACTGCCTCCTGCTGAATATCGCAGAATGGTGCAATTTCAGACTTGCGCAGGCGCAACCATATTGCGCATGGCGCAACCCTTTTGAATATCCAGCTCCATAAGCATATCACCTCTTAATCTTCTAGTTTGAAGAGAGAAGAGACCAGTAGCTTTTAATCTGTTCTGATAATCCAAGTTTGTTAATTTTGGAATCATTCTAGTTACTCTCCTTTGAACCTGTTCAAGAATTGCTATGTCTTTTTTTTGGTTTGGATTCCAGAAAGGGGAGCCATAGTCTAGATACGGTCTAATGTATGCCCTATACAATGGAATAAGGCATTGCTCAGTGCGATTAACAAAAGTGTGTTTTATTTGCCTCAAAAGTCTGTTGGTCATGCAAGCAGTTCTAACACAGTGATCATTTGATGTAAGTTTATTATTAACATATATCCTAAATCTTTTCACATTTGATGAGTGAAGTGGTAGTCCGTTTATATAATATATCGTTTTTGGATTATTTGCACCGAAATGCAGTACTAAACATTTGTCTTGATTAAACTGCATATGATTTTCATTTGCCCAAAGTGTTAATTTTTCCAAATCTTTCTTTAATGCAGAAATATTTTCCTGATTATTAACCTTGCTCCCCAATTTAGTATCGTCTGCAAATTTAACCATGAAGTTATTTGGCCCTGTTTGTAAATCACTGATAAAGAGATTAAACAATGTTGGTCCCAAGACCGACCCCTGTGGTACACCACTTGTCACACTACCCGAATCAGACAAGATATCATTAATTCTGACTCTCTGAGAACAATTTGTCAACCAGTTTAAAGTCCAGTTGACAATATCAGGTGACAAACCTAGATTGTGCATTTTAGTAATGAGTTTTTCATGTGAGACTTTACTGAAAGCTCTACTAAAGTCCAAAAGAATTACATCAGTAGGGATACCCACATCTAGTAGAGTACTTATATTATTGTAAAAATATATCAGATTGGTGGTGCAGGAATACTTGGGAGTAAACCCATGCTGATTTGAATCATAAATTCCTAATTTTTTAGAATCTTGATCTATTAGAGACTTCATTACTCATTCCATTAATTTAAACTCACTGAAGTCAGGCTAATTGGATGATAATTTTGCACAGAACCTCTATTACCTTTTTTAAATATGGGAGTAACTATTGCCGAACAGCAGTCATTTGGTACAATGCTTTCTTGTAAGGATTTGTTGAAGACAATTGACAAAGGTATAGAAATATTTATAGAGGTTTTGATCAGAAACCATGGATGAATACCATCTGGGCCCGGACTAGTATTTTTTTTTTAGTTTTTTGATGCCATGTTTCCATGCAAATTTCACAGTAATAAGTAATGGTAAAGAGAATTCTATTAAATAGAATGCTAGCTGAACTGTACCTAAATATTGTTTTTTTCTAAGTTTTCTTTGAGGCATCAGCAGCTCTTTAATTGTATTGTATCTGTGTATGTATTGGGTATTGTGATGTGTGTATATATATTATGGTAGCACAGTAGTGCTACCATAGTTAGGGTTGAGGAGCATTTCTATGTTAAACCCAAAAGTTTGCACCTTAATAACTTTGCAACCATTTGACGGATTTGCCTAAAATTTGGAATACATGATAAAGACCCATACACCTTGGGATCTGCCAAGTTTTGTATCAGTCAGATACACGGCTGTGGAGTTATTAAGCGTGATCTGGGCATGCGTGTACGCTTTTTCTGGAATTCTACGATCGCACCTACGGGTCGCACGGTTTGCGCAACCAGCCAAAAATCTTCAGGGAACGTGCATCCAGGGTCCCTGATGTGCCTTTCAAAGATTTCATGAAAAAATATTAAATGGTTCAAAAGTTATTCAAAAAACAATTTCCCATTATAAGTCAATGGGAAAAGTTAACAGAAAGCTTCGACAGTGTGCTAAATGCATTTTACTTTCGCAAATGGCCCTGTTACTTTCGCAAATCCACCATCTTGTTTTCAGTTAGTGATCAGAAAAATGCTTGGCATTTAAATTTGGGACCCTCTAGCAACCTAATTCTTTTTGTATTCGCCTAGTTGGACCCTGAGGATGCTAGCCATGTCTTTATTCTGGGGTAAAACACCCCAGAAATATGTTTTTCAAATTTCTGGAAAAAGTACTTTCACAAAGTACTTCCATGCTCTCGAAAGTGTCACAAATTTTTGTGAAAGCTTTCGCAAATTGCGACAGTACTTTTCTAGTCTGTGGGAAAATGACAGCAATTCTTTGGCACTCCACTGCAAAAGAACGGTTTGGAGTTTTGGGCTGAAATTTGGAAGGAACGTAGCCGATATCTCACAGATGTGCCTTTCAGTATTTTGTAGAAAAAATATTGCATGGTGGCAAAGTTACGATACTCCAAAGTTGATGCTTTTTCCCATAGAATAGCATTACGGCGCCCGACACATTACAGGAATCCTTTGGCACCCTGCTGCAAAATAACGGTTTGGTCTTTTTTCCTGAAATTTGGAGGAAAACACAGCCAACAGCCCACAGATGTGACTTTCAGTGGTTTGGTGAAAAAATATTACAGGGAGGCAAAGTTATGGCACTCCGAACTTCTCTTTTTTTCCCATAGGATAACATATCGGCGTTCGCCGCGCCTTTCAGGGCCCGTATCTCAGAAACGGTGCAAGATATGGACTTTTCATCAGAAAAAATCTTAGCCCCCAGTACAAAGCTAGCCAGGACAGTCATAAATCATATGACTTTTAATTTTTTTTACTATGTCGTACGGTTCCTAAGATATAACCTATTTAGTATTCCAAGTCCTCATTTTCTGCTCCGATACCCATTATTATGCATACATTCTTTGTACTCACTGTCTTTCTCTATGCAGCTTTTGGGGAAACCAGCCTGTGTGCTTACATTACTGCTACCGTTGCCCTTTCCGCTTGTGGTTCCTTACCTGTTTCACTTACCGTTGATGTCTACGCCACCATGTGCGTTATCCTTTGCGTTTTCCTTTGCACTTGCGTTTCTGTTATTTTTTGCCATTTGTGTCTACAGTACTGTTTCTCTTTCTGTTTCACTTTGCATTACCATGCCCATTGACATTTCCATTTGCAGGCACCATGTTACTATGTGACAACACATCACGTGGTAGACCGTTCCTGTCTACGCCACCGTGTGCGTTACCCTTTCTGTTCTCATTCACGCTTGCATTACCATGTGTGCCACTGTTAGCACTTCTGTTTGCGTTGCTGTTCCTGTTACTATGCCACAAGACATCACGTGGCGGGAGCGTGGGACTGCGCTCCCGCCGCTGCATTACATTCACTATTTCTCGTTATCATTCTCAAAAAGAAGGGAAATTAGAGGCAAAAAACTCTGTTTACTGCATTAGTTAGGGTTGTTCCACAGCGACAAAAGTGAGGAAATTCGGTGTTAGGGTTGAAAACCCCTTGGACCCCCAGCCCACCCCCAACCGGCATTGGGGTGCGCATTGGGTCGTCGGTCCTAACTCTCCCCATTCGCCTAGCTTCTGCTACTTTACTCATGTGATGGGTGAGAGTTAGGGCTGGCGACTAATGCAGTGAGGGGTGGGCTAAAAATAGAAATCACACATGCCCCACAATGCAGCATGTGTGATTTGTATTTTCTTGAAACTTGGCTTCCCAGCCAAATGCTCCTAGTAACCTTGCCTCGTTTGCGCACAGAGGTTCTTTGTCTTTAAATAGTTTTTTATTTTAATGGGTTCACCACAATATATCCAAGGCACACTGTCTAAGGGTAGCTGGTCCATTCCACTGGGGTGTCAAACAGACGAGGCATACTGATGAGTCCTGGTAGGACGTAAACACGTGTCTATGCCCTGTTAGCACCTTTGCAAACTGTGTGAGAGGCCTTTCGCACCATGCAATTTTGCTTAAAGTTGAGACCAGCATAACATTCTGTGGTGATTTTCTTATGCAGCCCATGATGCTTTGTATTGTGGGGTATGTGTGATTTTGTATTTTCTTGAAACTTGGCTTCCCAGCCAAATGCCCTTTGTAGGAATCCTTGCCTCAGTTGTGTTGCGCATAGAGGTTCTTTGTCTTTAAATAGTTTTTTATTTTAATGGGTTCACCACAATATATCCAAGGCACACTGCCTTAAGGGTAGCTGGTCCATTCCACTGGGGTGTCAAACAGACGAGGCATACTGATGAGTCCTGGTAGGACGAAACACGTGTCTATGTCTTCTGTTAGCACCCTTTGCAAACTGTGCGAGAGGCCTTTCGGCACCATGCAGTTTTGCTTAAAGTTGGACCAGCATAACATTCTGTGGTGATTTGCATATACAGCCCATGATGCTTTGCATTGTGGGGCATGTGTGATTTTATATATATATATATATATATATATATATATATATTTTTATAGGCTTAAACACAACCAATTGACACTGCAGTGCCAGTGCTGCTATTGACCAGTGCTTGGCTGTCCTGAGTGCTGCAGCTGACTCTTTATTAAGTAGCAGTGAGTGGTCTGGTACCAAGTACTGGTAGTAGGAGATGGGGTCCAGGCTTGCAACATCACCAAAGCAAGAAATCCCTGCCCCTTAGAGACCACAACTGAAATGACTAGGTCCAGACTACCTCAGCTTCTTTTCATTACACTCAGATAGCACATTCAGACAGGTACCATTTTTTTTTAGGGTACTGGAGAGGGCATGCAGCAGCAGCAGCTATGTTTTTGAGGTCTGGGGCGTGGTCCCTGGAAGGCTGGAAATGTGTCAGTCAACTCTCACTGAGTGGACTCCTTGATTGGCTGACTATGACAGCACTCTTCCCATGCTCCTTAATTGCATGCCACAGTGGCTGGCAATATTCCCATGCCCGTGGGGGGCCTTAATTGGCTGCCTGTGGTGGTACTCTTCCCCACGTGTGGTCAGACAAAAATCTCAAAGTCACTTCTGGCTAGAATGAGAGAGAGAGCAATTTCATCTTTCTCCTGCCCTTTGTCTTCCTTGCAACTTTCTGTTTCTGCTTACTGTGAGGTCTGACCACACCCCAGAAAATTAACAGGGCAGGTGGCCAGTCATAAATTAGCAGACTTTCGGTTGTTGTTTGAAGATAGATTACCTGTATCCATTTTGAATGTCCCACTTGGTAAACTCCTTGATGACCATTCCCTCAGAACCACAAACATCAGCTGTCAGGGTGGCCAACTGGAGAGGGAAGGGCTGAGAGTGAACAGTGCAATGAAAGGAAGCAACAATGGGAGCTGCCAGATATGCCTTTCTTTTCAGTAACAGCCCTGTTCTCAGCTCCACTGTGGTCAGCAGCTTCACGTATTACGACATAAAACATATTGGGGAAATAAAATATTAAATAGAAACATATCAGTCATATTTGGAGCCAACAGTAGGGGTATCAGCAGCAGAGGGAGTGGGTTATTCATTTGGGATAGAGTAGGGTAGGGTTATTCATTCTGTGACAGGGTGGGTAATGAGTATCAGCTGATGAGAGGAGGGATAGGGGTATTTATAGTGGGACAAGGCAGGTATCAGCAGATGGAAAATGGGGTAGAGGTATTTGTATTGGGACAGGGTGGGTATCAGCAGATGGCGGGGTAGGGGTATTTGTATTAGGACAGGATGGGCATCAGTAGATGTGAGGAGGGTTTAGTTGTATCCATGTTGGGACAGGGTTGGCATCAGCAGTTGGTAGGATGGGTAGGGGTATTCATAGTAGCAGGGTGAAACACAGAAACATGTTACCTCCCTCTCGTTAACTCCCCTGCTCCCGCTCACCGTACTCCTCCTTTGTAGAACTCCACTTCAACACCAACAATATGAACAGGTACTCCAGGCACACGTAAAGAAAATAAATGATCTAAAGAGAGAATTTTATGCAGGTTTCAGGCTACAGCACAGCATGCTGCAGCCCTGTGAGCTGCATACAATTCTCTCTTTAAATCGTTCTTCTTTGCGTGCTGCAGCTACCTGTTCATCTTGTTCACTGGTGGTGTTGCGGTGTTGAAAGCGGAGTTCTACAAAGGAGGCAGTGATGAAGAAGAACACTGATGCTCCCCCCCCTGCCCCCACCGTTACACCCACCTTGGACCCTGGAGAAAAGTACTAAAGGCCAAAGCACCAGGCCACCAGTTCCAGGAATTCGAGAATTGGAAAACTTCTACTTCTGCACCAGGCTGCCCCCCCTTATTGGAGGACCATTTTCTGGCTGAGTTTGTTCCCTTCAAGAATGAAATCAAAAAGGAACTTGCACAGGAGTTTAAAGCACTTCGATCTTCTCTGGGGACCTCCAGGCAGCAAACAGCAAAGGAGAAGGGTCTACTTAATCTCCATGGAGCACTGGAAAGACAACGTTGATGCAGAGTTTGACCTCCGCCGGAAGAACACTGTTGGTCAGAGGTGGCACCGCCGTAATAAACTAATAATCCTTGCCCAGAATCCTTGGTCTCCCCAATAAAGCATAGGGCTCCGAGTGGTGCCTGCCATCTCTTTGAAAAGCACACGCTAGGACCCTCACTTTTGAATACTGCGAGTACATTGCTTATTATGTCTGGTGCCACCACAGGGGTTCCGACTCCCCACAAGACCTTTTCTACTCCAATTGCTGAATTTCTTGAAATGTTTGCACCAGCGCGTCTCATGTGACCCCCCCCCCCCTTGCTGGTCTTCAGCATTTGTCCCCTGCTAACAGATAGTTATAATCACACAGTCAAGTCAACTCAGAGCCAAAAGAAAAAACAAAACAAAAAGAAAAAAAACCATTTAAAGAGGTAGCACTGCCATAAAGTGATTTAGAAAAAAAAAGCTTCAGAGATGAAAATTGCGCCCCTCAGAGACTTCGCTGATATGGGAGCACCACCCACCCACCTTCCTCACAGTGCTCCTTCCCCAACACACACACACACATACTTAGAGAGGCAACCATTACAGTACTGCCTAGAAAGGGAAGGATCCTACACTACCAAGTAGTTATAGGCCAATTTCACTAATAAATGTGGATAGTAAAATATTTGCCAAGGTGCTAGCCAGCAGACTTAATCTGCTCCTCCCATAATTAATCCACTTCTCGCAGGTAGGGTTTGTACAAGGGTGCTATAGTATAGATCATAGCCATTAATTTATAAATCTGATACACACAGCAAAGAATCTTCTCTCTCCATCAGCCACAGTGGCCATTGATTTTGAGAAAGCATTTGACTGCTGAATGGGACTATGTGCTTTCAGTGTTGACCCACATGGGGTCTGAAGACTGCTTTCAGTCACAGATCCACTCTCTATACTCTTCTGCAACGACAGGCATTCTTATCAATTCACTTCTCTCTGCCCCCTTCCATCAGGAGAATAGTATGTGACAGGGCTGACCCTTGTCTCCACTCTTCTTTGTCCTAGCAGTGGAACCTCTGGCTGAGGCCATACGACAGCATGAGGGAATTTAAGGTCTACAAATTGTTATACAAAGGTACACTATTCTTATGTGCACTGACAACCTCCTTGTCCCCCTAACAGACATAACCCTGTCCTTAAAGCCTCTCCTACAGTTCAATTACAATTACAATTCCAGTAACTGTAGTACTGTTTGATGTGTTACATCTACCAGTAACTGTGACCAATGGACATAATATATGCCCCCATCTCTCTTTCTGAAGCTCACAGCACATGATGTTTTCCCCTTCAACCCCCTAGTTTTTTCTCCGCCTCCCTTTCCTTCTCTCATTTTGGTCCTCCTCTCCCCATGGTTCCTTCCCCCTGCCCCTCAATTCTGCCTAGCCAGATAGCCTGCAGCGAAGGCCTCACCCTCTGTAAATCCACCAATACCCCTCTCTCTTCCACTGAACCTATGTTTTTCTCTGTTGGTCATTTACATTGCCCTCTGATTGCACTCCTTCACCTCCTATTTTTCCCTTTCTTGGTCCTGTCCTTTTCAACAGGCACTGGTTATAGGCCCACCATCCTAAAAAAAAAAATTGTTGTTTTTCCCACCTGCAGCACTTACGATAAGAACTGTCTCAACATGCTTGCATTTGTTACTCCTGTAACCCTCTTGTTCCAACCTAATTAGAAAATAGGTCAAAAAATGCAAAGATTTTCCTAGTTTAGTAAGTGGCTAGTGCCCAACAGCGGGGGCCCAACTGAGCCATCCTGTCTCACTGTCCTGTGCAACAATTTCTGTAGGTGCAACCCCCCTAACTGGTTTTTCTATTTCTGTGGGTGCAACCTGCCATTTTAGACTATCTGAAGCAGTTTACTGTGTCAATTAAAAAGCTCTATTTTTCCCTATGACACTGTTCAAATAAAGCTATATTTTAATGTAAATGCAATATTTTCTGAATTTTTTTTTAATTTCTAATAAAACTTCTCCATTTTATAAGCACAATACGACACTCTGGGGTATGTGTCGAACATATATTACAGCATGGCTGGGGCTGAAGTCACTCGGTCTGCAGCCTCATGACTTACTACACCCCAGCCGTGCAGTAATATATGTTCAGCACATACCCTGTCATGTCTTATTGCTTACACAATGGAGCCCAGGATCCAAGGCAGCATGGATTCACAGCAGGAAGGTCATGTCAAATGAATTTGATACATTTTTTTGACTGGGTAATGAGGGAGGGGCATAAGGGGGAGCAGTGGATGTCACCTACCTAGATTTCCTATATTCCTAGTATACCTAGATATACCTAGTGTGGCCGCTTTGGCTGTGACATTCTCCTTCCTGGTCTCAGTAAGCGAGGGGGCTACTGGACGGGAGCTTGCGGCAAACAGCTGATTGAGGGGCAGAGACTGCACCTTTAAAAGCACTTGTTTAATATTGCCTGAATTACAACTAAAGGTGCTGCTGTGACCATCTACAGATGCTGCTCTCAGTGTTTAATCTTGTGCCTGCTGTTAATTGCAGAGTCTCCTGAAACATCTAAGCACTGCAAGACTTCTGTGCCCTAACTTCTTAGGAAGTTTTTATTAGAAGTGAATTTTGAGCTTTTGACTTTTCCATTAGCAGATTATATCCTCTCACCACTAGAGGGCTATATCTCTATCTCTATCTCTACCTCTTATCTCTATCTCTATCTCTATCTCTATCTAGTACGTAAGCCATGTGGGTTCTCTCTGCCTTTCTCTCGCCTCTCCTCCTCCTTGCCCTGCCCCCCCTCTTCTCTCTCCCTGGTCCTAGCCACCCCCACCCCACCCCCACCACCCTCTACTCTGGTTTCCACTGCTGCTCCAAGGGAACTCTCCACTTCCACTCAAGACTTGTGCTTGGTGCACCGTTTGGATATTCCTGGTTACTTAACCCGACCACGACTCTCAACAAGTGTGGCCACCTCTCTACACTGTACCACCTTGCAGTCCATATGGGATACCACCTGGAACCTTGCAACCTCTACTCCCGGAAACAACGATCAAAACTATCTCTCAAAGAGCTGCGACTCTGCTCCTTAAAACTCCTACTCCTCCTCCTTCTCATCTCAGGCAGCATCCATCCCAATCCTGGCCCTAGAAGCTCAGACCACACACAAACTCCAGGTGCCCTTATCCTTGCAACCATTAATATCTGCAGCCTACTACAAAGCTGGATGCACTCCAGAGTCTTCATATGCCAACACAACCCTGACATCCTTGCAGTGGTGGAAACTTGGCTGACACCTAAAGTTCCTGACTCAGCAGTAACAATACAGGGCTACAATGTCCACAGGCTGGACCGGATATCCAAAAAAGGCGGTGGTTGCGCAATCTATATCAAAGACTCCCTGTCTTGGCACCCTGTAGCAACTCCATCACTTTCTTCCTCGGCCTAGATTCTGCCAATAAAAATAATTCTAGGTCCCAACCATGAAGCCCTGACTATTGTCTCCATATACATCCCACCCAGGGCCCTAAACATGGATTCAACGACGTACTAAACTTTATCAACTCTCATCCTCCTGAAGCTGAACTTATTCTAGTAGGGGATTTCAACATAAACTGGTTAGCATCGAGCGCCAGTGCCTATAAAGACTCCATCTCAGCTGCTAACCTCACGCAAATGGTAAACTCCCCTACTGAGATTAACATTAAGTCTGGCACCAGTACCCTCTTGGATTGGGTCCTCACCACTCACCCCACAAGGATTTCTCATATGACCATTCTCCCAGACTCTCTCAGTGACCACTCCCCAGTCATGTGTGCATGGTCTAACAAATTCCTTAAGCCCCTTCCCAAAATTATCACTAGCAGAGTCCTTCCTTGTGGAAAGCTTCCACATCTCAAACAACACCTACTTCTACAAGACTGGCTACCCATCTATGAAGCAACAGATGTTAACTTGGCACCTGATCACTTCATCTCAATTTTCAACAAAGCCTGCGACCTCTTTGCCCCTGCTAAAAGGCACAAAACAAAATCTCTCTCTAACCCATGGGTCACCACGGCTCTTCTCTCACAGCTGAAACTAAGGGATCACCTCTGGGCAGTTGCCAGGGCCACTGGCAAACAACTGGACATCCAAAATTACAAACAAGCATGAAATGCCTGCACAAAAGCCATACGGCTAATGAAATCCACCTATTACAAAGGCAGCTGTCACTAATACATGGGAAATGGTCGTGCTTTCTGGGACAATATCAAGGATGTCACAGGAAGCAGCCAAAAACCTCTCCAGCCATGTTAATGGTTGATGGATCCTCAACCCTAGACCCCAAGGGTGATAGAAACATCTTTAACATAGCTTTTCAGACCTTAGTGATGTTCTACCCCATGACTTTTTGAAAACAGGGCCTACTCCCAAATACCTCAGCCCCTCAGTCTAACCATCCCTCTTCTGCCTTCAGGGAGGTAAGGCTGAATGAAGCTCACCACTATATTACTGCAGCTATCTCTAAATCTAGATCTAGTAGCGACACCCTGGACCTTAAGCTTCTGTTGCTCACCCTCAATGAGGTAATTCATCCATTAAGAAAAATCCTAAACCTCTCTCTCAGCTGTGGAAAATTCCCAGACCTATGGAAAACAGCCACCATGACACCCATCCATAAAAGTGGGGATAAGACAAATCACTCAAATTATCGCCCTATCTCCATACTGCCCCCACTCTCTAAGGCACTTGAGCACATCGTGGCTGATCAACTTACCGACCACTTGGATAAATACAATATACCTTGTCCACAACAACACAGCTTCTGGAAAGGTCACAGCACCACCACAGCCCTTCTTGAGTTCACTGGAGCATTGCACAAATCCTTTGACAACAGCCTTCTCACAAGGGCCATTTTCGTCGACCTCTCCAAGGCCTTCGATACAGTACACCATGGACTACTAATACACCAACTACTGAATGCCGGGCTATCACCTGACTCTTCTCTCTGGTTTAAAAGCTACTTAGAAAACCGGTTGCAGAGAGTAAAAATTTCGGATACTCTTTCTGACACCCTGCCTGTTCACTCGGGTGTCCCACAGGGATCCATACTGGGCCCCCTTCTTTTTAGCCTTTTCTTAAACTCCCTCCCTTACCACTGCTCTGAGCAGATCATACTATATGCTGATGATGCTGTTGTATTCTCCACTCACAAGATCTGCAACTCTTCAACACAACCTTCAACTTGGTTTCAGTTCTGTAAAGACATGGTTTCTTAATCATAAACTGGTCCTCAATGACAAAGAAAACCAAATCTATGCTCTTCTGCAGCTCTCATAACCCACACAAGCTACACCACTTGGCTATCTCCATCACCCAGGGAACACTCTAGATCAGGTGGGGTCCTTCAAATACTTAGGGATACAGCTTGACCCTAATCTCTCCTATGGACTTCATGTAGATAATGTAGCTAGAGGTGCTAATACTGCGGCTTAGTCTCCTCTACAAACACAGACCACACCTCCATGAAGCTGAAGCTTGCAGTCCTGAGCTCTGTGATCTCTATATAGACTATGGTCTCATCATTTATGGCTGGCCACAACCACAACCCTTAGGCGCTGCTCAACTGCCTTAAATAAGGCATGTCGGCTCATCACTGGTGCTAACCGTCTCACCCACACATGTGACTTGTACACTCAGACTGACTGACTCCAACTATCAAACCACATAAAGTTTCTCACCTACTCCATGGCGAAAAAAATCTACCTTGGCCTTGCACCTTCTGGGGTCTCAACTCTGTTACAACACCGAATTAACAACTGGTGCCTTAGGAGATCCATGCTACAGCTACTGAAAGTCCCCCGTTGAGCGCCACTCTGGTTCAATGGCCTCAGCCCAACCATCTCCTCTGCCCCAACAATTGGTATGTTTAAAACTAGGCTTTGGGACTATCTCACTACCAACAGCTCCTGTGACTGCCCAACTTAACCTTGTTTCTCCACTTCCCTTCCTGCTCTAGTGGTCCCCCCTCCCCTCCTCACTGGATTCTACCCTCATATCTTGGTATACCTAGTGCCGCACGTTTCACCCTCTCCCCACCCTTCCTACATTCCTTCTCCCCCCCTCCCCTCTTCCCTCTCCCTATGACTCTGGCACTTCTTATCTGTTGTCTATTTTCTCTGACAAATGCCGCTGGCTGCCTTGTTACAATGCTACCCTTGAATTGTATTAATCTGTACTCTGTTTGTCCACATTGTTATAATGTCTTCTTGATGGTTCCCATAATTTGTATTTCTCTGACATGGAACCTTTGTAAAAGAGCCAAGGCTCAAAGGTATTTGTAATCCTAGACTTGATAGATAAATAAATAAATAAAATAAAAGAAACAGTGTGGCCTCTTTGACTGTGACATTCTCGTTCCTGGTCTCGGTGAGCGAGAGGGCTACTGGGCAGGAGCTTGCGGCACAACAGCTGATTGAGGGGCAGAGACTCTAAAGTGACTCCTAATATATTTGTTACATCATTAGCGGCTATCCGCGGAGCGGCTGTATGCATGAGTGGAGTACGCAGGAGTGGTGGAGTCACTATCAGGAGTCACCGGAGGGAGACTGAGGGGAGACTGCATGTAATTTTAGTTCTTTTACTGTAAATTAGATAGTATAATAAAGTCGCATTGTAAGTGCAATTATACAGAGAGATTAGATATTTGTCTATTGATTAGTTAGTTAATATGTGGGACCTAAGGATTTCAATGATGTGTTGTTTTCTTGTGTTAATTTTGTTCGATCAAAGTTTAATGTATATTATTGATCCATCATCAAATGTTCATGCTCAATCATTCACTGATTTTACATTTTCAAATTCTTTAAAGGCCTCCACCTACTGTTTTTCCTTAAATGTTAGGAATTTAGGCTGCTTTAACAAAAAGAACATATATGAGATGGGAGCTTTTTCTTTTGGAAAATCAAGGACAAAGTTTCCTTTTGTTTCCCTGTTAGTTGGTATTATGTGGTGTACTTTACTTTTATCTGGTGATGTGGAAATAAATCCAGGGCCTTTAATTCCTGATACTTTATTATATGATAATTATTGGCAAACTAAAGGTTTAAGAATAGTTCAGCTTAATGTCAGAAGTTTCATGTCCAAACAAGCTGAAATTGAGGCCTGGGTCACTAATTATGACCCAGATATATTCAGTGTAACTGAAACTTGGTTGAAACCTTCAGTATTAGATAATCTTATTGCCCTTGAAGGTTATAAATTAATACGGAAAGACAAGAAAGGAAAAAAGAAGGGAGGGGGAATAATGGTATACTATAAATCTGAATTGGAAGTAGTTGAGATTTCTCCTGGATACAAACAAACCTCTGAATTTGAATGGCTCCTGTTAGAATTGAAATTGGGTGGTTGTCAGAAACTAAGATATTGCACAGTTTATAATCCCCCTAAAATTGCTATAAAAAGGTTAGATGATATTTTAAAGTTTGTAACAACGATTCAATCAGGCAGTGATCTTTTGATTACTGGAGATTTTAATATTCATTGGGACCCTATTAACGATCCTTCTATAGAGACAGTATTGGCTAATATTGGATTGACTCAGCTCATTAACTCATTTACCGGTAAGAATATGAGTAGTCAGAACCATACAATTTTGGATTGGGTTCTTGTTAATAAACAGGTTAATATTCCCAGTGTTGGTGTACTTCCCGATGTAATGAGTGACCATTTTGCCACTTATTGCATATGGAGATCCAAAAGGCCCAAATTGCTTCCTAGGTTTATTTCATACCGTAAATTTGTTAATGAGGTGAGCGGAGATCTTCTCGCTGACCTACAGAAGCTTGATTGGACTTTTTTGGATGCAATTCCTGATGTGAATATTGCCATTGGTTATTTTACTTCCACTCTTTTGGAATTACAAAATAAACATTTTACCAAAGTGGTTAGGAGAGTTAGAGGTTCCTTGAATAAATGGATTACTACCCCCTTGTTGCACTTAATGAAACTGAGAGATGTTGCTTGGAAGTTTTATAAGGTAACTAAATTAGTGAGAGATTTTAATAGTTATAGGAAGCTAAGAAATGAATGTAAAATAAAAGTTATACAAAGTAAATCTAGTTATTTCCAGAATTTACAAACTTCTAGTTTAAATAACCCAAAACGGTTTTGGTCTTCGGTAAACACGCTAATCAAGCCATCTAGGAAAGTACTACTGAGGCTTTTATTAAGGAATGTCATGTGATTTCTGATGCTCAGGTAATTTGTGAATCTTTTTTGGATAAATTTTTTGATCTGTCCAGATATACACATGCTTTTAATCATGGTCCATATGTAGATGCACAGTTCTCTGATACTTCTGAATCTGGTTCTTTTTATTTTTCAGCTATTGGACCATATTGGGTTTATAATCTCTTGAAACAAATGGCAATTGGTTCAAGTGCGTGCAAACTTGAGACTAGGTTCTTAAAATTGATTTCTGAATATATTGCCTATCCACTTACTTATATTTTTAATTTGTCTTTGCTTACTGGTTGCTTCCCAAATGAATGGAAGCAAACAGTAATCAAACCTATTTATAAATCTGGTGACAGAATGGATATGGACAATTATCGTCCTATTTCCCTTTTGCCACCTTTGGGTAAGATTTTTGAGAGACTTGTAAATGAACAATTTTCTGCTTACTTACAGGATAGTGGTTTTAGAACACCTGATCAACATGGATTTCAGAAATTCCATGGGACGGGGACAGCCTTGGCTAGGTTCATGAACCACACCAGTGTAGCTATAGATGAAGGTATGCTCACTGGTGCTGTGTTCGTGGACCTGTCCAAGGCCTTTGATTTAGTAAATCATCCCATGCTGATCAGGACGCTCCAAAACTGTGGTCTAGTGGAGAATGCTGTTGACTGGTTTCACAGTTATCTGTCCAATCGACCACTTAAAGTAGGATTAAATGGAGCCTCCTCTTCTAGTATATTTTTGTTACGGGGGCGCTCCAGGGGTCCGTCTTGGGCCCTCTCTTGTTTACTATGTTTTTAGACATTGTTCCATCTTTATTGAAAGACACCCATTGTCTGATATATGCAGATGATATTATTCTGTATAAAAGTTCTACTTCAGTTGAACTTATAAATGAGTCTTTAAATAAAGATTTTGCTGTACTTTGTAACTGGTTAAAAGAGAATCATTTGGCATTAAACAACTCAAAAACAAAATGTATGCTTTTTGGATCTAGAATTAGGCTTACTAAAGCTCAGAATTTGTTAATCACTGATCCATTGGGTAAAATGATGGAACAGGTAAAACAATTTAAATATTTTGTAGTCCTCTTGGACCAATATTTGACTTTTTCTAATCATGTAAATTCCATTACACGTCAAATAAGTTATATCAGTGACCTGGTGTCCTATTCAAGTTTCAATAGTTGCTGACCTTACCTGCTAGGCATGCAATAGCCAAGGGTGTATTACTTCCTCAGTTAAATTATAATTCATTTCTTTTTTCAAATTTGTCCAATAGAGAGTTATCCCTTTTAACTAATGGGTTTCATGGCATTTGTAGATTTAGTCTTAAATCGCCTTATTCTACTCACCATTGTGAGCTATATAGATTATCTGCTTGGCTTACACCTAAGCTAAATTGTCTATATAGTTTATGTTCTTTAACTGACAATATTCTTCATCAAGGTACAAATTCCCCATTATATTCATTATTACAGATTAAAAGGAATTCAAGGGAACTTCGCTCAAATTATCAGATTAAATTAAATGTTCCTAAATCCAAGACCAAAATGGGTGATGGTTCTTTCTCATATTTTGCTGCTAAAAATTGGAATGAGCTTCCTAGTATTTTATATGGGAATGTTACCCATCAAACTTTTAAAATTAAGTTAAGAAATTATTTTCTTGGCAAATTACATTGTTATTGCTTTCAATGAGTGTTGTATTTTTATATTGTTCTAATGTTTATTGTATTGTAATTTTGTGATGTATGTTTTAATTATTGTTCTAATGTATTGTATTGTGAGTTTTGTTAAATTTTATTGTAAACATCTTGACTGTATATATATATATATATATGGTCCCAGGTCGTACATGAAAACGGGCCTTTGGCTCATTGTGCCTACCTGGTAAACAAAGGTAAAAAAAAAAAATTCAGCAAGGCCTTTGACACAATACCACATAAAAGACTGGTTAACAAGATGGGAAGCTTGGGCATGGGATACAAGGTGGTAAACTAGGTGAGAAACTGGTTAAGGGATAAGAAGCAGAGGGTGGTGGCAAATGGGATCCAATCCAGGGACAGGGGTGTGACCAGTGGGATACCTCAAGGATCAGTCCTGGGGTCAGTCCTATTTAATGTTTTTATTAGTGACATTGCAGAAGGGGTGAAAGGTAATTCTTGCCTGTTTGCAGATGGCACCAAGATCTGCAACAGGGTGGACACACCAGAAGGGGTTTAGAAAATGAGGAGGGACCTAGGAAAGCTGCAAAAATGGACAAATAGTGGCATCTAAGGTTCAGTGTGGAGAAGTGCAAAATCATGCACCTGGGATGCAGAAACCTTGGGGATAGCTACAGAATGGGTTGAGGGGGAGTTGCTGATGGTCACCTAAAGGTGGACAAGCAGAGCACAAAGGCTGTGGGGAGGGCCAGTGGCATGTTGGGGTGTATAAGAAGGGGTATCACCAGCAGAAAGAGGGAGGTGGTGATTCCACTATACAAAACATTGGTAAGGCCTCATCTGGAATACTGTGTACAGTTCTGGAGGCCACATCTTCATAAGGACATAGACAGGGTGGAAGCGGTTCAGAGAAGAGCAACTAAGGTGCTACAGGGCTTGCACCAGAAGACAAATGAGGAGAGATTAAAAGATTTCAATATGTATACACTGGAAGAGAGGAGGGAGCGAGGAGACATGATAGAAACCTTCAAGTATCTCAAAGGCATTAACAAGGTGCAAGTGGGTGACATATTTTGCTATAGGAGAAATACAAGAATGAGGGGGCATGATATTAGATTGGAGGGTGACAGTATAAGGGGAAATGTGAGGAAGTTTCTTTTTTCACGGAAAGGGTGGTCGAGGCATGGAATAGCCTGCATAAGAGGTGATGGGAGCAAGCGCAGGGTGGGAATTTAAACATGCATGGGACATGCATAAGGAAACCCTAGAGGTGAGAAGGAGAGGCTAAAGCTAATGACCAAATAGGGTCAGTGGCCTCTAATAAAGGTAGGGCAAAACAGCAGACTGGATGGGCCTAGCAGTCCTTATCTGCCATCAATTTCTATGTTTCTGTGACCTTTTTTGTTAAATTAATAATCTAATTTTGATTCCTTTGTAACTATCCTGGATTCTTCCCTTCTCAGCAGTTGCTGCTCTGTGTTTTCATGCTGCCTGAACATTCTGTGAAAATCAGTAACACCATTCCAGGTTATCAGATGAATAGCATGGAATGGTATTGATGTCACAGAATGTCTTAGAAGTTTGAAAAGAAATAGCAGTAGCTGGTGAAGAGTGGAATTCTATGTGTATCTGAAGGCATTCCAAAGCTGGATTATTTATATATCAAAAATTGGTCAACTCATATAGGAATACATAACTGTCATGGAAAGGATGACGAAAGGGCAGTTAATCATGTAAAAATCCTTTCCTATCTCCTTTATGGTTTTTGTAAATTAAAGTTTGGAGTTCGATCAACATGTATAGAGCTTAACAATACTGTCCTCATGTGTTGATACAAGTCTATAACTGTCGATATAATATATTTTTAAAAATAACAGGACTTTAAAACTTTAGTGAACCATTTTATGTTTTTGTATATCAATTCAGACCCTATAGTCCTGAATTCCATAATGCAAGCCTTCTATAAAAATTTGTATTGATCTGTCTCCCCACCCATGAAAGAAAGCGTTGTGGCCTTTCTTACACACTAACCATACAATTAATTGCACTGGCAGAGACCACAGACCTGGACAAGCCAGTTATACTGTCAGTGGTGCAGATGGCCATACACATGATAAAGGGAAAGTTGCAAGGGGGAGGTGGCTTTTCCATTCATAATTACCATCATGTCTTGAAGGAAGTCACCCCTACTCTATTACAGGTTTTTCAAGAGGCCATGCAATCCCAGACTGTACCCGACACTATGTGCAAGGCAGTCATACCCATGGTGCCACAGAAGGGCAAGGATGATACCTATCTAGCAGCTACAGGCCAATCTCCTTCATACTGAAGCAAAAATTCTGGCCAAAATCATGGCAACTCAGCTCAAACCAATATTGAAAGGGCTCATCCACCCAGGGCAGGTTTGCTTTATTAAAGGGAGGCAAAGCTCAGACCATCTTCACTCTCTTCTAAATATATCCACACCATGCAAAAGGCTCCCACACCAGCTGTTGCTATAGCCATTAACTTTGATAAGACCTTTGACTTGGTGGAATGGGAGTACCTGGCAAGTACTATGGAGCAAATGGGGGTTGATTCCACCTTCCTGCAGTAGATAAGGCTGATTAGCTTAAAGGTATAAGGTGTAAAGGCAAGATGTGTCAGGCCTTACTTTATGCTGACGGCCTGCTCATACTCCAGGAAAATAGGCAGAACACCCTAGACCTGCTTCTGGACCTTCTGACGTGGTTCACAGAAGTATTGAAGCTTCAAGTCAACCAAAACAAGAACGAAGTTCTCCTCCTTCATTCTCTTACTAAGAAAGAGCCACGTGCTGCTAAAGCCTTAAATGGTCCCTGGAGGGCATTACTGTAGTCCCTCACTATAACATATGAAAAGGGAGCCACAACATACATTCATTATAGCCTCCTGTTCATTATATCGAGGCACGCTGAAAAAGACAATACAGTGCTGTACTGTTGTACTGCTGCCTCTCCCACCCATACCTTCTGACTGCATTGTAAGCACAGTAAACTTTTTATTGTTTGTTTTGTAGCTTGAAGGAGTGAGTAGATGAGTGTAACAGCTAAGTATTGAACGATGCACTGTATTTAACTACCACACTCGGTATTGTCCTCTGGCCTGAAACTCACTGAACATGGAAGTCACACAGCAGCACACACAGAAATGAGCTGACACATTACTGCATAGACCCTGCTCCTCCTGCTGCTAAAAATTAATTTATGAAATGTATATACTGTGCTTTATCTCAGGAATTGTACAGTACTGTACCTGTTATCTCAGGGTTGGGTATCAGGTTTAGGTTGTGGTACAATCATAAAAATTGGCTGGTACATACTGTAGAGCATTACTCTCTGCTCCTGAGACTAAAAAATAATTTATTAAATACAATATCAACCTGTAACATGCTGGACAGGAGGCAGGAGGAGTATGTGGCAGGCTGTCTACAGTCAGAAGCTCCAAGTAAGGCTCCGAGTTTAAAGAGACAGTGCTCCCTCGCTCACCCACTATACCCAGCCAGCTGATATTTACCTTCTTGGGAGCCACGTTTCGCATTCATTATATCCAGGATTTTGCTGTAGTGTGGGATCACTGTACTTACCGTTTTGATCATCACCCATACATCTACTGTCAAGCTGGTCTGGCTGAACCTGGCACAGATCTTGACAGCTACATGGACAGAAATGGATATATGGAAATTGCTCAATTTGTCTCTAAATGGCAAGACAGATCCTGACATCCCAAGTCATCCACACCCTTTCCTACCTACCCATCTTGATCTGTATGAATTGTTGCAGAAGCTTGACTAACTTGTGGGACTTACCTGTGGGAAGGTCATCCATCGAAAAATATAGTCACGCAAAACTTAGGGCCCACTAATGTAGAGGTGGTGGGGACTGCTATGGTTTGAGAGCTATCATATGGCTTTCACCAATGCGTAAGTCATTTTGTGGTTCTTTCCAGTACACCAGACTTCCCCTTAGTGAATACGCACAAAAAGTGACCTCTTTCAGATACCTATCAATCAATCAAACTTTATTTAACTCATTGCCTCCACAGGAGCTCTCTGAAGTTGCAGCACTTGTCTCCTGTATACTGTTAACAGTGAATCCTGGGCCTTTCTAAGCAAAATCAAGCCATAATCAGCATGCCGTAAACAAATGCTATTAGCACAAAACCCATAAGTGCTAGACACAAAGTATGAGTGGCAAACTTGTTCAGCATATAACTACCTTTCCAACGGTGGTATGCAAGTAATAATAGGTTATTTAGTTTATTTTCTATGCTGGTCGAAACAGCAAAAAAAATATTTTTTCCACTAGAAAATGCGCCATAAGCCTTTTTTGTTGGGAAATATGTAACATATCAACACCAAATTAAGCATCCAGACATTAGATGTAATTTTGATAATTTGTTTGTAAAAAAACATCTGTTTCTGTAGTATTAAACACAGTTTTCACCCATTTTAGTCAAGGTGCATTGCTGAGGTTTGATGGACGAATCTGAACCATACACACCATACCATAAACAAATGCATATGACTTCTAAAGTATACATGGTACACACAACGTATCAGCAGCAAAGTTGTTCAGCACAAAATTACCTTTCCAACGGTGCTATGCAATCAATTGTGCTCAATTCGGTTTTTGTCTTATACTGGCTGAGATACCCAGAATGTGTGTTTTCTTCAAAGTGCTTAGGTGGTTCTTGACGGACAAAATGTCAGTCATACACACCATGCCATAAACAAATGTGAATAACTCCTAAAGTGAACATGATAACACAAAGTGTCAGTGGCAAAGTTGTTCAACACAACATTACCTTTCTAATGGTGCTACGCAGTCAATTCTAATCAATTCTGGCTGGCAAGTAATATTAAAACATGTGAGTGACATTTCCAGATGTTACTAGTACAGATGTTACTACAGATGTTACTAGAACACACAGTAAGTCTGTAGATGACTTCTGTAGTCATTCTGGAACACATTGCAGTACATATGCTGCCACCCACAGGCGTATTCTAGGAGGCAATGAGTTAACCAGGCAAAATCATCCTTGAGCAAGCTCATCTGCAAGATGGTCCTGGACAAGTAGGACATATACAACTACAGCAAAATTACCAGATAAGCAGTGTACACACAATGAGCAAATAAAAGACAGTTACAGAGAAACAAATAAGATCAGGGCTGGGGAGTACCTATGGTGAACACTATCCTGGTTGATAATTGACTGTATATATAAAGGATTCCCTCAAGACATGGGATTATTCAGACAAAGGTCACAATGTTACCATAAGATGAGGGATACCAGGTAGGGTAAGTGAGGGAACAACAACCAAAGGTTTATGGGCAGGGGAAAAACAAAGGAAAGGGTCAGTGAGGGGTGGAAATAGATGTAGTTAAACAAACAGGTGGGAGTTGGCAGAATAATCCCAAGGTGGAAAGAAGAAGAGAAGTACTAGGGGAATACATGTAAGTGCCAAGAGTTTGGGGAGCCACAGGAGACGGAGGAGGTGGTTATTTGCGGCATACACTCAAGGCTCTCAATTTGACAGCGAGCAGTCTCCTGAAAGAGTGAGGCCCCGGGTGGGAGGACAGCCTGACAGTTTTTTGCATGACATTCCAAAGGGTGGACAGAGAAAAGATGATAGCCACTGAGCCATGTCATGTCCTTATTTTGGGTACTTTAAGAGAGACAAGAGACAAACCCCTTAGACCATACGTTCCCCCAGTTCGCTGAAACAGCGTAGAAATATAGGTCGGTAGTTTATTGGTTAGGTCCAGTATGTCCACATGAGGGCATTTTTTTGCCTCCTCAGAGTGAGGGAGGGCCAGTCTAGTGCCTGATAGAGCAGGCAGTGGTGGGTGCATAATGGCAAGTTTAGGATAAATCTCAGCGTGCAAAGGTAGAGGGTGTCAAGTTTACATAGTGCCTGAATAGGACAGGGACTAAAGAGAAAGTCAACATAATCAAGCAGCAGTAGAAAAGTTGTTTGGACAAGTTGTTTCCTTGTTTCAAGAGTAAGGAGGTGTCTTATCCAATAAAATATGCCTAGACGTTGTCTTAGCTTTTTAGATAGTTCATTAAGGTGAGCCAAGAAGTTGAGCCTGTTATCCAGCCAAACACCCAGGTACCTGAAGTTTTCTACTAGTTCCAAGGCTTTGCCAAGCAAGGTATAAATCTGAAGGCCCTGAAGATGGTCCTGTGTAGTGGACAGCACAAGGTGAGATAATCATAGCTTTGGTCTTTTTGGCAATAAGCAGAAGCTTGAGCCTTATTAAGTTGCGTTGAAGGATGTCAAAGTCTAACTGAAGCTTCTTGTGGGCTATGTCCAGGGAGGTGTTAGTAGTATAAAGCACAGTAACATCAGTGAATAGATGAACGTTACTTGTGCGTATACAGGAGTCTATAGGGTTTATATAAATAGCAAAGAGAATAAGGCCCAAGATGGAGCCTTGTGGCACACCACGCGGAAAGGTCTTTAATTAAGACAGTTCCCCCTTGATCTTTGATTTGTTGCATTCGGTTGGCGAGGTAACAATCAAATCACTTTAAGGCGGTTTTGTTTACCCTGATGCTGCTCAAGACGTTAAGTAAAATATGATGATCCACTGTACCGAAGGCCTTGCTAAGATCTAGGAAGAGGGCATAGATGTATTGCCTAGTATCCAGGGCGGTTTGCCAATCGTTGGACACTTTGGCAAGGGCTGATACAGTACTGTGCTTGTGCCTAAATCCAGATTGGGTGGGGTTTAGGATGTCTTTGATGTCAAGGAACTCTCTGAGTTGAGCGTTAACAATTTTTTTTCAGGGTCTTTGATAGGATTGGGAGAAGGGAAAATGGGCGGTAGTTGTTCAGGTCAGTTGGGTCACCAGATTTAAAAAGAGAAATAATGTGCGCTATTTTTCAAAGTGGTGGCAACTCACCATGAACCAAGGAACTATTAAAAAGGTGAACAATTGGAGCTGTCAGGTGATAGCAGCCAAGTTTCAAGAAGAACGGCTCTAAGAGGTCAGCACTGGCACACTTTTTAGTGTCCAAGGCTAGCAGGAGGTCCTCCACCTGTTTAAAGGTTATTGGATGAAAGCTAAAGGAAGAGCACTCTGGGATAGCTGTGGTGACAGGGCTAGGGCTGTCGTTGTCATCACTGCAGACACTTACTTTACTGGCAGGTGAGGCATCAAACGCAAGCCCTGCGGTGGCAAAGTGGCTATTGAACTTTTCTAGGATGTCCACCCTGTCTGTGTAGGAAACATCTCCTACCACAATCTTGGCAGGCAAAGGTGAGGCTGACAAGTCACCTACTACCTATCTAAGAACTTTCCAGAATTTAGTGGAACAATTTTTATTTTCTTCAAGAGGGGACTGGAAATAACATGATTTTTCAGTTCTAACAAGTTTGGTGAAGGCATTCCTGGCAACCCGAAAGGACAGCCAGTCAGAATCTAATTTTGTTTTCCGTGCCCTTTTCCACAGTACATCCCTATCCCTCAAAGCTTTCTTTTGGGTGAGTGTAAACCAGTCGGGTGACCTTTTCCTGAATTTGATTTTTCTAAGTGGTGCATGTTTATCAATCACCTTCAGTACCAGGTTTTGGAAGATATTATAGGCTTCTGAGACAGAGGGTGCCAGGTAAAAATCATGCCAGCTAATATTCCCTAGGTCTGCCAGGAAGGCAGGTTGGCAGAAGTGTTTTAGACTTCATTTTAGTTTAAAAGTGGAGGTAGGAGGCTGGTAAGGGGAGCTTCTAATACAGGCTGTAACACAGTGGTCACTCAGGTCACTGTGGAAACCCCCCGCGTGAGAGATATTGTGTGGCTTGTTAACCAGCATAAGATCCAGTAATGAGCTGCGGTCAGGGGATTTCTAGTTAGGATGGGTATTCTCCTGGGTAATCTGGGTAAGGCCATGCTTATCGCAGAATTCCTTAATTTTATTGGAGCAGGCATCGTTCCAATTGAGATTAAAGTCCCCCATTATTATGCATTCTGAGTTTGTTTTTTCCAACAGGGAGTGAAGGTGACCCAGTATGCCAGACCCCGCAGAAGGGGGCCTGTAACAAGCAGATATTAAGAGGGCCACTTCAGAAGATAAGGTCAATTTCACAGCTAGGCAGTCAAATGCCTTCGGTATAGAGGTGCAAACAATATCGGAGACAGAAAGACTGGTTTTGGTATAGATGGCAACTCGACTGCCCCTTGTCGGCCTGTCGCACCTGAATAAATTGTAACCATGGATATTAACAGTTTTGTTGGGAATGTTGTTCATGAGCCATGTTTCCGAAAACATAGCGATATCTGGAGCCGTATGCAGTACCCAGGCTTGGACCATGTTGAGTTTTTTAGGCAAGCTACGGATATTCATATGTAGAAAGCTGAGACCTTTTAGCAGAGGGAGGTCCGAGGGTGCATCTATAAAATGGGGTGGACTGGGGTTTAATTCCACACTCCCTTAGCAGAGTAGAAGAAGAACTAATAGTTTCCTAAGGCAGTTTATAATCATTTTTAATGCAAGTTTATTCTGACACTTAGTGTGCAAGATTTTGAGGTTTACATTGCTGGGGGTAGCAAAACAACGAGAGAGGGGCAGGGCATATATATATAGCAGCCACCTGTCTGTATGGGCATTTCCACAGCATCTTAAAGACCCCCCCACCATCAGTTTCTCTATGAAAACCAGATGATGCCTGTTTAAAGTGCTTAAATTATCACCAACCCCTCTCCCTCTTGCACCCTGATTGTCCAGTGACACCCCACATATCCATACCACTCCCACGAACTGGTGGTTATTGGCACAGAAGGGCATCTTGCTGGTTCAAAACATCCTCACTCCTGCCTGATGAATGCTATGTGGACACTTTCACAAATTTACAGAATAAATATTATCTCCCTGAACAAGGCTTCTGGAGGTACCTACAGATCAGAAGCATGGTGCTGGACAGAGAATCCCCACACCCTGATGAGAAGAATCATTGCAGTCATCAGTCTCATTGATATTTAATGGAGCTCAACTCAAAATGGGAAAGGGCCAGTTTCCTCTACTGATGTCTCAGAGATGCCCTTCCAGACCAATCTGTCCTCTCCAAAAATACATGGGAGCAGGTATTTGGAGTCCAGAGAGATGAAGAGGACTAGAAGGCATGCCTCTTCAGGGTGCACACCACTGTCAAGACAGAAGGAGTTACCTCATTCAGAATAAAATCCTGCTGAGGTGGTATCATACCCTGATGCTCTCCAGAGAATTGATCTCCTACTGGAGGATAAGAGTTGGCATCGTCATCAGTTGGGGCAAACCTCACTCATGTGATTTGGGGGTGCCCAGCTATCCCTGCATTTTGGAAGGGAATCAAGCCGGTGTGTCATTCCACTGTGGAAGATGGGATTCAGCTACATGCCCCATTCTTTCTTTTGCATCTTACCATCACTCCTTTTCCAAAACAATCACCTATAATCAAGTGGCTAGTGGCCGTAAGTGTTGTGATGAAATGCCTACTCCTATGTAAGTGGTGAACCACGTAGGCCCCTACAGTGGCAGAATGGCTGGCCACTGTAGGTCAACTAGCTACCTTTGAGAAAATATCTCACAGGACAACAGACACCATGGACAAGTACCATCAAATTTGGGGACCCTACCTCTCTTTAGCTCACTGCAGTCCTGCCTAGTCCAAGCAATACAAGGAGGATGGGAATCACCCCATGTTATTTAGACACTCAGGAGAATGGGTGCTGATAATTACCTTCTATATACAGGGTCTATCATTTGCTCATCTGACCAGGCTATCATCTAAAATTTATTGCTGAGAAGGGGAAGAAAATTATATCTTAATCTTATGACAGGGGTATTTCTGCTATGATAGTACTTCTCTGTATTGTAAAAGAATATTAGATTAACGGAAGCCTGCATTTACTGCATTATTTGTATGCAGATTACTAATGTATTGCTGTTATGTTTGAAATCTTCAATATAAAGATTTTAAAAAATAGTAGCTGTACAGTGCATCAATATATCAACTTAGCGGACTCCAAGTTTTCATAAAAAAGAAGTTTCCGTCCTTAATGGTTCCAAAGTTATTCCATTTTAAAGAAATAATCTTTCAAAAGGTCTAAATTTAGGAACCATTAGGGATACAAACTTACTTTTTTTAATGAAAGCTTTGCATCTATGTTTTAAGAATGAGCTCTGTGGATAGGTTTTTATGCATCAATGGTATTCTTTATGTGTCAGTACTATATAAAAAGGCAGAGAACCTCAGCATCAAAGCATTGCGCCAATACACATAAAATTTGAATCTGATGGGCTCTACTACCTTGGAAGTACAATGTCAGTCACGGCAGGAGCTCTGAGTACTTTTCACTCAGATTCACCACTGAAGCAACCATGTTGGCTCTAACCAGATTTTGTTTTCTTTTAAGGCAGGAGGTCCCTTTCACTTTACATACACTCAAATCCTTGATTCACAAAGAATCAGCTGGTTACTCAGGTGAGTTATGTATCACCCTGATGTTCTTTTTCTTTCTGTATATTCCTCACCTGTTACTGATAGGTATCAGAACTGACCAGTCACTCAGAAGTTCGGGCACTCACCAGCCTTGTAATGTTCACTGACGTACCTCCATAATTTAACATAATAAATACCCTCTGGTAAAATGACACACACAGTAACACAGTAATTACAAAATTCTGGTGTATTTGTAATTACTGTGTGAGTAAGTTTACCAGAGGATATCCACGTTTGACAAAGGATCTTCAGATCCGAAACACATCAAGCGTGTACTGTACCATGGTGGTCAGTCTTTTACTATTTTTTCAATAAAAATGTTTTAAATGGAATTTAAGTGTTGGAATGAATATTACAAGGCTGGTGAGTGCTCAAACTTCTGAGTGACAATCTGAAATAATTTTCGAGAGCATCACCACCCCGGTGCGCACCTACTGTTGTTGTTATCAAAACTGGCCAGAATGTCCTGTTGCTGTTGTAAAATGTATAAACCCAAATAAAAAGTTTAACTGCAATAAAAAAAAGGTGGGGGCTTCAAGCATGTGTGGGATAGACATAGAAGAACCTTAGTAAGTAGGCAAGGAGTGTTTCCAGAAAACAGAAATCTGCAGAGACAGATTAGGTAGGGAACATCTGGGCAGAGTTTATGGGCCAAGCCGTCCTTTTCTCCCAACAAATTATATATTTTCTACAAGGTTAATTGTAGCCAATAAATGTTTTAATAAATAAAAAAAATTTCAGTGTCCAGGACTTAATGACAGACTCCCCAATGTTTCCTATTGAGCTGATGCTGCAAAAGTGTGTGTGTGTATTTTTGTGTGTGTGTGTGGAGCGGCATCTCAATGCATCTTATATACTGGCATTTCAAGGGATAGTTCCTAATGGAGCTCAAATAATATTTAAACATACAATGTACTGTAAATTCATGAAACCTCAGTTGTATGTTCAGGATAAGGCATTAAATGGAACTCAGATTCTGAAATTAATATGCATGGAACAGGCACAGGGGTAGCATTAAAAGGATCAATTGACTGGAGAAAGTGAGGAAAGCTAGAGGCTGCAGAGGGCTCCTTGCAACCACATAGGGTAGGTAGGGTTAAAGCAGATGGATGGACCCTGTGATCCTTTTCTGTTAACAAAATCTATGCTTCTGTGTTTCTAATATATAGGGAAACTATAGTGTATATAGTAGTGTCAGTGATTACAAAACAATCTAACATACATAATTACAGTAGTGTGGTAGCACCACTATAAGGCTGAGTAGGGTGTTTATTGTTAACCCCCTAACTTTGCACCTTAATAGCTTTGGCACCGGTTGATGGAAACAGCTGAAATTTGCATGTGTTGCCTAGGAGGCAAGATGTAAATCTGTGGAAAGTTTTGTGATGGCAACTTATGCAGTTTCCGAGCTCCGCATGTCATTTTTCTGTAAATGTCTAATTTTTTAACTATACTTAACATGGAATTTATTTTTGCTCTCACCTACAGCCTACATGGAATTTTTTCCCAAGACTTTGAGAGCACAGGCGTGATGTAAGCTGGGTAGCATCGGGGTGGGTCAGAAGTTGGTCGACTGGGTGGCAGACTGGTTGGTGGGTAGAAAACAGAGAGTGGTGGTAAACAATATACAGTCAGAAGAGATGCAAGTCACAAGTGGGGTACCTCAGGATCAGTTCTAGGGCCAGTCCTCTTCAATATCTTCATCAGTGACATTGCAGATGTACTGGAGGGTAAGGTTTGTCTGTTTGCAGATGACACCAATATCTGCAACAGAGTAAATGATCCAGATGGTGTGGGCAGAATGAGAAGAGATCTGGATAAACTAGCAAAATGGTCAGAAGAGTGGTAACTGGGGTTTAATGCAAAGAAGTGCAAGTTCATGCACATAGGGAAGAGAAACCCTGAAGCCACCTATAGGCTGGGAGGGGAGTTGCTGGCAGTCACAAGGGATGAAAGAGACTTGGGCATCATCATCACCGATGACCTGAAATCATCCAAGCAGACCACTAAAGCAGTAGGTAAGGCTAGGGGGATGTTAGGGTGTATTAGTAGGGGTATCACAAGTCAGAAGAGGGAGGTAATAATCCCTCTTTGCAAGACACTGGTTAGGCCTCATCTGGAGTACTGTGTGCAGTACTGGAGGCCACACCTTCATAAGGACATTAACCAAATTGAGGCAGTCCAGAGAAAGGCAACCAAAATGGTGCAGGGACTGCATCTGAAAACATATGAGGACAGATTAATGGAGCTCAATATGTATACCCTAGAGCAAAGGAGGGAGAGAGGTGATACAATTGAAACATTCAAACACCTTAAGGGCATTAACAAGGTGAAAGAGTCTAACATGTTTCAATATAATAAAAATAGCAGGACAAGAGAACACAGCATCAGATTAGAGGGAGGCCGATTAAGGGGTAATGTGAGGAAGTTTTTTTCACAGAAAGGGTGGTGGATGCATGGAACGGCCTACCTCAGAAAGTGGTTAATATGAATACAGTGCAAGGCTTCAAACAAGCATGGGATAGGCATAAGGGAACAATACAGATGAGTATGAATAGATAGGCCATTGACAGACCAAAGGCCGATGGCACATTTATAAGGTAGAAGAAGAAATGGGCAGACTGGATGGGCCTTGCCGTTATTATCTGCCATCAACTTCTATGTTTCTATGTCCTAAGGAAGAGCATTTGAATGGCTTGGTGAAAAGATACTTAATGGTTCCAGAGTTATAAGGCTTTGAAGTTTTGTGTTTTTTTCTGTTCTGAGCATGCTCAGTACTGTTTTGGGGATAACGTTCTGATACAATACCAAAATTCTGTATCACAGGACCCTTTTTTGGTTTCTCATCACTTGCTTCTCACAACACAAAGCATTTTTTTGTGCCATGAGAACACGATCTTGTTTATTCCACCTCAAACTAAAAAAACAAGGAAAATACATAAAATGTTGTCATTTAAAAGGAAAAACACCAGACCCTAGCTATATGAGACCAATTTAGCTAGATTCTGCTGTTTTGTTTTTGAAGTTGCAGTTGCCAGAAATACCTTTCTGGGCACCCAAAATCAAGGGTGTCCAGCTTAGCAAGAGGAGCCATTCACCTGCGTGCTCTCTATGAGAATAGCAGGACTTTATTGACTGCTGCACTCAACTGGAACTCATGGTACAGTCTGCAGTGAGGGCAGTGAGCTGTTGTTTCCCTAGTGTCTAGTGGTGCTCTCCCCATTGCCATCCCTTTATGTGTGTAATGTTGCCCTGGTGTCTAGTGGCACCCACCACCCTCTGATTGCTATCCCTATATTTATTTATTGTTTCCCTGGTGCCTAGTAGCACACCCCACCCTCTGATTGCTGTTCCCATAATATTGTTGTCTTTCCCTGCTGTCTAGTGGCAACCCCCCACTCTCTGATCACTGTTTCTATAGCGCGTGTGTCTTTCCTTGGTGTCTAGTGGCACCCCCACCCTCCAATCACCATTCCCGTAATGCTTTTGTCTTTTCCTGGTGTCTAGTGGCACTCCCCACCCTCCATTTGCAATCCCCATTATGTTTCTGTCTTTCTCTAGTGTCTAGTGGTGCCCCCCATGTTTTGATTTCCATTTCTGTTATGTTTTTTTCTTTCCCTAGTGTCTAGTGGCACTCTCCACCCTCTGATCACCATCTCTGTTATGTTTGTGTCTTTCTCTGGAGTTTAGTGGCAATCCCCACCCTCTGATAACCGTTCCTGTTATGTTTTTTCTGTTTCCCTGGTGTCTTGTGGGCCCCCCCAACCACTGTCTCTGTAATGTTTTTCTTTTTCCATGTTGTCAAGTGGCACCTTCCCACCATCCCACTGCTGTCGTTCTCTGAAATAAAGAAAACTGTCAATCAATTTTTTACAATCTGCAAAAAAGAAAACGATACCTCATCAATCTGACAACCCACCCCCACAATCCACTCATCACCAACCACCCCACACCCAAGTACACCCCCACATACCCTCACTCACCTAAACTGCTCACAGGATAAAGATCCACTCTCTAATCAAAGACATATCTTGCTGCTTGAACCACTGACTGCAATATGAGAAACTAAGGTAAGTGTGGCTCAATGCATTTTAATGGGGGTTTTCAACTTTGAATCATAACTTTGCCACTTTTATATATTTTGACACCAAATTTTCAACACGGCCTTTTGGGAACCCCATGTCATGAACAGTGGTGGTGGAATTATGCAAAAAATGGCCCAAAAAGTGATTTCACGGTCACTTGGCAAAATCACCTTTCAGACAGGATTTGAAAAATGTCAGCACCCTTAGTGAGGAGGTGGGGTCATAAGAAGACTGTTTTGAAAATTTTTGATCAAAATATGTAACAAGCATTTGTCAATGCTGAATGTTGTCTCACTGGCATTGGCATTGGTAGTGGTGGAATTAGAGACGCATAATAGGAATGGCAGTGAAGTATTGAAGTGATGCCAACTCCACCACCAGCCTGTAGAGACTGACATTAGGTGTGCCTTTGGGTCATCAGCTATAACGCTCATGCCACTGTACCTCACCCTACCCTGTAGACACTGACAGGTGTCATGGTGTGCTTTGGGGTCTTTGGGCATTATATGTACCCCATTCCATAAGGAAATACACTGAGGTGGGTGCAGTAAAGGAGAATGGGGTGAACTTTGTGTCCGAACAGTGCAAGGCACACCATGATGCCTGACACTGGCTGAAGGGTGGGGGTGAGCGTGGAATGGCATGAGCATTACAGCCGATGATCCCAAGTTACACCCCTGATGCCTGTCAGTCTCTATAGGGTGGGGTGCTACAGTTGGAAACCCTAACACCGTAGGCATGTGTTGGTATTTTCACTCCAAATTTTCAACATGGGCTGTTTGTGAGCCCACCTCATGAAAAGAGGCACTATCAGTTTGTTAGCTGAAAGATGGTTTTGCACAGCGGCTATGCCATTTGGCGACACAGGGATGAAAACACATTTTGGGCAGTATGTAGAAAATGCAACTGTATTGTTCATGAGGAGATGTAAAAAAAATGACAACGTTGAAACTCTGGAGTGAAAATATGAACAAGCATTTGTCAATGCCGAATGTTGATTGTGTTGGTCTGTTGAGCACGCTTACTGGCCCTCTGTCAGTCGCTCAGTCTGTTTCGTCCGGTGCTGCAGGCTGCTGTTTTGTACTGGGCTCCTGCCTGCGTTGGCACCATGTTCTGCCCACTAAGAATTCTGCAGCTGTCCAGACAGAACTCCATTGAGGTGGCTCACTCTCCCTTTCTCACTCGTTCATTCTGTTTGTCCTGGTGCTGCAGGCTACCCTCTTGTACTGGGCTCCTGCCTCTGTTGGTGGCTTTTTCTGCCCACAAAGAAATCTGCAGCAGTCCTGACACAGGTCTGTTGAGCCTGCTGATGCCCCCCTCTCTCACTCACTCATTCCATTTCTGCCAGCGCTGCAGGATGGCCTTTTGTACTGGGCTTCTGCCTGCATTGGCACCTTTTTCTGCCAACAAAGAAATCTGCAGCAGTCATGACAGAGCTCCATTGAGGTGGCTCACTCCCCCTGTGTCACTCACTCATTCTGTCTGTCCTGGTGCTGCAGGCTGCCCTTTTGTACTGGGCTCCTGCCTCTGTTGGCATCTTTGTCTACCCACAAAGAAATCTGCAGCAGTCCCTGACAAAGCTCCGTGTAGCTCGCTCACTCCCCTTCTTTCACTCGCTCATTCGGTTTCTGCCGGCGCTACAGGCTGCCCTTTTTTATTGGACTCCTGCCTGCATTGCCGCCTTCTTCTGCCCACAAAGAAATTTGCAGCAGTTACAATACAGCTCTTTTGAGCTCGCTCACTCCCCCTCTCTCACTCGCTCATTCTGGTTTCCCTGCCAGTGCAGGCTGCCCATTTGTACTGGGCCCCTGCATGCACTGGCACCTTTGTCTGCCCACAAACAAATCCGCAGCTGTCATGACAGAGCTCTGTTGAGGTCGCTCAGTCTCCCTGTCTCACACGCTCATTCTGTTTGTCCTGGCGCTGCAAGTGGTCCTTTTGTACGGGACTCCTGCCTGCATTGGCACCTTTTTCTGCTCACAAAGAAATTCACAGCAGTCCTGACAGAGCTCCGTTGAGCTCACTTAGTCCCCCTGTCTCCCTCGCTCGTACTGTTTCTCCCACTGCTGCAGGCTGGCCTTTTGTACTGGGCCCCTGCCTGCATTGATGCCTTTTTCTGCCCACAAAGAAATCCGCAGCAGTCCTGAAAGAGCTCGAGTGAATTCGCTCACTCCTCCTCCTTCACTCGCTCTCTCGTTCTGTTTCTCCTAGTGCTGCAGGCTGCCCTTTTGTACTGGGCTCTTATGTTACATAGAAACATAGAAACATAGAATTTTACAGCAGATAAGGACCGCTTGGCCCACCCAGTCTGCCCATTTCCCTACCTGATGGATAAGCTGCAGATCCTAGTTAACCAGCAGCCTACTTCTTTCTACCCCCACCCCCTAGAATTGCCTTATGACTGTCCCATGCATGCTTGAATTCCACCACTGTTTTTGACTCCACAACCTCCTCTGGAAGGCTGTTCCATACATCCACAACCCTCTCTGTGAAAAAATACTTCCTTAAATTACCTCTGAGCCACCCCCTTCTATCTTCAAATTGTGCCCCCTTGTTCTTGCACACCTCTTTTTTTGAAAGATGCTACCCTCTTGGACTTTGTTGATTCCCTTGAGGTACTTGAAAGTTTCTATCATGTCCCCCCTCTCCTCCTTTCCTTGAGGCTATACATATTAAGCTCCTTAAGTCTCTCTTCATATGTCTTCGGTGCAGACCCTGCACCATTTAGTGCCCTCCTCTGGACAGCTTCCATCCTGTCTATGTCTTTGCGGAGACTGGGTCTCAGAACTGCATGAGTACTCCAGATGGGGTCTCACCAGCTGTCTGTACAGAGGGATAATAACTTCTTGTTTTCTACTGGTGATGCCTCTCCTATACATCCCAGTATCCCCCAGCCCTCCTTGCTGCCCTCTCACATTGCTTGCCCACCTTTAGGTCATCTGATATGACTACCCCAGGTCCCTTTCCATTTTGTTGCTGTTAGTATCTCACCCCCCATTGTGTACTCTTCCCCTGGGTTTTTGTTTCCCAGGTGCATTACCTTGCACTTCTTAGCATTGCATCTAAGCTGCCATACATTTGACCATTCCTCTAACCTTGCCATGTCCCTCTCATCCTTTCCACCCCACCTTGTGCATCAACTCTGTTGCAGATCTTTGTGTCATCTGCAAAGAGACATACTTTCCTTCAGTCCCTCTGCAATGTCACTTATAAAGACATTGAAGAGGACCGAGTCTAATACTGAACCCTGCGGTGCCCACTGCTAACCCCCTTTTTCAGAGTGGACTCCATTTACTATTACTCTCTGTGTCCTATACTCCAGCCAATTCTTTACCCAGGCTGTCATCTTGGGACCACTCCCAGGCTGGCTAACTTCTATATTAATCTTTTGTGTGGGACTGTGTCAAATGCCTTGCTAAAGTCTAGGTAGGCCATGTCCTGGCCCTCCTGATCAACTACTTTGGTCACCCAGTCAAAGAAATCTATCAGATTTGTCTGGCATGACCTTCCACTGTGAATCCATGCTGCCTGGGTCGAGTGCCCTCTGGCCTCTAGATACGCAACAATTCTTTCCTTCAGAAGTGATTCCATCATTTTCCCTACCACTGAGGTTAAACTAACAGGTCTGTAGTTTCCTGCTTCTGCCTTGCTCCCACTTTTGTGAAGGGAATCACATCTGCCCTCCTCCAGTCCTCAGGTACCACCCCATCTTCCCATGATTTGTTAAAGAGGTAGTCAGTGGTGTCACTAGTTCTACCCTTAGTTCTTTTAGAATTCTGGGATGAATCCCATCAGCCCCATTGCTTTGTCCACCTTCAGTTTTAAGAGCTCTTTCAGAACCCTTTCTTCTGTAAATGTGCTGGTATCAACTTCTGTATCCAGAGTGTTTCTACTGTTTGTTTTAGGTACCTCCCACTTCCTTTGTAAATACTGAGCAAAAATATTTGTTTAGTGTCTCTGCCTTTTCACAGTCACCCTCTACCCACCCCTCCCTCCCTTTATTAAGCCTCACTATCCCTCCCTTGGTCTTCCTTCGTCTCTGATGTGTACCTATAAAAGGTTTTATCCCCTTCTTAACTGAGTTGGCTATCTTTTTTCTCGGTTTGGGCCTTTGCTGTTCTGACTGCCTTTCCAGCTTCCTTTTGCTTTAACTGATACAGTTCTCTGTCCTGTTCCTTCTGTGATTCCTTGTACTTCCTGAATGCTTTCTTTTCTCTTGAACCTTCACTGCCACTTCCTTTGAGAACCATAGTGGTTTCTTACCTCATTCGTTTTGTTTATTTGCTTTACACAAGGCTTGTTACCTCTGTGATGGCAGTTTTATTATTCCGCATTGTTCTTCCACCCTCCTTCCTGCCCATTTGCTAGTGCATTCCTTAGGCACTCACCCATTTTGGCAAAGTCAGCCCTCCTAAAATCCAGTACCTTTGTCTTTGTATGGCTTGACTCTATTGCTGTGTTTATTGTGAACCATACTGTTTGATGGTCGCTAGTTCCCAGATGGCTACCCACTTCTACATCTGTGATCCTGTCTTCATCTCCATTTGAGAGAACCAGGTCTAAGATTGCTCCCTCTCGAGTGGACTCCATTCAGGAAGTGCGCCCTTGTGCGCCCTTTCTCTGCCCACAAACAAATCCACAGCAGTCCTGACAGAGCTCAGCTGAGCACGGTCACTCCCCCCTCTCACTCGTTCAATCTTAATGTGTCCCACACAGTGATTTCCCATAGCGACTGTGCTATTCTGCGGCAGGAGTGCAAAAACACATTTTAGCCATGATGTGAAAAATGGCAGCTGTACTGTTCATAAGGAGGTGTGGAAAAATGCCACTGTTGAAAATGTGGGGTAAAAATATTACAAAATTGCAAAGTTACAAGGGTGCATGGAAACAGTTCAACGCACGCCTGTAACAGTCATGCTATGGAGTTCAGTCACCCGATTTTCAACACAGGCATTTTAGGACCTCTGCTCATGAACAGTGCCACTGTCATTTTCTTAATCTGTCCCAAACAGTGATTTCCCACAGCGACCGCATTATTCTGCACTGGAACTGTGAAACACATTTCAGTCAGGATGTGAAAAATGACAGCTGTACTGCTCATAAGGAGGTGTGGAAAAATTCCACTGGTGAAAATGTGGCGTGACAATATTACAAATCTGCGAAGTTACAAGGGGGCGTGGAAAGTGTGCAATGCACACTTGTAACACAGTCATTCGGTGGGCTATTATCACCAAATTTTCAACATAGGCATTTTAGGACCTCTGCTCATGAACAGTATCACTCTCATTTTCTTAATCTGTCCCGGACAGTGATTTCCCACAGCGACTGCTCTATTCTGAGCCAGAAGTGCGAAAACACATTTCAGCCAGGGTGGGAAAAATGACAGCTTTACTGTTCAGAACTAGGTGTGGGAAAATGGCAATGTTGGAAATCTGGAGTGAAAATATTATAAATTCGTGAAGTTACGAGTGTGCGTGCAAACTGCGCAACACACGCTCGTAACACAGTCATTTTAAGGAGTATCATTACCAAATTTTCAACATAGCCATTTCAGGACCTCTACTCATGAACAGTGTCACTGTCATTTTTTTACTCTGTCACAAACACTGATTTCCCATAGCAACCGCGCTATTCTGCGCCGGCAGTGCGAAAACACATTTCAGCCAGGATGTGCACAATGACAGCTGTTCACAAGGAGGTGCAACAAAATACCAATATTGAAAATCTGGTGTGAAAATATTGCAAATTCACGAACTTACGAGCTTGCGTAGCAATTGCGCAGCGAACGCTCATAAAACAGTCATTTTTTGGATTTTTTCCACCAAATTTGCAACATAGGCTTTTTGAGAGCCTACCTCGTGAACACTGGCACTGTCGTTTCATTAATCAGCCCGGAAAGGTGATTCTGCGCAGTGACCACAAAATCACCTTTCTGGGCCGATTAACACCATGACAGTTCAAGAATTCATAAGGAGGGGTCCCAAAAACCCTATGTTGAAAATTTGGTGAAAAAATTCCCAAAAATACCCGAGATATGCAGTAAAGTTGAAAAAACCCTATGTATTACATTATTCAGTTTAACGGCATTTCCTCAGTTCGAGGTCGGCTTTGAAGAGTGCAGACGTGTTCCTGGTCCACCGAAGATCATCGTGCCAAGCTCCTAAGGTAAGTATGGTGTGAGGGGGGGTGTGGGGAGACAGGGCGTGCAGTGGGTTGGTGCGGGTATGGGTGGGAGGCAGGGCAAGCGCCGAGGGACGGTTTCCTTTTTTCCAGGGTTAAAAAAAGAAAATAAAAACAGACGTCATGGGACCATTTTTTAACTTGCAGGGGCATCTGGCACACTGGGGTGGGCTCCCAGTGTTCCAGCAGAGGCTCTCTTCTCTGGGGCCAGCAGTAGCCGACGAGGGATTGGGCACCCCCGTTGGCAAACGGGCGGGGCCGGGGGTATCATTATGCTGACGGGGATTGGGCATCCCATCAGCAGGAACAAAGGGGCTCACAGAATGCCAGCGAGGTGGGCTCCCCATCGCCTAAAACAAAGATGGGAGCACTAAAGCCGATGGGGATTGGGTACCCGTTGGCAGGAACAAAGGGGGGGTGCAGAATCTCGACGGGAGTGCCCCCTGTCGGCAACAACACAAACAGGGGAGCACTACAGCCGACGGGGATTGGGCACCCCGTTGGCAGGAACAAAAGTGGGGGGTGGGACAGATTGCCAACGGGGAGTGGGCTCCCCCATCAGCAACTAAACATGGTGGTGGTGGGGTTATATTGTTTGTGAACATGGCAGCAAGCCACGGCCGTGTTCACAAACAAACTCAGGGGTTTTACATCCCGCCCTGCAATGACGGGTTGGTCCCTCATTGCAGCAGATGGCTGATGCTGCAATGACGAGGCGGCCCTTGATTGCAGCAGCTGGGTTTTTTAGAAAGTTGTGGCACGCTGTCTGAACTAGTGTCAGCAGCAGCGCAGCGTCCAACGACATTGAGGAAGCGGGCAAGCCTTTGCAGGCTGTGGGGGCATTGGGCACAATATTGCCACGTCTCCACTACCTGCTTCTGGAGAAAACTGTCGCAACATGTTTCTTACGCATGCGCAATCAACATAAAAATTGGTGAAGTTATGAGCATGCATAGAAACTGTGCAACACACGTCTGCAACCCAATTATTTTGGGGATTTTTTTAAATACATGTTTAACATAAGCATTTTGGGACCTCCCCTCATGAACAGTGGCACTATGATTTTGTTAATTTGTCCGAAATGTTGATTTTGTACGGTGATCACGCCATTGTGCGTCACTGGTGTGAAAACATATTTTGGGCAGGATGTGAAAAATGACAGCTGTACTATTCATAAGGAGGTGTGAAAAATGCCAGTGTTGCAAATCTGGCATGAAAATATTGCAAATTTGCGAAGTTACAAGGGTGAGTGGAAACTGCACAATGCACACTTGTAACACAGTCATTTAATGGAATTTCATCACCAAATTTTCAACATAGGTATTTTAGGACTTCTGCTCATGAACAGTGTCACTGTCATTTCCCTCAAACTGTCCCGAAAACTGATTTCACACAATGATCACGCTATTCTGAGCCGGACGTGCAAAAACACATTTCAGCCAGGATATGTAAAATGACAGCTGTACTGTTCATAAGGAGGTGTGTAACAATGCCAATTTTGAAAATCTGGAGTGAAAATATTATAAATTCATGAAGTTATGAGCGTGCACTGAAACTGCGCAACACACGCTTGTAAAACAGCCATTTTTAGATTTTTCCTACAAAATTTGCAACATAGGCTTTTTGAGAGTCCCCCCTCATGAACAGTAGCACTGTCATTTTGTTAATCAGTCCTGAAATGTAATTCAGCGCAGTGACCATGAAATCACCTTTCAGGAGTGAATAATGCCATGACAGTGCCTGAATACATAAGGAGGGGTTCCAATAACCGCATGTTGAAAATTTGGTGCCAAAATTCCCCAAAATGGCTGAGGTATGCACCAAAGATTAAAAAAAACCCTATTTATGCCATTATACAGCTTACTGTCATTTCTTCAGTTTGCAGTCAGCTTTAAAGAGTGCAGACGTGTTCCTGGTCCACCAAAGATCATCACGCCAGACTCCATAGGTAGTATGGGGTGAGGGTGTGGGAGGCAGGGTGAGCAGAGGTGGGTGTGGGTTATGGGAGGGCAGGGAGGCGCGAGAGACCGTTTCATTTTACAGGTTTAAAAAAAAAAAAAACATTGCAGGACATTTTTTTTTTTTGCTAGGATTTGGCACGCTGGGGTGGGCTCCCAGCCTGCCACCTAAGTGTTTTTAGGGGGGATGCTGTAGCTGATGGAGGATTGGGCACCCCCTGTCGGCACATACTGAAGGGGGGGGAGACACGATCCAAGAGGGATTGGGCACCCCCTTTGGCCACAACAAAAGCGGGGGAGGAGAAACATTATGCCAATGGGGAGTGGGCTCCCCCATCAGCAAAATAAACTGGGATGGGGATAAACGCTGACAGGATTGGGGCCACCGTCAGCAAAGAAAAAACGTTGGGGGGACGCATGATGCTGAGGGGAATTGAGCACCCCCTTGGCATACATTTTAAATGGGAAGGGGGTCATTATGCTGAAGGAGAGTGGGCTGCCCCATCGGCATTGTGACAGGAGGTGGTGGCAGTCACTGCCACTATATTGCGTGCACGTCTGGTGGTGTGTTGTGGTCCTGCTGCATGAGAGCTTCACTCTCATTGCAGCGGACCTTTTCTTTGATCTGGTGGCCACATTAGGGACACGTGATGTCAACATCTGCTGCTGGCTGATTGGGGAATGAGGGATGCACTTACTGTTGTGTGTCCTGCATTCGCCCAACAGTGACTGCGCCTCCAAATCTGCTACTACCGCAATATGTTGGCTGCGCATGTGCAAGCCAACAAAAAAAAGGCAAAGTTATTCACATACATTCAAGTTTTACAATGCTTACTTGTAACTTTGATAATTTTTCATATTTTGACCCCAAATTTTCAACAGACATTTTTTACACCGCCTTATGAACGTGACAGCTGTCATTTTTGAAATCCTGGCCAAAATGTGTTTTCGCACCTGTGATTTGGAATGATGTTCGATGCTGCGGAATGACATTTCGGCAGGGATTTGAAAAGTTTCACTACCGGGTTTATGAGATGGGGTAATAAGAAGGCTATGCTGACAGTTTGGTGTACCAAGGGTTGAGTTTAGGGTTACCTATGGGTCTGGGTTTAATGGGCAAACTGGATGGGCCTAGAAGTTCTTTCTGCCATCAGATTTCTATGTTTCTATGTTTCTAAATACGGCAAAATGTCCAGGTTATGAGTGAATATTGTAGTGATTCAAGGTTCACTCATAACCTCACTAATTTCCACTGTTTTAACTCTGAACTGTCAGCATAGCCATTTTTCCAAAGCACCTCATAAACGTGACATGTGTAATTTTTTAAATCCTGAATGAGATGTGTTTTCACACTTCTGGTGCAAAATTATATTTTGGCCAGTATACTATAAATGATACATGTCATATTTACAAGGTGAATACTAAAACAAGTATCTTGAAAATTAGGAGTCAAAACTGAGAAGAAAAATATAAATAATTGTTAACAAACTATGTGTGAAGTGCCACTCTTGAACCCAGTGGGTATGCTTTGTGATTCCGTGTTGGTGAGCTGAGTTTGGGGGGTGAACTCAGAGATCCAACAGGATGAGATGAGGATGGGGAATGGTGCTGTTATGCAACACCCCCCCCCCCAGCCAGGGAATGAAAGGTGCAGGGTTGTAAGCACAGGCTTGAGTACCATATAGTGAAGACAACCGTCCTCCTAGCATAGGGCCCTGCACCATCACCCCCCCCCTTGAGTAGCAGAGGGACCTGTGCATGGGCTGATAGATGCACTCTTTGCCCTGTGTATTCATAGCTATGGCCACATACAAGTGCAGAGACCACAGGGTCCTGCACTTCCACAGCCCACCAGACCACCCCATGAATTCTTCACACATCTGTCATTCCACCAAATTGCAGGGCTTCAATTTGTAGGCCTTGAACTTCTGTAGGTGGATGGAGTCTTCTCTTTGTGCAGGGCATCTTCATCTGTTCACACAGGTCCCAAAGGGACCAGCATGAATGAGGATACAATTCCAATATGTCAAGAAGGAAGGAAATTCTTTGCAAAAAACTTTGTTAATGCATCAGTTAGAGTAATTTAATGCCACAAAAGTAGGCAAATGTAGCATTAGGGTTTCCAACCATAACACCCCAACCCCACCCCCCAAGCAGCAAAAGGAAAAAAACACTAGAGTTTGGGGTCTCTGGAGTCTTGATGAATCAGGATTCCATGTCATAATAGCGAATGCAAAACAGCGATTGCCATTATGGTATAGTGTATATCGCCGAAAAGTAAATTGGCGATATACACTCTAAAGTGACCCGACATCTGGATTTAAAAAAAAGTGTTTTTGTGGGGGAGCTGACCCCCCCCCCCGTATCCCCCTTAATTAGGATTCTCAACTCCATAGGGTGCATATCAAGGAGGGGGCAAAAATCAGAATGTCTGCAAAATTTAAGTACCGCAACTTGCAGTTGTACTGGCAAAATGTGCACGCTTCCAGTCCCAAACCCAGCAATTGCTGTGCCAGAGCTAGCCACCCACATCACCACACTACACGGCTAGTTCGGCGGCACCAGGTACACCAATAGCGTGCACTTTTAAATGGCAACCTTAAACTTTTATTGTCAGTTAGGCTTTTCAAGTATAGTCAGTCACTGAACTTAAAAATTTTTTTTTCTGATCTTAAAATAAACTTCACCATTCATCTTACAGACAGGATGCGACTAGTTGTCTAATGGATGGAAACATTTTGTGTGACTTTAGTCAAATGTGATTTTGTAATTGAAATTTTTTTCATTGCTTTTTTACTACCATGTGATTTAATTGATGGTACTACATTAATAATGAATTCAGCTTTGAGATTCTACCACCTGATGGAGAGGACCTTGAACTCTCTAAGCACCAGGGTAATTGTTTGTATGGAAGCTTTGTAATAAATTTGAACTATTTTGGAGCCCTGTGTAGCACTGCTTTCATCTGTTTTATTGACAATAGTACCTGAAAACCCCATCCCTGTTCCTCCCCTTCCTCTCGCTATTCCACTTTTCCATTTGCCCTTCCCCCTGGATTCTATCCCATACCCTCTCTATTCTGCAGGGTAGCCCACAATAATAGCACCCAGAATGAGTTGCTGTATTTCTAGTCACTCATTTTGGGTTGCTATTATGACATGATACCAAGAATTAGTGGTGGGACCTTCCTTGAAGGTTGTCAACCCTAAAGTTTTCCATTCCCCCCAGCCCATAGCCTTCAATCTGATGGATAAGGTGCAGTTCCAAGCCACTGCCTCATAATAATACACTCTTCTATCACATGTGGAAAATGAAAAGGGCCATGGAAGTGTAAAAGAAAAATTATACGAGATCTCTAGAAGATGGTTGCCAGGCTGGGCGCGCTATGAGCTGCATGTCAGAAGCTCTAAGTTAGCAGCTTAATTTGTTGTTTCTGACTTTCTTTTTTAGCATTGTATCATGTTATTTTTGTTTGGTGATTTTGTTTTGTTGTAGCTGTTTTATTGTGTTGGTTCTGAAATATTGGGAGTCCGAGCCCGTTTGTTCTCTCACTTGCTCGGTTGGTCCAGTCGGCTCATCCCCGATCTGTTGGTCGCTGAGGCAGCGGTGGGTTTGGGTGCCTCTGCTTGTGCGTGGAAGGCACTTACTTTGACTTTATGCGAGCACTGGATTTTTGTGGTGCCTCTGCTGTTGCAGTTCTTGAATATTAAAGTTTGGCGCTTTCATGGTTCTGCAGTCACTACTGCAGTTTTGGGAGAGGTTGTCTGTGAGACTGGATTTCTCTCTGAGTTCAGAGGTTCTGGCAGGACTGTGTGTATGAAGGATGATTCTTTCTGGCGGAATCAGTGGGGTCCTGCTGGTTAGGCTTGGAAAACAAGAACTGTGAGGGCTGAACCGCTGATGTGGAAGGCTCATTGTGATTAGGATGTACTAGGAATTTGGATTCTTGAATTGTGGGCCGGCCTGGATTCTGCTGCACGGGGCCTGAGACTTGTAATCATTGCTCTATTTTGACTCTGCAGGGGGTCTCTCTGCCGGAGTCTGTTGTTTCACGGGGGCGAGGGGGGTCGGCAGCCAGAAAGCTGGCTGGGGATCCCAGGGAACCCCTAGATTCCTGGGTCTGGTTATTTGTTTGGCCAGTTCCAGGTGTCGTGGTGGCACAGCAGTATTCTCTGGCAGGGGGTCCTTTAGGTTGCAGAGCTTTTCTTCAGGCCTTATAAAGTTTTGCAGCTTTCTATCTATTGGATCCATTTTGTTTGACCCTTTCTTGACTTAGACATTTGGATTTAAATTCTACGCTGGACTACTGGAAGCTTTCATTTGTAACTATACTGATTTGGACTTATTTTATGACTTCTCCTACTGTTAGATGACTTCTCTACTGGACTCCTTTTAACTTACTTTACGGTCTCCTGGTGGTGAGAGGACCAGGGTGTCCGTATTTATTTTATTTAATTTTTATTTCATGTCTATGTTCATTATTTTGTTTATTCTGGGTAGTGGGAGTGCCAAGAATTCTCCCTTTTCCTCAGCAGTAAGAGAGCCGTGGAAGGGGGTGTATTTATATTTGTACGTGTATTTTATATCCTGTGAGAGGGGATTGTATTATTTTTATGTTTTCTGGGTTTAAAAACCATCTAATTGTGGGAGAAGGGTAGTTTTATATGTTTTGTTGGGTTGGGATTATTGTTTAAGTTATTATTGTTTTGGGGGTTCTAGGATTTTTAATTGTCTGCAGCTCTGTTTTAGGAATTTGGAGTTTTGTGTGCTTTTTCTATTGTTTAGTTATAATTATTGGTGGAATGTGCCTGCTTGCCCCGTGCTATTCGGTCTCCACTTTCCGCACCCTCTGCCCATTTGCTCTCCCTCCCACCTGCTTCTATTTATCAGTGCTGTCTAGTGCTGGGGATTGCTCATGAGGTGGGAGTCGAGAGTGTGGGTGGGGTGCAGCGGACAGCAGAGCCGAAAGAGTGGTGCTCTCCCATTGGGATGGTTAGGACCAGAAGACACCCTGGGGTGAAATGGTGTCTGGAACGTGGTGATCCAGTTCTGGTTCCCATATCCAAGGCACCTCTGTTACTGGAGGGCAAATAGTTGAGACGGCTCGCCAACCTCGTCCAACTCGGGCGCTGTTATGCAATGCCAGATCTGTTTGCAACAAGACTGCTCTTATTGTAGATTTTGTTGGTTCAGCAGATCTGGTTTGCATTACCAAGACCTGGTTAGATGGGAATACTGCCCTTATTTTGGAGGCAGCTATCCCCTTCATGTACTCGGGTTTACATCGCCCGAGATTGGACTGCGGGGGGGGGTGCGGTATGTTTCAAGATCAAATTGGACCTAACTGGTGTACCAGTTGAGGAGGCCAGGTCATTTGAGTGTATTGTGGTAGCTGATGTGGGGTGCAGGATAGCTCTCATCTACCATCCACCAGGTGATGAGAAGCTGTTCCTACAGGAGGTAGCAGACTTCGCCGCCGACATGGCATTGGAGTCGCCCAGACTGATGGTTCTGGGCAACTTTAATGCCTGGGTCAATGACGAATCCTCGCTTGTTGGTCAACACTTCCTCCAGGTGATGACAGCTCTGGGCTTCACACAGGTTGTTTCCTCATCTACTCACCATGGTGGTCACTCCCTTGATTTGGTCTTCCTCCTGGGGGTCGAGGCCTCTGACTTGGTGGTGGAACCTGTTGGTTGGTCCGACCACTACACTGTTGGGTTCAATTTTTGGGCCCCCCTGGGTAGGTCGGCCCCTGTGGAGATGGTCATTTACCGCCCTTTGCGGGATGTGGTCCCTGAAGATCTGATGGCGGTAATTGATCTCTCACTGTTGGACGAGACTAGCACAGATCCTGAGCAGTTAGTTACGGCCTGTAATAGGACCATTTCTTCAGCTCTCAATCTGATTGCTTCTGTCCAAGTTCGCCCCCTCCTGCTTTTCCCGGAGGCCCCATGGTTTGATGGGACTCTAAGGGAGTTGCGGAGACAGGGGCGAAGGTTAGAGCGTCACTGGTGGAGGACAGCCTTAGATACCGACCACCTTATTTTGTTGGAACATTATAAATTGTATCAAACAGAAATTTCCCATAAGAAGGCAGAATCCCTGTCCAGGGAAATTGCTGTCACATGGAACCAACTGGCTCAACTCTTCAGAACGGTTGACAGGCTGTGCAACCCAGCCTGTCAGCAGTTCCGTCGAGTCTTTTCACAAAATGAGTCTGATGAGATTGTGCATTTCTTTGCCAATAAGGTGGCTGATATCAGGCAAGAGTGCCACCAACTTCACTCTATGGGGGATGCTGTTGGTCGGTGCCCTGTCACAGAACCCGGAGGTTCCTGGAGTACCTTTGATCTGCCAGAGTTCATGGATATTATGAGGATTATCCACGGGATGCATCCCACTTGCTGTAGTTTAGATCTGGGGCCTACCTCCCTGATTTTATTTATTTATTTATTTATTGAAGAGAATCGGAATTACAATCCTTTGAGTCATAGACTCCTTTGCAAAGGCTCCACGTCAGTACATAAAGAACAAAACATAACATTTACTGGCATTATACATAGGTACAGTATATACATAGTTTCAAGGATCCTGAGGTGGAAATTTGGTCTTAGCTGTGACAAGAGGTAGATTACAGATTCGGAGGGTCATAATTGAACCCTGAATTTTGGGTTGTAGTGACATCTTAGGCCCAGTCTTAGCTCGGATCGTCCATTGCTCTTTGGACTGGGGTGAGTTTCCTAGCTCCCTGAAAGTGAGGGTGGTGACACCCCTCCTGAAGAAAGTTTCTTTAGACCAGGAGAACCTAGCAAACTACAGGCCTTTCTCTAATCTTCCATTCGTGGGGAAGGTTATTGAGAATGTCATGGCAGCTCAACTGGAGAACCATCTAACCATCCATAATTTATACAAACCTCTCCAATTGGGTTTTCACAAGAGGCATAGTACTGAGACTGCTCTCGTTTGGGTGCTCAATGATCTGCTGATGGCGAGAGATCAGAGACACTGTTCTATCTTGGTTCTCCTGGATTTTTCATCAGCTTTTGACACTGTGGATCATGGGGTTCTGTTCAAGCATTTGAGGACCATCTGTGGGCTGTCGGGGTCAGTTCTCAGATGGTTTACATCTTTCCTCGCCAGTAGAATGCAGAGGGTTGTCTCAGGTATTTTTTCTTCTGAGGCTTTCTTTCTGCCTTGCAGGGTTCTTCAGGGCTCGGTACTATCCCCCATGTTATTTGCAGTATACATGCCACCCCTCAGAGACATTGTAAGATGGTATGGGCTGAGGTTTCACTGCTATGCTGATGACACTCAGCTCTACTTGTCTTTGGCCCCCGACCAGGTTAGTGCTATCTCAGTACTGAACAGCTGCATCATAGAAATCCAAGATTGGATGAGTGCCAGTGGCTTAAAGTTGAACCCAGGAAAGACTGAGGTTTTGGTAGTGGACCCGGGTCATAGAATAGAGGGGTTAAGGACTGAGCTCCCCTCAGGTTTAGTCCTGGGGGTGCCCAGATTCTCACCTCTGAACGGGTGCATGACCTAGGAGTGGTGCTTGATGATGGCCTGACCCTTCATCATCAGGTGTCAGCAGTCATCAAGCTGGCCTTTTACCATCTCAGGAACATTGCTAGGATCAAGCACCTTGTTCTGTCCAGTGACCTGCCTGTCTTGGTCCACGCATTTGTGACATCGCACATTGACTACTGCAACTCCCTTTACTTAGGGCTTCCTGGGGCTGATATCCCCCACTTGCAGCTAGTGCAGAATGCTGCAGCACGTTTGTTGACTGGGGTTTCTAGGAGAACACATATCACCCCGGTACTGCGCAGTCTGCACTGGCTGCCTATTCAGTGGTGGATCACCTTTAATGTAGGTCTACTGACTTACAAAGCCCTACACGGTCAGGGTTCTGACTACTTGAAAGAGCTCCTGGTTCCTTACACTCCTCTGTGACAGCTCCTCTCGGCTGACGAGGGGTTCCTGGAGATTCCAAGGGTAAGTTTAAAGTCATCTGGTGCCTTTGGGTTTGTGGCACCTACCCTCTGGAATTCTCTGCCCCATCAGCTTCGGGAGTGCAGGACTGTGGGGTGCTTTAAGCAGGCACTAAAGACTTTTTTGTGGGGAAAATCTTACCCTGAACTCCATTGATTTTATCTGTATTTATTGTGTTTTGTTTTAGTTGATTGTGCAGCGCCTTGATGTTTGAAAGGCGCTATATCAAATAAAATGTATTATTATAATTATTATTAATAGGTAGAAAAGTATGTCTCACCACAGGTTACCAACACAATTTGTTGTACGTTTCTTTGGGCCCTGCATGAAGAAAGGAGATCATGTGTATGACCAAAGGGGATAAGGAGGAGTATGTGGAGGAGAACCAAGGAAAAGCATCTATCCTAAATAGATACTTGAAGCAACATCCCATTGTGCTAGGGAGACAAGCAAGAACAAAAGATGGAGGCAACCACTTTGGTTCTCAGAAACAGTAGCAGAAAAGATCAGAGCCAAAAGGTTAGCCTTCAGGAAATATAAGGGAATGCAACGTGACGAAAATAGGGAGGCATACCAAACTTCCCTAAGGGAAGCAGGGAAGGCAGTAAGGCAGGCAAAGGCCCAAACAGATGAAACACTAGCACGAACAGTAAAAGAAGGGGACAAGATTTTCTATTGATACATTAGTGAAAGGAGAAAGTCCAGAGGGGGTATTGCTAAGGTCAAAGGGGATAAAGGGGAGTGTGTGGAGGAGGACCAAGAAAATGCATCTGTCCTAAAGAGATACTTTTGCTCAGTATTTACTGAGGAGAAGGTAGGGAAGGGCCCTCAGCTCAGCAGCATGGACACAGGGGGGAGGGAAGTGTGCACAGGTCCCTTCACAAAAGAAAGGGCCTTACAAGAGCTCGCTAAGCTCAGGGTGGACAAGGCAATGGGACCAGATGTCATACATCCCAAGGTACTAAAGGAGCTAAGGGTAGAACTAGCAGAGCCATTAGCATAACTGTTTAGTGAGTCTCTGAGCACAGGAGAGATCCAAAAAGACTGGAGAAGGGCTCATGTGATCCCACTCCATAAGAGTGGCAGCAGGGAGGAGGCAGGGAACTACAGACCAGTCAGTCTTACCTCAGTAGTGGGCAAGATTATGGAGGCACTTGTTAAGGAAAGGATAGTGCAACACCTGGAATCCATAGGAGCACAGGATCCAAGACAGCATGGGTTTACAACAGGAAGGTCCTATCAAACTAATCTCATAGATTTCTTTGACTGGGTAGCCAGAGTGGGTACCAAGGGGGTGCAGTTGATGTCACCTACCGTGACTCCAGCAAAGCTTTCGAGACTGTTCCACATAGAAGATTGATTAATAAGCTGGGTAGGCTCGGGGTGGGTCAGAAGTTGGTCAACTGGGTGGCAAACTGGTTTGCGGGCAAAACACAGAGAGTGGTGGTAAATGAAATACAGTCAGAACAGATGCAAGCCATAAGTGGGATACCTTAGGGATCAGTTCTTGGGCCATTCTTCTTCAATGTCTTCATCAGTGACATTGCAGATGGACTGGAGGGTAAGCTATGTCTGTTTGCAGATGACACCAAGATCTGCAACACAGTAGATGATCCAGATGGGGTGGGCAGAATAGAAGAGATCTTGATGAACTGGCAAAATGGTTGGAAGAGTGGTAACTGGGGTTTAACGCAAAGAAGTGCAAGATCATGCACAGAGGGAAGAGAAACCCTGAAGCCACCTATAGGTTGGGAAGGGAGTTGCTGGCAATCACAAGGGAAGAAAGAGACTTGGGCATCGTCATCACAGATGCCTCGAAACCATCCAAGCAGACCACTAAAGCAGTAGGTAAGGCTAGAGGGAAGTTGGGGTGCATTAGCAGGGGTATCACAAGTCGTAAGAGGGAGGTACTATTCCCTCTTTACAAGACACTGGTTAGGCCCAATCTGGGGTACTGCACGCAGTACTGGAGGCCGCACCTGCACAAGAACATTAACAAAATGGAGGCAGTCCAGAGAAGGGCAACCAAACTGGTGCAGGGACTACATCAGAAAACATATGAGGACAAATTAACAGAGCTCAATATATATACCCTAGAGCAAAGGAGGGAGAGAGATGATATGATGGAAACATTCAAACATCTTTAGGGCATTAACAAAGTGAAATAGTCTAATATGTTTCAATATAAGAGAAATAGCAGTACAAGAGGACAAAGAATGAGATTAGAGGGAGGCCGATTAAGGGGTAATGTGAGGAAGTTCTTTTTCACAGAAAGAGTGATGGATGCATGGAACGGCCTACCTCAGGAAGTGGTGGATATGAATATAGTGCAGGGCTTCAAACAAGCATGGGATAGGCATAAGGGAACAATACAGATGAGTATAAATAGATAGGCCATTGACAGAGTAAAGGTCTATGGCACATTCATAAGGTAGAAAAAATGAGCAGACTGGATGGGCCTTGTAATCTTTATCTGTCGTCAAACTTCTACATTTCTATGTTTCTAATGCCCACCTCATTCTGTGAGCAAACAATAGAAACAAAGAAACATAGAAGTTGACAGCAGATAAGGGTCGCAAGGCTCATCCAGTCTGCCCATTTTTTCTACCTTATGAATGTGCCATAGGCATTTACTCTGTCAGTGGCCTATCTATTCATACTCATATACATTGCTCCCTTATGCCTGTCTTCTGCCTGTTTGAAGCCCTGCACTGTATTCGTATCAACCACTTCCTGAGGTAGGCTGTTCCATGCATTCACCACCCTTTCTGTGAAAAATAACTTCCTCACATTACCCCCTTAATTGACCGCCCTCTAATCTTTTGCTGTGTTCTCTTGTCCTGCTATTTTTCTTATATTGAAACATGTTAGACTCTTTCACCTCGTTAATGCTCTTAACATGTTTGAACATTTTGATCATGTCACCTCTCTCCCTCCTTTGCTCTAGGGTATACATATTGATCAACGTTACAGTAATCTGTCCTCCTATGTTTTCTGATGCAGTCCCTGCACCATTTTGGTTGCCCTTCTCTGGACTGCCTCCATTTTGTTAATGTCCTTGTTCGGGTGTGGCCTGCAGTAGTGCATGCAGTACTCCAGATGGGGCCTAACCAGTGTCTTGTAAAGAGGGATTATTACCTCCGTCTTCTGACTTGTGATACCCCTACTAATACACGCCAACATCCCTCTAGCCTTATCTGCAGCTTTAGTGGTCTGGTTGGATGATTTCAGGTCATGTCTGATGATGATGCCCACGTCTCTTTCTTCCCTTATGATTGCCAGCAACTCCCCTCCCAACCTAGAGGTAGCTTCAGGGTTTCTCTTCCCTATGTGCATGATCTTGCACTTTGCATTAAACCCCAGTTACCACTCTTCCAACCATTTTGCCAGTTTGTCCAGATCTCTTCTCATTCTGCCCACCCCATCTGGATCATCTACTCTGTTGCAGATCTTGGTGTCATCTGCAAACAGACAAACCTTACCCTCCAGTACATCTGCAATGTCATTGATGAACATATTGAAGAGGACTGGCCCTAGGACTGATCCCTGAGGTACCCCACTTGTGACTTGCATCTCTTCTGACTGTATACCATTTACCACCACTGTCTGTTTTCTGTCCGCCAACCAGTTTGCCACCCAGTTGACCAACCTCTGACCCACCTCGAGCCTATCCAGCTTATTAATTAATCTTCTATGTGGAATAGTATCAAAAGCGTTGCTGAAGTCAAAGTTGGCAACATCAGCTGCACCCCCTTGGTCCACCACTCTGGTTACCCAGTTAAAGAAATCTATGAGTGTAGTTTGACAGGACCTTCCTGTTGTAAACCCATGCTGTCTTGGATCCTGTGCTGCTATGGATTCCAGGTGTTGCACTATCCTTTTCTTAAGAAGTGCCTCCATAATCTTGCCCACTACTGAGGTAAGACTGATTGGTCTGTAGTGACCTACCTCCTCCCTTCTGCCACTCTTGTGGAGCGGGATCACATGAGCCCTTCTCCAATCTTCTGGGACCTCTCCTGTGCTCAGAGACTCATTAAACAGTTCTGATAATGGCTGTGCTAATTCCACCCTTAGCTCCTTTAGTACCCTGGGATGTATGCCATCAGGTCCTGTTGTCTTGTCCACCCTGAGCTTAGTGAGCTCATGTAGGACCCTTTCTTTTGTGAAGGGACTTGTGCACACCTCCCTCCCTCCTGTGTCCATGGTGCTGAGCTGTGAGCCCTACCCTACCTTCTCCTCAGTAAATACTGAGGAGAAGTATCTATATAGGATAGATGCTTTTCCTTGGTCCTCCTCCACATACTTTCCTTATCCCCATTGGTCTTACACATGATCTTCTTTCTTCATGCAGGGCCCGAAAAAAGGTACAACAAATTGTGCTGACAACCTGTGGCGAGACATACTTCTCTACCTTTGAAGAGTGTATTATTATGAAGCAGTGGCTTGGAACTGTACCATATCCTTCAGATTGAAGGCTATGGGCTGGGGGGAAGGGAAAACATTTGGGTTGACAACCCTCAAGGAAGGCCCCACCACTGATTCATGGTATCACGTCATAATAGCAACCCAAAATGAGCGATTAGAAATACAGCCACTCATTTTGGGTGCTATTATTGTGGGCTACCCTGCAGAATAGTGAGGGTATGAGACAGCAACTGGGGGAAGGGCAAATGGAAAGGGGAAATAGCGAGGGGAAGGGGAGGGACAGGAAAGGGGTTTTCAGGCACTATTGTCAATAACACAGAAGAAAGCAGTGTTGCACAGGGCTCCAAAATAGTTCAAATTTATTACAAAGCTTCCATATAAACAATTACCCCGGTGCTTAGAGAGTTCAAGGCCCTCTGAATCAGGGGGTGGAATCTCAAGGCTGAATTCATTATTAATGTAGTACCATCAATTAAATCACATGGTAGTAAAAAATAATGAAAAAAATTTCAATTACAAAATCACATTTGACATATTGCATCCTTAATGCTTGCCCACTTTGCCTGTACCTCCTCACCTGTATTTCTTCTTGGCAGGGCTAGCTTAACTCTGTTGGCCATCTTATCAAAGTCAGCTCCTCTGAAGGCCCATATTTTCGCCTTGGAATGGGACAATTTAGTTCTACTGGCCACATTGAAACATATCATGTGATGGTCACTGGCCCCAGGTGACCTTCTACCTGGAGATCTGTGATCCTTTCCCCATTAGTCAGTACTTTGGCTTGTGTATTATGCAATGGGGTACTGTCAGAGAGCATTTATTTACCACAAGGCACCAGACAGGGTTATCTTTTATCACCTCTTCTATTTAATTTGTTTCTAGAACCTTTGATAAGGAAAATTAATGTGGCTCCTTCAATCCAAGGCATCCCTTTAGGCCCACATCACTGTAAGTTGTTGGCATATGCTGACTATGTGATATTGCACATAACCCACCCTGCTACTTCCCTGTCTGTGGCCCTAGAGATAATTATTCAGTTTGGCCATTTTTCAAGCTACAAACTATATCTGGCAAAAACTGAAATCATGCCGTTAAACACTCTGACCACTAGAGCGAGTGTAGAGCACTTGGGTTCGGTATGGATAAAAGATAAACTTAAGTACTTCGGAGTTTATCTTAGTGTTTCACCCACTAGAATAAAACACTATAATCTGGATTTGGTAGTTGGCCAAATTAAGCATGATTTGGCCTGCTGGACCTTTCTCTCTATATCATTTGGGGTCGGTTAAATATAATTAAAATGAATGTGCTCCCACGAATCCTTTATCCCTTCCTCATGCTTACACAGGTTATTTCACACACTTGGTTAAATAATCTACATAGAATTGTTTCTAATTTTCTCTGGCAGGATAAACCATCCAGGAGGGCGCTGTCTAAATTGACGATTCCAAAATATAGCGGAGGCCTTTGCATCCCTAATTTCTTCATATACTACCTTGCCATACATGGTAAAAGTTATTTTCAATGGTGTAGAACACTCTCCAAAGATCCTTTTATGGACTATTTTCAACAATGGCTGGAAATTGAATGACACCAATGCTCCCAATTAAAGATAGATATTACGGCTCTATTGCATGCCTCCCATGAGAAGCTTCTCCTGCTCCTTGTATGATACTCCCTTAGATATATCATTAAGGGGCCCATAAGCAATTGTATCTTCTACTCAAACTTGATCCTATTAAAGATGTATCACAGCCCTTGTTGGGGAACCTGAACTTTAAAATTGCTGGTCACCTCCTTACACAGACCTTTTGGCCTTATGCAGGAGCTAGAAGAGTGGAACATTTTCTCCGAGATGGGACGCTGTTAAAATTTCTTGAGGCACAGCAGAAATTTAAGATACCCAATTCGCAATATTTTAAATATTTTCAAATAACTAATTTGCTGCTTTAGCATTTTGGAACAAGGCTTTTGGTCTAATCTTTATGGAAAACAAATCCTTAGCCTAGCCCCAATGTATCTTCCCCTCATGCTATATCTTTTTATTACAATACGTTTTATGAGCTTTTTCCCAATAGAGAATCAGGGACGGCTCTTTACTGAGATCAGGCTTTTCCCCTGGAGGGCGCGTCTCGTAATTGGCCACATTTATGGAAATGCACCTATAAATATTTAAGATGGGATAGATACCTGTTCATGCAATTTCAGATATTTCATAATCTCTATTATACACCAGTTAAATTACATAAAATGGGGAAACTTTCTTCTGATGTCTGTTCCTGATGTGATAAGGACTAGGGTACTTTATTACACATATTATGGACTTGTAAAAAAGTAACTCCTTTCTGGGATGCCATACACCTGCATTTGGATCCTCTGTTGGGATTAGACTCGACTTTTCTCCCTTAGGTGTGCCTTTTGGGGGTCTTTGATGGTATTTTGCTTGTCAATCAATGATACCATATGGCTCTGATCTCTGCTTGGCTAAAAGGTTTTTTTTAAGGCATTGGTGTGGCCAGGTCATTCCTACATATGTGGAATGGTATAGGGAGATTATATTTGTGTTGCAGGCAAAAAATATCATTGCCAGTTTAGCAGACCACCTTTCAGCTTATAAGAAGGAGTGAGAGCCACTGCATGTATTAATAACTCTATGACCTGGATAGAGTATAATCACTAATTTCCACAGAGGTCTAGACACTGGGAATGGCCTCTATCTTAGTCAGGGAAAAGGAGGCATTTAATTGGGTAGATTGGGTATGATATCACATTATACCCTTCCTGATTAAATATATTATTTATGTCTTCCAAAGACCTAAATGGATTGTGTAGACTTCTTTTGCTCTCCTCCAAAACAGGGTGGGATTTGGGGGAGGGTCTGTTTGGCTATGGGTGGGGAGGGCAGGGGGATGCATGTTTTTTGTTGTTGTATCAGTATATGTTGTATGTTTTTCATGTTTGTTCCTGTATATTTAGAAATTCAATAAAGCATACGCAATAAAAAAACACCTTTACCCACCAAATAAAAACATAAAGATGGTACCATGTGTATGGTATATTCAGTAAGTGGATTGACATATTTACAGAAAAAAAATAGCAAAAGTAACAGATAAATAAAGCAGAAGAAACCCCAGCCCAGCTATCTACTACAGCTAAAACATCACCATAAACATAAAAACACAAAAAACAAGTACTTCCGAAGAGAGTCAACCATAATAATATTCTGACCTCCTAGACTTTAACCACAATATCTCCAGATCTATTCAAAAAATCCACAATGAAACATTATAAGATGAACCACCACATTATAAAGAAAATGTCCCCCTCAAATCACACCCCAGAAACAGAAATATTCAGTGCTAAAAGAATTATAGTGGTTCCTATTAACAGTACAAAGAATCCAAAAGAAAGCTCAGGGAAAGGTATCCCATGAGCCAGGAGGAACCTCCCACCCATGCCCTCCCATGCCCCAGTAGGCGTACCAGCAGACATAAACACCGACACTTGGTATTCTGCTAACACCGGTGAGCTATGTGCCTGACACTCTTATAATATTCCAAAAAATATATAAATAATAAGGCCATGAAAAACAGTATAGCCAAAGCATTTGTCCTGTCTTGCACCTTTTCCTAAACATTATCAAAAGCTGCTTTCCCCAAAAAATCAGGAGCCATCATTTTAGAAAAACTCTCAAATAAGGCAAAAGAGAGTAGACTATTTCTGGGAGACATAAGTAGTCAGAAAATTCCCAGACATAGATTAAGTGTATAGAGAAGTAGAGGGCCCCTACTCTAGAGAGAGTGTACATGGAGTGGAACCTAAGTACAACTGCCCCCCCCCCAGCAACCGTTAAACAATTACCAGAAGATTACAGTCATTAAGAATTTAGTAGAGAACTTCAAGTCCAGGAGTCATTCCCCAGCGTAACATTTCACCTTCCATGGTCACAATCCTGCAATGGTGAATGATCCACAGGCAGATCAGCTAAGCTTCATACAGAGAAAAGACTGTTCAATGCAAAAACTTCAGCCCCCTCCAAAGCAGAAGAATTGGGTGTAGAGGTAGATGCATTATGTGGCAAAGTAGCAGTCAATTTCTCCTCCGTATAGTCAGCCCATTTCATCCCAGCAGTCTGAGTCTCCTCCAAAGACAGCATTGGTGAAAGCTTTGGGAAGTGCAGGGTCCGGATAAGCAGACCATCCATGGACAGTTGAGGATTCAAGCGAATCAGGTACGTTTGGCCCAGTCATCACTGAAGTTCCCATTCCTGATCCTAAAGCTAGGGCCTGTTGCAAGCTCAAAGAACGAGGGGGATCCCTTTGCCTCTTAGGTTTTAGATAGGATCCTCCTTCACCCGAACTAAGTGAGCTTGAGGTTTTGTTAGGACCTTACTGAGTAGGTTGTCCAGGACCCTCAGCAGAAGATGGAGGAAAACATATCTTTGTCAGCACCAGAGGAGGTATCCCCAGTTTGTCTAAGAGGTGCAGAACCTTTAGAAACTCCCGAAGGTACTGGATGACGAGTATTCCGACTGTCAGACAAAAAAGCGTTGGGCATCTTGAGGATTGTCAAAGTGAAGCCATCTGCCTTTCCACAGAATAGTGAGGAATGCTGGATATTTTAAAGCATATTTCACTATCTTTAAAGCAAGCTCCTTCCTTATTGGGGGTGAAGGTTTTACAGCGAGCCACTACTTCCTTAGAATAATCTTGGAAGATATACACTGAGTGAAGATTCCATTTTAGAGGCCCTATCTCATGGGCCAATTTCAGGATTTGCTCTTTGACTGAGAATCTAAGAAAATGTGCAATAATTGGGCTAAGAGGCATACCTTTAGCAAGCTGGGGCCCCAGAGAACTATGACCCCACTCTATTTCAAGCAGGGAGCCCCAGTAAAAATCAACCACCTGTGGGAAAAAACTGCTGCAGAAATTCACACATGTTGGGGTCCTCAGAACCTTCTGGTATACCAATGATTCTTAAAGTGTTCCTGTACCCCGATTCTTCAGGTCCTCAATCCTGGCCCAAGCCAACTGTAGTTGCTGCTCCAGCCTTAAAATTCTGTCCCCATAGCAAGCCGATTCAGATTTGACTTTTACATTGAAAAGCCTGGTACTAGCAATCCGCTGCTCTGCTTCTTCTATTTGCTCCAATAACTGTACCACAGAAGATTTTATGTTAGGTATGTCCTGAGTTGGGGCTTGTAGCATTGAACTAATCTGGGATAAATCTTCAAGGCCCACTTTAACGGGAGAAGCTGAGACCACCATGTTGCCACCAGCAAAGAGCTAAAAACACACCTCTGTCAGCAGCTACTTTGAGGAGCAAAAGGATCAATTACCACACCAGCTAGTAAAAGTAAGGTTTTATTCTATCGGCTTTCATGCTTGCCGAAAAAACCTTTACAGAAACGGCCCGATGTCGCAGGTTAATTTACAGTGGAGCTCACACTAAGTGGCCATCCAGCAACTTGCACCCCCTGGGGTCAAAATATTGAAAATTACTAATGCTATGAGTGAGCGTTGAAAAATATGAATATACCTTCATAACTGTGTTGTTTTTTTAATATTTCAACCCCATATTTTCAGCATAGTCTTATGACCCCACCTCATGAATCCAGTAGGTGAAAATTTTCGAATCCCCACCGAAATGTAATTTCATTCCACAGGTGCAAAAACACATTTTGGTCAGGATTTGAGAAACAACAGCTGTCACAATCATGAGGTTGTGTGAAAATCGCTATGCTGAAAATATGAGACAGCATTGAAAATTTTTGATGCACCTTCATAGCTTTCTTGTTTCTTAATATTTTTACCCAAATTTTCATCATAGACTTCTTATGATCCCACCTCATGAATCTGGTAGGTGAAAATGTTCCAATCCTGTGCAAATGGTGATTTTGCAGAGCAACTGCGAAATCAGCATTAGGCTTGGAGTTCAAGACTTTTACCTGCTTGTTTGTGAGGTGGGGTCCAAAGAGGCCACATTGAAAATCTGGGAGAAAAATATTTAAAAAAATGACCAAGTTATGAGTGCAAGTTCAAAATGAATTGAAATACATTGACCGCATACCTAATTTCCTCAGTTCCAGGTCTGGATTTGAAGAGTGAAGACATGTCTCTGATCCAGAGAGGATTATGGGATTGAATGCCTAGTAGGTAGTGTGAGATGATGGGTGCTGAATTGGAGAGTCAGGTGGGGGAAGGGTAACACCAGTGGTAACAGACATTGATGGACCATTTTCATTTTTACAGGGATTTAAAAAAAATTAAAATAGGACTATAAGGGATGGATTTCTTTCTTTGAGGTGCCCACACTGGGAATTGGGCACTCCAGTATCAGTATCATGTTTGTGGGCACTGGCGGTTGGCTCTCCAGTGTTGCACAATAAAAAATGGGCTGGGACAGGGGTACTTGTCAGCACTGGGGATTACGCACCCCAGTTTCAGTAATGGGATTTAAAAAAAAAACTATGAGGGGCAGTTTTCTTTATTTGAGGTACCAACACTGAACATTTGGCATCCCAGTGTTGATGTTATGTTTCAGGGAGGGGAGGAAGTACCACCAAGCAGGCAGGTTTGCAGGCTTCTCGGGCTGGAGCAAGACCAGCTCAGCTATTTTGGAAAAGAGGGGCTCAGCTGTGAACATAATGGTGGAGTCATCTGAATCGATATCCATGGCATCCAGTATAATGGGGTAATTTGTGTCACTTTGTTCTTGAACAGGACAAGCCCCATGCTGGCGTTGATGATCAGGAGCTTATCACTGGGCAGCATTAAGTAGATCAAATGAGCCAGCTAATTTCTGATAGGAGCAGCTGGCTCCTTTCAAGTACACACAGCTTGCATCCACCAATCTCTGAGCACTGTCATGGGCAGAGTGTTTGGTCGCAGGCCAGCCCATTGCAGCTTGAGCTTCAATGGTTTGGTAGTGACACATAGAAACATAGAAAATGACAGCAGAAGGGGACCACAAGATCCATCCAGTCTACCCAACAATTATTTAATATGATGCCCCTCTTAGCCTTTTTGTAAAATGATACCCCTGTGCCTATCCCATGTGCTTTTGAACTCTCTCACTGTTTTGAACCCCACCACCTCCTGGGGTAGGCTATTCCATGTGTCAAACACCCACTCGATAAAGAAGAATTTCCTAGAATTGCTCTTGAACCCCCCCTTAGCCTCCTGTTGTGCCCTCTAGTTTGACTGCTCTTCTTCACCTGAAACAGCTCCTGAACCCTAACTTTGTTTATATCCTTAATATACTTAAAGGTTTCAATCATGTCCCCTCTCTCCCTCATTTGTTCCAGTCAGTACATGTTGAGCTCCCTCAGTCTGTCCTCATATGCTATGTGGTGCAGCCCCTGAATCATTTTTGTTGTTCTCCTTTGCACAATCTCAGTTCTGTCAATGTCCCTTTGGAATTACGGCCTCCAGTACTATATGCAGTACTCCATGTGGGGGCATTCAAGTGCCCCTTAGAGTGACAGCATTACCTCCCTCCTTCGGTTTGTGATTCCCCTCCCAATGCACCCCAGCATGCCACTGGCCTTTAGCGCTGCCTGTTCACACTGTTTCTCCACCTCTGAGTCTTCTGATATTATGACCCCCAGGTCATGTTCCTGGCTGGTGGAAGCTATCTTCTCCCCACTCCCCCCCCAGGCAGCAATCCTCTTTGGGGTTGCCTCTTTCTAAGTGCATGACTTTGCACTTTTTGGCATTGAATTTCAACAGCAAAACCTCTGACTACTCCTCTAGTTTCCTTCAGTCTGAATTAATACACCTTATTCCCTCAGATGAGTTCACTGTGTTGAATATCTTGGTGTCAACAGCATGTAGACACACCTTTCCCTCCAATCTGTTTACAATGTCAGCTATAAATACATAGAAGAGTAGAGGTCCCAGTATTGACCCTTGTGGTACACCCCTAGTCACCTCCATCTCCAGTGATACTGTGCCATTTACCTGTACCCTTTGTGTTCTTCCTCCCAGCCAGTTGCTCACCCACCAACCACCTCCTTACCCACCCTTAAGTGATCCAGATTCTATATCAGCCTTCTGTGTGGGACAGAGTTGAAGGCCTTACTAAAGTCCAGGTAGACCACATCCACCACCGCTCCTTGATCCATTATCTTTGTAACCCAGTCAAAGAAGTCCACCAGCTTCATTTGGCAAGACCTACCTGCTGTGAAACCATGTTGTTTTGGGTCTTGTTGTCCACTGGTTTCCAGATGTTATTATCCTCTGTTTCAATATTGTCTCCATCAGTTTTCCCACTACTGACGTGAGGCTCACTGGGCAGTAGTTGCCAGCCTCCTCTCTGCTCCTTGATTTGTGAAGTGAGACCACCTTTGCCCCTTTTCCAGTCTTCTGGTACTGTCCTGCTCTCCAGAGATTTGGTGAATAGCTCTGCTAGGGGTGCAGCCAGTACAATCCCCAATTCCCTGAGAACTCTTGAATGAATTTCATCTGGCCCCATGGATTTTTTTGCTTTCAGTTTACACATCTCTGAAATGATAATCCTCGTAGCAAAATGTTTGCTGCATATGCAGGCACATGCAAATATAGAAAGGGGAAAGCATGAGCTACCTCAAATATGATTCTTACATTTCTAGAAGAGGTACTCTACTTATGTACTAGGCATTCTTAGTTTAATGTCATTAGGAGGTACAATTTCTCTCATTTGTTCTTATACCCTTCCGTCCAGTTATTCATACTTGTAACTGATTTTCTGCCCTTAAAGCAAACAATAGTTCAGCATGCCATTCCTGGCCTGAGGGTATGTCCTGATCTAACCTGTGGCAGAGGAGCTCATTCTTTGCACAGGCTGCTTTGAGGACTACAGTATGTGATATTTCTGATTTCCCAAGAGTTGGCTTTTGTAATCTCCAGAGATACGATACATAAACAGACAGGAGGAACCTGCTTCACTCTCAAAAGCCTGTGCACTGTGAGAACAAGCCAACATGAATGAAACAGAACACACAGGCAAAGGCTTCAGGCAAGCAATTTTACTAGGTGCAAAAATGCATTTAAGGCTTACAAACAATACCTATAAAGCAACAATACAGGTAGAGGCAAACAGAACTCCTGACCAGGTTTCACCACAGGGCTTTTTCAAGGGGTACTGGTCAATGGGAGTGTCACTTCTATCCCCTATCCCTCTGCCTTACCCCTCCCCACCCCATCCCCTTGTATGACTCCTACCTTCCCCATATGCTCATCCCTCTCTCTCCTCCTCTAACTATCTCTCCACACTTCCACCTTCCTACCTTACCACCCTCCTCTCACTACTATTTTTTTTTACCAGACAAGGCCCCTGGCTGCCCAGCCTGCTTCTCTTCACTCCCAACCTCCCTCTTCACCCCCTGCCAAACTCTTCCCCTAACATCTGAAAAGGCTCCCTGGCTACCCACTCTGCTGTCATTGACACCTGTCCTCACCATGCATGTGCTTAGATTTACTGTTATAATTGTTCTCTGGCATACACTGTACAATGCCTGTTAATCCTGCTCACCTGTTTTCTTGCATCTCCATTTGTTTGTTGTACTACCTGACCTTTGTTTGTAATTTTCCTTGATGTGGAACCTATGTAAAAGAGCTCATGCTCACAGGTGCATAATCTGAGATTTTATTAGATAAGAAAGCCTGAGGAAAACAAATCAGGCCAGTGCTCATAGGGCTGCCTTGTTTGTTAGCTGACAAACTGGCCACTGCCCCAGCACAGCACTGCTTCACTAGACAAAACAAAGCCATTACATTCAACTAAATAAATCTGCAAAACTACAAACACACGACAGTGGTCTAGCTGCACAAGGCACGGTTAAAGTTAACAATTTCACCATTTGAGAAGTTAGCCCTATACTGCTAATTAGAATTTCTCAGGGCAGATTAACTTTACAAACTGTGGAGAAATTACAAATTAATCCATAAAGCAAAATTGGCCAACTTTTTACACCTTGAATTGCAAGCTATGCTGGTTCTCTATTAAGTGCTGCTAGGGATGCCTGCAGTGTGTTTTATTAAGTCAAAGCAATCTCAGGTGTGTTTCTAGATAATATCTTTTTGATTAGTCTAATCTGGTTAAGTCATTCACCAGTCTTTTGTTCTTTCTGCCTCTTTAGTAGCTGCAGTGGGAAGAGTCCTGCAGAACTCTTGCTATGAGAAAAGGACTCCCGTATTCCTTGCGAACGAACATGTTGAAGTGACAACACAGTTGCCTCCGCATCCGAGAAGCACTCCACACTGCACTATTTCACTGTTGGTGGTCAGTTTGTGGTCAATTTCTTTTAAATTATACATTTCCCACCCTCCGGACCCTCCCTCTAAGCACCCCCCAGAAACATAATAGTGTCACTGGGCATGCTCAATCTCTCCAGTGTCCCATTCACGAAATCCACCCCCCCCACTGCCATGCATGTGCAGTTGTACTTGTTTTTCCTAATATGTTTTTATAGTTGCCCCACCTGACCCTCCTTCTCAGCACCCACCACCCCACTTCCCCTCCCCCTCCCCAGAAACATGACAGTGGTACTAGGGGGTGCGCAATCTCCCAGTGCAGGAATCCTCATACCCCCATCCACTACTGCGCATGAGCAATTATTTTAGTTTTTTAGTTTTTATATACTTTCCTCTCTCCACCTAACCCTCCTTCTCAGCACTCATCACCCCACTCCCCCTCCCAGAAATGTAAGATTAACAAATGTTCATTCAGGTCATTAAAGAAATGATTGTATTAAGATTCAAACAAACCAATGGGATTCAGTGCCTGGAGATAACCTTTGGTTGAATTGTGGGCTACAGTAATTGTTACGTCAGTCAACTGCATTGACTACTTAAGCCACATTGCTAACAGCAGTCAGCTTGTTTGTCCCTAGAGGCAGAATGTAAGAGAATGTTTGCTCTGTGTTCATTTGGGTGTTTGATTGAAATGCTGACTGGATACTATTTTCATGCATCTGTGTCATCAAAAGAGTATACTTTACTATTGTCTCTCTCTCTCTCTTTTTTCTTTTGTTTTACTTTTTTTTGTAGTTTACTGCCAAAGCTGTCTGTGACTTGTAAAGTTGTAGTACTTTTACCAGAGTGATCCTGAGCAATACTGAATTCTTTATAACCCTGAAATTTTTCATTCTTGGTCACGAAAGGGGTTTTGTTAAAACCGTGTTACTGTTGTAAATACATAATCCTAAAACTTATTTATCAGGGTATTTCTGAGATTTTAAATATTTATTTTAGTTTAAATGCCTCTAATTTTAAATTGTAAGCACCTAAAGAGCTAGTGTACTGCCTGGAACCTGCCTGTAATTAATTATAACTTTCAGATGTAGACAGGTATCACTTCTTATAACTCAAGTATTTATTCTTTTCTGTTTGCTAATAAGAAGATTTTCCACCTGGCAGTACTGGGGTGATGTGTGAAGTAGCACTCAGTCTGGAGGAAAAGAAAAGTCAATTATATTCCTCCCACTGCATCAACACTGAAACCACACTGACTATGACATCACTTGTAACCAATGAGAACCATTTCTCACTGCCAGGTTTCACTTTCACTTGAAGCAGCAGAGACTGGCTCTTCCTGGTTACTAGTAATGTCACAATTTCCTGCATTTTGATTGGTAGACTGTGAAAGTCACTGCTCAGGCTGCAAGGATTGTGGTGCCTCAATGTGTTTGGTCTAATTTCTGATGATGTAGTGGGAGGAACAGAACTGAGTTTTTCTTGTTCCAGACAGAGTGCTGTTCCACATATCACCATAGTAGTGCCAGGTGTAAAATCTTCTAATTAGCAAATAGAAAATAAAATACTACTTCAGATACTGGAAGTGACAGCTGACTGCAACTGAAAATTACTGCTAATTCCAAGCAGTACACTAGCTCTTTAAACATAAACTAAAAAGAATTAATCTGGTTACTGAAGCAGACATCTTCAATGTATTGCTTTGTCAAACAGCATTTTGAAAATTCAAGAACTAAAGTCTATATCTGATACAAAATAGGAGGAATATAAGTCATCCAACCTGATTTGAGTACTGTATATAAATGGTTGCCTTTAAGATTAAAGTTTTTAAGAGTCTCATAAACTTGATGTTGATTCTTATTATGATTTTGGTATACATTTTAATAAACATTTATGTTTTATAACAATAGCAAACTAGTTTTACTAGGAAGTCACAATAGGTGTCTGATGATGTAGTCAAATTTTATCACATATATTCTGTTGCCTCATTACCAGGTTCAGTTGGGTCATGTGAGTTGGATAATGTATTGAAAATACTTTCCTCCCCCACCAGCCCTCCCTGTCAGCATCCCCCAGAAATGTAACAGTGGCACTTGGGGTGCAATCCCCAGTGGAGGAATCCTCATTTTTTTATACTGTAAAAGAAATCCATCAATGTTTTTTGCAAGCATTGCACTCCCCCCACCTGACCTTTCCACTCAGCACCCACCACACCATCCCACCAAGCCCTAACTTACCCATCGGGGGTCCAATGCTGTAATCCTCTCTGGACCGCAGACATGTCTTCACTCTTCAAAGCCAGACTGCGAACTGAAGAAACAGGTATGCATTTTTTTAATGGTGTTTTAAACTCACTGCCATAACTTGACCATTTTTTCATATTTTTGGCCTACATTTTCAACATGCCTTTTTTGGCACCCTGCTTCATGAACAATTGAGCTGTCATTAGCGAAATCTGTTCCTGAAGGTGATTTTGCAGTCCCTGCATGAAATCATCTTTTGGGCAGGACTTAAACATTTATTCTGCCTTTGTTCATGGGGTGGGGTCATAAGAAGGCTATGTTGAAAATTTGGTGTAAAAATATTAAACAACAATAAAGTTAGGAGCCTACATTGAATTTTGCGAATGCAGGCTCGTAACTTTGGAAATGTTCAATAGTTTTACCACATATTTACAACACAGCCATGTCTTTACAGCACCTCATGAATGTGATAGCTGTCATTTTTCAAATCCTGGCCAAAATGTTTTCTCACATCCCAAAAGGTGATTTTGTGGTCCCTGCATGAGATCACATTTTGGGTAGGAGCTGACAATTTTCTCTGCCCCTGTTCATGAGGTGAGGTCATAAGAAGGCAATGTTGAAATTTGGTGTAAAAATATTTAAAAAACAACAAAGTTATGAGCCTACATTGAAGTTTGTGAATGCAGGCTCATAACTTCAGTAATTTTCAATATTTTGACCCCATATTTACAACATAGCCATTTCTTTATAGCACTCATGAATGTGACAACTGTCATTTTTCAACTCTAGACCAAAATTTGGTTTTGCTTCCCAAAAGTTGGCTTCGCAGTACTTGTGTAAAATCACCTTTCAGGCAGGACTTGAACATTTGCTCTGCCTTTCTTCATAAGGCAGGGTCATAACAAGGCTATGTTGAGAATTTGGTGTACAAATATTTCAAAACAACAAATTTATGAGCCTGTGTTACATTTTCCTAATGTAGGCTCGTAACTTTGTTAAGTTTCAATATTTGTAATCCAAGTTCCTCCTATGCAGCCCTATCGACTCTGGCCAGAATGTGTTCTCTTAGATGTAACCTGGATTATCTCACCCTTCAGACTATCCTAGAATGCCATATAGAAAGTATCTACCCTGAAAACTGAATCTTTATCATTTTAAATTAAGTCTAAAATATTTTGTTTAATTTGTGTAATAAAGGTTTTATCTTTCCAAATCTGGTTGTTTAATCTCCATTTTCTTTTTTACAGAGATTACTGTGTTTTGCAAGGAGAAAACCACAAGGGCATGATCAGATACTACTCTAGCTTGTATTTCACACCCACACAGGACAGGGAGTCATTCCTTGCTCAGCAGAAAGTAATCAAGTCTGAAAAATGTGCCAAGAGCAGCAGAGTGAAAGGTAGGTTCATTAACCAACGGTATAATGTACACCAGGGCTTAGTGACACCCATTGTGTTCCTCAATAGGGAGAAGGGTGGGGCAAATGGAGAAAGTGACAATGGCAATAAGAACAGGGATGGGGCAAAAAGGAGTTAGGCCATCAGGAAATGGAGGGTAATGAGCACCAATGCCCATAGTCTGGGCAACAAGCTCCCTGAACTGGTGGTCTTGATGGAAGAGGGATGCCTGGATATTGTAGCAGCCACAGAAACATGGTACACAGAGAACCATAACTGGGATGTTAACATACCAGGGGAGACAGGGAGGGGAGAAGAGGGAGAGGAGTAGCTGTCTATGTAAAGGAAAGGATAAAAGCAACTGAACAAAAGAGTAAACGGGGGAGAGGAGGCACTGTGGGTCACCTTAGACACTGGGAATGGCACCACAATCCGCACAAGGGTTGTATACATGATCACTTTGCCACTGCAGGGCTTGCCTTTGACACCTCACCTATCAGCAAACTTAGCCCGGCAAGAGACTACACTGTTGGCTTCACTGATAATCACAACCATAACCAACCACATCCCACCCCCTTCAGCACCCTCACAATTTCTTTCAAGCAAGTGGAGGACCTCCTCCTTTCTCTGGATACAAAAAAGAGTGCGGGTGCAGATAATATTGAACCTTACTTCCTAAAACTTGGCCATATCTATCTGACCACCCCCATTACACACTTATTCAACACCTCTCTGATTCAAAGTGAGCTATCTGTCTTGTGGAAAACTGCCCACATCCTACCATTATTCAAGACTGGGGATCCGAGTGATCTGAACAATTACCGGCCTATTTCTATACTATCCATCCTCTATAAATTACTTGAAAAAATTGTCAACATCCAACTTAGAGAACATTTGGATTCACAAAAGTTGCTAAACCCAGCTTCAGAGGCAAACACAGTACAGTATCGGCTCTTTCCAAAGTAACTACAGACTGGCAAATGGCCTTGGACTCTAAGAAGCATGTATTTGCCCTCTTCCTTGATCTAAGTAAGGCCTTCGATACTGTGGATCATACCATCATGCTTACTGCACTGAGTAACATCGGACTTGATAGTTCTGCCATTAAATGGTTCACCAGCTACCTAACCAATAGGTTACAACAAGTCAAAGCCATAGGAGATCTGTCCCCACAAAATCCTTGTTACGAGGAGTCCCACAAGGCTCCATCCTGGGCCCTATCCTCTTTACAATATACATCAATAATCTGGACTCGCAGCTGGGCACAACAAATGTGCACTTATTCGCAGATGATACTGTACTCTATACCACAAATTCATCCTTGGATCTGGCCCATGAGTACTTACAGAAAGACTTCGTCACCCTCCAATACAACCTTCTCACTCATAAGCTCCTCCTCAACACCAAAAAGACTAAAGCAATGATTCTGTCACCAAAGTCTACTTCCGGATGTCCACATATCACACAGATCAGAACACTCTTAGATGAACCCCTTGAAGTAGTTGATACCTTTAAATACCTAGGGTTCTGGCTGGATAAAAAGCTTAACTTTCTGTTCCACTTAAATTAAACTTTGAAGAAACTATGACAGCGATTAGGTTTACTATATCACATTAAACACCTACTCATGTTAGAAGCCAGAATGAGACTAGTACAAACTACATTCCTACCTATACTGGACTATGTTGACTTCCTTTACAGTCATTGCCCATCAACGATGCTAAGTAAACTGGACACCCTTTACCACCGGGCCTTAAGATTTATCTTAAATCTACCCCATAGTACACATCACTGTCATCTATACCAGGTTTCAGGATGGACCTCACTCTCAACTAGAAGAAAAAAGAATGCTCTCCTCTGGTTTTTTAGAGCATTGTTTGATAACCTCCCTGCATACATCTCGAACATCTTCAAACGGGCTAAAGGTTCCTATGGCCTGAGACGCTTCTCCTTAATCTGCTTCCAGATTCCTAGAGTGAAAACTACCTTTGGCTCAGCAGCAATCAACTTCTCACTTCCATCACTTTGGAGCACTATGCAAGACTCATTAAAATTATCCTCACTTCCAAGCATTTTCACATTCAAATTCAAATTCAATGGATTATCTGAAAGAATTATGCAACTGTTTCAGACGCCGATGACCCCTAAGCCCAAGGTGCCACTCTCAAATCCTACGCCTAAGTATCTCATCCACCCCACATTCCTAACAACAGAAACCTAGGACCTACAAGCCTAGTTCCCTTAATCCAAGATGGTCCTGCCTATTCTCTACCTTACCTATTCTGGCCTCCCTTTTGGCTGCCTACTCTTTCACCCCAATTTCTACCCTATTCCTTAATACCTCCTTATTTTTTATCATTTAGGTATGAGCTCTTACTTAGCGGAGACTATATGGGATTGTTGTCTCTTCTCATTTCAGTAAAGCTTATCATTATGTACCTTTGCATGTTAATTATGTTGACCGGTATGTATAGGCCCATATTGACCTGCACCTTCACAATGTTTTTCTTTTTTTTTTTGCACTGTTGTCCACCGTAATTGTAATCTTATGAAGTGTACTGTATTGTATTAATACCCAGGACCACCTTGAAAATGAGCTTGCTCAATGGTGTTTATGCCTGGTTAAATAAAGTGATTGGTTGATTGATACAGACCCCCATGTCAGGGGGAGGGAATGGACAAAGATATGATAGAAGGCAATCTTAGAATGGCAGAGAAAGGGGAGATACTGTTGATGGGAGACCTGAATATGCCAGATGTTAACTGGCACACATTTGCTGCAGACACATCCAAGAGCAGGGCCATTCTCGATGCCCTCCAGGTGGCATGCCTCAGACAGCTAGTTTTGGAACCCACTCATGAGCAGGGGAGGGACGTCAGAATAGCAAAGACCCAAACTGAGGAAAAGATAGCCAACTCGGTTAAGAAGGGGGATAAAACTTTTTATAGGTACATCAGGGAGCATAGAAAGACAAAGGGAGGGATAGTGAGGCTGAATGGAATGGACAGAGGGTGGGCAGAGAGGGACAGTGAAAAAGCAGGGATACTGAATGAATATTTATGCTCAGTATTCACAAAAAAGGAGGAGGGGAGGTGTCTAATCCAATTAACGGAAGCACTCTTGATGGGGGGGTCGATCCCAGTCCTTTCACAGAAGAAAGGGTTTTGAAAGAACTCTTAAAACTGAAGGTGGACAAAGCAATGGGGCCTGATGGAATTCACCCAGAATTCTAAAAGAATTAAGGGGAGAACTAGTGAAACCATTGACTACCCTTTTTAATAAATCATGGGAGGATGGTGTGATACTGGAGGACTGGAGGAAGGTGGATGTGATTTCCCTTCCCAAAAATGGGACCAAGACAGAGGCAGGAAACTACAGACCTGTCAGTTTGACCTCTGTGGTAGGGAAAGTGATGGAATCACTTCTGAAGGAAAGAATTGTTGAGTACCTAGAGGCCAGTGGGGTGCAGGACCCAAGGCAGCATGGGTTCACAGTGGGAAGGTCATGTCAGATGAATCTAATTGATTGCTTTGAAATAGTGACTAAAGCAGTAGACCAGAGAGGGGCTGTAGACATGGCCTACCTAGACTTTAGCAAGGCACTTGACACAGTCCCACACAAAAGATTAATAATCAAATTAACCAGCCTGGGATTGGGCCCCAGGGTGGTAGCCTGGGTAAAACATTGACTGGACAACAGGACACAGAAGGTAATTGTAAATGGAGTCCATTCTGAAGAAAGAGGGGTTACTAGTGGGGTACCGCAGGGTTCAGTACCGGGTCCAGTCCTTTTTAATGTCTTTATAAGTGACATTGCAGAGGGACTGAGAGGAAAAGTATGCCTCTTTGCAGATGACACAAAGATCTGCAAGAGGGTTGATACACATGGAGGCATGGAAAGGATGAGAAGGGACTTGGCAAGGCTGGAGGAATGGTCAGAAGTATGGCAGCTTGGATTTAATCCAAAGAAGTGCAAAATGATGCACCTGGGAAACAAAAACCCAGGGGAAGTTTACACAGTGGGGAGGAGGAGGAAGAAACAACAACAAAAATGGAAATGGTCCTGGGGGTAATCATATCAGATGACCTTAAGGTTAGCAAGCAATGTGAGAAGGCAGTAGGGAGGGCTGGGGGTATACTGGAATGTATAGGGAGAGGCATCACTAGCAGAAAACAGGAAGTTGTTATCCCTCTGTACAGACAGTTGGTGAGACCCCATCTGGAGTACTGCTTCCAGTTCTGGAGACCCCATCTCCACAAGGACATAGACAGGATAGAGGCAGTCCAGAGGAGGGCAACTAAAATGGTGCAGGGTCTACAAGAAAAGCCATACGAGGAGAGACTAAAGGAGCTTAATATGTATACCCTTGAGGAAAGGAAGGGGGGGACATGATAGAAACTTTTAAGTACCTCAGTGGGATCAACAAAGTCCAAGAGGGTAGCATCTTTCAGAAAAAGAGATGTGCAAGAACAAGGGGACACAATTTAAAGATAGAGGGGAGGCGGTTCCGGGGCAATGTGCGGAAGTATTTTTTCACAGAGAGGGTGGTGGACACATGGAACAGCCTTTCTGAGGAGGTTGTCAGGTCTAAAACTGTGGGAGAATTCAAGAATACATGGGACAGACATAAGGCAATTCTTGTGGGAGGTAAGAAGAAATAGGCTGTTGGTTAACTAGGATCTGCAGCTTATCCTGTAGGTAGGGAAATGGGCAGATTAGGTGGGCCAAGCGTTTCTTATCTGCCATCAAATTCTATGTTTCTATGTTTTCTCAGATCTCAGATGGCCCTTTGCACTTGGGTAAGGCCTCTTCTAACTACAGGCTCCCTATCAGTATTATGGCCAACCATGATATTCCGGTTCCCCACATGGAGGGATGGAATATGCGACAAGGGGGATAACTTGTTTAGATTCCATGAAAAGCCCCAAGCTATCAACATTTGGGCCATATATGGAGCCTAGTACCAATTCCATTTGTGCTGGTTGTTCCCTGACAAGGATATAGCTGCCTGATACAGCAACAAATTCTTATAGTAGTTTAAACTATACTGGCTGTAATGGGTGTGAACACCCTGTTGCAGTCAACCCACCAAACATAATGCAAAATAGAGGGACTTAGCTTTATTAATTTATATTTATTTATTTAAATGTTTCACCAGGAAGGCACAATGAGCAACAAGTTGCTTGTCTGCCGGTGTGACCTGGGGGGTTGGGGGACATGAGGACTGAATACAGAGATTTGGTATAATAACACAAGATATACATTTGAATACATTCAAATAAAAGAGAGTAGACTGCATAGTAAGCAATGAGAGAGTGGGACACTAACATTTTTGAACTAGCCCCGTGCTCCCACCACTACATTCCATTCACTATTTATAGTGCACATTTTTAAAAAGAAATGAAATTCATGGCAAAGAAATCCATTTAATGCATCAGTTAGGGTTGTTCCACAGTGAAAAAAGAAAGGAAATTCGGTCTTAAGGTTAAAAATCCTAACTGCACATCCCCCCCACCACCACCACACACATACATGCAAGTAGGGAAAGGACCAAGGCAACACAACCAGTCACACACAACCAGCAGCAGGTAACAGAAATAACATACAACTATTTAAACCACGAAACCATACACCCATTCTCCTATCAGGCTGTGGCATTGTGGCATGGGGTTGTCACTGCTAACTCTGATCCCGGACATTCTACGCACCTCAAAACACATATCACTATGGAAAACTGGGCATCTTGGGCCACACGCTGCCACCAACACATAACACAGACTACACATGTGGTATTTGGGGGGTTCACAAGATACAAAACAGGATTTTGCACATTCCCATACTTTAGAAAATCACTTTCACAAATGTGGCAGTGCCGTGCTATGCATTTGTGACACTTTCGTGTTTGCAACAGTATTTTGCAACACTGTTTTCCATGCTTTCGCAAATGCGACACTGTCATGTCTTCTGTTTGCAACACTTTCGTGTTTGCGACAGTATTTTGTGACACTATTTTAAATGCTTTCGCAAATGCGACACTTTCGTGTTTGTGAAGGTATGTTCCTGATTATACAATGGCAAGAAAATTTATAACGTACTGATTGGTCAATGCGTGCTTGGGACAGCGATGTTATTGAATGATAACATCACTGTATTAAGTCCAGACACACATGACACCGCAGAACGGTAAATCAAACCTCTCCCTCTTCACGCAAGTACTGTGAAGCATACAGTTCTGTCTCCATGCAGCCAAACATTCTCAGACTTCAAACCCATCACAGCATAAGATCCCCCACCCGACAGTAATTTCTTCTCTCGGTCTGCATTTCATTTAAAAAAAAATAATAATCTCTTTCTCCACAGCATCAGTGCCTTTGGTTCAATGCTTTCAATATCAACAGCAGGCCACTTGTTACTTTTGACAAAAACCCGCACGCAGTGCTGACACTTAAAACAGAAGTTTATTTCTCCAAAATGTGGTTCCTTCATAAAAAAAACTCACCTCTGCTGATAAACATCCCATTGATTGTCCTGCACAACACTGCGCTATTTTCTCCGTATTTGCTTCACAGACTGCCTGCCTCATCAAAGAAGCGGCCGCGCTAACACGCTCCTTACACTTCCTGGCACCTGAAACCAAAGGCCACAGTATATTTTCCAAGTTCCAGAATAAAACAGCAACTGTACAGTTACAAAATAAGTACGTTTGTATTTAAAAAAAAAAAAACAAGAAAAAGACGAGTGCAAGGTCACACACAGGGGTCACGGACACAGAAAAATGGCCAGAAACAGACACAGAATGAACCAAAGCAAACCACAACACAACAGTGCTATCTGCTGGATGACATAGAAACTAGGAACTCTTTTTTTCAACAGGTACACCTACCCTTACAAAATAATAAAAATAATAGTATATTTACACATATTTTCCCTTTTCTTTTTTTTCTTTTTTTTTCACAAAGGAGCCATTGTATAATAGTAATAATGCAATCCAGGATGTGTGTTGTTGTCTAATAACATCACTCCTGGGGTTAATAGGCTTATAGCTGCCTTGTGCTTTGGCCACCAGGAGTGATGTTATTAGACAACAACATACATCCTGTTGTGCTTTATTGCTTAATCACTGCACATCTTTGCCATCATCCTGCAAGCAAACAGTTGGGTCCTTTTAGTTAACATTTGCGGGGTGGCAAGACCTGGTCCCACAGATGTGCCTTTTCCTGCTTTGGTGCTAAAATACTAAAGGATGGCAAAGTTACACTGTTACAAAATTGAGCAATTTGCCACAGACTAAAATTGTGACACCCACGATGCCTTTCGCCACCCATATGTTGAAAATGAAGTGAGGTACACCGTTTTCGCCACTGCCAGCTTGGTTCACCTTTAGATGAACTAACCTCATGGAACAACTTTGTAAATAATGTATGATACCTGAAGCTGGATTTCTACACTTCCTACAGTAACACAAGTATACAGCTCCTGCTGGTTGTATGTGATTGGTTGTGTTGCCTTGGTCCTTCCTCTACTTGCATGTATATGTGTGTGTGTGTGTGTGTGTGTGTGTGTGTGTGTGTGTGTGGTGGTGGTGGGGTGAATGCGCAGTTAGGGTTTTCAACCCTAACACTGAATTTTCTCACATTTGTCACTGTGGAACAACACTAACTGATGCATTAAACATAGTTTTTTTGCCATATATATTGAATATGGTTTAAACTTGCAAACATTTATCATACATAAAAATGTAGATCTTCCCCTAGCTATTTGGGTGGGTGTTTCAGCTGTGTGTGTGGGGAGGGGGTATAAAAAGTTTTTAAGAAACAGACACTCTAGTATCCAATATGGGATAGTCTTCTTCGGGTGACATATTTTACTCCTTTGTGGGCTTATACCTTAATTGTCATTCTTGTCTTGCATGTGCAATGTATTGCATGAAATGCTAGGTTAGTTTTGGGGATGTGTGCATTATCTGGGGGCTCAAAGAGGATAAGCTACTCCAGACTTCTAAGACCCGATACTGGTGCAAATTCTAATAAAGAGTAATAGTGCACATAAAAATTAATTACATAACTACAGGAGGATAATGTAGTTAACCGTTCTTTGGTTTACTTGTGTAAATTTCTGCTGTGGTGTATACTTATTTTCAAATTCCTATGCATCCCATTGTTTTCAACTCTATTGCTGTTATGGGACTTCTTAACCTAGCAGCAGCATTTAACGCATTACATTATAAGGACAAGTAAATGTTTTTAATACATTTGCAGACAGTTACATAAACGTAATGTCCTTCATAGAATAATTTAAATTTAGTAACAGTGGTAGTATAAAGCAATTACTCAGACAACTTGAAAACTATAACTACTTTATATTGTACATTGACACCCCATAAAGACCTCCTTGAAATTGAGATGCAAATGTCACACATTTATCGGTTTTCTAACAGGAATATTTTACTATCCTAAATACATTTCTTGCTTCAGTAACTGCTCAGCACATCTATTGCATGACCTACTTATTGACATTTTACATCTGCTATGCAATGTACTGCAGTTTATTGCACCAACATCATGAACCGTAAAACAGATGACTGCCATAACTAGGGAGGCAGTATAGCACAGTGGATTAAGGGTCTGAGCTGACCTGGGAGCACAGGGAAGTTAAGTGACTTGTGCAGGGTCACCCAGTATGTAAGTGGGGGCTGTGGGATTCAAACCCAGGTCTCCAGATTTACAGTTCAGAGCCTTAAACCACTGTACTATACTATACTGCCTCCCTATTGGCTTCAGTACTGCAGATCAGAATTAATTATTGCAACAAGGAAATTGTATAACTAACTAAAAAGACAAACCAATACACAAATTCTTGTTAATATTTGTACTTAGAGGGATTGTTTCCCACGTATATATTTCATAATTTTCTGTTATAATTCATGCTAAATGTACGAAACAATGGATCACCACTGCAAATACCTGCAAGTGAATGTTCGGCATTGGCAAGTATGTTCTGTTCTCCTAGTGCTTAGTAAAATGCAGGGGCTCCACAACTCGATCACTCCACAGACTTGTCCCATTGCTTCGCCCATGTCTTGAACTATTATGTCTGGTGTTTCAGTCCATCCAAAGGGCTTGGCTTTATGCTTTTAGTATTATTTAAAATGTTTAAGAAAAACCTGTGTCTCTTCCAATTTGAGTCAGAGCACTGTGTCTGTTGTTTTCCTCAAGTGCTGTAATTTCAGGATGCAGTTTCACAAGTGCTGTATAAGGATGCAGTTTCAAGCACTCCTTAAGTACTTTTTCTTTCCTTTTGAACCTTAAGCTTTGATGCTCCAGGCAGCTCTGATAGTCAGTTGTTCCAACATGAATGATGCACCTCATGCCCCTCCCACATGAACCAAAATAAAAGGTGGGGGTGGGTCTTTAGGAGCTTCTCAGGTGGAGGAGGGGGTGGATCTCAATGCCCATCCCAAAAAAACTAATACTGCTTCCCACAAAAAAAAAGGTGGGTTGGATCTTTAGGAGCTTCTCGGGTGAAGGTGGCTGTGGATCTTATTCCCCCCACAAAAAAGAATGCTGCCTCCCACTACTTGGGTTCCAGTTCTTGTACCTCCCATTTAAGAAAGAAAATAGTTCCCTGCAACCATTGACTAACATGAAAGTGTATTTATTTGAGGGCAGAAAGCATTTCTTGGAGGAGGGTAAGGCAGAGGAGACTATTTACACCTTCAGTCAGTTCCACGAACAGAAAACATGACATCATTCCTTTTGTACATGCAAAACATCTGCAAGGCTCGGCCCACTGCAACCATAAAAAGTGTCTTCCTCACCACACAATGTCTCAAGGAATATTTAGTGTAGCTGCCGCAGTTGGCATGTGATATTTAAGGGACAGTGTCAACTCCCTTAGGCCTCAGATTTTCCCTGTTTTAAAAACAAACACACATTATGATTGGTCACATTCTGTAAAGACTGCCGATGTAGCTGGTTGTTTGATTCCGATTCTGATTCCTTTTTCCTTTTTATAAGGGTAAAATAGACTACCTCCAGCCTATACTGGTATTACCACCACAAAGTTTGTTTGCAGTGTTGTACTCCTTTATCAACTTCAACTGCATCTTTCCTGGCTGGGAATACCCCCACACAGTCTAGCCAATAATAATGCAGTGGGAGGAAAGAGAGAAGGCACATCATCATTAATGGCTTTTTGGGGTGTATTTGTATTGTTCAGGAGGTATGTAATTAGAGTTGATCAAGGTAAGATTTGACAAGCATGTTAATATTTTTACCTGTAGCAGAAACTTGCTCTTTCAGAAAAACATGTTTCATTGCACTGCTGCCATAAGTTGTAGTAAAAAGGAAGCAAATAACACAACCAGCAATGTCAATGAATTTTACAAAAAGTGAGGAATCCAAAAATATTTTCATTTCAACTAGAAATAATATGACACAAAAAGGATGACAGTGTCCCTTTCATGCCATCAGTCTTGTTCCCACTGATATTAAATTTCTCCTGTAAAAAAAAATACTGACTTTAGGCCCTATCTACAAAGTTGTTTGCAGTTACACATGGTCCATGGCAGTAGATAGACACTGCATTTCATAACAGTCTGTACAGTTTCCTCTTTTTTTCCAGACCCCATCCCACACAGCATTTAACAGCCACCATCTGCGTTATCACCATCATCATCCACAACGTCAATCACTTCATCAGGATCAGCTGGTATAGTTTTGTAGAGATACAAAAACCTTGCCTTATTAACTTTGATAAATGTTAATGTGTGTACATTTTCTGGCAGCAACCTATTTCTGGTGTGTGTCTCAATATTGCCAGCTGTACTAAACATGCGGTCTGAAGAGACACTTGTTGCAGGACAACCAAGATATTTAAAGGCTTCATCATACAGCTCAAACAATATTAACTTTTTTGATCTCCACTATTCAAAATGGCATGCAACAATAGGAATAAGTGGCTCTTGCAGATAACTGTCTACCATGATGGACAGAAAATGCTCAGAAGGAAAAATCAGTGTACATTGGTATGTTAGCAATTTGTGAAAGGTTTTGCTACACATTTATCTTGCTACTGGGGTGGAAGTGGAAGTTGTGGAAGAACTACTGCTCACTTTTGTTGACTTTTCCTGTTCTGTATCTCTTCATGAAGATGGACCTGCGCGTTGTGGAAATGACAAGTTGAAGCTACTGTGTGAGTTTGTGTGTGACTCCTGTGACTGCTGCAACTCATCTAGCAACAGAAATGTGTAGTGCTCTGCATCGTCAGTTTCTGGAAGCTGTATAGCCTTGAACCTGGGATCTAAGAGAATTGCAGGTATGTAGTGTTTTGATTTCATCATTGCAACTAATCTGTCATTGTTTTGAAAGTGCTCACACATTCTTCTTTACAAGATTTCAGTGATACTGCCAACATGTTGTCGCATCTTTAGATTTGTCTCTTTCTATCTGTAGAGTCAGAACACTCAGATGATGTGAAATCAGTATTATAATTATAAGTGAGATAACCTGACTCAGAGACACACTTTCTGAAGACATGTCCCTTATAGCTGTCTCAAAAGGAGCTAGGATGTAGCACACTGTCTCCATTAACTTCCACTGCAGCACAGAAAGCATAATGCCATCACCGATAATGTTACTGAAGCAATATTCGTGTACAGCTTTTGTTCCAAGAAGTGCTGCAGCATATAAAAAGTTGAGTTCCACCAAGTGGAAACAGTTTGAATTAGCTTTTGATGGGACACCTTGTGTTTCTTTTGCAGTTCAGATAATATCCATATAGCATTGGTTGAATATGAAAGTGAGTGACAATTGTTTTGCAAACAGCAGTCATACCATCAGCTTGTGTTTCATTGTTCAGGAATGCAGTGACAATTAAATGTAAGCAATGTGCACAACAAAAGGAAACATGCATGAACCCTTCATCCTGTACTGCTTTCAAGATGTTGGCTCCGTTGTCACTTGCTATAAAGCCACATTTGAGACCATGAGAATAAATCCAGTTGTTAAGGAGCTCATTTAGTTATTGCAAGATATTTGCAGCTGTATAACTTTGCCCAGACTTCTTTATATGCAGCAGCACCATCTTTTGGGGGGTGTTTGTTGTTGAAGAAGCACAAGAAAAACTGACCTATTGGGCTCTATGCATGACCAAAGCATGCACCATTTAGAAACGCACTGGGTGAATACGGAGGTGATGTGTGTAACCGCTGTACGCCACCATGACACGGCAGTCACCAATGACTCACATCGTACTGCGTAGCTTTGCTGCACACAGCCAAGTGGCACCAACATGCAGCCCACATATGGGGGCATATCATGCATAGCAGTACCGTACACCCATGCATGATGCCACATACGGCAGGAAGCTACCTGAGACAGGGTGCGGACATCAACACCTACTGGAGGGCTGCCATACAGGGGCATGTAGGGTGGCCATGGTGCCTGGCAGGCAACCGTGATGCCAGCAACATGGCCCACAATGATGGCCACTGCCACAGCAGCCCCCCAACACCCACCCAGAATGTGACCTGCATGCCGAAGTCCACAGCCCACTGCCAGCCCCTGGGGAACCAACACACAGCAGTACACATGCAGCCCATCCCAGGATCCAGAGTCACTGAACACCACTGCACATAGCTACAGAACAAAACAAATGCATGGATGGCATGTGCAGTCCAACAAGGCCACACACAACAGCAGTTACATAGAAAAGAGTCACTGTGCTGGTCCCATGTGCCCAGAGCAACACCCATGAACAGACGTCAATGGCCACAACATGGTCCGTCCAGCTGTCCAGCATGCTTCCAGGCAGTCCCTGTGTCCTTCTCCCCTGACATGGTGCTCAATAGTGAGGTGGACTCCCACCAAAAGCCATCCAGAATGAATCACTTCACAGGGCTCCTGTAATGCTGCAAAGGAATAGGGGGATGTATGTCAGTAATGGACCCATGCATGGCCCACTGTCATGCAGGCCCCGGGGGTAATACAATGCTAGCACACGGCACAAGTGACTCACCTGTGACAGCACCACCACCTTCCAGACATTGGTGGTGTCTGATTTGTGGAGGAACCTGTCATGTATGTCCCACCACTGGGCAAAGTAGCCTGGGACCCTGAGATGCCAGTGCTGTGTCCACTGCCTAGGGGACCACACCATGCATGGTGCTCCATCTGGCCACTCTATCCTAAGGAACTCCAACCATTGCACCAGTCCACTATGGTTCTATAAGGAGAGGGACAAGTTGAGCAACACATGTGGCTGGCACAACATACCCACCCATGCCCTGCCACCAACACACACTGTGGACAATACTCTCACCAGCCTATGGCAGACAGCATGCCACAGAGTCTCCCTCCAAGATGTTCCATGTGAGTATCCTCGGAGGCCATCCAGAGGCATCATAGAAAAATTGCACACCACTGAGCGGCAGCAGCTGACATGCCCTGACCTCCCATCATCCCACTAACCAAGCAGATTAATGGACTGGCCATGTGCTGCAGTGAGGCTACAGCAGAAATGGGAATGGCACAGATGAGAAAAGCCACTCCCACTTAAGGCTGCACATCTGTGACTGGCAACAGATGACTCTGTGCAACTGCGATGGTACCCTGTTACAGGATGTGCAGCAGAACTGTGGGGATGTGTCCAGGACTGCTACTCAAGTGTCTACCTGCACAATATGGTGTGGGACAGGTTGAGGCACCTGCGACCATGGGAATGAGTGTTCCACCCACTGAGGGACACACACTGCATGGAGTACTTCAGACTCCCATGGCCCATGATAGCACACCTTTGCAATATGGTCAGGGAGCACATCGGGCCAAGGACACGGCACTCCATGGCAATGAGGGTTGAAATGAAGGTGATGTGGGCACTAGCCTACTGTGTGTTTGGATCATTCCAGTGTGTGGTGGGCAATGCTGTGGGCATGAGCCAGTCAACAGTGTCCCTGCCATTAGTACAGGTGATGGATACCCTGGTGAAGCATACGCAGGCCCATATCAGGTTCCTGATGGCCAATGCAGAGGTCCATGCCACCAAGCAGGCATTTTATGCCATGCATGGAATGCCCAATGTCTGCAGTGCAGTGGATGGCACACATATTGCCATCCTGACATCTTCTATTAGTGAGGTGGCCTAGAGGAACAGGAAAGGTTTCCACAGTGTGAACTGCCAGGTTGTCTGTGACACTGCTGTCATGTTCACAAATGTGTGCGCCATGTTCCTTGTCTCATGCTGTGATGCCTACATCCTGGACACCTCTGGACTTAGTGCCATGCTGTACACTGGATGGCTCAATGGCTGGCTGTTGGGTGAGTAGGGGGGAACAGGGGGCCATATGCCATATAACACCCATTACTGACCACATTCCCATTTCTCCACAGGTGACACTGGATTCCCCTGTACCCACCTCTGAAGATGCTGATACTCACCCCAACCACAGCAGCTGAAGAGGCATACAACACTGCATACAGAAGGACGAGAGCATCATGCAGAGAAGCATCAACCTGCTGAAGATGTGCTTTTGGTGTCTGGACCACACCAGGAGGACCATCAAGCTGGTGCCAGGACATGTCTGCAGGGTGTTCAGCATGTGTGTCAAGTTGCACAATATAGCAGTGCATCTTGCCGTGCCCATGCTGGAGTACTTGAATGCCCAACAGGTATGTGGGTTCAGGCTAATGAGCCATTGATACTGTTGTACTTGCATAAGTAGGTGACTAGGGTGCATTTAACATCAACGTAGAGACTGTAGATTTTTTATGTGAGATAAATAAGTGCATAGATTGATTAATATGCATGGAACAAACTGAGGAGTTAACTTTTTGATGTGATTGGCAGGATAATAAAATAGTCTATGTTTATTTAGGAAGAATGGTTGTACAATGAAAATTAGGAATAAGAACCCATAGAGAACTGTATTGTATGTTGTTGGCACCTTAGAGTAAGTAGTGATTCTAAGACGTGTGGACAGCATGTCACTATGCTGCAATAAATTGCTTGATTCTTTGAAAACTATATATAACATATAAAACTAAAATATTTTTTGATTTTTCTAAATAGAATGAACCCTGTGAACAAGTTCTATTCGAGTGACAAGTAGGGGAAAATAAAAAGAGTTTTTTACTGGACTTCAGAAATTGTGACGTTTACTTGCTGGCTCCGTATGATATATTTTGGAACTGGATTCATGATTTGTACCCCAGAGGAGTCTATGATCTAAGAAAGACATTATATTGATTTATGTCCATTGCCCACATAATACTTTGTAATTTGTTCATATCAATATTAGAATCTGCATTGGGAACAGGTGGATTAGAGTGGATGTTGGATTATTGATTTATATGTAATAAGTGCTCATTGGGAACAATTAAGTTATTAGTAAGCAGTGTAGTTTATAGCTGTTTCACAGTTTTGGCTTCTTCTGTTCATGATGCATAGTGCTGGTTTAGAAGCCTTTCAAGATATTGGAAATAGTGTTCAGAACACATTACATTTTTCTACTTTTTCAGATGAAGAAAAACAACAGTTATTTAAAACCATGAGGGGGGAGAGGGATCTTACTACCCAAATGGGTGATACCTCAAAAAACATAACACAAAAAATAGAGAATTTAAAATTCAAAAATACTAGATTAGAATGGCATGGTCTCACGTTGACACAATATTTGGAACACCATAGGGAACAAGTCTGTTGAGCAATCATAAATGCTATAAATGCTTCATAGGCAAGCTTTTAAACTAGTAAAAGGGGGAGGCACTGACAAGCAGCAGGAAAATCCCAGCCTCTCCCTACAAAACAGGGTACTAAATGAGAAAAAGACTGAGGTAAAACGGTCAGTGGGGGATGCTGCAACAGAAGGTAAAGCCATCAAAAAATGGAGAGCAATGAGTACTAATGCCCGTAGTCTGAGTAACAAGCTTCCTGAATTAGTGGCCTTGATGGAGGAGGAACATCTGGATATCGTGGCAGTCACAGAAACATGGTACACACAAAACCATGACTGAGACATAAACATACCAGGATACATTGTCTACAGGAGGGACAGGGAGGGTAAAAGAGGAGGAGGAGTAGTTCTTTACATAAGGGAAGGAATAAAAGCAACAGAACAAAAGGGTAAACAGGGAGGAGAAGAAGCACTGTGGGTAAATTTGGAGACAGGCATGGCACCACAATCACTATAGGGGTTGTATACAGATTCCCCTTCAGGGGGGAGGGAAATGGACAGGGAAATGATAGAAAGTATACTTCAGGAATGGCAGAAAAGGGGAGATATTGCTGATGGGTGATCTGAATATGCCAGATGTTAACTGGAGTGCAGTTGCAGCTGCCACTTAAGAGTGCAGTTATTCTAGATGCCCTACAGGGCATGCCTAGACAACTAGTACTGAGCCCACTGAGAGGGAGCAATATTGACTTGGATTCTCTCAAATGGAGATGGAGAGAGGATTACAGATGTAGAAGTGGGTAGCCATCTGGGAACTAGCGACCATCAAACAGTATGGTTCACAATAAACACAGCAATAGAGTCAAGCCATACAAAGACAAAAGTACTGGACTTTAGGAGGGCTGACTTTGCTAAAATGGGTGAGTGCCTAAGGAATGCACTAGCAAATGGGCAGGAAGGAGGGGTGGAAGAACAATGGGGAATAATAAAAACTGCCATCACAGAGGTAACGAGCCTTTGTGTGAAGCAAATAAACAAAACAAGACAATGTAAGAAACCACTATGGTTCTCAAAGGAAGTGGCAGTGAAGGTTCAAGAGAAAAGAAAGCATTCAGGAAGTACAAGGAATCACAGAAGGAGCAGGACAGAGAACTGTATCAGTTAAAGCAAAAGGAGGCTGGGAAGGCAGTCAGAACAGCGAAGGCCCAAACCGAGGAAAAGATAGCCAACTCAGTTAAGAAGGGGGAATAAAACCTTTATAGGTACATCAGGGAGCGAAGGAAGACCAAGGGAGGGATAGTGAGGCTTAATAAAGGGAGGAGGGTGGGCAGGGAGACTGTGAAAAGGCAGAGATACTAAACAAATATTTTTGCTCAGTATTTACAAAGGAAGAGGGGAGGTACATAAAACAAACAGTAGTAACACGCTGATACAGAAGTTGATACCGCCCATTTACAGAAGAAAGGGTTCTGAAAGAACTCTTAAAACTGAAGGTGGACAAAGCAAAGGGGCCTGATGGGATTCATCCCAGAATTCTAAAAGAACTAAGGGTAGAACTAGTGACACCACTGACTGCCCTTTTAACAAATCATGGGAGGATGGGGTGGTACCTGAGGACTGGAGGAGGGCAGATGGATTCCCTTCACAAAAGTGGGAGCAAGGCAGAAACAGGAAACTATAGACCTGTTAGTTTAACCTCAGTGATAGGGAAATGATGGAATCACTTCTAAAGGAAAGAATTGTTGAGTATCTAGAGGCCAGAGGGCACAGGACCCTAGGCAGCATGGATTCACAGCGGAAGGTCATGCCAGACGAATCTGATAGATTTCTTTGACTGGGTGACCAAAGTAGTAGATCAGGAGGGGCTGTGGACATGGCCTACCTAGACTTTAGCAAGGCATTTGACACAGTCCCACACAAAAGATTAATATACAAGTTAGCCAGCCTGGGAGTGGGTCCCAAGATGACAGCCTGGGTAAAGAATTGGCTGGAGAATAGGACACAGAGTAATAGTAAATGGAGTCCACTCAGAAGAAAGGAGGGTTACTAGTGGGCACTGAGGGTTCAGTATTAGGACCGGTCCTCTTCAATGTCTTTATGTTTGCTAATTGTAGAAGGACTGGAAGGAAAGTATGTCTCCCTTGCAGATGACACTAAGATCTGCAACAGAGTTGATGCACAGGGTGGGGTGGAAAGGATGAGAAGGGACTTGGCAAGGTTAGAGGAATGGTCAAATGTATGGCAGCTTAAATTCAATGCTAAGAAGTGCAAGGTAATGCACCTGGGAAACAAAAACCCAGGGGAAGAGTACACAATGGGGAGTGAGATACTAACAACAACAAAAATGGAGAGAGACCTGGGGGTAGTCATATCAGATGACCTAAAGATGGGCAAGCAATGTGAGAGGGCAGCAAGGAGGGCTGGGGGGATACTGGGATGCATAGGGAGAGGCATCACCAATAGAAAACAGGAAGTTATTATCCCTCTGTACAGACAGCTGGTGAGACCCCATCTGGAGTGCTGTGTGCAGTTCTGGAGACCCAATCTCCACAAAGACATAGACAGGATGGAAGCTGTCCAGAGGAGGGCAACTAAAATGGTGCAGGGTCTGCACCGGAAGACATATGAAGAGAGACTTAAGGAGCTTAATATGTATAGCCTCGAGGAAAGGAGGGAGAGGGGGGACATGATAGAAACTTCCAAGTACCTCAAGGGAATCAACAAAGTCCAAGAGAGTAGCATCTTTCAAAAAAAGAGGTGTGCAAGAAAAAGAGTACAATCAGATAGAGGGGGGGCGGCTCAGAGGTAATTTAAGGAAGTATTTTTCACAGAGAGGGTTGTGGATGCATGGAACGGCCTTCTGGAGGAGGTTGTGGAGTCAAAATCAGTGGTGGAATTCAAGCATGCATGGGATAGTCATAAGGCAGTTCTGGGGGGGGTAGGAAGAAGTAGGCTGCTGGTTAACTAGGATCTGCAGCTTATCCAGTAGGTAGGGAAATGGGCAGACTGGGTGGGCCAAGCGGTCCTTATCTGCCGTCAAATTCTATGTTTCTATGTTTCTATATGGTTTCTCATGGTTTGAGAATTACTGTGGAACCTCATTTGGGTATTCACACTAATAAACTAACTATGAAATGGGATGGAATTCGTAACAGAGCTAGTTGTGACTTAATGTTTGCAGTCATTGAGGCGATCATTGATGAAAGACAGAGGTTGGAGATGGAAACTAAACAAATTGAAGAACAGTTAAAGTTAAAGATTCAGATAGATGAATTTATTAAAAATCTGGATGAGATTAAAAAGAAATTACAGGACTATGATAACAGACTAAAGCAACAAAAAAATTTAACAATTGGTGAGGGATAGGAATGATTATAAGGAGAACAGGGTATGCACCTATAAAGAATTCAAGAAGAGACAAACACCATATTATGTGTATAATACTGATAGTGGAACAGATAGTGACACTAGTTATACTCGGGAAGCGCAACCCCCAATGGAAGATAATGTACATATAGGAACTTCTTATGCAGGTGAATGTTCTCATGCACAAATGGGAATACCTAGATATGAACTAAGAAATACAGGAAATTATAGAGGTAACAAGCAGGGACAGCAGGGTTTTCAGCGGGGATTTCGGAGGCGGGGGGGAAGGGCTAGGGGAGGATGAGGAGAGAACGATGGAAGAATAACAACGGATTCCAATACACAACAGGAACCATGAGGGATCAAATCCCAATATTTTATCTAAGTAGAAAAAAATGAATTATGGAAGAATTGGAAATATTAAGCCTTGGTCTATCCTTTGCCCTGACTCAACCCATTGATTTGTTTGAACTAGAAGTGGACTTACAATGATTTTTTTAGAATCTTGAGACTGAAAAATATGTTTGGGGAAGTAGAAAGTCAAAATGAAGAAAGAAGTACAGTAAATTAAAACAAGCATTACAAATTAAATCTTCCTTTACACCAATAATTTGAAAGAACATTGGGATAGAAAGTTTTTGTAAGGTAACAGAACAACAAATTATGGGTTTATTTAAACAAAAAAATGATGTTTATACTAGACACCAAAACTTAACCTTACATCAAAAAAAGACACTACATGAATTAAGTGGAAATCATGAGATTGTAATTAAACCAGCTGACAAGGGGGGTAGGATTGTGATACAGGATAGAGCACATTATAAAAATATGTGCCTTAAACTTCTCCAGAACAGGGATAATTATCAGATCCTTTCCAGGGATCCTACTACAAATATTCTGGCTAAAATACAAAACATGGTGGAAGAATACATTGATATGGGTTGGCTTAAGAACTGGGAAAGGGAATTACTTATCAATAAACATCAGAGAATTCCAATGTTTTATTGTTTACCAAAGGTACGTAAGGATTTGTCTCAACCACCAGGAAAACCTATTGCATCCGGTATGGGCTCTATTTTCGAGCCTTTATCCTGATAAATTAACTATTATCTGCAGCCCTTAGTTGAACTCATGAACACATATGTTAAGGACTCCATGGATATTATTAATAAATTAAGACAATATACTGACAAGAATATATTAACAGATTCATGGCTGGTAACATTTGATGTGTCAAGTTTGTATACTTCTATTCCACATGTAGAAGGGGTTAATAGTTTGGGGAAAATGTTAAATAATAGACCAGTAGGTGCTAAACCAAGGACGACAATGTTACAGAAATTAGCTATGTATATTTTGATTCATAATTATTTTGAGTTTGATGGGACTTTTTTATCAACAGGATTGTGGTATGGCTATGGTAAACACTATGGCTCCAGCGTACGCTAACACATACATGTACAATTTTGAGACCACCACAGTATTAAATGAACAGCATAATGAATATTTTAATATAATTGTTTTTTGGTATAGATATATAGACGATATTATATGCCGTTGGATTGGACGTGAGGAACAACTTTTAGGTTTTGCAGCTTGTTTAAATGGATGGAATATCATTTTGAATTTTGAGATGAATTACAGTAAGGAACAGTTACCGTACTTGGACCTGATGATTAGTATCACTGATACAGTTTTTCAAACTACTTTGTATCGCAAGAATATAGATCGGAACACGATTTTGCATAGTTTAAGTTTTCATGAGAACAAGTTAAAAGATAGTATACCTTTTCCCAAGCTTACTAGGGTTAAGAGGAATTGCAGTGACCAGACTTTGTATCAACAACAGAAAAAAGAAATGTTGGGGAAATTTCAGGATAGGAAATATCCTACAAGTGTACTTAGAAAAGCTGATTATAGAATAGAACAAGTAGATAGGGCAACATTACTACAGAAAAATAAAAAAGACCAGTCTTTCACTAGGGTTGTATTAGCAGTCAAATACAACCATAAGATAGCGGAAATTAGAAAAATTATTAATCGGAATTGGCATCTGGTTAAGCTAGATGTTTCTCTCCTGTAGGCAAACTAAGTTGTTCCAAAGGGGATCACAAGCACACTATCATGCCCTGCCTGAGATGCCTGGTGAGAGCACTAGGGCTCCTGAACACTGCTACTTTGAGGGACTACTGTATTCTGCCCCATCCAACAACAGAAACCACTTTCCCATAGACAAGCTACCCCCTTCAGCTGTCACTCACTCTCTGGGGAGTGGAAGAGCCACAGCAGAGAAGTGCTGCTCAGCTTTGTGTACTGGGATGAGGTGCTGCTTGGGTGGAGGGGAAAAGGCTGTTTGAGGGGGGGGTCCAGACCCACAGACTATGCTTTTACTGAGGGATGCTATGTATCTAGCAGTTGTGCAAAGTAGCTCATGGGAACACATGCAGGCAGCTTAAGGGAGTAGAAGCCATCCTTGAGTGACACACTTACCTCAGGCTTATCTCACCTGCAACCATTCCTCCCAGCATATGGAATGGCCACTCCCTTTCTGATTCCACTCAGTACAGATGGCAGGCTCCTGAGACAACCCATCCTGGTAGCAGGCACTACACATGGCATTTAGCTGTGGTTGTACCGCATGTGCTCCCAACCAGTGTCCCTGCACATGCTCTGCCGGTACCATGCTGTGCCATGTGCAGTACTGTTACTTTACTGTGCAACATGTGTTACTGATACTTGCTGTGCCATGAGAACTGCTGTCACTTCCCAGTGCCACATGCACTGAAAAAAGATGTGCTGTACAATATGAAGTGCAGACACTACTGGGCCACATGCAGTGGCAGCCCCGTATTAGGCCACGTGCAGTGCAGACACCACAGTGCGTCACAAACAGCGCTGACACAGCAATGTGTCAGTTGCAGGACTAACATTCTGCAGTTCAATATGCACTGCTAACACCGCACAGTGCCATATGCACTGTTGTCAGTTTTGGTGCCACATTCTATGCAGGCATTGCGTTTTGCTAGATGACATGCAGATACTGTGCGGTGCTACATACACTGCCAACACCACACTGTGCATTGTCATCAGTAAGCTATGCCACTTGCACTATTTTCACATCACTGTGCCACAGGCAAATGCTGACACAACACTGCCACGTGGCATACTACTGTTTAACACTATGTTGTGCCATGGTGATGCTGACACAACACTTTGCCTCATGCAATGCAGACACTGTACTGTATCACATGTGACACTGCAGTGTCACATGTGATACCAACATTGTGCGGTGCCATGTAGGGATCCTGATAAGATATATTCAGAGTGGGTACTGCTCACTTTTGAACACTGGTGAGTAAAACCAAATATTCATGCATACAAGTGGCAAAATATGGTGTGTGAGGAGCACACATTAAAATGCTACAAAAAATCACTTGTGGTATTTGCCTTATTTTATTATTATGTTTTTGTCAATATTGCCAGGTGAAATTAATGAAGAGCACAGCTGAGCACTTTACAGTTTAACTTTGCCAGCCTGCCAATGCAGCGGTATAGCTTTCACTTGTAACCTGACATTCTGTGTTTGGAAGTGAGCCTAGAATGTCAGAGGGCTAGCTGGGGAGAGGAGGACTGAATGACTCTTAGACTGCTTTCCTCTACAGGGGTGAGGGATGCATCCGGCTTTAGACCAACCACTGGTGGAGAGTAGGGGTCTGACAGCCGGTGCTTGAGATCTTCGTGAGGTCTGTCAGACATCCAGTGCTCTTTGTACCACTGTGCCATTGCATGCCATGCCTCCCTGGGGATCAGCATATTCAGAAAAGACAACATCGGCCACGCAGGAGGACGTTCACCTTCAACTAGACTCATGCAACTAAGTAAGGCACTCCCCCCCAAGGATCATGAAACAGCATCCATTTGGGGAGAGAGAGTAGGGTCTGCTATAGCACAGTAGGAAGGCATTTTAGGCCATGCTTGGTGGGCCAAGAGGTCCTTTTCTGCTGACAACTTCTATATTTCTATGATAAGTCCCTCACCAACAGCCCCGCCGTGGGGGTAAATCAAGATGCATTCCAGTGGGGTGGGTAAATCCCTGGAGATGGGGGCTAGGTGGTGGGGTTGGACAGATGGTGACCGGTCAATGGCAAGAAAAGCACTTTGCAGCTCATTACATTTTGCACATTTGGTTTTTTTTCTATTGAGTGGGATGATTTTGGGGGCTTCTCTGCACTGTTCCTCTCCATACAGATCAGTGCTTGTCTGCCCCGGGGTCACCTCATGGAGGGGTGCCACCACAGATTCCCCGATGGCAGGTCAAAGGAGGGAGGGAGGAAGGGCCACACTCCCACCCCCCCACCTGAGACAGTCTAGTTCAGACCATGGTTAGGGTGGCAGTAAGGTGACAGATAAACATGCAGGGCTTCACTGAAATGCCAGCTTCCATTTTCCAGTTTTCTTCCATCCCTCCTGCAGCCAGTGTGAGGCATGCATGTAGAGGCATGCAAGCATCACCAGCCACTGTACCTCTCGTCAGCACCACCCTAGCCTGTGCTATTACCAGTCAGAGGTTGAGGCATACAAGCCCTTCCTTCCTGGAAAAGGAGAGCAGTCCAAAGCTCAGTCACTCCCCCTTCCAAGCTGGCCCCAGCAACTGGAATTCCAAACACAGGTCATCAACGTAGAATGACATGTGGTATCCAGCGCCTCAATCCCTCAGCACCACTAGTCCAGCCCCTTTATATGATTGAAAATTATATATATATATATTAGAGGCAAAAAACTCAGTTTAATGCATTAGTTAGGGTTGTTCCACACCGACAAAAGCGAGGAAATTCGGTGTTAAGGTTGAAAGCGCCCACATCCCCAACTGGCGTCGGGGTGCACATTAGGGTTGTCGGCCATAACTCTCACCCCATCACATGTGTAAAGAAGCAGAGGTGTAGGAGAATGGGGTGAGAGGTAGGACCGACAACCCTAATGTGCACCCCATGCCAGTTGGGGGTGTGGGCAGGGGGGTCCAAGGGGTTCAACCCTAACACCTAATTTCCTTGCTTTTGTCAGTGTGGAACAACCCTAACTAATGCATTAAACTGAGTTTTTTGCCTCTAATTTCCCTTCTTTTTGAGAATGATAACGAGAAATAGTGAATGTCATGCGGTGAGTGCGGGCTCTTTGGGTCCCGCGCTCCGTCACTATGATGTCTTGTCACATAGTAACATTGTGCCCGCAAAAGCAAATAGTACGCGATGGTGACACAAAGCGTAAACAGAAAGAGAAACAGTAGCGTGGACAGAAATGTTAAAAACAATGCAAAGAAAGCGCAAATGAAAACGCAAGGTAACGCACATGGTATGTAGACGTGAACGGTAAGTGAAACAGGAACGGAACCGCAAGCGAAAATGGTAATGGTAACAGTAATGTAAGTGCACAGGCTGGTTTTCCCCAAAAGCTGCATAAAGAAAGACAGTGAGTACAAAAAATGTATGCATAATAATGGTTCTCGGAGCAGAAAATGAGGCGTTGGAATACTAAATTGCTTATATCTCAGGAACCGTATGACGTAGAAAAGAAATTTAAAAGTCATATGATTTATGACTTTCCTGCCTAGTTTTGCACTTAAGCATTTTTCCAACGAAAAGTCTGTATCTCACACCGTTTCCAAGATACGGGCCCTGAAAGTCGCGGCGAACGCCGAAATGTTATCCTATGGGAAAAAAAGAGAAGTTTGGTGTACCATAACTTTGCCTCCCTGTAATATTTTTTTACCAAACTACAAAAAGGCACATCTGGGGTATGTTGGCTGTGTTCCCTCCAAATTTCAGCCAAAAAGACCAAACCATTATTTTGCAGCAGGGCACCAAAGGATTCCTATAATGCGTCGGATGCCGTAATGTTATCCTATGGGAAAAAGCGTCAATTTTGGAGTGCTGTAACTTTGCCACCATGTAATATTTTTTCAATAAAACACTGAAAGGCACATCTGTGAGATGTCAGCTGCGTTTCCTCCAAATTTTAGGCCAAAGCACCAAACCGTTCTTTTGCAGCAGGGTGCCAAAAAATTGCTGTAATTTTCCCACAGCCTAGAAAAGAACTGTCGAAGTTTGCGAAAGCTTTCGCAAATTCATTCAACAGTGTTGCAAGTGCGACAATACTTTGTGAAAGTACTTTTTCCAGAAATTTGAAAAACATATTTCTGGGGTGTTTTACCCCAAAATAAAGACATGGCTAGCATCCTCGGGGTCCGAATAGGTGAATACGAAAATAATTAGGTTGCTAGAGGGTCCCAATTTTAAATGCCAAGTATTTTTCTGATCGTTAACTGAAAACAAAATGGTGGATTTGCGACAGTAAAAGGGCCATTTTCGAAAGTAAAAACTGCATTTGCGACACTGTCAAACTTTTTGTTAACTTTTCTCATTGACTTATAATGGGAACTTGTTTTTCGAATAACTTTTGAACCATTTAATATATTTTCACGACATCTTCAAAAGGCACATCGGTGACCCTGGCCGCACGTTCTCTGAAGATTTCGGACCAGTCATGCAAACCATGCGGCCTGTAGGCACGACAGTAAAATTCCAGAAAAGCGTAAACGTGCGTGCAGATCACGCTTAATCACTCTGCAGCAGTATGTGCGACCGGTACAAAACTTTGCAGATCCCAAGGTGTATGGATCTTGATCGTGTATTCCAAATTTAAAGCAAATCCATCAAATGGTTGCAAAGTTATTAAGGTGCAAAATTTTGGGTTTAACATGTAAATGGCTCCTCAACCCTAACTACAGTGGCACTACCGTTCCACTATAATATATATATATATATATATATATACACACACACACACACAGTATTTACTGTATATAAGCATCTTGATGGGGAATTGCATTGCCCTTTTAAATGTCTTTCCATTAAGCACTATAAATAGAGGGTTTTGCAGTCTCGACATTACACCTTGAAAAAAATGCATATGGCATCTGTGAAGTATGAGCTGCGAGAGTGTGCGATATACAATGAATTCAATAAAGGTAATTACTTTCCTGTAACACAGCAGTGTCCTTTTGCATTTAATGAACATTGATGAATGATGGGCCAACTTCTTGTAACTGTTAGAGTCAGAAGTGATCACTCTGACACCCACGTGTAGTGGGCAGTGTATGGAGTCCCGGCATGGGCTTGGGGATGGGTTTGGGAGCCTGCAGCTGGGGAGGGGGAAACCATATTCCATGGCTGACTTGGTGGGTCTTCAGGTACTAAGAGCCAAGGCTGAGTGGAATCAGTATACAGCTGCAGTTATTGGAGGATGGGAACTATATGAGCACGCAATCTGGCACGTTGAGTTTTTGTTGAGTGCTTTCTGAAAGTTTAAGATCTCAATTTGTGCTCAAATGCATCTCTAATTAACATATTCTGAAACTAAAATCCTGAACCAGTACTTGGTTACTAATTTAAATACTCAAAAAGCATTCAAGTGCTCAAGTTGAGCTTTTGTTGAGTGCTGGTTTAAAGTGCTCAATGCCTAGCACTCAGAAAGCGCTGGTGACTGCAGTTCTGAATGGGTTATTCTGTGGAATCTTTATACTGTTTCTGATTGCTAATGACTTTTTTTAACCCTGTATTTATGTGCCCTACTGCCTCCTCTTTCGACTCTCTCAGATAACCTCTCTTGCACGATCCACCCTCATCATGGTCTGCCCCTAGATTAAACGGTTCCACTAACCTAGGTGCCTGGTTAACCCTCCCTCCCGGTAGGGTGAGGAGGGACCCCCGTTCTTACCTTCTCAGAACCATACATACTGTGACGTGGAGCAGGTACAGCAGAGCCTGCTTCGATGAGCCAAAGATGTACACTGAGGTGTCATCGCCTAGGAGAGACCGAGTATTTTTTCCCCCTTGTTCGTCCCCAGACATTGGTGTGCAATGAAGGTCAATGAGCTAGGAGGTGCGCTGAGACATACCTCCTGCTCTGCCCCTCTGCCGACATCTGCCCAATGCCCTTACTGCTTCTCCCAACTACCGCACCTTCCACCCAAGCTCCCCCAGATGGTGGTATTATGGTGGGAGTGTGCAGATGACCCCCCCGGAGAAGGACAGCAGCCGCGGGGCACTCCATCCTTCTCCTCCCCCCCAGCCGACTCCCGGTGGCCCGTGCTTGTTCCCAAACACGGGTCGCTGGCATGGTACGAGGTAAGACGTCCAGCACCTCAACCCTCAGCACCACCGGGCCAGCTGGCTAATGATCATTAATAACAGTAAACATGGTTAGTAAGCATGGTAGCAGTATTTAACATTAGAATCAGCTCAGAATGACTGTGCTAAACTGAATGCTAAACTGATTGACTGCTAAAATACTACTAAGGAACTCTATTTTTGCAGTCAGAAGGCAATCTGCATGCTAATATACCGTTAATATAGCAGTCAGCTTGGGTAAGGGCAGTCAGTGCTCCTGCAATTCCTCAGGCGGGGCAGGGACAGGAAGTGATTCAGGGGAATTAGTTCACTGATGTGTTCAGTATAGACTTTTAAAGGGACACTGCCAACTTTTTTTTTTGCATCATATTATTTCTAGATAAAAAAACACATTTTATGATTGCTTGCCTTCTCTAAAATTCATTGGTGTAGCTGATTGTTTTATCTATCTCCTTGCTTAGTAGAACTGAAATGCATGGTAATGTACCCGCCTTAATTGGCTAATTTAAACCTTGAAATACTTGGCTGGCTAATCTTCATTCATGATTCAGTAGTATTAAAAAAAAACAAATTGTACATTGAAGAGCATTACAGTTTGACACAGCAGTATTAATGTCTTAGCATTCGCAGCAGTGCAGCCGCCAGCAAGTCAGCAGGGACTCCCCGTCCCCAAGCAGGCCTTGATCAGTCCTCCAGCTCCTGCTCCATCCTCTCTGCTTTATTCCGTGCCTCCAGGCTGTGCTGAATTGGACTCCTGCTCCAACGACACTGGCATCCACACACCTCACCACCACTGCCTACTGACTCCCCAAGGCCCCCAACAATTGTCCAATCAAAAATCAACCTCAAGCCAAGTCTTAAGGGGCTTCTCTAAGGCAAGCCAGTGCCCAGCAGCTGGAAGTGCAGCTCCTTATATGTATTTTAGTCCCTCTTGTTGGTATTGGATCTGGTTGAGTTGTGGTCTGGAGTCATGGATGGAGTGATGAAAAATATTAATAAGGCGAGTGACTCACTCACAGAATCATAGGCAGGCAAGGCAACTCAACTCAGATCACAGCAGCAGCAGCAGCAGGCCACTTCACTTTCTTTCCCGCTCTCTTCACCATCCCATGGTGAGTCAGGCTGTCTTGTGCATGCACGCAAACGTTCACAGCCGCTATGGATCTTGGAACAGTGAGTTTTTTTAACTTGTTTGTTCAATGCGCCTTTCCTGGTGAAACTTTTTAGTAAATAAAATAAATAAATGTATTCAGAAATAAGCACCAATGGCCAGTTAGGTTATGTAAAACCCAGAGTGTAAAGTGAGTGTGTCCAGGGTGATAAAGGTGGCTACAGCCAAGTGGCAAACAGTAGCCAAGCTAGTGTTGTAAAATAGTAGAATTTACTGATTTAAAGTGCACTTGAGTATCAGTTTCAGTCAGGAGCAAGAGTAAGGGAGTGGACCAGGCAGTTATCCACACAAGCAGCATACTTGCCACAGCCGTAGCCTGTTAGCCACCCCAGTAGCATAGTTGCCACAGCCCTAGCAAAGGACTAGTGATCTGAGTAACGGATCTAGAGACCCCTATAGCACTAGCCTGGCTACTGGAGGCAACTTGGCTACTATACTCACCTGCTTCACCCTCGGGCACTCTGACTTTATAATCTGGGACTTACTTCCCACAACTAGCTCCCCGGTGCTTATTTCTGAATAGAAAATCCTATGGGACAGCTAGCAATTATTCACTAGCCCAGCTGACTAGCTTGGCTATAACTGGGGCTTTACTCTAACCTTGCTCCTTAGCACCCAGTTCACTGTCTAATTCAGGACCTGCCTGCCCGCCCTGTGCTCCATCTCCGATAACTACTTCATTTGAATGCTGCCCACCCCTGTGCTCTATTTAGGAGTGTGAGTTAAATAAATTTAGGTAATTTTGAATAAGACCACCATCTCACTGTATGATCCCTTCCTGGGCCGATTTTAAATACATTTTAATAGATCCACCCTTGGCAGTTCCTTGCTCCAGGGCCTTCTCCTGACCACACTAAGATCCACAGCCATTCTTTATTGTGCTCACTGCATGAAAAAAACATCTTTTTTTAATTTCAGTATTAGTTCAGGCGGACAGTGCCTGCTTTATGACACTGTCACTGACTCACCGACCCAAGCTGGGGAGAAGTTGAGACAGAAGGTGGGTTAAGTGTATGCTGGATGCCCTGATGGCTGCAGGCAGGTGGGAGGTCTTCCCTTGATGGGTAGCTGGCTCCTCCTGATGCTTGTTCATCTAATGATGCTTTCCTGTTTGTGGGGACCACTGCCAAGGAACTAACAGTTACTTTTTCTTTACAAAAAAACACAAATGGAACTAAACAGAACCCACACTACAGCTGCCAACTGCTGATCCTGGGAACCGCCACAACTACTGGACCACTGACACTGCTGGGACCAATGAGACTGACATAGGGATGAGAGGAGGACTGCAGGCACGGCCTTTTGCTCTGAATTTACTTCCCTGTGTCCCCTCTTTATTCTGCTGCACTTTTTTCATGTATTTGTTTTTTTGGGGGGCATCTGAATTCCCCTGACTGTCCTCCTTCGCAGTCAATTAAAATTTTCCTAATGGCAATTACTGGCCACTCTCAGTATCCTCCATGGTATTCAGGATGCTGAATCCATAACAACCAGCTGTCCAGTGAAAGCTGCACCTTAGATGTGACACTGGCTTGTGCCACCTTTACTGGGCAGGCTGCAATAAGAAGAAAAAAACTTTTTTACTGCAGACAAGCACTTTATTTTTATATGGCTCTGGCTACTATGTCCCCTCCCCCGCAACCTAAACTATACGGACACCTGGGGTCACCTTACTGGGGCTTGTTGGCATCAACAGAGCTTACAGGTGACCCGATCTTTGGGGATATTACACGTCTGCCTTTGCTGCCCAATAAAACATACTCAGAAATGAAACTACCTCTAAAACAAGAGGCTGTCATAGCTCCCCTCATTTTGATGACTGCTCCTTCCTCATCTGCGTGCAAAAGTAATGGTCCTCTTCATGAGCTTCCAGCAGGAAGTCACATCCCACACTGATTTCCTTTCCTATTGGCCCGGTATCTGGTCTGACCCAGGACCGTTTGCTGTTGCTACGCAAATATCGAGAACAAAATGCAACTGAAATGAATGGGCCTATATACATTTCAATGGGACCATTCATTTCAATGGAGATTTGTCTGGTCATTTTGTGCTAGGCTAGTGAAACTCCTGTTGGGTCAGCGGATTTTTCTAATCACTAGCCCTGATGACTAGTGGCTAAAAAAGTTAGTATCGATCCCTGTGACTGTCTGTAAAATCTCTAGCATCACAGTGCAGGGTGGCCACACATGGGAAAGGGACTGTACCATACCTCTCAACAGTCCCTTAGTGACATGTCCTTTATTTTATCCCTCAGCATTGCTGTGTCCCTCACTGTAAATGGTGTTGCCAAAGTGCTGTAGCAAAACGTTAGTCTTCAGCTGTGGGGGTCCAGCTGCAGGGATGGGGTCCAGCTTCAAGGTAGTGGTTCAGCTATAGGGGACCGGATCTGGAGAGACTGATCCCATACTTTTTAACTGGCCCTCATTACAATATGGTGTCATGGCAACAACCATCTGGACTCCCATTGTAATGGATGCAGATTCAATTATGGCTCAAACTCCCCATCCCCAATCACATAACTAATTCATGGGTACTTTATAGTCCAGGTGAGGGAACCTCTTTGGAGATGCATATGCTGGAGAGTGGATAAGGAGTACCTGTAAAACAAAAGGTTACACAGTAGTCAAAGGGGACCCATAGTTCTTAGGAAAAAGTAGTACAGATAGATAGTAAATAAAACTATCCTTAATGGCCATCAAAGTATTGCCACAAGAGGACCGTTATTTTCAAAGCTCATTTGGACAGTTTTAATGGCAATTAATGGATTAGCGGTACGTGACCATCATTTTCATAGCAATGAAAAGCTCATTGCTCAGTTTCAATGGTTATTAAACATGCCATTAAAACAGCCTGATACAAAATTTAAGGGGCATACCACACACATTAAATACTTAATGGATACCTGTAGTAGTTAATTTAAGGCATGGGTGACTAAATTAATGGTTTGCGCCCATGAAACATCAACAATTAATGGGAATGTAATGGGAATAAAAACTGGCCATTAAAAAGGGTGATACAAAATGTAATGGTGAAAAGTAATCAGTTTGCATGAAGAAAATGGAAGATTAATGGAATTTTAATGGATTTCAATGAAGCAGTGATATCCCATTCACTTTGGGAACTTAACTGAGGGTTGTTATTGTAATTTGCATATACTGTGCAGCTCATAATGCGTTTCTTTATCACTGTATGTTTCATTTTGTATTTCTTTCAAACTTTGTTTGATTTTGATGTGTACCATGTTGGTACCACAGTGGTATCAAATTTTTAGATGCACTCATACCACAGTAATACCAAATAAGCTTGGGATTTATATGTGTACCAATCTGCTCCTCTAACGTAATACCCTTGTGGTGACATTACAAAATACTGATACCACGGTGGTACCAAATAAGCCTTGGTGGTATATAGAAAACTGTCATACTGCCACTGCATTATCATTGAAAACTTCTAGGGCAATATAGATTCCCACATGAAAGTGGACTCAAAATTACGTAATACCACTGTGGTACCATTACCCATTTACCAGTCCGGGCAACTGCCAAAATGCCATAGGGATGCCACTGTGCCATGGCACTACCACTGAGGCCAGAAACCTGACTTGGTTGACACCACTGTACTACCAGACTACCACTGGGTAGTACCATTGCACAATTTCAGGCATACCCAGGTATTGCCATTGATAAAATACTGTGTTGCCATTGCAACACATTTGGTAAGGGAAGGCAAATGGACTGCTGCAGGACATTGAGAGAAGGATAGGGTACCAGGCTTGCTTTGGTCAATCCAGAGCCGCCAGGATCATAGATGCAGACTGCTGTATGAGTTTCAGAAATACCCTGAGAAATCAGGGGAAAAGGAGAGAATGCATATAAGAACCTCCCTGACCAGACCAGGATCAAGGTGTCCAGAGGAGGCAATCCCCAGGGCTGGAGTCTGCAAAAGAACTGAGGAAACTGGAAGTTGAGGGGAGAGGAAAACAGATTCACTTCTAGGTGCCCAACCACCAGAACACCATGCTGGTACTTGTTTGTTTAGGGTCCATTAACTCTGACCTTGACTGATGTGACTACAGCATCTGCCAGAGTATTGAGCTTGCCTCGGAGGAGAAACACTGAAAGGATGACTCTCAGGGTAGACGGTAAGAGATCAATTTTTATAGCACCTGCGAACTGAGTACTCCTGATCTGGTCATTGCAGTAGTGTCTGTCCGACTCTGTAAGTCTGTCCTTTTATGAAAGGAGCAAATGCTTTCAGCTAGAAAGATTTCTCTGAGTTCTAAAAGAAATATGATTAACTGTGACTCCTGGAGAGTCTAGGTGCCACTTACTGAGGCACTGTCCAGATGCGCTTCCAACTACCGGGGGAAGGTGTCTGTGGAACTGCTCTTTCAGAGTTTTCAGCTTTGAAAATTGTTGCTTTCTGAGACCAGCAAGCTACAAGGAGACTTGCGGGTGATGCATCCTGTATCTGGACCCTGGGACCACTGCAGGCACTGAAGCCACATGTCCCTATAGCATGAGGAAATGTCAAAGTGACATCATTTGCACAGGACCACATCCTATACTAACCAGGGACACTCTCCACCATTCGCAAAGCCAGAATGTTTTTTTTTCCCCTCCCACTTCAACAAAAATGTCTGTGTTGGGGATAGAGACTTAGACACCTGGGTTCACATGAGGTATGCCCACATTAATGTCAGGCTTTAGAGTGCAAAACCACCCCTGTACTGAGAGAAAGATGGGAAGCAAACTCTACCTCTAATGCCCTCAGGAGGAATTTCCGTGGGGCAGGTGGCCTTGTTGCAGTGAGATGTTCTGGAATTGAACAGCATGTTTTGATCACAAGGAAGTACATGGCTTTAAACTGGGAGTCTGAGGGTAGACCAGTAGTTCTATGCCAGACAAAGTACCCCAGAGAGATGACATAGGCCATAACTCTGGAGACGGCATCCTTGTTATCGTCCTCTGGAAATTGGTACTACATAGCTTCCAGAGCAGGTAGACCGTAACTACCAGCTCCTGCACCAAGAACTAGGACAGAGTTCTGCAGTGCCTTTTTTTTTTGGTTAATATTTGTCCGAAAAGTGAAGTAGGTAAAAATTTTGACAAGCATCTGCGGGTAACTAAGAATCTATTTTCTAGAGTCCTTATCCCGGGGGGGGTGGACAAGGAGATCCCAGCTTTCTCTCAAGCTGCCTGATGCACTATACTCACATGGCTGGGATGTACAGACAGGCACTCAGTATTGTTAAACAATTGATATATTTATGTATTTATTTATTAACACTTCCAGACCACTTATAAACCTCTGCCACAGAAGTGGGGGTTTGAAGCGGTTTCGTGGCACTTTTATGTATATTTTTTCATTTTAGACAGGGCTTTTAGCAGGTGGAACCTTTCATCTCCCTATAATCTTTTCTTTTTATGTTGCTTGCATGCATGTGCAAGAAACATAGTGCCATCATCTGAGTTTTTGGAGGTGTGGCACCCGTCTTCCAATTCAGTCAGTGTGTTTGCAGGCACAGCCCCAGTTCCCCAATCACTGCTGCAGCTGTCTATGACAGCAGTTGAAAATGCAGTGGTCATACAGTTGAAAGGGAGAGCTCCGCTTCAGTGAGCAGAGCTCCCCCTCCACATACACACACACACACACATGCATACGCATACTGCGCTATGCGCCTTTCCCCTCCCCATGCACACACTGTAGGCCAACATTGGTGCCCAATCCCCTCGGCTCCATGCCCCCAAAGCTTCAGGTGCCATGCTGGGGCCCACCCCAGCGTGGCAAAATTTGTTATGGCTATGGCGGTGTTCAATCCTGGTCGGCTCCATGCCCCCAAAGCTTCCAGGTGCCACGCTGGGAGCCCACCCCAGTGTGGCAAAATTTGTTATGGCGATAGGGTCCCCAATCCCCGTTGGCTCCATGCCCCAAAGCATCCAGGTGCCACGCTGGAGACCACCCCAGCATGGCAATGCTATGGCGGCCAGGGTGCCCAATCCCCGTCGGCTCCAGCCTCCCCAAACAGCCTTCCAGCTGCCATACTGGGAGCCCATCCCAGCGTGGCAAATGTCCTCATCGTCTTATTTAAAAAAAACCTGTAAATAAAAATCTGTCCCTCGCGCTTTCTCTGCCCCTCCCACAACTTCGCACCCACCTCGCCTCTGCCTCCCCACCCCTCACCCTCTTACCTCTGGACCTCAGCGCGATCTTGGTGGACTGGGAACACGTCTGCACTCTTCAAAGCCGGCCATGAACTGAGGAAATGCCGTAAGCTGTATAAGGGATAGATAGGGTTTTTTCAACTTTGCTGCATATCTCAGGCATTTTTGAATTTTGGCACCAAGTTTTCAACATGGGGTTTTGGGACCCCTCCTCCTAGAATTCTGTCACTGTCATGGCGTTAATCGGGCCCGAAGGGTGATTTCGCAGTCACTGGGTAAATCACCTTTGGGACCGAATAATAACAGCAGTGCCAGTGTTCATAAGGTGGGCTCTCAAAAGCCTATGTTACAAGTTTGATGAAAAATTCCTAAAATTACTGTTTTAGTTAGTGTGTTGCACAGTTCCTACATACGTCGTGAGTTCACAAATTTTAATATTTGCACTCCAGGTTTTCAACATTGCCATTTTACCACCTCCTTATGAGCAGTACAGCTGTCATTTTCACATCATGCCCAAAATGTGTTTCCCACATGTAGCGCACAATGGCGCAGTCAGTGTGTGAAATCAATGTATGGGACAAATTAAGAAAATCACAGTGACACTATTCATGAGCAGAGGTCTTAAAATGGCTATGTTGAAAATTTGGTGAAAAAATTCCTAAAATGACTGTTTTATGAGCATGCGTTGCGCAGTTCCTATGCACGCTCGTAAGTTCGCTAATTTTTAATATTTTCACTCCAAATTTTCAGCATTGTCATTTTACTACACCTCCTTATGAGCAGTACAGCTTTCATTTTTCAAATGTCACCCAAAATGTGTTTGCATGCATGTAGCGCACAATGGCGCAGTTGGTGTGCACAATCAATGTTTGGGACAGATTAAGAAAATCACAGTGACACTGTGCATGAGCAGAGGTCTTAAAATGGCTATGTTGAAAACTGGGTGAAAAAATACCCAAAAATGACTGTATTATGAACATTTGTTGCGCTGATCCTACGCACGCTCGTAAGATCGCGAATTTTCAATATTTTCACTTCAGATTTTCAAAATTGCCATTTTACCACACCTCCTTATAAACAGTACAGCTGTCATTTTTCACATCTTGCCCAAAACATGTTTCCGCCCATGTAGCTCACAATGGCACAGTCGGTGTGCGAAATCATTGTATGGACACATTAAGAAAATCACAGTGACACTGTTCATGAGCAGAGGTCTTAAAATGGCTAGTTTGAATATTTGGTGAAAAAATTCTTAAAAATGACTGTTTTACGGGCGTACGTTGCGCAGTTCCTACTCACGCTCGTAAGATCGCAAATTTTTAATATTTGCACTCCAGATTTTCAACATTGCCATTTTACCACACCTCCTTATGAGCAGTATAGCTGTCATTTTTCACATGTCGCCCAAAATGTTTCCGTGCATTGGGTATAACCATGAGTTTGAGTGTCGCAGTCAAAGTTTGGGACAGATTAAGAAAATCACAATGACACTGTTCATGAGCAGAGGTCTTAAATTGCTATGTTGAAAATTTGTGAAAAAATTCCCTTCAGACATTCTGCAATGTTACTAATGAAGACACTGAATAGGACTGGCCCCAAGACCAATCCCTGCTGCACCCCACTGGTGACCCCCTCTCCCTAGACTGCACACCATTTACCACCACTCTCTACCTCCTATCTGTTAGCCCGTTTCTAACCCAGTTTACCACCTTTTCCCCCATGCCCAGCCTACCCAGCTAGTTTATCAGCTCCTATATGGGATGGTGTCAAAGGCTTTGCTGAAATCAAGTGGTTGTCCACTGCCCCACCTTGATTCTACTTCTTGTCACACAATCAAAAATCAACCAGATTCGTCTGACATGATGTCCCACTGTGAATCCTTGTTGTCTATGGTCCTGGGCTCCAATGGCTTCTAGATGCCCCACTATCCTTTCTTTAAGCAATGTTCCATGATCTTCCCCACTACTGAGGTGAGCTGAGCGGCCTATTGTTCTCCCTGCCTCCCTGCTGCTGGACTTGTGTAAAGGGACCATGTGCCCTCCTCCAATTCACTCATGTTGAATGACTCAGTGAACATGACTGCCAGAGGTACTGCTATCTCCCTTCGCAGTTCTCTTAATATCCTTGGGCGTATGCCATCTGGTTCAATCGCTTTGTCCACCTTCAATTTAGTGAGCTCCTGCAGGACTCTTTTGCCTTTGAATTGACTATTGTCCACCTCTTCACCCCCTTGGCAACTGCTGTACTGCTGTGCCCCTTGCCCCTCCCACTCGTCTGTGAATACTGAACGGAAAAACGCAGTGGATGTCTTGGGAGGAAGGCATGGAACTATCACTTCCGAATACCTAAACAGCACATACAAGCAAGCAACATTCGGCATTGACAAATGCTTATTTTTATCCTTATCCTCACCTTGGAAGGACTCCTGAGAAGGGAAGTCCAATATGTTTTGGATAAACAAAGGCATCGAGTGAGACCCCCTTGGATACATAGTGTTCTAGGCCCTTCACAGTCATGTTAGGGCATCATAAAAATTCTCGTATCATCTGTGTCACCTTCACAATCTCTGGGGCGAGAACTGTGGAAGAGTGATAGCAGCCCCTGTATGCAGGGGGCATCATAAGATTATTTATCATCAACTGTATCACTCTCACAGTATGTGGGAAAGAGACCTGTGAAAGAATGCTTGCCAGCACCAGTAAAGAAAGGACTCGTGTTTTGTATGGTCTGAAACACTTGCCATGCTTTTTCCATATTTTGCACAGATGGAATAGTGCACAGTTTTTTTGTATGCTTTTAGCTGCCTGTTGTCTCACTGTTGGCTTTCCCAGGAGCAACAGGAGCATTTATGTCTAGACAGAGTTTCTTTTTAGCCACCTCATCAGTGGCTTGATCAGGCTTCCTTCCTTCCTCACTTGAACTGTTTTTTAAAATGCAAGGAACTTCATATTTGGAAGCTTTCAGTTTTGGCTGGGATCTGGAGGGTTCCTCAGCACCTCCTTACATTTTAGTATTTTTGAGTGGCCCCTAGTTGGAAGCCTTTGATATGTCCTCATCCATAATAATCAAAGGTTTGTCTGCTAAATTTGCCAATTCAAGCAAAGCAAACCAGTCCTGGACCTTACGAACTGAGTGCAAGTTTCTGTGAAAATGCCACCAGGCCAGTCCTGCCCCAGTTAATTAGCTCTGTCTGTTGCCAGAGCCTTTTTTTTTCATGGTTGTAGAACTGAGATCTATACCAGTGCCAGTCTTCATAGAAAACCCAGCAATACTTGCCCACTGCCACAGGTGGCTGCTGGACCCTTATGGACAGTCCTGCGACAGATGATACTTTAGGTCCAGTTCCTTATGTATATAATATATATATATATATATATGTATATAGAAGGTTTCTTAGTATGCCAATCCTGAGAGAGACCCCCAGACATTGTTAAAATTTGAATTCCACTGGGGTGCCGCGTGGCAAATCCAGCGAGGTCTGAGGTAAAAAACAAGACACTGTCCCTAATTCAAAGGTTCCCGCAGGAATTTTTCCAAAAATGAAGGGAACTGTCGAAAATAAGCACCCATGATTAAATTAGACTTTAAAATGAATATTTGAGGTGAATATAAAGCCAAAATAGTGCTAAAATTAAAAATTAGTGAGGCACTAACGAAAAATGTTAAACTTGCACTCAGCACACTTTTAGAAAGGAAATATGAGGAACACATTACCCAGATAAGCACTAGAGGCTGTCAACAAGAAAAGTTGAGAGACTCCTCAGGGGCAATGTTGCTCAGTCCAGCGGAGACAAAATTCTGAAGCCTTCAACAGCTCTCACTCAGCTCACTTCCTTTCCTATCTTCTAAATGGCTTGTCCCTCAGCTCATTAAATTCCCTTAAAGGCACACCTCCGGGGCAGTTGCACCAAGCTAGTTAAGTGCAAAGGTTACTGATGCTAAAAGACTACTGAGGTAAGAACAGTAACTTAACAGCTGGCCACTTCTAGAGCGTATCCAGTCAGGCCATGATTTCAGACTTCATACTCACCACCCCCAAACACAAGGAACAAGCCCCTCTCCATTCCCGGTTACCCGCTCTCACAGACAAACCTTGAAATATGCCCTTACTTTGGCTGTATTGCTGGGTGCTGTTCACCTCCTCAGTTGCACTCACCGCCACAGCCGTTTCTTAGCATATGGTACATTTTCGAAGGGCACATGCACAAACACGTTCTACCCTGTACCATTAATGTGACTAGTACAATAAGAATTTCTGGATGGAGAGCAGCAATCAACATACAAACATACAAACATATGAAGAAGCCAGCAGAAGAAGGCCATTTGGCCTATCTAGTCTGCTCATATTGCAGGGTACACAGCTTGAGATACTGTCTCTGCCCTTCCTCCCTCCTCACATCTCCCATCCTCCCTACCCATGATTCTTCCCTTTCCCCTATACCTATCCCAGACTCTCTTAAAGTTGTCCACTGTCTTCAACGAGATCATCTTTTCTGGCAGTGCATTCCAAGTGTCCACCATCCTTTCTGTAAAGAAGTGCTTCGTGACCTCCTTCCTAAACCTCCCACCCTCCAGCTTAAGACTGTACCCCCTCGTGTTATGGTTGCCACTCAGCTTAAAGAGACTCTCCTTATCACCTTATTTATCCCTTTCAAGTACTTGAAGGTCCCAATCATGCCCCACCTCTCTCCTGTCTTCCAGGGAGTACATGTTCAGTGCCCTCAACCTCTCCTCATATGCCTTACCCTGCTGACCCTCCTCTGGACTTTCTCCAGCAGGTTTACATCCTTTTTGAGGTGTGGGCACCAGTACTGAACCCCAAACTCTAGATGAGGCCTTACCAGGAACCTGTACAAATGCAGTATAACCTCCTCTCTCCTACTACTTATCCTCCAAGATATGCATCCCAGCATCTTGTTTGCCTTTGCTGCTGCTTTCTTGCACTGCATGGAGTGCTTCAGGTCACTAGTGATTATCACTCCCAGGTCCTTCTCCTCCTCTGATGCAGATATTCTGACTCCACTCAGGTAGTACTCTGCCCTTGGATTCTTGGCTCCAGTATGCATAACTGCATTTCTTGGCATTGAAGCCAAGCTGCCAGATCCTGGACCAACTCCCCAGCTTTTCCAGATAATCCTGTAGATCCTGTATTCCTTCAGCTGTGTCCACTCTCCCGCAGAGCTTGGTGTCATCTGTGAATAGGCACATTTTGCCCTTAATGCCATCCCCAATGTCACTGATGAAGACACTGAACAACACAGGCCCAAGCACTGAGCCCTGCGGGACCCCACTGGTTACCTCTCTGGTGCCAGATAACCCCCCCCACAACAACCTTCTGGGTTCTGTCCCTCAGCCAGTTTTCCACCCATCTGGCCATCTTTTCCCCAATCCCAAGATCCACCAACTTCCTGATCAACCTTTTATGGGGCACAGAGTCAAAGGCCTTGCTGAAATCAAGATAGAGGACGTCTACCACTCGGCCTCTGTCTACTGTCTTAGTGACACAGTCAAAAAAGTCAATCAGATTCATTTGACACAGTCTCCCCCCCCCATGAACCCATGCTGCCTTGCATCCTGGAGACCATGCTCCTCTAGATATTCCACCAACCTTTCCTTTAGTATGATCTCCATGAGCTTGCCCACAATGGAGGTCAGACTGACTCATCTGTAATTCCCTGGGTCATCCTTAGGACTACTTCTGTGGAGGAGCACTACATGTGCTGTTCTCCAGTCCTGCGGTGCCATGCCTGACTCTAGTGAACTATTAAATAGGTCTGCCAGTGGTCCTGCCAGGTCCTTAGTCAGTTTCTTTAGTATCCTTGGATGTACTCTGTCCGTGCTTGGTGATTTGTCCATCTTCAATGCCAGTAGCCCCTCCCTCACTCTAGCCTCTTCTATCACTAAATCTGTGTGTCCCACCCCCCAGCTCCTCTTTTCCCTCCTGAAGGCACTGGTCTGTCCTTCTTCCTGGTGAAGACAGAACAGAAGTATTCATATAGTATCTCTGCTTTTCTCCCATTATCCTCCACCCACTCCTCTCCTTTCTTAAGCCTAACAAACCCTTCCTTCTTGTTCCTTTTCTCACTTACATAGCAAAAGAAAGCCTTCTGAATTCCTTCAGCTATCTGCAGCTCCTTTTGTGCCTTTGCTCACCCGGACTTCTTTACTTGCCTCACTAGCCAACCTTAGGTAATTTTCACTATCCACCTCTCCCTTGGTCTTCCTGAATTTTCTATATGCCAGCCTCTTTTCCCTTATTGCCTGAACAACCCCAGTACTGAACCAGCTGGGCGCTTTGGCCCTTGTATTCTTCCCCCTGAGCCTAATGCACTCATTTGTGGCAACCACTATTCTTTCCTTAATGATGAACCACCTTTGGTCCACCCCCATATCTGCTCTGATGCCCGCCAGGTGGCTTCTTAGCACTTCGCCTATTTTTCTGAAGTCCACCCTTCTGAGATCCAAGATTTTGATCTTAGTCAAACTGCTTTCCCTGCTCAAATCCAACTGGAACCACAGTGTACAATGGTCACATCAACCCAGTGGCTCCATGACCATTATTTCCCTCTACATGCTCCCCATTTGTGAGCACCATATCAAGAATAGCCTCAGCTCTTGTTGGTTCTGTGACGCCCTGAGTCAGGAACCCACTCTGCAGTCCTTCCAGGATCACCTGACTCCTAGCACATGTTGTGGATGCTATGCTCCAGTCCACCTTGAGCAGGTTGAAGTCCCCCACAATTACTACCTCTCCTTTCCCCACAGCTTCCAATATTTGTGAGCTCATTTCCCTGTCCTTCTCCTCATCCTGATTTGGATGGTCTGTAAACTACCTCCAACCTCACCTTTCTCCCTCTATTGGACCTTAATTGAACCCATAATGCCTCCTCCTCCCCTTATCTTATCAAGTAACAGGATTCTGTGGAACAGCACATGGTACTGATAGTTGCAACAGGTCTCAGTGGCAGAAAGAACAACAGCAAATAGACTGTGCACACGCTATAGTGTACCTTTTAAAGTTCTCCAATCATGGACACTCTGAGACCAAATGCCAGTTCCGTTTTGACACAGTTTTTCCACCGGCCAATCAGGAATCCATTTTTCTCTGAAAACAGAAAACCAGTGTCCCAGTCTATAACAATTTCACTAGCCAGTTCCTCCCACTGGTAATCACCTGTCACAGGAACTCTTCCTTTTCAAGACTGTTACCCTCTGATTCTCATGAAGACGTCCCTTATGAAAACCTAGGGAATGTTAAAGTCTGCACGATAAAGAAGCTAACAGCTGCAGCTGCATTTATGGCAACTGCAAAATATACAATTGCTCTTTTGCCAGCCATGGTGCCCTTTGTCTGGTGCCTGACACCTCCATGCCTAGTGGTCAGTCCAGTCCATTGTGCCTGCTGACTCTATAGCTTTCCATGTTGCTCTGCTTCAGCATTCTCCACAGACTCCCATGCTGATCCTGCTATCTCCACAACCTCCATGCTGATCCTGCTATCTCCACAGACTCCATGCTGATCCTGCTATCTCCACAGACTCCATGCTGATCCTGCTATCTCCACGACTGCTCATGATTCTCCTGCTCCTGCTGACTCAATGGCCTCCAATGCTGATCCTGCATTGGCTGACTCCACAGCCTTCAAAGCTGATTTTGCTCCTGGTGACTCTATAGCACCCACTACTCCAAAGATTTTGACATAGCTTCACCTGACGGTTTTGTCCAATGACCCTCATGTTTGTGGTATATCAGCTGATGCACAGCCCCTCACTTTGATTACAAAAAGAATATACAGTATACGCTGCTCTGTCATCCTCAAACAACCCCACTGTTTTTCCACTAAGAATCAAAACAGTTTGAGAATCAGAACAAGCACAAATTCCCTTGTTTTGTGCTGTTAATTATTCAAAGGTATTTCATATTGGACTAGTAACCACAGTGGATACAATGAAAATGTGGTACTCCTTGAAATGACTTCAACAGTGTGGGAGTGTCTTCACCTATCAGGGTAATGACCATGTGCGAGGAAAATTATTTTCCAGACCAATAAACATCAGGGTGATGCACTTCTAACATACATACAAATGAACCAAGCTCAATCACTGTAAAGTACAAAAATCCACTAAAAGAGTCATTAAATTGACTCTTCAACATTTTAGCACACGGTTCTCTTAATAACAGGTAATTGTGTGAAAACCTTTTGTAGCCATTTATTTCTTATATTTCATCATGGAGCATAAATAGAATATATATGTATCGTAAATATGTACTTGTTAGTCCGTTGTTAGAGTTAGTGTATAAGACCTGAAATACAGTAAATCATTGTTCATCCTGCTAATTAAAAAAGTGTAATTACACAAAATGTAGGGGTAGCAGGAGCTCACATATGAGCTGAGGCTGGAAAAAATGAATATGTTCTCATTAGAGGACAGAAAGGAGTTAGGAAACATGACCTTTCGGTACCTCAGGGCAAGGATGTAGGCAGGCATACTCACTGTACACATATGTGTACAGTTTTTTTGAGTACTTGTCCCAAACCATATGCCTTTTTGTTACCATTATCATTCTAATGTGGTATATTATAGTTAGTGTGAGCTACTGAGTAGTGTCTATATCCGATTAAACCTTGGTTGTTTATGACATAGATATGTGTACAACCTGTTTAGAGATTAGAAGAGTCACCTGTTGTAATGGGGGGGGCAGCAGTTGGACAGGATGTGTACATTTTTTAAATGGGGGGGCAGCAGTTGGAGAGAGTGTGTACTGTACAAAATGGTAATTTCTGGCTACACCCCTGCCTCAGGGGCATTAATAAGGTAGACCTCTGTGAACTTTACAGATACTGCAAAAACAAAAGAATGAGGGTAAACAATTACAAACTGCCTGGGGTCAAGTCCTAAAAGAAGGACAGAAGCTACTTATTCATGGAGAGAGTCATGTAGAGGTAGAACAGGCTAGCAGAAGAGACAATGAGCAAAGTTACTGTGAATTGCTTCAAGAGGGGTTGGAATACCCCCTTCATTGGGAGGGGTATCCAAGAGGGAAGGACTACCAATTTCCTAAGAGACAGTCTCACAGAAAATGAGTAATCCTTCCCTTTTGGGTACCCCCTCATGCCGAGGCTGGTTCCAATGGCATTGCTCTCCACCCCTGAAACAGGTATAGCTTTTTTTTTTTAGTGCAATGTGTTTTTGCATTTCATTCCAAAATGTTACTGTTTTGGGGTATTGTAACCTCTTTATTAATACAGGAGTACCTCTTTTGCCTCATGGGTAAGAGGTGAAGCACTGGGGAAGTGCTTCACTCCCTGCTGTTTGCTCCCCCTGGAATTCAGTTTGAGCATTTATCTGTCTGCTGGAGCCTTTGTATGCTTACAGTGCACTGCCTCTTAGTTTGCATTAACTGCTGGTTCTTTCCTCCTCCAAAGTAGTGTTACCTCCCTCCTCAGCTCCTGACCCCGGCATCTAATTTATTTTTTCCAGCACTGTGCAAGAGTTGGTCACAAGTGGGTTACTTCACTGTCACCTTTTTCTGCCAGGGATTCAGCAGCTTAAGGACAAGCTGTACCTGCCCTATAGTGCTGTACAATGTGCCTTATGCATTTTTCTCCTGTGGCTGGCATTCCTTCACCTTGTACTTGCTGGTGACATTTCCACAAACCCAGGGCTTATGCCTGTGCCTGCCTTAACTCCATCTAGTTGGACTGTTTGCAAAGGTTAAAAGTTGCCCATTTTATTACCCATATCCTACTTGCTAACAAGGTGGAATTTATAGTCTGGGCCACCGTTACCAACCTGACATCCTTGACCTAACCTAGACGTGGCTGAAACCTACTACAGGTAACTTGGTTTGCTCCTTCCCTGGTTACAATATTATTAGGTTGGATCGCACAGGGACAAAACATGGTGGTGGTTAACTTGTCTACCATAACCCCCACCTGAATATCTAAATGGTTCTGACCACCCATCCTGCTGAGTCTCCTGTTGAGTGCTTACACACAGTACTCCTCCTCCTGGGGAACATCAAGAAAATCTGCCTCTTGTGAGTGTATAACCCTCCCACCTGTGGCATTAGTAGCCTGTCACAACACCTTGTTCATGATAGGAGCTTAGTGGGGTTAAATAAGGTTTTATCATGGGGGGGTTTTCACCTAATTTGGTTGGGGTCAAATTGCAGCCTCTTTGAGAATATGTATCAGAAATGGGCCTTACTCAAATAATTTCTGATCCACCCAGGCTGACCTTGAGGGGAGGGTCCCACACCATTATTGACTGGACCTTGACTAGAAGGCCAGCTACAGGCTTGTGTGCTTCCTGAAGGTATCTTAGACCATTCCCCAACCTACTGTGTCTGAAAATTTAACCTTACTAAGTGCCACCCAAAATCATAAGCCTCATGACTACTCAAAGTATGACCCAGGGTTCTTCTTCTCAGACCTTGTGAACACCGCGCACTCCTGTGTCTACCTCTCCATCTCTGTCACCACTGCCATAGCTGCCTTCACCCAGGCCTTTGTCTCTCTTCAGGAGGCTTATGCTCCCTTTATCAGATGGAAGGCAAATGGTGCTGCAACAAAATGGCTTCATCATCATCATCATCATCATATTTTATTTATAAAAACAGCCTTTCCAAAGATCAAGGCACTTGTACGTAATTACAACAACAAACACACAGTAATTAAAATCAAATCACAAATAAGTCAGTATATCAAAGACTCTCATAAAATCTGTGTCCTAATAAATATCAGCTTCAAAATTAAAAAGAGTCCAGAAACACCAGGCTAAGCAAGTAAGTGTTAAGTGCCGTTTTAAAGCTCTGGACGGTCAGGCACTCTCGAACCTGACGAGGTAGAGAATTCCACAGGGTAGGGGCCACAAACGCAAAGACTGGGCCTCAGATGTTTTTAATCAAACTCTGGGAATCTCCAGCAATCCCTCGTAGGCAGTGCGAAGTGGGTGGAGGGAGCAGTAAGGGCGAAGGAGATCTTGCAAATAGCCTGGTTCCTGCTTGTGTAGGGCTTTGTAGGTCAATAATCTGACCTTGCAAGTGATCCTCCTGTGTACCGGCAGCCAGTGCAGTCTGCGGAGCACAGGTGTGAAATGACTGTCCCTAGAAATGGCAGTCAGTAGCCTGGCTGCTGCATTCTGCTCCAGCTGCAGGTGGCGGATATCAACCCCTGGTAGCCCTAGGTAGAGGGCATTGCAGCAGTCAAGGAGAGAGGTCACAAAGGTGTGAACCAATACTGGACAATCATCAGGAGGAACCAGGTGCTTTACCTGGGCGATATTCCTCAGATGGTAAAATGAGGTCTTGATGAAGGCCAACTCCTGGGATTTAAGGGTCAGGCTGTCATCAAAAACAACACCCAGGTTCTGCACCTGATATGAGATAGTCAACTGAACACCCCCGAGCCAATGCCCAGAAGGTTGACCCACTGACAAATCCACCTCCCGACGATATGGGTCCACAACCAACACCTCAGTTTTAGCTGGATTCAACTGCAGGCAAGTGGCATTCATCCAGTCCTGGATCTCGAAGAGGTAATTGTTAAAGACAGAGAGGATCCCATCCTGTTCGGGCACAAAGGACATGTGCAGCTGAGTATCATCTGGATAGAAGTGAAAACTCAGACTGTATCGCCTAATGATATCTCCCAATGGCAGCATATGCACTGCAGACAACATGGGTGATAGAATGGTGCCCTGTGGTACCCTGTAGGATAGGAGGAGAGGGGCTGAGGAATAAATCACAGACACCACTCTCTGAGTCCTACCTTCGAGAAATGATTGAAACCATCCAAGGACTGTACCAGACAGTCTGCAGATGAACCACAGGCAATCCAGTAGCACACCATGGTCCACAGTGTCAAATGCTGCAGAGAGATCAAGGAGGACTAAGACAGAATGAGTCCTCCGATATCTCACAATTAAGAGATCATTTAGCACCCAAACAAGAGCCGTCTCAGTACTATGTCTCTTTCTAAATCCAGACTGGAGAGAATCATAGACATCATGGGTAGATAAATGATCATCCAGCTGGAGAGCAACCACTTTCTCAATAACCTTACCCAAAAGGGAAGGTTAGAGACAGGTCTATAGTTGGTCAGACAGTCCGGGTCAAGGGAGGACTTTTTAAGGAGTGGCCGTACAACCGCCTCCTTTAGTGGGTCAGGAAAGACCCCCCCCTCCAATGACCTCCAGACTATCTTGGCGAAGACCAGGTTGATTTCATCAACACACCCTACAAGAAGGCGCTTTTGGCCCGTGTCTAAACTACAGCAGGTTGGCCACAAAGTCTGGATGATCCTCATGATGTCAATGATTTCTGACTGGCCGAAGTCAGACCAAGCAAATTGGGCACTTGCAACCTCGTGCCAGCCTCCGCAATACTCAATAGAGGGGGCTGAGCAGATTCCGGACCTGATAGTGACAACCTTATCTGTAAAGAATCGAGAAAACTCATCACACTTCTCTTGTGAAAAGGCTCTACCAGGCAGAAGATAGATTGGATTGCACAATCTGTCCACAGTCCAGAAGAGCTGAGCTGGTCAGTTCTGCGCAGCAGCAATCTCCCTGGACAGGAATTCTGCCTTCTTACGGATGATTGCTGATTGACAGACCGTATGATGGTCCATCAATCTAAGTCAGTCAGCCTCCTGCCCCAATTTCCGCCAGCACCTCTCTAGCCTTTGTTCCACTCTCATCTCCTTCATGGTCCCATCTGATCATGGGGACCTTGGGCAAAGAGTGAGGTGGTGAACACCAGCCAGGGCTATGGAATCTAGGGCCTCTGTAACTGCCTTATTATAGGCAAATACTAGACCTCCTGGATCCATGCATTCACTTGGTATACCCGATAGGTCCAGCACCACCATTAGGCCATTTGGGGTCACACCCCTCAAAGGGCGGTACCAGACCATCACCATAGGGGCAAGCCTATTGGTGGGAGCCATGAAACTGAACCCTATGGTGTGATGATCAGACCACCCGACTGGTTTCACCATCAAATTGGATATCTCCATCCCCAGGAGGAACACCTGGTCCAATGAGTGACCACAAATGTGGGTCACTGAGGTAATAACCTGTGTAAGGCTCAACAAGGTCATTAGTTGGAGGGAAGTCTTGACCAAATTCTGAGAGTTCATCATTGATCTGGGAATTGAAATCCCCCAGAATTAGCCATCTGAGCGATCCCAATACCACATCGATGATGAAGTCCGCGACTTCCTGCAAGAATGCTTCCCCATCACTGGGTGGACAGTAGATGAGGAGTATCTTGCACCCTACACCCGCACCGATGATACACTCAAAGAAACTGGTGCTCCCCACTGGCACATCCACAAGGCCCAGTTCTGATCTAAAGCAGATGGCTTCATACCCACCCCTGCAATCCATCCTCAGGTGGTGTATCACCGAGTACATGTCTGGAATTGCTGAAGCCAACACTGGACCATCATTTACTTCCAGCCAGGTCTTGGTGATGCAAGCCAGGTCAGACGAACCAACAAGATCCGCTATCACAGCAGTCTTGTTCTTAATAGACCTGGTGTTGCATAACACTGTCTGAGTAGGATGGGCAACTGAGGAAGTCTGTGCCATTTGCCTGCACAAAGCAGAGCCCTTGCATATGGGAGCCATGCAGGGAGGACCCATTCTGGTTCCATTTCACCCCAGTGCATCTCCTTGTTCCCACTACCCCAATCCGCCCACCACTCTCCATTCCCCCACCATGCACAGCCCCCCCTTCCTCCTCCTCCTCCTAACTATCCCCAAAACCTGACATGTCCTGTATGCTTCTGCTGACAATGGGGGACAGTTAAAAGGGCAGAGGTCCCTGAGCTTGAGGGGGAATAGCGCCTGACTGTCTTTACACCATCCCAGCACATTCCCAACAGCAAACAGCACACACCAAATACTCAAAAATCCACTCACACATTCAGACATTTCCAGTCATACTCTTCCAATCATACTCTAAACAAACTCCAACCCCTCCTAATAAAAACTACATACACTCAAACACCACACATACCAGAAATCCAAACAATTTATAAATCCAAACCCCCAATAACAAGCCCCAAAATCACAATACAACAAATAACAAAATGTAAATTAAGCAAAGTCTTTTAGCAGAATGTAGGTTCACGGGTTTTAGAGAATAGTCACTGTAACTCTCTCAGTTCAAGTTTATGAAGCCCATAGAGCTCCTAACTCTCCGGGAATAGACCAAACAGGCTTAATCAAAGTTCAACTCTCACTTAAACTTGAAAAATCCCACCTGAATTTATTAAGAATGGAATTGTAAGGGAACTCTCACTGCCAATAAATTAAAGAAGATCCAAAAGAAAGGTCTGATCAGTTTTGTGGTTTCAAGAAGGTCTTTGCGTGGGTCTAAACATTCTGAACTAGGTAGATCTTTATGTGATGCCTCAGTTTGATGTAGGATTTTAAACTCAATCCATCACAGCTCAGGCTTCTATCCTACAACAGCTGCCACCACAGCTATTGAGGACATGGCCCAAACAAAGGATGGGGCACCAACATTTATTTTTTTTTCTAATTGTTTAACTGGGTGAGACACATTAAGCTGAAAGCTTGTTTACAGGGAGCACAGGGAATTTAAGTGACTTGCTCAGGGTCACACAGTATGCAAGTGGGGGCTGTGGGTTTCAAATCCAGGTCTCCAGATTTGCAGCTCAGAGCCTTAAACCACTGCGCTTTACTGCCTCCCTCTAGGAAGGCAGTATAGTATCCCTTTAGGACTGAGCAAGCAGAGAGTCCCCCAGCATACACTCAGGAGGTAGTCACTCCTACACGCTGAACCTTCCGCTACAACTCACTGGCCAGGTCAGCCCACCAGCTGACCACGCAAGCAGCTTAGGAGGCACAAGCAATTAATTGTCCGCCCTTCAGTGGACCCAATGCCAGCGACTTCCACATGGACCTGGCACCCAGACAAGCGACCACTCCCCCAGGTAGGCAGAAATAGACCCCCCCACCAGCAAAGTCCTCCAAGACCCCTAACAGATTTGGCAAGTCCTGAAGCTTCAGGGATTCCCAACACTCATAGTCCATTGTGGAAAAAAGGACCAATGATGTTCCGATTCAGGTCCATCAACCAAACGTCTCCAGTAGCACTCCGGCTCCCACAGGCCCTGCTTCTGTGGTTCCTCCTCAGTGCTGACAACTCGCTTGGATCTTCTCTCTCTCTCTCTTCTCTCCCTCTGGTGACACACCTTCACCACTCCTGGTCAGGTTAGAGGGTCAACAGCTCAGAATAATTTAGAGCAGCCCAGACTTATTAGGACCTCAAACCTTGAGAAAGCGCTGATATTGCATGAAAACATTTGGCAAAGGGGAGGGGTGTCTGCATCCTGCTGCTGGTTTTTTTGGATTAAAAGTTTTTTGCCTTCTTATCTTGATGCATCTTAGCAGTTTATTGGTGTTGATAAAGCAACAGTGAAGTTGAGTTCTTTGTCTGCACAAACTCAATGAGTACTTCATACTTTGGCTCTATTTTTGTGGCTTGCAGCTGCCTGTTTTGTTCTTTTGCCTTATCTTAGAGTATAACCTGGAAGCCTGAGCTTATCAAAAACAAGTTGATAATGAAGGCTAGGAATCTCAAACTATGCTTACTGGGTCCCCTGCCAAACTATGAGCCAGCCCCACCACCCTGTCCATCAGGTTTGTATATGAAACACCCACCCGAACATGGTCCTATCCTTTAAACACCTTGGGGTTACATTCAGTCTGCACAATGATTTATTGCTCCACACATACAATGTACACCAGTAAATGTCAAACTTAGCTGGCTTATTGGGTTAAACACTGCCTTACGTGAAATGCTCATTTAGTTCTTGCCAGGGGAATCCTACTCCCTTCCTTCAAGTTTTGGCTTATATCCTTTACTAATGTCTCCAAATCACTGCTCTCCAAGTGGGAGACCACCTACAACAACATTTGCAGATTTTCTCTCTCACAGCTGAACCGAGCAACCCATCGCTGTGATCTTTACAGCTGCCTGGGCTAGTTATTCCCTGTAAATAGTTATCACTTTGTATTAGGCTGTTTCACTGACAAAAGAATTAGGACAGGCACCCCTTTTCTTCTGTGGCCCTGCTCACATACTTCCACCTGTCATATCCCCTGAAATCCAACAAAAAAGCCCTTGTCAATTTCCCCAAAACACCAATCCTCATGGGGGACCAGGCCTTTAATGCTACTGCACCTAAACTATGAAACTCTTGTCACTTGCAGTCCCTTGCTGCACCTCCTACAGTGCTTTCAATTTAAAAGTCTCTGTGGACACACCATTAAAGCCAGCTGTAGTCATACCTGCACATGATCTTCCAGATGTCACTTGCCCTCATGCTGTTAGCTTTGCCATTAGTATTACCAAAGCTAACCAGTCAATACATATATTCTTTTTCTGGTTAAACTGTACTTAAGTTGGTTGTGCATCTCATCTGCTTCTCGCCTGCTTTCTCAGTCTTGTTCTCCTACACCTGGACTGGCCTGTATATATTATATACTCACTTTCCGTTTCTTACCAGCTCTGAATTTTTGTGTCTTACATTATGTTTTTATTCTTCTCTTCTCCAACCTTGCTGTAATCTATTTGAACATTTCCTAATTTGTACATTATTGTATTGTATTTTACTTGTTGTTTATTGTATCGATTGTCTCGTAACCTCCCAGATTGTAGTTAAAAATAGGCACAGCTATGTCTCCCGTACTCAGCTGGTCACTAAAAGCCAATAAATAAATAAATGGAGAGTAAGAGTGTCCCAAAGGTGGGATGGCAGAGTAGCATGTAATGTACTATACATAGGCTTGGTATCAGGTAAACTTACTAGAGCATTAGAGGTTCTTCTGCTGGTGAAATTCTTATATTGTTATGTTCTCTCTGACTATTAATTATAACTTTTTGTGGGCTTTTCAGGTATGTATAACACTTAACTCTCAGTAGCCTACTGTACTGTTGAAATTATTACAAATTATTAGACCAAGCAGGAGGGAATAAGCCCAGTTCCTTCTATAGCCCACTAGCAAAAATAAAAATAGAAACATAGAATTTGACAGCAGATAAGGACCGCTTGGCCCACCCAGTCTGCCCATTTCCCTACCTAATGGATAAGCTGCAGATCCTAGTTAACCAGCAGCCTACTTCTTCCTACCCCCACCCCCTAGAATTGCCTTATGACTGTCCCACGCATGCTTGAATTCCACCACTGTTTTTGACTCCACAACCTCCTCTGGAAGGCCGTTTCATGCATCCACAACCCTCTCTGTGAAAAAATACTTCCTTAAATTACCTCTGAGCCCCCCATCTTCAAATTGTGCCCCCTTGTTCTTGCACACCTCTTTTTTTGAAAGATGCTACCCTCTTGGACTTTGTTGATTCCCTTGAGGTACTTGAAAGTTTCTATCATGTCCCCCCTCTCCCTCCTTTCCTCGAGGCTATACATATTAAGCTCCTTAAGTCTCTCCATGTCTTCCGGTGCAGACCCTGCACCATTTTAGTTGCCCTCCTCTGGACAGCTTCCATCCTGTCTATGTCTTTGCGGAGATTGGGTCTCCAGAACTGCATGCAGTACTCCAGATGGGGTCTCACCAACTGTCTGTACAGAGGGATAATAACTTCCTGTTTTCTACTGGTGATGGCTCTCCCGATGCATCCCAGTATCCCCCCAGCCCTCCTTGGTGCCCTCTCACATTGCTTGCCCACCTTTAGGTCATCTGATATGACTACCCCCAGGTCCCTTTCCATTTTTGTTGTTGTTAGTATCTCACCCCCCATTGTGTACTCTTCCCTTGGGTTTTTGTTTCCCAGGTGCATTACCTTGCACTTCTTAGCAGTGAATCTAAGCTGCCATACATTTGACCATTCCTCTAACCTTGCCAAGTCCCTTCTCATCCTTTCCACCCCACCTTGTGCATCAACTCTGTTGCAGATCTTTGTGTCATCTGCAAAGAGACATACTTTTCAAGCAAAATGTTTATTTTAACTGTCTATCTACTGCTTAGCAACAGTTGTTAATATGATTAAATAACCTGTTGGACTGAATCTTTATGGGCAGTATGTATACCATTTTAATGAGTTAATCAGATATGCCTCATAACCACCAGCTTGCTTTACCTGTAAAAATCAAATGTGCATTCTTTATTTTCCATTACACAGACCTACAACCCACCACAGAGACTGAAAGCTTGTTGGTGGGAGTACATTTTATTTTTTGTGTTAGGCCTTTGTCTATGGCTCATTTGGGCTCAACCCTATTATATGGCTATTACCCACATTACTGTAACTCTGGGGTAGAAGTACTGTCTCCTAAGGTGTCTTATACTGTGTATAATGCTCTATACTACCAAAACAAGTGCCAACTATTAATGTATTTCTTGAAACAATAAGAATTTTTATGGACACAATTACATTAAATTAACTTTACGGATGGCAATTCAGTCTTAAGATTTAAATACTTATGCTCCATATTCGTACCATTGCCTACAATCCTAAATCCATTGTATTATGCCTAACTAATTATTCTTAAAAAAGGAGGTCCCCTCGGACGTTTATTCTGTTTACCTGTGTAGTTTGTAGGGATCAACAATGATTGTCTGTATTGCACCCTCTTAAATTCATCAGGATTTAAATGGAAACAAAAGTACTTAAAGGGGAACTAAAGTCAAAATTTACAAAATTTACAAAACAATATGTTGTGCAGGGTGTTCTAATTTATAGGTGCACTCTTGGTAAGTCCTTCCCTTCATTTGCTGAAAATGACTTGTTCTAAATGTGCTTGCTAATTTTATGGTCCCTGGGGGATCTCCATGTTAGCATTTGCTATGGCTGTTCTTGTTCCCACAGTGCCTCCTGTTCCATGTGATAGTGATGTATCCAGGAGCATTGATTCTGACAGTAATAACTGCTGTAGCAGCAGTCTACTGTTAGGAATCTGATAGTCTGGCTTCAGCTAAATAACTCTGTCTAAACCAAATGTCTGTTGTCTAGATATGTGTCTAAGTCTAGTCAGCAGAAGTGAATGTTTTATTTTTAAAGCTTTTCATTTTATCAAATTACACAATACTTTTAAACAAGCACACGTATCACCCCAAGTTACAAATGCTATAATCAGTGAAGGCTCTAGCTGTTTCCTTACAAAATAGCCCACTCAATTACCCCTCAAGCATTTGCCATCTGTAAATGTAGCCTTCATTAGAGCTCCCTGGACAAGGAGAGTTAATTGACATCACAGCTCTACTACTATAAAACAACTCTTGTTGAATTAATGGTCCTGGATGCATCACTGGCACATGGGACAGGAGGCAATGTAGGAACAAGACGAGCCATTAAAACTGCTAATATGGAGATCCCCAAGGGATATAAAACCAGCAAGCGAATTTACAAAGAAAAGAAATCCTTTTAGCAAATAAAGGGAAAGACTTAATTGGAGTAGACCTATACATCAAAACACTCCGTGCAACATTTTTTTTTTGTAAGTTTTGACTTTAGTTTAAACCTGCTTGACTCCATTGTAAAGGTCACGACCTGACTCATGTAAGGCATCCAGAAATGTTATGATGTTTTAGTGCTAAAGTCTGCAGAAGTTATACTGTATTATAACATGGCTTGCAATAAGAAGACAACCTAATTGGTGAAAGACCAACACCTGACCATGGGTTAAATCTCCTATTTAATCCACAGTTGGAGTGAATGGTCATGACTCAATATCCCTCCACAGTTTCACTGTCAGCACTCCTTACCTGTTCAGTAAAGCAAATGCCAGCAGCAAGCACGAAAAAGTGAGGTGATGTGATTGACCCCATGTTAGAACACCTCCTCAGAGTGTGGGTAGAAGTATGAAGTGTCTCAAGTCATGCCCACAGCAACAGTCCCCCTGTGCAACCCCCCCACCCGACAAAAAGCTACTCCCAAGTATGCTGGTTTGGCAAGCCATGCAATCAAATGTTACTCCCCACCGTGCTGGTAAGCAAGTGAGTGAGTGGCTGACTAGAAGAGACAGAAAGAGAACAAGAGACAGCAGCTCAACACGCTGCAGGAAAAGTGATTAGGAGAGAATGACAGTGGGATAGCAGTGTATGGGGCTGGTCAACCCAGACAGTCTGGCTTGTGGCAGTAAAAGTTTGCGGTCAGCTGCGACTCTGACAGGAGCTGGGGGTGTGCTGACAGTAAAGCGGTCTGTGACAGAGACAGAGGGAGAGCAAGAAAGTAGCAGTAACAGTGAAGCTCACAATACAGATCAGTGACACCTCACAGCTTTGGGGAGAGAGACAGTGACGCAGAGCTCCTGTCCAAAGCAAAGGAAAATGGCAGCCAAGTAAAATTAGCAAGGCAGCAAGAGACAGAGAGTGAATTTCCCCCTGTGTACTATGTAGTGTCAGATTATGTTAGTTAATAATGTGTTTTTTTTATTGACACTGTTCCCCAACATGCTTAGATCATCTGCGATGTAGTGGCACACAGTACTATGATGCAGTGGCAGAAAGTTGAGAGAGAGAGAGAGAGAGACACACACACACACACACCCGGAGACTAGTGAGAGGGGGAGGGAGTTTGAATTTCCCAAGAGAGAGAGAGAGAGAGAGAGAGAGAGAGAGAGAGAGAACACTATCCTCCTCAACAGTCAATTTGCAGTGAGAGGCAAGTACCGTGCGTAGGTTAAGATAGTGACATGAGGTCATCAGTGTAAATGTGCCGCTGAGATAGAGCTGCAGCTCGGCAGATAGCTAGTATCACTATACAGTGGCTAGCAGCACGGTCATCCTCCAATGAGTGTGTGTGTGTGTGGAGGGGGTCTGAAATGAAAGCATGTTTGAACATGTTACAATGTATGTTATGGACAAGAAATGTCAGAAATTGTATTTATTTATTGTATTTATTGATTGAGTACAAGAATTACAATTATCTTTGAACCAAATTTCATTTACAAAGGTTCCGCGTCAATCAAGAAAGCAGGCAGGAGCAACATACTGACCGTATAGCAAGTTGCAGCTTCGCAAACATACCCCAGTTAGAGAGAGAGAGACAGACAGACAGACAGAGAGACACAGAATCACAGGTGAGTTAAACAGACAGAACAGCAAAGGACAGGTAACTATGTTGACTGCTGCCTGTGCAACCTTTCAATTCACTGGTGCTCCAATGTTCTGTCTCTCTCTCTCTCTCTCTGTGTTGATACAGATCTCCAATCCCCCTCCTCCCATGCCATAGAAATGTGTCTCTGCTATTCCCATTCAGTGAAAGAGACGGAGAGCTTTGCTGAACCATTTGCATCAACAGCTACTTTGTACTGTCTGCACAGAACCTGAGTCCTACAGTACAGCATAGGAGTAGGCAAAACAGAAAGCGAGAGGATCATAGTTTGGCAGCAGTTGTGGGGAAGAGACACAGTCACGTTCAGCAACAGGTACTGTCACTTTGAATGTGTTTCATGGTCTCATAGGACACCAGAGCAAGAGACAGAGAGAGAGAGAGAGAGAGAGAGCAAGATAGACACAGAGCGACACAATGAGAGAGATACGGCGAAACTGTGTTTAATTGAAATGTGCTGCACTGTCCTCTGTCTGTGTCTCTGTCTCTGTATCTCTCTCTCTGTATAGGTAGTGAACACTTGGGACAGAGCATGGTTGTGCAGCATTTTGTGGGGACAGTGTTGTTAGGTGGGGGGAGTTTAGAGAGAGAGAGTGAGCACTGCTGCAGACTGCTTTCTTGCAGTTCCTTTTTGTGCATCTGTCCCTGTGGGGGGAGGGGGTAATGTACATGTGGTAGGCACACTAACAGAGCACAGGATGCACAAGAAATGTGACAGAGCATGTCAGTGATGTACCTGTGACATTTCTATATGCATAAAAGCAAAGAAACGTGCATTATTTCATTAGGGACTGTTTTGTAAGGTGGCAGGATACTGTACCTTTTTTAGTCTTTAAATAGGTGAAAACTGAGTTTTTGTGGGTTTTCTCATGCTTTGGACATACCCCATGTTATAAGCGCAATAACCCAGTCCAGGGTGTGGAGTTATTAGGGATTAATCAACACCCTGGGTGCTGTGAGGACACTCGGCCTGCGGCCTCATGCCTCACAATGCACCCAGGGTGTTGATTAAACCCAAAAAACTGCACACCCTGTCATGGGTTATTACTTACTTAATCCATGTCTTGGGTGCTGTGAGGACACTTAGTCTGCGGCCTCGTGCCTCACAATGCACTTGAGGCATGGATTAAATGCCTGTAACCCCATACTCTGCCACAGGTTACTGCTAACTTAGTCAGTGCAGTTTCTGCCCTCTGCATTTCCTATGCTCGTATCTTATACTCGCCATGAAACTTTTCAAGGTATAGTAAGTATCCTGCATTTGTTCCTAGTTTAAAGTATATCTGAGTTAGAAAACAATGCTTTAGAGAATACAGAGACTTTATAAGACATGTAACAGAACTGAATGAGAATGTAACTTTTGCTGGCTTATGTAGCTACTCATAATCAACTCCCATGTTGCCTTGCACATGTGGGATCATGACCTTTGCAGTGGAGACAACCAGATTTTCACACCAGGGTAAAACAGATTAAAGCAACTCATTTATATTTAAATTAGGATGGAATTAGGGGGAAGCAAGAGAGGTAATCATTGCTTATGCCTACAAACTACATACAAACTACACAGGTTCACATAAAATAGGTTGAGGGGACTTTCCTATTACTAATATTATTAAGTATCAAGTACCATATGCATGATATACAGTGTTGTCACATTGACTTAGATTATAAGGTAACAGTACCTACGAGGGATGTCTCTTGTTGCATAAGAGATTCGTGTCATGAGGATTAATGACTGGACTGAAAAGTGAACATAATCAGCGCTGGCTGCCTAAACCTCATGAGATCACAGTCTTATACATTGAGACATCCTTCAGATGTACTATTATCTTATAATGTATGGTAGACCATTGTTATCCATTGAAATTCATCTTTTTGCAGCTTTGTTATACCATCGATGTGATGACATCATGTTGTTATCCATTGATAGTACGTCACATCAATGGTATTACAACCGGGACCGCTCTGCGCATGTGCACTACATGGACTGACTGCCTTCTGAAATGGCTGCAGCAGTGAGTGGTAGTGTTTGAAACATCCATAGTAAGGATTCAGCTTGTTATGTTGTCGCGCCTGTGCATACAACATCTTGGGACAGTGCAGCTTTGGAGGCGCGGTCGCTGTTGGGCGAATGCAGGGCATGCATCAGTAGGTTCGTCCTCATTCCCCAATCAGCCTGCATGCGGGCACCACACCATGCATACATAATGTGACAAGCGTATCTAAGAAAAGGTTCGCTGCAATCCGAGCAAAGCTCGTCAGACGCAGCGGGCCTTTTCTTGCCGTGCTCGCCGCCATTATGCACATGGCGGTACACCGGCTTCTGAACTGCCAACTTTGGGGGTGCCCAGTCCCCCTGTCAGTTACCTCTGCCCGGCCCGCTGTACTGCCGATGGGGAGCCCACCATCGGCATAAATAACCCCCATTTGTTATATGCTGAGGTGGCCAATCCCCATCGCTCTAACTCCTTTACTTGTGTGCCGACGGGGAGCCCACTCCATTGGCATAAAGAACCCCATTGTGAAATGCCGAGGTGCTCATTCCGCCTCAGCTCACACCCCCCGCTTTCTTTGTGTGCTGACGGGGTGCCCAATCCCCGCCGGCATAAATTCCAGCCCCGATTGTGTGCCAATGAGGGTTCCTAATCCCCATTGGCTGCAGACCCCAAAAAAAACAGTTAGGTAGCGTGTTGGGAGCACACCCAAGCATGCCAATCCCCCTGAAATACAAAAAACTGTCCCGCGACTTTTTATTTTACCTGTAAACAGAAAACGATCCCTCGTAGTCTCCCTACCCACCCACCACCCACACCCACCCACTGCCTCCCCACACACACCCCTCACCCCATACTTACCTCAGGAGCTCAACGCGATGATCTTCGGTGGACCAGGAACACGTCTGCACTCTTCAAAGTCGACCGCGAACTGAGGAAATGCCGGTAAGCTGTATAATGGGATAGATAGGGGTTTTTCAACTTTGGTGTATATCTCTGGCATTTTTTGGAATATTTGCACCAAATTTTCAACATAGGGTATTTGGGACCCCTCATCATGAATTATGTCACTGTTATTACGTTAATCGGTCCTGAAAGGTGATTTCACAGTCACTGCACGGAATCACCTTTCAGGACAGATTAACGCAAGGACAGTGGCAGTGTTCATGAGGTGGGCTCTCAAAAAGCATATGTTGCAAATTTGGTGGAAAAACTCCAAAAAATGGCTATGTTAAGAGCGTGCATTGTGCAGTTGCTACACACACTGTAACTTCAACACCACAATATTTTCACACCAGATTTTCAACATTGTCATTTTTCTACACCTCCTTGTGAAGAGTATAGCTGTCATTTTTCATATCCTGGCCGAAATGTGTTTCCGCACTTCTGACGCACAATAGCGCGGTCGCTGTGGGAAATCAGTGTTTGAGTCAGATTACAAAAATGACAGTGACGTTGTTCATGAGCAGAGATCCTAAAATGCCTATGTTGAAAATTGGTCCTATCTATAAAATGACTGTGTTACAAGCGTGCATTGTGCAGTTGCACACATGCTCATAAATTCTAAGCGTACAATATTTTCATGCCAGATTTTCAACATTGTCATTTTTCTACACCTCCTTGTGAACAGTATAGCTGTCATTTGTCACATCCTGACCAAGATCTGTTTTCACAGTTCCGGCGGAGAATAGCGCGGTCGCTGTGGAAAGTCCATGTTCGAGACACATTATGAAAATGACAGTGATACTGTTCATTAGTAGATGTCCTAAAATGCCTATGTTGAAAATTTGGGGAGTAAAGTCAATAAAATCAGCGTTTTACGAGCGTGAGTTGCATAGTTTGCATGCACGCTTGTAACTTTGTGAATTTGTAATAGTTTCACTCCAGCTGTTCATCACTGGCATTTTCCATACCTCCTTATGAAAATGCAGCTGGTTGAAATGTGTTTTCGCACATCTGGCACAGAATTGTATGGTCGCTGTGCAAAATCAGTTTTCGGGACAGATCCAGGAAATTATGGTGACACTATTTATGAGCAGAGGTCCTAAAATGCCTCTGTTGAAAATTTGGTGCCGAAAGTCCCTAAAATGATTGTGTTGCAAGCGTGCATTGCACAGTTTCCATGCACTCTTGTAACTTCATCAATCTACAATATTTTCATGCCACATTTTCACCACTGGCATTTGTACACACCTCTTTATCAACAGTCCAGCTGACATTTTTCACAGCCTGCCCAAAATATCTTTCCACAGCTGTGGCACACAATGGCGTACTCGCTGTGCAAAATCACCTTTTGGGACACATTAACAAAATCACAGTGTTATGTGTCTCTAGCTCCTCCACTCCCACTGCTAATGACAGCACAACAACATTCAGCATTGACAAATGCTTGTTTTTTTAATAGTCATTGGGATCATACACTATAAAATGTAATGTATGGTCACTATATCAGCAACCAGTTTGTCTAACCGTCTTGAGGTTGCCATGACAATGTAAACCTATTGATCTTCACTCCTGAGGTTCACACAGTCGCCACAGCAACCTGCCGGCAGTTAACAAACGGGTTACCGATAAATGACCATACATTGTCCTCTATATAATTACTGACATGCACTTTTTCCCATAGGGAAACCTGATTATAATTTGCCGTTATAACCAGCTGGTTATAATGGCAAACACATGCTGGGTTTCCCTTGGACCACGCAAGTGGCAGTCACCAATTTTCCTTCGCTGTGCTATGGTACCTTACCTCTTGGCCACAGACTTCACCACCCCTTGATTTTGGTGGTAAGTTGATTTTTTAAAAAAAAAAAACTCTCCCTCTGACCCTGAAACAAAACAAAAAAAAGAGAAACGTGGTATGCGCTGGAGTTCCCTGTCAGCAAGCATGCACCAGCTCACCACAACCGCTGCTCGGCAGTTTCAAAATAATAAAAAAAAATACACAGTTAATCAATGTTTTAAACAAAAAGCCCACTTCTATATCCATTGAATAAGTGGGGCACTGTAACTTGCACACCGCACAGAAACTGGACTGCTCCATGGCTGCCTGAATTTGCTTTCTGCTTTCCTTATTTTATATACTTGCTGATGCAAAAAAGTGCACACCAATATGACACTTGGCCAGCTGGTTATGATTGTTGGATGATATTTGTAATATAAAAATACAGTGTGTGATTGTCACAGTACTTCCCTGGGTGCCCCCTCCAACCCAGGTTTCAGAGAAGCTACAGGATACAGTAAATTAATCTGAAACCAGGAGGTAATTCAAGGACCAGCGAGACTTAATTAAGGGTTTCCAGTTTTTCTGTCATAATTAGAACTGACCCAGCTACCAGGATATAAGGCTCGTAAAGTTTTATGAGTTTTATAGGAAGAACAAGTTATACCACCATGGTGCTAAAAGTTATAAAATCATTTAATATGCCTTGGGAATAGAAACTGCTCAAGATCTAACAGAAAATGTTAATTAGGGAGTCATATTTGGGAAATGAGTTTTTGCTAATGTCACCTTATTTAATATACCTCCTGATAAGACATCCTGTTTGTATATATTTTTATATTCAACAAGGGAGAAGCTAGATGACTCACAGAAGGGGTGTGAGAGAGACACAGTTTAAACTAGGACTTGTGTCGGATCTTTGTGACATATCTTTTTGGATTCTTAAGAAACAAGATCTCTGATCTAACTTAAGCACTGTACTGATGTAATACATTAGATATAAACAGTCTAATTGTATTGTGGTAGGAGTTTACGTTTTGTACTTTACCCTTGTTCTTTTAAGTGATTGTATGCTCTTTGATATATGGTTTTGTGTTTACAGTTCCATATTTTTAGCCATTTTTAGTAAACCTTTCATTCAAGAGACTGCCTGTGTGTCTTCCAAGTTCTTTTTGCATGTGACATATAGATGGTTAAGTCTGACAACTGTTCAAAAGCTTGATGGTGTTACTAAACTGGGAAAATATAAGAATATACCTAAGGTCTTTTATAGAGTTTTGAGGGTTCATTTTGGATACCTCATTAGGTGCCCTTAGGTGAAACATATATTGCATCTCCTGAAGAGACTATTATCTGAGCCTGTACATTTGGGTATGCTAGCATAAGGTTCACAGTTTGAATCCCCCCAGAACTTGAGACCAAAGATGATTTGAAACCACAAGCAGACAGGAGGGTTACCCTGTCTGTTAACTATTCACATTACTGTGCTCAGAGGTTGGCACTGAGGGAGCAGAGGGCCTGACCTGCTGAGTGCATTTGTGACAGCCAGCAATTATAAAAAATAAAATATGGGATGGGTTGTGAAGCTTAATTTACATATTACCACATTGTGGGATGTTATAAACCTCAGGCTTCGCCTTCGGGGTTTATGTAGCATCCCACAACTCAGGCATGTGTAAAATCTCGTTACACACACCACCCCATATATTATTTTTTATAATCTAAATCCATCTAGTTAAGTTTTAAGTTCCATTTATTTTAGAAGTGCAAGTATAATACTCCTCCACCCACCTCTGAAGTGAAATGCTCCACATTTTAAACTTGCCCTTTGAAACAACAGTTGTGCACAGGATAAAATTTCCTCTAGTTCTGCGCTCTGACTGGCTTGAATTATTCATTTGTTTAAAAATTGGGTAACTAGGATAGGCAAATCAAATATGTTATTTGGAACTGTAATACATGGATATGTGTGTGTGTGTATACGCATGCGCGTGTGTGTGTGTGTGTGTGTGTGTGTGTGTGTGTGTGTGTGTGTGTGTACAGAGTTGCAATTATTTAAACTCTAATTTTGTATTTCCTTTCTTCTTCAGTATTGTCCACAAACCCTAATGTTACTAAAATGTAGTTTGTTTCATAGACTAGACATGTCCTGTATGCAAATAGATATAGTCTAGATATGTTAAACCATGTATGTTATTATAGAGTAACTGCATAGTCATGTAAAAGAATTCCAAAATACGAGTTCAGAAACACCCTTATCATTTTATAAATGCATTCATTTATTTTAATATTTTGCTCACATCATTGTTATAAAGGTCCCATGGCGCAGTAAATAGATTCATGAGTAGTTGTAATACTTCTTTTGGCAAAAGACAGTTGAAGCACAATAAACAATGTTTTAGACAAAGACCTAAAAATACAAAAGATTTAGGTCTAAAAATATTCATTTAACATATCATGTGAGACATAAAGAATATTTTTTTCAATAACATTTTGCTAAAGCAATATTAAGTTGCAAATACAGTGCAGAAAATGTCCTTTTTTCTTTTTGTCTGCAGTCTTAGCAAGTATTCTTGGGTCTTCATTCAATGGTTTTCTTTGCAGTCCTTCTTAGTTTACTAGATGTTATCACATTTGGAAGTGCTTCTTGCAGCATAATGTTAATCTAGGAAAATAATTGCATAATTGTAACATATTATTGCTTATTCCCTCCTATTAGATGTTTAGAGTAGGTCTGAGCGAGTTTAGATAGACACCCCTCATAGCTTGGCTTTGATCTTGAGACAGAAGCAAACTGATAATGATTTTATTAACATGAGTGAGATATAGTTTTGGCCTTTTGCAGTCTGAGGATAAAATGATACCGTTTAAATCAATTAGTCAATGCAGGTCTTGAACATTCAATAAAAATGTATACATATAGGGAACAGGGCAACAGGATTAGGTTTTCACTTTTACAACACTTGATTAGAAAAGGATAGCACAAAACACACTTTAAAACACTAGTATACTGTATATATGTAACTAGTTCTTAAGCCTCTATGTTTTTAGATTTTAAACCAACGTAACATGCATGAAAACCATTATGAAATGAAGTCCATCAGCTCATGAACTTTGATGAACATTCATGAATGATTCAGGAACATCCATCATAGTTTACCAACTTTTTCTCAGTTCATGGACCAAGTTTATGTACTGTTCATTAACACATTCATGTTGCTCAGCCATTAAAGGATCATAAAATATCACCTCCATTAATCCCACCTGTTCATCCTTTTCGCACCTCTTCCCCTTCAGTCAACTACTGCTATTTAGTCCACCCATTTCGACCCACCTATGCTGCCCCCTCTCCCCCTATGGCCCTCTAGTCTACCTACTCCTGTTAGGCTTCCCCCTACTGTCTACTCCTCATGTGCCTCTCCAATCTTTCTTCCTAGCTCTACTTAGTCCTGTCACAACTAGTCTCTTCTCCTGCACCTCAGGTTGTTTAACTTTTACCCCTATCTTTTTTGTGTAATCACGTATAATTCAAGTAACGAAGTTCACCACTGTATGTTTTTTACCATCTGTGTATTTCTGTGTATAATTTTGTACCAATGTTCACCCTGTTTTATTGTCTAGCATCCTGTTAGACATGGAACCTTTGTAATTGAGCTGTTCTTGCTCAAAGGTGTTAATCTGAGAGTTAATATATAAATAAATAAAATAAATAAAATAATGAACTGAGACACAAATCAATTTGCATAACCAACTTGGGTTCCAGTCAGTAACATCATGGAACAATATAAAGTGGACAAAAATAAAGCAGCAAAAACAGTGTCACCATCTGTATTGGCAGCACAAAATGAAACCTGCCAGAATAATGCAGGCCACACGACATGCGGGTAGCACACAATGTCCACCGCATGGAGACACTGCACTAGAACACACAGTAGCAGGCACCTGTGCACAGGAACAGCACAGGGGTGCAGGCAGATGTAACAGGGCAGGGAGATGTAACACGGCAGGGTACAACCACCACTGGGGGAAGCAGGCCACTGGACACCTGCCATGGTAATCTAATGGCACAGGCACCCACATGGTGGGGCACCCCAGCCAGAATGCTGAGTGATGGAGACAGTGCACTGGGGTAACCATTGGAGGACAGGTGGACCATGGCCCCCATATGGATGGCCATGTATAATGCAAGGGGCCAGGAGCACAAGACAGCATGTCCCCAGCAACACACACACCACATAGAACAGGGGAGATGGCATGTTGGCTTGTGCTCCTGGGCACTGGGGTTCTAGTGCAGTGTCTTCATGCGGTGGATGTTGTTTGCTACCTGGGTGTCATGTGGCCTGCATTATTCTGGCATGCTACATTTTGTGCTGTTAATATAGATGATGACACTGTTTTTGCCGCTTTATGTTTGTCCACTTTATTTTGTTCCGTGATGTTACTGACTGGAACCCTAACTTGCAGAAGAGAATGCACTGTTTCCCACTGTAAGAATTATAAAGTATCTCAAAATCAGAACTTTATTTCAGTTTAGGAGTGGAAAATTAATGTTCTACAAGGTAATTAATCTATGAACACCAAAAAGGATTAGCGGTAACATTTGCCACATTTTGAAAGAATCTCCGGTTCTGCTGATAAAAAAATAGCAGTTCAGTCTTTCTGTTTATGAAAGTAAGGTACACAGTGATTCCAAGATTAACAACAGAAAAATGTACAGTACATAAATACATTATAGCAAGTTACAAAAATAAGTGGCAAGAAATGCCATTCATTAGAAAAGGTGTGTTAAAAAAATTAAATTGTCATTGCAAATTGCTTAGGTTGTGTGCTAAAATAACAGTCATAAGAGATGAATGGCTTGCAAAAAGTAACAAAAGGACACACACACCATCGATAATACAGTAACCACTACTTTATAACAAAGTTCATCAGGACACCAATTACCCCTAAGTGGCATCTCCTTTCCAGAGGCTTCATCAGGCTCCCTGATGAAGCCTCAGGAAAGAGTCACTAGGTAGCGGTGTTTGGCATTCTCATGAACTTTGCAATAAAATAATTGGGGTTCCTTTATTCTTTATTATTTATTTATTTAGATTCTAGGATTACAAGTACCTTTGAGCCAAAGCTCTTTTACAATGGTTCCACGTCAACTGAGGTACAACACAAACATTACGTTGAGTTGAGTAACAGTGCAGAAATGGTGTACAGACATTTTTAAGCAGCTGAAATACATTACATTGAGGGAAAGTGAGTACCAGGGGGCAGGGTAGCCAGAGGTAACTGAGGCTTGGAATGGACACAGAAAGAGTGGTGCAGCTATGGGCATTTATCAGGCCTCAAAAAAGTGTTTGGGGGTAGGGGGCAAAAACAGGAGGGGAGGGGGTTCCAGTCAGTAACATCGCGGAACAAAATAAAGTGAACAAAAATAAAGCGCCAAAAACAGTGTCTCCATCAGTATTGGCAGCACAAAATAAAGCATGCCAGAATAATGCAGACCACATGACATGCAGGTAGCAAACAATGCCAAACACATGGAGACACTGTACTAGAACCCCAGTGGCCAGGAGCACAAACCAACATGCCATCTCCCCTGTTCTACATGTTGTGTGTGTTGCTGAGGACATGCTCTCTTGTGTTCCTGGCCCCTCGCATTATACAGAGCCATCCACATGGTGGCCATGGTCCACCTGTCCTCCAGTGGTTACCCCAGTGCAGTGTCTCCATCACTCAGCATTCTGGGTGGGGTGCCCCACCATGTGGGTACCTGTGCCATTAGATTACCATGGTAGGTGTCCAGTGGCCTGCTTCTCCCAGTGATGGTTGCACCCTGCCCTGTTACATCTCCCTGCACTCCTGTGCTGTTCCTGTGCACAGGTGCCTGCTGCTGTGTGTTCTAATGCAGTGTCTGCATGCAGTGGACGTTTGCTACCTGCGTGTTGTCTGGCCTGCATTATTCTGGCAGGTTTCATTTTGTGCTGCCAATATTGATGGTGACACTGTTTTTGCTGCTTTATTTTTGTCCACTTTATTTTGTTACGTGATGTTACTGACCAGAACCAATAATGGCTACTATATTACAGATGGCTTGTGTGCCCTTTTGTTTCTTTTTGCAAGTTTTTCGGCTGTTGCAGCAGAGGGCTGCACCTTTAGCTGTAGTGGTCTGCCTTTTTTTTTTTCATAAGAGTTGAATGAACTTGTCTCTATTTTCTACATACTGCAGGGCAACACTTTTTTGGAATAGAGTTAAAACAGGATTGCCTGATTAATTAAGCAATATTACAAAAGCAGAGCATTTCTATTTACTGAAACATTGCTGGATTATGTCCATAAAAGTTCAGTGGAGAAGTTTCATAAACTTTCATAAACCTTTATGTTCATGAACATTTATGGAATACAGCTGTGCCATGTAATATGCAAGCAAAATTAATGAATAGTGATGAACAATTTGATGCCTGGTTGATAAATCTTCATGAGATGAAACCATGAACTACAGTATGTGTGACTAATTCATGGACATTCATGAGTGTTTCATGATCTTTTAACTTAGAAAACATTTATTTGCAAATATGTCACTGCACAGAAAGGTAGGAACATCCACAGGCTTTGGTACATTGGGACCCTGACCACATGAGGGGATATCCAGCCCTCTTAAGATCAGGTCTTGGAACATCACCAGGAGACTGGCATATACAGTTATATTGCTATTCACACCACATCAGCATTTGAATCTCACATATTATGAAATCTGAACTAATCCAGATGAGTCTCACTTTCTACTGTCCTCTTCACATCTGATATAGTATGAGTAAGGCCCAAATGAAAGTGAAACATGGAGAGAAGTAACAACAGGTATGTCAACTACCAGGCATAGTACAGTTTTACATATCCCAACTGGGCCAGATTCTAGCGTTGCCCCGGCAAACCCAGTTGTCTGGCGCAAACTGGGTTTTGTGCCACATTAGTATTCACAGAAGCCCAGTTTGTGCCTTCAAACTGGGTTTGCATGGGCGCAAAGTTTGGAGGGGGCCACAATGCAAATTATGGGGAGGAGACCTGGATATGGGCACGGCGCCATCCACAAAGCATTTTCTCCTTACAAGGGCCATTTGCAGGGTTCTCTTGCATGGAGAAAATACTGCTGAGGAAAACCTCCTCTTAACTCTGAGTAACCCTAGTGGTTGGTGGAGATGCTGCTGACCCTCCTCCTCCATGAGTGCTGGCCCATTGGCAAAACATAAGCAGCTCTCTGGTGGTCTAGTGGTCCATCCTATCTCCAATCACTAATTGCTGTCCCTTTAATAAGAATAGTGATGTCCTTGGTGGTGTAGTGGTGCCTGCCCATGACTGCAGATCATCACCCCAGAAACAGAAGTATATCCCCTGATAGTAGTGCCCCCCAATTGCCGATTGCCACCTGATATGTTAATCATAAGCTTTCCCTGGTAGTCCAGTGGTTCCTCTCCCTTCCCCATTTGCTGATTGTTGTTCCCTGATTGTAAAAATAGTGCCCTGGTAGTCTAGTGGTCCCTCACCCCTCCCCAATCACTGATCACCACCCACTATAAAGAATGAATAATCCCTGTTAGTCTAATGGTCCCCACCCTTGCCGAGCACTGCCGGATATAAAGAATGAATAACCCTTGGTAACCATGTTGGTGAGAGGAAGGCTGTGCTGGTCGCTGGCTAGGGGGCCAGGATGGAGGGGAGTGGGGTGGTGGGTAACTACCTGCCCAGCATGGGGGGTGGTGGTCTGATAGACCACCTCGGATGGGATTCCATACAATCTACAGGGGATATGGGATGGGTGGGGGTCCACTAAACCACTACGGAATTGTTTTACATGTCTATACAGGGGTTCAGGGTGGGGGGGTTACACTTGACATTGGGGGACATTCTGTATTCTTTCAGCTGGGTGATTGGGTGGGGAGAGGAATCACTAGATCACCAAGGAACATAAGTATATTGCATGGGGCTGACGATTGGCGAGGGCAGGGACCACTAGACCACCAGGGATTATTCATTCTTTGTATTGGGCAGTGATCAGTGATTGGGGAGGGACCACTAGATGACCAGGGCATTATTTTTACTCTCAGGGGATGGTGATTGGTAAACAGAGGAGGGGGGATGGACCACTAGACTACCAGGACATTATTTTTACTATCAGGGGGTTGCAATTGGTGAATGGGGGAGGGTGATCTGCTAGGCGACCAGGGCATTATTTTTCCTCTCAGGGGATGGTGATCGGTAAACAGAGGAGGGGGGGATGGACCACTAGACTACCAGGACATTATTTTTACTATCAGGGGGTTGCAACTGGTGAATGGGGGAGGGGAATGCACTAGACTACCAGGGCATTATTTTTACTATCAGGGGATGGTGGTTGGCAAATGGGGGAGGACCCCTAGACTACCAGGGCATATGTTTCCATACATTGGGGCAGTGACCGGCAGGGGGATGAACCACTGGATGACCATGGAGACTGGGTTTTAGTACTATGACTGGTGATCAGTGATCAGGGATGGGGCAGGACCATTAGACCACCAAGGACACAGCAGTTTTATTATTACAGGGCCGGTGATCATGACGGGGAAGGAACACTAGACCAGCAGGTACTGCAGCTGTGCTGAGCAGGGCTGGGGGGGGTGCAGTTAGCCACCCACAGTCCATGTAAATTAGCCCATAATGGGCATGCAATTGGCCACCTAGCACCTTGCAATGCCCAGTGGGCTCATTTACATGGCTGCTTTGGTGAATGGGAACTAGCCCAGCTGCATTATTCGTTGTGGGGCCATTCTCCTGACTGGCTGTCAGGGTAGTGCTAGTGGGGTTAGTGGTGGCTTTCCTGGGTTAGCATTGCCGCATCCTGCCCTATTTGCAGTCTGATAGTGCGGTGCACTATACATCTCTGGTCGGATAGTGTGGAACCATATCTGTCTGAAAATAGCAAGATTTCACACCTGCACAACCACAAAATGCAGCACAAACCTTTGCTCAGTGCGTTGTGATTTTTTGTGAGTCTGGCCCCTGATGTTATCAGAAAAATGAACTTGGATTTTTCAAAATGAAAGCAAAAAATTCTGGCACTAAGACAGGACAGGTATTAGAGGATCTCTCATTGAATAGCAATTGAGAGAGGTTCCACCCTCGCACGTGCCTGTCTGAGTCGCCTGTCATTAGGGCACCAGGATTTAAATTTTGCCGCTTGTTTTATATGTGGGGGGCTATGCCCCACATCCCCATCTAAATATACCGACTCAAGGGGGTGGACCTCAGAGAGGGGGTGGTGAATTTGACATTTTGGCACACTAATGATGGATGCACTTGGACCGGTGCATAGATGGCCGGAAGTGATTGAGAGAGGTAGCCCTCATATTGGGTATTCATGTTCTCAAGGGACAGTTAGGAAACAAACCTTTTTCATCCTTTTTAGCTTGAGTGTGCACTTCATCCATGTCTAATTGATTTCAGGAGAAATGGACTTTACATACAAATTATTGTTGTTATTATTATTATGTTATGATGTTACATTTTTATTTTTGTTCAATTGTTCCACAATTTACTCTGTATCATTTTTTATGTACATTTGTTTTGTCATTGTATTTCTTTTCACTGGTATTGTTGTGCAATGATTTTTATGTTGTATGATGGACCTCCTTGTAAAGGAGCATGCTCTATGGAATTTATCCCTGCACAATAAAACTGAACTAAAACATAAAAATTGAGGCTGATGATGCAGTTTCATGGACATCAATTTGTGCTACAGTTTAGAGTTAATACCTGTTGCTTTTATTTCAGTTTACTTTAGTCATTGTTATCAGCTTCCAGAAAAGTAATGATTTATACCTGGACAGGATATATTGTATGTTGAACTGTATGTTAATATTTACATACTCTTAATAAAGATTGTTTCATCATAGAATAAAACAACTCTTAAAATAAAAATATTCCCTCTCATTCGTCAGGCTCCTGTCTCAAACAAAATCTCATATTACTATCGGGCGCAACAAGATTTCCTGGCTATCAATGAGAGGCCAAGAGTTTATTGCTGGGGCCACTCAATTCCACCATCTTATACTCCCAGGAACTGGACCACTATTTGGAAACACCTTTATAAATGTATCCATTGGGACAAATACCACTTCATGCAGTTTAATATTATTCACAACCTGTACTATACTCCTGTTCATCTGCATAGAATAGGTAAACTCCCAATGACCTCTGTTCCAGGTGCGGTAAAGAGCCTGGCAATTTACTCCATATTCTATGGTCCTGTGAAAGAGTGGCCCCTTTTTGGAACTCTATTCGAACCCATCTAGATCCCCTCTTGGGATTAAATAATGCTTTCCTCCCTGAAATATGCATTTTGGGGGACTATACTAACGTCTTAGCTGGGAATCAGAAACCACACATGGCCTTGATTTCTGCATGTGTAAAGAAAGTTATCCTGCGACATTGGCTTGATAAAGGGATACCTCAATATCTTGAGTGGCATAAGGAGATATTATTTGCCCTGCAAGCTGAGTGCCTTATTGCCAGTATGGCTGGCCGACTCTCACATTACCAAAATATTTGGAAACCCCTCCAGGATCTACTGACAACCTAAATATTCCCATTATAATACAGGTGCCTCGTTCCCTGACAAATTCAGATTATTCTAACTAGTTCTATCCTTCTGGGTATCCTTCGTCGGAGGGATGGAAGGGGGATTTGGGGGTAGTAGTGGGGGGGAATGTAAGATTTTATTTAAATCGTACACCATTTGGTTTATTCTTGTCTCTGTTATTGCTCACTAGTGTAACCATATTCTACAAACTTTTTTGGAATATTGTTCCTTCTTTTGGTGTACTAAATAAAGCTTATTCAATTTGAAAAAAGAATACAAATATGTTAAAAACTCTATTAGAATTATTAAATGTTTTCTGCAGGCTATGTTTGACTCAACTACTTTAGGTTAGCAAATTGTGCAGGGTGTATCAATTGTGAGGGAAGGATTAGGTGGGACCATCATTTGTCATGCACTTGACCACCAACAACATAGCAAGGTACTGCACTGTACAAGCCAGAGATCCTGAAATCTAATTGTAGAGATATGTGGGAGCATACTGAGGAGTGAGATCTTACAGATGGCATTCTCAGAGATACTACCACTCCCAAATAAAATTATCAGGAACCGTTCATGAACTGTTCATGAATCATCCATGAACAGCTCATGATCTCAGCCTATGGACTCCCACCTAAAGTACACAAAAATGTGCAAGAAGGTTCATGAACTGTGCACATTAAAATGGCCCTCCTGTGTTCATAAATGTTCAGCAACATTAAACTCCATAAAGGTCACTGAAAACTCATGCAGTGAACATTCATGGCCTTTGAGGGAAAACCTACCAGGCCATGATGTTGTATGCTTAATAGCGTACGACATTAGAGCTAACCCAGAATATCGCTATAGTTGAAAACAAATGGTGCAATACCGCTAATGCTGCTGTATGCGGTATTGTACCACTCGCACTATCCTAGGCAAAGGATAAGACATCTGCTGAGATGAGGTTTTGCTAAGCAGCTGCCATGGTTCAATGGACTGAGCCACTGCAGCAAGGAACCCAGGTGCTGCTTCTGGGACCGGGTCTGATTCCTGGTCCCAGAAACTTTTATTTTTTCACATTTTGTGCAGTTTTGAGTTGACCCCAGAGTTGAGAATCCCTATTGGAGGGGTTTCAGGCGGGCGTAGCCGCATGGAAGAAATCATGCTGTATTGGCAGCACGATTTTACCATGCGGCATGATGGTCTTGTGACATTATGACCCCATGCTGAAGGGAAAGATCCATCATTTTTTTTTGGGGGGGGACAAAAATATCCTTCTTTTAAAATAATAACTAAGTCATCAGACAGTCCTGTTATAACATGAAAAGCACTATCACAGAATATAGTCATCCAAGGTACAAAATCAGAGGTAATCCCTTTCAACTCTGATATATTTTCAAGAAAACTAGACCATTTTGCATGAGAAATACATTGCTATTATAAACTTAACATCTTAAATCTTTTAATATCATACATTTCTGAATAAGTAACGTATCCCCACTGCTTTATTTGCTGTTCTTTCTCTTTTAAATGGAATGACTGCAGAATCTGGCATTTATTCTGCCCCCCTTCCACCATGGGGCATCTTATTATTTATTATTAAAATATGTTTTTCTTATAAGCCTTGCCTTTCTCTGTGAGGAATGCTAACCTCTGTGCTTGCTTTGTTTTACCCTAAATGATTAGAACGATATTTATTATCTAAAAACTATATAAAACTAATGTTTCATTCTTGTATAATAGTTTGTTTGGCTGTAATTTGTGGCTGGACCTGGCTAAAAATATCACCAGACCTAGTCCACTTCCTGCTAAAATAATTTAAAAAGAAAGAAAAACTCTACTCTGTAGTTTTACGTATTACCATATTTACATTTTCACTTTGACATATTGTAATATACAAATTCTGAAACGGATGCTATGCTATACATTGAGTTACACTATTATACTTACAGAGTTGAGAATGTTCAGCCTTATTTCAGCAATATCAATGTTTGGGTTACTTGTAATAAAATTCATTCTTAGGATCAGATTTCGTTGAGCTGGAAATTTTGAAAGGAATCATTATAAAAATTGTATTTAGAAAAGAAATCAGTAAAAACTGAATGTTTTTATTTATTTCTAAAAGTCATACTTTTATGTGAATACATTTTAATAATTACAGTAAGCCAATAAACATAACATTAGCACAAACTGTAACCAGATATGGAAATCCTGAACAAAAATGTTGCATGTTTTTGGTTTCCAACAGATCTACATATGATAATCAGAATCCAGGATTACATAAATTTGTAGATGTAGACATGGCATGATGCAGGATTAAAAGTAACTCTGCAGAGTAATAACTCTATAGAGAGGAATTTAAGTCAGAATGTCAGTAGGGCAAATACATTTCCATATATTACTGTATCAGAGATGATTGGCACCTTGTGAAGAGTGCACAACTGGGACGGGTAAGAGGTAGGCAGTGTGTGACATTAATGATGCCAAGCAATCAGTCTGCCTAACATCATCAATGAGGTACGTATTCAGCATGTGTTCTGCCCCTCCATCTTTGTCAAGAGCTTTCTGTAGTGTAGGAAAAACAACAAAGAGGCTCCACGTCTGCATCTACGGTAGTTCACATTTGTATTTAACATTCCACCTCTATGGCTTCCAGCATTTCACTGCAGGTTGCAGACAACCCCTGCACCTTAGAGTACAGCTCTCTTTGGTGGGAGGTTGGCTGCAATCTCCAGTGAGATGCCAGGGATATAGTACAAGGAGATATCCTGCAGAAATCTTGAGAAAAGTGAACAGAGGGACTGAGAAGAGCAAGTGGAGACTTACTGTAAGGAATGCACCAGGATAAATATTGTCCCTGAAAAGATACAAGCATCACTATTCAGTATCATTATATCCCAGACAAAGTGGTTCATAATGAAACTTGGAAACCATACAGGTGGAATGTTAAACAAATAAGTGAACTTCCAAATAAGCTGGAGTGGAGCCTGTTTTTTAGCTTTTCATATGGATGTTTTGGATGTCAAAAGCATCAGTTCCTCTAAATTAGCTTGTCATAGCCCTGCGAGAGAGCAGAAGGTATCCTGGAGATTCTCCTTCTTATGTTGTATCCCTCGCCTGTGATACAGCAGAATACGAGAACTGGTACACTGTGGGAAAAGGGTGCAACTGGGATAGTCGTGTCCTATCAAATCAGGGATCAGGGATTAAGAAGTGTGGGCAAGATTAAATAGCTGACATTCTGCAACTGGTTGAGATTGTGCTTGGGAGGAAGGGTTTGAGCTAAGATGTTTTCTCCTGACACCATGCAAGGAGCCTTCAAATGTTGTTTCTTGAAATCTAGGTAAATGGGGTGGTGGTGGGTGCAAATAACCTGAGGGTGAGGAAGAAGTGGCCAACGGACAAGCCCTGGCAACCTGGGGAGGGAATCAAGGTTTTGTTTAATTTCTTTGATTGGACGGAATACTAAGTAACAAACAATAATAAATAGCAGAGAATCTGGGAGGTTAGAAAACTTGGGAAACAGTACCAGCACACCCCTACTTTAGAAACCATAGTGATAATTCAAGTCACTCATATTTTTTGTCTTTTCATAAAACTTTCTACCATGAGACTGTACACAAAATATGCTAGTGCAGTCTAGTATGCAAGAGAAGCCCAAAGCACCAGAAATATGTACCATCATAATGGGAAAAACATACAAAACAGAGCAAAAAGACTTGTATCAGCAAATAGAGAGACATTACCCTCTAGTATTTCAGAACACTTTATTATTCCTTCTGTCCACTTTCTAGGTACTACTCTGAATATATTATAAGTGTTACACATGCCACTGTAAGTGACAAGAGAATATGTCTCTCAAAACAAAATGTTTGGAAAGTAGGATTTCATAATGCTAACTTACCATGGTTTAAAGGGCTCCACCATGTCATGGCAACAGGAATGTCGGCGACCTCCCCTACAGCAACACATGGTCGCCAACATCCCTGATGCTGCCGACTCCGGTCCCCGACCAGAGAATGCACCAACACCCAATTGGTGTTTATGCGGGGGAGGCTGTGCCCCCCCATGTGGCGGCTCTGCCCCCCCCTCCGGACTTAAGGATTCCAACTCCGGGGGGGAGGAGATGTCGGTGGAGAGCGGTCAAACTATGGAGTAGATGACTCGGTCATTGCTCTGGCAACCTGGTTGACACTGCGGGTGTCGATGTGTTGCTGTCGCTGTAAGAGTGTCGCTGTTACAATGGTATACCAGTTTGGTGATACTGAATATGCTAGCACTAATCAAAATTTATGGAAATCAAAAACATCTGCAGGATGATTTGGAAAGTAAATAAGAATGACAAAATATTGCATTGTTTTTAAATAGCAGTTCTACACTTCAGCATGCATGTTCATAAATATGAGGTTTCAAGAGTTACAGTTTACTAGAGAACACTATTTTTCAGTTTTCCTTACCAAGGTTTACAACATATCTTGGCAGTCCATCTAAAAAAATGTGTATAAAAAGCATTGTCCTCTCCCCTGTTAACATCATATTGCCTTTGTTTATGACATCATAGTGCTCACCATGAGAACAGACTGTGATGTCACAAACAGCAGCTATGATGTCAGAACAGTAGAGCCTGATACATTTTGAAAGACTCAGTTAAATAAATACTGTATTGTCTACAACACTTAGTAGACTAACAACAAGAAAAAGTAATTAAAAACTAGAAAATACTAAAGTTAAAACATTATTGGTGTAAAGCTAATGGTCTAAGCTTTTTGCTACACTCAAGAGCTGTTCTTGGATGAATCACTGGTTTGTCAGATTTAGATTTCGATTTTATTATGTTACCAGTAAGAATCATCAGATTTTTTAGCTTTTGCAATGATGTCCTGGGACATCTGCCACTGATATTCCTGAAAAGATCATTGCTCATGGGCAAAACCAAAAAATGCCTTACCCATATCAATAAGGAGCAGTTTGGTTTATCCTGGACTAATAATTTGAACAGTTTTCTGAGCTTCCATCAGGTTGGCTTTGATTTCATGGGAGCGGCTGAACCTACATGGCCAGCAGCTTATAGTTGTAGGACTACCCGGGATACGTTGCCGTTTCATGGGGCCTCCCTATTATGGATTGTATAACTGTTTTATCCCAGCTACAACTGGAACTGAGGATTGGCCAGCAACATACAGTTTCCAGTGGGGTCCTACTACAATCCAGTACCTTAGCTGTGTCATACACTGTGGGGGCAGTGACTTGTTCTGAGTCTCACTGTGAATAGAGTATATTTTATTTATTTATTTAGTGATTCAGAAAAGATCTTTTAGTGCATGCTATTTTACAAAGATTCCATGTCATAGATTGCAAAACAAAGTACAACAGGAGAAAGCAAAGGTACATTATAATGAACGATATAGCTTGGACTCAGAACTTACAGAATAACTCAAAACATAGGTACAATCTAAATAACAAGAAAAACACTTTATGAGGGTGGGGGGAATAAGCAGCCACAAACTGCCTTGTCAGTAGTTCAGAGGGATGGGGATAGCTGGCAGTGGGGTGAAGAAAGGAGGTACGAGAGAGAGAGAGAGAGAGGTGTTGCTAACCACACAAGTGCCACCTGAACAGAAACATACAGAGAACACTGTAAGAAATCACCACCAGTCTCTCTCTTTCCCTGTCACTGTGCCTCTCTTCTGTCTCTCACTGTCAGAGGACTGTGGGCAATGACCTCAGTCTCTCACACCTCCCACATTTATTGTACAGCTATGTTCCAAGGATACTGTTTCTGCTGTTGAGTACCGCATGACTTCTCCAGTGCTGTGCCTATTTCACTACCACTCTTGAAGTCCTCCTACTATAAGCATGTCCTCACAAACTCCTGGGGCAATGGTCGGGAATTCTGGAAGAACATAAAGGAACTCACCGGGAATCCACCCAAACCCCCCCCCATCAATACTCAGCATCAACGGAACCACAACCCTCAACCCAAAAACCATTGCGGATATCTTTAAGAAAGCCTTTACCGACCTCAGCTCTGTCCTACCCCAGGACTGCTTCAAAGACGGTGAAGCCCCTCTGTCTGCAATGAACACTACTCCTACCAGTTCCCCCCACTTCTACTTCAAAGCAGTCAAGGCTCTCCAAGTAAGCAAATATGTTACCAAAGCCTTTGGTAAATCAAGATTCAGTAATGACTCCCTCAATTTCAAAATCCTGTCTCTCACACTTGATGTAGTGCTTAGTCCTCTGACCAGAATTTTCAACCTCTCCCTCAGCCTTAGCCAGTGCCCGGACAGATGGAAATCTGCCACTGTCACCACAATACATAAAAGTGGTAACAAAATTGCCCACGATAACTACAGACCTATCTCCCTACTACCACCACTGACCAAGGCACTAGAACGCATCGTCTCGGACCAGCTCACAGAATACCTGGATACGTACAACATCCTGTGCAAGCAACAACACAGGTTCCGCAAAGGTCACAGCACCTCCACAGCCCTACTTGAATTCACCGGTGCAATCCACAATGCACTTGACTCCGGTGAACTACTAGGCTCAATCTACATTGACTTAACTAAAGCCTTCGACACCATCAATCACCGCCTCCTGCTTGTCCAGCTTCAGAACACTGGGCTGTCAACCGACTCCATTGGCTGGTTTAAGAGCTACCTTGAAGAACGGGCCCAAACAGTAAAAATCACTGATACACTATCAGACCCTAGACCAGTCCTCTCAGGAGTCCCCCAGGGCTCCATTAACTCACTACCGGACAGCTGCCCAGAACAAATAATTCTCTACGCCGACAATGCTGTGATCCTTACCTCGGACCCTGATCCAATCCAATTACAAAATAAACTTCAGCAGGCCTTCTCCTCCATTGAATCCTGGTTCCTAAATCATAAACTGCTTCTCAATCAGAAAAAAAAACAAGTCTATGGTCTTCTGCAGCCCCCACAACAAAAACAAGCAACTCCACCTCTCCATTGCAACCGAACAAGGAGCCATCCTAGAGCAAACACAATTGTTCAAGTACCTTGGTATCACCCTTGATCCCCACCTCTCATACACTGTACATATCAGCAATGTTGCAAAGTCTGCCAGTGCAAGGTTAAGCATATTATTCCGGCACAGGAAACACCTAACCGCAGAAGCACTGTCAGTGGCCGTCCAGAGCTCCATCGTCAGCATCATAGACTATGGTCTTATCATATATGGGTCTGCAACTACCACTGCTCTCAAATGTATTGCGACCTCCCTAAATAAGGCCTGTTGTCTCATCACTGGCTCACATCACCGTACCCACACATGTGACTTTTATTCCCAATCTGGATGGCTTCAACTGGATAAACACATAAAATACCAAACCTGCATCACGGCCAAGAAAATTATAATGGGGCTTGCCCCACCTGGTGTCTGTGCCCTCCTTAAGCCTAGACATAGGAACGTCACTACAAGGAGATCCAATTCCCATCTACTACATATCCCACGATGTCACACAACCCAAGGACAAAGTTAATTTGCCTATCGGGTATCCAACTGACTCAACTCTCTTGGCAGCGACATAGCAACCGCTCCAACACTCGGCCTCTTCAAGTCCAAGCTGTGCCTCTCACTGCTTGTATCCTGCGATTGCCCATCTTAACATTTCCACCATTCCAGCTGCAAATGCCCCAGCACCCAGCACTTACAATCAGTCTTTGCACCCCTAGGACTTTACCTGTCATATTCCCTCGACAAGGCCCCCTGGCTGCATTGTCTCCCGCCCTCACCCACCTCCCCGTATCTCCACTCCTGCCCCATCCCAACCACCTCCTGTACTCTCCTTACCCCTGCACCTCCTCCCCAGATCTCCTCACTCACTTCCCCACCACCCACCCACCCTTCCCTTGTCTTGCTCATAGCTCAAGTCTTTGTACTGGTTATTACATGTTTGTAAATCAATGACTATATGTTTGTAACTAAAAATGATGACTGTTGCACACGCTGACATGGAACCTTTGTAAAAGAGCCTTGGCTCAAAGGTATTGTAATCCTAGATTGAAATAAATAAATAAATAAACTCTTTCTCTCTCTCGCACTCCCAGCAGAGCTTGTCGGCAGCTATCGCAGGAAGCCTACATCACATAGATCAGTAAACAAAAGCACCACCAGCTGTGCACACACACTGTGCCATCACAGTACTGCTGATAGCACCCCCGGTACTGGAACAGTGGGTATCCTGCGGGCAGGGGGGTGGGGGGGAACCAGATGGCTACCAGACCACAATTCCCATCACTAGAGTGAGTTACCCTCCAACGCTTGCATGTCAGTGGAGGGGGATGGGTCCAGGTCCCACACTCTATCTGTCACTACTTCTTTTTCCCCTGTTTTTCAGAGAGGGAGAGAGAGACAGTAAAGCTACCTGACTGCAAGTCCCCACCACTAATGGGAAGTGACTGTGTGACTGTGCAACACTTGCTTGTTGGTGGGGGGGGACGGGATGGGAATGAACGGGGAAATACTACCATGGCTTGTAGGAGACAGGGACTCACAAGCCAGTGCTTGCCCCACCTGTTACTGCCGTGTGTCCGGGTGCACCCTGGTATTGACACCAACGGTATACCTATGTTCCAAGGATGCTGTCTTTGTGGCTCATTGTCACCTAACTTTCCCCTTGCTGTACCTCCCCCTCTCTCTCTTTGGCTCTCTTGCTCACTGTCTCACACTAGGATTTCTTCACATTTCAACAATTTAAAAGGAGCACATTTTCAATGCATCAGGGATCAGGGACCAGTGACTGTAGTGTTGGTGGTTGGGGGTACTATGACTGCACTGTCTGTTAGTATCTGTTTTCCATGCTCTCTCTGTCTGGATCGCCATTCTATGACGTATGGCTTGGGGATAACACTGACACACTGCTGTCACAGTATGAATATTGTAGGGGATTAAACAGTATCTGACTCACTGCAGTGCTCTCTCACTTTTTCACAGTCTGAGCAACAAATAAATTGCCCCTGGCATCCCTAAGTGAGCAGACAACATCGGGGAGCGGGATGAGGCACAACCTTCTTTTTATGTGTCTCGCTCTGAAACACCGGGAGGGGAGGGGAAGGGAGAAACGTGACACCAATGGGCACATTGGAAGAAATGCTGAAGGACAGGACCGCAGGGAACACAACAGCCAAGAACAGCCAGGAGTAGGAGACATGCTGCAGGATGGAACAGGAAGGAAAATGACAGAGAAAGATGGGGACACATGGCACGGGAGTGGGCAATGGCGCAGAGACATGCTGCACAATGAACAGCAACATGGCACTGTGCGCTCAATCTCCGGAGGTCCACAGATGGATCAGTGTCATAACAGGGCAACCATTTTCATTGATCTAGCCAAAGCCTTTAATTTGGTAGCTGATCCATTCCTCTGGGACAAGCAGAGCTCTGCCAGCCTCCATGCCCTCACTCTTGACTGGTTCTGATCCTATCTGTCAGGCTGACAGCAGTCAATACAGGTAGAAGGTGTCCTGTCTCCTTCCCAACCAGTCCAGGCTGGGGTCCCACAGGACTCCATCCTGGGTCCAATCGTCTCCTCCATTTTCCTTAATGACATCCCCTTTGCATATGCCAACTTGTTATTTACATGTATGCAGATGGCACAGTTCTGTACACTTCAGGACCCTCAACCACAGCAGTAAGATTGTCCGTCCAGCAAGATTTCCACTATGTCCTGTGCTGATTCAGATCCAAATAACTCTGGGTCAACACTAAACAAAAAGTGCCCATAACCTTTGTCACCAACCAGAAGCTGGCCAGGCTCACCCCCCCAGCCTTCAACACCCTAGATGACACTCCTCTTGAAGCAGTTCCCTCCTTCTAGTTTCTTGGTGTGTGACTTAATAGTAGGCTTGACTACTCTGCCCACATTGATGCCATCCACTCTAAGTTCTGCCCCAAGCTTTGAGACTTGTACCATAACAAAGACCACCTGTCCATGCAGGTACACTGGAAGCTGGTTACCAAAATGTGGATCCTGATCTTTGACTACGCAGATGAGGTCTATGATACTGCCCCCTCCTCTTCCTTTGCCAGACTGGACACCCTCTGTGATGCCTTCTGTTGTTTTGCTACCAACTCTCCACATCATACTCATCACTGCTCCTTCTACTTCTTCCTATCTAGCCTCCCCCTACAATCATGTTGTGAGTCCCACTGCACCTTCTTCATCTTCAAATACTGGTTTGGGTCTCTGCCACCTTACCTAGTTACACTCCCTTCAACCATTCATTCTGCATTATACTCCCTCTGCTCCAGGGATTCTCACACTTTCTCCCTCCCCAACCTACACTCCTCTGCTGGGCAGTCAGCCTTCTGCTATCACCTTCCCTCCCTCTGGAACCAAATCTGTTCCTCTCTGCATCTCTCACTCTCCCCCATTCCCCTTAGCACCAGTAAAAGCTCCTCCCCTCGTTCCCCTGTCAGCCCTCTACCTAACCTGCCCCTGGTGCCCTTTTCACCCCTGCCATGGTTCCCCCTGGGGTTTGTTCATGTCACTACAACTGCTGCTCTTATTTGTATAAATCTGCTTTTGTCATTTTAATTGGGTATTGATGCTACTCATAAAACCAGTTTGTGTTCCCCCTTTACAGTTATTTGCACTTGCATCTTTTTTTTTTAACAATTTATTTATACTCCCTCTGCCTGCAGTGCTCCCACTCTTTGGGAGACACCAGTGTGGCCTTATCAGTCCCCGCTCTCCTACCTGGAGCCTGGTGCAGTCCATCCCCCATGTAGCTTTGGTTATACCCCCCAGGCGGGGTACAAGGTGGGGCCCCTTTGCACCCCAAGGTCCTTCCTGTTGTTGTCGGGATGCAGTCACCAGGGCAGGTAGGGGCATTGGGGATCGGGGCCCTGGTGCTCCGTCTACTAGCGGCACTGCAGGGTGTTTTTCCGGTGTTTCTAGGCATGCTGTGTGCCTTGACATCAAGGCGCTAAGTGCCGATGTCCAGCACGCCACCCATCTCACTGACTTGGGCTTGCTGTACCTCGGGTCTCCACCCGAGGTCAGACATGTGCCGAGTCCTGAATCCCCAATCCCCCTGGAGAAGGTGAGCTGTCCTTGGGATGCTCAAGCATCCTTTCCCTGGCCAGCCCTCCAGCTCCCGGGCTCGTTCCCAAAGCTGGGTCGCTGGCGTCGCAAGCGGAAATCCAACCACTGTGCCGGCGGGCCGGTCTGCACTTGCATCTTATTGAATTGTTTACTGTTTGTACATTGTTTTTGGAATGCTTCTCTACTGTTGTTTTTTTGTTTATTGTATCCACTTTCCCTGTTACACGGGTCTCACCTGGAAATGAGCCTTGGCTTAGCAGGCCTTTCCCATTACCAATTTTCAAATAAATAAAATAAATACATTTGAAAAATTCCACCTTCTTGTTCATAAGGTGGAGCCAGAAAAAGGCTATGTTGAAAATGTGGGGTCAAAATGTTAAAAAACATCAGTTACAAAGACACTTTGAATGAAACCAATGTTTACTCATAACTTTGTGTTTTTTGCAAATTCTGACTCCAAATTTTCAACATAGCCCTCTTGGTATACTACCTCATGAGCATGACAGGTGTTATTTTTAAAATCCCCTCCAAAACAGTGTTTGTAGTCACTCTGGGAAATTACCTTTTAGGCAAGGTTTTAAAAATTCCACCTGTTATGATCATAAGGTGGGATCATAAAAAGACATGTTAAAAATGTTGGGTCAAAATGTCAACAAACAACTAAGTTATGAGGAAACATTACATTTTTTCAACATTTAGTCATAACTTTGTGATTTTCCCAGATTTGGGCCACAAATGTGAAGCATAGTCCTTTTAGTATCCCACCTGATAAACATGACAGCTGTTATTTTCTAAATCCCTCCTAAACATGTTTTTCCAGTCCCTTTGCAAAATCACCTTTCAAATAGGATTTAAAAAATTCCAAACTGGAACAGGTGTGCTCTGGCAGAGAGAAGCCAGATGGAAGCTGCTAACTCTTGAAGCAACTGCTGCGCACAAAGAAGAAAATCCCAAAGTAGATATCTGAAGCCAAGCCGAATATCCAGAGCAGAATGACAGGGGCTTTTAGTGGCACTAACCTCACTCCTTGCTCCTGTTGTTCTGCTTGGGATATTTTCAATAAAAGTTTATGGACCTGCACATCTGACTACTGCCCCAGAGTTGGAGCCTCTCAGCTAGAGTGCCAGGCTTCTTCTTTGTCTTTGAAAATTCCACCTGTCTTGATCATAAGGTGGGGTCATAAAAAGACTATGAGGAAAATATGGGGTTAATATAAGAAATAACAACTAAGCTGATAAGAAATGCTGATTTTCTCCAGTTTACTCGTACCATTATTGTTGCAGATTTTGGCCCCAAAATTTCAACATATCCCTTGTGTTGCCCAACCACCCCCATGAACATGACAGATGTCATTTTTCAGATCCCCTCCAAAACATGTTTTTGCAGTCCCTGCACAAATCATCTTTCGGTTGGGATTTAAAAAAAAAAAAGAAAAACACCTGTCTTGATCATAACGTGAAGCCATAATAAGATTATTTTGGAAATTTGGGGTCAAAATGTCAGAGCCCACTGACAATGAGATATTGCCTCTTAGCTGGCCTATCCTGGGTACAGACATTGTAAACATTGATAAAACCGGGGCCCCCACTGAAACAGAAATATTGCATCTCCACTGTTCTATCCTGGATAGATGCATGGGTACAAGCAGGACCCCACTGAAAGTTAGATATTGTGTATCAGCTGGTCTATCCTGGGAAAATACAGTTTACAATTGGATAAAAGGAGGACCCCAAGCTGGCCTGGTAGCACAGCTGTGCTGCTACCACTTGCTATGCCACAGTCAAGCATTTAGGAATGAACGTAGGCAGTCAGGGGCTAGCCACGGAGGAAGGATTGAGCATCCCGGGGACTACTCTCCTTCCTCAGGGAGGGGAGGCTTTAGTTTCCACTGTGTGACTGCCGACTGGTGGAGACCAATTGGCAGCCCAATCAGGAGCACAAGGAGGAGAGAGGTTGCCAATGGACATGTCATGCATGGGTGCCACCCCCACTCCTGTGTGACAGCCTTATTGCATGCCACCACCCCAAGAGAGAACATCAAGTTACAGGAGGAGAATGCTGGCTGACCAAGCCATCATCCCCTAGACTCTTGCACAACAGACACAGTTGGCCACCCACCACACTGTGATCCAGGGTAAGTGGCACCTAACCTGTAACTCCATGAGAAGGTCAGTGATGGGGCCAGATGAGACCAGAACAAAAACAGCTTTGTGAAACATAAAAAAAAGCTGGACCCTGGCTGGTCCAGTGGTGTGGAGGGCCAAGGCATCCAAGCCTTACCTCCTGCCATGCTGGCAACCCGTGTTTGTGGTATGAGCGGGCCACCGGGGTTTGGCCAGGGAGGGAGAGAATCGAGAGTCTGGAGGACAGCTCTCCTCTCCCGGGGAGGGGTGGGAATGGAGTCCGCTGTTTGTCTGTCCCCTAGTGGTGGCGGGGCATGGCACAATGAACCCAGATGTAGGGGGTGGATGCGGGGCAGACACCCAGCGTGCTATGTGTGGAAGCATGTGCAGATCAGACATTGGTGTCATTGCATGCCTCTGCACCACACTCAGGAGAAACCAGGTGAAAAGCAAGGAAAAACTTCCCGACTGGTGAGATGATGCTGGCCCCTTGCAGGCTCTGCATCTGGCTAGCTGGCACCTCGCTAAGAAGATCCAGAGGTGAGTCTAATGGATTCCGGGGTGGTGGGGCTAGGGGGTCCGGTGGAAGGAAGCCAGCCGGGAGGAGAAAAAGTAAATTAGCAAAAAAAAAAAACAGGACCCCACTGAAAACAAGATATTGCATCTTCGCTGTGCTGTCCTAGGTAAGTACAGCGTAGAATATGTCAAAGCAGGGCTCCACTGAAAATGAGATAGTGCTGCTGTTCTAACTTGTAACAGTGTGCAAAAAACATGTTTGTCATTGACAAATGCTTGTTATATATAGAGCAGGGTACTGTGTATAACAATTCAGTTCAGTCGGGCCTCTTGAGAAGGTGCTACTTGCTTTTCTCAGAACTGACAATTCACTGCATTTGTAGCCAAGATGTCACCCACTGGTCAAACCCAAGGAATCCCTGTCCTTTTTTTTGGGGGGTGGGTTGTAAAATAACTAGCTCTTTTTTTGTGAGAATGACCCGAATGCACCTTATTTTCATCTCCGGGAAGCAGACAGGTTTTATTCATCTTCGAAGAGACACGGAGGCAATGCAGTGACAGTGCTTAACTATAGAAAGGTATACCCAGTGTAACTCTTCACCACAATTACACAGGAAGGGTTGGTGACAACTACTGTACTACCCAAGGACTGACATACTCCACACACTGATACGTACAGGGGCTGTGTGCAGTCAGGAGACTGAAAAAATAGAAGGGTATACCCAGCTGATGTTGAGCAATGAAAAGAAACAAACATTGCATTCAGTTTTTAAATGTAATAACCACAATAAAATCCTCCAGGGTGTGGGTGGTTAACTGATGATTTTACTTACAGGCGTGAGAGATGCTCAGCTCAAGCACCTCATGATTCACAATGCACCTAGGCATCCAGTCATCACATAGCTACTCAAACCCCACTGTGTCTCTTTGCTTGTGTATTCATTTGAAAGAATGCTAAATAATAAATGCAAAACTTACCAGTAGTCTTAAATGTATTTATTTCTTTATTTATTCATTGTTTAACCAGGTGAATGAATTGGGTCAGGCAAGACCCCGGCCTGAAGCTGGCCTGTTGGCAGAGTGGTAGTGCTACTGCTTGCAACACTGGAAACCAGGGCTTAGAAGCCAGCCTTGATCATTGGGGACTGGCCAGAGACAGGAGGACTGAGCATCCCAGTGGACACTCTCTTTCTATAGGGGGGATAGCTGTAACAGTCTGCTGCAATACTGCCACCTGGTTGCCCCCAGTTGATGGACCAAGCTGAAGGTGCCAGCATACACAGGAGGGTTGTTGACTGGGGACAGGTTGCGGTAGCATGAATGGTCTATGTGCCCTACTTCCATGGCAACCATTTGTGGCTCCAGCTAATGGGCAGGGATTAACTAAGAGGTAAAACCCCTCCAGCTGTGACAGCTTGAAGACTGGGACCTTCACAGGCCCCACACCCACCAAGGCTGAAAGGATTAGCATCTTGGTTCTGACTTCCTCCTGGGATCCCCCCCATTCTCAGGACCAGTATGCTCCACTGAGGGGGAGGTAAACCTCAATCTCCCAGTCAGGACAGATGGCAGATTGATGGGTCTGGAAGGACCCTGCAGACAGTCAGAATGGGGTACACCCCGAGGTGCTGGCCAGAAGAGCACAAACTAAACTGGAAAAAAGACGCCAGACTAAAGGCAAAACATACAAAAATACATAACAATATACAATGATCAAAACTGGAAAATTCAAAGTACCCCATTAACATTTAGCATGAGAAGGCACACCAAAGTAAAATGGTACTGAGCCACAGCAAAATTGTCCAACAAACATAGAAACATAGAAGTTGATGGCAGATAAGGACCACAAAGTCCATCCAGTCTGCCCATTTTTTTTACCTTATGAATGGGAATGAGAAGAGAAGCCTGGCTATCCAATGCTTTTTCCTTAAAAAAGTGCATGCATGCATGAAACATCGGAAGTCCAGGCAGCTCTCTAATTTTTCCTTGAAAAATCACATGCATGCACAAAACGTTGGATGGCTGGGTGGCTCTCTGTTTGCAATTTTGGATTGCAAGTAAATGTTTTTTGCTGCAATCAATGTGGTCTAGACTGGTCCTTTCCTCTAATCCTTTGCTTGAGGTACAGGTAACCGGGTTTCCCTTCTCGACCATTAACAATTACAAATTTAACAATCTAAAATGCATTTCTGAGCTAATGACTTAAATTTTATGACCCTCATATTCAGAGCCAGTTGCAAGCAAAACACAATCCTGAGCGATTTTCAGTCAGTGTGCCGATGGAGTGCACTAACTGACTGAATATCTGGCCATGCCAGCGCAAAGTTAAGTGGATATTCATTGCACTGACAAAGACCAAGGCTGCATATGGCCCATAAGAGATAGCACCACCCAAACGGGATAGCACTAGGGATCCTGTGGGTAATAGTCAGCCCAAGCATTTAAATAAGCTCACTGGGCATGCAAGGCTTTAAGATGCCATCTGCATGCCCATTATAAGCTCATTTGCATGGGTGCAGCAGAGCCCTAGCACCAAGAAATGCAAGATCCCTGGTAGCCTAGTGGACCCCCACCCCTAATCATCCATGCTGCGCATGTAACTCTTATCACCTTGTAGTCTAGTCATCTTCCCATCCCCTGAGCACCCATGCTGTGAGTTGTAATCATATCACTGATGGTCTAGTAATTCTCCCAACCCCCCAATCACCCGTGCTGTGGATGTTACTCTTATCGCTGATATTTAAGTGGTTCCCCCACCCCAAAACACCCATGCTGTCAGTTTAATCATATCCCTGGTAGTCTAGTGGCCCCCACCCCAACCAACTGCCTGACCCTCACCTACCACCCATTTAGGACCCCAACCCCCTCAATCTGATCTCCCCTCACCTGCTGAAGAGCACAAGGTGCTCCCCTCACCTCCTTGGCTGGCCACCGTCTGACAGTCACAGAGTATAAGCATGCACATGCGACAAGCAAAATCACTCTGTGGGTTGTTTAGCACTGCCACAAACCTTTGAATATACTGCTGCACCATTATGCATGAGGGACACCATTATTTGCATAGGCACAGCAGCATGGTTAGCATGATCATGCTGCTTGATTTGAGCAGTGCTCCAGGGGCCTCTGCATATGGCCCCACCTGGAGTGCCAGCACAAACCCACATTTGTATTGCCACCAACCCTGTTCACACCAGCCCTAATCTTTGAATATGGAGCACCTTTGAAATGGAGAATGGAGAGAGGCCAGACGTGTTTAGTCCCCATACCCGGGTATCCTACCAGACCAAGTGGACAGGCAGCCGAAGGGCTGGCTGCCACTTTCCATCCACTTGGGCAGTGCTTTGCAATGCTAGGTCAATAAAGAATAAGGTTGCAGTTATGGAGGATCTTACTGTTTCTGTTGACCTGGCTTGCATTACTGAGACCTTGTTAGGGGAAAATTCTGGCCCAGTTCTGGAGTCGTCAGTCCCAATTGGATTCTCAGTAGTGCACTGCCCAAGGAGGGTTCACAAGGAAAGGAGTATAGCCATCTGTTTCAGATCTGAGCTGAACCTGGTGGTGCACCCAGTGGGGGATACTGTACCTCCTCATTTGAATACATGGCTGTGCGTGGGAGTCTAGGTGCAGGTTGCAGACTCCTCCTTGTGTACCAGCCTCCAGATCACCATAGAGAGTTTCTATAGGAAAGCATGACCTTTGTCGCCGACCGAGTGCTGGAGTTGCCAAGGTGGTTTATCCTTGGTGATTTCAATGCTTGGGTCAGCGATGAATGCTCACAGTTTGGTCAAGAGTTCCTCCAGAGTATGGACTCTCGGGGCCTTTCACAAATTATTACTTCAGCGACCCATCAAGATGGCCATGCCTTGGTCTTGGTGTTCTCCCAGGGGCTCAAGATTGATAATCACAAGATTGATCTGGTCAGTTGGTTGGGTCACTGTGTTATTAGGTTCAGTTTCAGGGCCCATCACATAATTCATTCCCTGTGGGAGGTGGTTCAGTATCACCCTTTGAGAAGGCTTTGACCAAAAGGACTTATGGTGGTTGTGGACCTCTTAGAAATGTTGTCAGCATGCTCTGCGGGTTCAGAGGCAGCTGTGATGGCCTATATTAAAGCTGCCACAGAGGCCTTTGATTTTGCAGTGCCAGTTCGTATATGTCCACCGGTGTCGTGCCTCAGCTTGCCGTCATTTGATGGCGAGTTGAGGGCATTATAAACCGGGGGTGAAGGTTGGAGCATTGTTGGAGGAGGTCCAGGGCCCAGAAGGACAAACTGATTCTGATGTCACATTATGAGGAATATCAGAAGGCAATCACTCGTAGAAAGGCAGAATTCCTGTCTAGGAAGATTGCTGCTGGGAGGAACTGACCAGCTCAGCTCTTTTGGACTGTGGATAGGCTTCGTGATCTGGCCTGTCTGGAGCCTGTGAGAGCATTTTCACCTAAAAAATGCAAGGAGTTACCCAGTTCTTCTCAGACACGGTGTCCTCCCTTAGCACAGAGTCAATCCAACGGACTAATAGAGTCCAGCAGAGGAGAGCCTCTAAGTCGTGGATGCAGTCAGTGGTCATGGTCGTGGAGGGGTTCAACCAGTGATGATGGAAGAGGTGTGTGAGGTGATCTGAGCTGCAGCCAACATTTTGCAATGTGGATCTATGCCTAATGTGATTACTAGTGAGTTGTGTTGAGCATCTGGGCCTGGTGTTCACCAAGATTGTCCTGTGCTCTTTGTTGGAGAGACTGCTCCCAGTAGCACTGAAAAATGCACTGTTAAAACCTCTTCTGAAGAAGCCATCTTTGGACCTGGATGTCCTCCTGATGAATTACCATCCTGTCTCTAACCTCCCCTTCTTGGGAAAGGTTATTGAGAAGGTTGTTGTGCTCCAGCTTGAGACACACCTCGTAGCCTTTGACATCTTTGAGCCTCTCCAGCCTAGATTTAGGTCCAGTCATAGAACAGAAAAAGCACTGGTTAGGGTGCACAATGACCTGTTCAGGGTGAAAGATAGAGGATAATGGTCAATTGTCATCCTTTCCACACCACAGGAGCAGCTTTATCAGCCTCCTGGATCATGGGGCATTAAGGCACTCAAGGGCCCCATGATCCAGGAGGCTGACAAAGCTGCTCCTGTGGTGTGGAGAGCTGGTGCATCAAACAGCTTAACCAGCAGTATAGAAAACCAGGGTTCTAATCCTGGTCTCCAACATATGGACAGCGATCAGGGGAGCGTTTACTGAAAGCGCTGTAAATCCCCTCTTGCTGTCCATGTTAGAGCTACAGGGACTAGTGCTCTCTTTACTGATGCTATTCCTGTAGCAGTAATCTAATCGGGTACCCAAAATTTGTGAGGCACAACATATAAAACTGAGAGCAATATTTCATATGCTTTGAGCTTTAAATGAGCATGCTGTTTGGCACATGTTGGTACATATAAAAGCATCAGATAAATAGTTTTGTTCCCCAGACCTAATGTCTGTCTACTGTAACTGAACATGGAGTTAGAATCATTAATGTGTTTATATGACAGTTATTAAAGTGGTGTGGTAGTGCCACTATAGTTAGGGTCGAGTAGGCACTTTAATGTTAAACCCAAATCTGTGCACTTTAATATCTTCACAACCATTCAACAGATTTGCACATTCTTTTGTATGCATAGTCTTGTTGGCTAGGTCTCTTGACATGCCAAGTTTCGTTCCAGTTGGATGTGCAGATTCTGAGATGCAGATAGCGAAAAGACATAAAACATCGCAGTTTTTGTGCCATCACGGAGCACCCAGATGGTTTGGAATTTTGGTCTGAAATTTTCAGGGTACAAATGGCTTGCCCCAGAAGGATTTCCTTTGCTGGTTTGGTGAAAAAAAAATTTTTGTTACAAAGTTATTACATTTTAAAAATTGGGATTCTGAGCATGCTCAGTAAGCTCTTCAAAATTGCTGTAAAAGGCGCACAGCTTGGAGAACTAGAGTCACCTCATAGACTATTTACAAAGGCATTACCTGGAGTTCAGTGGCCAAGCAGCCAGCCACCCCCACTTCCTGAGCTATATAAGTAGTTCCTCTCAGTCTCATTGTGAAGCATTTTTTATTTGCAGCCAAAGACTCTGTCGATTTGTCCTCTGAGCTGGTTGGGCCTCCCTGGCTGGCTGGCTGGGGCCTGTGCCCCCCCCCCACCTTGCTGCTCCTGCTTGTCTCTGCTGGGCTTCTGTGTTTATTTTCCTGCTTCTGGTTTGTATTTTACCTTCGGCTGTTTGTGCTTTCTTCCTTTTGGGGGGGTACTTTGTTTCTAAGCTTCTAGCATACTGCTACTCCAGAGCTCATACTGCTTGCTTTCAGTTACTCACAACTCTCAAATTACCTGCACTTCACCTGCAAACCTGATTTGTGTGTTTCAGCTCAACTATAGCTGCTCCATGTTGCATACTCGATTACTTTCACCTGACTCAGATTTTCTTGAACCTAGCTATACAGCTCACTCATGCTTGTTCTAATTATCTCATTGCAGCAGTCTCACTGCACTGCCTGGTGAGTGCTTTCAGAGCATTGTGCCTCTTTTTATTTTGTTTATTGCAGTTACAACTCAGTGTATTCAATTGTTTTCACTACTGCTGTGCAGGCCTAATTGCTTCCTGCTACTGCTTCATTTACTCCCATTGCTATTGTACCTTGTTCTACTCTGAGGTTAGCTAAAGCTCCTGCTGAGGCTATTAAATTAGCTTTTATATCTGCATGTGGTTCTTGGCCCTTCCATTGCTTCCTTGTTTATCCTACAGCAGGGACTGAGAGGTGTTTGGGGGGGGTCATGGCCAATGTGGCTAATTATTTCTATTCTAAATCCTGTCTTCATTGCTGAAAATCCTCAGCGTTTGTCATCTTGATTTGGCTTTGAAATGCCTGGCTGTCTTGCCCCACTGTTCAGTGCTGTTTGCCCTACATTATGCAGACCTACTTGCAGGTCCACTTATTACTACTGTATTTACTGACCTACGTGCAGGTTCACACTTGCTTACACAACCATTGCTCCTTGTTTACGCAAACCATTGCTTCATGCCTACTGCCATCCTCTCAGCTTCAGCCTCTGGGATTCTGCTGCACTCAATCTGCATTCGACCTTGCAAGGTCTCAGTGCTCATTACGATCTTAGGATGCCGTGCTCATTCAGTTCACCAGCTTTCAGCTCTCAGTTAATTCTAGGGCATGCCAGCCATTCTATCTGGTGCAGGGTTCCTGCAGCCGACGGTCTCGCTCTGCATTTAGTCCGCATCTTAAGTGTGTCCAACTCGGGGTGGGATCCTTCTCACCTGGTCCATAGCTGGGAATGTCTTCACCCTGGGCTTGGCTTTAGCTGCCTGCTATGCAACAGCAGCTCCTGATGTAGAATTTAAGTCTAGCAGTGAAGGGTGGTTATGACAGTCTCCTTTGGCTCTAGTATTCCACTATAACAGTTAGCCATTAACTTTACTGGTTTTCCTAGCAAGGCACCTTTGCCGCATTCTACCTACAACTGCCTCTGGTCACCTAGTTTGAATTTAGGGTGGGTAGGTCAGGTGAGTGCCTCAGCAGGAGTTGCTCTCCTCCAGCACCTTGGCTGCACATATTGTTGCATAGTTTTCTCACAACCTTCCACGGCGTTCCCGCTAGAGGGTTTGAGTGCGAGCCTTCCTCCAAATTGGAATATTTTCCACCTCTTTTTAATTGGGTTTTACAAATTGCAGCTGCAGAGCTGTCATTAAATAAACTATCCCAAGCCTGGAGGGAAGGTGACCTAGGCCTTGGGTCCCCAGAGATTTCGCCTCATATGTTTTTTTTTTCTCTCCTCTGTTGCCTCAGGTCATAACACTTAGTTAGCATTGTTGTTTCCCCTAGTTTCTTTAGGTAGGGTCCACTGTTGGATGTCCTGCTGTTCCCTCTCTCCTTAGGGGATCCCCTAATCTCAACGCAAATCATCAGTATCATGCTACGCAAACCTGGGCAGTCATTACGTAATCCAACTGAGCATCTCATTGCATTATCAAACTGCCTATGCTTCTCTACTACTACATTACAGTTAGTGCTCCTATGTCACCGTTACGGCTTGCTCATATGTTTTGTGTTGCCTCCTTCTTTGGAGATGATTATACATTTCTTTTGGGGATTCCTAAGGTATCTTTAGTCATGGGAATCGTCCCGTGGCACCTCTAGGGGTGGAACCCTTTCTGAGGGTTCCTTGCTTTTCATAACCCTACAGGATTGTAATTCCTCTGGAATAGAGAGTGCGAACGGCCAAAACCAAACTTACACAGTTGCACAAACATAACACTATACTGGCTGCATAGGTCAGTGAATTGGAAAGGCTTTGCCTGGAATTCAGTGGCCAAGCAGCCAGCCACTCCCACTATCTGAGCTATATAAGCAGTTCCTCTCAGCCTCATTGTGAAGCTTTTTTCTTTGCCCCACCATCCTCCCCTCCTCCTCCAGTGGCAGCACTCTCTCCTTAGGGGATTCCTAAGGTACCTTTAGTCACAGGAATCGTCCCGTGGCACCTCTAGGGGTGGAACCCTGTCTGAGGGTTCCTTGCCTTTCGTATCCCTACAGGGTGGTAATTCCTCTGGAATAGAGAGTGCAAACGGCCAAAACCAAACTAACACAGTTGCACAAGCATATCACTATACTGGCTGCATAGGCCAGTGAACAATAATAATGAGCTTATTTGCATAACTGTTTTTTTAATTGAGGGAATTTGAAAAATCAGGTGAAAATTATAAGCTATCCCTCTTTGGGAAGCTTGATCTGTTCAAAATCACTGTTTACAACTTTTTATTTTTGGTTAACTCTTTGGATACTGGTAGATTGAAGATGTGAATCATTTTCAAACATGGGCTACAAATCAGTATGTTAAATATTAGGGCTATAGAAGGAAAGTAATCATTTTTTAACTTATGCTTAAATAGACATTAGTGTATTGATTTTGTGTTCATGTGAACTGAAAAAGTTTCAGATAATTCAGTGGCTTAGAAATATGAAAAGTATAAAAAAAATACTTCTGACAATATAAAGAACCAGGAAAGTATTATTGGCTGTTTTCAGGGTAGCAGTTAAGGCTGTTGTCTATGGAGCTAGAGACCTGGGTTTAAATCCCTCAGCCCCCACTGAATATTGTTAAAAAAAATGTTTGCAATAACTCATGCATTTAAAGAAAATCATGTTTACTCATTCATTCATTCCACATAAAATCCTTCAGGCAGAGCTTATTTACAAAGGGTTTAGAGTTAACAACAACAGAAAAAAACAGCACGTACAGGGGACCGCACATATATAGTACAACTCAGTACATTACAAAAACAGTGCAACACTTAACAACACAGTACAGTAAGGTCACAGATAAGGCAAGAGTCAACCGTTATTCAATTAGTGCTGTCCCTGTCAGAATACATGGGTAACAATTATACAGTTAGTGCTGCCACAGCCAAAAGGAGTGGGTGTTAAGGAAACCAGCAATTCCGTTCAAGCTGGCTTCATAGAGCACCTGCAGAAAAGTCAACAGAAGCAGTAGCAAGATCTAGATAGAGAGAGGGAGGAGAAGAGTTGGGATTTAAACAGGCTCAAGGAACAGTTAGCTTTTAAGGAAGGAGTTAGGTCATTCCATAGTTTAGCAAATCTGTAGGAAAAGCTAGCTTGGCCAAGTGAGGTTTTTCTAAGAGGGAATAGCAGGGAATGTTGTATCACTCCCCTAGTGGCATATGTTTGGTCAACAAAGCTGAATATGGTCTGGAGGCTGGGGGACAATGACCCATAGAGAGCTTTTCTACCAGTGACTAGTGTGTGATAGCACAGTCTAGAGTCAAGATTGAGCCAATTTAGACTGCTATACAGCACACATGTGTGCATGTTATGTTTTTGGCTGAGAGCTATGTGGCAGGTACTATTAAGGAGTCTCCTGACTCTTGACAGCTTGCAGTCATTTGCAGAGCCATAGACAGTGATCCCATAGTCAATGATACTAGTGATGTAGCTACTCACCAGTAGTTTCTTGATTTCCAGCAGGACATTGTTCCTAAGTTGGAAGAGTAGCCCAAGCCTAGAGTTGACAGCCTTGACTAGAATGTCAATGTGAGCAGGATAGGACAAGGTTGCATGAAGGGTGACCCAAGATACCTAAAGGTGTCAACTTGATCGAGGGGAGGTGCCAGAAGTGGAAGTAATGGTCAGTGCTAGGGAGGAGGGAGATTTATTGCGGGTGGCAAAGAGCATATGTTTTGTTTCCTTGGTGTTTATTACAAGCAGTTTGGAGGTGAACCATTCTGGTATGGCACCAAAGTCAGATTGAAGTTTCCTTTGCAGATTCTCCATGCATTTATCACTTGCATCATCAGCAAAAAGCAAACTATTTGAAGATTTGCAGACAGCAGGCAATCCATTAATGAAAAGATAGAAGACAAGGGGTCCAAGGATTGACCTTTTGGGGAACTTCTACGGTGACTGGTTGAGTATCCAAAATTTTAGAAAAACATTCATGCGTTTATAAAAATTAATTACACAAAAAGTACTATATCAAAAAGTAAGTAAATTCATTACAAAACAACTTTGTTAATGCACTAGTTACGGTATTATAGTGCTGCAGTAGTGCCACTGTAGTAAGGGTTGAGTAGGCACTTTAATGTTAAACCCCAGCGTTTGCACTTTAATATCTTCACAACCATTCAACAGATTTGCATTAAAATTTGCATGTGCAGTCTTGTGGGGCAGATCTCTTGACATGCCAAGTTTTGTTCCAGTTGGATGTGCAAATTCAGAGATGGGGCTACGAAAAAACATACAAAATCACTACTTTTTGCTGGGTGGGGGTGCCATTGTATAGTGCCCAGACAGGTTGGAACTTTGGTCTCAAATTTTCAGGGTACAAAGGGCATGCCTCAGAAGTATTTCATTTGCCAGTTTAGTGAAAAAAATGTAATCTGCTCCAAAGTTATTATATTTAAAATATTTGGGTTCTGAGCATGCTCAGTAGGCATTTCAAAATTGCTGTAAAGGGTGTGTGGCTTGGATGACTAGATTCATCTCATAGCTCATGACAAATTTTATTTTATTTATTTGTTTATTTTTTTTTCTTATTTAGTTTGTGTTGACCGGGTAAGTGCACTAGACAAATCCTGCCTATTTTCAGGCATGGCACAGGGGAGGGGGATACAGATGAATGCCAACTGACCTTGAACCAGATTAAGCTGTTTGTGGTATTTTTAATGATGCTTTAATTATGAACTTATTTGCATACCTTTTTTAAATTGAGGGAATTAGAAAAATCAGATGAAAACTACAAGCAGTCCCTCTTTGGGAAGCTTGGTCTGTTCAAAATCACAATTTACAACAATTTTGTAACCCCCCACCGGGCCCCTTATTTAACTAGCAGGCACACCTCCCATAGTCTAGGAGAAAAGAGAGGAGTGCTGGTTACACTGATTGCCACCACAGACAAGGTGGGATATGCAGATGGAGCAGACATTATTGAACACAAACCAAGTGCGGCTACTACCTGGCACACACCTGATGGAACCAATACCATGGCCACAGCCCAGCTCCCGGGGAGAAAATGTTTTCTCAGGGCTATCCTAGGTTTGCATGTCTAGACAGGGGTATCCAAGTAACTCCACACACAGGAAGCAATAACATAAATGTCCAAACCAGGTTAGGATTCTAGAGTGTGGCTTTATTCCCTTTACACAGTAGGAATAACACAAAGTGAAGATGGCCCCCCAAGGGTTACACACACGGTAACTGCAGACATTTGAGGTACAAAACTCCAAGAATTCCTATTTAGCATATGATGACTGTAGAACTTGTGGACTAACCACCTGTAGAACACACACTTTCTCCTGGAAATGACACATACGACCAGTACTTGGTCTCTTTCCATATTGCATAGGAGAAGTTGTGGCACACAGACCATGATGGAGCACTGGAAACTCAACACTGGAGAACCCACGTACAAAGGGTAAACTGGAGAAAACCCATTCACTGGGGTAGAACTGGAGAAAACCCACTCACTGGGGGTAAACCTGGAGAAAACCCACTCACTGGGGTAGACATTTCTTCAGGCATTGGCCACATGCACTACAGAAAAGATAGGTGCCCTTCAGAATCCGGAGTGGTAAACTGGTCACTCCAGATGGGGGTTCTCCCACCTTTTGTTTCCAAGTTCATACTCAGCCATCCCTCTGGTAAATACACCTCACATTATCCAATATGTACCGATGATGCTTTCTAGAAATGTATTTCACATTTAACATCCTCACAGGACACCACAAGGGTGTCAAGAACAAAAGTCCCGCTCACATGGCAGTCACAGACAGGTCTCCACTGTGGAACAGCCAACTTTTAAACATTTTTAGGTGACAGGGTCCCTTTGTCAGAGAATTCACCCAAGAAAATGCAGGTACACCAGGGCAGTTTCAAACAAACAAAAGTACTCACAGAAGTTGTCACACAAGGCAGCTTTACAATGTCCTGGTAGGATCAAAGGATTGCCCCTAATATATTGGCAGCCTCCTCCATCCCTCCTGGGATGAAACACAGGAAAATCCCTGGAGACGGTTTCCACCACTTAAACAAAGCTGGAAAATTGATGTACTCCACTAGGGTGAGAAAGAAAAACAAACAGGAACACTGCAGCTCTATAACAGAGCTACTGCTGGAACTGCAGCTACAATCTGCAGACTCCAGCCACCAACTGACTACAGAATTCTAAATTCCCCACTCACAGAGACTGCTGTGTGACTTATGCCACTGCGAGAGTTCTAAAATGACATCACCTCTCCAACTCCCATCTGAGACCAGAAACAGAGATAGAGAGAGAGACACACACACACAGAGAGTGAAATCCATTTAGCTTGGCAGAAGACACCAGGAGGAAGGAGTGCTGTGTGACTGGACTTCTCTACTGGGACTAAATAAGTAGAACTCTCATATGTGGACCTTTAATTGTCCTCCCTACCACCCAAAGCTAGTTCTACTTTAATAGGCACAGGATTTGACTGACAACAGGAATTTCCTCTTTGGAAGCAGGAAGTGAGTGATCACAGAGCCACCAAAGACCCACCATCATAGAAGGGCAAGAGTAGCTCTCCGGCCCCCTCTAGCTCCTGGAGGCCTGCCTCTGAGCAAGTAAGGGGTCTACTGAGAAACTATAGGATATTCTTGTCTCAGAACAGGACAATCAGGAGCTTAAAGGGCACAGAGGCAGAAAGTAAGTAGAGAGAGAAGAGAAAGAAAAAAAAAAAAACAGAGGAAAGAGTAAGGATTCCAAACAACAGTTAAGGGGCCAGAAATAAGACATGATGGGAGTGGTGCAGTGCAGTGGCTGTGGAGCAGCAGTCTTCCGGGAGATGTTCTGGAGGATGCGGTGTTGTCCCATCTGCAGGCACCTCTCTGGGCTGAGGGAGGAGCTTGTTCATCTCCAGGCTGAGTTGGCCAGGATTTGTGGGACCTCCTCCTCCATCTAGGGACCACCAGTGCCACTGCAGTTGCTGCAGAGGTTGCTAAGAAAGAGGAGCGGTTGGACCACAGTGGGCTCAGGGAGGGTGAGGGTGGTAGAACAGAGGCACATCCCTCCAGTTGTACCTCTCCAGAATTCCTATGCCATTCTGGCAAAGTGTGGTTCCTCTATGGAGGCACCTGCAGTGGAGACCAAGGAGGAAGCTGGGAACCTCCACAAAGGAGACCCACAGGAGGGTGGCATGGGACCCCACAGGGGAAGGAAACAACTCCTGGTGGGGGACTCCATTGTTAGGAAGGTAGAACTGGAAGAGGAAGGAGAGAGGGAGGTAAGGTGCCTGCCTGGCGCCACGGCTTGGAGGGACAGGGAGTGAATCCTCAGGATTGCCGGAGCAGCTGCACAGGGGAGGGAGCTGGATGTCATTGTCCACCTAGGGACAAATGACCTGGCTAAGAAAGGGATTAGAGCAGTGCAAGAAGAGTTTGTGGAATTGGGGAGGGGCCTTAGACAAGTAGCACGCAGGGTAACCTTCTCGGAGGTGCTGCCCATCTGTGGCGTAGGAGAGGCTAGGGTGTTCTGCACCATGGGATTCAATCAGTGGTTGAAAAACTGGTGAAGAGCTCAGGAATTTGGCTTCATTGGGGACCACCTGGAGTGATGCAAGCCTATACTGGCATGATGGGCTTTACTGTCCAGGAGGGGAACCGGGATCCTAGGTGATAGGTTTAAATACTTCATTGGCAAGCATTTAAACTAGCCAAGAGGGGAGGCACTGGAAAGGAGCAGGGAAATCCTAGCCACCCCCAAAAAATCATGGTAGTAATTGCAGTACACACCAGCATAGAGGTGGCAATAGGGAGAAGGGCAGGGGTAAATGGGGAAAGTGACAAAGGCAAGAAGGACAGGGATGGGGCAAAAAGGAGTAAGGCCATCAGGAAATGGAGGGTAATGAATACCAATGCCCGTAGTCTGGGTAACAAACTCCCTGAGCTGGTGGCCTTGATGGAAGAGGGATGCCTGGATATCATGGCAGTCACACAAACATGGTACAAAGAGAACCATGACTGGGATGTTAACATACCAGGGTACATAACCTACAGGAGAGACATGCAGGAGAGAAGAGGGGAGGAGTACCTCTCTATGTAAAGGAAGGGATAAAAGCAACTGAGCAAAAGAGTAAACAGGGAGGAGAGGAGGCACTGTGGGTCACCTTGGAGACTGGAAAGGGAACCACAACCCACACAGGGATTGTGTACAGACCCCCATGTCAGAGGGAGGGAATGGACAAGGATATGATAGAAGGCATTCTTAGGATGGCAGAGAAAGGGGAGATACTGTTGATGGGAGACCTGAATATGCCAGATGTTAACTGGAGCACATTTGCTGCAGCCACATCCAAGAGCAGGGCCATTCTCGATGCTCTACAGGTGGCAGGCCTCAGACAGCTAGTTTTGGAACCCACTCGTGAGGGAGCAATCTTAGACCTCATACTCTCAAACGGAGGCAGTGAGAGGATCTCAGATCTAGAAGTGGGTTGCCATCTGGGAACAAGTGACCATCAAACAGTGTGGTTCACGTTAAACTCAGCTACAGAGTCAAGCCATACAAAAGTGAGGGTACTGGACTTCAGGAGGGCTGACCTTGGCAAGATGGGAGAGTACCTCAGAAAAGCACTAGCAAACAGGCTAGAAGGAGGGGTGGAGCAACAATGGGGAATCATCAAAACTGCCATCTCAGAGGCAACACGCCTTTGTGTGAAGCAAATAAATCAAAATGAAAGAAAAAGCCACTATGGTTCTCAAAAGAGATGGCTGGGAAAGTCAGGGAGAAAAAGATAACATTCAGGAAGTATAAGGAAACACAGAAGGAGCAGGACAGACAGCTGTACCAGTTAAGGCAGAAGGAAGCAGGGAGGTAAGTCAGAATAGCAAAGGCCCAAACTGAGGAAAAGATAGCCAACTCGTTAAGAAGGGGGATAAAACCTTTTATAGGTATATCAGAGAGCATAGAAAGACAAAGGGAGGGATAGTGAGGCTGAATAGAATGAATGGTGGGTGGGCAGAGGGGACAGTGAAAAAGCAGGGATACTGAATGAATATTTCTGCTCAGTATTCACAAAAGAGGAGGGGGAAGTGCCTAATCCAATTAACAGAAGCACTCTTGATAGGGGTCGATCCCAGCCCTTTCACAGAAGAAAGGGTTCTGCAAGAACTCCTAAAACTGAAGGTGGACAAAGCAATGAGGCTGATGGAATTCACCCCAGAATTATAAAAGAATTAAGGTGAACTAGTGAAACCACTGACTACTCTTTTTAATAAATCATGGGAGGATTGTGTGGTACCTGAGGACTGGAGGAAGGAGGATGTGATTCCCCTTCACAAAAGTGGGACCGAGACAGAGGCAGGAAATTACAGACCTGTCAGTTTGACCTCTGTGGTAGGGAAAGTGATGGAGTCACTTCTGAAGGAAAGAACTGTTGAGTACCTTGAGGCCAGTGGGGCACAGGACCCAAAGCAGCATGGGTTCACAGCGGGAAGGTCATGTCAGACGACTCTAATAGATTTCTTTGACTGGGTGACCAAAGTAGTAGACCAGAGAGGGGCTGTGGACATGGCCTACCTAGACTTTAACAAGGCATTTGACACAGTCCCACACAAAAGATTAATAGTCAAATTAACCAGCCTGGGAGTGGGTCCCAGGGTGGTAGCCTGGGTAAAACATTGGCTGGACAACAGAACACAGAAGGTAATTGTAAATGGAGTCCACTCTGAAGAAAGTGGAGTTACTAGTGGGGTACCGCAGGGTTGAGTACTGGGTCCAGTCCTTTTTAATGTCTTTATAAGTGACATTGCAGAAGGACTGGAAGGAAAAGTATGCCTCTTTGCAGATGACACAAAGATCTGCAACAGGGTTGATACACAAGGAGACATGGAAAGGATGAGAATGGACTTAGCAAGGTTGGAGGAATGGTCAGAAGTATGGCAGCTAGGATTCAATGTAAAGAAGTGCAAAATAATGCACCTGGGAAACGAGAACCCAGGGGAAGATTACACAAAGGGGGGGGGGATGTAGTAACAACAACAAAAAAGGAAAGGGACCTGGGGGTAATCATATCAGATGACCTTAAGGTTAGCAAGCAATGTGAGAAGGCAGTAGGGAGGGCTGGGGTTATACTTGGATGCATAGGGAGAGGCATCACCAGCAGAAAACTGGAAGTTGTTATCCCTCTGTACAGACAGTTGCTGAGACCCCATCTGGAGTACTGCATCCAGTTCTGGAGACCCCATCTCCACAAGGACATAGACAGGATAGAGGCAGTCCAGAGGAGGGCAACTAAAATGGTGGAGGGTCTGCACCAGAAGCCGTACGAGGAGAGACTAAAGGAGCTTAATATGTATACCCTTCAGGAAAGAAGGGAGAGTGGGGGCATGATAGAAACTTTGAAGTACCTCAGTGGAATCAACAAAGTCCAAGAGGGTAGCATCTTTCAGTAAAAGAGACTTGCAAGAACAAGGGGACACAATTTAAAGATAGAAGGGAAGGGCAGTTCCGGGGCAATGTGAGGAAGTATTTTTTCACGGAGAGGGTAGTGGATGCATGGAACAGCCTTCCTGAGGAGGTTGTGGGGTCTAAAACTGTGGGAGAATTCAAGAATACATGGGACAGACATAAGGCAATTCTTGTGGGGGGTAGGAAGAAATAGGCTGTTGGTTTACTAGGATCTGCGGCCTATCCTGTAGGTAGGGAAATGGGCAGACTAGGTGGGCCAAGCGGTCCTTATCTGGCATCAAAGTCTATGTTCCTATGTTTCTATTTACTGGCAAATCAATAGCTGCCTTGCTTGCCTATCACTAACTCTAATGGGATTCTTGTAACCTCTGGGAACAAGGGGGTTGCAATTTCTTTTTGGTTTCACCTGTTCACATTGCAAGAAGAACAGTTTCTTATGTGTCCCATGTTTTCAAAAATGTCAGTGTAACTGTAACTCCTGAATAAGCATGAGCTTATTTGCATACCCATTTTTTAAAACTGAGGGAATTGGAAAACTTGGGTGAAAACTATAAGTTATCCCTCTTTGGGAAGCTTGATCTGTTCAAAATCTCTGTTTACAGCAATTTTTTTTATTTACTTTTTGGATACTGACAGATTGAGAATGTGAATTGTTTTGAAACATGGGCTACAAATTAGAATGTTAAACATCAGGGTGGACATATTCAGAGCCGGCCGAATGCATGTGCGTAACAATGCATCATGCAAATAATCTGCACCAGCCGGCTCGGTTGCGATATTCAAACACAATGCATGATCAGAACAGAACACACATTCTGCAATGGGGCCCGATGGCATTCATCCCAGAATTCTAAAAGAACTAAGGGTAGAACTAGTGACATCACTGACTACCCTCTTTAACAAATCATGGGAGGATGGGGTGGTATCTGAGGACTGAAGGAGGGCAGATGTGATTCCCCTTCACAAAAGTGGGAGCAGAGCAGAAGCAGGAAACTACAGACCTGTTAGTTTAACCTCAGTGATAGGGAAAATGATGGAATCACTTCTGAAGGAAAGAATTGTCGAGTACCTAGGGGGCAGAGGGCACAGGACCCAAGGCAGCATGGATTCACAGCGGGAAGGTCATGCCAGACGAATCCAATAGATTTCTTTGATTGGGTGACCAAAGTAGATCAGGGAGGGGCTGTGGACATGGTCTACCTAGACTTTAGCAAGGCATTTGACACAGTCCCACACAAAAGATTAATATACAAGTTAGCCAGCCTGGGAGTGGGTCCCAAGATGATAGCTTGGATAAAGAATTGGCTGGACAATAGGACACAGAGGGTAATAGTAAATGGAGTCCACTCTGAAGAAAGGGGGGTTACTAGTGGGGTACCACAGGGTTCAGTATTAGGACCGGTCCTCTTCAATGTCTTTATAAGCGACATTGCAGAGGGACTGGAAGGAAAAGTATGTCTCTTTGCAGATGGCACAAAGATCTGCAACAGAGTTGATGCACATGGTGGGGTGGAAAGGATGAGAAGGGACTAGGCAAGGTTAGAGGAATGGTCAAATGTATGGCAGCTTAGATTCAATGCTAAGAAGTGCAAGGTAATGCACCTGGGAAACAAAAACCCATGGGAAGAGTACACAATGGAGAGTGAGATACTAACAACAACAAAAATGGAAAGGGACCTGGGGGTAGTCATATCAGATGACTTAAAGGTGGGCAAGCAATGTGAGAGGGCAGTAAGAAGGGCTGGGGGGATACTGGGATACATAGGGAGAGGCATCACCAGTAGAAAACAGGAAGTTGTTATACCTCTATACAGACAGCTGGTGAGACCCCATCTGGAGTACTACGTGCAGTTCTGGAGACCCAGTCTCTGCAAGGACATAGACAGGATGGAAGCTGTCCAGAGTAGGGCAACTAAAATGGTGCAGGGTCTGCACCAGAAAACATATGAAGAGAGACTAAAGGAGCTTAATATGTATAGCCTCAAGGAAAGGAGGGAGAGGGAGGACATGATAGAAACGTTCATGTACCTCAAGGGAATCAACAAAGTCCAAGAGGGTAACATCTTTCAAAAAAAGAGGTGTGCAAGAACAAGGGGGCACAATTTGAAGATGGGGGGGCGGCTCAGAGGTAATGTAAAAAAGTATTTTTTCGCAGAAAGGGTTGTGGATGCATGGAACGGCCTTCCGGAGGAGGTTGTGGAGTCAAAAACAGTGGTTGAATTCAAGCATGCATGGAACAGTCATAAGGCAATTCTAGGGGGTGGGAGTAGAAAGAAGTAGGTTGGTTAAGTAGGATCTGCAGCTTATCCATTAGGTAGGGAAATGGGCAGACTGGGTGGGCCAAGCAGTCCTTATCTGCCATCAAATTCTGTGTTTCTATGTTTGAATATTGGACCCTGGATGCATGGTGCATAGGAGGTGGCTGCCATGTGCATCCAGACTATGGGACTGAAGACCCTCCATAGGGGTATGCCTAGCACATACCTTGATGCACCACACATACCCCCATGGGTGATATTCAGCCCAAACATGCAGATGAGCTAATTGGGCATGCATGGCACAAAGAGGCATCATGCATGCCCATTATGGGCTCATATTCATGGCTTTGCCCAGCAGAATGTGCAAGGCCAGCCCTCTTCCCAGACCTCATCTCCATTGAAATAAACAAAGGAACACCTATCCCTCTCTTCTTCCATAGTGTAGTGTCCCCCCATCCCTGTTCTCATGAAAATTAATGTCATACCCCCTTCCCGAGCACCAATATCTCTCAATATATTGCCACCCCCAACCCAAGCACCGATCCCTCACAATTAATTGTCACCCCTCACCCCAAGCCCCGATCCCTCACAATTTATTGTCACCCCTCACCCCAAGCCCCGATCTCTCTCAATATAATGTCACGCCTCACCCCAAGCCCCGATCTCTCTCAATATAATGTCACGCCTCCCCCCAATCTCATGTGCAATACTGCCATCCTCCCTCCCCAATCCCCATCCCCACTGAGATAAGAGTAGGAGTTCTCATCCCTCTTTTTCCATAGTGCGGTGTCCCCCTCCCCAGTCCCTATTTCTGTATAAAGTAACAAACGAGCCCCAATCTCCTGTTTTCCATAGTGTAGGGACCCCCTGGCCTGACCTCCATATTGCAAAATATCCCGAGACCCATTTTCCATAGTGTAGGTACCCCCCCACCACAAGCGCCGTTATATTGAAAAATATCCCCAAGACCCATTTTCCAATAATGTAGAGATCCTCCCTGCCCCAAGCTCCTTCATATTGAAAAATATCTGAGACCGTTTTTCCATAGAGTACGACCCCCACTCTGGTAGGTGGTAAACCACCACCCCCCCGCATCCCCCATCCCGTCCATTGAAATTGACTGGCACAGCTCTCCTCACCCCGCCATGGCCAGCTGCCGACTGATCATTACCCGCTCACCTACAGTAAATAGTACACGCTCATTGACAACCAATGAGTGTGTACTGTGTACTGTATTTGTTTATTTATTGAAATGTTTCACCAGGAAGCACACTGAACAACAAGTTGCTCATCTGCTGGTGCGAGCTGGGGGGTAGGGGAACATGGGGATTGAGTACAGAGAATTGATACAATAACACCAAATATACAAATGAGTACATACAACTGAGAAGCATGTGGACTATAAAGTAGACAATGACTGAATGGAAAGTTAACAGTTTTGATCTAAGAAACATGGGGATTGACTACTCAGATAGTTACAGAACACAAAATTCAACAATTGAATGCAAGCAGCTAGGAAGCTCATAGCCTGTGTAGTTAAATAATGACTGACTGGAGACAAACAGTTGAACTAAGACAAGATAGTAAGCAGAGTGCAGTCAGTACAATTTGTTATGATACAACAAATGTGTGATTAAACTACAAGTGTGATAGAGAGTTTGGGGCTATCAGTGATCAATGAGGAGTAGTAAAGAGGAGGAGAAGGGAGGGAGAGGGGTAAAGAAGGGGGGAAGGAAGGGGAGTGAGAGGCATGCCAAGATCTAGCCCCCACAGGATGCTGAGAACCCTGCCAGGGGCCAGAGCAAGGCCAAGATAGGTGGGGCTGAGTTCGGAGTAAGGAGAAGCAAGATCCGACCCCCACAGGATACCAAGAACCCTGCCAGAGGTGGAACCAGGCAAGGAAAAAAGGAGAGTTTTAGTACAGGTAAAGTAGAGGAGGAAGAGGAGGGAGGTAGAAAAGGTAGAAGATGAGGAGGGAAGGGAGGGTAGGGCAGTGCAAGATACTGATCCCAACAGGGAGGTTGAGAACCCTGACTGAGGTTGGGACAGGTAGAGATAGAGGAGTGGAAGGGAAGGTAGAAGGAGAAGAGAGGCATGCCAGGGATCTGGCCCCTCCAGGATGCTGAGAACCCTGCCAGGGGGTGGACCAAGGCAAAGCTAAAGGAGAGGATGTAAAAAAAAAAAAAGGAAAAGAGGACAGGGGGAGGAAGAAAGGGTTGGTAGGGAGAAATGGGAAAGAGGTGATGGAGACAGGATCTGAGTATTAGGAGAGGAGAGGGTGAAAACAAGTGGAGCAGAATTATAGGGGGAAGGATAAGGCAGATTATAACAGCAGCAGCTAGGAGAGGGGTAGCTGTGTAGGGCAGATCTGAAGGAAGAGGAGTGGAGTATTTGTGAGTGGAGATAGTTCCAGGCTTTAGGGAAGCTTTAGGAAAAGGCAGACTGGCCGATACGAGTGGAGCAGTAGGGGACCGCCAGAGTACGAGTATCAGAAGAGCTGAGGGATTGGGGAGGTCAGGGTGGGGTTGAAAGAGACGAGGTGAGGTAGGGAAGGAGTTCCCCCCAACTAAAATTTGAAGGTGAGTTTGGCGCAATGGGAGAAGTGCCTGTTATTAAGTGGGGCAAAGGACAGGGCATGATAGAGCTCATGGGTCCGGGAAGGGGCGTCAGGAGTGAAGCAACAGATGGAATTAAAGAAGGTATCCAAACTGGCCAGAGAGGACTTGGGAGCAGCACCGTAAACTACATCGCAATAGTTAAAAATGGGGAGTATCATCTTCTGGACAAGTTCACGCCTGGCCACAGGAGGGATGCTACTACGGCTCCTGTATAACACACCAAGCTTGGGGCACAGTTTTTTCAGGATGGCATCAACATGCCCAGAGAAGTTGAGGTGCTGGTCCAGCCGGACCCCAAGGCATCTGAAGGAGGTGGTGTCCTCTAAGATTGTACCATCCAGGGTATGGAAGGAGGGCAGGCTGGGGAGCACTGAGAGTCTCTGCCTGGTGCCAAAAGTCATGAAGACTGTCTTTTTGGCATTAAGGAAGAGCTGATGGGAGGCCAAACCAGAGCTGAACCTGGTGGAAGTCATGCTGTAGAGTGGTTTCAACACCAGCTGGGGATTTGCCGAAGGTGTATAAGACACTATCATTGGCATACATGTGAATGTAGGAACAGGGAGAGCAGGTTGAAGGGAGGTCATTTAGGAAGATGGAGAAAATAATGGGACCAAGTACTGAGACCTGAGGGACTCCAGTGGTGATAGGGAGGGGAGGGGAGGTGGAATCTTGAACCTTAACAGATTGAGTTCTACCTGTGAGTTAGGACCAAAACCAAGTTGCTGAGGGTGTGCACAGGCCAGCTGCCATGAGGGAGTTGAGGAGGAGGAGGAGTGCATGTGAAATGGTGTCAAAGACCTTGGCAAGGTCGACAAAGATGGCTGAGGTGATAGAGCTATTGTCCATCCCAGTAAGGATGGAGTCAGTTAGTCTAAGTAGGGAGATGGTAGTGGAATGGTTTTTCTGAAAGCCAGATTAGAACAGGGTGAAGAAGGAGGAGTTAGTTAGAAAGGAGGTAACCTGGGACAGGACCATGTGTTCTTGGAGTTTAGCAAGAGTCGGGAGGAGTGAGATAGGGTGAAAATTACTGGGAGAAGTAGGGTCACCACTCTTGGGAAGAGAGAGGACCACTGCATGTTTCCATGATGAAGGGACAGTCGAGGTCGAGAAAGAGAGATCAAGGATTAGAGAGAGAGAGGAAAGGCTATGGCTGGGGCTGAGAGGTATAAGAGCTTTGGATCGATACCATCTGGTAAGGAACCCTTAGAAGGGTTGAGTGAGAGCAGGGCAGCTAATGTTTCATCAGGGGACACTGCTGAGAAGGAGAAAGGGAGGAAGGGGAAGGGGATGAGTACCTAAGGGTGGTGTGAGAGGAGGGAGGGAGGGAGGAGGAGAGACTTTAGGAAGGCTGAGGCACAGGAGGTGCAATAGGAGTTAAATTCTCTAGCCACTAGATAGGGGTCTGATACAAGGGAGTTGTTTATATTTAGTACAGGGGGGTGGATGAGAGGGGGGAGAAGAGTGCCTGGATCACTTTCCAGAATTTAGATAGAGTGTTGATATTAGTGAGGAATGCTGATCAAAAATACTCAGACTTGGCTAGTCAGTTTGCTTTAGTGTACGAGTTTCTTAGCCTATGGTACATTGTGTAATCAGACTGTAGGCGAGTGGGTAATGATCAGTCGGCAGCTGGCCATGGCAGGGTGAGCAGGATTGTGCCAGTCACTGGCACTGGATGGGATAGGGAGTGCGTGGTGGGCGTTCCCTACGTTATGGAAAAAGAGTATCAGGATATTTTTCAGTATGACGGAGCTTGTGGCTGGGTGGGTCCCTACACTATGGAAAATGGGGGATTGGGGCTCATTTGTTACTTTACACAGAGATTGGAGCTGGAAGGGGGGACACTACACTATGGAAAAAGAGGGATCAGAGCTCCTGTTTTTAGTTCAACAGTGATCTGGGCTGGGAAGGGGGGAATGACAGTATTGCACAGGAGATCGGGCTTGGGGGGGTGACATTTTATTGCAAGAGATCGGGGCTCAGTGTGTGGGGTGACATATTGAGAAAGAGTATGGGGCTCAGGGAGGGGGGATGGCATTACTTTACATGAGATCCAGGCTCAGGGAGTAGGACTGTGTGGCCTGCCCTGGACTATGTGTGGGACACCTACCAGCCTGTGCATAGTTAAAGTAGGGTCTGGAAAGCATAACAATGTGCTGGAGCAGCTGGCCATAGTTATGCTTGGGGGGATTGAATATTACAATGTAGGGAATAAGCATGAGAGACCCCTCATTTGCATTCCTGCATCGCAATATTGTGCACGGCGGTGCAGTTGGGTTAACGAGGTGCATCGGGGCTTCTGAATAGTGCCACACCCCTGACAGTCCTCATAATTTCAGAGATGCACAGGCTCATCTAGGGATGCACCGCATCTCTTCTGAATATGTGGCCCCAGGGCTATAGAAGTAAAGTAGTCATTTTTTACGTTCGCTTACTCGCATGCGCAAGGAACGTCGTGGGAGAATGGGACACTTTGGAGGTGTGCCTCTCCTGAGCAATTCCCTGCTCCCTTGAGCAGGCGTGGCGGTCCTGCACCAATCCACACCGGTGCTGTGTATGACAGCGGTAGTCTTCACTTCAAAGAAAACCACCGCTGTGTGCTTGCACAGCGTCACACCCCCCCCCAAATCTTTGCTGCCATGCTGGGAGCCCACCCCAGCATGGCAAACATCCCGCGTCGTCTGCCGACGGGGGTGCTCAATCCCCCGTCGGCTCCACGGCCCCCCCAGCCATCCTTCTGCCATGCTGGGAGCCCACCCCAGGGTGGCAAACATCCCGCATCGTCTGCCGATGGGGGTGCCCAATCCCCCGTTGGCTCCATGGCCCCCCAGCCATCCTTCTGCCACACTGGGAGCCCACCCCAGCATGGCAAATGTCCCGCGTCATCAAAGTACAAAAAAAAAAAAATCTGTAATTTAAAAACGGTCCCACGCAGTCTCCCCGCCCCCTCCCACAACCCGCACCCACCCACTGCGCACCCTGCCTCCCCACACACCCCCACCCCATACTCACCTCCGAGCTCAGCGCGATGATCATCGCTGGACCGGGAACACGCCTGCACTCTTCAAAGCCGACCGCCGAACTGAGGAAATGCCGTAAGCTGTATAATTGGCTAGATGGGTTTTTCAACTTTGTTAATATCTCAGGGCATTTTTGGAATTTTTGAACCAAATTTTCAACATGGGGTTTTTGGGACCCCTTCTCATGAATTCTGTCACTGTCATGGTGTTTTTCGGGCCCAAAGGGTGATTTCACAGTCACTGCGCGAAATCACCTTTCGGGCCCGATTAATGAAACGACAGTGACAGCGTTCATAAGGTGGGCTCTCCAAAAGCCTATTTTAAAAATTTGGTGGAAAAATTCCTAAAAATGACAGTTTTACGAGCGTGCGTTGTGCAGTTCCTACGCAGGCTCATAAGTTCGCGAATTTTCAATATTTTCACTCCAGATTTTCAACATTGCCATTTTACCACACCTTCTTATGAGTAGTACAGCTGTCATTTTTCACATCTCACCCAAAACGTGTTTCCGCCCAAGTAGCGCACAATGGTGCAGTTGGTGTGCGAAATCAATGAATGGGACACATTAAGAAAATTGCAGTAACACTGTCCATGAGCAGAGATATTAAAATGGCTATGTTGAAAATTTGGTGAAAAAATTCCTAAAAATGACTGTTTTTCGAGCGTGCGTTACGCAGTTCCTACGCACACTCGTAAGTTTGCGAATTTTCAATATTTTCACTCCAGATTTTCAACATTGCCATTTTACCACACCTCCTTATGAGCAGTATAGCTGCCATTTTTCACATCCTGCCCAAAACGTGCTTCTGCCCATGTAGTGCACAATGGCCCAGTCGGTAAAGCGAAATCAATGTATGGACACATTAAGAAAATCACAGTGACACTGCTTATTAGCAGAGGTCTTAAAATGGCTATGTTGAAAATTGCAGAAAAATCTAAAAAATGACTGTTTTCATTTAGCTTATGCTATGAGTTCCTACCGCATGCTCTAAGTTCGCGAATTTTCAATATTTGCACCCAATGAGTTCCAAATACCTAAACAGCACATAGAAGCAAGCAACATTCTGCATTGACAAATGCTTGTACTTCTTTGTCACTGATTTTTTTAAGCCATGTCCAAGTGCCAAATACCACTGCAAATACTTGCAAGCGAACGTTCGGCATTGACAAATGCTTGTTAACTTATGTTAAAATAGACATTGGAGTACAGCTTTTACGTTCATGTGACTTGAAAACAGTTCAGACAATTCAATGACCAAGAAATATGCAAAGTTTAAAAAACAAAAAAGACTTTTGGAAATACAGAGAAACAGAAAAGTATTATTGTTAGTTTTAGTTTTGACCTGTCTTGACTTTGGGTAGGAGAACATTGACACAGTGATATCTGTGAGGAGGCAATGTAGTGTAGTGGTTAAGGCTCTGTGCTAGGAACCTGGAAACCTTTGTTTGAATCCCATAGCCCCTACAGAATATGGTCAAAAGTGTTTTTTTATAGTAACTTATGCGTCTATAAAAACTAATTATAGAACGGTTTTTATGCATCCAATAGCCCCTGCTGAATATAGTCAAAAGTTGTTTTTTAATAGTAACTTATGTTCATATAAAACTAATTATAGAAAAATACTCATGCATTTATAAAACTAATTACAGAAAACGTACTATCTTAAAAAGTAGGATCATTGCAAAAACATTTTTTAATGCACTAGTTACGATTAAAGCGACAAAAGTAGGAAATGTGGCATTGGGGTTTCAACCCTAACACCCCACCCCCACCCTGCAGGCGGCAACACGCATGGGGTGTGCCTTGGGGTTGTCATCCCTAATGCTCACCCCATTCCATGGATATGTAAGCAGAGATGAGCACAGTATATAAGAATGGGGTGAGCACTGGGGTAGACAACCCCAAGATACACCCCACGCTTGTTGCTGTCTGCAGGGTGGGGTTGGGGTGTTATGATTGGAAACCCTAATGCCACATTTGCCTACTTTTATCACTGTAACCCTAATTAGTGCATTAATAAAGTTTTTTTTGCAGTGAATATATTATATTCTTGCAGAATCTTAAAATTAACATTACAAATTTCTTTGGAAAACTAGGCAAGGATGTAGTCATGCCCATTCATCACATTTATATGAAAGGATAAACTGGATTGTCAAGTTCTTTCGGTAATGACATACTGTAAGTTGCAAGAAAAGTTATTGCACTTACAAACCACCATTATTCCAATCCCAAATTTGGGTTATAAGCATTTATATGTGAGAAGAAACTGTGTGTACTATGGGGTATAAGTCACCTTTCTGGGTTAAGCAGTTTTATGTTAAATAAAAAAATGACATGCAACAATTACCTGATGATATATTTCTTGTCTGTGTCTGATTTCTTTCTTGAATACTTGGAAACCCAGAAGTGTTATTAAATGCTGAAAAATCTGTTAAAAAGAAAATCACAAAGGAGAAGAAAAAAATTATAGGCAGGAAAACATGATGTGTAACTGCTTGTTATGCATTTTCATGGTCATTATAACAGACTGGACAGCTGAAAGATGATACTACATATCTTTGAACTACATATCCCAGATGTCCTTTTTTTTAATTCTCTTTATGCTACACCATGCCAGGGCATCCTTCCGGGGTATTCACATGACTACTGCCTCTAATCCCGGTCTGAACCCCACACATCCCCGGAGGAACCCCCCCCCCGACCACCCAGGCAGACCTAGCTCCCAGAAACCCCCTTCCCCCCGAGACAGGCCCATTCTCCCAAGATGGCCTTTCTGAGATTAGAGAGGTCTTACCTGGGTGGCGGGTTGGCCGTGGAGTCCTCCGAGTGCAGGTCCGACAGTGGGATGTGGGCAGTGTCCCTGGAATCCCCATCATCTCCGCAGCCATGGCAGGGATTTTTCTTGTTAGGTCCCCAGATGCAGGACTTAAAAAGCTGCCCTGCCTGTGACGTGGATGCTCCCACCCACATCCGGAAGGCAGCCACCTGATGTCTTCCCTACGTGCTGCCCAAGGTGTTGCAGTGCCTCCGGTGTCCACCGGGGGCTGCTGCAATGTCAGGCTGACCCTGGAACCCTCCCCAACAGAGGACAGCAGTCCTCTGAATGCTCGATCCTCTCTCTCCCCTGCCGACCCCCAACAACCAGGCTCATTCCCAAACCCCAGGTCGCTGGCATGGCACGAGGTGTGGTGTCCAGCACCTCAACCCTCAGCGCCACTGGGCCAGCTATCCCAAATGTCCTTGATTTGTTAAATAATGAAGCTGTCTAAGTTTATGTGCTAAATATGCTTAGGAAAGCATCAGTGTATCCAACATATAGCAGAAAATATATACAATAAATTAAAAATATTAATAAAATCATTCTAACTTAAAAATGTATTCATAGGTTAACAGGATAAATGAAAGTAGAACCCTCTATTATTTTTGCAGTGACAAAGGTTATTAGGATATCATGCATAATAACAATTTTGAAGCAAAAAGAAACACCAGGTACCAATTGATATTAAAGCCTTTTTTCATTGATTTTTAATTCAGTTTTGACTGTTTGGATTTGTCCCCTTACACTAACTTTTTACATAGAACATAATTTGTATAACTTCGTATACTTATTATCTTAACAATGAGGTTGTATATGTATGAATGTATGTATTTAGTTTTTGTGTATTTGAGGTTGTATATGTATGTATGTATTTAGTTTTTGTGTATTTGAGGTTGTATATGATTATCTATAAGATCATTCCCTGAGGAAGTGACGAGTGGGTCACAAAATGGTGGGGTTCATGCTATTTGGCGACCTGAAGTTTAATACTGTAAATCTGCATAAGTTTTAGAACACAATTATATGTGTAAGCAGAGTTTATGGATTGAATTCCATCCATTGGTCACCCAGTCTTCTACATAACAACCACTTTTCCCACATTATGTTTTTGTTTGAGGAAGGACCGCGCCATTTTGCCTTTAAAGGTAATCTCAAGAATAAAATAACAGTGCAGTGTGTCAGACAAAGAAAGTCATTAGGGAATTTTCAAAAAGGTTGAATGTGAGTTCAAATGCATATTCCACTTGTGTCTTCATTCATACGCTTTTGTGCAGGCAGAGCTGCTGCTGTTTTCAAGAGATGCATCCATTTATGGCAGAAAGCCACAGCTTAGGTCATTAAACAGACACACTTGCAAGTTTTGTGCAGTTGGGACACACTCACATCTGTTTCTGGACACAACTTGTGGGTTCTGTTAGGCCACCTAATAGATTGTCTAGCAGGTTTAGATTCATTTCTCTTCTGAAAATAGAAGCAGACACATCTTGGGTGGATTCTTTTGAAAATCCTGCCCCTTATGTCACGTATTGTTTTTTTTACAATTTACTGTCTCATCTGTAAAATACAACATTGTACTGAATGCATAGTCCACAAATGGAAAATAAAATCCATAAAGAGCTATATTCTAGAGCTTAAAGTATACCTTTTAAGAGGATTTCTCTTTATTAAACAATCAAGAAATTACTCAAGCAATTTTTACAGAGTGCCTATGATAACGATATCCCAAAGCACTTTACAAAGATGAAAAAATAAACTCTATTCCCTGTCAGCAGACCACAATCTGACATTCAGAAATGGTAAGCAAGTGTTCACAGCATTCTGTTGATCATTCAGGTGCTCTATCAGCTTACCGAAGAGATTAACTAGATGTCCATCCTGTTCCTACTTTTGTACTCTTGACCAGTACAGTGGTGTCTGCCAATATGAGATGTGGTGTCACACTGACTCATTGTTTTCTGTATGACATTTGCCAATGAATTGCCCTGTTTCCTACATAATTCTGTAAAATTCTGCAGGATTCTGCAGGATCAGGCATCTGATCCTAGAGGGCGCTACTGTAGCAAACCATACAACGAGGATCAAATAGCATAGCATCAGACACTATTCATCTAAAATGCTGTATGCTGTGAGATTTGTAGTTAAAGAAAAGTGGGGATTATGAGGTCATCCTAAACGGTTGGCCACAGAGGTCAGGAGATAATAGATTATCTGGGTAGTACTGAGTTGGCGTGTACAGATCATGCACGTTAACCAAGGATTAATTGTTTCTTACCCTCTTGATTTAGCTGTAAACAGATCATTGATAATATACCTCTCCCCATCTACCCTATCTGCAATAATGCACCAAACAATATGGGGACATTACACAAATTCTAGTGCCTGTGTGGGCGGGGGGGCTATTATATGAACTGAACCCCATCAACACCTACCTGCCATCCCTCCAAGTCTGGGATAAAGTTTTTAAGAAATATCTGGCTACTCTGTCATCCTCAACCAGTTAGCCAGACCCTCTACCGTTTCTACCTTTGGTAGCTGTTGGCGAGTCAGATGGCATTTGCTAGGTGGAAGTGAGATGGGCAGAAATCCTTCTTATATAATTTTGGTCATAAGACAGTGCTTGAAGCAGCAGATATTTAATGGGTGAACCTTCTGGATCCCTCCATTCCATTTATTACTTTGCAATGGTAAATAAAGCTCATGTTATCTCTGACGCTTACTCTGATCTGGCACGTATCAAAGAAACCTCGCTGGATGGCTCCGCTGGCCCTGTGTTGGCTGAGATTGTCCATCTGGGATATTCCATGATACATTATCTGAGACTGGAGAGCAGGTGTGGTGATGGAGCCAACTGTATTTGATCTAATCTAAATCACATGGTATCATACATTTAGTTCAGGGTCATTTAAATAGGTGGCCCTGCAGTGGTTAGCTTCTCTGAGCTGTAGAACTATTCTAGTCTACTGCCTCCCAGGCAGTGAAAGAGATTTCTTTCAAGAATTTTGAAGAGGCTGTTGGACTGGTTGTTGAATTCTCCTAGGACACTAGTCCTTTGCAACTTAAATGCTGGGGTCAACAATCCCTCAGATGTATTTGCCAACAAACTCCTCCAGCTCTTCTATGAACTGGGTCTCAGACAGGAAATTTCCTCAGTCACTTACTCGAGGGGTCAAACAACTGACCTTGTCTTCTTGGGAGGGTTGGAGATTGATAATATCTCTGTAAAACCTATCATTTAGTTGAACCTCTGTGCCACATCATTACATGCCTGGGCCATGAGGATGCCACACTGTGATTGTGGAAGTGATAAAATACCAGGCTAAATCAGATCTGTAAGCTGGGAGGTTTCTTGATTTATTGGACATTTTGAGTCTGGTTGAAGTCTGTGCCAGAGGATGCACTGCCATAGTGGAGGCTTATAATCATTCATCTCCATGGCTCCAGACTCCATAGCACGAGTCTGTTCATGCCTCATGAACCCATGCTGAAGCATTCCCTAGTTTTCTACTGAATGGTGGCATGTGAATGTCACAGGTCATAAACTAGAGTGTAAATGGATAGAAGTGCAGGCCAAAGATGACAGACCTGCTCTGGAGGAGCACTTGTGGCTCTACCAGATGATAAAGAGGGAATACCATAGTAGAAAAAAAGTGCCCTAGTGCAGATGTACACATTAAAAGAGTCAGGGATAGAGCAGATGAAAATGAGAATAGGAAGCAGGAAAGGGAAGATATAGAATTAATGGGGTCCAGAGATGGAGAAGGTGAGAGGGTAAAGGTCAAGTTAAGAGGTAAGCCACGGAACAAAAAGGCAGGAGTGGGAGGGAGGGAGATGCAGGGGAGAGGATGGGGGAGATTTGGAATATAATTTGCACTAATGCTAGGAGCTTCATGAATATAATTCCAGACCCTGAAGTCACCATGGTAGAGGCTAATTTAGATTAAGTGGTTATAATAAAGTTGTGGTGTACTCAGTCCCATAAATCGGAAATGAATATAGCTGGATTTACTAAAAGAAGATAGCTATGCTGCACCCTGGCTAGCAGGGTGTGCAAGATGGCAAAATAGTAGGCAAAAATCCAACAATGTAGCAAAACAGAAAGCCAAAATCACCAACCCTGAAAGCTGAAATGAGGTTTGATACCCAGATAGTAATGTTAAAAATAGATGTCATTGCAACATCCCATATCAAAAACTTCCAATACAGTGCAAATACAGGTGCTAGAAGTGGTACCACTCTATCACTCACTGGTGTGACCTTACTTGAAAAATGTGTTCAATTTTGGAGACGGCACCTCAGAAATTATATAGGCAGAGTGGAGGCGGTCCAGAGAAGGGCAACTAAAATGGTTCATGGTTTGCACAAGAAGTCCTATGAAGGCATATTGTGGGATCTCAACATGTACACACTAGAAGAAAGGAAGGGGAATATGATAAAAGAAGTGAACAGAGTACAGGTGCAAAGTCTCTTTCAATGAAAAGCAAGCACTAGGTCCAGATGGCATTCAATGAAGGATGATGGGGGTAAATTCAAGAGTGATGTAAGAAAATATTTCCTCACTGAAAGGGTAGTCGATGCTGGAATATATTACTGGCAGAAGTGGTGGAAGCCAAAGTAGTGGGGAACTTCAAGCATGCAAGGGATAGACATAAGGATATATTAGATAGGATACAAGGAAGGTCGACAAAGACCAGATAGGGACTGCAAAGACAGACTAGCTAGAGAACATCTGGGCAAACTAGATGGGTTAAGCAGTCCTTTTCTGCTGTCAAATTCTGTTTCTTTCCTCTCCCTGCTAGAACTTTCTCAGACTGACTTCCACTCCCCAGTCTTCCTCAGAGGACAGTCAGTCTGGCTCCACTCCTGACACCAGTGCCCAGATCACAAGGCAGGTGCCAAGATGAGCCCAATACTTACCCTTTAGGTACTTAAGCAACCATTTAGCCTCATAAAGGGGGCCCAAAGGTATCCAGGAGGTCACATATATTTCTTATATTTACCCTCCCCATGTTCTTGAATACTAAAGATGTTTACAAGAAAACATGAGTCTGTCACAAGGTCTGCATCTGATCTCGCTCCTTGTCTACAAGTGACATCATGATCCTCTCTTGTGGCATCATTTGTTTCTACAGCAACCAGTTGGGATGCCCCAGGAAAGGATCATGATACCACTTATAGCCAAGAAGCTAGGGTGAATGAAGACCAAATAACAGAGATTCTGTTTCCATAAAAAATGTGATTAGTAATGAAGTTGAAGAAGGTTAAGTAACTGAAATATACTCTAACCTCTGAATATTTATTGTGCTTTTATCAAAATATTTTATTGATTTTCCAACATATGACACATGATCTGGCATATACAAATAGTGCAGAACACTTTTCATTTTAACACCAAAACAAATTAATCACTCAAAAAGTATCAAACTGAAACTTTCTGTTTTTCAGCATTTGTTCTTGTGATATACTACAGCAGGTCCTATGAGTGGGATGTTCCCTTTTTGACTCACTGCAGGAATCTGAGATTGTGTAAAGCAAGCACCCCACCCCTCCACAAACATACACACGGACATGGTTTCATACATATGTATGTACATGCATAGATACATACATACATACACACACACATACTACACACATTTGGGATGTGGTGACATGACCATATCAGTCTTGAATTGGAGGATTTATTTTTTAGGGAAGGTTTTTGGGATGGACTGTAGGTGCCAGATTAAAGCCTTAAATGTACAGGATAAGTATGCAATAACACATGACAGGATATGCATTTATTGGGAATTTATTGCACCCCTCACTCCATGGGTTGGTGACATGAGGTATTAGCTGAGTGCCCTTCAAACATGGGGTGGGTTGGAAGTGGGGTAATTACCCAATAACCGCAAGCCCTGTAGTGTGTTATTGTATTTATAAAATGGCACCAAAATAATAAAAAAACACAAGACTAAATAAGTCTTTAAATTAAGAATAATTAAATCTTCCTGAGTGATAAATCAGTTCTCACACCAAAAGGGATGACTTTGCCCCATCAAAGAGATCCAATTGGCAGGCAAGCAAGATTTCACTTCAAGCTAGAGCTCTAGTAGCAGGTAATTTATTTATTTATTGAAATGTTTCACTAGGAAGACACATTGAGCAACAAGTCACTGGTCTCCCGGTGCGACCCGCCGGGAAGGGGTAAAATAGGAGTGAAACATTAAACATTCAAGTTACAAGATCAACATTAACATATAGTTCTAAGGCAGTTGTTACAAGCAGTTGTACAACAGAGTTGTGCATAAAAGATAGAAAGAGTGGGCAATAATAAGTGGCAGGTTAATAAGTAAACAAGTGCTTACGTAAAAGAAAAGAAAAGGGGTCGGTGAGAGGTAGTCAAAATCTGGCAGTATCATCTTCTGAACAAGTTCATGCCTAGCCATAGGAGGGATGCAACTATGGTTCCTGAACAGGGCACCAAGCTTGGGGTGCAGTTTTTTTCTGGTTGGCGGCAGTATGCCCAGAGAAGTTTAGGTGTTGGTCCAACCAAACACCTAAGTACCTGAAGGAGGATGTGTCCTCAAGTAAAGTCCCATAAAGGGTGTGGAAAATGGGTAGGGAGGGAAGCCTAGAGATCCTCTGCCTTGTGCCAAAGGTCATGGAGACAGTCTTCTTGGTGTTGAGGAAAAGTTGATGGTTAACAAATCAGAGCTGATCCTTATCAAAGTCTTGCTGTAAGCTGGTTGTAACCTCAGCAGGACAGGAGCCAGATGCATACAGGACTGTATCATCGGCATACATATGTGTAGAGGTGGAGGAGGAGGAGCAAACAGAGGAAAGTTGTTTAAGAAGATGGAAAATAGATGGGGCCCTAATACAGAGCCCTGGGGGATGCCAGTGCTAATTGGGAGGGGAGGTGAAGTGGAATCCAAGATCTTAACTGATTAGGTTCTGCCAATAAGGTAGGCCTTGAACCAGTTTGTGGCAGACAGAGATAGGCCAGCTGCTGGGAGTGAGTCGAGGAGAAGGGAGGGAGAGACGATGTTGAAGACCTTGGCCAGGTCGACAAAAATGGCAGAGGTAATTTTGCTATTGTCCATCCCGGTTAAGATGACGTCTGTGAGCCATAGGAGAGAGGTGGTGGTTGAGTGTTTTTTCTTGAAACCAGACTGGAAAGGGGTGAAAAAGGAGGTGTCAGACAGAAAATAGATGAGTTGGGAGAGGACAATGTGTTCTTGAAGCTTGGCAATAATAATTAGTAATAACTAATAGGAGTATGCTGCCAGGCAGTAGGACCCCACAGAAAACGTCTAGCTAGCAATCCAAGACAGTGGACCACCCCCGAGGTTGACTCCACCCATGATATCAGCCACTGTATAAAGGGGGTTGTCCCCTGGTGCCACCTCAGTTCTTTTCCCGCTGTCGACCCTGCATATCAGCTCCATGGACGCCTCCTGCTGTTCGTCGACCGCCATTTTTCTAATGCTCCGCATTAATATCTTTTGAGTTTCTTGATTGCCTCTTTATGTCTGCCAAGTCTACTACTACAACACTGTGGTGTAAGGCTTAGTGTGCATGTAGCAAACAAATTCTTGCCAAAGACGGACATTTGGCCTGCATCCTGTGCCTGGGACCAGAGGACAGGTCGGAAGACTGCCCACACTGCCTGAGCTTCAACAAGTGTACTCGCATCCATCACCTGAAGACACTCAAGTCCCACCTGCTGGAACTATAAGTGGCAGCGATGCAGAAGTTGCACTCTGCGCACAGCTCCTCCTCATCCTCCACTCATGATGCCTCCCCCAAGAAAAATAAGCACGTGGAGAAACATCATAAGAAGGATAAGGTCCAGATCAGACTCGCTGACCCATTACCAGCACCAGACTAAGGCTTCCACCTCCAGCCAGAGGTTGGACTCTGCCTCCCCTAGGTCATTAGCTTTCCCGGAGGTTTTGACCACCAAGCCGCCTCTTCCCAGACATCAGGGGCAATTCTGGGTGAGGGCCTTCCCAGGCCTCTTCTTCCATCTCTCTGGGCATCAGACCCCACAAACCTTTGTTAGTGTCTTAGGTCGAGGACATGGCCTCTTCTACTTCCACTTTGAAGGGCATCCATTCAGGCCACGTCCTCTAGTTCATCAGCCAAGGCTGTTGATCACAACAGACACCAAGGTAATGAGCACTCTAAGGTAGTGCCATCCACATCCCTTTGGACTGACGACAGCCTACAACTTTGTCTGTCTCCACTCCATTGGAGCCAAACCAGACATTAGCCTCCCAGCAGTTGTCAGCCTCCACCAGAGGACCTGATGACAACTGACCTGGTGTCAGGCCCTACCAAGACTACAGACACAGGGCTTGACTCCCAGTCAGCAGCCAAGCATCAAGTGCCTGGCCCTCAGGAGGAGGAACAGATGTCAGTCGATCTAACTGATGATGGCCTGGTGCCAGAGCTGCCTTGGACACCCAGCCTGCTGCCAGCCCCTTCAGGGCCAGCCAGTCCAACACTGGATCAGCCGTCAGGCTCCATGGTCCTTAAGTGGACATAGGTGCATTCTTTACAAGTTGGTGGAACACCATCAAGAGTGACCTTCTTCCAAAACCGGAGCCTACGGGTGCAGTGGTGGCTGTACCTCAGCCACGGCTAATGCCTCCCCATAAGACTACATTGCCACTCCGATGCCTGCCTGCCCGACTCCAGGTGGCTCAGATTATGGCTCAGATGGACATCTGAGCCACAGATGTCATGCATCCTCATGGTCTTCCTCCTGCAGGTGAAGCAGGTCTAGGGACCATCATTCCTGAGGGTAGAGTAAGTCATGGGGATGCCACTCCTGGCATCACAGCTGGTCCACTGACCATCAGTCAGATCTCTCAGGAGACTACAGTGGTTCTTCCTCTTCCTACACCTCTTCAGCAGAGGACCTTCCTCTGCCATCACCAGAACATAGGAGGGACTCTAATAAGTCTCCTCCTGATGACCCCACCTTTCTTGAGGTTATGAGGCACATAGAATTCCTCAACCAGTGGGAAACAGAAGACCTAGACCTGGAAAGGAAACCCTGGCAAAGTTCTGGGGGGCTACTGACCCAACGCTGCTAGTCATTCCCCCATTAGTGAAACCATTCCAGGATGTGGCAAAGCTGGCATGGAAACACCTTTCCACTACTTTGTCGGTGCCAAAAAAGGCCGACTACTTGTACAGAACTAGAAATGAGCCCCACCTCGGTGAGCAACCCGAGGCCAACTCCATAGTTCTTACAGCTGCTCATGGCAGGTCCTAACAGAACAAGCATACCAGCTCCCAACCTCCAGACAACGAGTCAAAAAAGGTTGCTCAGTTGGGGTGGAGGGTGTACGCCTCCTCCACCTGTACTATCAGGTCTTTGAACTTCCTGGCACATATGGTCATGTACCAGAAGTGCCTATGGCAGAAAGCTATGGACCTTTCCAAGACCCAGCCAGATTCACCCAACAAGTCAGAGTTCCTGGCAGTTTTTCATTCTGGTTCAGATGTGGGCAAATATGTCCTCAGATGTTCATATGACGCATCAGATACAGCAGCCAGGGCTGCCACCTTTGGAGTATGCCTCAGGCGATGCTCATGACTTCAAGTGTCTGGGTTCAGGCAGGACCTACAGGACACCATTCTAGATCTGCTTTTCCAGGGCTATGTTCTCTTTGGCCAAGAGGCCGGAAAGATCACTGCCAGCCTACAAGACTTGGGGGAGGCTGTCTCAGAAGTACATAAAATGTACAAATCGGAGCCTTACACCCCTAAGCGCCATCCCTTTCAGAGGCACCAAGGACAGCAATTGAAGAAACAGCCTCAGCTTGGAGGGTTCAAGAGAAAAGCACCCCCTCAGACAGCAGGAACTCAAGGACCATGAATAAATAAGTAGTCCAGAGCTCCTCTTCCCATCCCTTCAGCCTCAGCCTGACTCCTTGTCTGCCCCCCTCCTCCAACAGAGCTGTTAGGGGAGACAGTAGGAGTGTGGTTCTCCCTTTACCTCGGCAGGTTGGATGAACATCACCATGGGTGCTGCAACTCATAGAAAGTGGCTATGCCCTAGAGTTTTCCCAGTTCACCCCTGAAAATCTGACGGTTTATATGACCTGCTCCCCAAGTCATGGGGCCTTATTCAGGCAGAAATACAGGCCCTCCTATTAAACTGAACCATTCAAATAGTACCAGAGCACCAGAGGGCCAAAAGTTACTACTCTCACTTCTTCCTGGTTCCGAAGAAGACAGGGGACCTTTGTCCCATCCTGGACCTCAGTCAACTGAACCTATTTATAGAGTACAAAAGGTTCAGGATGGTGAAACTCCAGGAATTGCTTCCCATGCTGCACCAAGGAGACTGGCTATGCTCCCTGGACATGCAGGATGCTTACATGCACATAAAGATTCTGCCATCCCACAGGAAGTATCTAAGGTTTGTGTTCAAAGGAGAGCACTACCAATTCAGGACTCTTCCCTTCAGCCTATCCTTGGCACTCAGGTATTCACTAAGTGCCTGCCAGTAGTAGTGGCTACTCTCCGGAGGCAGGGGCATTACATCTACCCCTACTTCGATGACTGGCTGCTATCGGCCCCAACCAAGGAACAGCTTTGTCAGACCTTACATCTCCCAAAGTCTGCCCCATAGCTGTCTCAGAGGCTCCAGTTTATAGGAGCCATCTTGGACACCATTCGGGGGAAAGCTTTTCTCCTGTCAGACAGGGCAGATCACCTTCAGATGCTGGCTCAGAGATTAGTTTCTATAGACCAGGCCCTAACCAGAATGGTACTACAACTCCTGGGTCATATGGCTGCTGCAAAAGTGACTGTGCCTCTTGCTCATCTGCACATGAGAATGCTGCAATGGAACCTCAGGGTGCAGTGGGATCAGTGAAGAGATGATCATGATCAGTTGGTCAGGATCTCCATGGCTGTACACCAAACCTTAGCATGGTGGCTGAATCCCACCCACTTAGAGTTAGGAGCTCCATTCAGGAATCCCTCTCATCAGATGGTCACCATTAATGCATCAGGCAAAGGATGGGGTGCACACTTAAGGAGTAATGAGAACAGAGTGCCTTGGACTCAGACAGAACACTCTCTGAACATGAACAAGCTGGAGATGAGGGCTGTGCTGTATGTCTTACAGGCATTCCAGGACGACTTCCTTCCTAGCCAGGTATTAGTCCAGACAGACAACATGCCCATGGACTTCTATATCAACAAGCAAGAGGGAACACATTCTTACCCCCTTGTCAGAGAAGCCATGAGGGTATGGTACTGGACAGTAGATCACAACCTGGAACTGTTCACGATACATGTCCCAGGCCTTCAGAATGCATTAGTACTACAGACAGCCTCAGTTGCTCACACTCCCAAACTCATGAATGGGAACTACATCAGGACATAGTAGATGACCTATTCAAAAGATGGGTTACTCCAGAGTTGAACCTCTTCGTGTTCTCACTCAATGCCAAACTGTCCAATTTTTGCTCTGCTTGCTCGATCCAGGGCCTGGTGTTTTCTGGTGAGACACGTTGTCCCTCTTTTGGACCGGGAGGTTCCTCTATGCCTTCCTGCCCTTCCCTCTTCTGCAGCAAATCCTCCTCAAGCTGCAGTTGGAACCAACAACCATGATTCTGGTTGTACTGTTCTGACCCAGACAGTTTTGGTTCCCGCTCCTGCAGCAGTTAGCGATACAACTTCTAGTTGCATTTCCTCTGTCCTCACGGTTGCTATCCCAGGAGCAGGGCTCTCTAATTCACCCCAACCTCAAACATCTGCATCATCATGGCGTGGCTCCTGCAGACTTAGCCAGAAGTAGGTACTGGGTGTCTGAAGGGGTAGCAGAGGTATTAGTGGCCGCTAAAAAAACATCCACTAGGGCCACGTACACCATGAAGTGGAAGCGGTCCAGTCTCTGAGCTGCTGTCCACGACTTGGCTCCATTCTCTTGCAAGGTGAACTGGGTTCTGGAGTATTTATTATCCCTGTCTAATGCTGGCCTAAGCTATTTATCCATAAGGGTGCATTTCTTGGCTATTTTAGCCTATCACATACCAGTGGATGGTAGGACCTTGGCACAGCTAGATCTGTCACGTACCTTCCTGTGAGGTATCCCGCACATCAAACCTCCCATTTGGGACCCTGTTCCCCCATGGGATCTATTGTTCATGCTAGATAAGTTGACTTTGCCCCCCTTTAAACCAGCTGTGAGTTGCAAGCTTTGCTTTCTCTATACTCAGTATTATACTCAGTGTATCAGACAGGTAGAAGGCCATCAGCCCATAAGACCTGCCTCCCCATAAGGGGTGTGTACGTTCCTAGCTTATACTGAGTAAATATATGTACAATTTTTTCTTGAACATCTCAAAGGTTTCAGATTTCACTATATCACTTGGCAATCTGTTCCATTGGGTAATTATTCTTTGTGTAAAGAAATATCTCCTACGGTTACTTCTTGGATAGGTCAGTTTCAATTGTTTATCATGACTCCTGAGGTTAACATTTTTGCCTACTGGTACTAAATCCAGACTTGTCATCATTTCTGCATCATTAAATATTCTGTACATAAGGAGTAAGTCTCCTCTAAATCTTCGCAGTTCCAAGGAGTATAGACCCATGGTTGTTAGTCTCTCATCATAGGTCATATGTCACAGGCCTGTTACCATCTTAGTTAGTTTTCTCTGCACCCTCTCCAAAATATTGATATCCTTTTCAAATAGGGGCTCCATATTTGGCTACAATAATCTAAGTGGGACCTAATAAGAATTTTATAAAGTGGTATGAGACAAACTCTATGCCTAGTTATAAACGATTTCCTGATAGCACCTGTAATCCTGTTGATCCGTTTCACTATTGTATTACAGTGGTTCTCACAAGAAAAGTCCTTACTTATAATAATGCCTAAGTCCTTCTTGTTTTCAGCAACTCTCAACCTGGTATTATTTAAGATATACTCATGTTCCCCATTTTTTGTCCCTAGGTGTACGACTACACATTTATCCGTACGAAACTCCAGCTTGTTATTTACTGCCTATTTCTGAAGTACATTCAAATCTTTCTGTAGTACTTCAACTTGATCAGTACTAGATACCTCAGTACAAATTTTAGTGCCATCTGTGAATTTTATGCAGTCACTTGTAATGCCAGTGCTAAAATCAGATGTAAAAAGGGAGAACAATACTGGCCCCATCACTGACCCTTGTGGTACGCCACTTAAGACCTGTCCGTTTTTTGACAGATATTCCCTGATTCAAACTTTCTGAGTTCTATTGGCCAATCAGTTTTTGACCCACTGAGTTATTCTACTGTTTATATTTAGAGATATTATTTTACTTATAAGTATGTCATGTGGGACCTTATCAAATGACTTTTTGAAATCCAGATATATTACATCTACTGGCTTTGTTTGATCTAGGAACTTACTAGTAATTTAACTTGTTATAACAAGTTATACAAAAACAAACAAACAAAACACAAAATCAAAATTTTGCTTTCATTTTCTTCCTTCTACTTACTCTGGCCAGGTTATAAACCCAGCAACCTATCTGGAATGGATATCATTAACTGCAGGTACCGCGGAACACTTTTCAGAAGGGCAGTTTTACAGGATTTAGGACACTGTCCTACATGCTGGGCCATTGGAGATCTTAGGGTTCAGCTCCAGGCAGCATGGGCAGAGATTGTGCATCTCAAATGTCATATTCAAGAGGAAATATATTATAAGAACCACCCACCATTTCCCCAACATCTAACAGAAGCACCTCGACCGCAGAGGGTAGTTGGTCTGGGAGGTTGGCAGGTGGTTAGGAGGGGCTAATCGGGTGCCCCATCACGCGGTGCTCTCCAACATATTACCTTCACAAACCATATAAAAACTACAAACAGGTATCTGCCTCTATCTCCAAAATCAAACAAAGGGGCAAAGGACACTGCAACACAGGAGCTAGCACAAGCAAACTCGCCCAAAACAGGAACCAAAACAAAAAAGCAAAAAGGAAATCCAAAAAACTTCTCATCATAGGAGATTTCATGATTCGAGGAATTGATACCTCTCTCCAGCCAGGGGTAATGGTCAGATGTCTCCTAGGTACATCAGCATGGAGAGATACTGACTGCACTGCTAAAATTGTTCAGGAAACAGGAGAAAACATTGATGTCCTGGTACACATAGGGACTAATGATCTCGCCAGCTTGTCAATTTGGAGACCAAAGAACACCTGACCAGGCTGGGTGACAAAGAATCATCCATTTCATCAAGCATCTCCTTCTCTGAGATCCTGCCAGTCTGGGAGAGGGGGGCAGATGAACAAAAGGTCAGAGAAGGGGAGATAGGGGAGCTAAACATGTAACTCAAGAGCTAGTGCCAGGAAAAAGGACACAAATTTGTAGGGAACTGGCAACAGTTTTAGGAGTGAAAGTTCTTTAAATTTGATGGACTGCATCAGACTAAGGAGGGAGTCAGTGCATTGGGGCAGAAGTTTGATGTCTTTGCAGAATATTTAAACTAGCAAATGGGTAGAGAGGTTCATCACCCCATACGTCGAATGGGAAGAACACCCCTTCCCCTCAACTAGTGGTCAAACAGGAGTTCAGCATGATTGCACTTCATTTGTATCACCAGGTAAGGAAAAAGGTCCATCTCCCCATACGATGCACAGGGGAAATGCCAGACCTCACCCAACAACTAACACACCAAAATCTGGCCAATGGAAAATCATGTACACAAATGCCTGCAGTCTGGAAAACAAGATCCCAGACCTGCAGGCAATAATGACAGAGGCTACACTGGACATAGTAGCAATTAGCGAGATGTGGTCCACCAGTAACCACTCTTGGGAGACTTCAGTACCTGGCTATGTACTTTTCAGAAGCGACCGAGGTGCAAAAAGGAGGGTGGAGTGGCCCTGTATGTCAATGAAAATATCAAAGCTACAGAAATTCAGAATACACATAAGGAGCCAGAAGAACTGTGGGTCACCCTGGAAACAGGAAATGGGACAGCCATAAGAACTGGGGTTGTCTACAGGCCCCCAGACCAGGGGAAGGACATAGACACATTACTGTTAGAAAATATACAAAACATGACAGCTAAAGGGGAGGTTCTGATATGAGAGACTTCAATATGCCAGATACAGATTGGTCAATACCAGCAGGAACATCTGCCAGAACTAGACACATGGTGGATTCCCTGCAAGGGAGGGCCTCAAACAACTGGTACAACAACCCATAAGAGACAGGGCTATTCTAGATCTAGTGCTGACTAACAGGGAAAGGATCACAGATCTCCAGGTAGAAGGTCAACTGGGGGCCAGTGACCATCACATGGTATGGTTCCATTTGGCCACTGCAACTAAATCATCCCATTCCAAAGCAAAAATAGAGGACTTCAGAGGAGCTGACTTTGATAAGATGGCCAACAGAGTTAAGCTAGCCCTGGCAAAAATAAATACAGGTGAGGGGGTACAAGCAAAGTGGGCAAGCATAAAGGATGCAATACTTGAAGCAGCATCCCATTGTGTTAGAGAGAAAAGTAAGTGCAAAAGAAGAAGGAAACCACTTTGGTTCTCAAAAACAGTAGCAGAAAAGGTCAGAGCCAAAAGGCTGGCCTTCAGGAAATATAAGGGAACAAAGCGGGATGAAGATAGGGAGGCATATCAAACTTCTTTAAGGGAAGCAAGCAAGGCAGTAAGGCAGGCAAGGGCCCAAATCAAGAAAACACTAGCACGAACAGCAAAAGAAAGTGCAAGACTTTCTATAGACACATTAGTGAAAGGAGAAAGTCCAGAGGGGGTATTGCTAAGATCAAAGGAAATAAGAGTGTGTGTGTGAGGAGGAGGACTATGTAAAAGCATCTATCCTAAATAGATATTTCTGCTCAGTATTTACTGAAGAGAAGGTAGGGCAGGGCCTACAGCTCAGCACCATGGACACAGGGGAAGGGTGGTGAGCACTAGTCCCTTCACAAAAGAAAGGGTCCTACAAGAGCTTGATAAGCTTAGGGTGGACAAGGCAATAGGACCTGATGGCATACATCCCGGGTATTAAAGAAGCTAAGGGTAGAACTAGCAGAGCCATTATCAGAACTGTTTAGTGAGTCTCTGAGCACAGGAGAGGTCCCAGAAGACTGGAGAAGTACTCATGTGATCCCACTCCACAAGAATAGTAGCAGGGAGGAGGCAGGGAACTGCAGACCAGTCAGTCTTACCTCAGTAATGGGCAAGATTATGGAGGCACACCTTAAGGAAAGGATAGTGCAACATCTGGAATCCATAGGAGCACGGGATCCAAGACAGCATGGGTTTACAAAAGGAAGGTCATGTCAAACTAATCTCATAGATTTCTTTGACTGGGTAACCAGAGTGGTGGACCAAGGGGGAGCAGTTGATGTCACCTACCTTGACTTCAGCAAAGCTTTCGATACTGTTCCACATAAAAGATTGATTAATAAGCTGGGTGGGCTCAGGGTGGGTCAGAAGTTGGTCAACTGGGTGGCAAATTGGTTGGCGGGCAGAAAACAGAGAGTGGTGGTAAATGGTATACAGTCAGAAGAGATGCAAGTCACAAGTGTGGTACCTCAGGGATCAGTTCTGGGGCAATTCCTCTTCAATATCTTCATCAGTGACATTGCAGATGGACTAGAGGGTAAGGTTTGTCTGTTTGCAGATGACACCAAGATCTGCAACAGAGTGATCCAGATGGGGTGGGCAGAATGAGAAGAGATCTGGATAAACTAGCAAAATGGTTGGAAGAGTGGCAACTGGGGTTTAATGCAAAGAAGTGCAAGATCATGCACATAGGGAAGCAAAACCCTGAAGCTACCTATAGGCTGGGAGGGGAGTTGCTGGCAGTCACAAGGGAAGAAAGAGACTTGAGCATCATCATCACCGATGATCTGAAATCGTCCAAGCAGACCACTAAAGCAGTAGGTAAGGCTAGGGGGATGTTAGGGTGTATTAGTAGGGGTATCACAAGTCGGAAGAGGGAGGTAATAATCCCTCTTTACAAGGCACTGGTTAGGCCCCTTCTGGAGTTCTGCATGCAGTACTAGAGGCCACACCTTCACAAGGACAATATCCAAATTGAGGCGGTCCAGAGAAGGGCAACCAAAATGGTGGAGGGACTGCATCAGAAAACATATGAGGACAGATTAACGGAGCTCAATATGTATACCCTAGAGTGAAGGAGGGAGAGAGGTGATATGATTGAAACATTCAACCACCTTAAGGGCATTAACAAGGTGAAAGAGTCTAACATGTTTCAATAAAAGAAAAATTGCAGAACAAAAGGACACAGCATGAGATTAGAGGGAGGCCGATTAAGGGGTAATGTGAGGAAGTTCTTTGTCACAGAAAGGGTGGTGGATGCATGGAACGGCATACCTCGGGAAGTGGTGGATATGAATACAGTGCAGGGCTTCAAACAGGAATGGGATAGGCATAAGGGAGCAATACAGATGAGTATGAATAGATAGGCCATTGAAAGAGCAAAGGCCGATGGCACATTTATAAGGTAGAAAAAGAAATGGGCAGACTGGATGGGCCTTGCAGTCCTTATCTGCCATCAACTTCTATGTTTCTATGTTACTGATCTTATCATAAAAAACTAAAATATTTGTCAGACACAATCGTTGCTTCCTAAAACCATGCTGAGTCCTGTCAGTTAATGCCATACTTATCATTTCTTCCTCTGGTTCATCTCTAATGAGTGATTCCAGTACCTTTCCTAGAATTGATGTGAGACTTATTGGTTGGTAATTCCTGATTTCAGACTTACTAACCTTCTTGTAAACTGGAACCAGTATGGCAGACCGTCAATCAGGAGGAACATCCCCGCTATTAAATGAGGAGTTGTAAACATGATACAATGGTTCCACTAGCCACTCCTTTATCTCTATAAGCAAATTAGGATGTAGGCCATCTGGACCTGCTGACTTCAAAGTATCCATTTTATTTAGCTTGTCCATGATCTTATTTCTAGTAAAGTACTCTGCATTGCCCACAATATTGATAGAAGAGGTTGTTGCTTGGTTAGGACTATAGACAGAACAGAAGTAAGCATTAAAGGCTTCTACCATCTCTTCAGGTTCAGTTGTATCCACCCCATTTATCCCAATTGGTCCAATTGTTCTGTTTACATATTTAGTGTTTATGCATGTAAATAAGATTTTATCACCGTCTTTTATATGGGCCGCCCTAAATTCTGTAGCCCTGTTAGGATTCTTAATCATGTTCTTGGTAGTTTTTAACTGCTGCCTGTATTTATAAACATTGTACTCTGTATTATCTTTTCGCGTAGCCTTATATGCTTTCTTCTTTTTTCCTATTTGATGTTGTAACTTACATGAATACCACACCGGCTGTTTCTCTCGCTTATTATATAATACTTTTTCAGGGACGTATAGACTCTCAAGTTCAAGAAGTTTGTTTTTAATCTTGTCTCATAGGTTAGTAGTGGTGTCCTTTCCTTCTCTCCAATCCCATTTATTTAAATTCTTTTAAATTTTGTCAAAATTGGCTTTACTATAGTTCCTAACTATTGGTTTGCCATGGCACACATTAGGTATTGTCTTTAAAGTACACACCACCACATTATGATCACTCCCCAGAAGTGGCTCCAATATCTGAACTTTGTTTGCATTATCATTCATGCAGTATTTGTCAGGATTCAATCTAGAATATTGTTTTGCCTAGTCGGCTTGTCAACAATTTAGTACAGCCCATTTGCTAGGCAGGTATCTAACAGTTGCTTTTCCTGCTGATTTGAGGCACTGTCCAACTGCCAATGTATTCCTGGGGCATTACAATCTCCCATAAGTACAACATCCCTATCGCACACAATTTTATTTATACAGTCTAGGAGAAGCATATGATCCTGGCTGTTAATATCTGGGGGTCTGTAAACTATTCCCATTAACAATTTTCTATGGCCTTCCACACAGATTTCAATCCAGAGGCAGTCTGATGTTCTTAACTGAGATACTTCCTCATGTACTTGCTTACATACAATGTGCTCTTTAATAAACATAGCTATGCCGCCACCTTTTCTCTTGGAAAGCATTATTTTTGGTTGCTATTACTTTGGCCTGGAGCATTTCCAAGCTCCAGGCTTTTATGTATAAGGAGCCTTAGTTGGTTTTTCATAGGGACATGGTGTCCCTTCGAACAAATCCTAAGTTTCTCCCAAAGGTGGTGTCAGAGTTCACTCTCAACCAAGACATTCACCTGCCTGGCTACGATCCTGAATAGTCTAACAAAGGGGAGGTATTGTTACATACCTTGGATGTACATAGAATCCTTAGGTACTATATTGATTGTACACGGTCCATAAGGAAGTCAGACCAGTTGTTTGTGTCCTTTGCTCAATGAATGTTGGGAGTACCAGTCACCAAACAGACCATGTCCAAGTGACTGGTCAACTGCATCATTTTCTGCCATGGAAAGTGTGGGAAATCCCTACCTCATCCAGTGAGAGGTCATTCAACCAGAGAGATGGTGACATCCTTCACATCGCTCAAAAATGTGTCAGCAGCAGATCTGTGTGCTGCAGCCACCTGGAGTTTGGTACACACCTTTGTCCGGCACTATAGTTTGGGCATTGTTTCCAGAAGGAGGGTAGGTTTTGGCCTGGCAGTCCTCATGGGGCTTCTCTTTTAGAAGCCTAGGGGAATCACTACTTCCACTGCCCTTTTGACCTGGTGACATCCCAGTATTGCTTGGGACTCAGTCCTATTAGTTATTACCTGCTGCAAGAGCTCTCTCAAAGTGAGATACTACAGTTACATAAGAACTTACCACAACAGTAGATCTTTGAGAAGATCTCTTGCAGCAGGTATACTTTCCTTCCTTCCTTCCCCCCGTGGAGGCAGTATAGTGCAGTGGTTTAAGACGCTGAGCTGCAAACCATGAGACCTGGGTTTGAATCCCACAGCCCGCACTAGCATACTGTGTGACACTAAGCAAGTCATTTAACCTCCTTGTGCTCCCAGGTCGCACCTGTAAACAAGCTTCAGCTTAGTGTGTCTCTCCTGGTTAAAAAAAACAAACAAACAAATCCAATGTTCTTTTCCAATGTCCCTATCGGGATGACAAAGCCTCCACGGTTTGTCCTATCCATTATGCTAGCCAGGTCTCCGGCAGGCAAACTGAGTTGGCGCCGGGGGACTGTCACCTTTATACAGTGGCTGACATCATAGGTGGAGCTGACATCGGGGGAAGGGGTTCCTCCATCTTGGATTGCTAGCTAAAAGTTTTCCGTGGGGTCCTAGTGCCTGTCAGCATAGTCCTATTAGTCAGTACCTGCTGAAAGAGCTCTTCTCAAAGATCTACTGTTATGGTAAGTTCTTACATAACTGTACTTTATTCAGGTTGTTAACTGATTCCCCCCCCCAACTGTAATAGTTACTGAAACAGCCTGGAAAACAAGTTCCAAGATTTGAAAGGCACTTCCCAGACCTGTTCAATTATTGTTCAATCACCTCACAAGTTGGACAGCTATTGACCAATCAGAGCACTGGTTTTCTTGCCCATTTTATAATCACTTTTTAATTCATGCTGACTGTGGAGAAAAGAGGGTTGTTGGAAACCAAATAATATGCTTCCCTCACACCACTGGATAGCGCTTCTGTCCAAACTGTCCAACTCTGTAGATACTGTACACACACCTTTAGCACTGAGGTGACGTAGGTTCATTTTCTAGTTAGTGAATATTCCTTCTCATTACAAATGTGTTTGCATTGTCTTTTATTAAGGGTGACTGGATCTCGGTTTTCTTTCTCATACTATGTTTAAATAAATCCATGATGCTTTCAACAATGTATCAGAGGCTCATTAGAATTTGGCATAAATTATCTTAACAATCAACAACACCTTTTAACACTGTAATCTTTGAAAGTTACTGTATGTGAATTATAGTTTTGCAACATATTCTCAGCATAGTTCTGTAAGTTAACTAGACTAATGCCATCCTACTGTGTCTGTATAACTATGTAACAGCTGGATTTACCTCAAAGGATCTGTAATACTTTGGGGAAAACATTGGGAAATGCAACATTTAGATCAATTTAATCTTAAAGTACATAATTTTTATGTAAGTCCCATCCAGATTTCTTTATTACTCACTTCCCCATTTCCACCCAAGACTTCATCCACTCTTGCTGCTTGTGTACACTAGACATCACAGTCTATTGCAGTGTAAAGATTAAGATGTCTTAAGTAGAGGATTATGATTTCAGCTGTAGAGAAGCAGCCAGAGCACATGAAGTTTAGGGGTCCAGGGATCTTGTTTTCATGCAACTGTCCTCAGTAAGAAAGGAAAAAGAGGAAAGAAATACAAATAAGTATATACAGTATTCATTTAAACTTGACTTTTTTCGAAAATTTCTGAACAATATATGGGTGCTGTTAACATGATGATGCATCTCGTTTGGCCTGTGTTTGACAAATACTGTGATCTAGATTTTTTGAGACCCATGTAGGTAGGGAATAGTTTATTAAGGCATGCCAAACAAGGCATGTGCTTTCAACTAGAAACATAACATATACATGCAATACAACTGCATAGTAAAAATAGAAACAAGTACATACATTCATACATGTTCATGTTATAATATGTATAATGCTTTAGAGAGGCAGGCTGAGAAATGTTGTCCCCACATTTACAATTCACTGAGCCTCACATTTCATTTTAGACATGAGTCCACCTGAAGGTATGATGCTGGTAGACCCCTTATAGGTGACAAGATAGCATCAGATCTTTGAACGTGTCTGTGTCCTAACAAGCAGAGCGTATGTCAGAAATATTATACTTGTTTCATTTTTAGCTCTGTGTGGAATGCAGAATTCTGTCTGCAAAATTCCTGTGGAATGGCAATTTCTCTTTCAAATTTTTTTCAGAATTGGCTTTTTATTTTCTCCGAATAATGAAAAGTATTTCTATGGAAACCACGTAATAATTTTTCCACAGATTATGTAATTCAGGGAATAATTGCATAAAATAAATCTGCAATGTAAATAAACTGTGGAATATCATTTTGCAATTCACACTCCACTTTCAAAATTTTCAAATTCTCCATCCAACAGTATTCTACAGAAATAGGTGGGACTACCAAAATTCTGTGGAATTCTGGCAGAAGCAAACTTTGAAAATTGCACACAGCCAAAGTCATTTCTTTTGATGCAAGCAGCAACAAGTTTTAAAAACTCTTGCAGAAATATGGGCCCTTTAAAATTAGTGCTAACAATTTGATGCAATCAGGCAGACACTGATCCAGGTGAAACACACATCTGCATGTGTGCCCTCCCCATTTCCAAATCCTGACCAGTATCTGTCAGGAGTCATTTCATTATTTACTGTGCACGTACTGCAAAGGACAGCAGTAACCAAAATATGATCCAAATATGCTACCACAGTATACAAAAATAACAAATACTATTATTTTTTAAAGTACTGCTCAAACATGGTTCAAATCACCTTACCAGTTCTAATAGTTTCATTTAGTGGTGATGAATTCTCCGCCGTTAGATTTGACAGAGGTTGGTCAGCACTGTCCAATGGTGCTTAATGTTGGAAAAAGAGAAATATGTAATTTAAAAGCACAGAATACAAAACTAGCTAGTGAACATTTTGATCTTTTTAGCCATATTATGTCCTGTTAGGACAAGCAATACAAAACATATTTACTAAACATTATTGCCGTAAAGTAGTTTTACTTTTAAGAAATTTCAACATAGCTGAAAACACTATCTAAACAAAATGACCCTACTCAAAAATATTATGAGATATAAATACAAGAGGTAAAAAACAAATTATTTTTCTTATGTGACAAAATGCTATTTAGTAATGAAAGGTATGAATTGCTTTCTTGCAACTTTTACAGAAGTAGTGTGGAAGAGTGGCTAGAGCAGAAGCTTGACAGTGAAGTGTTGGCTCGATTCTCAAAGCCAGGAGACTGACGCAAGGTGCCTGCGCTAAACATAAATGGTGCAAGTAGCACCTTGCATCAAAAATTGCCCCCTGAGCTAGTCACAAAAGCAGCCTGCATCAACCACAGGCTGCCTGCCTCAAACAGGGCTTGCAATCCCCTGCGCCCAGAAATGGGCTGCTACATGGCACTAGAGGGCATGTGGCAGACGCAAACTGCCACATCCCTGTAAATCAGATTCTCAGAACTCTCCCAGAGGGGGGAATTCTAAGCACCCTTAGACCAGCCAGGGCTGGTCTAAGGGTTCTTAGAAAAGTCCCCTCTTGGAGAGTGCCTGTTTGCGGCAATGTGCCACCATCCACGATGTACCTATTCCAATAACATTTAATAAAGCCCCTCTCATTGGTGGTGTAGTGGTCCCCCACCCCAATTCCCACTATCCCAGTTAAAATAACATTTGCTAAAGTCCCTTTTATTGGTGGTGTAGTGGCCCCCATCAAAATCCCTGACGTTCCTGTTCACATAACATTTAATAAAAGCCTCTTTCATTAGGTGTGTAGTGGCTCCCCCACCCTGATCCCCACTGCCACTCAAAATGTAATAATAATTAAACATTCACTTCCTGGTAGTCTAGTGCCCCACCCCCCACTCTGATCTCTGATATCCCCATTCAAATAACATTTAATAAAAGCCCCATTCATTGGTGGTGTAGTGACCAGCCATCCCTAATGCACCCATTATAATACATTTAAGAAAGCCCCTTTCATTGATGGTCTAGTGGTCCCCCACCCCACACCCACTGCAGCAGGAAATGCCCACCACCCTACTCCCCCCCCATCCTGAGACACAGACGGCAACTGGCACAGTCCTCCTCACACCTCCATGGCTGGCCACTGACTGAACTCTCACTGAGAGCCTACTGGAAAGTGTACAAGTGTTTGGTGCCCCACTACAGTTGCTAAAAGCCATGAGACTTTGTTGATGGGACCCTGCCCAATAGAGAATTGAGTGCAGGGTCCCTGGCAAACAGGACTTTGGCAGAAACTGTTGTCTGCCGCAGCTTGCATTGTTCTATGCTCACTTTGAGAATCCGGCCCATACTTTTTTACTCAAAGTGTGTTCCAATGCAATTTAATGAACCTGAATAAAGTTCTTGTGTCTGACTCTACTGTAGGTGTCATACAAGCTAAATATTAACTATGGGCATATGTTTAGCATCAGTAACAATAATTTATATAATATTCTGCAAAGAGTGTAAGATCAGGAAAAAGCAAACAGATATTTAGCTGCGCCTGTGTGTTTATTGCCTTCAATGAAAAAAGGGCATTCTTTCAAAATGGTTAAAAATAATTTTCCTTCCAATACAAACTACAGCATGGGCACCAGAGGCAAAAGGAAAGTGGCCACCTACAGTATCTCATCAAACTCAGTTAGTTTCTACCTTCCAGGTTCTCCTCAGGGCTTGAACTATATTGCCAAAAGGACTGACATTAGGAATTACAGTAGTGAATCCTTCACACAGTTTAGTTGTTGAGTGTTACCTTCCCTCTGCACTAACATTTTTCTGGTTGATCTTTGCTTGCTCCATAAATAAAAATTATTCCTCCTTTAAAAAACTCTTGTAACACCTACTACCACCCAGATCGCTCTCTTTGTCCCATGTTTAGGAAACTAATTGATCCTGCCCCATCCATGCTATCATCATTACCAGTGACTCATAAAATAGGTTATGAACATCTTGCGACATTGTGCGTCAAAACACATCACATAACCATTTATTATTTTCTGACAATCACACATCTTACCTGAACTATATACTCTGTTAACAAATTAAAGCCCATTTTACAAGTTGGATATACACACACCAGAAAATGTGGTCATGAGAGAAATAGTGCACTTCTTGTGTGGTTGCGGTACTCAGCTATGCCTCATGTCTAAAAACCACGCGAATATCCATTATTCCCATTTAACAACACACCCTGTCATGTATTATCTCTTACAAGATTCAGTCCTAAGCCCAGGATAACTTTGTAACCATGTGCCTTCGCAGCTGGGGTGCCTCAACATTTTAATGTTTTTGGTAAGTCCTTCTTGCCAGTCCTCCACCAGGTTTAAATCAATACTGCTGTACCTACCTGTTCACAATAGAATTCGCTAAGTGGGTCTTTCAGCCTGCTATAATTTAGCAACTTTTGCCCCACCATTTCAGGGGTCCCTTAAACAGTCTAACATTGTTTGTTCTCTCTGATTAAGTTATGTTAATTCATTACTGTGACTACACTTTGTCCTCTCCTTTTGGTTGTAGTGCTTTGCTTCCCCCACTCTGTTATTTTCTCTCTCTCTCTGTCCCCTTTCCTCCTCTTCTTGTTATCTCTTCCCCATTGTTTTTGCTTCTCCCCACATTCACTCAAGCCTCCTACCATCTTCCTGTCTTTACTTTGAAGGGTTAAACTGCCACTTTCTTCTTCATTGAATCTCTGCTGCTTCACTTTGCAGACATCACAGATCTTCTACTGTTCTTCTAATTGTGCCCTTTCATCTCCTTCATATCCCTGCTGAGGATGTTGAGCATAATCTGGGCCCAACTCCTTCTCTCTCCTTTAGATCTACCATTGACATTCCTGTAGCTTTCTTCCTAAACTTGACCAGGTCAGGCTTCGGGGCCTCCAGTACGAACCTGATATCCTGGTTTTCTTTGTTTTTTAAAATAGTTTATTAGAGAAGAAGCAATACCACAAATAGTAAACTAAACACCATAACAGCAACAAGTAACAGATCATTACATATTTACTTGGGTAATAGGACAAAAGTAGGCTATTAGCCCATCGAGATTGTCCTCCATATTGATGGATCATTTGCTCGTGTCTCGTTCATTCATCCATTTATCTAATCTATGCTTAAAAATGGTGATGTTTGTCGAGTCAACAATATCCTGGGGTAGTTTATTCCATAAGCTGGGTGATCTAATGGAGAAGAAATTCAATCTTTTGTTGTTATTTACTTTTTTAACTTCCAATTGTCTATTATGTAGTCTTGACACAATTTTTCTTGCAGAATGCACACTACCACATTGTTCCATTTGAATTGGAGATTTAAGTATTTTAAACAACTGCAGAAGATCATCACGAGTTCTTCTTCGCTCAAGTGAATGTAATCCTGTTTTTTTAGTCTAGTTTCATATTCCAGGTTAGTAAGAAGGGGTATTAACTTAGTGACTCTATGTTCAACTTGTTCAATTTTTTTTATATCTGACTTCAAATATGGGCTCCAAAAGGGGAAGCATAATCCAGATAGGGCCTTATATGTGATCTATACAAGGTTAAGAGACATTCTTCTGATTTAGAAATGAATGTTTTGTTTATTCTTCATAGTAATGCATTAGCTTGGTTTGCTACTCGAGAACAATGTGAAGAAGATGATAATTTGTCATTTACCGTGATACCTAGATCTTTTTCTGTACAAGATGTCCTAATAATGCTGTTGTTTAAATAATATTTTTGTTTGGGATTATCTTTTTTCCAAAGTGAAGTACTGCACATTTAGATATATTAAAGTGCATTTTATTATTAGAAGCCCATTGTTCAATTAGAGCAAGATCCAATGCTAACTTATGGCAGTTTGCAGGGGTATTAACCTTTCCTCCAAGTTTGGTATCATCTGCAAATTTAACCATTATATTGTTTGATGAACTATGCATATCACTAATGAATAAATTAAACAATACTGGGCCCAGAACGGTTCCCTGGGGCACGCCACTAGCTACTACACCCACCTCTGACAGCACACCATTCACCCTGACTCTCTGGATTCTACCACACAGCCAGTCGTTTATCCAGGATATAATAGATGCTGAAAAACCTAGACAATTAAGTTTATTGACCAATATGCTATGAGACACTTTATCAAAAGCCTTGCTGTAATCTAGAAGGATGACATCCATTGGTATTTTGCAGTCAAGGTTTGAACTAATATGATTGTAAAAAGTGATCAAATTAGTAGTACATGAAAATCCTGCTTTGAAACCATGCTGGTAATTGTCATTAATGTTCAATGTAGACATTTCAATTTCCAATTGATGTTTAATTATTTTCTCCATAAGTTTACACGGTATTGATGTGAGGCTAATGGGCCGGTAGTTTTCAATTTTGGAGTGAGAGCCCTGCTTAAAAATGGGTGTAACAATGGCTGTATGCCAGTCGGCTGGGACTAAGGATTCATAGAGTGATTTTTTAAAGATAATAATTAAGGGAAGAATTATTGTTTCTTTTGTCTCTATAATGAATCTAGAGCTAATGTTATCTGGACCAGAACTAGTATTTTGTTTTAGAGTATCAAAAACCCACTGGCTGTCCTGGAAAAGAGTTTCATATTGTTCTAGGTTTGACCCTGTTGGAATAGATGAATTTTTTGTTAATTCTGGAGTAAAAACAGATGAAAAATATTTATTTAGCTCTGAAGCTGTTTCAGTGTCAGATGTTATAGTGATATTATTACAAACTAAAGGGCCTATCATATTGTTATTACTTTTCTTACCATTTAGATAAGTGTACAGTGCTTTATGACAGTCCTTAGTTTGTACAATTTTGAATTCAAAGTTATGTTTTGCCAGAATAATAGCTCTCTTTAGTTGTTTAACCGCCTCTCTGTATTTAAGTAAAAAGATGTCTTTTTGCACAGATGGACATTTTTTTAAGGCTGAGAAAAACTTGTTTTTCTGTTTGATTAATGTTTTGATTTTACCATTAAACCAAGGGGGGATTTTCCCTTTGTTATTATACTTAAATTTTTCTGGGACATATTTATTTTCTAGTTCAAGTATCTTTGTTTTTAAAAAGTCCCAGGCCTCCTCAGTATTTATTGAGTGCATTATTTGTTCCCAGTTAAGGGACTTTATTTGATGATTAATGATTTCAAAATTAGCCTTATTATATTGTTTTATTTTCAGGTTGTTAGTTTTTGGTAATAGGGGCAATTTAATGCAGAAAAAAGGGACAGATGGTCACTATTTCCCAATGAGTGAAGTAGTTGGATGTCGGACATGTGTATTTCAGGGTAGGTTATAACCAAGTCCAGTATAATCTTACCCCTTGTTGGTTCTCTAACATTTTGGGTGAGCCCTAGATTGATTATGACTGAGGGTAATTGTTCATCATGCTGATTAATACCAGAGAGCGTGTCCCAGTTTATAGTAGGAAGATTAAAGTCCTCTAAAATAAGGACTTGGGTTTTGCTAGCTATTTGAGTGATTTCATTACAAAGTTGTTTAGTTTGATCGATGTCAGAAGAAGGAGGACGATAACAGGTACCTATAAGGAATTGGGGAATGCCAGTCGGTTATATATGGACCCAAATACTTTCAGATTGTACTGAAGTTGTTGACTCGTGTGATGGAATATCGTTCCGTACGTATAGACTGACTCCACCTCCTTTTCTTGTGTCCACTCTATTTTTAAAATAGTGCTTAAAACCAGGAATTTCTGCTCTCCACTTTTTATCTGTATTACCCCATGTTTCAGTAACTGCAACTAATGCTAAATTTAAAGTTTTAACCAGAATTTCAAGTTCTGCAAGTTTAGTAATTGTTCATGATCGAGCATTTAATGAAAGAATGTTAAGGTTTGTCCAATATGGTAAACATGCACTATCTTTACTAGAGATGGGGGGGGCGTCCCAATCTCCCCCTTCCCTATCAGTTTAAATGATTATTTATGAAAGTTGCTATTTTTCATCCTAAGATTGCGCTACCCCTTCTACTAAGATGCAGACCATCCCAGCAAAAGAGTGATGGTCTATCATCAAATTCCTCCCAATGGGTTAAGCAGCTCATGCCCTGTCGATAGGTCCACTTACAAATCCATTCATTCAATGCTTTTATTTTATTATTATTGTATCTGGTTGCTCTTGGGATGGGTAAGATTTCAGAAAAACATATACTGCAACCACGTTCTGTTAAAACATTACATAGGGCCACATAATCCTGTTTGATTTGTTGAAGTGGGGATCGTGCTACATTATTAGTGCCAACATGGACCACCACCAGCAGATTTTCCCCAGCAGCTGCTAGAATCGTTTTAGTCATTGATGTAATGTCTGCTATTTGTGCACCTCTAAAACTAGAGCAGGTTCGATGTTCCTTGTCTAGGTTACAGACAGTTCGATCAACATATTTTATTATGGAATCACCTAGGACATATACTTGTTTTTTTGAATGAAGCACATCAGAAGTTTGGGAAGATTGGGTCAATAGGGGGGTTGCCAAGGAAACAGAAACCTGGGGGATTTTAAGTGGTGAGGTCACAATTTTTTATGTTTTATTTGTACTTGGAGACTTTCTCTATTTTGGTTGTCAGATATATATTTAGAGTGTCCTGAGGTAGTGTTAAAATTGTCCTCAGTCAAATCAGGAAGGGTTTCAAAAGAGTTAGAGAGTGGAATTGTGTACATTTTGGAAACAGTGTTATTATTTTTTTTTGTATGCTTTTTTGGAGGAATCAAAGTCCAGCCATCAACCTCTGTGGTGGATTTGGGTAGATTTTTAGTAGTAATAGTTACAGGGGTAGAAGTAGTTGGTGGATGTTCAGTAAAATTAGTAAGTGGTAAACAACTTAGAGGTGGATCATTGGAAAAAGAGCTTTCCAGACATTTTGAAGAAGAGGTATTAGCCCCTACCAGTAATGACATATGGTCAATGTATTCTTCTAAGGCTTTAATTTTGGAGTTAATATTCTCACTTGATCACAGTGACTTAATTTCTTCCTGAAGGTTTTTGACTAGAATACATTTATCACACAGAAAAGTAGGATCTTGTTTACTAATAGTATACGTCTTGCATTCAGAGCACACTTTGTTAACTTTCTTCATGATTTGAGATACTCAAATACAGGAATGGTAAATAGTAGTCTGGTTACCTTATATATTTGTATATATATTGATGTGATTACCTGGTCCCGGAGTCCCCGGTGGACACGGTAGACATGCGCAAGATGCGCGTGTCTCTGCACCCGTCTCTGCATGCTGCCCCACGCATGCTTGCTCCGCTCGCTAATCAGCTGTTTATAAGCATGATTACCAGAAGTGCGTTCACCCGCGACTTCCGGTTTCGTGCTAGACTTCAAAAATGTAATTTGTGTTTTTAGCCTTTAAAAAGGCTTCACCCACTATAGTAATAGGTGGAAAAACTGTTAAATTGCCCCCAAAATTGTGCACAGTGCACAGAACAAAGGACAGACTGCAGACAGATAGTCAGCACTGCCTCCAATGTCCCAGACTGCACTATGCCACAACAAAGGGTTTAGAGACAGGAATTATTCCTAGCCCCCAAATGACCCAGTAACAGAGTTTGCAGTTAAAAAGCACACACACAAGGTATATAGCAAGTTTTAGCAATAATTCAATGGTTTAGCAAGCTGTCTGCTCGCTAATCAGCTGTTTATAAGCACAATTACCGGAAGTGCGTTCACCCGCGACTTCCGGTTTCGTGCTAGACTTCAAAAATGTAATTTGTGTTTTTAGCCTTTAAAAAGGCTTCACCCAGTATAGTAATAGGTGGAAAAACTGTTAAATTTCCCCCACAATTGTGCACAGTGCACAGAACAAAGGACAGACTGCAGACAGTCAGCACTGCCTGGATTCCTCCAATGTCCCAGACTGCACTATGCCACAACAAAGGGTTTAGAGACAGGAATTATTCCTAGCCCCCAAATGACCCAGTAACAGAGTTTGCAGTTAAAAAGCACACACACAAGGTATATAGCAAGTTTTAGCAATAATTCAAAAGTTTAACATCATCTTCTCATGTTTCTTTTTCCCCCATCATATCCCTTATTTGTATATCATTCGGTATTTAGGGAAAGAGATTGCCTAATTCTAACAGAATGAAGTATGAAGTAATCCTCCTAAGGTAAGTCTAAACTATTAATGCCGCACACCAAAGCAGAGAAACAAGAGTGGCACAAATCAAGTAATGAGGATGAACCTCACATGCATTAGGAATTAGGAGGGGTTAGGGTGCACCTGACCCTGTTTAAAAAAGGATCCCAAATGGAATGATATCTCCCCATATTATTCTGTGCCAGGTGCAACAGGCATTCATATTCTGCCAGTTTGCCCAAGGCCACTTGCCACTGTGCTCTAGTTGGCAGGGAGGCAGATCTCCATCCAAGCAAAATCTGTCTTTTTGCCTCTAATACAGCTGGAAGAAGTCAACCTTGGGCCAGTGTATGGGGTTCATGAACTGTAAGAAGTACCCCTTAAATCTACACCCTAGGGTCACGCAGAGGCAACTTGCCCAGAACTACCTCACAGAACTCAAAGATGCTATGGTTAAGCATTCTTCCTGGTTGGTGACATTTCCGACAGAAGTCGGTTGACAACAATACCATTTTACAGAGCACTGCTGGAGTATGGTACCACATATGAAGAATCTTTTTCTGAAGAAGTTGGTACCATATATCCCTGAAATTGGTGTGGGCCCCCTTGAGCATAGCTGACCACATATCTATATTGATGGGCAACTAAAGCTTCTCTGCCCAGGCAGCTTGTTGCTTGTATAGCAGAGGTCAATAAGGTTCAAGGAGGAAAGTGTATATTCTGCCTCTCAGCCTAGTGGGAAGCTTCATCCAAGCCAAGATGTGTTGGACTACATCGTATAATGTGAATGTAGGTCCTGGAGGTAACCGTCTACCCAGGGCAGAGTGGAGCTGGAGGTATCTCCAAAGATGTGCTTACAGAAGGCCATATCACGATTGGAGGTTTTGGAAAGAATCCAGCATACTAGAGTTGAGGATATAAAGGTCCCCTACTCAACAGATTTCCTGGGATGCCCAGAAGTGCAACCATAAACATTTTCCCACTATGGTAATGTGGGGATTATACCATAATGGTTCTCATGGACCCAGATTGAACTTGTCCCATGTTCTTTGCTTTAGCAAAGTGTCCCAGGTCTGCATTGCTAAGGTTGCTACAGGTGAGATTTCTCTTGGGGATTTGGTGTGACACCACCTTTTGCCAGAGTACCATGGTAGCTGCACCCCCAGGCTCTGTTCAAGGGGAATCCAAACTGGAAAGTTAGCAGATACAGGCAATAACCAAAAGAAGTTTTGCCGTATCCCTGCAGCTTGATAGTATGCCCATAGACAAGACAGAACCCCTCCCCTCTCCCCATGTCCAGGTGCCCTTAGTTTTTGCAAGCTAACTCTGGGTTTGGTTCCCTCCCACAGAAATGTAAAGAATAAGTGCTCCAGCTTTTGCAACTTATTCAATCTGATTGGGACTGGGAGACCATTTAAGTAAAAGAGGAATTTTGGAAAGAGCATCATTTTGTAGGCTGCACTTTTACTTGAGAAGGATAACTGCAGCTTCTTCCATCTAGATAGATCTGTCACCATGGCCAGGATGAACAGATCAAGATTAAGGATTACTAGTGAAATGAGGTTGACTGAGAGCTTAATACCCAAATAAATTATGTATGTGGGGGACCAGTGGAGCCCAAATCTTTGACAGAGTCCATAGTAGTGGACTTTGAAAGGGGCAGGACCTCTGTCTTACTCCAGTTTAGCCATAGGTTTGGACATTGCCACTAGCAAGCTGTCAGCATATGTTAGAGTAGTAAGTGGGGCAGACCCACATGTGATAACCTCAAACTCTGAAAAGTGATGTAATCTCCTTAGAAGAGGATCAATAGCAATGAGGAACAAAAGAGGAGACGGGGGCAACCTTATCCAATAACTCATCTGAGCTGAATTGAAGGGGAAATGGAGGAATTAGTGAGGATATGTGGAGAGGGATCTGCATAGAGCACCCTCACCCAGGTCATGAATGCTGAACCAATTTCCACGACCTGCACAGCTTGGAAGAGATAGGGCCACTGAACTGAATCAAATGCTTTTTCAGTATCCAGCCTGACCAGCAAAGCAAATTCATCTCTCTTGGAAGCCACACAAATAACTTCAATTACTGCTTGGATATGTCTAACGCTAGTCTACCCTTTATAAAGCCTGCTTGTTGGTTGCCTATGAAAAAAGAGATGACTGCCTGCAACCTGAAAGCAAGAGCCTTTGCTATGACCTTCTCATCCACATTCAGCAAGGAAATGGGATGGTAATTAGTGGCATTCTGAGGGTCTTTGCCTGGTTTCAGCAAAAGGACTATAAGGGCTTCCAACACAGTGTGAGGCAAAGTTCCACTGACAAATGCCACTGTTAAGGTAGTTAAGAGGGGTTGCCTAGATCTGGCAAGAATGTCTGGTACAGCTCAGCAGGAAGGCTCTGTGCCAGGCATTTTCTGCTCCGGGACGGCATGAATAGCAGTCTGGAACTCAGTGAGGGGAAAAGGTCTATCCTGGTCAGTCTTTTGCAAGTCAGATAGACAAGACAGGGGAGTATCCCTTAGGAAGTCAGACAGCTTTGGTGAGCCTGGGCCCAACCTCCAGGTTTAAAGCTCAATCTAGAACTTGGCAAAAGTGCCATACATTTTGTCTGACTTACTTGTAAGGGTCCCTGAGGGGAGTATAATAGAGGCAATATGCTTGGCAGCTTGCTGTATTCTTGTGTGGAAGGTCAGCAGCCGACCCACATTCTCCTCAGATTCCCAATGTTTGTGTGTTGTCTGTAACATGGCTTTTTGCACTGCAGACAAGGATAAGGCATTTATCTGAGACCTGAGCTTCAGAATCTCCCAGTGGAGCTGTGGGTCATGCACTGCCTGCCTGTTATGGTGGTTCTATTTTGCTTTAAGCTGCTTTTCTAATTCATCCACGTCCTTCTGATGCTGCTTCTTGAGATCGGATGCATGACTAGTGATGCAGCCCCTCAAGTAAGCTTTTGATGTATTCCACAAAACTGCCCTAAAGATCTCTGGGGAGTTGTTGATATCCAGGAAGGAGGTGATCACTAAATCCCTCATGGTGCAACAGGTAAGTATCCATGTGCCACCTAGGAGGGCTCTTGGCCGGTGGACCAATTGTAAGCATTAAGGTGATGCAGGCATGGTCAGTGATAATAATGGGCCCTGTGGAGGTGCACTGGACTTCTTGCATTTGAGTTGCTGGTAGCAGAAAGAAATCTAGTATGCTAGAGTTTTGATGAGGAGATGAGTGGAAAGTAAAGTTCCGTCCCATGTGGTTATGAGCCCTACAGGGGTCTACCAAATTAAACTCAAAGGGCACACCTGGATTTAGTGGGAAGGGTATTAAAACATTGGAGCTTGTCTATGACAGGGTCCCAGACTTCATTATAGTCATTGCCAGTTATTAGCTTATTACCACCCTGTAGGAGGTCAGGTAGCTGTTGGGTGAATTCCTGCAAGAAGGAGGCAGTATGTAAGTTTGGATCATACACATTCCCCAGGAGAAACAGCTGTGAGTTTAACAGAACCTGGGTCAGTACTCACCTTCCATTTTGGAGCAGGAAGTAGCCAGCACCTGAGGCTGTAAGCTTTTATGGAACAGAATAACTACTCCCCTGTCTTTGGTAGAGTAAAAGCTTCCCACTACGCAGTCTATCCATTCACGCTGTAGCTTTTGAGTTTCTGCATAGAGTAGGTGCGTCTCCTGTAGCATAGCAATGTCACAGTGGCTCTTTCGCAAGTGAGAGAGAACTTGCTTTCATTTAATCAGTAAATTGAGTCCCTGGACATTCCAGGAAATCAGTTGATATAGGTCAAGATCTGTACCCATTGTAACTGTCAGAGCAGAGTGGTTATGGAGGGAGGATAGGTGGCATAAAATCTCTAAGGAAGGGCACATATAAGATATCCTCAGAGGAGAAGTTCAAATTCAGATAATAGGCAAAGTGCAAGTTATTCACTTGTATAACCCCCCACCAATTTGGGGTTTACCTTAATGTCTTCCTGGGCTCCTTATATGCCCACTGCCAAGCTGACATCCTGTATAGGTGATAAATCCAAGGGTAATGGTTTACTTCTGTTAATTTATGTGAATGCCATGCTATGCCTCCACGCCTGTCCCTTTAAGAATTTAGCCAGTATGTGTATAGTAAATGGTCTGGGCTGGGTCCGAGTGCTTTAAGGCTTGTGACTGGCCAGACACTGCTTTGATTTACTCCACTCTGCAGTCGATAATAGAGCAGAGGGAGCCTAAATGGGAACTGTGTTTATTTACCTCTAACATACTATTACTGTATATTTGAATTAGAGAGTTTGTTTAACCTGCTTTCCTTGTAGCTTTGCCTTTCTGAATGGAAGCTACCATGTTTGGTCCAACACTTCCAGTGAGTGGACCAATAGGACTCAGGAGACCTCAAAGGGTCCTTGGCCCAAGTGTCTCATGGGATGGAAAGACTGTAGTGTTTGTAGCTTTTAGATTGGTGCCTAAACTGAACTGAGGGGGAATCCAACCTGTGACTGACAACTTCCCCAGCCAACCCGAACACAGGAGTCCAAGGGAAATGCCCAGAACTTGTCAAAAAAGCTAATCAAGTATTAAATTGTATACTACGACATATCAGTAGCAGAGATAGTAAGGTGATTCTGCCCCTGTACCGGGCCTTGGTGAGGCCTCATCTGGAGTACTGTGCCCAGGTCTGGTCCTCGTACAAAAAAACTGACATTAGAAGGTTGGAAGGGGTACAGTGTAGGGCCACGAAGAGAATTGCAGGTCAGGGTCATGTATCATATCAGGAGAGACTAAACAACTTAGGACTTAACACATTGCTATAACATAGAACAAGGGGAGATATGTATATGATATATAGGGGCCCTTCAGGATGATCAACTGAGACAGGAATTGGGACTTGGGGTTAGAAACATTTACCTACATGAACCCAGGACACACAAATTGCAATTAACACAAGATAAGTGGAGAACCCTGAGGAGGAAAAAACTGGTTTAGCCAGAGAGGGGTTAAGCTGTGGAACAGTTTGCCAAATTAAGTGGTAATAAGTAATGCAATGGACTCCTTCAAACATGGTCTGGATGAGTACTATGAAAATAAAACAACTCTAGCATAGAGTAACAGGGCAAGCATTAAGGACGCAAGTCTATGTAGCTTGAAAAACCTATGAAACTGCTCAAGACAGTGGATCAGTTAGAGCTGGAGCTTGGAGAGTGAGTAGCTCGAGCTTTTGAGCAGCAGCTCCCTGAATGGAGCTTAGGGGAATCAGTCAGAAGAAGCAGACTTGCCTCCAGCTGCCACCATTCTCCTGCATTGGACTGCCTGGTTGCAGAAGATGGAATAATCTGATTGATGACTGAAACTGTGGCAGAAAGCACTGGAGTCATTTGAAAGCACTGTTTGAGAGCTGGACTGAAGACTTGACTCCTGCGAAGAGTTGGGTCCAGCTAGTGTGCTAGACTGATATTGGATCGAGAGGTTTGCTCAGTGAATCTACTGCAATAGCAACCGGACTGTATCCGATCTGTGGAAAAGTTAATACTGTTTGATTTAAATGTAGTGTAGTGAATGTTCCTTGTGGATCGAGGCCTGTCTGTTCATGACCCAGTTTGTTATGCCAGCTGAAGGCTTCACCAGCAACACAAATTGAACTTTGCCAATGGGCTCCTTATGCCTGGGCTTTTGCCAACCCAGCCCAGACTGACTGCCTTGCACCAGAGACTGTCCTCGGCGAGAGACTGCCCTCGGGGGATCCCACCCCTGTTCAGAAACAACTTGCAGGTTGCGACCACCTGGAGGGAAATGCCATGAAGAGAAGGTGTGTCATGATGGCCCTGCTTCCCCTTTCTCATCGGTGATCAACACGAGGTCTTCATATTACCAGCCATATCACAGCCAACTGGTAGTGTGAGTACAACCAGGGTAGCTCCCTGCAACAAGTCACTTAATTATCTGTGGTACCATCTGATTTCTACTTTAAATTTCTGGATTTCACAAGTCTGGGCCAACCAGCAAGGATTAAAAATAATCATCTTGTTGTGCACGCTAACTGCTTTTTCTTTCCATCAAGGGCCCCCACAACAGCTGCAATGCCGGCCACCCCCAGGAAATGCCTCTGGCTAGCCAGCATCCCATCATGGGTACCCAGTGTTGTAGAACTATTTATTTGGGACTAGAACGTGCATGCCAAAACCTGAACTTAATCAGAATGCCACTCATTTAACTAAATTCACATCCCTTCCTTGTTCATGACCCCTGAATAAATCTGAGTGTTTTTTTCACATTTAACCTGGCCTATGTGCATATTATTAGTGGATCACAGTACTAGAAGATATTTGTTTGCTAACTTTGCCTTTGCAGGGGTATCCAGGGATATTGTTGAAGGCCAGACCCTGGTGGTAAGTGTGAAGGGTGAGTGCATATTATTACTGCTACCTACTGACTGTGTGTTAACTGCTGTTAAAGGTTCAAAGCCACTAGGAGGGCTGGTGGGTGGTTATAGCTTACCAGAGGCCTATAGCAGGTTAGACAGATATCCCCACAACTGTTACTCTGGGTGGAAGGCACCTTAATACTGAATCCTGGCCCCTCAACCTGTGGTCAGAGATACAGGGAGGGGTAGTAACCTTAGGGATAGTGCTGCCTAGGAGTTACACTTGCATTAAGGGTTACCCTCACCCTCTTTCAGGGAGCCCTCCCATATAAGTCACTTGTGGGGGGGATGGTGTTCTTTTTTTCATAAAAGGGGGTGAGACATTACCAACCATCATTTTCATCTGCAAAGGTGGGTCAAGCAATGGTCCACTGCAATGCTATCTATACATCTGTCGAAGAAGAATTACCCGACAAGAAACTACAATGACAGTAAGAATTTTAGGCATAATCTGCTATAAAGAATTGATAGAAGAAACTTCAATTGCATAGGTTAAACAATAATAACTTACAAACTACCACTTCAGGAGGAATTACCAGAAACCACCTGTGCTGAGAGATGCATGCTCCTCTAATGGCGTATAGTAACCCCTTAGGTCGTCCACTAAAATTGCAGTGACCAAAAAAGAAAGCTTCTAACCTTCTCCTCAGGCTAATCTGGAGGGGTTCTTGATGTTCCTTAACACCCACTGAGTTAAAAAGGTAGCAAGAGGGGAAAAAGGGGGAAAAAAGGGAAAGCTGAAGTGGGAATAAGGGGCATTACACAAAAAGTGTGAACACATCAGTGGTGAGCGTGGAGGAGGATAGTGGGAAGGCAGAACCATGAAGGGGGGAATAAAGCACAGTACGTGAATTGTGGGTCCACAGGGTACTGGGACAGTTTGGCAACCAGAAGGTGGAGAGATGCATCATAGCAGGTCTTGGAGCCACTGGACATCTGTCCACCCAGCTGTAGAGCATGATAGGGATCTGTAGCAGCTTTCACTGTTCCTCTGCTGCGTGACAGGTGCTTGAGGCTTTTCAGAGAATTGAATGCCATCTACCTCCTTCTAACACCAAAAGGAATACCAAGCCCACGACAGCAGAATTAGTGTATTGCTCAGGTATCTCCACCAATGGTTGCCATGTGTGGGGAAGTGGCATCAGCATTAACCTTGCCATTTGGGAATCTAAAATGCTAGGGCCAAATCATCCCGCTGACTAACTACTGAGATGTATGGCTAAAAGCAGGAGTTGCTTGTATGGAGCAGTGCTTCAGGGGGTAGGTTTAGTGCTTCTGGTTCTCCCATGTGAACCAGTTCCTATGCCTGGCAAGTGAGGGGACCATGTGGGTCCACAGAGAGCCCAATTAGAGTGAAGAGAACCACCTATCCACCTATCTTTGCTGTTTCTCCATCTTTCCACCACCCATGATTCTCCCTAAAGGAAGAACACTACCAACAATTAAAGAGGACTGCAAACATCGAGTAGCCAGGGCCAAACTCCCTGTATTATGTCTCCCAGCTTCCTTCCCTACAAGGCGGATGAGTGTTATGGGACATGTAAAAATGCAGGCATGGACAGAATTTTGTCTAGCAGTTCATGCACATTAGTCTGTTCTAACCAGGCCATGCACAGGATCGGGGTGAGGTAGAAGGGTGTGGTGAGCTTGAAGGCATCACAACTGTGTGGGGAAGAGTTGGGGGAGAGGGGGGAGACTTTCGTTCACACAGGAGACTGCCAAGTGGTGCCACACCACCAGCGCAGGATCGTATTGCAAGGATTCACTCCTTCCAGCAGGTAAGGGCAGAGAATTAGCACAGCATAACTTGACAGTAGCACAGTCACTTGCTGCGGGAGAGGCAAGAGCTACTGTGGCCAGGGAGTGAGCACTGCCTCTGCTCCTGAGCTCTTGGGAAATAACAACATAAAAAAGAAGGAGCAAAGTAGTCTTCCCCTACCGATTCCAGCACCACCCGCCCCCTGCCACGAAATAGCCTGAATACCTTGGGTCCACAACAAGGAACTCCTGTTGTCAGCAAGGGAAGGGAAGTTCAGGGAGTGGTGGACAAGATAGGGGAAAGGGCCACATAGGAACATACCTCCCCCCCAAGGAAGGCTGTCTCATTCCAGACAGTCACAGCTGCCCTCCCTCATTTGCTATGAATGTTGGCTAATTAACTAATTATGTGAACATAGGGGACAGGGGCAGCAAAAGTGAATTAGAAAATGGGCTTGAAAAATAAAGAGGGCTGACTGAAAACCATGGTCAAGCGTGCATATATTTTTCAGTAGAGCCCGGTAAATAACAAGTGCTAGCCTGTCACGCACCAAGACCAAACTGGTATCCTTGTGCCAGTTGAAAATTAAAAACTGAATTGCTGCCTTTTTTTCCACTCACTTGGTGAGAGAGTGAGTGAGAGCCTGCCCACCCACTCAGCCCTTACATCAGACACTACAGCCAGCAATTTAAAAAATAACTGCAGTATACCAAAAAAAACCCATAAAAAAACTTTGTTTTTCAGTTTACAAAGCTGGATCTGACTCCCACTTCGACCTCCAATCCCCTGCCAGCTTTCACAAGTGCTACTAGCTGGCAGCAGGACTCCATGTACAGGACCAACTCCATAAAACTCCCACTCCTGTCTTCAGTGACCACACTGAAAATCTATGTTTTTGTGTTTAATTTGTACTCGTCTTTTAGTAACCAGCTTTAAAAAAAAAACAGCTCTTACAATATAAAAGCAGTAGTGCTAGCATGTTGCATAATCAGTGCTACTCTGAGCTACTCCTGCCCGCATTAAACAAACACCACAAAGACAATAAATTTTTTTGTGTGTAAATCAGTTTAGTTACCTTATATAATGCTCTGTCTGTGCACCACCATTCTGAACTCGTAATGTCTTCTCCCAAACTAAATTGATCACCGGAGAAGATATAAGTAGCTCCCAAGTCTAGTCAACACTAGACATTCCTGGAAAAGTTCCCCAAACCGGTAGCGGTCCTGTAACAGCGCCCTCTACTGACAACTGTGGCAAGCAGACAAAGCAACTGTAACAGACAGGGACTACTTTACATAAAACAGTTTTTTTTGTACTTTTAAGATTCTCATTAGTTTGTAGCTATATTTTAACTACTGACAAAAAAGTAAGCTAATTGCCCATTTTCTAAGTGCAATAATACCCTCCAGGGTGGCAGTATTGGGCAATACCGGACCTTCCAGGAGCTATAAGGCCCTTTGCTTGTGGCGCTGGGCCTCATTACACCCCTAGGTGGTCCAGTATTGCCCAAAACCACCCACCCTGCTGAGTATTATTGCTTACATGCAGAATTTACTGAACACTGGCAGCTGTGGACAGGGAGATGGGGGGAGGGTAGTGATGCTTAGTGCAGTTCGGCCTGTTGGAACAGAGGTCTATCCTCCACAGTGTCATGCAAGCAACACTTGCACATTTGAGCAGGCAGACAGTTGGGGGGAGGGCATGTTTAGTGAATATCTGAGCCTCCAATCAGAGGGCTGGAACAGCTAACACCTGTCAATGTTTTTAGCCCATTTGTTTGACAAGAAGCTGTCAGGAGAAAACCATTTCACCAGCTGATGGCTATAGTTGTGCTCTGTGAGGGAATGGATAAGGTTCAACATCCCTTGGGGGGAAAAAATGGTACTACATCCCCTAGAACTGTCCCTAGTAGGCAGCCCAGCTGATTACAAAGCCCCTCATAAAAACAAGGTTTCTCCCAGGAAAACTGACTGCCAGGGACGTTAACAAGCATAATAACATTCACCTACTGACCACACTAGCAAATGCTACATGAAAAGGATACACCCAGCAGTCCAAGTAATCCATTTAGGGAGGTAACAGTGATCAGTCAGCAATCAGTTACAGTTTCCTTGTTTTGGCCAAAGCAGAACTGATCAATTCTTTTAGTGCTCAACATTTGCCTGTGTCCAGGTGTTGAAATGCAATGTCTGCCCATGAAGGAGTGGATGCCTTAGACAAAGCCCTTACACAAAACCACCGGAGTTGGCCCATCCACCAGGTACCTTGGGGCAGGCAGGTTATAGTCAGGGTGCAGCAAAGGCAAGTTGTTCCCCTCCTGGACTGAGTGGCCTAATGATGAATCCTCTGCTCAATTTCTGGACCATCTGCTGTGGCTACTGTGTCATCGTAAACTTTGGGCATATGGAGGAATTGGTATTTTTAGGCTGGCCACTTCTCTTTTTCTACCATTGTTCTGGGGGTGGGGCAGAACTGGTGGATGGAGCTACTGAGTAGGGGACGTGTCCATAGAGTGCTCATCCACCATAGTCTTAGATGCCCCACAGTGAGTTTAGCTTCTGATATGGCCTTCACATTGGCAAGTTGCTCTGCCCAGATTCTCTGAACAAATTTGGCAGCTTCTCCCAGATCCATAAAGTCATGAAACAGCCCATTTCTTTCTATTTTGAGTGTGGCTGGGTGTACCGTCTTGTACCTGACTCCCAACTGCTGTAACACACGTCTAGTGTCCATGAAGGAGGCCCTTTTCTTGTAAGACAAGCAAAATAATCCTAATAGAAGGAAGTGCAATGACTGTGCCATAAAATCTGCCCCTTCTCCCTGGCCAGCACAAGAACTTTCTCCTTTACTGTGCACTGCAGAAAAAGAATGAGGATGCAATGGGGCATCTCACCATCTTTTAGCCTTGGTGCTAGGGATTGGTGAGCCTGTTGTATGTCAAGGGAGCAATTTCAGAGTCCCAGGGTGGTCCTCTTGGATATCCAGCTGCTTGAGGGTGCCCTCCTCATCAAATACTCAAATCTGCAGGTCCTCCATTTGGCTCTTCAGGGTAGTGATGGATTACTTTATCCCCAAGACCCCTGCCAGAATTTGCAGAAACATTTGCTTGGTAATTGGATCCACCATGCTCCCGACCGCTGCAGCTCTGTCGAACATTCTATCTGGTGAGGTGAACAAACTTTACTCTTGAGTTTTGACAGGACAAAAATTGTTCAAACTGCAATTCAATTATATTTTTCGTTTCAGCCAAAACTGGGGGAATGAAAAAAAAATCAAACAAGCTGAAAAACAGGTGGCAGGAAAGGAAAGCGAAAACAGTTTTTAGCTTGAGGGTAGGAGATGACAGATCAAGTGGCCATCTTGATCCAAGCCAAATCCCTGATATCCTGGTTTTCACTGAATCCTGGCTCTAATCCAGAATCTGTGATAGTGATGCTGCTATTCCTAACTATGTGATCCAGAAGGAAAATTGCGGCAAACGTAGAGGCACTATTGCCATCTATTCTAAATTTGATCTTCCCTGTGATGTTGTTTGCCGACCCCTCCTCTCGTGAACAACTCTTTTGTTGGCTATCTTCCCTTTCTTACTCCCTATATTTGTTGACGGCATGTATTTATATCCAAAAATCTAAACCAGATTCCATCTCAGCCTCAGCTTTACTCTTTCTTCCCTGGCCTACTCCAATGAACTCCTGCTTCTAGGGGACTTCAACCTTGATTGGCTCTCCCCCTCCTCCTCTATGGTCCATGCAACTGAGGTGTTAAATTTTACTCAGCTCATGAATTATCCTACCTTCCTCAACCATCGATGTTCCAATCACTATGTGTTAGACTGGGTTCTGTTTTCCCTATTCCCATTGCTGTGTGTCTGTTGGCACTCCTCAAGTCAAAATGGAAGATATTCTTAGTGTTATCCTGGTGTAATCTTAGAATCATCTTCTATATTTGGTTGAAGTCATCCTACAGTATGCTTGTCAGATGAAATATTTAATTTATATGACTCTGGGAATGACTTTGAAATAATCCTAATAATCCTAATAACTGTTATAGGTCGATATCAGGATGATTTCAGGATGCTATCAGGATTGATCTCCAGTGATGTGCAGAACTTATGGTCATTATTCAGCACATTGGATTGTAGGTATGCAATCCCTCCTCAAGGCATTACAGCTAGTGACCTACGTTGCTGAATAGGATGGGGGTGGGCATGGCCCAGGGTACTCATGTATATAGGGTATAGCTGTTATGCTCACTGGGAGTACCCTGAATATAAAGTTTATGGGTTCACTTGTCCTCCTCATGTAGATCCTGGACATGGGCACCTTTTGTGGGTGAACAGAACACATGGACAAGCACTTGACTTTCTTTACTTGGGTGTCATTCAAATTCATGGGGACAGTCCTCTGTTTCCAGGCCAGAGGAACACCATCATTCAGCTTCTATACAGTTCATTACAGTACTTCCAAAATCTTGTCCTGAACAACACCACCATGGCAGTAAATGTCCACTCCCGCACCCTTTGGCTTGTACTCCAACATTGTTCCTGGGCTCTCCTTGTACTTTCAACTTGGGGACATCATAGTTCCTGGGACTCCCTAGCCCCACCTTTACAAACCCTCACCCTAGTAATTAGATGTTATTCATCGATGCTCTTTTCCATTTAATATTTGCTAGATGATTTACTACTGGCATACTATGGTGGTGATCACACTTCAGGGAGTATGTTTACTTATGAAGGCAACAGGCTGGCATTCCCTGACTATACACCATCACCCTACCACTTTTGAAGCACCAGCCACTTTACTGGGCCAGTCTTGGAATATATGCCTCACTGAAACGGGCTGTCCAGGGCCTGCACTCTCGGGGTAGCATTTAGCAGACAGGCCACCAGGACTTGAGTTGAATTTTGGGGGATTCCTATCCCCTTTTTCTCCCCTTCCTCATCTTCCCAGAGAGATACTGTATATGTTTTAAAAAAATGCCAGCTGCACTCAGTTCAGTGGTGCCAGCTGATGGTGCACCGTAACACCACATGGGACACCTGGGTTCAAGATCTGACCTCAGCTCTGGAGGCATCACGTGCTGGCCCAGGGAACAAAGATGGTGAGTGGGAAGTGGGCAGGCTTTGATGATGTGAGTGACCATTGTTGTCAAGGCACAGGTCAGGAAGCATAGGAAAACCTGGAGCAATTGTATAATTCACCAGAAATAGTTATTTACAGTAGCAGTAACATAAAAAAATAAACTTGTTCAGTATAACTATTTACAAAGGCAAAATAAAAGTTTTCCTGCAGTCTCTGTGTCCGTTTTTCTTCTCCTTTATAAGTCTTTTCAACCCCCATTGTTAGCAAGCATCCTGTTTTTGTAAATATCAGGCAGAACAATTTGCATTAAGGTAACCTCTAGCTTTTTGCAGTCATCTCAAATTATAAATATATACTTTTCAACAGTAACACTATATATTTTCTAAACAAAAGCAATTCCAACATCAGTTACATTTCCACATATTGATTTGTATATATTTTTATATTAGCAGATCTTGATATGCAAGGGAGAAAAACAGACAGCAAGAGAAAACTGAGAAACAGTGAGAGGAAAAGAACTGCAAGCCTGTCAGGTTGATCAAGCCCGAAGTCTCACAGGAAAATATGGTTGCGCAACCAGACAGACAAATAAACAGGAAAGGACAGATCCTTGCATTTTAAACACTTTTTCTAACAACTGGGACAGGGTCCTATTCCACCCTGTCACAAACACGCTGCATCGCCCAGCATTCATCAGATGGATGCTGCTGCAGGGTGCTATTGGATGAGGCCTGGGGTGGAAAGAGGGCCACAAAACCAAGGAGAAAACCATGAAGATAACACATGAGGGCCCACCTTCCTAGATATCATGCAATGTCACAGAGACTTCCTTCCCCACAGAGATCTTGGCTGCTCCTTGGTACTCAGCAGTGTGAGGGCTGAGTGTCAGGGCCCTGCTGTGGAAAGGGTGGGGAATCCCTGGAGTAAAGGCAGCAGGGACTACAATTACACTGGAGGTTAAGTATGTGAGTGTGGAGGTGAATGGTATCTCTGATTGTTACATAAAGCCAAATGAAATTATGAATAAACTCATCAACACTAATGCAACACAGGAGTTGGGAGGGAGGGGTGAATTTAGGATTGGTCTGTGATGCAAATCCCTTAATTTGTTTCCTGAAAAATGCTTTATTTTTACCCTAAATACTTCATAGAGAACTGATTACCTTTTAACTGAATAACTAAGGGGTTTCAGCAATAAAATCCTCTTAATTGGAGTGCAGAAAGTAAGGGCTTTTGGCCCCTTACTCTTAATCCCTCAATACCCCAAATTAATTATATTTAACACTGCAATACTTCATATGAATTTAAAAAGTCCTTAATTTCCACTATATTACAAGTCTTTAAAATACCTTAATTGTATACATACTGATCTATGCCTGTTTTAAGGGTACATTAATGGGTTAAGCCTTAATATCCCCTTAATTCTTCCTAATTTGGAGCATGCAAATTAAAGATGTGTCACCCTTTACTCTTAATTAATACCTAAATGTAAGTATGTTTTATTACTTGATATTTTACTTCACTTAAATTTGTAAAATCCTTAAATTACACTGTACTGTGAATCTTACAAGTTCCGGAATTGTAATTAAAACATCCCTTAGTTTCAATGTTAAACAAATTATATTCCTTAAAATAAAGGTCTAGATGCTTTACTGCCATGAGAAGTTATGGCCTTTTGGGCAACAAGTATGTGCATTATGGATGTTTCAAAAAGCTCTGCCCGCATCCATGTTTTATTTACCCCTGCACTGTATTAGGTTTGGGTAAGGAAAGGTAAGATAAGATATTTAGTTTTAAATCGCACCCCATCCAAATGGCTCAGAGCACATCACAGAAGATAATATCATACACAATGAATACTTAAGTGGACCACAGTATTAATAGTATCAATAAATAACATTTCAAAAACACAGCATACATGTGCCAATTTTAACTATCCAGATTAAAAGCTAACTTAAATAAATGTTTTTTCGAACAATTTCTGAAACTCTCCACTGAGTTTGAACTACTCAGTTAGTACAGAAGTATAGATGGGAGTTCCATTAACACAGGGCTGCCACCACAAAGGCTGTTTTCCCCAGAAAGCTTCAGATAAGCCCTTGGGACAACCATAAACATACCTTCAGTGGAGCAGAGCAATTGATCAGGAGCATACCAGGCTATTAGTGCTTTAGGGTATTTGGGCCCCAATCTGTGCAGGGCCTTGTAAGTTAACAACAAGGTCTTGAAAGTGGTATGTCACTTAATAGGTAGCCAGTTTGGCTGCCGCAGAACAGGTGTTATGTAATCCAAGTAGGAAGCTCTTGAAATCAGCCTGGCTACTGAACTCTGCACCCACTGTAGGTGACCACCAACCTCAATGGTAGCCCTATGTAAAGAGCATTACAGTAGTCCAGTCTTGAGGTGAAGAAGGTATGTACCAGGGTCGCCAGTTCCTTGAGTCCTAGATAGGGATTGATCCGGGAGATATTTGTAGCTGAAAAAATCCACTGCAGACCATTGCAGACACCTGATGTTCAAGTGTCAAATCCATGTCCACAATGATTTCCAGATTCTTTACCCTACCCATATCCACCAACAGCATGCTTTTCAGGGATGGTACTCTGACACCTGCCAGTATGGGTGTCATTCCTCGAGGACCTGGTTCTACCTGTACTAGCTCCATCTTGGTTGGCTTCAAGATCAGCCAGCTAGAATTTATTCAATCTGCAATCTTCTGAAGGCACTACTCAAACACCAAAACCATAGTTAGCCTGTTGGGTGTAAAAGACAGGTATAGCCGAGTATCAGCTACATAGCAGTGAAAGTCAAGTCATACTACCTAATGACCCTCCCCAAAGATAGCAAAGACACCACAAATAACATAGATGACTGAACCAACCATTGAGGAACCCTACAGCTGGCCAGTCTCAGCTGTGATGAGAAAGTCCCCATCACAACCTTCTATGATATGCCAGTATGCAAGGAAGGAAGGACATAAACCAACTCAAAGTTGTTCTGGCAAGTTCCCCATATTCTGCAAGGTGTTCTGTGAACACCCCATGGTCCACGGTGTCAAACACTGATGAGAGATCAAGGAAAATGAGCATAGATCAACCAGGAACAGATTATTAAACATCCAAAGAGGTGCAGTCTAAGTGCTGTGGTGAGGCCAGAAACCCAACTGAAATGGGTCATAGATGTCAAAATTCTCTATGAGGGCCCCAAGCTGTACCACCACCACCTATTTCTTGATCACCTTCCTCGGAATGGGTACGTTTGAAACAGGTCTGTAGTTCACCAGCACCTCTGGTCCAATGATGGGTTCTTTAAAAAGGTCATAACACTGCCCATTTAAGGGAATCTGAAAAACAACCTTCCGAGAAGGAACACCAGACAATGCATGTGAAAGTTGGGGCCAGGGCCTCATGGCACCCTACCAGTTGGCCCTGGGACCAATTCACAGCAAGTGGGTTACAAACCTGAGACCACACCAATAACAACGTACACAGAAACTAGCTGAAACTCATCCCAAACCTATTTGGTGCCTTCCTGCTATTTTATGGGGGAGGCAGTATAGCGCAGTGGTTTAAGGCTCTGAGCTGCAAATCTGGAGACCTGGGTTTGAATCCCACAGCCCACACTTGCATATACTGTGTGACCCTGAGCAAGTCACTTAACTTCCCTGTGCTCCCAGATTGCACCTGTAAAAAAGCTTTCAGTTTAGTGTGTCTCACCTGGTTAAACAATTGAAAAAAAAAAAAAAAAACTGTTGGCCCCCTGACAGGCCTCCAGAAAGTACACCCATTCTGAGGGAGACCCCTCTGTTCAGGAAGAACTGGTGGACTTTGTCAGCTTATTCTAGAGACAACTCCTCTCTGGATCATAGGCAGGCAGGATGAATCAGCCTGCTCACAGTGCAGAAGAGTTGGGATGGTTGATTCTAACCTGAGGCAATAACTTGTGAAAGGAACGCTGCCTTTCTCAGGACTACTTCTGTCTCGTAGTCCCTATAATGAGACCTAAGAGCCATGCTGTCATCCACTGAATGGAACCTCCTAAAGGAATGCTTCAGCCTTTGCCTTGTTTCCTTCATCTGATGGAACTCATTATTATACCACAGCAAACTGTGGCAGAAGATCAGTGGTGATACCTAAATGGGTGTGCTGGAGTCCATTGTCATCAAAATGGCCAAATTATAGACCTTACTGGCATCCACCGAACCTCTGTCACATGCTGCTTCCATGGCCAAGATACCCAGTATGCCTAGGAGCTTACCAGGCTCCAGATTTCATAATGGGTGATACCAGATCATCTCTGCCAGGGGAGTCATTTCACAAGGGCCCCAGCTAGGAATGGCACAACAAAGTGATCTGACCATCCCACTGGATCCACTTCATCATCATTTGATATCCACTCCCTGCAGGAAAACAAGGTGCAAGGCATGGCCGTTTCCATGGGTGGCAGTGGAAATTGTCTGTGTGAAGCCCAGCGAATCCATAAGATGAAGGAACTGCGGAGCAGATTGCAAGGATTCATCATTGACCCAAACAATGAAGTCCCCCAATATAATAAGATTGGAGACAAAGTTGACAGTGAAGTCTGCAAGTTCCTTTAGAAATTCCTAGTCCCTTCACAGAGTGTGATAGACTAGGAGTATTTTACACTTCATACTTGCCACATCCTTCACAGCTACATATACAAATGACCTCATCTCCTTCACAGTGAGGGCTGTCAGGACTAGACAGATCTTAAACAGATGGTCCCCTGCATCCTTCCCCCACCAATGCTCCTGTCTTGGCCAGTCTACTACTGAATATCCATCAGGGATAGCTGCCTCCAGAACAGGCCAGAGTCATCCCCCAACCAGGTCTCGGTAAGACATATCTGGTCCCTAGGGAAATCTGTGATCCAATCCAAAATTACAGAGGTCTTATTCTTAAAGGCTCCTTAGTCCTTTATCTGGCTAGTATTTCTACAAATAGTGGAAGGCTTCCTCAGGAGATTCAGAAGTATTTGCAACCCTATTACAACTTATCTTGGCAGGGGGGGTAGACTCAAGGGAGACATGAGGAAGTACTTCTTCACAGAAAGAGTGGTAGATACCTGAAACAGCCTCCCAGCAGAGGTGGTGGGGTCAAAAACTGTAGCAGGGTTCAAGAATGCATGGGATAAGCACAAAGGAACCTTAGTGGTAAGGCAAGGGGGGATTAGAGCCCAAGATCAAGTAGCGTCTTTGGTAATACAGTATGTAGGGGAAAAATGGGAAGACTAGATGAGCCAAGCAATCCTCATCTGCCGTCAAATTCTGTTTCTGTGGGTACTGTAGCTGATATTGAATGCCCAAGTCCTGGAAAGTCTTCATCATGGCTGTGAATTCTTTCCTTTTCACTGCCAGTTCAGGGGAATAGTAACTGAGTAGGAGCATTCAGTGGCCTTCCCATAGCAGTGGACTTTTTTTCCCCCTAGCAAGATCCAGGATCCATTCCTTCTCTGGGAACCTAAGCAACTTTGCCAGCATTGGTCTTGGTCTGTCCCTCTGCCTTGGGGGGATGCCAGGATCCTGTGTGCCCTCTTAATTTCCAGCAGGGTCCTCTAAGTGAAACATAGAAACATAGAATCTGACTGCAAATAAGGACTGCTTGGCCCACCTAGTCTGCCCATTTCCCTAACTAATGGATAAGCCTCAGATCCTAGTTAACCAATAGCCCACTTTCTCCTACCCTCCACTAGAATTGCCTTATGTCTGTCCCATGCATTCTTGAATTTCCACCACTGTTTTTGACTCCACTACCTCCTCAGAAAGAAGAAGAAGAAGAATCAGCATTTATATAGTGCTTTTCATACATCCAAAGCGCTTTACAAGCAATGCTAGACTGGTAGTGAAGTGACTGAATGTGTGGTGGCGGCCATATCGCACATCATCACCCACACACAGCCTGGATAATTGTATGAACCAGTTTATGGGAAGGGGAATGTTGGCCAGGACACCGGGAATGTTCCCTACTCTTTGTGAAGAGTGCCCAGGGTTCTTTTACTTCCACCTGGACACCCACCAGGACAACACCAGGATGGGTAGAAGGGACCTCGGTTTAATGTCTCATCCGAAGGACGGCACACCCCAGCAGTACAGCACCCCCCAATACTGCACTCAGATGCCAGCGATTTTTAGGTGCAAGTCCAATCCCGGTGTGGGACGAGAACCCACAACCTTCTGGTCCAGAGGCAGATGTGCTACCAACTGAGCCACGCTGACACCCTTCCATGGCCGTTCCATGTATCCACAACCCACTCTGTGAAAAAATACTGTACTTCCTCACATTACCTCTGAGCCGTCCCCCCTCTGTCTTCAAATTGTGCCCCCTTGTTCTTGCACATCTCTTTTTTTGAAAGATGCTACCCTTTTGGACTTTGTTGATTCCCTTGAGGTACTTGAAAGTTTCTATCATGTCCCCCCTCTCCCTTCTTTCCTCGAGGGTATACATATTAAACTCCTTTAATCACTCTTCGTATGTCTTCTGGTGCAGACCTTCTACCATTTTAGTTGCCCTCCTCTGGACAGCTCCCATCCTGTCTATGTTCTTGCGGAGATGTGGTCTCCAGAACTGCACGCAGTGCTCCAGATGGGGTTTCACCTACTGTCTGTGCAGAGGGATAACAACATCCTGTTTTCTACTGGTGATGCCTCTCCCTATGCATCCCAGTATCCCCCCAGCCCTCCTTACTGCCTTCTCACATTGCTTGCCCACTTTTATGTCATCTGATATGACTACCCCCAGGTCCCTTTCCATTTTTGTTGTTGTTAGTATCTCACCCCCCATTGTGTACTCTTCCCCTGGGTTTTTGTTTCCCAGGTGCATTATTTTACACTTCTTTGGATTGAATCTAAGCTGCCATACACTTGACCATTCCTCCAACCTTGCCAAGTCCCTTTTTATCCTTTCCATCCCTTAGAAGAAATGAACCTGGGAGTCATCGTTAGTGACTCCCTTAAACAATCAAACCAGTGTAACAAAGTGTATTTCATATTTTAGGAAGCTCTCTCTGAAGAAAGGAAGCCGAGTCAGTTCTCTACACCCCCTCAGGCAGCCCCATAATACAAATGTAGTTTCTTTGGTTCCTGTTCTCTGTGTCTTCTGTTCTCTGTGTCTTCTGCTCTGTGCCGTAGGAGCCCCACTATCTTTTCCAGCTCTCGGATTCAAGCTTCATATTTGGAGTCCTTTTCACTGATATAGGAAAGAAAGGTGTCAGTATTTCACTGCTTGTGCTGCAGGCTCTGCACATCTTCCTGTAATTTGGCTACTGCTGTTTTAAAGGATAATATTTCTGTGAGCACTTGTTGGAACATCTCCTTGAGGACAGCCCCATCGTTGGCTGTCAAGGGGACTGTCATCAGAGCTGGTGTGGTGGCCATCAATCTGTTCAGTTGGGTAGTCTGAGGCTGAGTTTCACTTCATGTTTGCTCCATGTCCACACTTTCTAATAACTTAAGCTTCCAGATTTCATTAGAGAAGAGGGTACTCTAAAGAAATATTTTGATCTTAGTAGGCTTCCAATAGTCTGGAATCAGGATTTTATTGGATTAAGTTCAAGGCTATGCAGAGCTATGAATTAGCTGTCCATATCATTGCATGGCTTGCGCATGTGCCCCACACCTCAGCATCCTATTAGCCTTACTATAGGCCTGGTTGCACTGGCTTGATTGTTTGAGGGAGTCACTAATTATGACTCCCAGGTTCCTTTCTTCTGCTGCATTGCTCAGTTTTACCCCTCCTATCCAATACTCTGTCCTGGGATTATTGTTCCCTAGGTGCATAACTTTGTACTTGTTGGTGTTGCATTTCAACTGTCAAACCTTAGACCACCTCTTTAGTCTCTGTAGATCCCTCCTCATCTTTCTGATCCCTTCATCACACTTTACCCTACCACAGAGCTTTGTGTCATCTTTGAAAAGACACAACTTGCCCAAGATGCCATCTCCAATGTCACTCATGAACATATTAAGAGGACAGGATCCAGGGAAGACCCCTGTGGCACCCCACCCTTGACCTCCCACTATTCTGACTTGATGCCCTTTACCACCACCCATTGCTGTCTCTCCTTCTACCGGTTTCCCACCTATGATGAAGTGCTTGCAAAGCGAAGCACCTGGGTATCAGGACATGCCAGAAGAGGCCCATCAGCATGGCACATTTTGTCCTTTTTGTGCTCTATTTGTGATGGTTATCAGCCTAATGCACTTAAAGTTCAAGCATTGTAACACTGGGTTGTTGCACTTGTTTATCTAAATAACTAATTTTCAGTCTGATCAACTGCAATCCTTGCATATCCCTTTATTTTTGGCTATGTGCCAATAAAGTCATTGGAGTGTAAACATTTCTGCTTTTAACAATTGGATAAACACTGATTAATAACATGACAGCTAGTGTTTTGCACCCCTAATTGTGCTTCATCTGAATTTGTGTTTAATTGTTATGTTCTTCTGTGTTAGTTCAAAAGTTATACACCCATACCACTTTTTTGCTGGACTCTTCTGCAAAGTCATCAATGAGTTATTGCTTTCTTGGTGGTTGGGTAAGTGCCATACACTCAAAAGGGTTAGTTTTAATGCACAAAAAATTATGTGATGATAGAAAACAAGATTAGAATTGTGATTTCAATAAAGGTCTTCTTCCAAAATTATCCAGAAAACTGTAATCATACAGTAGTCATTGGGAATCTGCAAGCACATTTCCTGCAGTACTGTTTGATGTATTTAGTGCTTACTGTCTTAGACGTAATGCTAAATGAGGCTATGGCTCAAGATAATCATTTTTCTTTCAGTAATTCAGTAGTTTCTGATGTAGTTTCTTTGACCATCTAACAAATTCAAACCATGTATTCAAACAGGAAACCCAAACTTTCATATCGATCATTCATGCAGAAATATGTTAAAAAGGCACTGAAAAGTCTTTTCCCTCTACCAAATGACCAGGGCTAGCCCTCTGACCAACACCCCTGTGAGTCCCCTAACTTCCATTCCCTTCCCTGCTTTCCAGTCATGTAGAAAAACTGCTGGTTTCCCACTAGCCCTCCTCTCCATCCCCCACCCTATTGTTTCCAGCTCACCTCCTGAACTTGCCCCCAACTAATGCCTCAAAGTCCAGGAAGATGGAGCCCTGCTCTTGACACAAGTAGTCTATGATGTGGGGCAACAATATTAGCTTCAGTCTGATCACTCAGTTCCTCTGCCCAATCATAAAGCAAGCACACTGCTGGCACACAGTGTTTTGAGTCATCAGATACTGCAAGTCTAATTAAGTATTCATGACCATAGTGAGGCTCCTGATTGGCTACTGGATCGGTCACTAATACCTTGGAAATTACCAGTCTGGCTCCCAAATGATGCTGTGCAGTATGCAACATCTTAACTGTAAGACATGCTCGTACCTTACTGCTAGCACCACACTGCTAAAACTACAAAAGTAAGGAAAAAACTGCTAAAACATAAGTTGTTATTGCGTTTAGACTTACAGTATACAGTATTTGCAATACAAACCTTGAAACCAGACATTTCCTTAGATTTATGACTGGCTGGAGGGGGGGTGTCTCTTGGCTGCGCTTTAGGCCACCCATTCCCCCAACTGGTCGTTAATCCCTCAAAAATGACTAGCTTCTCTGTCATTATTGATTAAGTGCTATAAAAGAATAAAATCCTAGCTTCAGCACTAGGGGGATGGAAGGGGAATGCAGTCTGCCTTCTGTCATTAAGTAATGATAGGCAGACTGTAACAGAGAACCACACTGGAGATTATCAATGTAAAAAGCCACCTTTTACTCGTTTCAATGTATGATCCAATTTTCTATCCATATCCTGTATAATTTTTGGACCACATATTTCATTGCTTTCTCCATCAGTTTTCCATGTGATATGTTGGCAAGGGCCTTGCTGAAGTTCAGATAGACTAGATCTGCTACACAACCCCTAGTTACAGTACCTCCCAGTCACCTCTTTAAAGAAGGCAATTGGGCTGGTTTGGCAGTGTTTATCTTTTGTGAAGCCATATTGTGTGCTAAAGAACATATTATTCTGTTTAAGTATTAAACCTTTATATTTTTTTTGTAACTGACTCAAGCACTTTGACTTTTCTGTGTTCCAAGACAAGGCTCACAGGTCTGTAATTACCTGGGTCTGACCTCACCCCTTCTTGAATAGGGGGCAGCATTGTTAATTTTCCACCTCTTTGGCGCTATATCTATCTGTATGAAGTCCCTCAAGATTTCATCCAGGATCCAAGCCTAAACCCCTTTTAATGTTACTGTTACTCCCAGTTGGATACCATCCAGAGCCTGGAATTCTCCCTGATGATCATCCTCTGAATTCTTATACTCTAATTCATGCATCATCTACACTGAATTTGCTCAGCCTGTGCATTGTGTACAATGTCATACCCTGATGGCTATGATCACTAGCTGACAACTAACACAATGTAGTGAGTTAGTGCCTCTGCCATCCCCTCTGCCCTCATAAATGTTTTCCACCATCACCAATAATAATTGGCCCCATCTTATTACTAACTCCCTTTTTGTACTATGTTTTGAAAAGGGTTTATTGTTCCTCTCATCACTGGCACAATCCTGTCTTCCAATTCTGCATTGTAGTGGTATTCAGATTCTGCTCTGTGGGTTCTGAGCACCCTCCAATGTATAACCATGCTGTCCATCCGTCGCATCCATCCCCCATCCGAACAAACCTGTATGTCAGATCTCTGGTCTAATTTTAGGGATCTGAGGTTGGATGGGGTCACATGTCTTTATTTGAGGGTTGGATCTTTGGATCTGACACTTCGATAGCTGTTATTCAACCATTGGATCCCTGATCCAACTGTCTGATCCATCAGATCCTATGGTACCAAGCAGATCTGTTCTTGGGATCAGAGGAGATTGGCTTCATGGACAGATGCCACCCATATTCAATGGCATCTAACATCTGGTAAAAGCAGTTGCATCTGCTGGTATCCGGCCCCAGCAGTAGAAACAAAGAATATAGAATTTGATGGCAGATAAGGACCGCTTGACTCACCTAGTCTGCCCATTTCCCTACCTAATGGATAAGCTGCAGATCCTAGTTAACCAACAGCCTACTTCCTCCTACCCCCCACTAGAATTGCCTTATGTCTATCCCATGCATTCTTGAATTCTCCCACTGTTTTTGACTCTATGACCTCCTCAGGAAGGCCATTCCATGCATCTACAACCCTCTCTGTGAATAAATACTTCCTCACGTTACCTCTGAGCCGTCCCCCCTCTATCTTCAAATTGTGCCCCCTTGTTCTTGCACATCTCTTTTTCTGAAAGATGCTACCCTCTTGGACTTTGTTGATTCCCTTGAGGTATTTGAAAGTTTCTATGATGTTCCCCCTCTCCCTCCTTTCCTCAAGGCTATACATCTTAAGCTCCTTTAATCTTTCTTCATATGTCTTCTGGTGTGCAGACCCTGCATCATTTTGGTTTCCCTCCTCTGAACAGCCTCCACCCTGTCTATGTCTTTGCAGAGATGGGGTCTCCAGAACTGTACACAGTACTCCAGATGTAGTCTTACCAACTGTCTGTACAGAGGGCAAACAACATCCTGTTTTCTACTGGTAAGGCCTGTCCCTATGCATCCCAATATCCCCCCCAGCCCTCCTTACTGCCTTCTCACATTGCTGGCCCACCTTTAGGTCATCTGCTATGACTACCCCCAGGTCCCTTTCCATTTTTGTTGTTGTCAGTATCTCACCCCCCATTGTGTACTCTTCCCCTGGGTTTTTGTTTCCCAGGTGCATCACTTTGCAGTTCTTTGGGTTAAATCTAAGCTGCCATTTATTTGACCATTCCTCCAATCTTGCCAAGTCCCTTTTCATCCTTTCCACCCCACCTTGTGTACCAACCCTGTTGCACATCTTTGTGTCATCTGCAAAGAGACATACTTTTCCTTCCAGTCCATCTGCAATGTCACTTCTAAAGACATTAAAAGTACCGGCTCCAGTACTGAACCCTGCGGTACCCCACTAGTAATCCCCCTTTCTTCATTGTGGACTCCATTTACTATTACCCGCTGTGTCCTATTGTCCAGCCAGTGTTTTACCCAGGCTACCACCCTGGGACCCACTCCCCGGCTGGCTAATTTGTTTATTAATCTTTTGTGCGGGACTGCGTCAGATGCCTTGCTAAAGTCTAGGTAGGCCATGTCCACAGCACCTCCCTGGTTTACTACTTTGGTCACCCAGCAAAGAAATCAATTAGATTTGTCTGACATGACCTTCCTGCTGTGAATCCATGCTGGCTTGGGTCCTGTGCCCCATATCAATCCCCCTATCCAGAGTGCTTCTATTGACTGGATTAGGTATCTCCCCCTGCTTTTCCATTGTGGATACTGAGCAGAAGTATTCATTCAGTAGCCCTGCTTTTTCACTGTCACTCTCTGCCCAACCACATTCCTCTTTATTCAGACTCGGTATCCCTGCCTTAGTCTTTCTTTGCTCACTAATGTACCTATAAATGGTTTTATCCACCTTCTTAACCGAGTTGGCTATCTTTTCCTTGGTTTGGGCCTTTGCTATTCTGACTGTCTTCTCCGCTTCCTTCTGCTTTAACTGGTACAGTTCTCTCTCCTGCTCCTTCTGTGTTTCCTTTTACTTCCTGAATGCTATCTTTTTCTCCCTTACCTTCCCCGCCTCTTCTTTTGAGAACCATAGTGTTTTTTTCTTTCATTTTGATTTTTTTATTTGCTTCACACAATGGCTTGTTGCCTCTGTGATGGCGGTTTTGATGTTTCCCCATTGTTGCTCCACCCCACCTTCTTGCCTGTTTGCTAGTGCTTTTCTGAGGCACTCTCCCATTTTGACAAAATCAGCCCTCCTGAAGTCCAGTACCTTCACTTTTTTGTGGCTTGACGCTACAGCTAAGTTTATCATGAACCACTCTGTTTGATGGTCGCTTGTTCTCAGATGGCTACCCACTTCAAGATCAGAGATCCTCTCTCTGTCCCCATTTGAGAGTACCAGATCTAAGATTGCTCACTCCCGAGTGGGTTCCAAAACTAGCTGTTTGAGGCATTCTCCCTGTAGGGCATCAAGAATGGCCCTGCTCTTGGATGTGGCTGCAGCAAAGGTGCTCCAGTTAACATCTGGAATATTCAGATCCCCCATCAGCAATATCTTCCCTTTCTCTGACATCCCAAGGATGCCTTCTGTCATTTCCTTGTCCATTTCCTACCCCTGAGACAGGGGTCTGTATACAACCCCTGTGTGGAGCCATTTCCAGTCTCCAGGGTGACCCACAGTGCCTTCTTTCCTCCCTTTTTACCCTTTAGTTCTGTTGCTTTGATCCCTTCTCTTACATAGAGAGCTACTCCTCCTCCTCCTCTTCTTCCCTCCCTGTCCCTCCTGTAGATTGTGTACCCTGGTATGTTGACATCCCAGTCATGGTTCTCTGTGTACCATATTTCTGTGACTGCCACGATATCCAGGCATTCCTCTTCCATCAAGGTCACCATTTCAGGGAGCTTTTTACCTAGCCTATAGGCATTGGAACTCATTACCCTCCATTTTTTTATGGCTTTATTTCTTTTTGCCCCATCCCTGTCCTTACTGCCTTTGTCTTTTTCTCCATTTACCCCTGCCCTTCTCCCTATCAACTGCTCTGTTTTGGTGTTTACCTCACTAACTACCCTGATTTGTTTGGGGAGGGGGCTAGGATTTCCCTTCTCCTTTTCAGTACCTTTCCAAGCACCACTATTGCATTGGTCTATGCAATCATAGTCCTGCCCCCCCACCCCCCGCTGTAATTATTATGCTCTGCTTACCGGGCCCTGTCTCTGGAATTCTTCCAATCAGTTTATAAAATAGACCCTGAAAATCCTTTTACCTCATTGGTTAAAACATGTCACAGGACCATTAATTATTCATATACAACAATACACCTTAACACTATAACACAGTACATGACTTGAAAGAGATAGTGATATGTTCAGGTAGACTTTAACAAACCATAATATTTAGTCACAGTCCAGCTTGTATTTCCCATTAGTTCTGTATTTCTCCTCCCCATTATTTATTACTAAGGTCATTTGTATGAAAACAGGATTTCTGCTCCTGAAGATTTCATCTATTACTGCTGCTTTCTTCCTACCTGAAGTCATAGAGCACTGCTTGTGACCTCACAGTTACTTCCATGGTAAGAGACTGTGATGTCACAACAGATGATTATGACTTGGAGTAGGGAATCAGCTATAGAGGCAGATGAACTCAAAATAAATTCTAAGGGACAGCAAACATATTTTCATACTCATTTCCTTAGTAATAAATTATGGGGAGGAGAAATAAATAAAATATTAATAGAATACAAGTAGAATTGTACCTAATTATTATGTTTTTTAAAGTTTTCTTTGAGGCATCATTAGTTCTTTAAGGCAAGCCTACAAAAAGTGCAGTTAACCAAGGGTAGGTGAGTGGGAAGAGAATCATTATAAATCAGCACATATTTGCACAGCGTACTTATTCACCAATGACATGGCCCCAACCACATTAAGGCATGGGGGGGGGGTCCCTTTCACAGGGGCTACCATACTTTCAATTCATCTTCTAACATTAGCCTGAGTTCCAAGCAGCAAGACTAATTGGGTGCCTATTACAAGACCCTGAAAGGTCAGGCAAGAGGTGGTCATCATCAGGCCACTCCCTGCACTTCCATCTGCCTCACTACATTCCTTTCTTACTCAATAACCAGGTGTTGAAGTGTGTGCACAGAATTTCATTGTTCATGTCTTCAGTGGCAGAAATCACGTTCAACAAATGAGTCCAGGATATATTATTCAGGCTATGCACTGGAGTTCACCCCTCAGCCTCTAGAGATGCCCCCATACCATTATCACAAGCCATAGAGGAACTTGTCCATCCTTCAGGAGGACATAAAGGCACAAATGGAAAACAGGGTCATCAGCTTGTGCCCATACCAGAATAGAATCTGGGATTCTACTGCTGATATTTCCTAATACTGAAAAAAACAACAGGAATCCATCAAATCCATGATCTTTAGGCAGGTAAACAGCATATTGCCCACAAAAGTTTTCACATGCTGTCTTTGTGGTCACTTCTTCCACTGCTGTATCAAAGAGACTAGATATGTGCACTGGATACGTGCACTGGACATGTAATAAGCTTATCTGCACATAAAATCTGTAAATAGCAGACATGCATATGGCTTGTCTAGAGCAAATCAAAACGAGGGAACCACACCCAAATGAGGCCCCCGGATAAAGGGAATCATTCCTGAAGCAACGGGGCAACTTTGTGGCTAACAGTTTTCTGGATTGTACACCAAGCATGGAGCTTAGCTACAATAAAGTTGTTATTTTGAACACAACTTCTTGGGAGTCTCTTTTGGGTGAGGATCCTCTCCTTTTGATTTGCTCTGAATGTACAGGTTTGCAGCCTGTGGTAATCGGCACCTATCCTGCATCATAGCTCGCAGACTATACCCCTTCCTGGATTATTTGGTTTGTCTAGAGGGCCATCATTTTCAATTCCAGGTTTTTCCCTCTAGCTTTCCAATGCATAGCAAGCATTGACTAAATGCTTTGCAGTAGTAGTAATAGCCCTTCTTAAGAAGAAGAAGCTGCAAGTGTATCCTTATTTGGACTATAAGCTCCTGAAGGGATCCTCTGTAGATGTGAGGGCTCACACTCTGAACAGGATAAAGCAGCTACTGGATCAGGTAGGTCTCCTCATCTATGTGTTGAAGTCTAGCCTTTTCTCTTGCTAGAGATTACAGTTGCATCTGATGGCCAGTAAATGGTGAAACTCAATTTATTGGCAGAGCAAATAGAAATAAATGAAGCTGCCTATGTTATATCTGTGACCCTGACACGTTCAATATTATTCATGTGGAGTACCGTGATGTGGGTGGTCCCAGTTCTGAAAAGACTCCCATGAGGTCCTTATGCCACAGACATTTATAGAGGAGGAGATTCTCACAAAGGTCTACTGTTACTGGCTGTTACTGGTAATTATAAGTCTAATTAATTATTCATGAATTAAAGTAGCTCACAGATTGGCTGCCATGCTGATCTGTAATCTTTTAGAAATGCCCAGCATGACAGCAACACTCAGCAGATAGCACTCTCTATGGTGACAGCAGTGGAAGCAAAACAAGAAGTTTTTTCGGAGCTGCTGTCAGTGTAAAGTACCAGTAAGGAAGGCACTGTAGTAGTGATTGACATACAGAAAAACTTCACCTAACCGTAATCAGTGTATTATGCTTAGTTTAAGCTGCCACACCTCACCATCGCTCCAACCTGCCACCACGTCAGCATCACTCCACACGTTACAATGAACCAGTATCATCATGCAACAGTGTCAGAGTGTGCTGCAATGAAAAACAAGCATTTGTCAATGCCGAATGTTTGCTTGCTGGTATTAGCATTGGAAATGCAGGAGTTAGACAAATGCAGAGAAGGAATGGCACTGAAGTATTGAACTTCATGCCAACCCCACCTCCAACCTGCAGAGACAGACAGGCATGGGGGCATGCGTGTGGGCTGTCGCCCATAACGTTCATGCCATTTCACCTTACCCTATCCTGCAGACACTGACAAGTGTTGAGGTGTGCCTTGGGGTGTTCGGCTTTACAGTCACCCCACTCCATAAGGACATACGATGAAATGGGTGCAATATAGAATGGTGTGAACTGTGGGGCCAAAGAGTCCAAGGCACAGCTCGATGCCTGTCAGTGGTTGCAGGGTGTGGGGTGGGGTTGGAATGGCATGAGCATTATAGTTGGCAATCCAAAGGCACACCCCTGATGTCTTTCAGTCTGCACAGGGTGGGACATTATGGTTAGAAACCGTAATGGCCCAGGCATGTGTTGGTATTTGCAGTACACATTTTCAACATAGGCATTTGGGACCTCTTCTCATGAACAGTGGCACTCTGATTTGTCAATGTGTCCCGAAATTTGAGTTTCCACAGCGACCGTATCACTGTGCGCTAGATGTATGAAAACACAAATGGGGCAGGATGTGAAGAATGACAGCTGTACCATTCATAGGGAGGTGTGAAGAGATGGTAATGTTGAAAATCTGTAGTGAAAGTATTAAAAATGCTCAAACTTCTGAGCGTACGTGGAAACTGCGCAATGCAGCAATGTAACACAGTCATTTAGTGGAATTATTTCACCAAATTTTCAACATAGGCATTTTGTGATCTCTGCTCATTAACACTGTCACTATGATTTTCTTAATCTGTCCCAAACGTTGATTTCCCACAGCAACCGCGGTATTCTGCGCCAGATGTATAAACGCATATTTCAGGCAGGATGTGAAAAATGACAGCTGTACTGTTCATAAGGAGGTCTTAAAAAATGGCAATGTTGAAAATCTGGAGTGAAGATACTACACATTTGCGGAGTTACGAGGGTGCATGGAAACTGCATCATGCACGCTTGTAACAGTTATCTTATGGATATTTGTCACCAAATTTTCAACATAGGCATTTTAGGACCTCTGCTCATGAACAGAGTCACTGTGATTTTACATATGAACATACGAGTCTGCCAGCAGAGCACACCAACTGGTCTATGTAAGTCTGCCTGAGTGTGCAGCTTGCACTCTAGATTGCAGCTGCCACAGCCTCCTCCCCCTCAGTTCTTCCCCCACTTGACCCAGCCCCTGCCCCCTACTCTTCCTCTTCCTTTATCCCACTCCTCCTTAAAGCTATTGACTGTTCTACATGTTACCACACCCTCTGGCAGCACAGTCCAACTAGATACCACCCTCTCAGAGAAGTAATGCCTCCTCATTTCCCTCTTGAAATGTCCCCCTTTCAACCATAGTCCATGCCCGCTCGTCTCTGTTCTACTCCTCGGTTTAAACACCCCCTCGGTGTGAGGTTTAGTTACCCCCTCAGGTATTTAAATGCTTCAATCATACAGTATCCCCCCTATCCCTCCTCTCCTTCAGTGTGTACATGTTCAGGTCCTTCAGCCTAACTTCATATTTATTTCCTTCCATCCCCTTTAGCATTTTTGTTGCCTTCCTTTGCATCCCTTCCAGTAACTTTATATATCTACTCAGGTATGGCCTCCAGTATTGCACATAGTACTCTAGGTGCGGTCTGACCAATGATCTGTAGAGAGGTAGGATCACATCCCTGTGTCTGGATGAGAACCCCCTTGCGATGCATCCCAGCATCCTATTTGCCTTCACTGCTGCTCTCGTGCAGTGGGCTGAGTTGTTCATGCTTCCAGTTATCAAGACCCCTAGGTCCTTCTCCTCCTCTCTGATCCCCAACCAATAGTCTCTCTTCTGGTTCTTAGCCCTGAAGTGCATCACCTTACACTTCTTTGCATTGAATTCTAGCTGCCACTCCACCGACCATGTCTCTAGTTTGGTTAGGTCCCCCTGCAGTTTTCCTCATCCATCCTCTTTGTCCACCACTGCCCCCAAGTTGGTATAATGTGCAAACAGACTAACCTTGCTCCCCACTCCGTGTGCTATATCAGAGATAAAGGCCCAAATAGCACCTGGCCCAGCACTGACCCCTGCGGCACCCTGCTTGTCACTGCTCTGGGTACCAAGAGCTCCCCCACCACCACCACCCTCTGCACCCTCCCCTGGAACCAGTTCTCTATCCATTTAGTCAGCTTTTCCCCACCCCCCACTGCCATCAGCTTCCCTCCCCCCCAGTCTTCTATGAAGCACTGTATCAAAGGCCTTACTGAAGTCCAAGTACAGGACATGTACCGCATGGCCCCTGTCCAACTCCTTTGTCACCCAGTCACAATAGTCTGTTAGGCTGGTTTGACAAGACCTCCCTGAGAAGTACCCATGTTGCCGCCCATCTTGGAGACCATTACTGTCTAGGAATGCCATCAGCCTCTCCTTCAGTATCAGCTCCATAAGCTTACCCACTATGGACATGAGACTTACCGGCCAATAATTTCCTGGCTCCTCCCTATGCCCACTCTTGTGTATGGCCACAACATGGGCCACCCTCCAGTCCTGGGGCACACACCCCGTTTCAAGGGAGGTGTTGAACAGATCTGCCAGCAGCTCAGCCAACAGTTCTGCCATCTCCCTCAGCACCCTGGGGTGGATGGCATTGGGACTTGGTGCCTTGTCAACCCTTACTGCCCTCAGCCCCTCTAGCACCCTACTTCCTGTGATCACTTTGTCTGTCACCTCCTCCCCCCCCTTTCCCCACTGCCCCAGCCCATTCTGGTAGTGGGCCATCTCTCTCCTTAGTAAAAATGGAGCAGAAGTACTCATTTAGAATTTCTACTTGCTCCTCCTCCTTTTCCAGCCAATCCCTTCCCTGCTTTATTCTCATATTACGTTCCTTGCATTTCCTCTTTTCCCTGACATACCTAAAAAAGTCCTTTTCCCCTCCTTTTATGCCCTGTGCAGAACTTACTTGCCTGGAGGCCTTAGCTTTTCTCACCCTCCTGGCAACCTCCCTTGACCAGCCCCCGAAAGCCTCCTTATCCTCTGCCTTCCCTGTTCTTCTGTACTTCCAGTATGCAGCTGTCTTTACCCTCACCCCCTGCAGCACTTCCTTGTTCAGCCAGCATGGTTTCTTGCCTTTTCCCTTCTTACTTCTGCCCTGGTGCAGGCTACTGTGGCCTCTGTTAGCCCAGTCTTTATGAGTCCCCACTATTGTTCTGCATCCATCCCCAGCTTTATATCCTGGAGTCTTCCTTGCAGTATTGCTCCCATCCCCCCAAAGTCCACCCTAATAAAGTCCACCACCTTAGTGCCCGTGGCTCCTGTCTCCCTGCCCAGTGTGACAAGCCACACTGTTTGGTGGTCACTACCTGCTAGTGGGTTCTCCACCCTTACCTCCCTCACCACCTCCCCATTTGCCAGTACTAGGTCCAGAGTGCTACCAAGCCTTGTAGGCCCACTTACCAATTGCATGAGAAGGCCATCCTGGAATGCATCAAGGAGTACCTGGTACTGCTATTGATGGGGTGCTCCAGTCAACCCGTGGTAGGTTAAATTCCCCTACTATCATGACACTCCCCCTTCTACACACCCTCCTTATCTGCTCTGCCAATTCCCCATCAAGTTCCCTGGATTGGGCTGGTGGTCTGTACACCACTCCCAGCCTCAACTTTCTGCCCTTGGAGTGCAGGAGCTGCACCCAAAGTGCCTCTGTCCTCTTTGTCTTCTCCCTCATCCCTTATGCATTTAATCCCTTCCCTCACATAGAGTGACCCCCCTCTTCCAACCCCCCGGTCCCTTCTGTATATCCTGTATTCCAGGATTGTCAAACCCCAGTCATGGTACTCTGTGGCCCAGGTCTCTGTCACTGCAGCAATGTCCACCTTCCCTTCTGAAAGGAGCGCCTGAAGCTCTGCAGTTTTGTTCCCCAGGCTTCTTGCTTTCAGAGAGACCACCTTCCACCTGTACCCCTCCTTCTCCTCACTCTTCTCCTCCTTGGCCTGTGTCCCTCCTCCTTGTAGTCTGCACCCTTTCTCCTCCTTATTCTTACCAGGTGGTGGTGCCTTCTGTGATACATGCAGACCATTCTGCCTGCCCCCTCCCAGGGTTACTACGCCTCCACCTTTACCTATATCTAGGGGGGTAAGCTTATTAGGCTCCCCTGTCTGGACCTTTCTACTAACCTCATTCTTTTGGCCACCCCTCCTCACTAGTTTAAATCCACCTTAGTAGAGATATACCCCTCTAATCCTGCCTTTAATACTCCCCTTCCTGTTCAAGTGTACCGTGTCCCCCGCATACAAGTCACTATTTCCCCAGACCCTACCCCAGTTAGTCACTAACCCATAATTTTTGGTGTGGCACCAATCCCTCTCTCCCTTGTTGAATTCCTCAATCCTACACTTCCTCCCCATGCTTGCACATGGTACGGGAAGTAACTCCAAGAATGCCACTGACTCCCCAACCCCCTCACACTGCTTGCCCAACTACTCAAACCTCCCCCTCACAACTTCCACAGTCTCCCCCGCCAAGTCATTTGTACCCACGTGGAACAGTAAATGAGGTTTCTTCCTCCTCCCCTCGCTGCACACTTGAGCAGTGCCTGCACTGCCCCTCCTGCAGTCAACCCGGGGATAGCTTTCAGCCACATATTGCCCTCCCCATGAATCTCCTCTTCCCCCGCCAAGTCGTTTGTACCCACATGGAACAGTAAATGAGGTTTCTTCCTCCCCCCCCACTGCACACTTGAGCAGTGCCTGCACTGCCCCTCCTGCAGTCAACCTGGGGATAGCTTTCACCCACATATTGCTGTGCCTTCCCCCCTTCTGCCCCATCTCACCCCTTTCAGTATACAATCCCCTAGGATGAGTACCCCCTGTCCCTTATCCCCTTTCCCTTCTAATGCCCCTTCCACCATCCAAGTATTCAATCTTCCCTGCCCCTTATCCCCGCCAGCTGCACCCTCTGTGACTTCTGTTCCCTACTTGTTCCCCTCCATGCCGCCCCTGGTCCCACCCCTGCTCCCTCCCTACCCACAGCCATCTGCTCTCTCCCCTGGTACTCCTCGTGGTCTCTTCCTCCCCCATCAGGAGGCCCTTCCCTCACCTCGGGCACCCCCTCCCTTGTCCTCTCTTTTCTGCTAGTGCCTCTGATATTGGGGTCGGTTCAGTCCCTAGTTGTTCTTCCTCCGTCCCCCTTGCCATCCCCTATCCCCCAGCCAGGATGCCTACCATACTCATCTGCCCTGCATTTAGACCTCCTAACCTCCACAGTTCCGCCCTTAAACTAGCCAGTCATCTACAGACCATACACCCCCCCATCCTCCAAGTTCAGTCCAGGATCATGGCGGACCCACACCCTGTACACCCCACCACCCTTCCAAAGATGCCCACCCTACTGACATGTGGCACCTGCCCCATTTTGGCCCCCATCTTATGTTACGGGCTCTTACTTCCAGGTTCTGTACCATACTACAGCTGTTAGGCCCCTATTTGCTCAAATTCCTGTCCCCCCCCACACACATGCTAGTCCCCCTACTGGACCCTTGCTGACCGGGGTATTTCAGTCTCAAATCTCATCTGTTAGATACTGTATTACTGCAGCAATCCTAAAGCCTCCTTGTCTGTTTTGCACCCCTCAGCTACCATACTTTTTGTTCTCAGCTCTCATATAGTTTCACTTAGCCCACTTAGAAATCCTATTGCACTCCAAGTATTATTCAGCTCAGTTAGAGAAATAAACAGAACAAATAAATATAAATTATTACAACAATCATAACAGTATGGCTCAGTATTTAGCTCAGTTAGAGAAATAAACAGAACAACTAAATCTGTATTATTACAACATTCCTCAAAGTATCCGATCATTGTGTTGTCTCCACCCTAGAGACCCTGCTGTAATATAGGACCACAGAGGATCCTGGGTGGAGGGTGGCAACTCTAAAGTCCTGGCAGAGCTCCATTGAGTTCACTCACTCCCCTGTCTCTCACTTGTTCATTCTGTTTCTCCTGGTGCTGCAGGCTGCACTTTTGTACTGGGCTCCTGCCTGCGTTGGCACCTTTTTCTCTCCACAAAGAAATCAGCAGCAGTTCCAACAGAGCTCTGTTGAGCTCGCTCACTCCCACCTCTCTCCCTCACTCATTCTGTTTCTCCTAGCGCTGCAGGCTGTCCTTTTGTACTGGGCTCCTGCCTGCATTGGCACCTTTTTCTGCCCACAAAGAAATCTGCAGCAGTCACAACAGAGCTCCATTGAGTTCGCTCACTCCCCCTCTCTCCCTCACTCATTCTGTTTCTCCTAACGCAGCAGGCTGTCCTTTTGTACTGGGCTCCTGCCTTCATTGGCATCTTTTTTTGCCCACAGAGAAGTTCACAGCTGTCCTGACAGAGCTCCATTGAGCTTGCTCACTCCCCCTGTCTTACTCATTCCTTCTATTTCTCCCAGCGCTGCAGGCTGCCCTTTTGTACTGGGCTCCTACCTGCATTGGCGTCTTTTTCTGCCCACAGAGAAATCCGCAGCAATCCCAACAGAGCTCCACTGAGCTCGCTCACTCCCCCTCCCTCACTCGCTTGTTCTGTTTCTCCCAGTGCTGCAGGCTCCCCTTTTGTACTGGACTCCTGCCTGTGTTGGTGCCTTTTTCTGCCCACAAAGAAATCTGCTGCAGTCCTGACAGAGCTCCACTGAGCTCGCTCCCTCTCCCTCTCTCGCTCGCTTGTTCTGTTTCTTGCAGTGCTGCAGGCTGCCCTTTTGTACTGGGCTCCTGCCTGTGTTGGTACCTTTTTCTGCCCACAAAGAAATCTGCAGCAGTTCTGACAGAGCTCAGTTGAGCTCCATCACTCCCCCTTTTCTTACTCGCTCGATCCTAATCTGTCCCAAACACTGATTTCCGACAGCGACTGCAGTATTCTGCGCCAGAAGCGTGAAAACACATTTCAGCCAGGATGTGAAAAATGACAGCTGTACTGTTCATAAGGAGGTGTGAAAAAAATGCCAGTGTTGAAAATCTGGCATGAAATTATTACAAATTTGCAAAGTTACATGGGTGCGTGGAAACAGTGCAATGCACGCTTGCAACACAGTCATTTTATGGACTTTTGTCACCAAAATGTCAACACAGGCATTTTAGGACCTCTGCTCATGAACAGTGTCACTGTCATTTTCTTAATCTGTCCCAAACACTGATTTCCCACAGCGACCACGCTATTCTGCACCGGAAGTACGAAAACACATTTTGGCCAGTATGTGAAAACTGACAGCTGCACTGTTCATAAGGAGGTGTGAAAAAATGCCAGTGTTGAAAATCTGGCATAAAAATATTACAGATTTGCAAAGTTACAAGGGTGCGTGGAAACTGCACAATGCACACTTGTAACACAGTCATTTTATGAACTTTTGTCACCAAATTTTCAACATAGGCATTTTAGGACCTCTGCTCATGAGCAGTGTCGCTGTCATTTTCTCAATCTATCTCAAAAACTGATTTCCCACTGCGACCACACTATTCTGCGCCGGAAGTGCAAAAACACGTTTTGGCCAGGATGCGTAAAATGACAGCTGTACTGTTCATAATGTGTGTGTGGAAAATGTCAGTGTCAAAACCTGGACTGAAAATATTACAGATTCACAGTTATGAGCATGCATGGAAACTGCACAATGCACGCTCATAAAACAGTCATTTTTTGGATTTTTTCACCAAATTTGCAACATAGACCTTTTGAGAGCCCACCTCATGAACAGTGGCACTGCCATTTCATTATTCAGTCCAAAAAGGTGATTCCATGCAGTGACCATGAAATCGCCTTTTGGGACTGAATAATGCCATGACAGTGACTGAATTCATGAAGAGGGGTCCCAGTAACCCCATGTTGAAAATTTGGTGCCAAAATTCCCCAAAAAGACCGAAATATGCACCAAAATTGAAAAAAACCTATTCATGCCATTATACAGCTTACCGGCATTTCTTCAGTTCGCGGTAGGCTTTGAAGAGAGCAAATGTACTCCCGGTCCACCAAAGATCATCGCGCTGGACTCCAGAGGTAAGTATGGGGTGAGGGGGGTGGGGAGGCAGGGTGCAGAGGTGGGTGGGTTGGGGGAGTGGTCAGCGGACTCTACGAGGGACCGTTTTCTGTTTTACAGGATAAAGGGGAAAAACACATCACGGGACAGTTTTTTTTTTTCAGGTACTTTTGGCACGCTGTCACCAGAATTTTTTTGGGGGATGTAGCCAACGGGGAATTAGGCACTTGCCTGCACACATACCAAGTTGGGGGGAGAGCCGAGGGGATTGGGCACCCCTCAGCACAGAACAAAGTTTTGGGGCAGGACATTATGCCGACGGGGAGTGGGCTCCCCTGTTGGCAAATTTACTGGGTAGGGTGGGGTCTGAAGCTGACGGGGATTGGGCCTCCCGTTGGCAAAGAAGGACTGTGGGGGGACTCAGGGGGATTGGGCACCCCCTTGGCACACAACAAATGGGGGAAGGGGGTCACAGTATGCCGATGGGGAGTGAGCTCCCCTGTCAGCAAATGAACTAGCAGGGTCACCACAGCAAGGTACTGCCATGCAATGACAGGTCACTCCCTCATTGCAGTGGAATGTCTGATGCTGCAATGACGAGGCGGCCCCTGATTGCAGTGGCAAAAACCTTTCAACTTGTTACCACTTTTACAGTACCAGTGTCATCAAGACACTGGGCCTGCATTGGTTCACCAGTGCCAAGCCCCCAAATGCAGTGTTGGCTGCCAGAGTGCTGCACCTGCACAACGCGCGTCCCTCCTAAGCTGCTGCATAATTTTTCTTGCACATCCATGCAAGCAAACATGAAAAAATAGAAAAACCTTTTTAAAAAGTGTCATTCTTGTGATTAGACTTATAACTGCAATAATGACCCCACAACCCATCATTTCCAATAATGACCGGATGGTGGGGGTTGACCCTCAGCTGTGCCTCAGGCCACCTTCCCCCCAGCCACTCATTAATCTACAGAAAATGACCCACTGTTCAGTAATTATTGCTAAATAATAAACTTCTATTCAGGGTATTCAAAAGATACTACTAAGCAGTGGGTAGCACTATACACTCCCACATCAGGGATCCATGCTCAAATACAAGCCCAGGTAGCCATTCTGGTGACCCCAAGGGCTGCATAGGTGCTGCTATGTAGTTATACTCCTTAACAGGGAAGGATGGCGTTGTATCCTGCTCCTCCTACAATCCCTGCAGTGTGCTAGGTAACTTACATCTCCAGCAGGAACATGTTAGTGTGAGCGAGGCCACCTGGAGGGTAGGACTGACATCAGAGAGGAGGGCAGGATCAGAAAATCAAAATACTGACAGCAAGCCACAGGATGATTTCCCAGTCATCGCAGCCCCTGTACCACCTAATGGGCCCTGAGGACATTTATTCACATTCATGAGGTGGTGACACCTTCCTCCTGTGACACCACCACTGACTCCGTGGGGGACCTCTACCCAGGTAAGTCCCTGATATGGTGGGTGACTGAATAGGAGGGAGAGCGGCTGCATGGGAGGGAAAAAAGTAATGTGGAAAAAAAAAAAAGACTACTAAGCATCTCCATTTCCTACCTTGTGTGATACTCTTAACACATTACCTTCAATAGCTTCATGTATAAAGTCCAAACCATCCAGCCACTTAATCTGATGCAAAATGGCCACCCAACTGAGAATGAGTTAAATACTATGATCACATGCAGTACATATTATTGACATATGAAAATTGTTTTGGTAGAGTTCCTGTACCAGATTAGAATCATGTGCATTATATACAATCATGGAATATTCTAAGGGATTCAATTATAGCAGACTTCATACTCAGAACTAAAACTCTTGTCTGCAATTTTCAGTTTCTATAAATATTCCCAAGATCTTGTGATCCGCACAATATTTGCTCCATACCTGATGTATTTGTGGTTGTAGCTTGATTTGGTTGCAGTGATGATATCAACATTTTCGACTGAATTTGTGTACTCCAAGACAATGTTGCATTTGTTAATGTTATGTCTTCTTCTGCTGTGGTGGTGCTTATTATTAATGGTTTAGATGGTACTCTTAGTAGAGACACACTGTTTGGCAGACTGGCAATATGTCTTAATGATGATGCGTCTGGTTCTAGGGTGGTACTTGTATGAACAGCATCTTGTTTAATAATTTCAGTTATAGATCCTGAAGTTGTTTTATTTGTTGTGAAATGTATGATTGAAAAATCTTGGTGAGTAGTAGAAGCAGCAGCGATAGGTGTTGAACCAGTAACACCTGATGACACAGGATTGATCAATAGTGTGGTACTTGAATTCTGAGACTCTAATGTAAATGTTGTTGTGGTTGCTGAATGGCCAGAATAGTTTGTGGCAGTTGTCATTTGAGCATCTGGAATTTCTGCAATGATACAAAACATTTATTTGCTCTGTTCAAATAGACTGTATTTTCATAAATTAAAAAATCAAATCAAGTAAAAAATACACAGCTAAAATGCACTTGAAACATACACTAAATATAAAGAGCACAGCATCAAATTAATAAGAACATATAAACTGGGATATACACACATCACAGCAGCATGTTTGTCAATCTAATAACTAAGCCAGTATACAGTACTTATACATTATTCCGTATCATTTCCTTTTGCCACTGCCTTTCCATTTAATTCTTAATGCAAATACACCAAGCCCAAAGGCAGTAAAGCACTGCTAGGAATCAAGACAAATTTTAGTTTGCCATCTACTGAGATTCCAGTAAACCCAACTATTGGAGCCATAGGGACGGCTTTTCAAATAGGTTGTGGATGCAGCAAGCCCCTGGTACACTGAACAAATGGTGCAAGAGACTTTTGACACCTGCCTGATGCAGAATGCAGTTTTCAGTCCCCGGCATCAAGGGGCAAAAGTTAGACCAGCTCCCCCGGTCTAACTTTGTGCAGATCGGGGACCCTTTTCATGGGGCTTGTGCCAATGCTGATTGGCATAAGCTGCTGTAAATTGTGTAAAATATTGTAACTTCACCTGAGGTACTAAAATCAGGTGTAGAGTGTGGCAAACTGTTTGGTGCAGCTGAGCCAAACACTGTGGTGGGCGCAGGGATTGACGCAAGCCCCGTGTCCGCCTTTGAAAATCCAGCCCACAGCCTCTTTCTGTCTTGTTAAGTTACGGCAAGGACAATGAAATAATGAACATATCAATAGATATTTGCCTTGGTATTGTAAGGATTGATTATTTATGATACTGAATTTCAAACAGAATAAATATAAGGAAACAATGACTTCCAGGGGAATTATTTCATAAGGGGGTTTTGATGACCCAATAAACCATTAGAGCAAATATCCAGTGGTTTATACAAGTCAACAAAACCCAGAGATAAAATGATTTAATTGTAACTTATTGTTTCCCATTGTTTATTTGACATAAGACACGGTGTTTGATATGTTTTGCTAGTTGGTGAATCATAGATGCCGTGTCCTGCTGTCACTCAGTAAACTGGGGTTCTGCACTGAACATACACACATCAATAATTCATTCTTGTGGTGTCTCATATGTGAATTACAAGTGCATAGTAATTCCCACTTGTCAGATCACAATAGTGAATTGCAAGGGATGTTTTCTATGACTTATAGGGTCACTATTAATATATACCATGTATTATATATTAATATAGAATAATTTTTTGCAAAAAAAATGTGCTAATGCACCACTTAGGGTTAAGACTAAAGTGACAAAGGTAGGGAAATGTGGTTTTAGGGTTTCCAACCCTAAAACTGCCCCTACACCTGAAGCATATCAGGGGTAGAGTCTTTCTTGGGGTGGTCAACCCTAAATCTCAACCCATTGTATACACTCCTGAAACATACACACCTGTGTCCATCATATCTGAGCTTTCTTGCTACCACAATGGAGTGAGCTTTAGGATTGACAACCCCAAGAAAAACTCAACCCCTGATTTGCTTCAGTTGTGTTTGTGGGAGAGGGGGCTTATGGTTGGAAACCATAAAAACCACATTTTCCTACATTTATTGCTTTATTCTTAATCCTAAATGGTGCATTAATGCAGTTTTTTGCAAAGAATTGTATTACTTTTTGAAATATTATAATCATATCCTCATTTGCCTGTGGGAGCTTGTTCCAAATATGCTTATTTTAACAAATCACACTCCAGAGGGCCACTCCAGGATCACTGTAGGTGCAACAGAGGTTTCCAGGAAACCCTTTATCACATTATAGTACAATGTTCCTTTTACAACTACTCACATGATCAAACCATAAAAAGTTTCCTACAAAATATGCTAATATGGACTGTGACCCTTCATCCTTATGCATCCTATGATTAAGGATGAAACTGATTTAATATCTAGATTTCTTGTCTCTGTGATAAACTATTAAAGAAAACACTCTCTTGTACTTTAAATTCAATGCTTTCTATGTCTACTGTGTCTCTGTTCTAATGTCAGGCAACATTGTCTATCTGTGGCTGCTATTTTGTGCTAATATGGATATTGTATGTAATGCTATTAGGAATGCCTTACATATTTGTTTGTTTATTTAATTATACCTTTGTAATGTCCAACATTTTAATGTTTTGGAAGAACAATAAACCATTACTACTACTACTGCATGTGGGAGAGCACAGGGCCCTCCAAGCCCTGCGCTCCCATCCTTCCATAGATGCAGACATGTGTGTTGCTGTGGAAGCGCAGGGCCCAGAGGGCCCTGCACTTGTGTTTGTAGCAAATCAGCAACCAAATTGTCAGCATAGCCTTTTTATTACCCCACCTCATAAACCCAGCACTGAAAATTTCCAAATCTCTGCCAAAATGTTATTGCACTCCATTGGAACATCATTACATGTCACAGAAGTGAAAACACAGTTTGGCCAGGATTTGAAAAATGGCAGCTGTCACATTCATGAGGTGGTGTAAAAAATGACTATGCTGAAAATTTTGGGTAAAAATATTTTAAATTACCAAAGTTATGAGCGAGCGTAGCAAAATTTCAACAGATGCACATAATTTTGCCATTTTTATATATTTTGACCAGACATTTCAACATAGCCTTCCTTATGACCCTTCCTCATTAATCTCTTTTCACAAGTACAGTGAAAATGTTCAAAATCCCGTCTGAAAGGTGATTTCGCCAGGTGACCAGAAACTTGCATTTTGGGCCAGATTTGCATAACTCCACAACCTTTGTTCATAAGGTGGGGTCCTGAAAAGGCTGTGTTGAAAATTTGGTGTCACAATATGTAGAAATGGCAAAGTTATGCATCATAGCTGAAAACCCATTGGCATCAAAGCTGAAAACCCCATTGAAATACATTGATCTGAACTTTCCTTAGTATTTCATATTGCAGTCATCACTTCCAGCAGCAAGTCATGTCTTCAGTCAGAGAGTGGATCTTCACCCTGGGACCTGTTCAGGTGAGTAAGGGTGTATGGAGGGTTTGAGGGAGTGCAGGGTGGTGGGTGCACAGTGGGAAGTTGGATGGGGGCGTCAGATTGATGTGGGACCTTTATTTTAAAGGTTCAAAAAATACATTGAGGGACAGTTTTATTTATTACAGGGTAGTGAAATATGGGGATGGTAATTAGAGGGGGATGCCACTAGACACCATGGAAACCAAAAAATATAAGGTGACAGCAATCAGAGGGGTGGGGGTGCTACTAAACAACAGGGAAAGATTAAAACAAATATGGGGTACAGCAATGGGAGGGTGAAGGGTGCCACTAGACACCAGGGAAAGATGAAAAAATATAGGGACAGCAATCAGAGGGTTAGGTTGCCACTAGACACTAGGCAAACAATAAAAGATTTGGGAACTGTGATCAGATGTTGGGGGGGGGTACTGCTGGACACCAGGAAAAAAGAGGGATTTATATCTTGTGTTGAAATGAGAAAAAAAAAAACTAAGTCCAAAATCCTTTTTTCATTTGTAGGAATCCTTTTCTGTATCAAATGAATAACAAAATGAAAAAGGATCCCTTCATACAAAAATAGAACTGCCAACAAACTAAGTCCAAAATCTTTTTCCATAAGAAGGGATCCATTTTATTAAAACAAAAATATTATATGAAAAAGTATCCCTTCAAATGAAAAAAGAATCTGAAAAACAACTATGTCCAAAATGTTTTCCAATATGAAGGGATCATTTTTTGAATGAATGAAAAAGGCCATATGAAAAAAGTGGAAGTGAGTCACGAAAAAGGATTAAATACTGGAAAAAAAACACATTTGGGGGTAGTTTTTCCAACAGTTCTGATGAGCCAGATAGATGTCATTTTTGAAAAGAAAAAAAAATGGAAACAAGATAGTGGCAAATGAAAAAGGATTGGCCCCAAATAAAAAAAGGATCAGTTTTCGTTCCAAACATCTATACGGAAGTCCTTACTGAGCATGCTCAGAACCCAAAACTTTAAAAATGAATAACTCTGGAATGGATTAATATTTTTTTCACCAAACCAGTGAAAAGCACTATTGTGGGTCAGGCCCTTTGTACCCTGAAAATTCAGACAAAAATTCTATTCTAAGCCATCTGGACGCAAGACAATGACAAAAAGTCGCCAAAAAGAACACCACTTTTTTTTTTACATTTTTTCACTATCTGCCTCTTGGAATCTACACATCCAACCAGAATCAAACTTACAACATCGAGAGATCTACATGACAAGACCCCTCATTCAATCTTTTGTGCAAATCCGTTGAATGGTTATGAAGGTATTTAAGTGCAAAAACTGGAGCTTAATATTAAACTGCCTACTCAACCCTAAATATAGTGGTGCAACTATAATATTCAGATAAACCTACAACAGTTCATATATTAGCAACTATAAAAGATTCCACATCTAAAACTGAGCCTGTATATATTAAAGTAACAAATGCAAAGCCAGCAGTACAAATACTCAGACTATACAATAGATCCTCAGATTCTGACATGGTGATAGACACAGAAATATTTGAAGAATTTTAGAAAGCATGGGATCTAGGTAATGTTGTAATCACTGGAGACTTTAACTTACCAGATATTACTTGAGAGATAAGCCATGCAAAAAGCAGATCAGCAAAATAATTGATGGACTCAAGTGTACAATTAAATTTACAACAGATAATTAGCAAGACAACAAGGAAAGAATAAACTTAACCTGGTTCTTAAATCTCAAACCATTATTTATTTTTTATTTTTTCTGAAATTACTATTTATCCCCTCCTTACTGCCTGCTAGCCCCGACCCTTTGGGACATCCAGTGAGTCATCCTCCTACCACTCATTCACCAGGACTCACCTCTCACTCCTCCATGGAGCTTCGGTTTTCCCCCAGAGCAGGGATGAGGAGGGGTACAACACCCCGTAATCCTTCATCTCGTCAGGCCGAGAGGGTGGTCCTGGTGAGCAGGGCACATCGGAGGCATGCTCTGGGAAGTCTATTTTTCCGGAGCCAGCAGGCGTGTTTCCTCTTTTTCTTCCTCCCCCCACAGCGCGCAATCCCTGACGTCAAGGCAACAAGCGCTGATGTCTGCACTGTAAAGCGGCCGACCGTTTCCCTGCAAGTGGGGCTTGTAGTACTCCCAGCCTCCGGTGGGAGTCAGACAAGACAGCCTATTTTACCATTAAATCCTCCACATCCAGGATAACTGACATAACAGAAGTTTATTTATAACACAATGCAAACAATAAACAAAGTCAAAAAACAAACAAAAAAAATAATTGGGAAAAAGAATTGGATAACTTATTAGCTGAGGAAACACTGTGCAAGATCAAAACTAATATCATCAATATTTGTGACCAAAAATTTAAAAAAGCAATAAAAAAAAACCAGACTGAAATTGAATTGGCCTGAAATACAAACAAAAATAAATCTAAACAATCTTAGTTGTGGGAATTCACTTAAAAAGGAGAAAGCAATAGGCCCAATCAAAAAAAGGATTTGTCAATGCAGAATGTTTGCCACTTGCATTACTGTTTTACCGAGTCTTGTTTATACACATTTTCACTATATATTTACCGAGGATAGGCCAGATGAGATGCAACATTTCATTTTCAGTGGCGTCCTGCTTTTATACATTTTTATATTGTATTTACCTGGGATAGGCCAGTTGAAAGGCAACATCTATAGCTTTTATTTGGCTCCCACATTTTGATCCCAAATTTTCAACAGTCTTTTTATGACCTGACGTTATGTTCAAGACAGGTGGAATTTTTAAAATCTTATCTGAAAGGTGATTTTTCGGTGCAACTGCAAAATCAAGTGTTAGAAGGGATTTGAAAAATGACACCTGCCACATTCAAGAGGTGGAGTAACACAAGGGGAATGATCAACATTAGGGGCCAACATCTTCAACAAGCATTTGTCAATGCCGAATGTTGCTTGCTTGTATGTGCTGTTTAGGTATTTGGAAGTGACAGTTTCATGCCTTCCTCCCAAGACATCCACTGTGTCTTTCCACTCAGTATTCACAGAAGAGTGGGAGGGGTAAGGGCCACAGCAGTACAGCAGTTGCCAAGGGGGTGAAGAGGTGGACAAAAGAGTCCTGCAGGAGCTCACTAAATTGAAAGTAGACAAAGCGATGGAACCAGATTGCATACGCCCAAGGATATTAACAGAACTACGAAGGGAGATAGCAGTACCTCTGGCAGCCATGTTCACTGAATCATTCAACATGAGTGAATTGGAGGAGGGCACATGCGATCCCTCTACACAAGTCCAGCAGCAGGGAGGAGGCAGGGAACAATAGGCCATTCAGCCTCACCTCAGTAGTGGGGAAGATCATGGAGACATTGCTTAAAGAAAGGATAGTGGGGCATCTAGATGCCATCGGAACCCAGGACCATAGACAACATGGATTCACAGTGGGGACATCATGTCAGATAAATCTGGTTGATTTATTTGACTGGGTGACAAAGGAAGTGAATCAGGGTGGGGCAGTGGACAATGCTTACCTTGATTTCAGCAAAGCCTTTGACACCATCCCATATAGGAGGCTGATAAACTAGCTAGGTAGCAGCCAGCCTGGTGGCACAGAGGGCTGAGGCGTTGAACGCCACACCTCGCTCCACGCCGGCGACCCAGGTTCGGGAGCGGACTCAGGTAGCCGGTGGGTCGGCCGGGGGGAGTTAGGCTTGAGCGTCCGATGACAGCTCGCCTACTCCGGGGTGGGATTTGGCACAGTCGGCTGCCTTGACCCGAGCAGAGGCTCGAGGAAATACAAGCCCTTGCAGGGATTGGCTGGTTGGCCGTCGAGCAGTGCGGACGTCGACGTACGCGTCATGACGTCAGGGGGTGATCGCAGTCTGCTCGGGGAGGGAGAAACAGGAAAAAAGAGCCTGCCTCGTCCGGGAGGAAGCGAGGACCTGGGACGTGCCCTCGATTTGCCCGTGCCCACTCGGCAGTCCACGGGGCCGATGAAACACTAAGTTACGGGGGTTGTCCCCTACCTCGTCCCCGCCCGGGGGGTAAGCTCGGCTCCATGGGGCTTGTGGACTGTGCACATAGGGTTTCGCAGTGGGATGTTCAAGGGGTCATCGCTAAGTGTCAAAGGAGGCAGGCTGAGGGAGGAGGATAAACTACGATTTCAAAAAAAAAAAACTAGCTGGGTAGGCTTGACATGGGGGAAAGGGTGGCAAACTGGGTTAGAACCTGGCTAACAGACAGGAGGCAGAGAGTGGTGGTAAATGGTATGCAGTCTAGGGAGAGGGGCCGACCAGTGGAGTGCTGCAGGGATCGGTCCTGGGGCCAGTTCTGTTCAATGTCTTCATTAGTAATATTGCTATACATCTGAAGGAATTTTTTCACCAAATTTTCAACATAGCCATTTTAAGACCTCTGCTCATGAACAGTGTCACTGTGATTTTCTTAATTTGTCCCTAGACATTGATTTCAAGATACCGACCGCGCCCATTGTGCGCTACATGGTGGAAACACGTTTGGGTGAGATGAAAAATGACAGCTGTATTACTCATAAGAAGGTGTGGTAAATGGCAATGTTGAAAATCTGGAGTGAAAATATTGAAATTTCGCGAACTTATGAGCCCGCGAGAACTCGCGCGAACGACGCTTAAAACTAGAATTTTTGATTTATACCACCAACATGGGGTTTTGGACCCTTCATGAATGATGTCACTGTCATGGCGGTATTCGCGGGGTGATTTCGCAGTCACTGCGCGAAATCACCTTCGGGCTTGTAATAACACCATGACAGTGACATCATTCATGAGAAGGGGTCCTAAAACCCCATGTTGAAAATTTGGCAAAAATTCCCAAAATGCCTGGAGATATGCAACAAAGTTGAAACCCCTATCTAGCCCATTATACAGCTACCGCATTTCAGTTCGTAGTCGGCTTTGAAGAGTGCAGACGTGTTCCCGTCCACCAAGATCATCACACCGGAGTCCGGAGGTAAGTATGGGGTGAGGGAGGGTGTGGGAGGCTGGGTGCACAGTGGGTGGGTGCGGGTTGTGGAGGGGTTGGGAGATGCGCCAGCGGGACGTTTTGTTTTCCAGGTTTTAAAGAAAAAAAAGGCGTTGTGGGATGTTTTCCACGCTGGGGTGGGCCTCAGCGTGGCACAAGGATGGGGGGTACCAGCCACCGGGATTGGCCACCCCGCCGGCCAGTGACTGCTTGCCACGCTGGGATGGCCCCAGCTGGGCACCTACCACGGGAGGGACGAGCTCAGCTGACAGGGATTGGGCACCCTGTCAGCTATACAGTGCATGCAGGTGCGCCTGTGTGTGGGGAGCTACGCTCTTATCACTGCTCACTGAAGCTTAGCTTCCCTTTCAATCAGGATGCCACTGCATTTTGGAGCTGCACAGACAGCTCCAAAATGCATTGGGCTTACAGGCCGTGACCTGACAGCTCACTGACTGAATTGGAGAACGAGGTGACACACCTCCGAAATCTCCGATGATGGCACTATGTTTCTTGCACATGCGTGCAAGCAACATAAAAATGAAGTTACTGTATGTGTAAATGTTGGAACAATTCAACATATCTTCATAACTTAGTTGTTTTTTTCACATTTTGATTCCAAATTTTCAAGATAGTCTTTTTATGACCACTAATTCTCAACATGACAAGTTTCATTTATAAAACAGTGGCTGAAACATAATTTTCTGGAACAAGTGTTAAAACACAGTTTGGCCAGCATTTGAAAAATTACAGCGGCCGCGTTCATGAGGTGGTGTGAAAATAATTGGCTATGTTGAAATTTTGGGGTCAAAATATTGAAAATTACCAAAATTATGAGTTGTGCATTGAAAAATTGCAATGCATATACACTAATATCTTAGTTGCTTTTGTAATATTTTTACCTCAGTTGTTCAGCATAGTCTATTTATGACCCATCTCATGAACAAGGGTGGAGAAAATGGTCGAATCCTGTCTGAAAGGTTATTTCTTGCCACATGTGTGAAAACACATTTTGGCCAGGATTTGAAAAATGATAGCTATCACATTCGAGAGGTGTTGTGAAAAAAATGGCTATGTTGAACATTTGGGGTCAAAATATTGAAAATTTTGAAAGTTACAAGTGTAATTTGAATAATTTCAGTGTGCACTCATATCTTTATTGTTTTTTAATGCTTTTACCCCAAATTTTCAACATAGCTTTCTTCTGACCCCATTTCACGTACGAGGGAGGAGAATTTTTCAAATCACGCCCGAAAGGTGATTTCTTTTTGTGGTGACAATGAAATCCTCTTTCTGGACAAATCTGCATAATTTCACCATCCTTGTTCATGGGTCCCAAAAACGTCATGTTGAAAATTTGGGGGACAAATAGAAAAAAATGACCAAGTTATAAGGACAAGTTCAAAACTTATTGAAATACACTGAACTGCATACCTGATTTTCTCAGTTCCTGGTCCGGTGTTGAAGAGTGAATCATAGAATCATAGAAATTTCATGGTAGAAAAGGACCCTTCCGGCCCATCTAGTCTGCACACACTTGTCTCCAGTCAAGAGAGGATTACAACATTGGACCCCTGGTAGGTAAGTAAGGGGTTGGGAAGTGTGGGGTGGTGGGCGCTGAGTGGGAGGGTAAGGTGGAGGGAGAGTAACAGTGGTGGTGGGCCAATGGAGGCAACAGACATTGCTGGACAATTTTCATTTTTACAGGATATATATATATATATATATTTTATTTATTTATTTGTATTTATTTAGCTTTTGTTAACTGGGTAAGTGCACTAGCCATAAAATGACTATTTTCAGGCATAACCCGGGACAGTACAGACATGCAGAAACTTAACAGGATAACAATTTATAAGTGCTTTACATACAATGAGCTACAGAGGATACAATATATCGGAAGATACAAAGTAAAGTGCTTTACATACAATGAGTTAAAATGGATACAGTATATCACAGACATACGGAGTAGACCATTCATATGTTCATAGGTCCCTACCTATGCAATGACTAGAGAGGACTTCGAACAATAAATTATCAGGTGACATATCATATAAACAGAACAAGGTACACAAAAACAAAAATAGGTAATACAAAAGGAAGAAATAACCATTGAGAGCAGGGGATGTCATTAAGTAAAAGGTCAGTAAGTGAGGAAAAGGGGAGCAAGCCATGAAATTAGATCATATGAGTATATGTAAGTGTAAGGGAGATGCCTGCAGTGCAAGATTATATATGGGCAGGGAAAGGGAGCCGGGACAGGCTAAGGCAGTAAGAGGGTTATATAGCGGTGAGGAAATATTATTGTATGGCAAGAGACATCAGTCATTTAGGTAGGGTGAAAGCAGGAACAGGTATCAGCAATCAAGCAATCAGCAGATTTGAGCGCAATTTTCTCTTAAAGCATGTATCTCTCTCTCTCTCTCTCTCTATATATATATATATATATATAGTTATGAAAGGTGTTTTTTTTTTTATTCCAGGTAATGACACTGGGGACTGAGCATGCTAGTGTCAGGGTTATGTTCGGTGGCACTGGAGGTGGTCTCCTCGGTGTTGCACTGTGAAAAAGGGCAGGGTGGGGGATACTAACCAGCACCAGAGACTGGGCACCCTGGTGTCATAAAATTAACAAGGAAAGGGTGAGAGGGATGGGAAACAGCTTTGTTTATTTCAGGTACTGACACTGGTGATTAGGCACCCCAGTGCTGATGTTATATTTGGCGGCACCGGGGCTCCACAATGTTGCATGGTGAAAATGGGGGGGTGGCTGGCCGGCACAAGCAATTGGGTGCCCCAGTGATGGAAAATTAAGAAGGAAGAGGTGGGAGGGATTACTTTTACATTGGGGGGAGGACCACTGCATGCTGATCATGACACTGACAAGCTCTGCATGCTGGGTGGCATTAAGCAGATCAAAGGAAGAGCTGTCCTAAAATTTGGGCATCTCTTTTCTTTGAATTATATGACATTTCCACCCAGCAAGACTAGAAAAGTGTTATTATAGTCTGGCTGATGTTTGCTCTAACACTGTTGAGTCCCTTGCAGACTGCCCTGCATTGGACTGACAGAGACACAACCGTTCAAAATCCACTATCATACCAATATGTTCACTTTGTACAAGTGCAAGGGCAAACACAAAAAAACAGTGCAATTCTAACAGACCCAAAGCAGTTAGCTGATGAATTTAATCGCTGTTTTTGTATAGTCTATACAAAGTACAATAGACCTTAAGCTGTCATAAATAAAAAAGCTAGATGAACAGATTATCATACAAGAGCAGAAAATTGAATCAAAAATCAAGAAGTTAAGGGACCATACTGTAGCTCTCCAGGCTCTGATAAAATTTAACCCACAATGCTTAAAATCTTGAGCAACGGCATCCTAAAGCTTATTGCCATATTGTATAAACCTACTCAAACTGTGTCATGATGATAACCATGCCTGTACCCGCTCTGTCCTTGAACTTCCACATGCTGTAACAAACAATGTATACAAATGTTCTCTTTTTGTCTTGCTCTTTCTCTATATTACTAGTATTGTTATCCTGGGTCACCCCTGAAAAAGGGACCTTCAGGGCCCAGTGGGCCTACCCGGTCACCAAAATTTAATAAATAATAAATAAATAAATAAAATAAATAAAGACTCCATTGGCACAGGTGAAGTCCCAAAAGACTGGAGACTAGTGAAAGTTATTTCCATCTTCAGAAAATGCAGCAAATGTGATATCTAAAATTACCATCTAATAAGTCTGACCTCCGTTCCCTGCAAAACTGTGGAATCTGTTTTGGCTGACAGGATAAAAGAGCACATAAATAACACAAATAATAATGAGAATGAACAGCATTGACTTCTAACTGGGAGATCATGCCTAACTAACCTATGAACATACGAACATACAAAATTGCCAGCAGGTAAAGGCCTTATGGTCTATCAAGTCTGCTTGATTGTGCAGCTTGCAGCCCTTATACTGCAGCTGTCCCTCCCTCCCCCTCCTCCAGTGACCTTCCCTTACTCCTGTCCCATCCCTCTTTGAAGCAGCCCACTGGTCTACAGGATACCACTTCCTCTGGCAATGGGTTCCACCCAGACACTACCCTCTCCGAAAAAAAGTGTCTCCTCATTTCCCTCCTGAACCTTCCCCTTCCAATCTCAGATAGTGCACTCGAGTGTCCCTCCCCTTCCCCCTCCTTAATTTGAAAAGCCCCCCCATGCCAGTCTTATTTATTCCCTCAAGGTACTTGAAGGTTTCAATCATGTCCCCATACCTCTCCTCTCCTATGTTTCTAAGAAAGAGTGATCAATGTCCTTGACAGTAATATCCCAGTGGACATTATATGCATAGACCTTTGTAAAGTATTTGATTGCGTGCTACACTGGGCCATTATAGACAAAATGGTGGGACTGGAAATAAACACAAATATCATCAACTGGGTCATAGATTGGTTCAATAATAGAATACAAGTGGTGTCTATAAATGGTAAGCAGCTAAGGGGAGATCTACAGGCTTTATATAATTTACCTCATGTCTAAGATGAATTTTTCTTTTAAACAATGTAACCGAAACACAAGAGGCCAACCCTTTTCAGCTAAAAGGAAACTTAAAAATCACACCTAGAAAACATTTTTTTCACAGAGGGCTAGATATTCAAAGTGGTTGTGCCTGGCGCAGCTGAGCTGCAGCAACACAACCCCAGAAATGCGCCCCTGGGCAATATTCAAAGGAGGGAATTGTGCATCGCAATTCACAATGCGCCGGGGTGCAAAGATAATGTATGCGGCACATCTCCAAGGGGCATGCCAATGCAAATGTAGCACATCCCTATATTCAGCCTGGGATGTGCAGTGCATATCCTAGCACAACACTGAGATGTGCCGCATACCAGTGCACAAAGTTGAGCCCAAAATATAAGGCTCAAATGGTAGCCACCCACAGGCGAGCTGCCATACTGCAAGGTACAGCACAGCAGCTGTCAGCCGTGGGTGGCCTCTCCTCAACACTGTACACAAGCATGCGATACTGTCCCTGGTAGTCCAATGGTATCCCCCACCCCTCCCAGAGCTCCAATCTCTGAAAACTAAACATTGAATAATTCCCTGGTAGTCTAGTGGTACCCCCTCCCCTCATCATGCCCATAACCCTGATCACCTGTAAATTCTTTGGAAATAACTCCTGGTGGTCCAGTGACACCCCCCACCCACAGAGGTCCCTTGCCCACCAGGGCCCCCCATCATCGGCAGGCAGCAGAAAACCCCACCCATATGACTCGGTGGCTCGCCAGTGACAGCTTACAGTACAGTGCAAGCCCATTGGTCCATACTATGGACCAATGGGCTTGTATACCACACTGTAATAGTCATTCACAAATATGTGAATGAATGACTTCATTCACATATTTGTGAATGACTATTACAGTATGCAATGCAAGCCCGTTGGTCCACAGTGTGGGCCAATGGTCTTGCAGCTGTACTGTAACCTGTCATTTGGCAGACAGCCACGGAGGTATATGGGTGGGTTTGCTGCTGCCCGCCGATGATGGGGGGGAGCTGGGTGGACAGGAGGTCCTGTGTGGGTAGGGGGGTGCCACTGGACCACTGGGGGGTTATTTCCAATGAGTTTATGGGTAATCTGGGTTACTGGCAGGGAGGGAGTACCACTAGACTACCTGGGATATAGAATTATATTAGTTATGGTGATCAGTGTTCCGGGATGGGAAGGGGGTACCACTAAACTACCAGTGAATTATTCAATGTTTATGTTTCAGAGATTGGAGCTCTGGAAGGGGTGGGGGGTACCACTTGACTACCAGTGAATTATTCAGTGTTTATATTTTGGCAATTGGGGCTATGGAGCAGGAGGGGGGGTACCACTAGATCCCCTCTGGCAGCACCATATGCTGTGCAGGGTGCCATGCACATTTCACTGGCCTGCCCTGCACAAGACATGCAAATGGGGCCATGATGACATGCAAATTGCCTCATTTGTGCCTTGCATGTATTATGGCTCCATTTGCATACTGCTGGCTGAATATGGGAATTTGCGCACAGCATAGTCTTTCAATGCTGGCACTGGTTTCATTCCTGGTATTCAGCCCTGTCTGAGGATCACGCCCAGCTTCGTATTTCTGCGCAGTGTGCATTACCTGATTTATTCCAGAGGAGATGTGCCATGGCTCATCTCTTTTTAATTTTTTCGTTAGTTGCACCAGCACTACTCAGTTGCGTTGTGCAACCACATGCGCCATTGCCAGGAGCAATTCTGAATATCAGGGCCAGAGGGTGATAGACTCCTAGAATCAACTGCCAGAAAATGTAGTCATAAGCAAAACCAAAACTAAAATCAAACAAAGATTGGATGAATATCTTATGGGTGATTATTAAACTGTTTACAGGGAGACATAAGAAGCTACCTATGAGCCTCAGCCTTCCAAACTTCTAAAAGTCCTACTATAAATCCTAGCATGAAATAGTTCAAGTGACCCTGATCTTCAAGCACTTAAACAGTAAATTGTTATCAAAAGGTTTCACATGCTCCCTCTGGGGTCACTCCTTCACTGCTGTATCAAGCAGACTGTATATGTGCACTGGTTATTCAGGATATTTATACATAAAATCTGGAAACACAACAGACTGCACATGTAGATTGTGTAGAAGGCCATCATTTCCAATTCAGTTTTTAGGGCTGCAGGTAGGCGGAGCCTGCAACCCTCTTGAATTAGGTCTAAAAACAAGTGTACCATGGAACTTCGTTTTTGGACTTTTAGAAGTATCCATCCACAACTGCAAAATAGTGCACTCCCCCTCTGATTTTTGCTATTTGCTGCTCTGTCTTAAAGACATCTGGAGGGAGGAGGGATGCTACTGTTGCCTCCCAACTTCTCAGGATATAAACAACAAAAAAAAAAACTTTTGAAGCTGCTGTCTTTTTAGCCCCTCAATTTAACCCTTGCAGGGCTGCAAACTGAGCATCTGTCCAGTTCAATCAAATAGATTAATTCTAATTCTTTCTTTAACGCTCATAAAAGGTACAGCTCAGACAGCACTAGACAGTAAACTAAAGCTCTTTGTTTATCCACAGGGACAGGTACAGTGCAGGCTTCCCCCTACCCACTGTGATGAATTTAGTGCTGGTAAAAAGTGGTTAAAGCACTCACTTTATCCACAGGTACCATATGGGGCAGGCTCAGTGCAACCTTACCCACACTGTGATGGATTTAGTGCTGGTAAGAGGTGAGGGACTTACACCACTTGAGCTTTAAACCCTCTGGTAATCGACAGAGACAGCTACAGTGTGGGAACAGGGAGAGTGCTTGGTTTCCACACTGTCTGCATTTAGTCCTGGTGAATGGTGAGGGACTGATAGAACTGGGGACTAAAACCTTTTATTTATCTATCTACAGTGACAGGTAGAGTGTGTGACTGGTGAACAGTAAGGGACTGGCACCACTGGAGACTGAAGCCCTCTATAAATCCACAGGGGCAGATGTAGTGTAGAACAGACAGTCCAGAGTTTCCGCACTGTGATAGACATAGTGCTGATGAAAGGTGGCAGACTGACAGCAGTAGAAGCTGAAACCCTCTGTTTATCCACATGGATAGGTACAGCATTGGCAAAAGCTAAGGGATGGGCAACACTGGGGACTGCTCTACTGTCTTCATATCCACAGTCTCTATTGGCAGGTCATTTTAGAAGGCCACCACTTTCTGGGACAAAATATGCTTCTTAATGTTACCCCTAAACTTCCCATCTGTGACCTTCAGAGCATGTTTCTGTGTCCTGCTGGAGAACATATCCATTTGTTCAATCCTGTTAATACCCCTGAGATTGGGAAGACTGAGATCATGTCCCATCTCAGCCTGCTGTTCTACAGGGGGAAGGTGGTAACAACTACTAGTAACATACAGTAAATGTGGATATTATCTGTTAGATCCTTCCAGGTATTCCGGTTTTGAAAATGTGGCTTCCCCTTAACAGTGATATCTAAACAGAAAGCCCACCAGCAAATGTGATTTTATTTTTAGTACTGAACACATTCTCTTTACTGCTGCAATATATGTAAACAATAGAGGGAATATGAAGAAACTGATAGAGGGAAGCTTACAAAGAATACTAGTAGGCATTTTATGTGACTGCATAGATATGCAGAATTAAAAAATGCTACATAAATTCATTGCCACTAAGCAAGTGGCAGATGGGGGGAGATTTGTGAACACAAACCGGGGGCTTGGTCTGCACAGAGAGGAGTGAGAAGGTCCGTTTTCCTATCTGGGACAGTGACCCACAGGGTATAAAAAGTTGAGGTTACTGAAAATATGATGGATCATAACGGTCTACAGAGCCCATTTTCTTAAAGCAGCAGTTTTGTCATCAAGGAAGAAAAAAAGTCGGGTCAAAATTGACAACCGTCTGACATTTCTCACAATCCCCCACTCAAAAGTGAATACCGATACAATTTAACCTACTGCAGTATAAGACTGCACCAAAGAATTTAGCAACTGTGCCAAGCTGGTGTTTCTCTGTGTGACATACATGTTGTATTCTTTTAGCAGGGTCTTTATAGAGCACAATACCACAATAAATTTTCTTGACCTTATCCTCTCTTCCATCAGAGTGTACCCTAACCCCTTTTCTACCCTGATATCAAGACATTTAGGGTTTGATTAAGTAAAGCTGTATTCAAATTTCCTCCCCGTGGACCAAGTGAAACTTTTTCAATGCCAAGAAAAGACTAGCAGTGCATTCCCTGGCCTTGAATTCATTTAATATGGGGTAGTATTATACTTTGCATATCCTTGTGTTCTATGATTCTAATATGTTCACCTATTAAGTTATGAGGCTATGTTGTATTCTGCAAATACAGGCTCATAACATTGGTAATATTCAATATTTTTACCTGTGTTTGCAGCCCAAAAGTGGATCTTGCATTCCCTGCACAACATCACCTTTAGGCCAGAAGCTGAGCATTTTCTCTGCCCTTCCTTATGTGGCAGGGTTATAACAAGGCTGTGTTAAAAATTTGGTGTAAAAATATATTTTTTTTAAATCAGTATTTTTAACCCAGATTCCTCTCCTGCAGCCCTATCGGCTCTATCCAGAATTTTTTTGTTGTTTTGTTTTTTTAGCTTTCTTATGCATTGCATGTATCTACCAGATGCTTTTCACTGGTAGCCATAGCCTTTTACAATATTTTACCCTATTTCTTTTTTGGCCCCTATCCGGACTTGGCCCCCACCCCACCAACCCCTCCCAGTCACATCACCCTGGCTTATCTTAGTTCTTATCTTGCCCAATTCCACCATGGTAAAGTTTCTGGGGTGCTGTCAACCTGCCAGGTCAATGATCTAGAAGGGCCGGGCCTGGATCACCAGGTGTGGGGCATGAGAAGGATCACTGAGAAGCCTGTCAGCAAGGATATCATTTTTTTCCTTTTCCACAGCTGGTACAGAGGAGCATGCTTGAAATGATGTCTATGGTGGTGCCACATGTGCTTCTATGCATAGCATGCTCAGGATGTCAGAGGGTGCCATGTGCCGTGCCTCCACCTTCACCGTGTGGTCCCACCATCCTGTCCTCAGCCTCTGCTGGAGGCAAGGCTAACACCATAAGCCTAGTCTTCCTGGCGGACCCTTTGACATCCTGAGGTTTTTTTTTTTAAGTTGGGTCTTTAGCAATGCAAGCAGAAGCACTGCTGCTGTGCCAGTGGTCTGGTCAAAAACAGCCCTTCTTAATGAGAAGCTGCAAGTGCTTCCTTATTTGAACTATTGGCTCCTAAAGGGATCCTTTGCAGATGAGAGGGTTTACACAGTGAACAGGACAAAGCAACTGCTGTACCGGCTAGATGTTCTAGTCAATGTTTTTTAGTTTCATAGTGAGTTACAAGTCTTATCGGCAAAGGCCCATTCATGACTCGCCACATATCAGTGGAAATAAGTTACCTCATCAATTCCCATATAGTGATCCAACTCTTTCTTAAAGTGACACATTGTTTCACTATTTACTACTGACTCTAGCAATATATTCCATGTGCCAACTACCCTTTGGCTAAATCACTGGGCTCTTTTATTCGTTTTACAGGTCTCTCCTCTTAGCTGCATCTTATGTGATCTTATTTGTCTATTGCTCTCACTTTTACTCAGACTTGAAGATGCCCATAAACTCTTATCATTATAAGCTGTGAATACATAGCACAGATCTCCCCTAGTCTTTCTGTATGTAACTGAGTATAAGCCCAGCGTTTTTAGTCTATTCCCATAAGGCATATTTTTTAATCCATGGACCCTTTTTGCCATTTTTCTCTGGACTCCCTCCATTAGCTTGATACTACGTCTATTATACACAGATACTACAGGTGCACAGTACTCCAGGTGTGGCCTAATCAGTGCGATATACAGTGGCAACAACACATCTCTGCTTCTGCTCCTCACACTTCTCAATATACATCCCAACAATTTGTATCCCCTCTTTGCTGCCTCTCTAGTATGCTAGTCAAATGTTAAGTTGTTGAATATATTTATACCCACGACTTTTTCTAATATTGTTGTCAGTAATGTAAAGTTATTTAAAGTGTATTTAAATTCCTTATCATTATATCCAAAATGCATTGCTTTGCATTTTCCCTCATTAAATTTCAGACCATGATTATATGTCCATACTCCTTGGAGATCCAATTCCTGTTGAAAGTTTTTGTTGACTCCTCGTTATTAATTATGGCACCTATTTTAGCATCATCTGCATATCTACAGATCCATGCCCCATTTGATGTCTGCATAGTTGTAGTAAAGATGTTAATAATATTGGTCCCAACATAGGCCCCTGTGGCACTCTACTTGTAACAATCATCCAGTCTGAACTATGGCCTCAGAGGGATACTCTCTGTTGTCTGCCCTCCAACCATGAATGAGCACATGATATGATGCAGGGATGGAATTTTTGTAATATTTTTGTAATATTAGCTGTTTGATTAGCTCATGATGTGGAATAGAATCGAATGCCCTTGTATAGTCCAGATAGACAACATCCACTGATAGTGCCATATCCAAGGCTGCACTCGTGGTCTCAAAAACTGCAGCAGATTTGTTAGACAGGACCTTCCCCTGGTGAAACTATGTTGTGAAATGTCAGTCAAACCCTTATTGTGTATGTGTTGCTGTAAAATGTCCCTAACAAAACCTTCCATTATTTTGCCTAACACCAAGGTCAGAATTATTGGCCTAATATTTTAGACATTATTTTTGTCTCCCTTTTTGTGAACTGGAGTAACATTTGCTTTTTCCCAATCCTTCACTGCTTTACCATCTCTGAGGAATTTATTAAATATTATACAGATAGACCCTGCCAATTGTTGAACCAACTCCTTCAAGAGCCTAGGGCGAATACAGTCAGGATCAGCTGATTTGTTAACCTACAGTTGTCTAAGTTTTTGAAGTACCTCATTTTTATTGATTGCTCTAACAGTATCTGTTCCTTCACAACTTGTTGCAGTTTTTTCATACCTTATGTTACTTGGTACAAAATTACTAGCAAAGTACCCATTAAATGCATCTGCTATTTGTTTTTCATTTGTTATTATTGTGTCTCCCTCCTTGATTTGTCCTACTGCATTTTGTTTTCCTTTAAGACTACCTATATAATTGAAAAAACATTTCTTATTGTGTAATGTATTTGTAGCCATCTTAATTTTGTTGTTTATTTTTGCCTTTTTTATTTCCCTTTTACAATCTCGAGTCAATTTTTTATATTTTTCCCAATTCACAGATGTAGGTTATAGTTTGTATTTTCCATATACCCTTGTTTTTCATAATGTTCTTCTTAATTTTATTTGTTAGCCATGCTGGTATTCTTCTTGTCGAATAATATTTCCTTATTTCTGGAAAGTGCTCCTGGATGCAGTAATCAATTTTGGTCTTTATCATTTCCCACATTTCATCCAAGTTCTTGTCCTGTAGGTCTTGTTCCCATTCCCATGCCCCTAGATACTTTTTCATTCTTTTATAGTCTGCTTTGCTATAACATTTTAGTCTGGTTGTCCCACAATATGACAAATTGTCATGTTTCAGAGTAGTCATGATCATATCATGGTTGCTGTCACCCAATGGTTCCATTATTTCTACCTGCTCTACTGCATCAGAAAACTTACAGAGTACTAAATCCAAGATTTTATTCTTACGCATTGCTTTAGCCACCATTTGTTCTAAACTGTCTTGTGTTATTATCTCAAGAAAGCCTTTTTCTTGGGCTGTTGCTCTGGTGTGGGTTTCCCAGTTTATATTAGGGTAAATTAAATCCCCTACTAACATATAATTACCTTCTATTTCAATCTTCTATCTGCTTCAAGAAGTTATTATGTTCATCTAAATTCTGATTTGGTGGCCTATATATAGCTCCTATCATTAGTTTGGTATTTTTAACCTAATTTCTACTCATATATTCTCATCATGCTCTGATTGCCTATTGGGATTTGTTATGTCCATGGCTGTGATACCTTCAATTACATACTGTACAGTGCTACCCCCCCCCCCCATGTTTGTTCACTCTTTCCCTCTGGAACATCTGGTAACCTCAAACGTCAATCCCCCCAATCGTAATTATTGAACCAGGTCTCAGTCACTGCACATATTGATATATTCGTGTCCTTCTTGATGAGTTTAAGTTCTTATATTTTATTTTTTAAACTTCTTGCATTTAATATCAAGATGTTAATGGGTTTATTGCAAACCTTAAGCGTGTTGTCATACTTATTTCATTCCTCCGTTCCCCTTTTTTTCTTTCTTTTTTGGCTAGTGAATTGTAGGTTCCCACTTTCCCTTTTATTAGTTCAAATGTTTATTTATGGCATTATTAAGGATGCTGCCAAGGAACATATTTCAATTATGGTTCAAGTGCAAGCCATCTTTTCAAAACATTTGTCTTTTGTTTCCCGCATACAATTCCCAAGTTTTAATAATGGGATTACTCTCCTGCAGACATCATTTCCTAAGTTCATTGTTTATTCTGGCCAGGTTGCACCTATTCCCCTCCACCTCCCCTTTCTCCCCTCCGGACCAATGCCCCCCACTTGTCCTTTGTCCAGTACCCCCTCACTACCTCCCCCCACCTGCCCTCTGTCCAGTTCACCCACACTACCTCCTGCCTGGTTCCCTGTCCACTTCCTCTGCCCCCTACTCCTCCCCTCCACCTGCACTCTGTCCACTACACCCACACTACCTGTAGTCCATTTTCCTGACCTCTTCCTTCCCTCTCCCACTCCCCCACCTACCTGCACTTGCCAAACCCCAACTTGTCTCTCTGCACTTAACTTCTCTCAGATGGCTGCACATTGCGTACCTCCACTGGGAAATTGACAATGCTACCAGCTGCTTCATTCATGTCTTGACTTGTGTAAACTATAAATGTATTTGCTACCCCTTCCTTTGTAAACTCTATGTTAGTAGTACAACCTCAGTGCCAACTTGTCTGCTGTAATTATGCTGCTGCAATAAATGTATCTCCTTAAGTGTTAACGAGGATCCTTTGTAAATGAGCTCTTAGCTCAAAGGTTTGTAATTCCGAGTTCCCAATAAATAAAAAATAAATAAATAATTATCTTTCTGTTTGCCTCATATCCTGCCTTAGGAACTGGGAGTATTTCAGACAATATCAAATCACATTCAGACCCCTTTAAGTAGCTGCGTATGTTTTTATACTTGTTTATTATTTTAATCTCCGAGCTAGTGCTCAAATAATTGGTTCCTGCATGTATGACAACCAACTGCTTTGTATTTGAGGGTTTAAGTATTGTTGGCAATAGAAAATGGACATCCATCAGTCCTGCTCCTGGTAATGACATGCTGATAACCTGCTCCTTCCTATTTAGGGTAGTTACTGTATTAGTATATTTTATACTAGAATCACCTATAATGTATCTGTCAGGTTGTGCTATTTCCTTAATGCCATCCTTTTCTGCAGTCTCATTATCTACATTTACTACATTCCGAATGTCCTCCTTGTTACCATCTTGAACCATGTCCATCAGTTCATTAGTTTCATTCTCAGTGCTGTTCATTATTGTTAAAAGTGGTGCGTAGTTGTTACTAGTAGTTACATTATATTCCAAAACATCGCCCCCTCTTGTTAAGTTCCCCCCTCTTTGCAGTTATGTTGTCTTTATCCATATCATTCCTGCTTTCTATGTTTATTTCCTCCTAATGGTATGATAACAGAAGTTTCCATTTGCTTGTTCAATATTCTGTCACTGTGCATCTCATTTCCTTCTTCTTCTCTAGAAATTTGTTTCCCTAATTCACTAGCTTCACTTACTTGAAATACCATCGCTCTCCTTCCCTTTTTGAATGCTATCTTTCCCATAGTATTCTCTGACCCTCCCAAGTCTTTATTCTCTCTCTCTGCCTTTTATTTTGCGATGCATTTACTTTTCCTGTATATGATTTATCACACTCTCCCTTGTCTGACTCTTTTCCCAACTGCAATAAACTCTTTATCTGTAATTCAAGACCTGTAATTTTTGTTCTCAGTTCTTTTAGCTCACTACATTGTGCATAGTTTGCCTGTGTGAAATCGCTGTTCTGCATGCTTATTCTGCTACATATGGCACACCGTATACCAATTATCCCACCTGTGAGCATAACAAATGCTTCTTCCATAACAGCGAAATGTATACCCTTCCACAGCTATTACTGGCTAATGTTCCTTTTTAAGCAGTGCCCCAACCTTTCTTTTGAAACTATCTTTACTACAATTTCCATAATTTGCCTGTTTACCTGTAGAGGGTCTGGCTCCTCTTCCTCTTTTCCCCATCTGATGCCATCAGATGCCACTGGCCTCTGCCCACATTGCCTCCACTCTGCACTCAGCTCTGCTTGCTAGAGCTGAGCAATACTCAGAGCACTGAATGCTGACATCACCAGGCTGCCAAATAATGCTCCTTTACTTCCCCATGCTGGCAGACAGAGCATATAACTTACTTTTAAAAAGGCAAGTTAATCAGCACCTGGCAGCTGAAAAGCTTCTCCAAAACACTCCGAGGAGTGTCTGTCTAAATTCCTGCCCCTAGTGGAACAGGGGAACCAGAATGCCACACACAGGTATCTTGTACCTTTAAGATCCCACACACATATCTGGTTAGCTGCCTGCCCCTGCAGCCACGTATATTAGGATAAAAAAGCTGGGTTCAGTTTAAAAGTAGCTTGCTGCCTTCTGCTGCGGCCACTCTCACACCAATGACACTGGGAACTAGTGCAATAGCCCCCTAGATCTACACCCACTCACTAGAGCTGAGCAATATATAAAGCACTGGATGCTGACACCACCAGGTTGCTAGGTGATGCTCCATTTACCTCCCTATGCTGGCAGACAGTGCATATAACTTGCCTTTAAAAAAGAAAGTTAATCAGTACCTGGCAGCTGAAAAGCTTCTCTAAAGCACTTCGAGGAGTGTCTGTCTAAATTCTTGCACCTTTGTGGAGCAAAGGAACAGGAATGTCGCACACAGGTACCTTGCACCTTCAAGAGCCCACACAAGTATCTGGTTAGCTGCCTACGCTTGCAGCCACATATATTAGGATTAAAAAGCTGGGTTCAGTTTAAAAGTAGCTTGCTGCTTTCTCCTGCAGCCACTCTCACACCAATGACACTGGGAACCAGTGCAATAGCCCCCTAGCAATGTGCTGAAATCCATTTTTATGCCTTGTCAAAAGTTACAGTTGTTCCTGTTAATCGGTAAATGCTGGAACTTTGTTTATCGACACAGGGAATAGAAATTGATGCAGCTGGCTGCCCATATTGCATGATGCTAAGGTGTTCAACTTTATACATAGGGTGTACAGTGATGTGGGCAGTGTCACTTCTTAATGGACTTCCCTTAGGTTCTACATGCATCTACGGAGGAGATTCTCACTAGGATCTACTGTTACTGGTAAGTAACAAAGTTTCATTAATCGTATCTAAAGATACTATTGAGCACCTCTGATTGCTGCTGTATGTGATACTCTGAAATACTATGACCACATGCAGTACACATTACTGACATGTCAAAATTGTTTTGGCAAAGTTACTGTAGCAGATTCAAACCATATGCTTTGTGTAAAATCAGGGAGTATTCTGCAGTATACAATTATCATGGACTTCATATTCAGAACTAAAACATTTGCCTGTGCAATTTTTTCAGTTTCTATAAATAACTCTAACTCTTGTGATTTCCATAACATTTGGACCATACCTGTTGTTTTTGTGGTTGTATCTTGTGTTGGTTGCACTGATGATATTGATGTTTTCAGAGGAATTTCTGTACTCCAAGACAATGTTGCATTTGTTGATGCTATGTTTTCTTCTGCTGTGGTGGTATTTATTCTTGGTGGTTGAGTTGCCACTTTTAGTAGAGACACACTATTTGACAAACTGGTAATATTTGTTAATAACCCTGCATCTGGTTGTGGGGTGGTACTTGTATGGACTGCATCTTCTTTAATGGTTATGGTTATAGACCCTGACATTGTTTTATTTGTTGTGAAGTGTATTGCTGAAGAATCTTGGTAAGACGTGGAAGCAGCAGTAGTAGTGATAGGTGTTGAGCCAGTAACATCTGATGACACAGGATTGACCAACAGTGTGGCACTTGCATTCTGAGACACTAATGTCATTTCTGTAGTAGTTGCTGAATGACCAGACTGGTTTGTGGCAGTCACCATTTGAACAGCTAGAGTTTCTGCAATGATACAAAACATTCAATAGTTCAGTTAGATTTGCATGGATTAAAAATCAAAGCAATTAGAAATACACAGATAAAAGACACTTGAAACATATAGTAGACACACAGACATACAGTATAATATTAGTAAGTACATATACAATGGGATACACACAGACACCACAACAGCATTTCTATCAATCTAAACACAAATCTGTTGTATAGAGAATAATGCCCGTGAAGGTGTGTTATGAGGATTTTTCTCACACCCAAGGTTTATGAGAGTATCACACACCGAGGGTGTGTCAAAAAAATACTCATTACACAAACCTTGCACAGGCATTATTTTTTCTGATAACCAGAAAGGCAAGGGAATTTTAGTTATACAGCACCTTTCCTGAAGTCTCAGGTTGCTGTACCTAATTTAAAAGATTAAAAATGAAACATACATAAGTCATAATCAAAGCCATTTAAAATACCTAAACTGCTATTCATCTGACACTAGCTAACTGGGGAAAGCTGCTGAAATAAGTATGTTTTGAGTGATATTGTAAAGGCCTCCACTGTGCCAGCAGAGTAGATACTCTCCAGGAGAGAGTTCCACAACATTGCAGCTGCTACTACAAAGGCTCGATCCCTAGAATGTCTCAAGCAGGAAGAGGGAACAGCAAGTAAACCAGCATTGGTGGAGCAGAAGGATTGGGTTGGGAGGTAAGAAATAAGCAGAACTTTCAAGTAGTCAGATCACAGACCATACAGGGCCTTGAATGTTGACAAGCATATCTTAAAGATTATGTGCCACCACCAGCAGCACTGGTGTGATGAGGTCCCTCTGAGAAACTCCTGTCACCATCCAAGCTGCAGCATTCTGGAGTAGTTGCAGGCATTGCATCAAACCTAAGCCCTGAATACCGAGCATTACAGTAGTCTACCCTAGAGGTAATGAAAACATGAACAGTCATCACCAGGTCAGCAGGAGCCAGATGTGGTTTAAATGTTGGTGATGTTCTGAAGATGATAGAAGCCAGAGCAGACTATCACTGACTCTTGCTGGTCTAGTGTCAGCCTGTAGTCCAAAATGACTTCAAGTTTCTTAACCACATCAACAGCAACAAGGCATCATCCGTCACTGCTGCACCTCATTGGTCCGGCTCACTTAACATGACCTATGACTTCCCTGGGTTGAAGCATAGACAGTTTGAGGCCATCCAGTCATTTATCTCAGTAAAACATTGCCCAGGCACAAAAGCTGCAATATCATCACCAGAAGAACAGGCCAGGTACAGCTAAGTATCATCTGCATGCAGTGAAACTCAACCCCATACACTCTAATGCTCTCCCCTAAGGGCAATATGTACAAAGAAAGCAACACAGGGGCAAGGATCAAACCTTGAGGTGCCCCACTGGAGAGTGCAGAAGTCCCAGAGATTAAATTACCTAGGGCAACTTTCTGCATTGTCCTGGACATGTAGGACTCAAACCAAAGCAAAACAGTGCTGGTGAGATCAATATAGTCTGGGTGACTAATCCCATTCCAGCCAGAAAACTCAGGACACAGCCCTCCCCTGCACAGCTGCCAGAGACCCCCACTCACTCGAACACCAACAAGGTATACTTTGGCCCGGCACTGTGGCTGGCACCATGGCATGATAGGAATTGCCCTCTGACCCTCCCACCCACCCACTTTCCTGTCCATGGTGTATGTACTCTTATATACTCTCTTCCACTTTCTCAGTTCCCGCAAGGTCCTGCACTTGTTTCCTATTCACCAGCTCAGCTCTGCTCTCACTATGCTCACCAGACCAGAAGTAGCCTCATTGTTATATCCTATTTAATAGCTGGAGGCCTTAGTACCATAGATCACTTCTGGTTCTCTGTATGAGTCCCACTATGCATCTAGCAGGGAACGCAACCATTATGTTCTCCCTACTGATAGTTCTCCTGTACTTATGTAACTCCTGTGTCTACATTCTTGCCAGGGATCTCTCAACTAGAAATATCTACTCCTCCTCCATGCAGTTGAGTTACCTCCATCCCTCCTCCTCTGTCTTCCCACCTGGTTCATCCACCATCATCTTTCACTTGCCTGGAGAGGAAACAAGGCCACCTACTTGGTGCCTTTTTGTCTTCACTGAGGATCTCATCCCTGCCAGGTACCAGTGGCTTTAAGAATAACCCTTGTGTTCTCCTTCTACTACTCTTGCTCAGAGGTTACATAGAGTCAAACCCTGGTCCAACCTCTGCCTCAAGAAATCATATTGATCCCAATCCCCTTTGGGTTAATGGCTGTGAGCTAAGGATCACCCATTTAAATATTTGTAGCCTACTCCTAAAATTGCATGAGTTAGAAGCCTGGTTAGCCCTCTATAACCCTGATGTCTTAGGAATTACAGAGATGTGGTTGAAGCCATCTACCCCAGATTATAGCTGCCGAATCAGTGGCCATACCCTTTTAAGGAATGACAGGCTGGGTAAGAAAAAAGGCAGTGGGGTGCTCATGAATCTCAAGGACCACCTAACCATCTCAGTCACCTCTACAAGTGTATTAGCTGATTCTGCTCCTGAATGGATCATTACAGAACTGATCCTCGGGTCCACCAAGAAAATCTATATGGGGTGTGTTTACAATCCCATCAAGGGTGGTATAAATAGTCTTGCATGACAAACCAGTGAAATTTGCCACCTGTTGCCTACAAGGAACCATATAATGGTTGGAGATTTCAGTCTCAAATGGCTTACAGAATAGCAGCTCAAATACACTAAGCTCCTTAAACAAATTAACCTACCGTATCTCAAAGCATCTCCTTCTCTACTCGGCTAAATGCTAATTCCAACAACCATTCCCTCCTTGATTGGATTCTCACAAACAGAACAGTGTCAAATCAGTGGGGGTGCTGTCCAACTCCATTAGTGACTACTCCCCCAAATACTGCATTTAGTCTTGTTGTAGACCTTATCCCCCACCTAAGCTTATATCCTTCTGGGACTTCTCTAAATTTGACATGACCAAACTTTGCGATGACTTTCTGGCAGTAAATTGGTCCACTCTCTACTCAATAACCAGTGCTGACTCAGCCCTTGGATTCCTCATGGCTGTTCTGTCTTCAATACATGACAAGAATTTCCAGGTTACCACACATTGTTTCAGGGGTGGGAACTCTAAATGGCTCAATAAAGAGCTATTGTCACTAATGACACAGTGGGACATATCTTAGGTCACTTTTAAATCCACTCTGTCCCCCAGAAACTGGACTAATTATCAAAGACTCCGGAATCTATGCAATCAGGAATCTAAACGCCTTAAAGCCTCCTTTTTCAAGAACCAGCAGACCCACAACCTTGGGGATCTCTGTCATTTCTGATCCTATGTAAACACCTTTCTTAGTCCTGGTCCTACACTGAACACTATAAACTTGCTCACTGATGAAGAACTCCAAACTGAGACATCCAGAGTTTCAGCTGATTTAAATAAACTTGCTAATCTGGATGTTTATCTTTCATATCTTCCACCCAAATCAGCTAACCCCATTTCTGGAAATAACGGACCTGAGAGGCATGGTTGCTCTCCATTCTACTTCAAAGTCACTTCCCCTTCAAAGGTTTAATGTCTGCTCCAGACCCTTCCCAACTCTGGTAGTGCTGGGAGTGAAGGGCTCTGGCCTCAGTTCCTAAAGATGACTGCAGAGTTTATAGTCAAACCCCTCTCCATCCTTTTTAACTTATCTCTGTCCACTGCTACTACCCCCTACTTTGAAAACAAGCCAGAGTTATTCCCCTCTTTAAGTCAGGGGACCCTAAACTCCCTGAAAACTACAGACCAGTTCCTATACTCTCTCACATGAGCAAGATCCTCAATAAAATTGTATTTCTTCAAATCTTGGACCATTTTTCTAAATACAGTTTATTATCTCATGACCAGCATGGTTTTGGAAAGGGTTTAGCACTATCACTGCTCTGGTTCATTTCACTGACCATATCCTAAGGGAAGCAGGTAATTGTAAGCTCAATGGGGCAATCTTTATTTATCACTCTAAGGAGTTAGACTCTGTTGATCATGACATCCTCCTCCTCTGTAAATGTAATTCTTATGGTTTTTCTCTAGGTACCTCATCATGGTTTAGGAATTACCTGTCTAACAGGTCCTAAATGGTCCAAATTGGAGGGGTCTTGTCCAGTCCACTAGAGGTACATAGTGGAGTCCCACAAGGATCCATACTTGGACCCATACTCTTCTCTCTCTTCTTAAACCCCTACTTGAAGATTGCTCTGGATGCCACAAGATCATGTACACTGATGATCTCATCCTATTTTGGAGTGACAATAATCCTTGTAAACTATCCCTATCCCTATCTGAAGATTTTTCCTCCACGCTTGGTTGGTTTACAATTAACGGACTTATCGTCAATGCAAAAAAAAAAAACATGTTATTTGTTTTAAAGCCTCAGCTCACCAGATGCTCCACTGGCCCAACAGAATCCCTCCTCATCCTGGCTCCTGATTGATCCCCTCTCAACAACGTCACTTCCTTTAAATACCTAGGGGCTGCAATCAACCCTTCCCTTTCCTTTAAAAATCATATCGAGCTAATCATGAAATGGGAAAATCAGCAACTGGGTGTTTGCTACTGAAACATCTCATGAGCCCTGAAAAGATACTGGATATCAGACAGGGCACCCTCCTACCTCAGTTTGACTACTGCTCACCCATCATCTCCCTAACCCCATCCTATCACCTCACCTCATCATAACACTGCCTTCAATAACATATGCAGATTTATCACCTTAGCCCCTTACAATACCCACCACTTCTCCCTCTAATAGGCACTCAGGTGGCTCTCCCCTCAGACCCATAGGGAATTCCACTTGGGCTCTCACATATTCAAGGACCTACATGATTGTGATAGTTCCCCATTATCCAGATGTCTCTGTATCAAAAAGGCCTGCCAGTTCCTGAGGTCCTCCACTCAATGCCTTCTCGACTGTCCCAGATCCACTATTGACATGAGGCAGTGAGCTTTCTCAAGCACTGTCCCAAAGCTCTGGAATGCCCGCTCAGTTGAGCTCCATTCCTCATGGTCCACTCAGATATTCAAGATACACTACAAAAACGTCATACTATTGACCATGACCTGCAAATGCTACTCCTGATCTCAGTCAACCTAGCTCCACTGGAGGCTTCTTACCCCTCAATTGGTGTGTGCAAAGCAGCTTGAAAGGACTGTAGTTCCCACCACCTAAGTGTATATGACACTCCTCTTTCTCTTTATTACGACCTCACCATATTGATACCTGGTTAAGATTTCTTGTATTATGATTTGTGGTCTCGTTGTAGCTGAATCTTGCCTGTTGTCCCAATTGTAAATGGTAGCTGCTTTTTTGAAACTACCCGTGTCTATATTATGTCTTCTAATTTGTTTATTTCTGTAATTCGTGGTACACCATCTCTGAACTTTATGTGTTTCTACACTGTGAATGTGCTTACATTTTTCATCTCATATTCATGTGCTGTATGTGTCATCTTTATTGCCCGGGTCATACCTGAAAATGGTCTCTGGGACCAGTGTACTTACCTGGTTATCAAAGAAATAAAATACATTCCTCAGGTGATCCAAAAGCACCCCATGGCCAACTGTGTTAAATTCCATCAGAGATTAAGAAGGACCAAGCTAGAACAAATTCCTTGATCCCTCACCAGGAGAGGATCATGAGTAACCTGGACAAGTGCAGTCTCAGTGCTATGGTAGGGCCAGAAACCCAACTGGAGAGGTTCATAGATGTTATAATGCTCCAGGTGATACACAAGTTGGTTAAACACCACCTTCTTGATAAACTTACCCAAAAAGGGAAGGTTCAAAACAGGTCTGTAATTCACCAGAACATCAGGGTCCAATGATGGCTTTTTAAGAGGAGTATAACCACCATCTTGTTCAGGGCAGAAGGAAAAACACTGTCCCTCAAGGAACCACTGACAATCTCGGCAGTCACTGGACTCAGGAATTTACTGCAGCCTAAAAGCAATGAGGCTGGTCCTGGGTCCAGTATATAGTATGTGAAATGCAAACAAAAGATCACTCAAAGCACCTCATCCTCCAAAATTGACTGGAACTCACTCCAGGTAAGCAGATCTACATCACCAGAAGGTAGACAACAGCCAGTGCAAAGTTTTGATATGGGTCTATACATGAAAAAGGGCTACCAAAATGTGACATTAGTGTCATTTTTTAAACTCTATAATATAACGATTATTATAAGCATTTCTTAATGCTTTGACTCACCTTATAAAAATGTAGTGTGGTGTGGGATAACTCCAGTTTCAGGGTCTGATAAGAAGCCTCCACAAAGTTGCACGTGCAACAGAGGACATAAAAGCAGGACTGCACGTGTAACAGGGGACATAAATGCAGGACTGCACATGTAACAAGGGACATTAAAGTGCCAGAGGCACACCACTACCTGTCTGCACACAACATGGAGGCATGCCATCACTCATCTATAGACAACATGGAGACACACCACCACCCATCTCTGGACAACATGGAGGCATGTCACTACCCATCTGCAGACAGTATGGAGGCATGCAGCTAAATACCTGATGGAATCTTTAAAAGAACTTCATCATTAAAGTATGCATTCTAATCAGGGCATCATCAGTCCATATCACCTGAATAATGGACTGTCCATGTAAACTGAACACAGACAACACCCGCAGAAAACAGTATAGTTGGTTTTCACAGTAATTTTTTTTTTTTTGCTAGGCAAAGTTGTGTAAACCCACCACACACATATGAGATGGCTGACCAATATGGCCCAGAGAATAATGTATCCTAATTAAGGCACCGCAACAAGCAGCATAGGGAGAGTTCTTTTTAACATTAAGCTCCACCCCTCCAAAAACAGTGACCATATGGTTTTGTGCTATGATTAACAATATGCTGTGGTTGCCCTGCAATGCAACCAGAAAATCCACAAAGACACAATAATAAACACTATAAATGTGCAAAAAATAGAATATGCAGGCAGCACCAGACAAGTTAGCTAATGCAGCAGCATCACCCAAACACCATCTGAATCACAGCACACAAACCAGCCACCTCACCAACATTAGTTGTTGCCTACTTAGGTGTACAACTCAATTGTGCATGAACAGTTAATAGTGTAGCAAATACATGTGTAATATGCATAACTGTTTGGTTTTTTTGGGGGGTGGGGGTTGTGGACATAGTCACACACAAAATGGGTTTTACAAAGATCACCAGCCCAGAACAAGCTACCTGTTTGAGTACAAAAAGTGCATATCTGGGGTTGTTTGGTGATTTTGAAATTTAAACCAAAATAGCAGGTAGGGTGGTGGTGTCCAAGCTAAAAAAAGGAAACAAACAAATTCATTTTGTTCATGTTTTTGTTTTCAAATACCAAAATCCTAATCCAATGTTCAAACAATAACAAATTTACTAACAAAGCTGTTCAAATTATTAAATCACTTCTTAAGTGAAGACAAAAAAGGAGGAAAAACATAATAAATGCAATACGAACCATGCATCATCCCATCTGCCAAAAAGAAAAAAAGGAAAACACTGAACCCAGGCATCCACAGGTCTGCCAACAAATTGGCAACAAGCATGCACCCATCTGGTAGCAAAAGGAAGCTATGCATGCACACAGCTGCAGGCAAAGTCCCAAACTGAGGAAACACTAGCACGAACAGTAAAAGAAGGTGACAAGACTTTCTATAGATACATTAGTGAAAGGAAAAAGTCCAGAGGGGGTATTGCTAAGCTTAATGGAGAAAAGGGAGCATGAGAGGAGGAGGACCATGTAAAAGCATCTATCCTAAATAGATACTTTTGCTCAGTATTTACTAAAGAGAAGGTAGGGCAGGGCCCACAGCTCAGCACCATGGACACGGGGGGGGGGAGGCAGGTGAACACTACTCCCTTCACAAAAGAAAGGGTCCTACAAGAGCTCAATAAGCTTCAGGGTGGATAAGGCAATGGGATCTGATGGCACACATCCCAGGGTACTTAAGGAGCTAAAGGTGGAACCAACAGAGCCATTAGCAGAACTGTTTAGTGAGTCTCTGAGGACAGGAGAGGTCCCAAGACTGAAGAAGGGCTCATGTGATCCCGCTCCACAAGAGTGGTAGGAGGAGGCAGGGAACTACAGACCAGTCAGTCTTACCTCAGTAGTGGGCAAGATTATGGAGTGTTCTTAAGGAAAGGATAGTGCAACACCTGGAATCCATAGGGCACAAGATCCAAGACAGCATGGGTTTACAAAGGAAGGTCCTGTCAAACTAATCTCATAGATTTCTTTGACTGGGTAACCAGAGTGGTAGACCAAGGGGAGCAGTTGATGTCACCTACCTTGACTTCAGCAAAGCTTTTGACACTGTTCCACATAGAAGATTGATAAATAAGCTGGGTAGGCTCGGGTGGGTCAGAAGTTGGTCAACTGGGTGGCAAACTGGTTGACAGGCAGAAAAACAGGGAGTGTGGTAAATGGTATACAGTCAGAAGAGATGCAAGTCACAAGTGGGTACTCTAGGGTTCAGTCCTGGGGCCAGTCCTCTTCAACATCTTCATTAGTGACCTTGCAGATGGACTAGAGGGTAAGGCTTGTCTGTTTCATGGATGACACCAAGATCTGCAACAGAGTAGATGATCCAGATGGGGTGGGCAGAATGAGAAGAGATCTGGACAAACTAGCAAAATGGCTGAAAGAGTGGCAACTGGATTTAATGCAAAGAAGCAAGATCATGCACATAAGGAAGAGAAACCCTGAAGCCACCTATAGGCTGGGAGGGGAGTTGCTAGCAGTCACAAAGGAAGAAAGAGACTTGGGCATCATCATAACTGATGACCTGAAATCATCCAAGCAGACCTCTAAAGCAGTAGGTAAGGCTAGGGAGGTGTTAGGGTGTATTAGTAGAGGTATCACAAGTTGGAAGAGGGAGGTAATAATCCCTCTTTACAAGACACTGGTCAGGCCCCATCTGAGTATCAGGCAGTATTGGAGGCCACACCTTCACAAGGACATTAACAAAATTGAGGCAGTCCAGAGAAGGGCAACCAAAATGGTGCAGGGACTGCATCAGAAGACATATGAGGACAGATTAACAGAGCTCAATATGTATACCCTTGAGCAAAGGAGGGAGAGAGGTGATATGATCGAGGCATTCAAACACCTTAAGGGCATTAACAAGGTGAAAGAGTCTAACATGTTTAAATATAAGCAAAATAGCAAGACAAGAGGACACAACATGAGATTAGAGGGGGGCCAATTAAGGGGGAATGTGAGGAAATTCTTTTTCACAGAAAGGGTGGTGGATGCATGGAATGGCCTACCTCAAGAAGTTGTGGCTATGAATACAGTGCAGGGCTTCAAACAGGCATGGGATAGGCATAAGGGAGCAATACAAATGAGTATGAATAGATAGACCACTGACAGAGCGGGGGCCGATGGCACATTTATAAGGTAGAAAAAGAAATGGGCAGACTGGATGGGTCTTGCGGTCCTTATCTGCCATCAACTTCTATGTTTCTATGTTTCTATGGTATGCAGCCATCTGTCAATAAACAAAATGGAGGCATGCATCCACCAATCTGCAAATCAAAATGGAGGCAATCATACACAAATCTGCAAACAAAATGGAGGCATGCATCCACCCATCTACAAACAGAATGAAAGGAAGCATACACCCATCTGCAAATCAAAATGGAGGCAATCATACACATATAAGCAAACAAAATGGGGCCATGCATCCACCCATCTGCAAATCAAAATAGAGGCAATCATACACAAATCTGAAAACAAAATGAAGGCATGCATCCACCCATCTACAAACAAAATGAAAGGAAGCATACACCCACCTCCAAGCAAAATGGAGGCATGCATCTAGCCATCTGCAAACAAAATGGAAGCATGCTTCCAGACATCTGCCGACCAAAAACAGAGGCACACCACAAAACATACCACAGGGACTCAGTCAAAAACTGTCATCAGACCTGATACACACAGACCAAATAGTGCACTAACCCCCCCCCCCCGAAAAAAAAAATAATAATAATCGGTGACCACATGGTTTGGTACCCAGATTAACAAAAAATGCTGTGGGTGCCCTGTGATGCACAATGACAAAACAGAAGTGGTGCCCCTACTAATAAAGAAGCCAGTAACAAACACATTGTGCATTGCATTAGCCCATCACAACCAACATCAAGATTGTGCCAGGCAAACCTACCACTTCACCTAAATTTGTGGTTGCCACCAGCCCTGTGGCATGGAGGGCTGAGGCATCTGTGCTTTACCTACTACCACACTGGTGACCAGCCAGCGTGCCATGGGCGGTAGCGTGCACTGCACGGCCATGGCCAACACTGCATGCTGTACCCAGGGGGAAACACAGGACAAGGAAAAATGAGGTCCCAGGTCAAGCAGGATGATAACAGCCACCCTCCACAGGCCCCGACTCTGAATGGCACCCCACAGAATCTGAATCCTAGTCAAGGTGAGTTTGAGCAAGGGGGAGGATCCTCACCGCCCTGCCATGAGGGTAAACTGTGGGGGGAAGAAGAGGTTAGCTGCCTGATGTTGGGGTGTGGGGCTGGGCAGGAGACTGAAAGACAGATACCAACAGGTAAGGACCCAAAGGAGAATCAAATAAGCTAAAAAGAATGCAATTTGTGGTTGCCTAATTTGGGCGCACCAACCTAACATGCACATCTGATGAAGCCACACCTCTCAGTTGTAACGCGTCATGAGGAACAGTTCATCATTTTATTCACAAAAGCCCCTTGTTACACATTGAGAGGGTTTGTCCAACATTCAACAACAACATTATTAAGCAAAAATGCATAGCAGTTCATATGAAAAATGTAGTATTTATTTAACTGTGAACTTTATGGACACAGAGGCACACTGTACATTTCAACAGTGGTCTGAGCTTCTGAGTAATAAATTTGATGAAGTGTTCCACATTCTAAGAGGCAGTGTTTCACATTTGGGGGATGTACTGAGGTACAGTGCTCATACAGCTCTTTGGTAGGAAGAAGCACACGTTCAGGAGTGTTGGTGGGTTGTACTAGCAGTGCCCATGTAAATACAGAAAATATGTTGTTTTTTACATACCAAAAACCATAATAAATATCAGACATCACAATCAATCTTTTTAACAACCCCAAAGAAAAACAATTGTTGTAACAGCAGTATGTAAAATACCATCCCAACATATGAAAAGCACATTTAAAACACAGGATTGGAACCAAAAACCAAAATAAATATCAGTATCCCAAAAATAAAGAGCCACGGATTAAATACAGGTACCAAACCCTCCCCAATAACCAAATAGTGCAGTGTGCTAATCCCAGACACTCCACTCAATCTCCATCCCTCCCCACAATTGACTGTAACAGCAGCATGTAAAATACAGTCCCAACATAAAAAGAGCATTCAAAATAAAGCATAGTAACTTAGAAAGTTGATCTATAAAACCTCCTTATCAACTCCTTCAAGAAGACCTCATGGTGAACAGGGACATAGAGAAGTTTAAGGTCACAAATTCACATTTTAATTCAAATGTCACCCCTTACACCAAATCAAGAAGGCAAAAAGGGAAATCCATGCTGTGGGTCCATCTGCACTATTAATGAACCCCACCCGCCAACAGCTCACTTACATTATCAAAACTAGTAAAAAAAAAAAAAAAAAGTGTTTTTGGCAGCAAGCATGATCGGTATTTACTTGCTGCAGTGAGGACAGTGATGTAATGAGGGTCACACAGGAGGACAAGAGCTCTTCAGGACAAGACAGTCAATCACAGGAAAGGGCTAGAAATTGCAAGGAATTGTCTTTTAAATCCCCCCATGGCCTGCCCCAATCTCACACTGATACATGTGCCCAAATGTTTTCACAAGTGGCTCCCCTGGACCCCTGCTGTCACATGTGAACATCCAGTGGTGGGGGACAGGAAAGGATCAGGTGAGCAAAGAGGACTGTGTACTTAAAGAAACAGGGCAATGCACTGTAGTACCCTAAACAAATACAGCAAGTAACCTGGGGACAAAAATACAACACAAATTGCATCAAAGTGTGGATTATTACAAAAGTTCAGCAGTAACACAAGGGGACATTAATGGTTATATGCAAAACAACACCTTTAGGGCCCCCTGGAGGTGGGTGGGAATCAAGGTAGCACAATAAGGAAGAGTGATAAATGAGAGCAGGACATGGAATTAGTTACAAAAATATTTTTATTGCCAGAAAATTCTAGTTAAATGACACTGAGAGACTATTTCACACACATGGGTAGCCATGTCACAAATTAGTACACAAATGTCCATGCATTTTGACTAATGAAAGTGCATTTTTTAATATGGAATCATTTGCTTCCATTAATGTTATCTTATGTATCTCTCCACATAGGATACTTAAAAAGCCAATATCAATGACTGTATTATACTCAAAATCCTGCATATGTACTGCATTACAAACTTTAGGATCCATTGGTAACCCCTTTCCATGCACGGAGCCATACAGAAAAAAATTGTAAGCTGTATTTGTGCCAGGAAAAAGGTTTGTTCTTTAGCAGCTAGCATAGTGAGTGGCTTTTTCTTCATGGAGAAGTGACCAAGTGTTTCATTCAGCGGGTAGCCCTTTTAAAGAATATTTAGTTCATGCTGATGGGAAATGTCATGAGCTGGCTGGAGAATGGGCAGATAGGTGTGTCACTGAGGCACAGGTCAGGAAGCACAGCAAAATTCGCAAATAACGTTTTATTTTTTTGAACAACAAAATAAAAATATTCAGTATAACTATTTACAAAGGCAGTACAAACAGAGAAACCAAAATTCTTCTTCTGAGTGTTTCTTCTCAGTTTCAAATCTCAGTCTCTCATTCTCTCACTCTCCTTGTCTTTCTAGCAAAAACATTGCAGCTGTTTTTATAAGTCTTTGTCTGAGAACTTGTTAAGAGAGCCTGCTTCTCATAGAATGTTCTTGTAAGTTTACAGAATGTTCTTGTAAGGTTCGTTCTTTGCAGGTGCAGCAAAATAGTATATGGTGTCCCAGAACTGGCCTCTTGTTTACAACTCTGCAAAAGGCTTAAAACCTGCATCTCAGGTTAATCCCTTGAGTTCCAAATAGCTTTGCAATCATTTCAACAGTATAACTATACAGTTTTAAACAAAGTGATCCCCGTATCACATACAGTTTTACACATAAAGATTCACAAATATTTTTATACCCACAGATATGCAAGGGGAAAGAAAAGACAGAAATAGCAAGGGAAGGTAAAGAGATAGCAAGAGACAGAGAACTGTGAAAACTTTGGAGTGATCAGTTCCTAGTTCTCACAAGAAAACTTGGTTGCACAGCCAGACAAACAAGAGATGGAAAAGAAGAGAATAGAACAGACCTAGCGTTTAAACTCTTTCTGCTTAACAAATGGGGCAGGGCCTTATTTAGCCCCGTCACATGCCCCATCTTTAAGAGGGAACTTGTTTTACAAAAAGAGGTTTCCAAAACATTCTTTTAATTATCTTCTAGCATTAGCTTATAACTTTTACAGTTCAGTACATATGCAGCATAGCAAACAGAGAAGTTTCAACTCACATTTTTTTAGCCTTTGGAATTCCCAATTCCTGATCCATATCTTGACAGAAAATCAGCACTGACTTTCTCTTTCCCAGATGTGTGCATCAATTTTAATTTGAATGGCTGTAGTGCCGGGTACCACCGTGTGATTCTAGAATTTGTATCCTTCATTTGGTTAAGCCAACAGAGAGGATTGTGATCTGTTACAAGTACAAAGTCAGCTCCTAGTAAATAAAACTTAAGGGACTTCATGGCCCATGGCATTCCTTTTCAATGGTGGAGTACCTTTTCTCTCTGTCATGCAATTTCCTACTTATGTATAGAATTGGATGTTATTTCCCATCTATATGTTGACTCAAGACTGCACCTAGGCCTACCTCTGATGCATCAATCTGTAACAGAAGTTGTTTCTCAAAATATGGGCTTCTTAAAACAGGGGCTGAACATAATGCAACCTTAATGGCCTGAAAAGCTTTATCACACTCTGGGGTCCATTTCACATTATTTGAAAATTATTTCTTTGTAAGTTCAGTGAGGAGAGTAGCTAACTTGGCAAAGTTGGGAACAAATCTTCGATAATAACCAGCCAGACCTAAAAATTTACCTGACATGTTTCTTGGTTTTGGGGACAGGGCTGTTAGCTACAGCTTCTATCTTGGAAACCTCTGCCTTGACTTCTCTATTTCCCAAAACATAGCCTAAATATCTGGTTTCCAGCATGCCCAATGCATACTTATTAGGATTAATTTTTTTTTTTTTTTCATTTTCATTTTATTTTTGTACTGGTGGGTTTGTGGGACAAGCCCATTTTCTCAAATGTTCAGTGTAAATAAGATAATTGTCATACCTGCCTTTTTGATAGATTGGATAACTGCTTGTAGCTGTTCCAGGTGGCCTTTCCAGTCTGCACTGTACACCATGACATCATCCAAGTACACAGCACAATAATCAGTGTGAAGGGATAAAATTACATCCATATACTGCTGGAATGTAGTGGGTGCACCATGTAAAACTAAACGGCATGGTGGTGGTGAACTGATAGAATCCTATAGAAGAGGCAAATGCAGATTTGTCTCTGGATTCTTTAGCTAGGGAGATTTGCCAGTAACCCTTGGTGAGACTGAGGGTACTGATATATTAGGCACTTCCCAGTCTGTCCACCAAATCATGTATTCTGGGCTTATGTCCTTAACCACATCTGATCTTAACTACTCTGGTCATCTGTATGTCTTTTGTCTAATCACTATTACCTGCTCGACCCCTTTTGCTCGGCCTGGTACTGTGGTAAAAGTACTGTTAAATGTCTTTAGCAAGTTACAAATTGCTGTGGTTTGTTCGGATATTAAAGAAACATTCACCTTTACAGCATCAGCAGTTACAGTTTGCTCCAGTCTGTCATAAGCTACATCAACATCTCTTTTATCAGTTTCTGGTAAAACCAGCAAAACAAGTTTTGGTGTTTTTTCAACCCATTTCTTGAGGAGGTTAGCATGGTATATCTTAGTAGGAGTTTTCCTATCAGCAGTCTCAATCTCATAGTTAACTGTGCCAGTACTTCTAAGCACTTTATAAGGCTCTTGCCACTTCATTAACAGTTTATTTTCTGTAGTGGGTAACAGTAGCAAGACCTTTTCACCTGGCTCAAAAATGTTTTCTTTTACCCCATGGTCATAATACACCTTCTGGTTTGGGGCCTCTTCTTGATTACTATGGGTGATTTCAACATATTTTGCCAGCTTCTTTACAGGCAGACTAGATAGGCCAAGGGGTCCTTTTCTGCCAGCAGATTTCCATGATTCTATGATTCTTTCTCAGGGCACACATATAAGATGTAATAGATTGTTTCTGTTGGGGTTTATCTTCCCATGTTTATTTTATTTTATTATATCTAGTGGCCCTCTAGGTTGTCTACCATACACCATTTCAAATGGAGAAAAACCTGTTGATGCCTGAGGCACTTCTCTGCAATAAAAACACAGGTAAGTTAGGTACTGGTCAAAGTCTTTCCCTTCCCCTTTTACAAACCTTTTTAACATGCATTTTAGGGTTTGATTAAAATGCTCAACAAGACCATCTGACTGAGGGTGATAAGGGGAGGTTCTTATGTCAGCGATACCTAGTAGTCAGTACAGCTCCTTAAGTAATGCAGCACCAAAATTATTACCCTGATCAGTAATAATCTCTTTAGGTATGCCCACCCTCCTGAAAATGTGGCATGCTCTGCTGCCACTTTTGGGGCCATGACAGTACGCATTGGAACTGCCTCTGGGTATCAAGTAGCATAGTCACATACAGTATTACCAAAATTAATCGACTACCCTTTTTACTTTTGTCTAAGGGACCAACCACATCCATTGCAATTGTCCCAAAAGGCACATCTATCAAGGGTAAGGGCACCAGGGGCACCTTGTCTTTTTTAGTCCTGGGGCTACTTTCTGACACTCAGTAAAAGAACTGCAATAGGTAACAATATCTTCATTAATTCCAGGCCAGTAAAATCTGTATAACCATCTGGCAAGCATGTGATCCCTCCCTGAGTAGCCAGCCATAGGACTATCATGTGCTATCAGTAATAACTCAGATCTATACTTTTGTGGTACAACCAATTGTTCTATCTGGTCATGTGTCTGAGGTTTAACCCAAACTCTGTACAGTAGCCCATTACATTTTTTAAACGTGGGTTCACCCTGTTTTGGTTTCATCCCCAGCTGCTTAAAATAACCATGGAGAGAAACATTGTTAGCTTGTTCTGAAAGAAAATCACAATCATTGGTAAGTTTAGTTTCAGCATTTTCATATGCTAACCCCTTATGTCCATCAGTCTTTGTTGCTACTGTATCTTCAGGCACCATCTTTCTTTCCTGGACTTCTGGATCTTGGAGCTCTGCTCAAACAAGTCCAAATCAAAATCACTGAAAGAAAAAGAGTCCCCACCATCTGAGATTTTCTTTGCCTGAGCTCTTGTCACCACAGCAGCTGAAACGTGAGGATTTACTCCCTGTTTGATTAACTCAGTAAATCCTGGAAAGTCATTTCCAATAATCACAGGTACAGGTAACTTAGGCACTACCCCCACTTTCGTTTGGTGTGACACCCCATTAATAGTCAGAGTCACTTGGCTGGTGGGATAGTATCGAGTGTCCCCGTGAATATGGATGACACCAGTACCTGGTCCTTTTGGACATTGTTTCCCCAGTACTGCAATATGCACTAGGGTCTGTCTGCTTCCTGAATCTATAAGTACCTTTACATTCTTATCTCCCACCTTCACATCTGTTAAGTACTTGCCCCAATTTGCTAAGGACAAATCTGCTCCAGTGTCACTCTTCTTACTATGGCAATTTCTTGCACTATGACCTGGCTTATTATAATTATAACAGATTATGTCTTTGGGTGCAGATTTGTTACCCCCACCAGAGTTCTTATCAGACCTGGAGTTTAAATGGGAAAACAAGTGTCTTACTGGTGCTTGGCTGTTACCTGGCTGCTGTGGCATCTGTCTGGCCATTTGGTAGTCTTCAGCCAAAGAACCGGGCTTTTCCCCACTTTCTAGTCAGTTTTCCTTTACCCAAAGCTGTATGTCTGTGGATAGAATATTGATGTACTGCTCTATTACAAATGTTTCTATTATCTGTGGGAGTGTTTTGCCCTCTTGTTGGAGCCTTTTCATAAGGAGTTATCTGAGTCGGGTGGAGGTTTATCAAGGATTGTCAACTGAGTTGTACTTCAGGGACCAGAATATCTGCCTGTAGGTCTCTCCTGAGATGTCATACCTTTTCAGGATTTCTATTTTCACCAGGTCACAGTTTTTGACTGTGCAGCATCTATATTGCTGTAGGCAAGTTGGGCTTTATCTTTCAGGTAAGGTACCAGTCTGATTGTCCATTGCTGCTTTGGCCACTGGCAGACTACAGCAACCCTTTCAAAAGTTGTCAGGTATGCTTCTATATCATCCGAGGGACATAACTTTGTAAGTTTAAGGTCTTTTTAGTTGTTAGTATTTTGTTTCTTTGCTGAACCTGTGCCAGAACCTCCAGCTTTGATAGCTTACAAGGCATCAAGCCATTGCTGTTCCAGTCACTGTATCTCTTCTCTTCTCTGCTTCTTGAGTTGCTGCATCTCTTCTTGTCTCTGTTTCTCCCTCTCTTTTTGTTGTATAGGCCACCATTGGAAAAAGGCAGTCAGACCTTCAGGTTCTCTCACTGCTTGTTGTTTTTTTCCCCATCTCTGCTTCTGCCTGAACAGTCTAAGTTTGGACTTTTGTTTCTGCTTCTAGTTTGGCTGCCATTCTTCTGGTAATGAATCCTGGGCTTGCTGCTGCAGAATCCATACCTTTCTGCTATGCTTCCCTGGTATCAGGTCTAGTACCCACATACAAAACTCTTGGCTTATAGTATGCATGGCGAAAATCCCACTTAGGCTAACACCATCTATCATAGTGGCACAGGTCAGGAAGCATAGGAAAACCAGGAGCAGTTTCAAAATTTGTAAATAGCATTTTATTTTTCTCAGTAACAGCAAAATAAAAAATACAAATTATTCAGTGTAACTATTTACAGTGCAGTACAAACAGAGAAAACAAAATCTTTCTTCTGAGTGTTTCTTCTCATTTTCAAATCTCAGTCTCTCAGTCTATCACTCTGTGTCTCTGGCAAAAATGTTGCTGCTCTTTTTAAAAGTCTTTGTTTGGGAACTTGTTAAGAGAGCTTCTCACAGAATGTTCTTGTCAGTTTTGTTCCTTGCAGGTGCAGCAAAACAGTACATGGTATCCCAGAACTAACCTCTTGTTTACAGCTCTGCAAAAGACTTAAAAACTGCATCTCCACATGGGCAAACTAGGTGGGCCAAGCGGTCCTTATCTGCTGTCAACATCAATGTTTCTATGTTTCTGTCTCAGGTTAACCCCTTGAGTTCCAAATAGCTTTGCAATCATTTCAGCAGTATAACTATATACAGTTTTAAACAAAGGTATCCCAGTGTCACATACAGTTTTACGCATAAAGATTCACATATATTTTTATACCCACAAATATGCAAGGGGGACGAAAAGACAGAAATAGCAAGGGAAGGAAGAGAGATAGCGAGAGGCAGAGAACTGCCAAACCTTCAGAGTGATCAATTCCTAGCTCTCACAAGAAAATCTGGTTATGCAACCAGACAGACAATAGACATGAAAGAAGAGGATAGAACAGACCCTTTCATTTAAACTCTTTCTACATAACAAATGGGGCAGGGCCTTAATCAACTCTGCTACAAGGTGGTTTAAGTGAGTGACTCTCCACTCTTCAGACGTGGGCCTCTTACAGGTTCCCAAATCTCAGTTAAAACTGTCTGGAGACCAGGTTTTTGTGCTGCCAGCTCCAGTTTTCTGGAACCAGCTGCCATGTGATCTTCGGCAGGCCCTCTCAGTTGATTGTTTTAAGCAGAGTGTAGTGCCCAAAAGTATGGGGGCACCACAGACATGGGGGGGTTGTTAATTAAATAAAGTGCCCCAAGTCCCCGTTGTGTTGTGGGGCAGTAATGGGTTAGGTCCTGGGGCCCTTTGCAGTGTGTTTCCCTTCCCATAAGCACTAGGTGGGGCAGTATCTTTAAATAAAAAATTAAAAGTTTTTCTTTCACTGCTACTGCCTGCTCAGTTACATTTCAATCCCCACCCCGGAGCAGGCAGCATAAGAGTGGGCACCCACGTACTGGGACCGCTGTCCCTGGCCCTTGCATGGTGCCCAATTCAAAAATTCCCCATTGCCAGAGGCATGGCTTGGGGTTCAAGAATGAGAACCCTGAGCATCCGTTTTGAAAGGGCAACCATTTTTTGGAGGTATTGTGCTGGTGTCAAGAGGAGGAGGATGTCAGAAACCACAGAGGGAAGAAAAGGGCTTACCTGAGGGGTGGAAGCAATTCCCTGGGTTTTCTGGGCACCTTGGCTCCTGCTCCACCAGCGAAGAAGACTGCTGCTATTAGTCCAGTCCTGTTTGGTGGTGACTTGAGTAGCGGTATATTGAAGAAGACCCTGCTCCTCTCCATCTGGTCTGGACTCTGTTTGGCCCATTTTGTTATTTTATTTGCGCCCCTCCACACCCGCATTCCAGTCCCTCATCAGTGGCATTGCTAGAGCCACACTGTGACTGAGGAAGAGGCTGTCAGCCCTCCATAGGCCCCCCTGCCATCCACCACATTGCCTGCTGCTCCTGCTGTGCCTTCTCTTCCCTCTGCCAAGAAGACCTCCCCCCACCCTCTTCTGGACCTTCACCCTGGGCCAGGGCAGTGAGTCAGTCACAGAACAGAGAAGAGTGCTGGCTGCCTGAACATTTAAAAAAAAAAAAAACAACTTTTAATTGTTTTAAGCACTGGGAGCGCTAGGGGAGGGTGGGCTTGGAGACCAGGCCGTTAATTTAAATAATTTAATATTCAGGGAGTGGTGACACCCACAGGGAGGGGCTCAGCAAAACAGGCCCATAGGGGAAGTTATAAATATTCAGATGGGTGGTGGAGTAAAGGTGGGGCGGCCCAGATAACTGACAGCAAGGTCTTGGTCAGGCCTAAAGATTTAAAGGGGCAACATTAGGCCCAAGGCTAAAAAGGGCAATTCCAGGCCCCATAGTGTGTAAAGGGGCCCAGCAGAGCAAATCCCACACTGAGGAGAGGACCCAGCAGCATAGGCTCGGTAGCCTTTAGAGGACAATGTTCAAGGCCTTAGATATAAAGAAGCCCATCAGTTAAAAGGGCCAGGAAGGCCCAGGGAAAAGAAGGGCATCAAGCCCAGGGTTTTCAGGGGCAGCCAGGTCCCAGTATAAGAAGGACCCAGAGTACTAGAGGCCCAGGCTTTAAAGGCTACCATAGGCCCAAAGTTTAGGAGGGCCCCACCAGTACATTACTTTTGACAACGGGTAGTGAAGAAAAGGTGCTTAGTACACAGCTGCCATCTGGTGAATGTCAATTGATGACATGTGTATCATTTTCTAGGATTTGAGCTGTTGTGTCATTGCAAAGTACCAAGACCATGTTGTTACTGGAATTTTGGTTATTTGTCCCTGTTCCTGGCAAATTGCCCCTGCAATGAACAATTGCCCCAGATTCTGGTTATTTGCCCCTGTTCCTGACAAATTGCCCCTGCAAAGAACAAGTGCCCTGGATTCTGGTTATTTGCCCCTGTTCCTGGAAAATTGCCCCTGCAATGAACAATTGCTCCAGATGCTGGATATTTGCAGCTGTTCCTGGCAAATTGCCCCATGCAATGAACAACTGTCCCAGATGCTGGCAATTTGCCCCTATTTCTGGTAAATTGCCCCTGCAATGAATAATTTTCCGATTCTGGTTATTTGCCCCTGTTTCTGGCAAATTGCCCCTGCAACAAACAATTACCTTGGTGTAGTGTCGAACTGTATTTGCCAGCTTTATCATTGCCAGCTTATGTGTATGGACTCAGTCTTCTGCCACAATACCACTCTACAGTGTTGCCTGTCATTCTACCTCTACTGAATCAATCTCTGTCCAGAGGAAGACATTCTTCAACATCTTTCTTCCCCAGAAGGTGTCCGTCCAGAAGAATTTCGAAGACATTCCTGTCATCTGCTGAAGTCGAATATGTCAAAGCTGTGTGCAAGTCACACCCGCCGTTTCTTGTTTTCCTCAGTTCGAAGTTGAGTACACAGAAGCCCAGTGTGCATTGCTTCCGCCCTTTCATTGTTGCCTTGTGGTTCCTGATCTGACTGTCCCGAAGTTGGATGCCCTCCGAAGAGTGTGCTCATCCTGGAATCGAAGCCCAGTGTGGGTCATGTCCACTGTTTTATTGTTTTGTTCCAGTTTCCTGTGCCAACACTTCAGGATCTTCCATCTGTACCTTGAATTCTTCTGGTTTCCTCGGTAATCCTCCAGTGAGTTCATCACCAAAGAATCTTCATTGTTTCTGTACATCCTTGGTGGCCCCAAAGTGGGTTTTGGCCAGGAAACCTTCTACAGCTAGTTTGATTCTGACTGCCCTCCAGGGAGCTCATTCCAGGAACCTGTTCCACTTGTTCTTTTATACTGGCAGCCTTGTAGAGAGTGGGTTTTATGCCAAGAAACACATGGTCTGTCTAAAAAAACTCTCACCACCCCAGTGGCCTTAGCTAGGTCTGTACTTGGACAATAATCTTAGTGTCACAGGAAATTCCTTTTATCTTCATCTTTCTATAGTTACCAACTCTACTCAATGATGCACATGAACACTTCAGCTGCAATTGGACTCTGGTGTGTCTTTGAATGTATATCGATGTAATTGATCCAAGCCAGTGCTCATAAGGTCTTCCAAGGGGTAGTTATTATACCATGGTACCATAGGGAACACTAAGGGTAAACACAGAGTGTAGTAGCACTAGGCTGAGGTGCACCTCAGAAATCTTTTGGGATCCTGGTTTAGTAACCTGATTTAGTTACCTGGTTTTGTAACCTAATTTCATAAAGATTTTATTAGATGCAAAGTAGTGTTTTGTGAAGAGTTGTCTGCTTATGAGTTTTATATTGTCCCTTCTGTAACCGTGTCATCCTACCCCTGTTGTTGAATAAAGCCCAGTGGGCATCAAACTCATTGGATGACTCCTGCCTCTCCTTGTTGGGTAAATTCCATCCACCCATACTCATTCAAACCTTGGTGCTCATCACCTCCACAGTAGCAGCATCAAGCAGAGTCTAAAACATTTTATTTTTATAAGAAGTTACCCGACTGACACAAACTACTGTATTTATGGTTTATTCTTTACTGTAAGATATTTATCTGCTGCTTTTTATGTATTTTTTTTTGGTAGGGCCCCAGAGCCTGTGAGATAAGAAATAAATATGCTACTACTACTACTACTACTACTACTTCTACTACTACCATCACTAAAAGAGGCAACTTTTCTGACCCATCCACATTTGCACAGCACAGGAAGGAGACGTGATCTTTTGCCTTCTTTCTTCCTATAAGCTCTGTAGCTTTGTGCTTATGCCTACGGCTCGGGTACCCACGGTAAAACACCCCAGGTTCATCTGCATTACAGATGTTAACTGGTGGGTACTTAGCCAGCAGACCAGGGAGCACATTGCTGACCCACAGAGAAGCAGAAGGAGCCTCAGCATCCAGCTGTTCGCCCTGCTCGCACTTCCACACAATGCAGTTCCGGTTAGAAATATAGAAACATAGAAACATAGACTTTGATGGCAGATAAGGACCACTTGGCCCACCCAGTCTGCCCATTTCCCTACCTATTGGATAAGCTGCAGATTCTAGTTAACCAACAGCCTACTTCCTGCAATCCCCCACTATGATTGCATTATGTCTGTCCCATGCATGTTTGAATTCCCCCACTGTTTTAGACCCCACAACCTCTCCAGGAAGGCAGTTCCATGCATCCACCACTCTCTCCATGAAAAATAATTTCCTCACATTACCCCTGAGCCGTCCCCCCTCTAACTTTAAATTGTGTCCCCTTGTTCTTACACATCTCTTTTTCTGAAAGATGCTACCTTCCTGGACTTTGTTGATTCTCTTGAGGTACTTAAAAGTTTCTATCATGTCCCCCCGTCCCTCCTTTCATCAAGGGTATACATATTAAGCTCTCTCAGTCTCTCTTCATATGGTTTCTGATGTAGACCCTGCATCATTTTAGTTGCCCTCCTCTGGACTGCTTCCATCCTGTCCATGTCCTTGCGTAGATGAGGTCTCCAAAACTGCACGCAGTACTCCAGATGGGGTCTCACCAACTGTCTGTACAGAGGGATAACCACTTCCCTTTTTGTACTTGTGATGCCCCTCCCTATGCATCCCAGTATCCCCCTGGCTCTCCTTACTGACTTCTCACATTGCTTACCCACCTTTAGGTCATCTGTTATGACTACACCCAGATCCCTTTCCATTGTTGTTGTCGTCGTTAGTACCTCCCCTGCTATTGTGTACTCTTCTCCTGGATTTTTATTTCCCAGGTGCATTACTTTGCACTTTTTTGCATTGAATCTAAGTTGCCATATGTCTGACCATTCCTCCAACCTTACCAAGTCCCTTCTCATCCTTTCTACCCCCCCTTGTGTATCAACTCTGTTACAGATCTTTGTGTCATCTGCAAAGAGGCATACCTTTCCTTCTAGACCCTCTGCAATGTTACCTATAAAGACGTTAAAGAGGACTGGACCCAGTACTGAGCCCTGAGGTACTCCACTAGTAACCCCCCTTTCTTCAGAATGTGTTCCATTCACTATTACCTTCTGTGTCCTGTTGTGCAGCCAGTTTGCTACCCAGGCTACCACCCTGGGACCCACTCCCAGGCTGGCTAACTTGATTATTAATCTTTTGTGAGGGACTGTGTCAAATGCCTTGCTAAAGTCTAGGTAGGCTATATGAATAGCCCCTCCCTGGTCTATTACTTTGGTCATCCAGTCAAAGAAATCAATTAGATTCATCTGACATGCCCTTCCTGCTGTGAATCCATGCTGCTTTGGGTCCTGTACCCCGCTGGCCTCTAGGTACTGAACAATTCTTTCTTTCAGAAGTGATTCCATCATTTTCCCCATCACTGAGGTCAAACTAACAGGTCTGTAGTTTCCTGCTTCTGCCTTGCTCCCACTTTTGTGAAGGGGAATCACATCTGCCCTCCTCCAGTCCTCAGGTACCAACCCATCTTCCCATGATTTGTTAAAAAGTGTGGTTAGTGGTGTCACTAGGTCCTCCTTAGCTCTTTTAGGATTCTCGGTGAATCCGTCAGGCCCCATTGCTTTGTCCACCTTGAGTTTTATGAGTTCTTTCAGGACTCTTTCTTCTGTAAATGGACAGGCCAACCCCACTACCCAGAGTGCTTCTACTGTTTGGTTTAGATAACTCCTTTCTTCTTCTTTTGTGAATACTGAGCAAAAGTATTCATTCAGTATCTCTGCCTTTTCACTGTCTCCCTCTGCCCACCTCCCCTCTCCTTTATTAATCTTCACTATCCCTCCCTTAACCTTTCTATGCTCCCTAATGTACCTACAAAAGGTTTTATCCCCCTTCTTAACTGAGTTGGCTATCTTTTCCACGGTTTGGGCCTTTGCTTTTCTGACTGCCTTCCCCACTTCTTTCTGCTTTAATTGATACAGTTCCCTGCAGTGCTCTGTCTGTGATTCCTTATACTTTTTGAATGCAGCCTTTTTCTCCTTAACCTTCCCTGACACCTCTTTTGAGAACCAGAGTGTTTTTTTTTAATCTGCTTTGTTTTCTTTATTTGTTTCACACAAAGGCTTGTTGCCTCCATGATGGCAGTTTTGATTTTTCTCCATTGTTCTTCCACCCCTCCTTTCTGGCCATTTGCTAATGCATTCCTCAGGTATTCACCCATTATGCCAAAGTCAGCCCTTCTAAAGTCCGGTATCCTTGTCTTTGTATGGCTTGTCTCCATGGTTGTGTTTATTGTGAAGCACACTGTGCAGGGGTCGCTTGTTCCCAGATGTCTACTGACTTCTAAATTTGTGATCCTCTCTCCATTTGAGAGTACCAGGTCTAATATTGCTCCCTCCCGAGTGGGTCCACCACTAGCTGTCTAAGGCATGCCCCCTGTAGGGCATCGAGACTGACCCTGCTCTTGGATGTGGCTGCAGTCCATGTTGCCCAGTTAACATCTGGCATATTCAGGTCCCCCATCAACAGTATCTCCCCTTTTTCAGCCATTTTGAGAATGCCCTCTTTCATTTTCTTGTCCCTTTCCTCCCCTTGAGATGGGGGTCTGTATACAACCCCCATGCAGATTGTGATGCCATTCCCTGTCTCCAAGGTGACCCAGAGTTCCTCTTGTCCTCCCCCTTTACTTTTTAGTTCTGAAGCTTTGATCCCTTCCCTTCTCTTCCCTTATGTTAACCAGCCATCAGTCACTTCAAAGTTTTCATGGCTGAGATGTTTGGTGATCTCTTCAGCCTTCTGCACAGGACCAGTGAGTCAAGCACCTCTACTGACAGCATGATTAAACCATGTCAGTAAGCCGTCCTCAAATTCACTGTCCTTACCTTCCCTTTTTTGTTTGTGGGTGGGGTTGCTGTTTAGTTGCCACTCAGCCATCAGAGACTCCCTGTTTTGGCTTATCTTCCTGGCTTGGCTCTTGGAAATTCCAAACTACTTTGCAGCCTTTGCCAGGGATGAGTTCAGTTGCTGAAGGCAGTCCAGCACCTTAATCTTGTCCACCAGAGGGAGGTCTACTCTTTTAGGGGATGCCATTAGGCAGCAATGAACAAAACAACAGTTTCACAACTGAGAACAAAGCTCAGTTCACTGTAACCATTTATATAACAAGGTGTTAACAAGCATTAATGATGAGCTTACCAGGCACAGCTGAGAACAAATCATCCCAATTAAGTGATTTAAGGGTCCCAATTAAAGGGAATGGGCATACACTGGATAACATGGGATAGAAATTGGTGCCCTGGGAATCATCCCCTATAAGTAGCTGTCCCCTTTAAGTGGGTCCCCTTTAAGTGGTGCCAACTGTACTACTACAATTATAGTAATGCATGTGAATTCCAGAAGCTAAGGGAATAAAGTAAGCATCCTCCATGTGTTAGTGATTGAAGCATGATACTTTCTTCCATTACATTAGAGAAATGGAAAAAACCAAGAAGGAGACTGTCTCACCAAAAAGTGGGTGGGAACAGGAAAATTATACAGATAAAGCAGACATAATGAATAAATGCTGTTGTTTAGCCTTCATGGTAGAGAAGAATGGTCCTCTCGCACAGTGTGAGATCAGGCTCAGTCAGGAAACTCTACAAAAATTCTAAAGATCCACCTTTGATACCTGTTATCTCGGGTATCACTTCAGTGTCTTATGGCTTGTGTAAAGTAATTGGTTTTTATTTACAGCCTATTGTTACTGAGTTTCTCTCTTATGTGAGAGACAGCATGCACGTTCTTGCTAAATTAGAGGATCTTGTTTGGAAAGACAGTTTTTCTTGGATTGCCATTGATGTGTGCAATTTGTACACTAGTATACCACTCAATCTAGGTATAAATGCAGAGGAATTTTTTCTTACGCATGAAAGTTATTTGCAGGACAAAAGGGAATTTATTTTCATGGCTCTTGAGTTTATTCTGTTTAAAAACTTCTTTACCTTTAATAAGGAGATTTTTATCCAGATATGTGGGAGAGCTATAGGGGCCACTGTTGCCCCCACATATGTTAATACCTACATGACATTCTGGGAATACAAATATATTACGAATAGCAAATATGCTGCAAATATTATTTTCCTGGGCCATTTCATTGATGATTTGCTGATAATCTTGGATGGTGATGATCACAGTAAGGTAGAATTTTTTCAGTACATTAACCACAATAATATGAATTTCAGATTTACTAGCGAATGTTGTATGGATAGCATTAATTTTTTAGATTGAATTTTAAGTCCCTCCCCTAACAAAAAGATCAACTCCTATACTTATAGAAAACCCACAGCAGGTAATGCAATTTTGTATTACAATAGTTATCATCCCAAAAAAACTTAGAGGGCCTGTTCCATATGGCCAATATGTATGTTTAAAAAAGTTTACACTGACCTGTCCATTTTTGAAATACAGGCACATGACCTCACACAGCACTTTTTAAATAGGGGCCATAATGAAACCGTTTTGTTAAATGCTTTAGATAAGTTAAGAGCCTTGGATAGATCTGTACTTTTGCAACCAAAATTTTGCACATCTGGGGCATCACAGCAAAGTGATCCAGCCAGATTAATACCTTTTTCAACAGAATTCAGCCCTTTGGCAGGAAAAGTGGGTGCTTTAGTTCATCAATTATGGCCCATATTAAAAGCTGATAATGTTCTGAAGGATACAATTCAGAGTACACCAAGTGTGACCATTAGTAAATCAAGAAATTTAGATGATATCCTGACTTCAAGCCATTTTGTGGCTAGCAGGAACCTCCCAGTAAACACAGTTTCGAGAAGCTGGTTGCCCCAGTTGTAGGTTTCTATGCATGTAGAAACTGTAATTCATGCAAATATGCCTTTGAATGAAAATGTTTTGAGAAAGATGGTAACAAGTTTATTATAATAATGCAACACACCCTTTGTTATGTATGCAGCCTGGAGCCCTTGCAAAAAAATATTACATTGGCAAAACTGTCCATCTTCTAAAAAACAGGATCCAAGAATATCCAAGAATAAATCAGAGCTATCTGTAATGGAGTTGCAAAGAATATACTGGGGCACATTTCAAAGGATGTCATGATTCAAATGCAGAAACATTAAAGTTTTCAGGTATAGAATTTATATCATCACCTATTAGAGGGGGTGACAGAAAGGACATTTTATTACTAAAGGAAACCAGATGAATATTAATTTTGTATACATTGATTCCATTTGGTTTAAACAGAGAAACTGGCTTTAAACCTTATTTGTAACTTCATTTATATGGTTATTAAACTGATAAGCCAGTTCCACATTGTCAGCTATTAAATATACTTTTCATATGATCATTTTGACTATGGTTAGCTAACATAGTAGTTACTATTTCATTCAGTCATTTATGGACCGTTGCCATGTGCCAGTACAAATAAATATATTTCTACAGAGAACAAGTTTATTTAAACTGGGATTAACCCCTCATTATTCCCAAGGTGCTCTTCCAATGTAGTTGTTTTTTTACCACTACCAGTTAAAGCCATTATTACTTTAACTCAATATGCGGTGAATTCCAATGTGTTTTAGTAAATATATGCTTGTAAATGAGGAATTAAATTGAAATGTCCCCACTTCCCTATTTAGCTACAGAAGATTTCAATTATTATCTAAATTTTATCTAAGTGAGAGCTTACTTAAATTGCTGTTCTCTAACGATGTATTTTTTTAGGCAACTAGTAATCCTGGTTCATCAATTTATTCAGGATGAATGTTGTCACTTATATCATCAGCTTTTAATGTTTTTCAAGTGTTGGTAATTTAGTCAAGATTGTTCTGTTCGTGCACCTATAGGATTGCAATTAACTGTTTACTACATATTGTGATTCAACTTGTTTGTCTTTGTACCTCCTGATGAGGACCCAAGTGGTTGAAGCACCAAGGTTTCCAGTCAGTGTTCTCGTTTTTGTGCAAATAAAAAACTCATCACGTTTTCTACTTTAAATATTTGGTAGTGCATTTCATTTTTTCCGACCAGAGTGCAAACCTTCCTTACCTCTAATTCAGTCAGGAAGGGGGTTGGGGCATTGACATAGATGCTGTTTCTGTGGAAAGAGTAATTAAGTCACTAGGGTCAATAAAAGTTTACAAATCCCAAGGTACAGATAGTCTGCACCTAAGAGTACAACAAGTGGTGGGGTAAGTTCTATCAGCACCACTGACTGACCCTTTTAAACAACTCACTGGAGATGGGAGTGGTACTGGCTAATTGCAGGATAGCTGACATGGTACTGCTACAAACAACTGTACACCATCATTGAGTAAATGCAATCACATTACACCATTAGTCCTGATCACCTGCCTTAGGGTTTTCATTTGGTGAGCTCTCTGCTGACTTGTATTTCAACAAACCATAGTCATTCAGCAGACACTAGCAGAAATTATAGATTTCTCCTTTAATGAGATTTATGAAAAGATGTCTTACAGCAAAACACATTGAGCATGTTTGGAGAAATATCACATGGTTAAGGTAAAATGCATGAAGGCATAAGATAGATTAGGGTTGCAAGATCTTCAGTAATGAAATGGAGCAGAGTTTATTTGTCATTATTTTTCGAAACAAGAAGGTTTGACAGTGTCAGGATTCCTATTTTTCAGATACTCATGTTTATTTTTTGATCCTCTTGTAACTATTTTTCTATGTATTTCTGCCTTAGAAATGCTTTCAAATGGGATTTTTGGATATAGTATAGAAAAATATTATTGTTACCATATTGGTCCTTGTAACAAAAGAGCCAGAAAAAAATATGTTTTGATACCTTTTATTGGACCAACATAGATGTTAAAAGAAAAAGGTGCTTAAGCTTTTGGACTACACACAGTCCTTCATCAGAAGCTAATGCCAGTTATTTTGGAAGACTACATCCTATTAAAGATCAGATCACACATAAAAAAAGGTTGTAAAGAATACCATTGGCCTAAAAATTGCATTTAAATGTCAATGTAAAACCATATAGAGAACACAGTCTGACTGCTATCAAGGCAACGCATTCACAGGTCAAATGTCACAGAACAGATAATTACCTTCTAAAAAGAACTCATAAACATACTTGAGGTTCATTTTTAAACTATGGATGCATGTGTTTGTGTATACATAAGGAACTAAATCCCATTGGCCATACTAGTAAAATGATGATGAGGGAAAAAACAGTGGGACAACACTTCCAACACTTCTCTCAGTCTGATCACTCCATCTCACATATGTTGGTACTGGTTTTGAAAGGACATTTTAAAAATACACAACAGAGGCAGGCTTTCAAGGTCAAGCTCATTTTACTTCCCAATATGGTGGGAGAAAGGATGAACATTGATTTGTGTTTTATGTCACATTATTACACTGCTTGAACTTTCACTGGCTTCAGGAACAGCATATGGACATACAGTGGCAGTACATTGTGGTTTTTGTTGTGTTTTCATACTATATGGTTATAAGATCTCTTTTAACTGGCTATCAATACATTGGTTTCACTACACAAAAAAGGGTGGATGTGGGGGTGTGGGGGAGGGGGTGATGTGGGTGTTATGGGATAAGGCATGTATATGGACACATGTTGATATATGGACATATTAGGATAACAGTATCTCAATTATTAGAGAGTCCTTGTTATGCTTGCTTCTTATATGTGCTCAAACTCTTGACATTTAGTAAATGAATATACCATATAATGGGGTACGTTGTGGTATTGCTATATGTTGACATGCATAATAGATATATGATTCCTTCTAATTAGATATCAATACATTGGTTTTAATCAAAAAAGGGGGGAGGGGGTTGTAAGGCCTGGTGGTGGGCAATAGATTCCCTCGGTTTTTATCTCAGATTTCTCAAACTGTTACTGTATATACAGAAGATTTGATATATACCGACACATTTTGATACATGGACATATTAGGATACATTTTCTCACTTACTAGGGAGTCCTTGTTAGGTTTGATTTTTAATTGTACACAAACACTTGACATTGGGTACAAAGTTGCAGAGGGATCATGGTTCAGCAGTATAGGTTTTAATATTCATTAAAAATATTGACTAGTTGTGCATAGGGCTGAAGACATGCACCTTCTAATAGGGCTAACACTGTTTGAAAGTGTGGAACAGCTAGTGAATAATTATTATTCACACTAGGGCAGCCTATCTCCCTACCTTCCTACCTGTGTGAAGTTCTGGAGACCCTATCTCTGCAAAGACATAGAGAGGATGGAGGCAGTCCTGAGGAGGGCAGCTAAAATGGTGCAGAGCCTGCAACAGAAGCCATATGAAGAGAGACTAAAGGAGCTTAATGTGTATACCCTTGAGGAAAGGCAGAAGAGGGGGGACATGATAGAAACTTTTAAGTACCTCAAGGGAATCAACAACGTCCAAGAGGGTAGCATCTTTCAAAAAAAGAGATGTGCAAGAACAAGGGAACATAATTTGAAGATAGAGGGGGGGCAGCTCAGGGGCAATGTGAAGAAGTATGTTTTCACAAAGAGGGTGGTGGACACATGGAACAGCCTTCCTAAGGAGGTCATGGAGTCAAAAACAGTGGGAGAATTCAAGAATGCATGGGACAGACATAAGGCAATTCTTGTGTGGGATAGGAAGAAATTGGCTGTTAGTTAACTAGGATCTGCAGCTTATCCTGCAGGTAGAAAAATGGGCAGACTAGGTGGGCCAAGCGGTCCTTATCTGCTGTCAAAGTCTATGTTTCTATGTTATTCCTTGCATTCCTTCCAGCAGAACAACCTGTTGAACTTGCACCACAGTCACCTCCGTGACTGTAAAGCAGTCCTCTCATTGTCTGGCTTTGAAGTAGCACTGCACTATTTTTAGTATCAGTAATTCTCAATATCTCACCACCTGACACTCCATCTCAGCCCCCACCACCCCAACCCCCCTCAAACATAAGAGTGACACTGGGGGTTCCCAATCCCCCAATGTCATGCTCTGGACTCCTCAGCATTTCCTTTTCTTTTGTTCTTTTAAATTACCCCCACCCAACCCTCCCTCTCAGAACCCACCACCCCCACACACACCCAGAAACATAAGAGTGATATTGGGGGTGCCCAGTCCCACAGTGTCACAATCAGGAGTCCTTGTTCCTTTTTTGAGTGACACTGGGGTACCCAATCCCCCAGTGTTGCATGCAGGACTCCTCAGCCTTTGGTTTTATTTTATTTGTTTTAATTACCCCCAACCTGACTTTCCCTCTCAGCACCCACCACCCCACACAGCGCCCCAGCAACATAAGAGTGATGCTCAGGGTGCCCAGTCCCCCAGTGTCATGATTATGAGTCCTTGTTCTTTTTTTTTTCTTGAACCTGAAGAAAAAAAATTTCCATCAATATCTTTTGCACCATTAACATCCCCACCCAAACCCTCCCACTCAGCACCAACCACCCACCACCCCCCAAGTCCTTACTTATCCATCAGGGTGTCCAACACCATAATCCTCTCTGGACTGCAGACATGTCTTCACTCTTCAATGCCGGACCACAAAATGAAGAAAAAGGTACACCGTTCAATGTATTTCAATGGGGTTTTGAACTTAGTGGCATAACCTGGTCATTGTTGCATATTTTTGGCCCAAATTTTCAACATGCCTTTTTTGGGACCCTACCTCATGAACAAATGAAATGTTATTAGGCAGATCTGCCCTGAAAGATGATTTCATGGTCCATGTGCAAAATCACCTTCAAGCCAGGAGCTGAACATTTTCTCTGCCCTTCTTCATGAGGCAGGGTCTTAACAAGACTGTGTTGAAAATGTGGTGTAAAAACATTAAAAAACACATTTTCAATACTTGTACCCCAAATTTCTCAGCTGCAGCCCTATGGGCTCTGGCCAGAATTTGTTTTGGTACCTGCCATGGGATCATAAAACCTGGACAATTGCCAGAGAAGGTTTTATTTCCCAAAGATTCCATTTGAATACCACTTGGCACTGAGCAAGTAACTTAGCCTCCCTAGTGCTCCTGAATTGCCCCTGAAAACAGGCACTTGTGTCTAGTGAGCCTTACCTGGATGACAAAAAATAAAAAAAGGCACTAAGGGACCCAAGTTTAGTCCAAACTGAAAGATAGCACCTCAGTCGTGCAGAACACCCTTCATATGGCACAGCAGTGTCAGTTATGGACATTACTCCAACTAGCTAGTGTGGGGCCAAACTAACAGCCTCCTTATCTTCCTGCCCCAGAGACAAGTGGGCTACCTGCTAAGCCACTGATACTGAAAATTGACACCACGTGTTCCGGAAATCTTCATATGTGAATACTTTAATGTCATTGGCATAAGGGATATTTCAGGGGAATATCAGGAACAGCTACATACAATACCCAGAACTAGTGCAGCTTGTTTGGAACAGAACTTTAGAACAGTCTGAATTATTTCTTTTATCATGCTCAAACTACATAAGTAAAAGTGATGTCACTGTATTTGTAGAGCAGGTGGGGGACAAGCCCTTTCTTTTGCTAAATGTGTTGCATGTATGTTTGCATGCACCTGAGGCCAACAGCATTGCATATCTGACAAGTAAAGCACACGGAAAAATCCCAGAAACACTGAAAGAGGAGGCTATTACTTTTGGTATCAGCCTTCTTTAACCTCCAGAATGTTTTAAGAAAGGTATGGAATGTTATTTTAGCAACAGGAAGACAATTTACAACATACAGGAAAGGTGTGCTCACTGGAAGCAGTTAATAATGTTCCTAGTAACAGAAATGAATAGGCTCACCTCTAGCTGAGTCATATTTCACTATACATGAATAAACACTGATGTAAAAAATTGCTTCCAATTGTTTTCTTTTTATGGACAACATTCTGCCTAGTTCTTTTCATGGAATAAATAATTTGGAGTTTTGGTTATGTCTATGTCACAGTTTGTACACAAGAATGCTGAGCATGAACCACTGTCCTATCAGAACCATGGTTAGAGTTCTGTGCACAAACTGTGACATACAGTTGTTAAAACTCCAGATCACGGGTTCCATGAAGAGAACTGCAGTAGAATGCTGCTCAAAAAAATGAAACAATGCAAAATATAGAGGATAATGTATGACCACCATTTAACAGCCATGCTGTGCAAACTTTGAGAGGTTGGCATGGCAACCTAATAGAACTTGAGAGCACAACTCTAGAGGTCTTCAGTTGCCATGCCAACCTCGAGAAGTGTGCTCAGTGAGGTTGTTAACTGTTGGTGATACATTATGTTGTATAGTGTATGGCACAGAACCTGATTCCCTTTCCAAAATTAATTCAGTTATTGCCACTGAAAAAACACAGGTACCGATAGTCCCTACCTGCCAGCACTGCCCCCCACCCCTTACCTTACTCACAGACTGAATGAGAAACTCTGTCAGCTCCACCAAAAAAATGCAGTTTCAAAAACTCACCTGCCCTGCCCCACCCAGAACAAGTCACACTCCATCCTGAACACACAATCTCACAGACTAAATCTTGTCCTCTCTTCACCTCGGTTCATGTCTCACTGTTGCAGCCATTCCTCAAAGTGCCATTCTTAACTAGCGTGCATGTGCAAGCATGTTCTATGCTAATGTACCATCGATGTGATGTCCTCATGATGGTACAACAACATGCTGACATCATGACGATGGTACAGCAAGGCTATCTTTTTACTGATATTGGTGAACAATAAGCCCTGTCCATACACTATACATTTTTTCACATAAATTTTTATTCAGGTACATTTACATATAGATCATGTAGGCATATATCTATATATGTATATATATATATATATATATATATATATATATATATATTTAAACAATGTACGTTTTGGGATAAATAGCAGGATAAAGTATTCTCTGCCAGGTCATGGAGATATCAATGATATCTTCACATGTGAAGATATCACTGATATCTTCACACTCCTATCGTCATACATAACCCAATCAAACAATAGTACCACCTGGACGCTTCTCAGTACACATTGAGAACACTTTCATTTTCACATCCCGCTCATCTCCTGACTAGAGTCCCACCACAACACATTCTCCCGAGACAAAAAATGATTTCTCCATCAAAATACCATTTAACATTTCACATATTCCTCACTAATTCTAATCCCAGACTACAAAACAATTTCATTTACCACCTCCATAAGATGCAGCATGACCGAATAGTATGATCTCAAATGTAGTGTGAGTGAGTGCTAGCAAGATTCAAACGTGAGTCACAGTCAGAAATTTCCAGTCATGGAGCCTGTGCTGTAAACCGTAGAAAAGTGTGCCCCTTTGTTAATGCTGCCTGTATTTTCTGATAAGAAGCTGCCGACAGTACTGAGAGAAGAGCGGCGGTGGCAGCTTCACAACACCTGCAGGCGTGGCGTCTGTTGCCATAGCAACACGCTGTCGCATGTCCGTCTGGTGTTGTGAAGCTACCGACTGCGCTGTACTCACAACTCTTATCAAAAAAACTAGTCAGCGATGAGAAAGGGCACACTTCTACAGTTGCTGAAACTCATAGAAATTTCTGACTGTGCCTCATTGAATCTTGCTAGCACTCACTCGCTTCATTGAGATCATACTATTCAGTCATGCTGCATCAGAGTTCCACATGGATACAACAAAGTCACAGGATCAACCAGATAAGGTATGCTTTTTAAACAACTATTTATTTAAAGATGCAGGCAGGATCAACCAGATATATATTATTCAATTACTTTACAGTAGCAAGGTGAGATATTTTTAACAATATATATGATCTGCTGTTTTGAGGGAGAAGACATGGAGAGTTGTGTTGGGGGTTGCTAGGACTAGGTCAGCCACAATCCAGACAAGTTTTTGTATAATAATTTTAAAGCACCAGAATCAACTTTTTTCAAACAACATATGGCATCTGTTTTGCTGCTAGAGATACTGCAGATTTCTGTTGAAACAGCCAACACCTCTATGTAGGTGAATGTATGTAGTGCACATTTGGAGCTTTTGTTGAATGCAGCCCAAAACATACATAGTATAAACAGAACATGACATGGCCTGACTGAAGATATCATATTTATCTTCACAGGGGCCAATGACATCATGATATCGACCTCTCGTGAAGATAAATATGATATCTTCAGTCAGGCATTCATATTCCATATATATATATATATATATATATATATATATATAAACACATATCTATCTATATACAAATATGTATCTATATCTATATCTATATTCTTTGCAAAAAATTGCATTAATGCAACAGTTAGGTTTTTTTGCAAAAGCAAGGAAATTTGGCGTTAGGGTTTTTAACCCGAACTCTGACTTTTCCCCCTCACTGCCACACATATACACACACACACACAGACACACATAGACACACACATACACACACACACACATGCATAGAACACACAACTGGGGGAGTGGTACAAGGCAAGACAACCAATCACAAACACACACCATAATGCAACAGAAATAACATACAACTTCTTAAACATACTACAACAGGCATCCATCATCATGTTTCACCAACTATATCACGTATGCTACCAACGACTTGCCCTTTTCTGCATACCAGCATAGCCCCAGGCTATCACCATCTTGACCATTTCTCCATAACAGCATTGTCCCATGCCTCTATCTACTTGCCCATTTCTGCATAATGCCATACTATAACTAGTAAAACACATGTATTAGTGAGAGCGTGGGACATAGCCTCCAGTAACTTGCTCATTTGTGCATAACTGCATAGTCCCATGTTCTCAGCAAGTTGCCCCTTTCTGCATAACACCATAATATAAGCAGCAAAACACATGTATTCTCATCAACTTGTCCATTTCAGCATAACAACATATCCCCATGTTCCTACCAACATGCTTGTTTCTATATAATACCATTATATAAGTGGCAAAACACATTTATTGGTGACAGCACCAACCTGGCCATTTCTAGATAACAGCATAATATAAGTAGTAAAACACATGTATTGGTAGGAGCTAGTGCTGTGTGGAATTTTTAAATTGCAGCAGAATCAAATTCTGAAGAATACTCAAAATCCTGCTGCAATTCTGCCAGATTCTGCTGGAAATGCAATGTCAGATGCGGAATTAGAGATGCTGTAAAATTCAATTTTGCCTGTGAAATTGCTGCAAAATCGTCAATTTCACTGCGCAAAACATTTTGTGAAATTCCGCCATTACATAAATGTTTCACCAGATATTGGGAAATTTCACACTTGAAACATGAAAGTTTGCAGCAGAAATTTGAAATTTCACCAAATTGTGCCTGAATTTTACAATTTCATGGCCGAAATTTTGCATTTCACTGGTGAAATTTTGCATTTCATGGTGAAATCCCACATTTTTCGGCCAAATTTTAGCATTTTGCCTGCAGAATTTCACATTTTGCACCCACAAAATATTTTGTGAAATGCGTGAATTTTGGGAAATATTTTATGGAGCAAACTTTTCCTAAAATTACTGTTCCACAGAATATTATTCCACGGATCTCAATATATTTCATGGAAATTGTTGCAGAATAATATTCTGCAGAAAAAATACTGTTCCATGAAATTTTATTTCATGGATCACAGTAGGCAAAATTCTGCAGGTGCACAAGCAGAATTCCAATGGAAATTACACCCACAGAATGGTCACTCTGCACTAATTCTGCAGGTGGAATTCATCTTCTATGATTGTACAGGATATCGGTGCATGCACATAAGAGACTGGGATGGCAGCAGAAGTCATACAGTTGGTGAAACAAGATGATGGGTGCCTGTTGTGGTATGTTTAAGAAGTTGTATGTTATTTCTGTTGCATTATGGTGTGTGTCTGTGATTGGTTGTCTTGCCTTGCACTGCCCCACCTAGTTGTGTGTTCTATGTGTGTGTGTGTGTGTGTGTGTGTGCGTGTGTGAGAGTGTGTGTATGTGTGGCAGTGGGGGGAAGTTGGAGTTAGGGTTGAAAACCCTAATGCCAAATTTCCTTGCTTTTGTCACTGTAAAAAACCCTAACTGTTGCATCAATGCAGTTTTTTGCAAAGAATTTCCTTACTTTTTGAAAAAGCATACTTACATACATTTTCGCACAAGTTGCACATATGTACATAACATAACAATGTAAGTACTGAATAACATGTGTAAATTGGAGCGTGGGGCCCATGGCATTCCCCTGGTACTGCATAACCACATACATCTGCCGTACCTTTTGAACTGCCCTATGCCTCATAATAGCATCTTCCTTCACAACCAGATATGTGCTCACCATGGCTTTCACAATGCACAGAAATGTTTTCCCATTAGGTATAAGGAACATGCACCACAACTCAGCAACTGTAAGTGCCACCGACACAAAAATGTTCACAATCTAAGATAAATTATTAATCTTTCTACATACAAAATGTCAGGCAAATCAGACACATGGTACAGAAGTTATTGAATTGAAATAAACCACATTTTCATTCACCAGTGTGGCATGATTCTGCACCTGTTTACATTTTACACACCCAACCACCAAAAGACACCTCTGTGGCACTAAGGCTACTTACCCTATCAATTTCAAGCCACTAGCACAATGCAGAACACTATGCACAAAATGTTATGTGTATTGTGCAGTGCCTCCACAGTGAATTCATTTTCTAACATCTAAACAGCACAATTCTCATCTCCAGGACATCCCTTTAACACCCTCCAAATTTCAAGTTAAAACACCAAACCATTTCAGAGATATTCAATTTCAAAGTCTGTACACCTTTAAGAATTCTTTGATTGAGAGAATCAGCTGTGACCATCACAAAATGGCGGACCTCGCAGCTGAAAATTCTTTGATTGTGGGGGGTGGCAACTTCAAACACTTATAACTCTGGAACGGAACAAGCTTTTTTCACCAATCAAAAACTGGCATGTTCCATGAAAGGGCTTTGTACCTGCCAAGCTTCAGACAAATCAACTACACAATGGCTGCACTATACGTCACAGAAAACAGTGTACAAAAAAAGAAAAAAATGCATTTTTGGCGCTTCTCTGCACAAAAACCAAATGTACCAGTGAAATAGAAACTAGTAAATAAAGAGATGTACCATGTCAGTCCATGCATATCAAATCTTATACAAATCTCTTCAACGGTTGCAGAGAGACAAAATGGCGGACCTTGCAGCCGAAAAATCTTTGATCATGAGGGGGGCAACTTCAAATGCTTATAACTCTGGAACAAAACAAGATCTTTTCACCAAACAACAACTGACATGTTCCTGAAATAAAGGACTTTCTACATACCAAGTTTCAGGTAACTACATAATGGCTGTGCTATATGCCATGGAAGACAGTGTGCAAAAATAGAAAAAAATACATTTTTGGCACTTTGCTGCACAAAAACCATAAGCACCAGTGAAATAGTAATTGGTAAATAAAGAGAAGTACCACGGCAGTCCATGCATACCAAATCTTATGCAAATCTCTTCAATGGTTCCAGAGTAGCATGAGCGGAAAGCTGTGCACAAGTGGTGAAAAATACATTTTTGGTGCTTCACTGTGCAAAAACTGCATGCACATGTCAAATGAAAATTGGTAAATCCACAGAAGCACCATAGTAAGCCAAGTATTACAAATGGCATGCAAATACAATCAACAGTTGTGCAGTTATAAGCACACAAAAAAATGTGATGATTAACATGAAAGTGCATACTAAACCCTAAAGATAAGGCCGTTATCACAGCGAAACTGACATCTGTGACATGACAACTTGTCACTCACAACATAAGTGCTCACTAGCACAATGCAGTCATACAACAGAGTCCCACAGAAAGAAACAGCCAAGACAATGTTTTGCAGACATGGTACTGCATGAACAGATGTTTTCACACTACACATATACAGGTATATTCCTCTTACAATATAATGGGACACCAAAAAATTTCATAACTTGTCAACAGAGCAACATTTTCTCACAAAATCTTCAAACAAGAGCACCACAGCCCAGCACCCCCGTATACAAAACAATCTGAGGGCAGTCAAATACATTCTCGCTGCACACCAAAAGATGACCTCATCAATGTTTTCACAATACACATTTATCTATTTTCCCATCGATTATGATGACAGATCCCCCCAAAAAACATCTGCCATACATTTGGAGCAGTCCTTTACCTTATAATGGCATCTTCCTGTACAGCCACATATATGCTCACCATGACTTTCACAGCACACATAAATACTTTCTCATTAACTATAATGAACATACGCCACAACTCAGCAACCATGACACCGACACAAAAATTCACACTGTCGAAGATCTATGATTAATCATTCTACATCCCAAATGTGAGGCAAATCGGACAAACAGTTCAAAAGTTATTGAAGCGAAACTAACCAAATTTTCATTCATCAGAGTGGCATAATTCTCCACCTGTTTATATATTAAATAGCAAACCACTGAAAAGTACCTCCGTGGCACTAGGGTTACTTACCTAATAAATGTCAAGCCACTAGCACGATGCAGAACACTATGTGCAAAACATTAACTACATCATGCAATATCACCACAGCAGATTACTTTTCTAACACCTATACAGCATAATTCACATCTGCAGGACATGCCCTCAACACCCTCCAAATTCCAAGTTAAAAAACCAAACCATTTCAGAGATATTTAATTTTAAAGTTTTACCAACTTTAAAAATTCTTTGGTCTCAAGACTCGGCCATGACCTCGCAACCAAAAATCATTTTCAGTCATGAAACAACATCTGGTTTTGAAATTTTGGCTATCTGGTCCCTCCCAGAGACATCTGGTCTAGCAAAAATCTGGCCATCTCATCCCGAAGTCACGAAATAAGCTAGCGATCAAAAATTATCTCGCAAGCCAAAAATTTGCAGACTCGTGATCAAAGATGTTTGTGGGCAACTTAAAACCCTTATAACTCTGGAACAGAACAAGATTTTTTCATCAAACAAAACTTAGCATATTCCTTAAAAAAGGGCTTTCTACGTGCCATGTTTCAAACAACTCAACCACACAATGGCTGCGGTATGTGTCATAGAAGACAGTGTGCAAAAATAGCAGAAACTGCATTTTTGGCACTTCGCTGCACAAAAACCGTATGCACCAGTGAAATAGAAATTGGTAAATAAAGAGATGTACCATGCCAGTCCATGTATTCCACATCTTATACAAATCTCTTCAATGGTTCCAGAGCGTAATGAGCAGAAAATTTCGGACACGTGGGGAAAAAACATTTTGGCTCTTCACCGTTCAAAAAATGTATGCATTTGTCAAATGAAAATTGGTTAATCCACAGAAAAACCAAAGCAAACCAAGTATTACAAATGACACACAAATCCATTCGACAGTTGTAAAGTTATGAGCACACAAATGAAAGAGAGTAGTGAACGTTAAAGATAGGGGCACTATCACAGCAAAACTGACATCTGTGACACGACGACTTGTCGCCCACAACACATGCACCCACCAGCACAATGCAGTAATACAAGAGTCTCACAGAAAGAAACAGCCAGGACAGTGCTTTGAAGACACGGTGCCGCATGAGCAGATGTTTGCACACTACACATCCATATTTCCCATTGACGATAATGGGACACCAAAAAATGCCATAACTTGTCAATAGAGCAACATTTTCTCATGAAATCTTCAAACAAGAGCACCACAGCCCAGCACCCATGTATACAAAATAATCTGAAGTCAGTCAAATACATTCTTGCTACACATCAAGAAATGTCATCATTACTGTTTTGAAAAACACAAGCAACATGGCTCAGGAAACGTCAGCTGGAGCCACACTAAATCAGAATAACCAGCAAACAAAAACAAGTGGGCTCTACAGCACAAGAAAAAGTAAAGCAGCTCCAATTATATTATATTGCCCAGCTCTCAACTTGAACTGCCAGTATGTTTCTGGACACCGCAACTTGTTAATAAGATCACCTCCTCTAGGCCCCAGTCTGTTTCCAGAAGGCATCATATATCTGGCGAGCTGCACTTGTAACCATTTTTATATAGGTATAACTGGACGGAGATTCAATGATCGAATTCTGGAACATTTATCCTGTATTAGACTGAAAAGAAATGAAAACGCTTTGGCATTTCATATAAAGACTGCAGGATCTGGACATACTTTTAAATTTAGATGTCTGGAAACAGTTAGATTGGGGCCTAGAGGAGTTGATCTTATTAACAAGTTGCAGTGTGGAGAAACATGCTGGCAATTCAAATTGAGGGCTGGGCAATATCCAGGACTAAATGATGTTTTTCAACTAACCCCCTTTTTGGCAAAATGTAAATGAAGTTTTATTTGGATGCATTTAAATTGATAGTAAATAACATTAACAGTACAGGATATATTGTGTAGTATTTTTAAATAATATTACTCTGCTATTTTCATTATTGGATAATATTTAAATATAAACAACCATGTTCATGGTGTATTTTAATATATTATGCACATTGTGCTCATACACATGTTGTAATTACAATACAATTGTTCTTGAAGTCTGGTATTTATTGTAAAGCACTTTAGGCAGCAGGACACTATATGTGAATTACCTAGTTTAGGTCAGTCACTTTTGTATGGTTTTAGTAATTTGCTACTGCATAGGGTATGCTAGTAAATTGCATAGCACTTTAGATAGCAGGGTGCTATGTAAAAGCATCACTTTGTGATTGTCTAGTAGTCATGTTTACATCATATGTGTTATTTATTTATGATACTTCTGTACATTGCTTAGGGTTATGTGACAGGATACAAAGTAATAGTTACTTCTTTATGGAATTTGAGAAGACTGTCATGCTGTGGTGAATGAAGTTTAGGCACAACATTGTTTGTATTTATTTAAATGCTTTTTAGTGTGTATGTGTCTTTAATTAAATTGTGGGGCTGACACTATAAATATGTGCATCAATACACGCTGCTGACATCTTGAAAAAGCACCAGGGCAGTGTGTAACATTGAAGTTTGTACACGAGGGGTGCTTATTTTTTATAACAATAAATGATGCTGCTAATTGGAGCTGTTTTGCATTTTCTTGTGCTGTAGAGCCTGCTTGTTTTTGTTTGCTGATCATTACTGTTTTCACAATACACATGTATATATTTTCCCATCGGCTATAATGACAGACCAAGAAAAAACATAACTTTAAAATGATGTATGAAATCTTCAAAGGACACCAACACAGCCCAGCACCCATGCATACAATCCAATCTGAAGTCACTCAAATGCATTGTTTCATGCTGCTGGGAGCGCGGAGCCCACCAACATGAACATTTCTGCATAACATCACAGTATAAGTACTGAATATCATATGTATTGGTGGAAGCGCGGGACCCAAAGGACCCCGTGCTCCCACCACATAGCCCAGCACTGTATAACCACATACATCTGCCATACATTTTGAGCTGTCCTATGCCTTATGATGACATCTTCCTACACAATCAAAGATGTGCTCACCATGGCTTTCACAATGCACATTAATACTTTCTCATTAACTATAATGAACATGTACCACAACTCAGCAACCATATGTGACACCAACACAAAAATGGACACAAAGATCTATCAATAATCTTTCTACATCCCAAATTACAGACAAAACAGATGCATGGTTCCAAAGTTATTGAAGTGAAACAAACCAAATTGTCATTTGTCGGAGTGACATAATTCTGCACCTGTTTACATTTTACACACAAACCACTGAAAAGTACCTCTGTGGCTCTAAGGCTACCTACTCTATAAATTTCAAGCCACTATCACGATGCAGAATGCTATGTGCAAAATGTTAACTACGTCATGCAATATTTCCACACAGAATTAATTTTCCAACACCTAAACAGCATACTTCACATCTACAGGATATCCCCTCAACACCCTCCAAATTTCAAGTTAAAAGACCAGACCATTTCAGAGATATTTAATTTTAAACATTTACCACCTTTAAAAATTCTTTGATCACGAGAATCGGCCGGTGACCTCGTGACCTAAGATCATTTTCGGTCATGAGGGGACATCTGGTCATACATTTGGGCTATCTGGTTCCTCCCAGAGACATCTGGTCCAGCAAAAATCTGCCCATCTCATGCCGAAGTCGCAAAATAAGCACATGATCAAAAACAATCTCATGACCAAAGAATTTGCAGGTTCGCGATCAAAGATTGTTAGTGAGTTTTGACCAAAGACTTTAAAACTTTGAAACTCCATTTTTTGACACAACTACATTAAACCACAGACATGGGTCAATAGAGGGAAGCCCCCTGAGCAAAACCCATCCTAGTTTTACTTCACAAGTCACCCCTGAGTTGAGATATTTGTTTTTTTTCCAACCCCAAAGTGAAAACAAGATGGCGGCCATCACGAATGATACATTTCTCATGAGCAAAGATTCTTTGATTGTGACCCTGCAAATTATTTGATTACAAGGAGTGACCAGATGGCCAAAACCCCATTCTTCTTTCACAAAACAACCATACAAATTTTCCCATAGACTTATAATGGGAGCTAAACAGTTTAATAACTTTTGAACGGATTAATATTTTTTCACCAAACAAAAAGTGTCATATTCCTTGACCCAAGCTCTTTCTACATGCCAAGTTTCCAAATGGCAGGCCACATGGTGGCCGCACAGCACCATAGACAAAATCTGAAAAACTGCCCACAAAAGTGGCGAAAAGTGCATTTTTGAGCATTTTGCTGAGCAAAATCCATAAGTCCGACCAAAACACAACTTAGCAAATCAAGAGATTCACCACGCCCCACTGCACATACCACATTTCATGCAAATCTGTTGAACGGATCCAGAGTTATTAATGTGCAAAATTTCAGGTTTAACATTAAAGTTCCTTCTCAACCCTAACTATAGGGGCACGACCTCGCCCATATAACCTATATCTATAGATATTTAATTTCTGTAGTTAGAAACATTGCAAGCAGCTGCTAATTAGGAATCATTTCCTGTCCTCTTCAATATAACTAGATATTTCACAGGAACTCCCATACATTGTCATGAGATTCATGTGATATATCTGGCTATGTCTAAAGATTTAGATGGATGTATCTCTGACTACCAGTATAACAATATTTACAGCTATACAGAAACATAGAATTTGTCTGTAGATAAGGACTGCTTGGCCTACCTAGTCTGCCCCATTATTCCCTGCCTATACTTACATTGCAGACCCAACCTGATCTCGGGCTACCCCCCTCCCTCCCTTCCTGTTGTTTCCTAATGTTCCCTTGTGTCTATCCCACGCATGCTTAAAGCACACCAGTCTTTCCACCCCCACTACCTCTGCTGGAGGATCATTCCTGGCATCCACTGCTCTTTCAGTGAAGAACTACTTCCTCACATCTCTCCTAAATCTTCTCCCTCCAGCATCATTGCATATCCCCTCATTCTTGTTCACCTTCTCCACTGAAAAATGCTCTCCTCCTGTACCTTGTTCAACCCATGAGATATGTAGTGGTCTCTATCATATCCCCCTCTCCCTCCTCTCTTCCAGGGTGTACATACTGAGATCCCTCAGTCTCTCCTCATAGAGTTTCTGATGAAGCCCTGGCAAGGTTTTAAATGCCCTCCTCTGGACAGCCTCGACCATGTATATACCCCTCTTGAGATGTGGCATCCAGAACTGAACATAATATTCCAGCTGAGGTCTCACCAATGATCTATACAATGGTAGCACCACCTCCCTCCTTCTGTTGGTGGTATCCCTCCCAGTGCACCCCAGCATCCATCCGGCCCTACCTACTGCTTTGTCACACTGCCTCACCATCTTGAGGTCATCAGATGTGATTACTCCCAGATCTTTTTCCTGTTGGTAACCATCAGGATCTCTCCCCCATTTATACTTTGCCTCTGGGTTTCTGTGTCTCAGGTACAAGATTTTGTGCTTTTTAGCATTGAAGCCAACTGCCATACCCATGACTACTCCTTGAGTTTTTTCAGGTCTCTGCTTATTCTTTCTACCCCCACCTCCTGAGGTGTCCCACCTTCAGCAGATTTTGGTGTCATCTGAAAATAGGCATACTTTCCCTTCTAGTTCTTCTGCAATTTCACATATGATGACTTTAAGAAGGTCCAGAGGAGGGCTACAAAGATGATAGCCGGTCAGCAGGGTAAGGCATATGAGGAGTGGTTGAGGGCACTGAACATGTACTCCCTAGAAGACAGAAGAGAGAGAGAGAGAGAGAGCAAGGACATGATTGGTACCTTCAAGTACTTGAAAGGAATAAATAAGGTTGATAAGGAGAGTCTCTTTAAGCTGAGTGGCAACCATAACACAAGGAAGCACAGTCTTAAGCTGGAGGGTGGGAGGTTTTAGGAGGAAGGTCAGGAAGCACTTCTTCACAGAGAGGGTGGTGGACACTTGGAATGCACTGCCAGAAGAGGTCATCTCATTGAAGACAGTGGGCAGCTTTAAGAGAAGCTGGGACAGGTATGGGGGAAGGTAAGGATCATGGGTAGGGAGGATGGGAGGAGTGGGGTGGGAGGGCAAGAACATTAGCTCAAGCTGTGGACCCTGCAATATGAGCAGACTTGATAGACCAAATGGCCTTCTTCTGTGGCTTCTTTATATGTTCATATTAAAGAGGACTGGACCCAGCACTAAGCCTTTAGGTACCCCACTGGTCACTGTCCCCTCCTCCAAGAGAGTTCCATTGATCACCTCCCTCTGTTTCCTGCCCATCAACCAATTTCATACTCAAGTTACCACCATAGGACCCACCCCCAAACTATTATTTATTTATTGAACATTTTGAAAAATACCTCACAAAGGTTCTATGTCAGTGTCAAAGATTAAAAGGAAACATAATTAAAAAAGCATATTCCAGGGGAATGTAATAAAACAAATACATACCAGACAGGCTAAATCAGTTGCATACAATTTTACATAAAACAAGATAACAAAATCAGTGTAAAACAAGGATAAAAATGCCACATGGCCACTGAGCCTGATTCTGACGCAGGTCAAGGCATACACAGGGAAGAAAGTAGTTAGAATGATTAGCGGCTACAGTTGCATTGAACTGGTAGGGTTGCCCATAGTGATCTCTTGAAGTGGTCTATCTTAGGTAGGTTATGCAGCGTTTCACTCAGCTGGTTTAACCAGCCAGAAGCCCTGATAGCGAATGAAGGCTTGACCAGATTAGTACGATGAAAAGGCAGTTCAAGTGCATTCTAAGCCATGCTCCTGGTGTAAAGACTGATGATGGGTCAGAAGCATTGCGTTATGGTGGGTTTGTCAGGGTGTAGAAGGTGCAGTTTGGGTTCCCTTGTCTGCCTCAATCAGAAAGCAGCATGCCTTATTAGTGATCGGTTTTATTCTGCTGAGTACTAAGTGACAGGCAGCTGCATAGACAGGGAAAGCTTGCCACTATGAAGCATCTAGTATCAGCAGTGATACTGATCCAGTTATGGTACAAGGTTCCCAACCTTCTGTTTACTGTGGACAGTAATTGGTCACTGTGGAGAGCAAAATATAAGGTATTATCCAGGATCACTCCAAAGTATTTAATGGTTTCTACCTGTTCAAGTTTTTTGTCCCATGTTACAACAGGTGACAAGGTAGGGGTAGCTTTTTCTCTCCATTTGCAGGCTTGTGAAGAGCATGCTCTTTGTTATTTTGTAAATTAGGATCAGATTGTTTTAGTAGAACCATCTTTCAAGGGCTCCAAAGTTATCCTGGAGGATGGAGGTGAGGCTGCCAATGTTCTTGGAATAGACAACAGCATAGTCAGCATAAAGAAGTACATTTTCTGACAGACATCAGACAAGTTGTTTATGAATAAGCCAAATAGGAGGGGGCCCAAAATAGAGCCCTGCAGATGCCAATGGACACATTCCTAACATTTGACAAGTAGCCTTCTATCTTTGCTCACTGGACCCAATTTTCAAAAGGGGAATGCACAGCATGTGACCAAATCCTGCAGCTCCACAATGTTTGCAGACGTTTGCTATAATGTGTGCCCATTTTTCAAACCCGGGACACAAGTTGCAACAGTGCCCTCTTTTTATGGCAGCTTGCACCACAGCTTTGGTACAATCCCCATAAAATGTCACCCCCACAGATGCAAATGTATGCCAGGGGGTAGCTGACATAACTGTGCTGTGTTGTCACAAGAGACTTGTGGCAGGTGACTTTCAAAATCATGCTTGCCACACAGTTTGCCACAGTCACCACATGCAGCAAACCCCCTCTGCCACAAGTTAGTTGCGGCAATGCAGCCCATTTAAAAATCGGGCCCATTGAGTGCAATTAGTGAGATAAATCTGGAACCAGGTGACTGTGTCTAGTACAGACCAAGGCTAAGGAGTTTGCCGAGAAGAAGCTTATTTATTTAGTTAGTTTTTGTTGACCGGGTAAGTGCAGTAGACAAATCCTGCCTATTTTCAGGCACGACCCAGGGGAGGGGGATACAGACAAATGCCAACTGACCTTGAACCAGATTAAGCTGTTGGTGGTATTTTTAGTGAATGAGGGAAATTTGGCCAGGAAACCGGGGAAATTTCCCTACTCTTTTTGATAAGTGCCCTGGGATCTTTAACATCCACCTGAACTACCACCAATCCAGGCAGATGGGACCTCGGTTTAACGTCTCATCCGAAAGACGGCACCTCAGAAGTGCAGCACCCCTCTCATGCTGCACTACAGTATCAGTACTAGGATATTAACCCAAGTGCCAGATGTGGCACTTGGGTTCTCTGATCTCCCGGCCTCAGAGGTGAGTGTGCTACCTACTGAGCCACTGACACTGACACCGATCACGTCAAAAACTGTTGTCAAGTCGGTATAACTGGCACCAGCCTTGTCTCCGTTGTCAAGGGCCTCATGAATAATGTTGGAATACTCAATCAGTGATGCATTGGTGCTATGTTTTCTCCAAAATCCATGCTCTTGGGGACACTGGGTTTCATAGTTCTCAAGATATGAGACAAGTTCAGACACAGTTCTCATAAGGGCTTTGTACAGGGGCAGAATGGAAACTGGTCTGTAATTGACAAGGTTAGAACTGTCACCTCATTTCAAAACTGGTGTAATTAAAGTGGATTTGCACTTCTCAGTGAACTGGGTGTAATGCAGAGAGAAGTTAAAAATGTTGGAAGTGCGGTAGGAGAGTTCTTCTGTGCAGTTTCCTAATGAGCCTTCTATATGGTACTGTGTTTAAGGCCTTGCTGAGGTCTAAGTAGGCTATGTCCACCACCCCACCCTGATCTTTTCACTGATCACAGTCAAATAAATCTACCAGGTTCATCTGAAATGACCACCTCCGCCTCCTCGTGAATACATGCTGCCTTGGGTCTTGCAACGTGCAGCATTCAAAATATTCCACAATCCTTTCCTTCCAAATTGTTCCCATTAGCGTTCCCACAGCTGATATCACACTGACCAGCCTAAAATTGCCAGCCTCCTCCCTGCTACCTCTTTCTGAAGTGGTGCTACATTGCTCCACTCCAGTCTTCTGGAACAACTCCTATATCTGGTGAGTTGCTGAACAGCACTATCAGAAGTGCAGCCATTACCCGCATGAAGTACATCAACACCCTTGGGTGTACCCCATCTGGCCCCATAGCTTTGTGCACTTTGAGATTTGCTGGTCCATTCAGTACTCTCTCCTCTGAAAATTGTCTTATATCTACCTCCCTCTCTCCAGTGTTTCTGCTGCTTTTATGTGGTCCATTCCCTTCCCTTTCCATGGTGAAGACCTCCCCAACCCCCACCCTACCACGTTGCCAGATCCATTTCGTCCAGCGGTGCCAGTAGGGGGGTCCCAACCAGGAGGTCGCGAGGGCAACACGTTTCCAGCCTTCCCCACCCCCACCCGACCACGCTGCCAGATCCATTTTGTCCAGCGGTGCCAGTAGGGGGGTCCTGACCAGGAGGTCACGAGGGCAACACGCTTCCAGCCTCCCCAACCCCACCCGACCACGCTGCCAGGTAAAAGCTCCGACTGCAACGATCAATGAAGCCAAGCTAATAGCATTAAGGGACTGTGGTAGTTTAAAACACTGTGGGACAGAGCTTTATAAGAGACCTTGCCCGTATTGTGAAAATGCCACTCGGCTCGATTTGTAGCACTGTTGCGGCAGGCTCAGCTGCGTGCTGACCAGGAGAGTTTATGCAGGATCTGTCTCATTGGCTTCTGCTGCTGCCCCACCACCCCACTCACTCACCCATGGTCACACTGCCGCTTATAACTAAGATCACGTGGTGCGCGAAAACCAATCAGTCCACTTTACCATTTGCAGGCTATACATTCTGACCACTAGAGGTCTTTCAGCTTTAATCTGCCTGCTTCATCGATCCTTTTAGCCCCAAGAGTTATAATCTGAGCCTGTCTTCGTCATAATGTTTTGAAGTCAAGTACCCATTCAAATGCCCTGCCCCCCTGGTCTCTGCTAATACTAATAACCTATTATTCTGTGTACCCTTGGGCCAGATTACCCCCAGACCTGTCTCCCAGGCGGAACCCCTATTTGCCCACTAAAGTTAAAGCTTCCTGTTAGCCAGCACCTGGCTAAGACGACCACCCTCTTGCTGCAGCAGGCTACCTTGCCTCGCCACTTGGGAACTATTCTGCTGTGGTCACCTCGTGCGCTCCTACTGCCCAACCAAGCAGTGACCATGGCTCCTCTTGCACTGGCAGGTAACGTAACCAATAGTCAAGGTTCTCAGCACACCCTATACCCTTTCAAGCCCCCCATGGACTGGTTATCTGCTAAAGGCCTCAGAATTGCGCACCTCAATATCCGGGAGCATCCTACAAAACCTAGCAGAACTCGCAGCCTGGGCGGCCCACTACAAGCCAGACATACTGTGTATTATGGAAACATGGCTGAAACCTAGCATACCTGACTCCGCGTGTGCTCTCCCGGGTTACAGCTTCATGCGGTGTGACAAGGCGGGCAGTAAATGCGGGCGTGCTCCTTTACTTTCGAGTGCACCTAAATGTTTCCACTGTACCTCACTCACCTCACGAACCTCCGGTATGTGAGTTCCTCCACTCACTCCTCCTCCTTGGAAACACGAAAAAGGTGCATATTGTTTGTGCCTACAACCCTCCGAAGGGTGGGGTCCAAGGGCTCTCCACCCTACTTGACCTCCTTAAAGCAAAGGTGGGCTCAAGTGAGTTACTTATCCTGGGGGACCTAAACCTCAACTGGCTGGAGCCAAATACCAGTGTATTTGAACCTCTCCTATCGGGCCTTGCATTTAGCCAGATCATTACAGGGCCCTCCAGGACTTCCTCTCGGGGAGACAAAGGCTCACTTATTGACTGGGTCCTCTGCAACCGATTAGACAGAATTGTCCACTCGGGAACTCTCCCCGATGCCATCTCAGACCACTTGCCTATCTACTGCATATGGAGCACCTCCTCGCATAAAGTCCTCTGCAGGGTGATCCAGATGAGGGACTTCTCCAAGCTCAGTCTAAAGGATTTCCTCAATGACCTCCGCTGCACAGACTGGTCTGGGGTCACAGCCACTAGCGACCCCGTTGCAGTCCTAGATCAGTTCCTAGCCATTTTTGCACCACTGCAAAACAGGCATGCAACCCTCACTAAAAGGAGGGTGAGGGGCACGGTCACTAAGCGGCTACATGGGGGACTCTTCACCCTCATGAAGCTGAGAGACAAATGGTGGGTGAAATATAAAATCTCATGCAACATTAATCATCTCATCGAGTACCAGCGGCTCAGAAACTCCTGCGAGAGTGCCATACGCGCTGCTAAGAGCGAATTCTGAAAATCTGCCCTGCTTGCTACAGCCTAGAACCCCCGGCATTTCTGGCAAAATGTCAAAAACCTGGTCGGTGGGTCTGCCAAGGAAATGACCCCCGACGTCAATATTGGGGGTATAACTGCAATAATCCCCACACTAGTGCCTCTGCTTTCAACAGCATATTCACTAACCTGACTGCCTCATCATCATCCTGACCCGCTGCACCTACTCAGACTGATGGCCCCCCCCGGCCTCCTTTCTACCTCAAAAGAATCTCAGTTAGGGAGACCAAGGCACTCCTTGCTGGGCTCTCCCATCACATGGGCGCTGGTCACGACAGCCTCGAGCCTAAACTGCTGAGCTTGGGGGTCCCTCTCCTTGCCAGGCCAGTCACCCACATATTTAATGCCTCACTTATCTCGGGGATCATGCCTGACATTTGGAAGGCTGCCAAAATTGTTCCTGTGCACAAGCAAGGAGACCCCAAGGATATGAAAAATTACCGCTCTATCGCCATACTCTCGGCAGTCAGTAAGCTCATAGAAAAGGCTGTTGCCTCTCAACTCTCCCACTACCTTCAGGAGTATGCAGTTCTCTCCCCAGCCCAGCATGGCTTTAGGAAGTGGTATAGCACATCGACAGCGCTTGCTGTAGTCACCTCGGAGATCCGGACAGCCACCGACCAAGGCAAATGGACCGGAGCCATCTTCGTGGACCTCTCTAAGGCCTTCGATCATGTTGACCACTCCATCTTCCATTCCACTCTACAGTCCATTGGATTCTCCAACCGAGCCCTTGCATGGTTCTTTGACTACCTTGGGGGAAGGCAGCAATATTCTTGCTTCAACCATGCCCACTCTGCCCTTTCCCCTGTCACCCTCAGGGTTCCCCAGGGATCCATCCTCGGACCCATTCTGTTTTCCCTGTACATCAATGGGCTGCCCTCTGTTGCTACCCACGGGCACATAACCCTATACGCGGATGACCTAGTCTTATTGTACAGTTATCCAGACATGTCTAGCATAAATACGCACCTGAACTCTGACTTCTCTAGTATCCAGAACTGGCTGGTGGATCACAAGCTCACCATCAACCTGGATAAGACCATGGCCATGCTCTTCTGGTCTTCAGCCAAAAACAATGCCTGCCCCACACCCCTAAAGATTTATGGGGCTAATGGTGCCCCCCCTACCAGTCCCTGTTGCCATGAAGTACCTAGGCATTACCCTCAATCTGCAGCTGAATCTTACAGTGCACCTTAGAAATGTCTGTATGGCCACTAACGGGAAGCTTGGACTTGCATACAGGGCTAAAGAGTGCCTCACCCCGGCTGCCTGTCTCACCATAGCCAGGGGGATACTCCTGCCCACACTCTGCTATGGGCTCATAGCCTTTGCCCCAGTCCCAAACTCTAGCCTAGCTAAGTGGGATACAGCATACAACAACATCTGCTGCTTCGCCCTCTCCGCTCCTCACCTCACGCATCGTTGTGAGCTATACTCCAGGCTGGAATGGCTCCCCCCAGAAAAACACTGTACATTTGTCCTGGGCAACTTTGTTGACAACATAGTCAGAACATCCACTCCTTCTGCACTAGCCCTCCCCATCAAGCATGACACCCTTGCCTACAACCTACGATCTGACACTACTCAGGTCTGCCTGATTCCTAAGACCCGAACTCTCACTGGCGACTGGGCCTTCTCAGCCTGCATGCCTAGGCTGTAGAACTCCCTTCCTGTACTTGTACGTGCATCTCCCTCCCATCACTGCTTCAAAACCTCATCCTGGAACTTCCTCAAATCCACAGCTGTCTGTCTTTGTGCTTCATATCTCCAGAAACATCCCCTCCTTCTCTGGATACTCTAGGGTGACTGTGGGTGCTAATCTATGATGGTTACCTGCACAATCGCACTTAAGCCCTCCTGGGGCATGGGGGGGCGACCCTGGCTAGCACTTTCCACCTCTAGCTGCTCATGGAGGGTAGCGTTTCTCTCTGAAGATAGGCGCCCACGAAAAATCATGTATTTTATTGTACTCCCTGTCATGGGTGTTTCCTGGCGCTCACCCTCCTCCCTACTGTCGATTTATAACTTGTCTGCTGTATACCTTACCTAACTATGTTACCCTGGTTACCCGATTTTTATCTTGTTTGCTGTATACCTTACCTTGCTATGTTTTCCTGGTGCTTACCCACCTTACTACTGCCAATTTATATCTTGCTTGCTGTATACCATACCATACTATGTAATGACATGGTACCTTACTATTGTTCCACCCACTTGCACGTGGGCCCGATTGTACCCTGTCCCTGTATTGTGTCTCCTATGTATTCTGTAACCTCCCGGGTCGCACCTGAAAATAGGCACATGCTGTCTAGTGTGCTAACCTGGTTAACAAAAGCAAATAAATAAAGACTAAATAGAAATATCTGTTCAGGATATCTGCTGTTTCCTGTTTTTTTCTACACAGTCCTTGTTTGCACTTTTTAACCTCACAATCCCTAATCTTGTCTTCCTCTTCTCACGTATGTACCTGAAAAAGATCCTGTTCACTTTAGTTACCCCTTTAGCTATACTTTTCTCAGTTTCTGCATTTTCCATACTCACTGCTTTCCCTCTTTCCCTCTGTCTTTCTTGGTATACTTCCCTATCCTCTTCCTTCTGTGTCTCTTCGTACCTTCTGAATGCTACCCTTTTAACCTTTACCTTTTCAGCTACTTCCTTTGAGAACTACAGCAATCTATTTTTATTGCCGCATAGCGGAGCTATGCTGACATATTGCTATTTTGTCAGTAGAGGAAGAGGGCTCTGGAATGTCTGGAATGTTTGCCAATGTAGCACCACCTGTCTCCTTCCACAGAGTGGACTTGAATCATTTCTCTTTGCATCCTCTCCATTCAGTTCAGTGTGGTTGCTTCCTCCCTTCCCCTGCCACATTATTTTCTTGCTCCTGATCACTCTGAGTCTAGCAAAGTGCAAAACAATGCTATATCTTGACCAGAGTTCAGTGCAATGCATAGAATGAGGAAATGCTTTCTTGGAGTGCAAAGTCACACTGTATCTTTGCCAGAGTTCAGTGCTGCATATACAAAATGTAGTCAATTAAGCAATCAGTTATAATTATTGCACTTTCAAAATTCACAGCCACAGAGCAATTAGACATGCTAGAAGTTTATGACCCATCTCAGCAGAGAAAAAAAAACTTTGTTCAAAAGGTAAAACTACATGAACTTCAAAAGGAACTAAGTACCAAACATGACTCAATCACCAAAAGGCCAGTGCAGCACATGATCATAGGAAAACTTTCTCAGATAAAAGATGTCAGCCATCAAACTGTATATTAGTGCCAGTTACCCATGAAGTGTTTCGGGAACAAGTCTATAAATGCATACAAAGATATTATTAAATGAAATGATAGGTGGCTATGGCAGCAAAATGCTCTGATAAAAAAAATCAATATAAAAAGCAAGGCATGGTACATTACTGATAATGATATTAACTCTGTTTAAAGTAAGAAATTGGGCATGAACAACAAACAAACTACAGCTTGTACAGTGGGGATTATACCTCTCTACATCTGGATTTTCCAGACTAACAGTCATCATATACCCAAACCTGCATAGCTGAACAGGAATTTATCAACAGAGCATGCCATCTATAAAATATCACAAACTGAAATGGCCACAGACAGTGCTTTCAGTTTTGTCAGGCCAAGTTCTAACAAGGGGTTGTAAGGAAGTTTAAAGGAGTAATTGTGCTTAAAGAGGTGCATAGAGGCATATACATGTGTAAGTGATTTTCTTTCTATGCATGCTGAAAGTGGTATGTGATTTTCGAGGACATTAAGTACAGTTATGTCTTAGTAAAACAGTATAAGTAGCTTCAAGGTAGCCTTAAAGGAACTAGGCAATCTAGGAATTATAAAACACAGTGTTAGTAAAATAAAACATAGGGTTAAAGTAGGTGCATAAAATATTACATACATACTGTATTTAAATTCTTAGCAGAATATAAAAGGAAAGTTAGCAAGGTCTTAGAATGATACAGGAAGGGGGATTATTTTTGTGAAAAGGATATTTGGAAGGTGAGATATACAATAATAGAGGATGGGGATTGGAATGGTATTAGGAAGGAACAGGGGGAAGAGGAACGGGTGTTGGATCAGGAAGGTTACTAGGGTGTAATGACTGTGGGGTTGTAGTGTTTATGTCTATGCTGCGGGAGTTGGGGTTTTGTCTAATATGTAGAATGTTAACTAATCTGGAAAGTGAGATTGCATGGATAAAAAAAGTGTTTGAATTGTTCTCCAGGAGAGGAAGTTTATATGAGTGAAATCAATATGGGAATGCATATAGGTGGGGGATAAATGGGGAGGGGAGACGGGGTAATGGTGGAGTCATACAAAGGGAATCATATACTTCAGGGTGCTGGAGGGATTGGGCATGGAATGATAGTGGTAGAAATATGTGGAGATGGAATGAGAAGGCAATTAGGTGTACAATGGATGGGAATGGAAGAATGGGTTGTGAGGATGGAGGGTGGAACATAGGAAGAAGAGGGTGGAAGAGTAATGTCAAGTAAGGAGAAGTAGTAAGGAATATGTCAAAGAAGTGGGAAGGACAAGGTAGGAGTATTAGTAAAAACAGAAATGGACATAGGTTTGAAAAGAGAGGAGAAGGAGAGAAAGATAGGTCTAAGCATGAGGAAACAATGCATGGGAATGAGCATAAGAAGCTGGAAGGGGATCAGCATATTGTGAAAAGCATGAGCAAAGAAAATAATGGTGGAGAGATGGTCAATGAGGGAGGGGGTATCTTGAGAAATAGGTATTCACCATTGTTAAATTTAATGGACTCAGATGAAAAAGGGGGTGAGAGGTACAAACAGAGCAGAACAGAGTAGGAAATCAGGAGGAAGAGCTGGGGGAGAGTAGTGGGAGGACAAATGGAACAATTAATCTAGATGTAGATACTGAGTTGGATAAGAGGGAGGTGGGTGAGCATGAAAACTCAGATACTGAGCAGAGCAAAGGTGGGGGAGGAATGATATCTGAGGAGGCAGGTGTACAAGGAAGGTATAGAAGAAAAGTGGAAATGGGATGCTCACAGAAAGGGGATAGTAAAAAAAAAAGACAAGAGTGAATGGAGGAAGTTTAAAGGAAGAGGATATTATTGAGGGATCAAAAGGAAGAGAATTGGGCAAAGTACAACCAGCTAGGGTTTTAAGGGGATGCACGGAGTGTGAAGAGTCTGGAATCCTTATACTGGGTGATTCTATCATTAGAGGAATTCAATGTGGGGAAGTTGGGTGAAGAGAACAGAAATATTAGGATTGAGGGCATGCCTGGGATGACAGCACTAAAAGTCTCGCGTCTTCTATACTGCCTATCCAGAAAACATAAGGGTATCACGCACATTGTGTTGCATCTGGGTACAAATGACCTGCCAGATAGCAGTCTTGAGGAAATGCAAGCCAGATTAATGGAATTAATTATTTTTTTTTATTTGAGAAAATTGGAATTATAATCCTTTGAGTCAGAGACTCCTTTTCAAAGGCTCCACTTCATGATATGGCAAATAGACATAAACAGTGAAATGCAAAGTGAACTTGAAAAACAAGGAGTATATTAATTTTTGCTAAATTATATACAGTATACAGTACATGGGCTAAGTACAAGAGTTGAACAATTAGACCATATAGAGGGAAGAAAAATGTAGCTAAGCACAAATTACAAAAAATGTGGTAACACAGTGAGCATACATTCAGAAAGAGGGCAGAGTAGGGAGATGGTGGCTGAGGAGGTGGCTAGCCAGACACCAAGATAGTGGCTAGAGTATGAGACAGGGACATTGACAGGAGTGGGATAGTGGGGGGGGCAGAAGATGGGAGAAAGCAGGATGGAGTCCATTGTCTCAGTTGGAGGAAGGTTAGGGTGGGGGATATTAGAGGGGAGTAAGAGCAGCAGTGCAGGCAGGACAGAGTCCATTGTCAGGTTGAGTGGGTGTTAGGGGCAGTTACAGGTGCATGAGGAGAGGAGGTGAGAGCAGAGCAGGGATTTAAACCAACCAAGCTTCATTTCCTGGGTTATGTGAGGGGGAAGGGAGTTTAACCAGAAAGGTGTTCTGTAGGAGAAAGAGCATTGGCCGAGAGAGGTTTTTTGTCATGGCACCAGGAGGGTAGGTTTGAGAGAGCTCCTGGTGGGCCTGGTGGGCGAGCAGGTTGCAGGAGGGGGAGAGGCTGGGGTGGTATGTCCAGAGGCTATCTTTCTAGCTAGGAGGCAAGTATGGTATTGTAACCTGCCATTGGAATCCAGCCAGCTGGTTTGGCTGTACAGGGAGCAGGTGTAGGTGGTATTTGGGCATCCCAGGACAAGGCAGCAGGCTTTGTTCAAGGACACTTTTACTCTTTGAAGGGCAGTTTTATCAGTAGTCCCATATATAAGGATGCCATAGTCTAAGATTGATAGAACTGAGGAGGTGATGGTGAGTTGGAGGGCTTCTGGAGGGAGGCAGTTCCTATGACGATATAGAAGGCCAATGCGGGTGTTGAAAGAGGTACAGAGGAGGTGGATGTGGTCGTAGAAGGTGAGGGCGGGGGTAAAAGTGATTCCTAGGTATTTGAAGGTGTGAACTTGCTCAAGGGGAAGTAAGAGGAAAGTACTGATGCAAAGGGGGGAGTGCTTGAGTTTGTTTTGATGATGGGTGAAGAGCATGACGGACTTTCCTTGGTTCAATACAAGTTTGTGCTTGGTGAACTAGGACTCGGCCTCGGAGAAGGCGGTTTGGAAGGAGAGTTCTAAGCGGGCAGGGCTAGTGTGGGATGCATATAGGACAGCTTCGTCTGCATATAAGAGGATCATTCCAGAGCAAGCCTTGGGTAGAGAATTAAGGTAGAGACTGAAAAGGAGGGGTCCAAGTATGGACCCCTGGAGGACACCTTAGAGCACTGGAAAGGGTTTTGAGAAGGTGGTTCAGATTTTTACTTTCTGAGAGCAGTTCGACAGGTAGTCAGTAAACCAGGCCATGGTTTCTTGGGATAGGCCAAGTTGTGAGAGGGTGGAGAGAAGGAATGCATGGTTCACGATGTCGAATGCCTTGGACAGGTCAAGGAATACCGCACCGGCCAGCCTGCCACTGTCAAGGGCAGAGTGTATGAAACTGGAAAACTCCAGGAGGGCAGTGGAGGTGCTGTGGCATTGTCTGAAGCTGTGTTGCCTGGCAGATAGCAGGTTATGTTTAGAGAGGTATTCAGTGAGTTGGTCTGCCACAATGCGTTCTAGGGCCTTGGAGAGTGGGGAAAGGAATGATATCAGGTGGCAGTTGCTTGGGTAAGGTGGTCACTAGATTTGTGGATAGGGGTAATCTGAGCTGTTTTCCACATGGTGGGAAATTACCCAGGTGGAGAGAGAGAGAGGTTTAGTAGGGTGGTCAGGGGGGAGATGACTTCATCAAGAGTCAGTCCCAGGCTCTGGAGATTAAGCGTGTCACTACTGTGGTGTGAGCCACTGAGGGCTTCGAGAAGGTAGGGTTGGCAAGGCTGGCAATTGGCAAGAGTCTGGAAGCTGGATAATAAATCTGTCACTTTTTCAGAAGTACTTCCAGTACCAAAGGCCAGCATGGATAGAAAAATTAGAACTGATGAGTTTAATGCATGGCTAAGGTGGTGGTGTAGTGAACAAGGGTTTGGATTGGTGGGGGGATGGGGCAGGGCATGGGATAATGCAGAATTACATGCTCTGGATGGACTACACTTAAGCACAGCTGGCACAATGGTCCTGAATGAAAAATTATATTACTTTGTAAAGGAAGAGTTAAATTTATATCGATCAGTGGGGGAGCAACAAGGAATAACCTAGCTAGTAATCCTCCTTGTAATATTGTAGGTAAGTTAATAGGCTATAGTAAGAAAGTATAATTTTTAGGGTGGAAAGGGCTGTATGTGAATGCCAGAAGTCTGGGAAATAAAATGGTGGACCTAGAGACAATGATGGTGGATGAATACCTCGATATTGTGGCTATAACAGAGACCTGGTGGTTGGAGCATCACTCCTGAGAAGTTACTGTTCTGTGGATACAGGCTGTTCAGGAGGGACAGGGTGAGTAGAAAGGGGGAAGGGGTGGCATTATATGTGAAGGAGACCTCTAAAGTAACTGGAGAACAAGATGAGTACAGTGAGACAGAATTCCTCTGTGTCACATTAGAAAAAAAACATGGAGCCACAGTAAGAATAGGAGTGATATATAGGCCTCCAAATCAGGGGGAGGAGTTAGACAGGCAAATGATGCAGGTGAGTCAAAGGGTGTCAAACAAAGGGGAGTTTGTACTACTGGGGGACCTTACTATGCCAGATGTAGAATGGGGAATCCCAAAGGCAACAGCAGCTAGGAGCAGGGAGATACTTGAAGCACTGCAGGGATTGTTTCTATATCAGCTGGTTAAGGAGCCCATAAGGGGGGAGAATATTTTGGATATGGTACTCACAAACAGGGATAGTGTTACAGAGGTTATTATGGGAGACTGTCTGGGTACAAGTGATCACAACACAGTAAGTTTCAAGATGCTGAACAAATGGTTCTATGTGATAACAGTGATCTCGGAAAGGTGATCACTGTTAGGGCAAATGTACATTGGCAAACATCAATTTCGCCGATGTACACTCATGGCACAAACCAAAAGGGGGCTGTGCCCCCGCACCCACTCCCACAGGGGGCTTTGCCCCCACACCCCCCTACTAAAAGGATTCTCAACTCTGGGGGGGGGGTGCACATTGGGGTCTGAAAACAAAATATATATATATATATTTCACAGACCAGCACAAAAATACCAACGCGCCCAGCATCGAACCGAGCACCCTTCCAACCCTAGCCTGCCACAAACTCACCATGCCACATGGCCAACTCGGCAACCCACCGCTGCACTACACCTCACAAACCCTCCCTCCACTTCTGCCCATCGCACGGCATGCTCACATTCCCCCCCCACACGCGTATACATATAGTGACAGGATGTCACTATAGCAGTATTCGCCCACCAGTCCTGTAGCCCTGTGAACAGGCATCGCTATTGGGTCGCCCTTTTTGTAAGCATTCAATAGCGGATGCCCTTATCACAGGATACCTGTACAAATAGGGAAGATAACAAATATGACCAGTACGAAGGTTCTGTACTTCAGGAGGGTGAACTTTAATAGAATGAGAAATATTTTCACGGAGGAAATGAAATGTGGTGACTGGATAGAGGATGTAGAAGAATTGTGGAAATGTATTAAGGAGGCATTATTAAAAGCAACTAAACTATGCATAAGGAAGGTAGGAAAAACCAAGAAAAGAAGGTGGTCTCTTTGGTTGAATAGGGAGGTTGTAAGGGCAATAAGAGATGGAAGGATAGCTTCCCTACATGCAGGGTGTGTACCTCAAGATTGGAGGATGGCTCACGTGGTGCCACTCCACAAGAGTGGCTCCAAGGATGAACCGGGAAACTACAGTACGGTGAGCCTCACATCCATTGTGGGTAAGCTGATGGAGACTATCATGAAGGAGAAGCTGGTGTCCCTCCTGGAGGCCAAATGGCTACAGGACAGCAGACAGCATGGTTTCATAAGTGGCAGATCCTGCCAAACCAACCTGGTGGAGTTCTATGACTGGGTAACTAGGCAATTGGATGAGGGCAATGCAGTGGATGTCTTCTACCTGGACTTCAGTAAGGCATTTGACTCGGTGCCACATGGGAGGCTGAGAAGTAAGTTAGAAGGCACAGGGGCAGGTGCAAAACTGGTGAGATGGGTAGGGAACTGGCTTCAGGGAAGGCAACAGAGGGTGTGGTAGGTGGGGAGCTCTCATCCCCAATTGTAGTGATGAGCAGTGTTCTGCAGGGCTCAGTGTTGGGACCAGTGTTGTTTGGGATATTCATTGCAGACATATCATTGGGCATCAAGGGCAAGACTAGTCTGTTTGCTGATGACACCAAGATGAGAGCAGTGGTAGATAACCTAGGGGGAAGGCAGGGGTTGCAGGATGATCTGGAAAAGCTGGAAACCTGGTCGGACACCTGGCAAATGGGGTTCAATGCCAAAAAATGTAAGGTGCTGCATTTTGGGACAAAAAATTCAAGGAGAAGTTGCAGCTAGCCAAGATAGAGGAGGAGAAGGATCGGGGGTGCTCATTATGGGGTCAATGAACAACTAGGCACACTGCAGGAAGGCAGCTGCAAAGGCCAACAAAATGCCAGACTGCATTGCAAAGGGTATATCCTCGAGGAGAGGGGAGGTGATTCTGCCACTATATAGATCATTAGTTAGCCCACACCTGGAGTACTGTGTGCAGTACTGGTGCCCATACCTGAAGAGAGACATTAAGCAATTGGAGGGGTGCAGTGCAGGGTGACAAAGATGATCCAGGTGCTGGGAGACTTACCATACAAGAGGAAGCAGAAGGAGTTGAGCATGTACTCACTAGAGGAGAGGAGGGCCGGGGGGGGTATGGTTGAAACCTTCAAGTACATGAAAGGAATAAACAAGACAGGCATGGAGGGGCTGTTCAAAGTAAGGGAGGGGAGGAAAGCCCAGGGCCATGATATGAGACTGGAGGGAGGAAGCTTCAGGAGGGAGATGAGAGGACACTTTTTTACAGAGAGGGTGGTAGCTGGGTGGAATGCATTACCGGTGGAAGTTGTATACAGTAGAATAGTGGGCTGCTTTAAAAGAGGCTAGGACAGGGCAAGGGTGGAGGGTTAAGGGAGGGGGAAGGTGGGAGGGAGAGGCAGCTACAGAATAAGGGGTGCTAGCTGCACATTCGAGCAGACTTGATAGACCACTAGGCCTTTATCTGATGGCAAATTTCGTATGTTTGTATGTTAATAGTTTACAGAAGATATAAGAAAACTTAGAGTTTGATAGAGTAAATTATAAAGAAAAACTGAGACAGACAGGGAAACTGATTAGGAGAGGAAAAGCAGAAACAGAAGAGAGAATTGCTAAACACATTAGACAAGGAGATAAAACTTTTTATAGATATGTGTGGGAAAAGAGGAGGACAATCCCCTATTGTGAGTTTGAGGGGGGAGGGGGGAACTAAGGTTGAGGAGGCTTTGAGAAAGCTGAGGTTTTAAATAGTTATTTTTGCTCTGTATTCACAATGGAAGGGGATAGAAAGGGACCTGAGTTAAAGAAGAAGGGAGGAGATGAACATGGGGTGAATCAAAGCCCATTAAGTAAGAAAAGAGTTAAGGAAGAACTTGGAAAATTAAAGGTAAACAAAGCAATGGGTCTGGATGATTTACATCCAGTGGTTCTTATGGAGTTGAGGGATGAGTTGGCAACACATTTAGCGAAGTTATTTAACTTATCCCTAGATACAGGGTGCGTTCCGAGGGACTGGAAGACAGCAGATGTAGCACCACTGCACAAGGGAGGCTGCAAAGAAGAGGCAGGGAATTACAGACCTGCCAGCCTCACATCAGTGGTGGGCAAGGTGATGGAGGTGCTAATAAAGGAAAGAGTGGTAAAATATTTAACGGACAACAAACTATTAGATGAAAAGCAACATGGATTCACTAGTGGGAGACCTTGTCAGATAAATCTGATAACATTTTTTGATGGGGTAATGAAGGTGGCTGATCAAGGAGGGGCAGTTGATGTTGTCTACCTGGACTTCAGTAAGACCTTTGACTCTGTCCCTCACTGCAGGCTGGTAAGTAAGACAGAGAGCCTGGGGATGGGACAGAAATTAACTAGATGGGGGGGATAGAAGTCAGAGGGTGGTGGTAAATGGTGTACATTCTGGGGTATGGAAGGTTATGAGCGGGGTTCCTCAAGAGTCTGTACTAGGACCAATCCTTGTTAACATATATATTAGTGATATGTCAGAGGTAATTGAAGGAAAAATGTGTTTGTTTGCAGATTATGCAAAGTTATGGAATAGGGTCGACATTGAAGGAGGGGTTGAGGCCATGGGGAGGGATTTGAGTATACTAGAGAAATGGTCAGAAACATGGCAGCTGAAATTCAATACAAAGAATTGTGCAGTGATGCATATAGGGCATAAAAATCAACTGACCAAGTACTCACTGGGGAGACAACAGATAAAGCAAACAGAACAGGAAAGGGATCTGGGGATTATAATATCAAACAGCCTTAGGGTAAATGACAAATGTAGTAAGGTGGTTGGCAAAGGTAATAGAATGATGGCGTGTATAGAAAGTGGCATAACTAGTAGGAAGAGGGAGGTGCTGATGCCATTATATAAGACCATGGTTAGACCACACTTGGAGTACAGGGTATAGTTCTGGAGGCCTCATTTAAGAAAGGACATAGATGTAATAGAAAAGGTTCAAAGAAGGGCAACAAAGATGGTGCTGGGTATGTAAGGGAAACCATATGAGACAAGATTGAGAGGATTAAATCTATATCTGCTGGAGTTCAGAAGAGAGAGAAGAGAAATGATAAAGGGTATTCAAGTACATGAAGGGGATAAATAAAGTGAGGGAAGGAAGTCTGTTTAAAAGGAAAGTTCGAGTTAAAACGAGAGGTCATACTTTAAAGAGGGACTATGGTCAAAATTGGCATTAATATATTCAGAATATGAATCAACATAGCCCCAATCAGCCTCATGCCAAAATGAGATCTCTAAGTTACTTTGTTTAAAAGTTATAAATCATTTTACATGCCTAAAATCACTGTCTGTTTAAAAAAGCCAGGTTTGGTGAAGAACTGCTGAAGATGTCATCTCCTGAACTCACAGTCTAGTCCTCTCTGGCAGCAAGCTTATTGGACCTGTTTCTCTAAAGTTTAAAAATCATTGTGCAATGGTTTTCACCAGTAAAACAGGCAGCACCACTTAATAAACATTGCTTTAAAAACTAAATGTGTTTCAGGTTTTGTAACACAGTTGACAAATTAGTATTTTTTGTTTGTTTTTGGTGCTTTTTTGTTGTAGTCCTTTTTTCCAGGGTTGTTGGATGTTGAGTCATAGTACACTGCTGTGAGATTTGCAGACTAGATATCTCTGATGTGGTGAAAGGCTATGATCATTCACACATGTCATTCAATGGAGGTAATTTCTCAAGATGGCACTTTAAAATAATTATTCCATCACTCTGTAAATGGGGGTGGGAGAGGTAATGCTGTTTTGAATCCTTACTATGCATTTCTATGCAGTAGCCAGCTCAATGTCCAATCAATCAATCACTATTTTATTCATCATCAAAGTATGAATGAATGGGATACTCAATTGAGCAGAACTCATTTTCTGTTTTCTCCCTGCCAGGCCATTACTTGATCTACATTCAGACTCATCTGTGTTGTACTCCACATTGAAATTATTGTTTTTCCAAGACTAACACTTCCACTCCTAGTAGGAATTAATACTTATAAGACCCCTATTGAAACTTATTGTAAAGCAGACACTGACAAATAGCAATGGTGTTACCAACATTACAACACTTGTAACAATACAATTTCCTAACAGGCATTGCAGAGTAACACCCCATATGGTATCAGCAGCCTGGAGGCATGCTGACTCAGTATCCTGCAACTCTGGAGAAATGAATCACATCAAAAAGCATTAAAAAACACAAATGTGTCAACTTTGTTATAAAACCTGGAAAACATAGATTCTATAACAATGTTTTTAGAATGGTGCTGCCTGTTTTACTTGTGAAAACCATTGCACAATGATCTTTAAACTTTAGAGAAACAGGTCATATAACCTTGCTGACAGGGAGGACTACATTGTAAGTTCAGGAGATGACATCATCAGCAGCTCTTCACTGAAACTGTCTTTTCTGAACAGGTAGTGAAATCAGAGTTACAAAATAGCTCATAACTTTAAAATGAAGTAACATAGAAACATCATTTTTGATATGAGGTTTACTGGGGGTATGCTTATTCTAATTCTGCAATGTAGTATTTTTGGACAGAGTACCTCTTTAAGATTGGAAGGGGGAAGATTTAAAGGTAATGTAAGGGGGGTGTTATTTCACAGAGAGGGTGGTTGAACCCTGGAACAGATTACCTGAGGAGGTGGTAGGTGTTGAAATGGTGGAGGGATTCAAGAGAGTGTGGGATAGACACATTGAGTTGGTTAGAGGACAGAAGTTAGGCTTCTTGTGCACCAGTAACAAATAGGGAAGGGGGTAGATGGGTAGACTGGATAGGCCAGTATGGTTCTTTTCTGTTGACCCATTGCCATGACACTATGAAGTCAATACAGTACATTTACTAGCTGGCATTCTTGTCATGCATTGCTCCACAATTGTAGCACTGCATTTTGAGGACATGGTCCCACAGACATTGATTGCTTTAGCAAGCATTCATTAAACTTTCCTGCTACACTGCCAGTTTTAAAAAACTTATTTTGAAGATATGACATTCTACTCGAAGGCATTTAAATGCATTGTCCAAGCAGTCTTTTGTTTGCTGCGCATAACCGTTTCTTACTTTAAACAGAGGTAATACCATTGTCAGCAAAGTGCCTAGCCTGGCTTTTTATAAAGATATTTTTCTTACTGGACTGCTTTGCAGCCATAGCCACCTGTCATTTGAAGGGGACAGGAAATTTGTGCTAATTGGCAGCTGTTTATAAACCTCTTATTCTCAGAAATTATATGCATTTCCCTAAATCATCGATATTTAACTGTACCTGACTAAAAAGTGATATCAAAAACTATATTTTACATTGTTTTGTTTTATGGGCAGCATTCTGTTACAATTCTGGAGCTTTTACTATGTCATGGTTTATGTACAGAATGTTAATCATGAGCTGTTGACCTATCAGAACTATGCTTAGAGTTCTGTGCACAAACAGTGACATAGTTAAAACTCCAAATCACTCGTTCCAGGAGGAGAACTATAACAGAATGCTGCCCATGAAATCAAAATAATGAAAACTATGGTTTTTCGTATCTCTTTTTGTTCAGGTACAGTTAAATATGGATAATTTCGGGGAATGCATATAATTTCTGAGAATAAGAACTTTATAAACAGCTGCCAGTTAGAAATGATTTCCTGTCCTCTTTAATTTGACTATATCTCTATATTTATTAATAGAGTTGTTTCTGAAACACTTCTTGGTTGACTGGCATTGATATACAGTTTGCAGGCTGAAATCTTTTATCTGACAACGCCTTCTTTTTATCATGTGTTGCACTGCCCTTTTTGTGATCGAGCCATGTTTGGCAATCACTTCCATTTTTGAAGCTCACATATTTCTACCTTTTGAACAAAGCTTTTTTTTCTCTTTGTTGAGATGGGTCATAAACTTCTAGTATGCCCAGTTGCTATGCAGCTGTGGAATTTAAAACCACAGTAATTCCAATTAACTGACTGATTGTTTAACTGACTACACTGTTTATGATGCACTGAAATCTGATAAGGATACAGCATGACTTTATACTCAGAGAAAGCATTTCCTCATACTATGCCTTGGGCTGAACTCTAGCCAAGATACAGACTTAGTGTATGGTGGAACGTAGTTCTACACTGAATTAAGATTGCTGTAAAATGTTGTTTTACTGCAGTAGTGACATTCATAGTGCAGCAGAATTATTTTTTGTTCTGCTGAACTACGGACATCACACAACACCGATCACCGCAGAAATGGCAGGCTTAATCAGATAACAGTCGTGGCGGCAGCAGCATGATCACCCGAACTGGCACAGATCAACAAAACTTTAGAACTGCAGGGTCAATCACATATGTAGCCTTAAATTAAAGTGCAGGATGAGCCAGATGTCTAAATTTAACTTACAAATCAAGTCTCCTCGAGTCTCCTCACTGTCATAACTTCTCGTTAAGCGAGGAATTTGTCCACCATGTTTGTTTTTCTTTAGAAAATCCCTCTCACACACGATTAGCAACCAATTGAAGATTGCGCTACCAAATGATAGACGTCTGCTCCCTAGCAACCTCACATCCCCATGCTAGTAACCACCCTAACTACCAGCATACGCGATGGAAACAACCGATTTGAATTTTTATTTTAGGAATAAAAAAGAGATTTATTTTATTAAAGGGAGGCACCATACACCATAAAAAATTATGGATGGGCACCTCTGTGCACAGCCAGTGTGTTGTGCCACCTTGGGGTCTGATTCCCATGGACCTCTCGAGCTTCGCTCTTCGGGTCACAGGGAATCAGAACCCCTCGGTGGCATAATACACTGGTTGTGCATAGTTGCCCATCCACTATTCTATATATATAGTGTATGGTGAAACATTGTTCCAAACCAATTTCCATCTCCACTGGACTGTTGTTGTATCACAGTTCAAAACTCATGGAACATGATTGTGCCCTTCTGTGGTACAACAGCATCCCAGCTGATTTGGAAAGTGCATGAGCCACATATTTTAGAAAACTGCTGTGAAAACAGAAACTGCAGGATCAGCAAGATAAAACATTGCTGTGGCACCTCAATCAGTCGCATAAATCCCGCTGATGCAGGACTAACCAGATACAAAAAAAATGCAGGATCAACCAGATATTAGCATAGAAACATAGACTTTGAAGGCACATAAGGACCGCTTGGCCCACCTAGTCTGCCCATTTCCCTACCTAAAGGATAAGCTGCAGATCCTAGTTAACCAACAGCCTACTTCCTCCTACCCCCCACTAGAATTGCCTTATGTCTGTCCCATTCATTCTTGAATCCCCCACTGTTTTTGACTCTACGACCTCCTCAGGAAGGCTGTTCCATGTATCCACAACCCTCTCTGTGAAGAAATACTTCCTCACATTACCTCTGAGCTGTCTCCCCTCTATCTTCAAATTGTACCCCCTTGTTTTTGCACACCTCTTTTTCTGAAAGATGCTGCCCTCTTGGACTTTGTTGAATGCCTTGAGGTATTTGAAAGTTTCTATCATGCCCCACCTCTTCCTCCTTTCCTCAAGGCTATACATCTTTAGGTCCTTTAGTCTTTCTTCATATGTCTTCTGATGCAGACCCTGCATCATTTTGGTTGCCTTCCTCTGGACAGCCTCCTCCCTGTCTATGTCTTTGCGGAGATGGGGTCTCCAGAACTATACACAGTACTCCAGATGTGGTCTTACCAACTGTCTGTACAGAGGGCCAACAACTTCCTGTTTTCTACTGGTGATGCCTCTCCCTATGCATCCCAGTGTCCCCCCAGCCCTCCTTACTGCCTTCTCACATTGCTGGCCCACCTTTAGGTCATCTGATATGACCTACCCCAGGTCCCTTTCCATTTTTGTTGTTGTCAGTATCTCACCTCAATTGTGCACTCTTCCCTGGTTTTTGTTTCCCAGGTGCATTACTTTGCACTTCTTTGCATTGAATCTAAGCTGCCATACATTTGACAATTCCTCCAACCTTGCCAAGTCCCTTTTCATTCTTTCCACCCCACCTTGTGTATCAACCCTGATGCAGATCTTTGTGTCATCTGCAAAGAGACATACTTTCCCTTCCAGTCCCTCTGCAATGTCACTTATAAAGACATTAAAAAGGACCAGCACCAGTACTGAACCCTGCGGTACCCCACTAGTAACCCTCCTTTCTTCACTGTGGACTCCATTTACTATTACCTGCTGTGCCCTGTTTTCCACCAGTGATTTACCCAGGCTACCACCCTGGGACCCACTCCCAGGCTGGCTGATTTGTTTATTAATCTTTTGTGTGGGACTGTGTCAAATGCCTTGCTAAAGGCTAGGTAGGCCATATCCAGAGCCCCTCCCTGGTCTACAGCTTTGGTCACCCAGTCAAAGAAATCAATTAGATTTGCCTCACATGACCTTCCCACTGTGAGTCCATGCTGCCTTGGGTCCTGTGCCCCACTGGCCTCTAGGTACACAACAATTCTTTCCTTCAGACATGATTCCATCATTTTTCCTACCACTGAGGTCAAACTGACAGGTCTGTAGTTTCCTGCCTCTGTCTTGCTCCTACTTTTGTGAAGGGGAATCACATCCACCCTTCTCCAGCCCTCAGGTACCACACCATCCTCTCATGATTTATTAAAAAGGGTAGTCAGTGGTGTTACTAGTTCTTCCTTAGTTCTTCTTAGAATTCTAGGTGAATCCCATCAGGCCCCATTGCTTTATCCACCTTCAGTTTTAAGAGTTCTTTCAGAATCCTTTCTTCTGTGAAAGGACTAATATCATCCCCCTATCCAGAGTGCTTCTATTGACTGGATTAGGTATTTCCTCCTGGTTTTCCATTGTGAATACTGAGCAGAAGTATTCATTCGGTATCCCTGCTTTTTCACCGTCGCTCTCTGCCCAACCACCTTCCTCTTTGTTCAGCCTCAGTACCCTTGCCTTAGTCTTTCTTCGCACCCTAATGTACCTATAAAAGGTTTTATCCCCCTTCTTAACTGAGTTGGCTATCTTTTCCTCGGTTTGGGCCTTTGCTATTCTGACTGCCTTACCCACTTCCTTCTGTTTTAATTGGTACAGTTCTCTGTCCTATTCCTTCTGTGTTTCCTTATACTTCCTGACTGCTATCTTTTTCTCCCTTACCTTCCCCGCCACTTCTTTTGAGAACCATAGTGGTTTTCTCTTTCATTTTGATTTGTTTATTTGCTTCACACAAAGGCTTGTTGCCTCTGTGATGGCGGTTTTGATGTTTCCCCATTGTTGCTCCACCCCACTTTCTTGCCTGTTTGCTAGTGCTTTTCTGAGGCACTCTCCCATTTTGACAAAATCAGCCCTCCTGAAGTCCAGTACCTTCACTTTTGTGTGGCTTGACTCTACAGCTAAGTTTATCATGAACCACACTGTTTGGTGGTCGCTTGTTCCCAGATGGCTACCCACTTCAAGATCAGAGATCCTCTCTCCATCCCCAGTTGAGAGTACCAGGTCTAAAACTGCTCTCTCCTGAGTGGGTTCCAAAACTAGCTGTCTGAGGCATGCCCCCTGTAGGGCATCAAGAATGGCCCTGCTCTTGGATGTGGCTGCAGCAAAGGTGTTCCAGTCAACATCTGGCATATTCAGGTCCCCCATCAGCAATATCTCCCCTTTCTCTGCCATCCCAAGGATGCCTTCTATCATTTCCTTGTCTATTTCCTCCCCCTGAGACGGGGGTCTGTATACAACCCCTGTGCAGATTGTGGAGCCATTTCCAGTCTCCAAGGTGACCCACAGTGCCTCCTCTCCCCCCTGTTTACCCTTTAGCTCTGTTGCCTTGATCCCTTCCCTTACATAGAGAGCTACTCCTCCTCTTCATCCCTCCCTGTCCTCCTCCAGATTTGTACTTTGGTATGTTGACATCCCAGTCATGGTTCTCTATGTACTATGTTTCTGTGACTGCCACAATGTCCAGGCATCCCTCTTCCATCAAAGCCACCATTTCGGGGAGCTTTTTACCTAGACTACGGGCATTGATACTCATTACCTTCCATTTTTTATGGCTTTATTTCTTTTTGCCCCATCCCTGTCCCTACTGCCTTTGTCTTTTCTCCATTTACCCCTGCCCTTCTCCCTATCAACTGCTCTGTCTTGGTGTTTACCTCATTATTTACCCTGATTTTTTGGGGGGACTAGGATTTCTCTTCTCCTCTTCATTGCCTCCCCCCTTGGCTAGTTTAAATGCTTGCCATTGAAGCATTTAAACCTATCACCTAGGATCCTGGTTCTCCTCCAGGATAGATGCAAACCTATGCCATCCAGAAACAATCACCTACAGCTCTTACCTTCCAACCCGGGGAGTGCCTTCCTTCCTTTCAGACTCCTATTTCACAAAGGCTAAGTAACAGGTCTAGTCACAACTGACTGCAAATATCTCCCAGCTACAGTTCCTCCCTGGCAAATTAAAGTTAAAACTAAGACAAGTCCGCCCCCAAAACAGAATCAATACTAGTTACTTACACAGGTCCAAAAAGTAATAATTCACTTCAGTGTAGTCTATTTTCACTTATACTAAAAATCCAATGCAGGATCAACCAGCTATTTAAAATTACTCACAAAATAAAATGCGTTTCCCTTACAGTAAGAGTCCTCTTGCTTAGCGAGAAATACAACCCCCATGTTTTTTTTAAAATCCATCCCAAATGCAACTGACAACCAATGGAAGTCCACACTATAGATGTAGGGATGTCTAGTCCCTAACAACAACAGCACAGACCCTAGTAACCAGCCTTCAATCCTAGAATAAGATGCAGCAGCAAATAATTTATTTTTGTATAAAAAAAAGTGATCAAACAGTTTTTATATTAATTTTAGGGGCACCATACACTACAAAATACCAGTATGCTCTGCCACCCGGGGTTTTGATTACCACAGACCTCTCAAGCTTCACTCTTGAGGTCAGAGGGAATCAGAACCCCTCTGTGGCAGAACACATTGTTGTGCATAGTTCCCCATCCAGTATTCTCTGTATTTTGCACTTTAAGAAAGCACTTTTTGTGCACTGTATTCAAGCGCTTTATGTTGCAGCTTCTGTTATGCACTTTGCAGTGAGCCCTTGGCTACTTCATAAACTTCAAGATTTTCAGATTATTTATGCCATTACATTCAGCTATGTTTACAGTGTTTTTGCTTTGACCTATAGTAAAAGGAAATTACTCCAAGAGACTATGGGGCCGATTCTGGAAGGAGGTAGAGCAACACAAGTGGCTTGTGTCAAGGCAGCATGATGCAAATCACAAGTTGTGTCTATGAATGCATCAAACAGTATTCCACAAGCCTGGTGCAATTGGACATGATGCAGTCACGGCAATCACACTTGCATCAGGGAATGCATCATGCTGCATGTACAACCTGACACAAATGAGATTTGCATCATGTCTGGCTGCAGATGCTCCTGAAATGCAATTCCAGAACCAGCTGATGGAACAGATGTGACAAATAAATGATGCAAATGTTAGACCAGGGTAGAGCTGGTCTAAGTAGCACTACACAGGTATAAATAGGACAGGGCCACCAGCAACTGACACACTACTCTGGAGCCTGAGCAGCAGGGAAGCATCAGAGGGGTGAAGCAGGATAATGCCTGGTTTAGTGGTATATGTATTTTTGTGGTTAGCACTGTGCAGTCGACATCGGTGAGCCCAACTTCATGCCCAGAGTGACAGCCAGCATGTACAGCATCCAGTCCCCAGAAGGAGACAAGGCAGACTTGGGGGAATGGCCCGCATAAGGATATTCAGGTGGAAAATCTCCTACCAGGAACTCTCAGGGGAGCAATGCCTGGCACAGTACCATCTGCCTCGTGGTGCCAAAGATGAGCTGTGTGATGAGCTCCATGTGGATCTGCAGCTTCAAACCCAGAGGGAGATGCCATTCCAGTAGAAGTGAAGGTGTCAGCAACATTATGCTTCCTGGCAATGGGCACATTCCAGAGCCCCACAGGTGACACAGTGGGCATATCACAGTCTGCCGTGTCCAAATGCCTACAGCAGTTCCTCAGTGCCCTGTTTCAGACAGCACAGCAGTACATTCAATTCCCAATGAGTGCACAGCAGCAGAGTGCTGTGAGGCAGAGCTTCTATGGCACTGTGCAGTTGCCTCATGTGCTGGGTGCTGTGGACTGCACGCATGTAGCCATACACACCCCTAATGCAGATGCGGATGTATATGCAAATTGTAAAGGCTATCACTCCGTGAATGTTCAGGTTGTGTGTGATAGCCATTGCTGCATACTGGATGTGGTGGCCAAGTACCCAGGATCATGTCATGATGCATACATCATGAGGCAGAGTGGCCTGTATGAAGTGTTCAGCAGAAGAGACATCCAGGGTGATTGGCTGCTTGGTAAGTGGAATAGCATGTACACTGCTGTGAAGATGTATAACAATAGCAATGTGCAGACCAGGGCAAAAGCCAGAGTAATAGGACCAGAATAGTGATGGTAGTAGCTGTGGAGTGGAGCCATCCTGTGTGGTGCGATCCCAGGTGGCATACATGCCACAAACAGTGTATCCAATGGCACAGTGCAGCATTGTGAATGAATTCAGGCAGGCATACTGTGAGGGGGGAGTGGAACAGTGAATGGGGAAATGGGATGGCTTGGGGAAGTGGTGTGTGCTAAAGGGATACTGAAGCACTGTCAGACTGTTGCTAACAGTGGACCCATCTCACCCACAGGTGACAGCAGATACCCACAGCTGCCATGGCTGATCACACAGGTAAGGCACCCTGCCAACGAAGCACAGAACCGGTATAGCAAGTCTCATGCAGCCACCAGGGTCATGACTGAACAGACATTTGGGATACTGAAGTCACACTTCCACTGCCTTGATCGATGGGGAGGGGCCCTACAGTACACACCAGAGATGGCATGCAAAATTGTGGTAGCCTGCTGCATCCTCCACAACATTGCTCTGTTACAGCATGTACTGGAAAGAGAAAATGGTCAATATGAGGAGGAGGAGGAGGAGCAGGATGACGATGAACAGTAGGAAGTACATGGTGCAGGACACGCTGGAGGACAGTGGAGGATATCGGAAGCACACCAACATATGAGACAGCAAGTGACTGAAAGCAACTTCACCTGAAAGCATCCAGTGTGCTGAACACACACAACTGAACAGCTAATGTGTGCCCAAGTGTGCAGCCAGTCCACATACCGCTGCCTGGGGCAGCCACCCAGTAGTGAGGTGCATAGCTATGACCTGTGCTCACCCCTGTGTGACTGCTCCTGTCAGTGGCTGCTGATCTGGTGCCACAACAGGAAAGCATACTGGTGACATGAGTTATGATCTGTCTGCCACAGTGAACAAGTACACTGTACAGCATGGATGTGAGACCTGCCTCCCCACCATGTTCTGGTACCAACAGTTGCCCTGCAATGGCCCCCTAGTACACTCATATGTGACGGTTGTACATAGGTATATCACCAGGTCACCAGCACCAGAACAGGGGAATGAGGCCGGACCCAAGTGAAACAGGGCCAGACAATGTGAATTTCTGGTCATAGTGCAGCATACCCTTGGAGGAGGGACACTTTGACACAGAAGTCACAGAAGCATGGAGTGTGTAAGTGATAGGTTGCCTCATCTGTGACAGAACATGTGCACACCATACAAGGACCATAGGCCACAGGACATGTCCACACAGTACTGTGCAGATGACATTATGTGGTGGGTAGATACTGCTGCAAACAATACTGCACAAATGTGATACTATGGTCAGTGGCCCAGTCCTAACACACAGTGTCAGTCGACTCACATGATGTGGGGCATCCATCATGAACACACAATGCCGCTGGCCTCATGTACCCCACACAGACAGATCATGGCCCACAGTGACTGGGAGCCACAAATACAGCATGCAGTAGAAGTGTCAGAGACAGAGGCAGTGCTGGAATCACATCTCATGAGCAGTGGGAGCCAGAGGGGCCCAGAAGGTTCCCGACAGTAAAGCCCTTCCCCAGTCCCAGTATCAGTCAGTGGCAGTGATATGTGAGCTTCCGGGGATCACTGCACAGCCACTGGGACTGAGCCCTGGCAGGCACCCCTGTAACACCAACACTGGACAGAGGTCTGAACTGTGCAGGACTGCTGCTAAGTCATTCCACAGTGTACTGGGCATGTATAGCCAATGTTGTGCTGTGGTCCCTCATCCTGGCAGCTGCCCATCTTTGAGCCTCATGGCAGGCATGGCAGGTTTGGAGGTCCTACAGTAGTCCAGGAAAGGTCCAGGGACCACCAAGATCTGTGTGGAGGTTAATGGGGGAAGACGGTACAGTACTCCAACAGAAGTATGCAGAATTGGAGGAATGGTCCAACACATGGCAACCTGACTGCAATACCAAGAAGTGCAAAGTGGAGAGGAGCTGGAGAGGGGCAGGGAAATCCAAGCCTTCCCCTCCAAACACCAGGGTATTTAGTGAGGTAAACACCAAGATAGAGATGTCAATAGGGGAGAATGGCAGGGGTAAATGCAGAAAAAGACAAAGGCAGTAAGGACAAGGATGGGCAAAAAGGGGTAAGGCCATCAAAAAATGGAGGATAAAGAGTACCAATGCCCGTAGTCTGGACAACAAGCTCCCTGAACTGGTGGCCTTGATGGAAGAGGGATGCCTGGATATCGTGGCAGTCACAGAAACATGGTACACAGAGAACCATGACTGGGATGTTAACATACCAGGGTACACAACCTACAGGAGAGACAGGGAGGATAGAAGAGAGGGAGGAGTAACTCTCTATGTAACGGAGGGGATAAAAGCAATGGAGACTGGAAATGGCACTACAATCTGCACAGGGGTTATATACAGACCCCCATCTCGGGGGACGAAATGGACAAGGATATGATAACAGGCATCCTTAGAATGGCAGAGAAAAGGGAGATATTGTTGATGGGGGACCTGAATATGCCAGATGTTAACTGGTGCACCTTTGCTGCAGCCACATCCAAGAGCAGGGCCATTCTCAATGCCCTACAGGGGGCATGCCTCAGACAGCTAGTGTTGGAACCCACTCAGGAGGGAGCAATCTTAGACTTGGTACTCTCAAATGGGGACAGAGAGAGAATCTCAGATCTAGAAGTGGGTAGCCATCTGGGAACAAGTGACCACCAAACAGTGTGGTTCACAATTAAACTCAGCTGCAGAGTCAAGCCATACACAAGAGAGGGTATTGGACTTCAGGAGTGCTGACTGTCAAAATGGGAGAGTACCTCAGAAAAGGACTAGCAAACAGGCAAGAAGGAGGGGTGGAGCAACAATGGGGAAACATCAAAATTGCCACCACAGAGGCCCGGGTCGTGCCTAAAAATAGTCATTGCTATGGCTAGTGCACCTTACCCGGTCAACAAAAACTAAATAAATAAATAAACAAGCATTTGTGTGAAGCAAATAAACAAATCAAAATGAAAGAAAAAGCTACTATGGTTCTCAAAAGAGGTGGCGAGGAAGGTTAAAGAGAAAAAAGATAGCATTCAGGAAGTATAAGGAAACACAGAAGGAGCAGGACAGAGAAATGTACCAGTTAAGGCAAAAGGAAGCAGGGAATGCAGTCAGAATAGAAAAGGCCCAAACTGAGGAAAAGATAGCCAACCAGGTTAAGAAAGGGAATAACACCTTTTATAGGTACATTAGGGAGCATAGAAAGACAAAGGGAGGGATAGTGAGGCTGAATAAAGGGGACAGTGGGTGGGCAGAGAGGGACAGTGAAAAAGCAGGGATACTGAATGAATACTTCTGCTCAGTATTCACAAAAGAGGAGGAGAGGGAGGTACCTAATCCAATTAGTAGAAGCACTCTAGATAGGAGGGTTGATCCCAGTCTTTTCACAGAAGAAAAGGTTCTGAAAGAACTCCTAAAACTGAATGTGGACAAAGCAATGGGGCCTGATGGGATTCACCCCAGAATTCTAAAAGAATTAAGAGGAGAACTAGTGACACCACTGACTACCCTTTTTAACAAATCATGAGAGGATGGTGTGGTACCCGAGGACTGAAGGAGGGCAGATGTGATTCTCTTTCACAAAAGTGAGAGCAAGACAGAGGCAGGAAACTACAGACCTGTCAGTTTGACCTCTGTGGTAGGGAAAATGATGGAATCACTTCTGAAGGAAAGAATTGTTGAGTACCTAGATGCCAATGGGGCACAGGACCCAAGGCAGCATGGATTCACTGCGGAAAGGTCATGCCAGATTAATCTAATTGATTTCTTAAACTGGGTGATCAAAGTAGTAGACCAGGGAGGGGTTGTGGACATGGCCTACCTAGACTTTAGCAAGGCATTTGACACAGTCCCACACAAAAGATTAATGAACAAATTAGCCAGCCTGGGAGTACATCCCAGGGTGGTAGCCTGGGTAAAACATTGGCTGGACAACAGGACACAGAGGGTAATAGTAAACGGAGTCCACAATGAAGAAAGGGGAGTTACTAGTGGGGTACTGAAGGGTTCAGTACTGGGTCCTGTCCTTTTTAATGTCTTTCTAAGTGACATTGCAGAGGGACTGGAAGGAAAAGTATGCCTCTTTGCAGATGACACAAAAATCTGCAACAGGATTGATACACAGGGGAAGGGGTGGAAAAGATAAGAAGGGACTTGGCTAGGTTGGAGGAATGGTCAGAAGTATGGCAGCTTGGATTCAATGCAAAGTAGTGTAAAATAATGCAACTGGGAAATAAAAACCCAAGGGAAGAGTACACAATGGGGGGTAGTAACAACAAAAATGGAAAGGGACCTGGGGGTAATCATTTCAGATGACCTTAAGGTTAGCAAGCAATGTGAGAAGGCAGTAGGAAAGGCTGGGGGGATACTGGGATGTATTCGGAGAGGCACCACCAGCAGAAAACAGGAAGTTGTTGTGCCTCTGTACAGACAGTTGGTGAGACCCCATCTGGAGTACTGCATCCAGTCCTGGAGACTCCATCTCTGCAAGGACATAGACAGGATGGAGGCAGTCCAGAGGAGGGCAACTAACATGGTGCAGGGTCTGCAAGAGAAGCCATACGAGGAGAGACTAAAGGAGCTTAATATGTATACCTTTGAGGAAAGGAGGGAGAGGGGAAACATGATAGAAACTGTTAAGTACCTAAGTGGAATCAACAAAGTCCAAGAGGGTAGCATCTTTCAGAAAAAGAGATGTGCAAGAACAAGGGGACACAATTTGAAGATAGAGGGGGAGGACAGCTCAGGGACAACATGAGGAAGTATTTTTTAACAGAGAGGGAGGTGGATGCATGGAACCACCTTCCTGAGGAGGTTGTGGGGTCTAAAACTGTGGGAGAATTCAAGAATGCATGGGACAGACATAAGGCAATTCTTGTGGGGGGTAGAAAGAAATAGGCTGTTGGTTAACTAGGATCTGAAGCTTATCCAGTAGGTAGGAAAATGGGCAGACTAGGTGGACCAAGCGGTTCTTATCTGCCATCAAAGTCTATGTTTCTATGTTTCTAAAGTCATGCACCTGGGAGCCAGGAACCTAGGGCACAGGCACTGGTTGGGGGGTGCAGTTATCCAAGTGAAAGGCAGAGAAGGATCTGGATGTACCAGTGATAGGGCAAATTAAAACCATTCAGTCCAGTGCAGGAAGGCAGCAGCAAAGACTAACAGAATGCTAACTTGCATTGCAAGGGGATGTACACCAAGGAGAGAGGGAGTCAACCTGCCCCATACAGGTTCCTGGTGAGGCCGCAGGTGGAGTACTGTGTGCAGTACTGGTGCCTCTTCCTGTAAAAGGACAGCATGCTATTGGAGGGTGTATAGTACCGGACTGTGGAAATGATTGTGGGATTGGGACATATATGTTATGAGGAGAGACTGATAGAGCTCAGCAGGTAGGATCTGGGAGAGAGGGCATGTGATATAGACCTCCAGGTACCTGAAGGGTATAAACAGAGTAAGCAGTGGAATTATCCTCAAAGTAACAAGTGGAAGGGAGACCAGGGTGCAATGTCTGTAGTTGGAAGGAGCCAGATACAGGAGGGAACAGAGGAGGCACCGTGTCAATGACAGGGTGGTGGCAGAGTGAAACACACTGTTGCAGGGGGTCATATCACTGAGGACAGTGGGCAGCATAAAAAGGGGGTGGAACAGGTCCAGGGGGAGAGTTAAAACCATGAGGGAGCAGGGAGTGGAAATGAATGGTACCAGGGCAGTATCAATGGGACAGAGCTACAGGCAAGGAGAGGGGCAGCTGCAGTCTGCAAGACTGAAGTGCTGCACACCCAAGCAGTATAGATATACCAAGAGGTCTGTAATTGCAGGCAATACCATATGTTTGTATGGTCATAGGAATGTGAATTTGACATGTTAGGTGTGGGTATACTGCAGCCAGTTTGCACAGTGCAGACGTGAATCTGGCCAGCTCTGGCCCCACAGGTACAGTATGGAAAATAGGCAAAACCAGAGCAAACTGTTAGAAGTGTTGTGCAAAGGTAGTGGGTTGTGCAGGCAGACAAGGGTCAGGGTGTGCATATCATGGGCACTGATACAATGGAAACATTCATGGACGTGCAAAGTGCATGTTAGGTTGCCCAATAGCAATAGTGAAAAGCCACCCTTTACCAGTGCACTGCATGTAAAGGGAAGCAGGAAGGGGCACAGAAAAAAGAAGCAGGATGGTAATGGCTGTCTCCACAGCACTGACAGAGTATGTGTCCCACACACACACCCTACACCTGCCAACCCTATCAGAACCCTGCAGCAGCAGATGTTCTGGCAGTGTCTGGCAGGGGCTGTAAACCCAACCACCCCTTGCTGTGTAGTTGGCCCCATGAAAACCTCAGTGTACTACATGCTGTACCAGAGTCCAAGATTGAGGAGGGTAATTATGTGGAATTAAGGTGGCTTCTCTCCACCATTGTAAGAAGCAGGGACTGCACTGCTGACCCATTGATGCTGCTATTTTCATCAATCTCAGCTGTTACCATCTAATTTGAGATCGGAAGATCAGTGTGCTGCAGCCCAGGAGATCTGAAGTGTGCCTGTATGCTTTCGAACTGTGTAACATCGTTTCTGTAGTTTTCTATCTTGTGCCAGTGCTCCTACCTCTGGGGGACAAAGATTAACTGTCTGCTGTGCTCCGATAAATCGGAGAAAAGTAAATTAATCTGCAAAAGCAAGTGGGAGGAGAACCAGGGACCAGCATCACAGAGGAGGAGGAAGGGCAGCTCGTAATAAAAGCCTCGCGTAGCTCATCTTCAGATATGCTGCTATTTTCATCAATCTCAGCTGTTACCACATAATTTGAGATCGGAAGATCAGTGTGCTGCAGCCCGGGAGATCTGAAGTGTGCCTGTATGCTTTTGAACTGTGTAACAACGTTTCTGCAGTTTTCTATCTTGTGCCAGTGCTCCTACCTCTGGGGGACAAAGATTAACTGTCTGCTGTGCTCTGGTAAATCGGGGAAAAGTAAATTAACCTGCGGCAGCAAGTGGGAGGAGGACCAGGGACCAGCATTACAGAGGAGGAGGAGGGGCAGCTCATGTAATAAAAGCCTCGCTGCAGCTCACAGCATGGAGTGGCTGGCCCAAAGAGAAAAAATAAATTTCAACTTGGAGAACTTAGGTTAAACTGTAGTAAAATAAATAAAGTTTAATTAAAATAGTGAGGGATAGTTAAGCCTGCTTCATGAACATTAGCATTTTCTAGCGAGTTGTGAACAACATTATACTCCTGGATATTTGTTACTGTTAGAAGCAGGTTTCTTTTCATGTTGATGTTGTTTTAACAAAATTAAGTATTTATTAGCTTGCAGGTTAACTGCTCCTTTTTAGATATTAGATAGTGCTGTGATTTGGATATAGTACTGTTTTGAATATAAGTTTTAACTGTTTGCAGAACTATATTGAAAATGTTGGTGTTAAACCTTTTAGGCTGTTTGTTTCTTTGTTCCCTCCTGAGTGCTGCAATTCAAAAAGAATCTAATATAATTAAAAGATCTATAAACGATAAATGTTTACTAAATTAGCTAATTTCTTGTAACCAATTACAAAAAAATAATGGTTACAAACCAAGGAGAAATTCTTTTCAGGCTTTATGGAAAAGGCAAATCTCAGGAGGTTGTTATAGACCTTTGAACCCCTTTAAATTTAACACTTCAATTTCAAATTTTTCTGGAGCTTGTTGTTTGTTGTTAATGTTGGGGGGAGACATTGAAATGAATCCTGGGCCTGAAAATTTAAAGATGAAAATTTTACATGACAGTGCACATAGTATTGGGTCAAAAAATGATATCTTGGCAACTTTATTGGCTAAAAATGATCCATGTGTATTAGGATTAAGTGAAACATGGCTCTCCAAGAAACATTGTGATGATGAATTTGGTACTCAAAATTATCAAGTATGGAGGGCAGATAGAAAATCTAGAGGGGGATGGGTAATGCTCTTTATAAAACGAACTTTGGGTTATTCAGAAATTTTGTTACAAGGTAGCGAAAATAATATAGAATTTTTAGCAGTATATCTAGGACATTTAGGGTTGATTATCTCAACTTTTATTCACCTCCAAAAGCAAATATATTAGATCTGGAAATAATACTAACAAAAGTAACAGATACAGTGGTAAGTAGGCCTTTAATTCTGATGGGTGATATGAATTGTGATTGGAAAAATACAAGAGGGAGACACTTAAAAGACATATGCCCAGATATTCAAAGCATAGCGTGGTGCGCAAAGCAATAGCGCTGGAATAGCGCAGGAATAACGCGGAACTGCCATATTCAAAGGACCATATAGCTCGCGCTAACAGCAGTAGTGCGGGGCAAAGCACTAATGTATCAAGGGGCAACAGGAAGGGAGGTGGCCCACGAGGTCCACGAAAGGATATTCAAGGCCTAGCGCCACGCTTAGGACACATAGCGTGATACATAGCTGCGCTACTACCGCCATAAAAGGCTGGTCTTGAACCTACAGGGCAAAACACAGAGGAGGAGAGACCATGAACAGGAAGTGGGAATGTGTGCAGGTGCTGTAGTAGTGATGCTGCCATTGATGGCAGCTGTAGTGGAGGAGGAGGAGGAGGGGAGAGGGAGCAGGCACAACATGGGCCACAACACAGGCCAAGGAGACGGTATGCTGCAAACAGGTGGTACCGGCCCAGGGTCTCCTTCGAGACACTGCCTGATGACCACATCATTGGCCGGTACAGGATGAACAGGGGAATGTTGAGGCAGCTCTGTGAACTCCTGCATGAGCAGCTGCACTCAAACACCAGACGCAGCCATGCCATGACAGTGGAGGAGAAGGTGACAGCAGCGATGTGCTTCCTCACCACAGGGATGTTCCAAAGACCAACGGGGACACCATCGGGGTATCGCAGTCTGCCACCTCACGCCTCCTGACCCAGTTCCTAGAGGCTTCCTGCCACATGCTGGGGAGTTCATAGTATCCCCAACACGGCAGCAGAGCCGCAGAGAAACAATGCAGCTGTTCCAGAGTTACGCACCTACCATCTGTACTGGGTGCCATTGACTGCACCCATGTCCCCATCCATGCACCACCTGGTGATGGCAGTGATGTGTACGTTAACAGGAAGGGGTACCACTCCATCAACTGACAGGTGGTGTGTGATGCAGCTGGGCGCATCACCAATGTGTATGCACAGTACCCCGGCAGTGCCCACGACGCATTCATCTGGCACCAGTCCCAGCTGTGCCAAGCATTCAAAGAGGGCAGGATAACCAGTGGTCAACTAATCGGTGAGTAGCAGCATACAAGGCATACACACACCAGCATGCATGGGGGCAGGCATTGCAGGCCAGGAAAGGGGTTTGGGAGGGCTACACAGGGGTGCAGGACAGCATCCGACAGACTGCCATATGTCACTAACAGGTATACATCCTTTGACAGGGGACAGTGCCTATCCCCTGCAACCCTGACTGCTGACACCAGTACTCAGACCGGCTACAGTGGCCGAGGAGCTGTACAACGAAGCACATGCCAGCTCAAGGAACATCATAGAGAGGGTGTTTGGCATCCTGAAGATGCGATTCTGATGCCTAGACACATCAGGTGGTGCCCTACAGTATACACCTCAGAAGGTATGCTGTATCTTCCTAGCCTGTTGTATGCTGCACAACATGGCAATGAACCATGGGATACAGGCACCTGAACCTGAGGGACAGTCTGACAGTGAGCCAGAGCCAGCGGTCAGGGGGATAGTCGAACACCTTGAGAGGAGGGACCCTCACATGGCACGCAGGGCCATACAGCACAGGGACAACATCATCAGGACACTGCAACAGACAACAGGGTAAGTACAGACTGCACAAAAACTTGAAAAGGTACAATTAATAATGACTTTAATGTGCACATGGACACACATGAGTGACAATAACAATACCAACAGTAAACCTACACAGTGGATCTGACAACATGTGTGCATGTGTTGTGTTGGGTTCTGCAGGACACGCGTGAGGGGGCCGGACACAAATGGTGTGGTGTTGGTGGGGAATTGTGATGTGTGCTGTGAGGGTAAGTGATGCAACCGTGGCAGTGGAGGTGTGTGTGTGCATGTGTGAACGTGCATGTGTGTGTGCCTATGTGGCAAATGTGGGGTGATGAGTGCGCTGTGCCACATAGTCAGCGTGGCCATCAGTGACGGCTCCCACCACGCATGCGACGTGTGCCACTACCGTGGGACACAGACTCTGGCGTGCTCTGTGCAGAGGACAATGCCGATGTGAAAGGCGAGGCAGGAAGAGTAGGTCTCCTGTGCCCCCGGGGGATGGTGGAGCCTGACAGGGTGGGTGGACGGCCACGGCGGCGCTGGGTCACGGATGGGATGTGTGATGCTGTTGAGCTGGAGCCACTGGAAGCCCTGCATCCACGGCCTGCCTGCCTGTGTGCCCCTGTGCCATCTGCACCACGGCCAAGCATCTCATGCTGGTGAACCCCATGCACTCCACGCAGGACATTCCCTATGTCAACCACCGCAGCCAACAGACCAGCAAACCCATGCTCGATGGCACCCACCAGGCGGCCCATCCTGTCCTCCGCCCGCTGCTCAGCACGGGTAAAGCCCACTGTGATGGCCTCCCTGATCTGCGCAAGCTCATGGCGCATCTCCCTCCGCATACCATGAAGGTCCACACATGCCCCCTGCTGGGAGGTGAGAGCAGCCTGTAGGAGTGGTCAGGCACCATGGGCATCCTGTCCCAGGGGCACATTACCCTGAGCTGTAGCTGGCAGAGGTGCCTGCTGCACAGGAGCAACTGGATCTTGGTGCATGGCAGGCATGTCCTGCTGCTGGCGACTACAGGTGGTGGTCTGTGGAATGGTATGGGCATGGACACCAATTCGCGTTGTACCCTTCACACCCTGTGGTTCTGCGCTGTTCCCTACACTGCCCACCACCGTGTACACAGGTACAGCCACACCGGTGATGCTACATGCACCACTGGCACCCGGCCCCACAGCCTTCGGCAGCCCTCCCTGCATCCCCATGCACAGGCACAGCCAGGTGTTGCGCCAAGTCAGACACATCAGTGTCCTCACCACTGGTGACGGTGAACAGTAGGACATCCCCTCCACCACCCTCTTCCGACTGTGCTGCATCCTGGTATCTGGTGTATCCCAATACCCCTACTGACCCCTCCCCAGTCAGTAGCTGCCCTTGGCTATGTGTGTGCCACACATGCATGGCATCTGTGCGGCCATCTGTTGCACCATGCCCGGATGTTGAAGGTCGTTCCCCATCGTCCACCTCCACTACCATTGGGACCTGTCCGCACATCCTTGTCAGCCCCTGTTGTCCTGCAGGCCTGGCAGTCACCGCTGTGGAGACAATAGGGACAGGGTCGGTCACCCGTACATAGCCACTGTGTGTGAACACCACCACCACTACCACCACTACTCCATGCACACCCCAGGACACGTACCCCCTTCACACAGGCCCGTGACCCCATGCACCCACCAAACCCACAGTGGCCATGCCCATACCAGGCAGCTGTTGGGCAGGCCACTGTGCACCCTGTGCAGGACACCCACAGCATGGCCGTGCACCCATGGCAACACAACATAGGGTATACACATGTGAATACTGACCTGTCCTTGGCAGTGTGAGAGGCGTCTCACACCCACCACCCGGCACACCTGCGACCGCCACTGTCCTGAGGGTCGATGCCACCACAGCCATGTGTGGTTCCTCCACCCGCTGCTGGTGTTCGGGTGGTCCACCACCAGTCCTCATCCTGTCCCTCAGTCACTGGGCCTCCTCCTCCTTCGCACGTCGCAGGAGGTCATTCCATCTCTTCCGCACAGCTTCGGTTGTCCTGTCACGTCCCCCTACGGCATTCACAGCCACAGTCACCTCCTCCCAGGCTTGGCGCACCACTGCGTCAGTGGCCCTGTGTGTGTGAAGCACCTGCTCCCTCTCCTTCACGGCATGCACAAGGGTGTTTAACTCCTCCTGCGAGAACTTGTGTGCACGTATACACTCCTGGTGTGCTGCCGAACCTATGGGATAGTCAATAGGGGACATGTGTCATCAGCCGTGTCGGTACTGCATTGCATTACACATACATCACAATGCCCCCCCTCCAGTGCCACAGGCCACATGGACATATGGGAGTGCTGCATGTGCATGTATGGTGCACACGCCACCAGAGTCACTGTGCATCCTGTGTCTGTACAGCGAGCCCTGTACACACATATGCACTACCCCTACCCTAACCACCTTGCACTGTACTGTGCCTTTTGTGTTCACTACAGTGGTTGCGTGGACAAATGCACTAGTACGTAGACAATGTCAGGACCCAATGCAATTACCACATGGTGCATGGGCCAGCACAGTTCTGGGACACTGCGTACGTCCTGCATGGGTGCCATGGCCTGTCATGCCACACATCCAGGGAGTCATGTCAGTGGGCAACTGTTGCAGGACACACCCCTGCAGGGGATTGTGCACAGTGCACTGTACGTTTGGTTGCAGACATCTAGGGATGTGCATCATCACCCAGCACAGTGCTTGCCTGGGGTCCAACATGGGTCAGACCATTCACCAGAGACTGCATCTCTGTGCTCCTGTCCATGCTGAACCTGTTCTGAGATATTGACATTCAATAGTGTCCTACAGCAGTCATACACACCTGCCTCACGCTGCTCTTCCTCCTGTTGCATCTGTACACCAGTATGTTGTTTACACTTAGATTCCTTATCAGGCTGCAGTACCACAACACAACACCCGGTGGTGCACCGCACTCCCTTTTATAGCTCATCCAGGCAATCAAGCATGTGAGTCATGCAAATGAGCGCATAATGATATGCTAATCACACAGTTTGCCCCATGCTTGCACAAGTACCCTCATTTGCATACCCTGTTTGAATATGGCCCCGTGCTAGCATAGCCGCACTGTGCAAATGGCAGCACAGGGCTATTGGTGTTGCAGTGCCAAGCTAACCAGAAAGCGCAGCGCTATGTGCCTTAGCGTGGCCAACACGCATGCTCGCGAGGCCCCCATGTCCGCGCTATCACCCAGTCATAGCGCGGCACTATACGCATGTGTGGAACACAACCTCAGGGCCATGCTGGGGTCGTGCATGTGCAGTGTGGTTGCTTCCAGGTTGCGCCGCACTACGTCATGTGATAGCGCGGCACTGCAGGGATTGCTGAGGTGCATTCCTGGTAGGGCAGGGTGTTTGTGTCCAACAACAGTACAGTGCCATGTCTGGAAGTGCAAGACATCGTGAAGTTGTGCACAGGGGCAGGTGCTGGGGGTACGTAGAGTCCGCGAACCTGGTTCAGCTGGTGATGAAATGCCACTGGAGGCTGTTTGGGGAGGTGAGGGAGGGGGAACCTCCCATGAATGCAAGTGTGGGAGACAGCGGCTAGGAAGCTCAGTGAGTGTACCAGCATACCCCGCAATGCTGAGAAGTGCCGCCACTGGTACACAGACCTGAGGCACAGGCAGAGGCAGCAGCTAGAGCGATACAGGCGCATGGTGCGTGATGGCACTGTGCCTGTGCCAGGTGAGTGGTGTTGCATGTGGAGTGTGCATATATGTAATGTTTTGTGTGCGTGTGGGTGTGGGTGTGGTTGTGCAGAGGGGGTGGTGGTGTTGGGGGGCTGGCCATGGGTGAGTGAGTGTGTGTGGGTGTGGGTGTGCAGCGGGGGTGGTGGTGGGGGTGTGTGATCTGGGTGTGGGTGTGTGGGCGTGTCTCTGTGTGCACAGCTGTGCGCAATGGTGCACTGTGCTGTTGCACACTGTGTACAGGCACAGTGGCATATGTATTCCTCATAGGGGCACGGTGCATGTGGTGACCATTGCGGTGGGTGGAGGGTGGGGTGCATTGAGTTTAGGGTTACATGTGCATCTTGCTGTGTTTCACAATGTGTATGTTGTGTCATGCTCTAACAACACTTTCACATTTGTCCACTGTAGAGCGGATCAAGCAGCCCATGCCCGCAGGTGCGACTCAGCCCAGGACACAGGAGTGGAGACGAGACAGCACGAGAGCCCCATCACTCCCACAGTGTGCACAGGAGAGCGGCACTGATAGCTGTGGCGTGTTGCATGAGTACCTGTTACATTGTTCTGTGATGTGTACACTTTCATGACACTGTGCACCACATCTGGGTGTCCAGCCACTCACTTGTTAGCAAAGGTCACTGGGCCGGTGTGGTGTAGCAGTGTGGTGTGCGATACAGGTGTGTTTCACACCACAGCTGGGTGCTATCAGCCTTGCCTGGGGGCCGGTCACATTGCAGCGCTGTGTGTGTGGCAGATGGTGTTGCTTGCTTGGGTGGCGGGTGTTCCGTGGGGACACCATGCTGATGGATGACCTTCCCACCTCTGTGGTACATCCATACCACCACCCACAGGATGTTCACAATTGCACAGGTGGTGGTTGCTTGCTGTGCATGCGGGACAATATGGAGCATGCCTTGCAGACTTACCTCTCACCCTTCTGGACACCTGCTGTGTAGCACTGCCTGTCACACTGTGCTACATACTGGCACTGTGCCGCACGTGCGTGCCATCCATGTGTGTCTGGCTTGCAGGTCACTGTGTTGCTGTTTAGTTGCAGGGTATGGATATCACTGTGCTATTACATTATGTGCATCGTTCCTGCCAGTGTTGACCGTGGCTGTGGAGGTGGTCCTCACTGTGTGGGGGGGGGCCTGTTATGTGGGTTGGGGACACTGACATGTACCATGTCTCCATTGGGTGATATGCTTTCAGTGGTATTGCCTGGAGGCATGTGAAGACCCTTCAGTGACAGTGTCTGTGCCCTGGCTGACTGTTGTCCCCTGGCCTGTGTTGGTCATTTCCAGGACACTGTCATGGTTCACTGATGCTCCTGCATGCATGTCGTTGTTGTTTGTTCTGCGCTCTGCATTGCTGTGCATTTCCATGTGTGGCTGGGCAGCATGTCCCAACGTGTGTATGCCCTTGTGCATGTCCTTGCGTGTCCCTTGCACCCAACTCACAGGGTTTCCAGCTGTGTGTCTGCTGTGTCTAGCGGTGTGCTGTATCATGGTGGGTGGTATCATATGTCCCCCGGTGCTGTCAGGATCGCTGTCATCATCCGTGTTGGGTTCTGTGTTGGTGCCTGTGTTGCCCTGTGCTGCATTGTGGGACGCTGCCATGTTGTCATACCACTGCAGAACTCAACACCGCCAGGGATAGCCCATTGGGACATGCTGTCCATCTTTGTATGGCAAGGTTTGGCTGCTGGTTGCCTCCTGTGTGGTGTACCGTCCTCATGGTCTCACCCTTCCTCTTGTAGGGCCACTATGGGCATCACTGTGGGAAACGCGTCCCGAGGAGACTGAGGGAATGGAGGAGCTTCTCCGCAGGATTGTGAGGCAGCAGTGGACACAGATCAAGCAGCAGTCCATCATAATTACTGAGACCAGGAGGGTGGTGAACATCCTGGAGGCTCAGCTCCCTGCTCCTGCAGACACATAGTTGTCTCCCCTGTTGTTTTCAAGTCAGCCCTCACCACCCCCCTCACTGGACTTGATTCTCCCTTCCTTGCCCATTGTCTTCTGTCCCTGTGTGCGTCCTCCTCCACTTTGCACCTTTGGCCTGTGTCTTCCCGTCCCTCCATCTGTTGTCATCCTTATGTTTACCTTTGTGTGCCTTTCCCTGCTACTGATGTTGCCAATTTTATCCTGTGGTGGGCATTTGGGGTTGTGTGTTGGGGGGTTGGTGGGTATTTTCTACTTCTGTTTCAGTGTTGTGGGGAGGGTTGTTCAGTGGTGGGTGGGGCATTTTGTACTCTGGGGTTTGTTAATCGTTATGTTCTATGTTATATTTGCTGTTGTGTTTCCGTTTGCTTTCCTGTTCATTATTATTACACTGGTTAATGACATTTTATGGTGTCCTGTGTCATTCTTGGGTGCTGGGGTTCCACATGCTTTATACTGTTGCTGGTGTTCTCCACATGGGTCTGGGTTGTTGCTGGACTTTCCTGTGGTTGTGTGGCATCCTCATGGGTGGGCACTGTGGTGTGCTCCTGATACCTCATTCCAGCATGTGTTGCCTTGCATGTGTCCCAGGGTCAGGTTGTCTCTGCACTGTGTTCCATTGTGTGTTTGCACTGCCTGCCTGGTGCTATATTCAGTGCTGTCTCATGTGCTATATTCAGTGCTGTGTTATTCCTGGGCTTTTTTTGCACTGCACTTCTGGGCCTGTTTGCCTGGTTTCCTTTGCTTGCTATATTCAGTGGGTTTGCCCCGGGCTATTCATTTTGAATATGGCTGGCATTTTGCTCCGGGCTAGGTTTGCATGCCGGGCAGTGCTATTCGCTGCCAGGGGCTAACCTTTGAATATCTGGCCCATAGTAACTACTTTAGGGCTAAAACAGCTCATGAAAAGCCCTACTAGATATACATCTAATATAACAAATGGATCTATTTTAGATCTAATTTTGGTCTTCACTCAAATTGAAATTGAAGCAACAGGTACTCTACCCCCATGTCTTGGAGATGATAACCCAGTCTGGGTTACTGTGCCACAGTCCCAGTTCCAGCAAAATTTGGTTTATGAAAGCCAAAATTGGTCTAGAGACTTTAGAAAGTTTTCAGAGTCCCAATTTTTGGATAGTATAGGCAAAGTAAAGTGGGATCGTTGCAGACTAATTCCAGATATTGATACTTGCATGCACCTAAAATTAAAACAAAAATAAAATCTAGTAAATTACCATGGATCAGTGACAGATTATTAAAGCAAATTTGAATTAAAAATAGAATTTGGAAAAAAGCATTAAAATCTAAATTGGAAAGGGATTGGATTTCTTTTAAAACTGCTAGAAATAAATGTAAAAGGTTAGTTAAGGCTTCTAAGATTTCTTATTACAAAAACAAAATTGATATGAGCACTGACCCGAGACACTTTTGGAGAATGGTTAAGAAATTAACCAAACCAGGAAGTAATTCCTCAGAGGAAATACTTAAGCTAAAACATGGTGACATCTTTATTGAAAATCCAAAAGACATTTGTAATGTATTAAATCATTTTTTTGTTGACCTTCCTAATTGTAAAATTTCCTACCAGCCAGATTTGGAACAAGCCAAAACAAAATCTTTATATAATGGACTTCCCCCATTTAGATTTAAAATTTTGACTGTTACTAATGTTTATAAAGTATTGCAAAAAATTAATATTCACAAAACTTTTGGAAATGATGGCCTTGAAGGTACGTTTTTGAAGTTAGCAGCTTTTAATATAGCACCAATCATCACATACTTATTTAATTGGAGTCTTCAAATTGGTTATTTTCCTTTATCTTGGAAAGAAAGTAGAGTGAAACCAGTTTATGAAGGGGGAGGTGTGGTAGAAGTTAATAATTATAGGCCTATAGCCTTATTACCTCTTTTATCAAAAAGTCTGGAGAAAGTTATTTCTGTACAGGTTATGGATTATTTGGATAAATACAGTCTGTTAACATCAAAACAATCTGGCTTTCAAAAAAAATATTCCACTACAACAGCCCTTTTGGAATTTAGTGACCTGTTAAATAGGTCTTTAGGAAATAATAGGAGACAGCGGTCATTTTTGTAGACTTTTCGAAGGCTTTTGACCTGGTGGACCACCCCTTATTAATCGAGAGATTGCAAGAGATAGGTATTAGAGATGGCCCTTTAAATTGGTTAAAATCATATTTGGGTAATCGATCTCAGAGGGTGGAGGTACAGGGATGTTTATCAGAGAGTAGAAGTGTTAATAGAGGTGTTCCACAGGGATCGATCTTGGGACCTCTTATGTTTCTTATATTTATAAATAATCTTCCACTGGTTGCTGAGCATACAGAGATTCGGTTATATGCCAACGATACGGTAATTATTGTGTCTGGTAAAAACAGAAGACATATTGCAATCAAATCTGCAATCCAATTTCTTGAGGATTGAGGGGTGGTTCACCAGGTCAAAATTGATTATGAACACAAAAAAAAAAAATGTATGAAGTTTCCACTAAAAAAAAAGTGGTGATGTCATTCTTAAACTTTGTGTTTATACAGAAAACTTAAGTAAATTAGAACAGGTTAAGGACTATAGTTACTTGGGAGTGATATTTGATGAGCAAATGTCCTTTTCTAGTCATATTATAGAGTTGGTAAAAAAAGTTAATAAAAGGGTGGGAGCTTTAAGAAGAAGTACAGAATGTTTAACAACAACAGATAGGAAAAAGCTGGCCGATCAGTTAATTATTCCAGTGTTAAGATATGGTGAATTGATATATAGGAAAACTAACAAAACACTTTTGGCCAAGCTGGATAAAATTTATTATCGTGTGGCTAGATATGTTTTAAAGGGGAATTATCGTACTCATAATTGTTCATTGCTGAAAAAAGTGAACTGGTTGCCTTTGGATATAAATTATCTGTGTCATTGGTTAACTTTAATCCATAAAATGAAACATTTATCTTTAAACCATCCAATTTCATTACTATTGTTTCCAGTGAAACAATATTCTAAATAAACACAAAAAACAACAAAAGGTAGATCAGTTCACTCACAAGCCTGAAACGCATAATACTGCAAGTTGTGTCAGGTGTGCTCAGTGTGCTGCAGTTCGTGGAATGGAATGACGCACATGCAAAATGCAAAAGTAAACCACCAACACAGCTTGGCACATGTGTACTGGAAAGGAGTGTGAAGCCCTACTGACCACAGAACACACACTACCAGTGTGTAAGAGAAACCAGTGACTCCACCAATAATGACTCCTTGTCAGATTAGCCAGAATGAGTGGCAAAAGTGCCAGACATGGTAGACAGGCCACCAACTTCACAGAGGAGGAGACAGCCCTCCTAGTGAGCTCTGTGGCCCAATGGGCCAGGATTATACTGCCTCCTGGTCACAAACACCACACCCAGGAGGAAAGGGACCATGTGTGGGACATGATTGCCAGACGGCTGCAGCAGATGTCTGGCATGCGGTGCACACCATGCCAGCTCAAGCACAGACTAAATGACCTGTCCCTCAGGGACAAGGAGACCTTAAGGTGTCTACAGGAGATCTCAAGGGATGCAGACATTTTCATGCAGGGAGAACACAGGTGTGCCCATGGTAAGTACCCTGCCCATATGAACATTGTTATGCCAGATTCTGAGAACACAAAGCCAGCCAGATGCTTGTAACCTGACCCACCCTTCTGTTTTGTCCCAACAGACACTCCACAAAACCAAGGTGGCCAGTTGTCCAGAGGCTGTGGCCAGAACACGGGGACCAGAGGCTCTAGCTGTGAAGGTGACAATGCAGGTAACTGTGAGCACCATGATAGGAGAAAGGAAGGGGGAATGCCCATGTGTGCTACAGGCAAGGGCCCAGATCAGGGACACACTGCATGAAACCATTGTCCACAGCCAATACAGGGTCCAAACCTGACTGGGGTGAGTAACTGCGTAATGGGTACATGCACCCATGTGACATACACAGTGCCTGTGTAACCACATGGTGTAACATGACAGGAATAGGTGCAAGAGCCAACACTCAGGTACACATGCAACATGCACAATATTCCATGTGTGTCACAGGTGTGCAACACAATCAGCATGTTCCCCTGCCACCAGGAGGACAAACAGAGTGGGGGTGATGGTAGCACATTATGTAGGCAACAGGTGGAACAGGGATGGGCCATGTGGATGGGTAACATATGTGTCTCTTGGCTACCTGGCGGTTCAAATATTGCACCGGTCTCAGGGACACAGCAAACAACCATGACATTGTACAGGGATGGGACACAGTGGTTGCCACATGTGAGACTGTAGATGGTGACTGTGCCCCTCTGGTGCCACATATGGCCCTGGAACTGTATGTTGTGTGGAATGGTACACCACTGGGAGATGGGACACACAACCAAGTAAACAAAGGATCACTGTACAGCAATGCACTACACACACAGCATGCCATGCTGAGGAGCAATGTCTGTCATGTTTCCCAGTCATGTGAGAAGCACACTAGCAAGACAGTACACTTGACCCTGACAACATGGTCCAGTGAAGGACCCACAGCATAGACCACAGTGCCATGCTGTGGGGAGCACAGTGTACCATGGTTCCACCAAATGAAGGGTTGTGTGGGCCCATAAACAGGCTATAGTATAAGGGTGGTCCACTTATGTTATAACAGGGGTTGTGGTGCTAGAGAGGAGGGAAGGGGGCTGCAAAATGGTGTAAGGCTAGATGGGGATGAACATGCAAACGAAGGAACACACATCAGTGGACATACCTGCATGTGCATCACATATAAGTGTGGCATGGTATGTGTCGACCACATTAAGCCAGGCACAAGGGGCAGTCACATACCCTGCTTGGGACAAGTATATCTGGGTTGTGTTTCCCCAACCAGTCCTCAAGCAAAGCACTGCGGGTGGGGACAACTGTTGACAGTGTGTAGCATGCAAGCAAGCTGTACTGCATGTTGTGCATGTTTCAACCTGGCAACAGATGCACAACAGACCTGCGTGCTGCCATGCCTGTCGCCACAGTGTTTAGGGTCAATGAATGCATAGACTGCAGCACACATGACCTTCCTACATGTGGAGAAACATGTTTCTGAGCCTGCACCTACAGGTTTGTTATGTGTGTGTATGGCACACACACCCCATGTGGATGGCCATGGTACGGGACAGCAGTCGCCCACTGTTGTGCATGCATGCGGTGCACTGCTCACTGGACATGCAGGTGAGCAGCTGTCTGGGCTGGCCAGACAACAGTACCAGATGGTAGGCCAAATAGACAGCATGGAATAGCTGTGTGCCAGTGGCAGACAGGTACGTGACGCACATATCAGCACGTTGGCCACACACTGACAAACAGGTGGATGGGGGAATAACTGTGCAGGAACACATGGTATGTGTGTGTGGCAGATGCACCCACACAGCAACCACCCCAACAGTTGCATGTTTGTGATGCAGTGTACTGAGCTGCTATGCAGTGGTCCCGGCCCTCAGTAACAGCAAAGACAACAGTGGTAGTAAGGTTTGTGGGTGCCTATTAGACAGGTAGTAGGGCGCTACAGTGTAATACTTTTCTGTCACCATGGTGCACATGAGAATGGTGGTTTGTGGGGTCATCGGCATCAACTGCACAGGCACATACCCACCATGTCTGTGTATGACACCCACAGGTGTGGTGAGCCCCATTGTCTGAGGCTTGCGCACGGGGGGATGCATACATGGCATGACCTTGACCTGTACATGCATGTTGCTCTGACACTGGGGGCAGCAGCAGCACAGAATGCTGATCATAGAGAAACACCAGTGCTGGGGAAGTACTGCACAGTGCACCCTACACAGACGGCCACGCCATCAGCGTGCGACACATGGCAGTGATTTGGTGTGGTTGGGACCATGATGGGGTATGGGCATGCATGCTGATGCAACACAGGTATGGTCCCCACATAGGCCAGGGCACACACACAGGTATGTGATAGGCAAACATGGGCAACATAGGCATGTGGATTGCCCTCCCATGCACAATGTGGGGCATTGCATTGCTCATAGGGGTGTATTGGCACTGTATCGCATTGTGTGTTTGCTGCACTGCTGCATACAATATATCTCTCTGTGGCCTATGCCCCAGCCTGTGTGGCAGATAAGACCATAGGGACAGTGTTATGGTGACAAGGCCCCACACCCACACCACACACACACACACACACACACACACAGTACATGTGTTACGGACATGCACGGCAGTGTATCACATCCACAACTTTGTGGGTTATATGGGTAGGCCCACAAGTTGCATGGACTTGACACAGTCAACAGGTAACATGTGCACTGTGTACCATGCCCACCACCAGTTGTGCGGCACCCTGATGCTGCCAAACACATGTGCTGGCGTATAAGTGGACTGTCCTGTGGAGACATTGCCTGGACAGGGTTTGGGTGTGTGGGGGTGGTCCAGGGACTTGGGTCAGTGGGTGATGTGTGCTGTAATTGTACAGGGTATCTGTTGCTACAACACTGTCTTCCTTCCAACAGATGAAGGGCCCAGCAGAGGTAGGAGGTATGCCACACTGACACCATGTCAATGGGCCCTTGAGCAGGCCATTAGAAGGGTGAAGCAGAGGGGAGGCTCAACAATATGTGGTGTGGACCTGGCTCAGACTGGCTGCAGAAAATGCAACAGCAGGCCACAGACAGGAAGTGGAACAGGCTGAAAAGGACAGGGAAAACACGGAGGACACCACAGGAATAGGCACTGTGGCACAGCACAAAGGGACAGTCCGGGGGGGTCACTACTGCCCAGGCACATGCAGAGGAGGCCACTGCAGGTGACATGCCTGGTGAACAGGTGAAACAAATGAAAACTGTGGACACTGGCTCCAGAGATGTGGGGGCAGTGTGGCAGGCTGATGCTGCAGCTGTGATGGAGGAAGAAAGCCTTGAGTCCAGGGGTGGGCATGTTGTGGCACATGAGTATGACCATGTGTCCACCCTAGGCCTTGTAATTGAGGAAGGCCTTGAGTTTATGGACGCTGCTATGGCTGATGTGGCCCATGGCCTGTACAGCATTCAGAACAGCATTGGTAAAATGCTGGGTGCTGTCCATGCTTGGAGGCAGTGAGGGGAAACCTGTGCCAGTGGTGTCATGTATACGTGGTCCTTGTGTTGGCATGGTTAGTTTTATTCCAGCTCCCCATTACCATATGTCCCCATTGTTGCACTGGGGACTGTGCATCCTGCCATGATGCCACCAGTTGTGCCCCCCCCAACTTGTTTGCAATAGCACATCACCATGTAATTTATACTGTGATCATACTGTCTCCATTTACTATTGTAACCCTAGTTGTATTTGTTGTTGTTGTTGTTTTATGGTTATCTGTTATGCAATAAAGACTGTTTGTTAGGATATTACATGTCCACAGTGTAATCCTTCCCATGCTTGCTAACTGTTGTGGGTATAGGTCCAGGTGGGGTACTTGGCTGTCATATGTGCTGTATGTTGGCAGGGCATGTTTTGTGCTTCCTGTTCTACCACACACATGACGTAGTACCATGTACCATGCTGTTGTACACAGCAGTGCATATGCACATCAAGGACACATGGGTTATGCACATGTGCTGGACACCATGCATCATCATGTGCACTGTGCCATGCAGACACATGAACTGCATTCAGTTAGGTAGGGTGTCCGTGTGGTGCCCATGGGGGCTCACACTGTGACCATCATTGCATCAGGGGAACTTCCGCTGGGTGGGAGGAGCTCCACTGGATGGGGTGCTTGTGTGCTGGCAATGTGTAGGCTTTTTGATGACTGTTAGGGTGGCTGTCAACAGACACAGATGGCCCCAACATTACTGGGTGGGCCTGGCCAGTGGTCTTTTGGGGGTTCGGTCTATGATATGGGTGTGTGTTGCTTGACAAGCAGCCATGGCCAGGCTGTGGCCATGGATGATGGGCGATGTGCTGATTTGTAGGGTGGGGGAACTGTCACCCCTGTGTGCACATATGTCCACACAGCCAGCATCCTCGGTGTGGTGTGGCCACAGGAAGGTGTTATTGTACTATCTCACTAACAGTGGCCAGGATCATGCTGGGCAGCAGGTTACGGAAATGTGTGTGCTGTCTGTGGGACACACGGTACAGACTGGCTCAAGGTTTATGGTGGCCTGCAGTCATGGCCCTGTGTGGGTGGCAGGGCCTACGTGGGTTAGGTGTTATGCATCCATGCCATGTTGGCAGTGTGTCTGCATGTGATATGCCATGTGGTGACATGTGTAAGCATAGTCTATGTCTGCAAACACGTTAGTGGTTGTCATACTGCCCTAAGCTGTCAGTGGTAGCCCATTGCAACACATTATTGGGACTGTTCCAGTAGGTAGAGGGTGACATGGGGCCCCGTGGCCCAGGGTGTTGCATGACCCACATACAGGCATTGTACATGTAAGTGAGCCTTTTGCTGGGTGGTCAGACAATGTATGCTACACATGTCCCAGAACTGTGTCCCACTGATGGTGGCCTGCCCATTGGCCATGGTTGTAAAGGCACCCCTGATGGTGTATGCACTGCAGATGGGCATGTATGTCCCATGTGTGGTCACTGTGCATGCCCCTACACACACACCTGCACCTATGCTTCTCCCTACCTCACTCCCACCATTACCTTCACATTGTGTTATGCTGCAGTGTGGCCATTGTGCCATGGTGCTGCCTGTGTGCATCCTGTATGCCTAGCTTGGTTGTTGTGGTGGTGGTTTCGATGGTCATATGCCATTAGCCAAATAGACACCTTACAGTATGCCTGTGCTGCCTGCTTTGCTGTTGTCGGTCACACATGCTTCTCAGTGTGTGGGCCCTCCCCCCCATGCTGCACACCATTACATGGTTGTTGACCTACACCTGTTGTGTGTGGCTCTTGTGTTTCCTTCACCCTTTGAGCCAGGGGTACACAGTCAGCACCTCTTTTGCCCAACCACCTATGTCTGCTATCTGGACCATTTTGGGTATTTTATTGATTCCCTTGGATATATGTCAGTGGACCTGTAGGCCTGTGGTATGCCAGCAAAGCATTGAGGCTGTGCCACATTTCAGATGCCACACCACGTGTGGCAGTCTCACAGCCCTGGTCCTCACAGTGTATGGTAACTATGAGTACTTTACCAGTGTTATGGGATGTGCACACATGGTGTTTGGCCCATGACTCTGACCTGCACAGCACTGGCTAGGTATGGTCTACATACATGCACTGCCTGCACGCATGGTCTGTGACCCAGGACAAGGGTCCAGGGTTGTGCTTGCAATGTGTAGTCCTGTAACCTCCTGTTTTGCAATCACACCACTGTTGTTGCCGTATCCACACATGCAACTCACTGTCCACACACCACACATGTGCATTTCCCTGTTCCTCCCTTATCTCAGGTATGTTCCCAATGCGTGACACACAGAGGCCTGTGGGTGTGCTTCAACATAAGTGTTTTATTGTACATATGTCCTGTGCATAGAAAGTGTCATTGTATATCACCCCACACAACACAACATTTTCACAACCCCCCACCATTGCCACTGACACTACCAGTGTTCCCACAAATGCATATGCAGACATTGTGCTACCACTCAACCTGGCTTAAGCTAAGCCATACAATTTCCCTCCACAACAGTACCACCCCCGCGCAAGTGTGTCACTTGTTCTGTGAGCTATGGTGAGACTGAGTCGGCCACTGCGTCTGGTAGTCCAGTGTGCTTGCTCCCACGCATCAATAACATCACACAGCTGCATGTCATTGTTGTGTTCTCTTTCCCTGTGTCCCAGTTGCAGGACTGTCACCATCAATGTGTTCCATCAAAGCAGCCTGTCTTGCCACTGTCCTCTGTGAGCATCGAGGCTTGGCCTGTGGGTTGGTTTGGCCTGGGTGTCTGTGGCCCCTGTTCAGAGGCCATAGCCAGGCCTTCTACCCCATTGCCACAGTTTTACATCACCTGTGCCACGGGGGGCCATTACCACCTGTCCATCCCTTGTCACTCCCAGCATGGTACGAGCAGTATTACCATGTGTGGCACACATTTTCGGGGGGGATACTGCTGACTGAGCACTATCAACTGCCACATATGTGGCAGACACACCACTCATTTGCCGCTGCAGGTATTTGGGGGGGTGAGAGCTCATTGGTTGTGCTGTGGACCATCACTGTGTGACTACTGCACTGTTTTTGGCCCTGTCCTTGGACACACACACTACAGACAGTTGCACAGCATGGGATGGCAGATGTGGTGGCATATTGCCATGCTTACCTGCTGCATGGCAGAGTCTGAAGACATCAAGGCTGCTGTCCTACTCCACACTCCTGGTACTTATATGATTTGACACTCACTTCTCCTGGCTGCTTAGGGTGATGTCCTCACCAGGTCCTCCTCCTGTGGCTTCTTGACTCCTCCTAATCTGGGTCAGCTTCTCCTTGCTCCTCCATTTAAGGTCATTGTAATGTTTCTTGAATTCTTGGATTGATGGCCTCGAGGTTCTCACAGCATTGTCATGTCTAACTACTTGCTCCCAGTCATGTTTATATTTGGCCCTAAGCTTTTTATCCCCACCCCTGCTAAAGAGCAGTTCCATTTGGCCCTCAGCTGCATCCAACATTTCATTTGTCTACTCTGTGGGGAAGTTTTTTTCTGTGGTGCCTTACTGGCTACTCTGCTCCCTGTTGTGACTATGTCCAACATAGTGACATTTTACATCATTGGGATGCATCGGACAGGGAGTTTGCGATCCCTTTTATAGCCACAAATGCTCCAGGTGTGGCGGTTATGCCATCTTGGATGCAAATAGCGGTTTTCCAGAATACCGTTATTTGCGTCGGACATGACTGCATTTGATGCAAGTACTGTGCTTGACACAAACTGTGTCAGATGCTGGGCCATTCTGGAATTGCCCCTATGGCTTTTTTGGAAATGTTTGTGGGAGAAAACCCAGTTGCACCCTTTGCTATAAACTTTAAAATGAGTCTTTGGCTAATTAGCAAACTCATGGATTAGACTTGCAAATTATTTAAGCTCACCTTTAGGAGCTGGAGGGTGGAGTCTCCTTGTGTCTGTATGAATGAAGTAAACTCATGCATATTATTAGGGTATTAAAAAAATGACTAAAGGCGCTGGTGTGGATGGAGCCACTTATGATATGGCAGGGAATATTTGCTTAGACTCCTGCCAGATCCATTGCCACGAGGTGTCTTTTGCCATGCCATTTAAAAACCTGACTTCTCATGTGACTCAGATGTTGTAAAAAATAAAAACAACAATTTTCTTTTCTGAGAGAAAAAAACATAAAAAATATAGGCTATGCTTGCAGTTGCATCAGTGAACACAAATGGCATGGGATGGGTTTGAAGGGAGTTGGTTTGGGGTGGGGGGTTGATATGTGTTTTGTGCTGTCTAGAGTTCACATATGTATGTTACTATGGAATAGAGGATGAGCCTATCTGTGGAGGATACTAAGGTCTGCAATAGAGAGGACATGCAGGAGGGGGTGGAGATGATGTGCAGAGATCTGGGTATGTTGGAGGAATGGTCCAAGGAGAGGCAATTGTTCAATATGGCAAAGAGTAAGATCATATACTTAGGCAGAAAAAATGGGAAAACGGAGTACTGAATGGGAGGTAGATCCCTGTAGGTAACAGAAGAGGAAAGAGACCTAGGTATTATCATCTCACAGGACCTGAAGGTGGCAAAGCAGTGTGAGGGGCAGTAGCAAGAGCTAGCAGGATATTAGGTTGCATAGGGAGAGGGATCTCCACAGGAGGAGAGAAGTCATAGTTCTCTTGTACACATAGCTGGTCAGGCCACACCTGGAGTATGGGGTCCAGTTCTGGAACCCGTACCTCAGGAAGAATGTGGAGAGGGTAGAACACATTCAGAGGAGGCAACAGAGATGGTGAGGGGGCTGGAATACTTACCATACGAGGGGGAGACTAAATTACCTAGACATGTACTCACTGGAACAGACAAGGGAGGAAGAGACATGATCGAGACATTTAAATACATAAAGGGTATCAATAAGGTGCCAGTGGAAAGCCTTTTCCAGCTAAAGGAGAGACCTAGGGTAAGGGGACATCAATTCCAAATTGGGGGGGATTTAGGGGTAATGTTAGGAAGTGCTTCTTCACTGACAGGGTGGTGGACAGCTGGAATGGGCTGCCAAGAAAGGTGGTGGGGGAGAGGACAGTAGAAGAGGTTCAAGAGGGCATGGAATACACACATGGGAGTGTTGAGATGGGGTGGACTACAGTAAAGGCCTACTGGATATCTAGGCAGACTGGGTGGCCCTGATGGTCCTTTTCTGCCATCGCATTCCTGAGTTCCTATGTTCCTATTGGAAAAACAATCAGCAACCCAAGTTAACGACTCAGCTCCTTTTGATAATACAGTGAGCCCAGCTTAGATATCGTGATGTGTTCCCCCACCCCCACCAGCCCAATTGTCCTATCCTCACAACCAGGAACTAGGCAGTTCCATGTGAATCACTATTCTGCTCATCTGTCCCACCTCATCCAACATCATTTTGCAGCCATATTAGCTCTGATCAGAGTATGTTTCTTTTGTTTTGGCTCACTTATTTTGAGCAGAGGTTTGCCACCTTCACTATGCCGTCCCTCAGATTGGCCCACTGTCCCTCTACCCCACCCTGGCCATTTTTTCCTTTTAGGTCATCTTTTATGCATTGACCCATTTTTTTTATTCTGCCCTCCCAAAGTCCTAGACCCTCATCCTTGTGTGATTTGCTTCCACTGCTGTCCTTATGCTGAACCACATTGTACGATGATCATTGGTCTCCAAGTGGTCTCCCACCTTGAAGTGTGCAATACTGTCCCTGTTAGTGAGTAACAGGTCCAGTATTGCCCCATTGCAAGTGGGCTGCCCGAGTCATTACCTGAAAAATACCCCCTGCAGGGAGTATAGGATTCCCCTGCTTCTAGATGAGGCCTCAGTTGGGAGGCTTCAATCTACATCCAGCAGACTGAAGTCCTACACCAGTGGCACCTCCCCTTTTTCAGCAATTGTGCTAATGGCTTTCTCCAGTGCCTTATCTAGTTCTTCCCTCTGTGTTGGAGGTCTGTAGATCAGCCCAGTTTGAATAATGGTTCTGGCTTCTGTCTCCAGGGTGACAAACAGTACCTCCAATCCTTTTTCTCCCTGTTATCCATGTGCTTCTATCACTTTGATATCCTCTCTTACATACAACATCACCTCTCCTCCTTTTCCCCCCACCCTATCCTCACTGAACATACTATAACCTGGTATGGCCATGTCCCAGTCATGGTTACCTGTTACCGGCTGCACTGTATGGAGCAGAGTCATGGACTGTGATAGATACTGCCTTAGCATATCTCAACAATGTGTATAAAATGTGCCAGAGGAGAGCAATGGAAATGAGATGTAATGATGGCCAATGAAGAAGTAAGGAGGGGAGCAGTGCAACATGCTGTAGATTAGACAAATGGCTGAAGCAAGAATAATCAGATTGGTAGGTTATGTTCGTAGAATAGAAACTGAAAGAATAAGGGGAAACTTTAAAGAATGACAGCCAGTATGCAGTCTGCCAAGTATTAGACAGTGGAATGCAGTGGCGCTCTTGAGGAGCAAAATATAGGAAATGTAAAATGACAGCACAGGTTGTGTGTAATGGAGATATTTTATCAACAGATGAGGGTATAGTACTACAATAGCAGACATACAGTATATAGCTAACTAATACAGTCTAACATTATGTCATACAATGATAATGAAACATAAAATTAGATTTACTTCATTTTTATCTGTGAGAAGACAGATTTTTTAATAAGAAAGTACTTTATAGTTTAAATGTAATCCAGCTGGCCTGGTGGCACTAGAGGTTGAGGAGCTGGATGCTACACCTCATACCATGCTGGTGACCTGGTTCAGGAATGAGCCTGGACCACCGGGGTTTGGCAGGGTTGAGAGAGGATTGCGCATCTGGAGGACTGCTCTCCTCTCTCGGGGAGAGAGGATCTGCCATCCAGCTCACTGATTGCCCTCTAGCAGTGGCTGGAGGGTGGTAAGAGTCAGGAGACACGTAGCTGGCCATTGGAAGGGAGGGGGATTAGGGAGAAAAATGTAAAAATGGAGTTGGTAGGCTCTGTGATGATCCCGGCTGCGCCCGCGCCATTCCACCAGAATCTGGATGCTGGCTTTCCAGGGGAAGGGAGAAAATCAATGCTGCTCACCCCCGGCACTGTCACAGGGGGGCCAACCAATGGTGGATTTCCTGGGGAGGTTCGGTGTGGGGATGCTGGACCAGAGAGATGAGCTCTTCTGAAAGAGGAGCCATAGCTAACTGTCAGCTTCCCATCAAAAGTACTTATGGAAAAAAATAATAATTTAAATGTAATCCCTGAGAATACTGCAATCTGCCATCTTAAGATCAATCTTAAAAATGTATAAAAAAAAGTATATTTGCAAATGATCTATACATTTCCATATGTACATTTTAGCTATGATATATGTCCTTTATGGATAAATGACTTACATTTTCAGAAACTAGTACTGTGAAATATATCCCCTTTGTTCTACTAATTTATATTAATCACAGTATTGACCCTATTGCTCTATAATAGATCATCAAAACTAAATGGTGCAGAGTTGATGGGTTTACAAGTTTTCAATGGTATCTATCTTCTTCAACATTTACACTGTGCACAGCTTGCAAATATTGTAGAAGAAGCTTAAAAGATGTAACATCTTCTCTGACATTAGTTATTTCATAGTATAAGGTGTTCTAATTAGTGTTGTCTTACTTGTTTTCAAATTTTTACAATTTATTTACCCAGGATAGACCAGCTGAGATGCAACATGTTTCCAATGGGATCCTTGGTTTACCTATTTCTGCAGTTGGGCTGACTAGAGCAATGGAAGGTTAAATGACTTGCTCAAGATCACACAGTTAATATTTGATTCCATCAAGGTTTGAGCCTGAATAATCTGGTTCCCAAGCCAGTGGTTTAACTACTAACTTACACTGCCTCCTGTGGAAAGAATGGTAATAAGAATGGATTATTTGAATAGACTAAAGCCTAATTAGAGAAATCTTTGTGGCTGCACAATACTAAAACAGGAACTATCTAATGTATATTTTTATAAGGGTATTATATCAAGTTATTGCATTTACAAAGTATTTGTTCAGTTCCTATATTGATTGTTAAACACAGTATGTAGTAGTTCATAGTCATGAACACCTGATTGATTTTAACCATACCTGTTTTGTTGGGCAGTTCAGTCTGAGGCATGGCTGCTGACAGTGTGTTTAATGTGCGTTGTTTTCTAGAAGTATTGCTCATCAGAATGTTAAGTGCCACAGCTGTTAGAAAGGCAGGCTTTGGCATTATAGATATAGTGGATAACACCGGCACTGTATTCGGCATGGTTTCACTTGATGATACTTTCATCCCTGTGGTGGCCAGAGGTGGTGTATTGTATTCTTCAGTAGTTCTTTCACTCAGACTTGTAAGAGTGCCTGTATTTATATAAGACAATGATGACATCTTTGAGAAAATACTTTCCTTTGGCTGAGAAGTAGCTTCTATGGTAGTCAAAGATATGAAGGGACCCACAAGACTTTTTTCACTCATTGACATAGTTGTGTCTGTAACTTTAGAAAATAATATTGATGTTGTAAGAGTTCCACTAGAGAGAACAGTAGTACCTCCAGTGGCCTGAGAGATAATGCGATCCCCAGTATTTGCTATATTTGATGCCATACTTCTGTCTGGCATTGTAGATTGCAATTCTGGTAATGTGGTAGACACTTTTTCATTTGATAAAATGGTAGACTCTGTGGGCAATAAGATGGAAGTCAGAACACCAGCAGTTCTTTCAGTCACCTCTATAGCTTTCTCTGTAGTCATTGAAAGTGATACTGGTGGTGTTGAAGTTAACATTTCACTCACTGTAGTGTTTATAGTGTCTAATGTTTGTTTGAGAACCCCAAACACTCTTGTACTGACCAAAGTAGTAACCCAAGGAGTATTATTTCTGTCACTGGATAGCATTATTGTCTTCACATCTGTAGAAGGTGGGACCGATGAATGTGTTGGCTCTTTTGACTTCACTGCTATTTCTATGGTTTTCAAAAGGAAAGTGGGATCCATATGAGCTTCTTCAGTCACAGATGCAGTTCTAGATGTTGCCACTGAAAATGATGATGTAACTAAGGAAGGTGGCTCACTTGTTAGCACTACATCATCAGTGGCAGCAGCCGTGGCTGCAGATTCTTCAATTGCTTTTTTAACCACTGATGCTGCTGCAAAAGAGGAAGTTGAAGCAGGTGAAGTTTCATTTGACAGCATTAGAGTGTTTTTTGTTTCCAAGGAATTGGAAGGATTAACGGTAGCACTTTCACTTACCGCTGTCATTTTGCTCATATTCATAGAAAGTGACACCGGTTTTGATATCACTGTTTCTCTTGGCAGAGTGGGCTCCTCTGTGATGTTGAAATTTGAATTAAAATAACCGGGAGTATTTTTACTGCTTATTGTAGTTGAAACTGTAGCTACTGAAAGTGATTCTGGCAATGTTGTAGGAAACACTTTACTTGGTGATACTGCATTAAAAGTATAATTGGGACCCTGAGGAGTATTTGCACTAGTAGTTGCAACTGAGTCAGTTTCTACAGCATATAATTCTGGAGCATAGGAAGGTATACTGCTGGAGCATTTTGCCTTATCCAAGATATTTAAACTCAATGTACCATCCACACTAGTGCTCATTCTTGTACTGATCAAAGTAGTAACTCCAGAAGTACTAATTCCATCACTTGGCAACATAATTGCATCCACATCTATAGAAGGTGGAACTGAGGAAGGTGCTGTTTCTCTTGACTTCACTGTTGTTTCTGTAGTTTCCAAAAGGAAAGTGGGATTCATATGAGCTTCTTCAGTCACGGATGTAGTTGTATATTTTGTTACTGAAAACGATGATGTAACTAAGGAAGGTGGCTCACTTGTTGGCACTAAATTATCTGTGGTGTTAATATTGGCAGCAGACCCTTCAGTTGCTTTTTTAACCACTGAGGCTGCTGCAAAAGACATAGGTGAAGTATGTGACATTTCATTTGACAGCATAACAGTGTTCGTAGTGTCCAAGGAAGCAAAAAGATCAATAATACTTTCACTCAGTGCTGTAGTTTTGCCTGCATTTATAGAAGGTGTCATTGCTTTTGACATCATTATTTCTTTTGGCAGTGGAGGCCCCTCTGTGATGTTGAACGTTGAAGAATGATTACCAGAAGTATTTTTACTGATTACTGTAGTTGTGTATTTAGCCATTAAAGGTGATTCTGGCCATGTTGTAGGAAGTACCTCACTTGGTAATACTGAATTCTCTGCTTTAAAAGTATTGTTGGGACCCTGAGGAGTATCAATACTAGTAGTTGCAGTTGAGTCAGCTTCAACAGTGTGTAATTCAGTATGTAATTCTGGAGCACTAGAAGGTATATTGCTGGAGTGTTCTGTAATATCTAATGTATTTAAAGTGAATGTAACATCCATATTAGTGCTCATTCTTGTACTGACCAAAGTAGTATCGCCAGGAGTATTAATTATGTCACTTGGTAACATAATTGCATCTACATCTATAGAAGGTGAAACTGAGGAAGGTGTTGTTTCTCTAGACTTCACTGTTAATTCTGTGGTTTTCAAAATGAAAGTGGGATACATATGAGCTTCTCCAGTCACAGGTGTAGCTGTATGCTTTGCTACTGAAAATGATGATGTAACTGAGGAGGGTGGCTTACTTGTAAACACTACATTACCTATGGTGTTGGAAGTGGCTACAGACCCTTCAATCACTTTTTCAACCACTGATGCTGCTGTAAAAGAGGTAGTTGAAGCAGATGAAGCTTCGTTTGACAACATCATTGTGTCTGTAGTGTCCAAGGAACTGGAAAGATTAATGGAAGCACTTTCACTTAGTGCTGTAGTTTTGCCTGTATTCATAGAAAGTGCCACTAGTTTTGACATCATTGTTTCTCTTGAAAGTGTTGACCCCTTTGTGACGTACAAAGTTAAAGAAAGATCAGCTGGAGTAGTTTTACTGATTAGTGTAGTTGAGTCTTCAGCCACTGAAAGTGATTCTGGCAATGCTGTAGAAAATACTTCACTTGCTGATATTGCATTCTCAGCATTAAAAGTGTCATTGAGACCATGAGGAGTATCTGCACCAGTAGTTGCAGTCGAGTCAGTTTCTACAGCATGTAACTCTGAAGAAGAGGAAGGTATATTGCTAGAGTTAATTGCATTATTTAATGTATTTAAAGTAAATGTATCATGCACGCTAGTGCTCAGTCTTGTACTGACCAAAGTAGTAACCCTAGGAGTATTAGTGCTGTCATTTGGGAACATATTTGTGTCCACATGTATAGAAGGTGGAACTGAGGAAGGTGTTGTTTCTCTTGACTTCACTGTTAATTCTGTGGTTCCCAAAAGGAAAGTGGGATTCATATGAGCTTCTTCAGTCACAGATGTAGTTGTATATTTTGTTACTGAAAATGATGATGTAACTAAGGAAGGTGGCTCACTTGTTAGCACTAAATTATCTGTGGTGTTAAAACTGGCTGCAGACCCTTCAGTTACTGTTTTAACCACTGATGCTGCTGCAAAAGACGTAGGTGAAGTATATGACTTTTCATTTGACAGCATAACAGTGTTTGTAGTGTCCAAGGAAGTAAAAAGATTAGTGATATTTTCACTCAGTGATGTAGTTTTGCCTGCATTTATAGAAGGTGTCATTGCTTTTGACATCATTGTTTCTTTTGGCATTGGAGATCCCTCTGTGATGTTGAAAGTTGAAGAATGATTACCAGAAGTATTTTTACTGATTACTGTAGTTGTGTCTTTAGCCATTAAAGGTGATTCTGGCCATGCTGTAGGAAGTATCTCACTTGGCAATACAGAATTCTCAGCTTTAAAAGTATAATTGGGACCCTGAGGAGTATCAGTACTAGTAGTTGCAGTTGAGTCAGTTTCTACAGTATGTAATTCAGTACGGAATTCTGGAGCAGTAGAAGGTATATTGCTGGAGTGCTCTGTAATATCTAATGCATTTAAAGTGAATGTAACATCCATATTAGTGCTCATTCTTGTACTGACCAAAGTAGTAACCCTAGGATTATTAATGCTGTCACTTGATAATGTAATTTTGTCCACATCTATAGAAGGTGGAACTGAGGAAAGTGTTGTTTCTCTTGACTTCACTGTTAATTCTGTGGTTTCCAAAATGAAAGTGGGATCCATATGAGCTTCTCCAGTCACAGGTGTAGTTGTATGCTTTGCTACTGAAAATGATGCTGTAACCGAGGAGGGTGGCTTACTTGTAAACATTACATTACCTTTGGTGTTGAAAGTGGCTACAGACCCTTCAATCACTTTTTCAACCACTGATGCTGCTGCAAAAGAGGTAGTTGAAGCAGATGAAGCTTCGTTTGACAACATCATTGTGTCTGTAGTGTCCAAGGAACTGGAAAGATTAATGGAAGCACTTTCACTTAGTGCTGTAGTTTTGCCTGTATTCATAGAAAGTGCCACTGGTTTTGACATCATTGTTTCTCTTGAAAGCGTTGACCCCTTTGTGATGTACAAAGTTGAAGAAAGATCAGCTGGAGTAGTTTTACTGATTGCTGTAGTTGAGTCTTCAACCACTGAAAGTGATTCTGGCAATGCTGTAGAAAATACTTCACTTGCTGAGTTTGCTTTCTCAGCATTAAAAGTGTCATTGAGACCATGAGGAGTATCTGCACCAGTAGTTGCAGTCGAGTCAGTTTCTACAGCATGTAACTCTGAAGAAGAGGAAGGTATATTGCTAGAGTGAATTGCATTATTTAATGTATTTAAAGTAAATGTATCATGCATGCTAGTGCTCAGTCTTGTACTGACCAAAGTAGTAACCCTAGGAGTATTAGTGCTGTCACTTGGGAACATAATTGTGTCCACATCTATAGAAGGTGGAACTGAGGAAGATGTTGTTTCTCTTGACTTCACTGTTAATTCTGTGGTTCCCAAAAGGAAAGTGGGATTCATATGAGCTTCTTCAGTCACAGATGTAGTTGTATATTTTGTTACTGAAAACGATGATGTAACTAAGGAAGGTGGCTCACTTGTTAGCATTAAATTATCTGTGGTGTTAAAACTGGCTGCAGACCCTTCAGTTGCTTTTTTAACCACTGATGTTGCTGCAAAAGACGTAGGTGAAGTATATGACTTTTCATTTGACAGCATAACAGTGTTTGTAGTGTCCAAGGAAGTAAAAAGATTAGTGATACTTTCACTCAGTGCTGTAGTTTTGCCTGCATTTATAGAAGGTGTCATTGCTTTTGACATCATTGTTTCTTTTGGCAGTGGGGGCCCCTCTGTGATGTTGAAAGTTGAAGAATGATTACCAGAAGTATTTTTACTGATTACTGTAGTTGTGTCTTTAGCCATTAAAGGTGATTCTGGCCATGCTGTAGGAAGTATCTCACTTGGCAATACTGAATTCTCAGCTTTAAAAGTATAATTGGGACCCTGAGGAGTATCAGTACTAGTAGTTGCAGTTGACTCAGTTTCTACAGTATGTAATTCAGTATGGAATTCTGGAGCAGTAGAAGGTATATTGCTGGAGTGCTCTGTAATATTTAAGGTATTTAAAGTGAATGTAACATCCATATTAGTGCTCATTCTTGTACTGACCAAAGTAGTAACCCTAGGAGTATTAATGCTGTCACTTGATAATGTAATTTTGTCCACATCTATAGAAGGTGGAACTGAGGAAGGTGTTGTTTCTCTTGACTTCACTGTTAATTCTGTGGTTCCCAAAAGGAAAGTGGGATTCATATGAGCTTTTTCAGTCACAGATGTAGTTGTATACTTTGCTACTGAAAATGGTGATGTAACTAAGGAAGGTGGCTCACTTGTTAGCACTAAATTATCTGTGCGGTCAAAAGCGACCACAGACTCTTCTGTTGCTTTTTTAACCATGGAGGCTGCTGCGAAAGAGGAATTTGAAGTAGGTGATGTTTCATTTGACAGCATAACAGTGTTTACAGTGTCTAAGGAACTTGAAAGATTAATGGTAGTACCCTCATTTAGTGCTATAGTTTTGCCTGCATCCACAGAATGTGTCATTGGTTTTTGACATCATTGTTTCTCTTGGCAGTATGGGCTCCTCTGTGATGCTGAAAGTTGAAAAAAGATCACCAGAAGTATTTTTACTGATTGCTGTAGAGTCTGTAGCCACTGAAAGTGATTCTGGTAATGCTGTGGGAAATACTTCACTTGGTGATACTGCACTTTCAGCACTGGGATTGTCACTGGGATGCTGAGAAGTATCTCCACCAGTAGTTGCAGTTGAGTCAGTTTCTACAGCATGTAATTCTGGAGCAGATGAAGTTATGCTGCTGGAGAGCTTTGTATTGTCTAACGTATTTAATGTGAATGTAGCATCCACGCTAGTGCTGTCACTCAGTACTGCATCTGTGGAAGATGCAGCTAATGGCATGGAGGAGGGTGGTTCTTTTGGCAGTAATACAGTCTTTGTGGTGAGCAATTTATTCATTGGATTGTTTGTATTACTTTCACTCACAGATTTCTCTTCTCTTGTAGATATGAAAGTTGGTAAGATTGCAGGCAATGTTTCACTTAGCAACATTGTATTCTCGTCAGTGGCTAAAGCTTCAGCAGATGTCTTACTAGCCGATGTATGTGTTATGGCTGCATAGATGGGATTTGCTTGTTGTATTGTTGTAGCTGTTCTGTCACTGTAAAACTGTGTATTTGTTATGGTATCAGAGCCATTTGCTGAATACACATTAGTTCTTTCTCCTACTACCTCATTTGCAGAAGGAAACCCTGGAGTGTTCAATAGTGATGTTTCACTAGGCTGTGTAACGTTGTATATGCTGACTGACTTATTTGACGTATCCATTTCAGCTGTTTCACTCACAGCTGTAGTTGTAGCAGTACCAGAAAATGCCATTTTTATAGTAATTGTTTCTTTAGTTAGTTCATCATTGTCTGTGGTGGACAAAGGGCCTGCACCATCCCCAGAAATAATCTCACGTTTTGTTAAAATTGTGTCCCAAATTGTAGCAACTAATGGAGAAACAGTAGCAGACACTGCTTCATCAGAAATTTCTATATCTTCTGTGGTGTGTAAAGTGGAATTCCAATTTCTAATTTTTTCTTCACTTGCTGCTGTTATTGTTTCAGTAAATTGAGAAAACCCTAGTGTTCCTTGAGGTTTTGTTTCATTTAATGATACTGTAGTCCCAGTGACACCCCAGCTAGTAGCACTACCAGTGGTTCTGCCACTCATTGCTGTAGTCATATATGAAGATGTATCAAGTTGCACTGACAGTAGTTTAGGAATCGTTGCTAGTTTTGCCGTCATTGTTTCACTTGAAATACCTGCAAATATCAAAACAACATTCAGAATACAACTGATGGGTACATTGTTTTTTTCAAAACTATATACTGTATATATCTCTAAGACTACAAAATATTCTACAGGACTCAAAGGTTGCATTAATTTAATGCTCCAAGCATTCCACACATGGGGGGGGGGGGCAGAATACCAGTTTTTGTTTGTTGGTATTCCTTTTCAAACACCGTACATGGTCTGATCATTTGTTTGCATGCATATCGTAAAGGACAAGGAAACTGAATCAAGCCTAAGGTGGTATACTGGATTTATGGGCATATTACCTAAATTACAATTCTGGTATTCTGTCTAAAACACCAAATTGAAAAGTAAATACGTATCTCAATTTTCACTAGACATTTTTAAAAGTCTACTGCTTGTAATTAGTTATTGAGTAGGGACTTCTTGGACTCACTTCTCGGAGTGGGCCGCGGTCAACTGGTGGAGGAACCAATGTGGTGGCAGCTGTACTGGATCTAGTCCTCAAAAATGGAACAATATTGATAAAGTGGAAGTGACAGAACCCCGGGGAACCAGTGATCATAGAGCAGTGGTTTTCAAGACACAAATCAAATTGGAGAACAGCCATACAAGAACAAGGGGCCTGAATTTCAGGGTTGACTTCAGAAAGATGAGGCATAGCCAGCCTGGTGGCACAGAGGGTTGATGCGCTGGACTCCTTACCTCGTGCTACGCTGGCAACCTGGGTTCGGGAATGACCTCAGGTCATCAGCGGGCCAGTGTGGGGGGGATAGGGGAGCAAGATTGAGCACGCCAGTGCACAGCTCTCCTCTCCTGAGGGTGGTAGGGATGGGTTGGTGCCCCCCCCCATAGTTCTGCTCTCACTGATTGGAGGTCCGGTGGGTAGTGTAGGTGGAGAGGGAGCAGCAAAGTAACGGGAGGTGGAAGGGGCTGAGCTGGTGCCATGGGGTGCAAAGCATGCTTCCACATGCTCACACAGCCATGTGCCAGGGCCTGGGGGGGTCAGGGGAGAAAATTAAAAAAAAAATGCATATCTGTCCCCATCACCAGTTGGTGGGAGGAGGCGACGGGGATCAAACAGCTATATAAAAAAAATAAAAGATGAGGCAGATCCTTAGGAATGCCTTGGCTAAGATGGGGAATTTGGGGGGGGTGGAAGAAATATGGAATGGGATAAGGGAGGCTATTGTGATGGCTACTAGGATGGGAGTCAGGCACGTCAGGAAAAGCAGAAGGAGAAGTAGGCCTATGTGGTTTACGAGGGAAGTAGCAGAAAAGGTGAGGTCCAAGAAAATGGAATTCTTGAAACAAAACAAAATAAAAAAAACAGAGGGAAGATGACAGGGATCATTGCCAGGCTGCACAGAAGAAGGCGGGGAAAGCAGTGGGAAAATCAAAAGCACTGACAGAATTAAATATTGCAGGTACAATAAGGGAAGCGGACAAGGCATTCTACTGATACATTGGAGGGAGGAGGAAAACTAAAGTTGGGATAATAATACTGGCAGGGGAGGTGGCATGTGTAGAGGGGGAGGATCAGAAGGCTAATATGCTAAATAAATACTTCAGCTCAGTTTTTAACCAAGGAGAAGGAGGATATGGGGCCAAAACAGGAGGGCAGGGGGTTGGGGGAAAGGAGTAGACACCAACCCCTTCATGGAAGATAGGGTCATGAAGGAACTACTGAGGCTTAGGGTGAACAAGGCAATGGGACCAGATACGGTGCACCCTTGATTACTGCATGAACTCAGGGAGGAAGTGGTGGTACCTCCGGCAGAGCTGCTTACCCTATTGCTGGAAATGGGTGCGGTCCCAGAGGACTGGAAAAGAACAAACATGATTCTGCTACACAAGGGGGGGAACAGAAAAGCAGTGGGTAACTACAGGCCTGTCAGCCTGTTCTCGGTGATTGGGAAGATATTGGAATCACTCTTAAAGGAGCGTATAGTAAACTATCTCAAGGGTAGAGGGCTAGTTGACTCCAGGCAGTATGCATTTACCACAGGAAGATCCTGCCAAAAAACCTATTAGAGTTTTTTGACTGGATGACAGGAGTGGTGGACCAGGGAAGAGCAGTGGACATGGTCAGTCTGGACTTCAGGAAGGCTTTCAACACTGTTCCTCATAAATGGCTATTGAACAAACTGGGCAGTCTTGGAGTGGGACCAGCAATAGTTAAGTGGGTAGAAAACTGGCTCTCTTGTAGAACCCAGAAGGTGATAGTTAATTGGGTACTCTCTAATGAGGAGAGGTCAACAAGTGGGGGTACCACAGGGGACAGTCTTGGGCCCAGTCCCATTCAATGTCTTTACTGAAGACATTACAGTAGGGCTGGAGGGAAAAGTGTGCTTGTTTGCAGATGATATGAAGATTTATAACAGGGTGGATACACCGGAGGGTGTTGGTAGGATGAGGGAGGACATTAAAAAGCTGGAGCAGTATTCCAAAAAGCGAAGATTGGAGTTCAACAAGGGGAAGTGTAAAATTATGCACTTAGGGCATTGGAACCTTGACAAAATATGCTCAGAGTGGGGGAGAACAGTAAGTCACCGAAATAGGAGAGGACCTTGGTGCCATCATCATAGCTGACCTCAAGGTGACAAGTCACGACAAAAGGTGAAAGGAAGGCTAGCAGAATGCTGGGATGCATAGGGCAGAGTATTACTAGCAGAAGGAGGGAGGTCATTATGCCCCTGTATGAGACATTGGTCAGGCCCCACCCTGAGTACTACATCCAGTTCTGGAAACCGCATCTGAAAATGGACATTGAGAGGATGGAGGCTGTCCAAAGGAGAGCAACCAGAATGATTCATGGGCTGCAAAGGAGGGCATATGAGGACAGACTGAGGGATCTAAATATGTACTGTCTTGAGGAAAGGGGGGGCATGACTGAGACCTTCAAATATCTAAAGCAATTTAATATAGTACAGGAGGGAAGCTTAATGTAGAGGAAAATGAGCTCATCAACTAGGGGTCGTGGCATGACGCTGAAGGGATGAAAATTTAGGGGAATATAAGAAAGTACTTTTTCACAGAAAGGGTGGTGGATACCTGGAATGGGCTGCTGTAGGAGGTAGTACAGTATGACATTTTCTCTGGTTTCAAGCATGCATGGGACAGACACAAGGGGATCCTGAGGGTGTTGGAGGGTGGGGTAGACTTAAGTTGGATGGGGCCAGGGGAAACTAGGTAACAATCAGAGGGGAACAAAGGGATACTCAATTGATGGCAGTATCACAGGACAGAGTAAGTGGGCCATATCGGTCCTTATCTGCCAGCAACTGTTTTTTTTTGTTGTTTTTTTTTTTAACCAGGAGAGACACACTAAGCTAAAGCTTGTTTACAGGTGCACCCTGTATAACACCCACTCTATTCCTGCACTAAAATACGAGCAGGCATTAGATGTGTTGTGATGCATGAGATGACCACTGAAGGTATCTGTATATTTCTGCGTGATGGTTCACCTAGGAGGGAATTGTTGCACTTATAAAATAGCCATAAAACATAATGAATACTCAACCTCAAGAACCAAGATCTTCTGTCATGCTGACATATCTAGACACCATGTCACAGCTCTACACCAATCAGATTGCCAGATTTTTCCTATCTGTTGGTTTTGGTGTACCACTTATTTACAGGGAGTAGCTCAGCTGGGATGCAACACCACATTTTCAGTGGAGTTCTGCTTTTATATAGATAAAAATATTATAGGTTAGTGTGGTGTATGAGGAAATATACCATTGAGGGGACCTAGTGAAATAATAATGCCACAAGCCCAGAGGACAAGTAGTATTATAACATTATTAGGCCCCATCAATGCTCTACTTGCCCTGCAAAACACTTACCTGGCCTTTATTTTATATAAAGTTTTGATCAGATTTCCAATCACTTTCTGGGGTTGTCTTTGTGTTTTTGTCCTATTGCTTTTTCCGTAATGTATTAGTATTTTTGGTAGGTCTTTTATTTATCTCCTTTGTGTTTCCATGGTGTAGTGTCTTCCTATAAAATGATGCATAGCTGTAGTGGTCTGGCCACAATGGCACCAAGGAGCAGCACTTAACCTTTGGTCTATAGCAGCTTGCAATGTGTCAATAATAATGTTCTGTTGGCAATGAAAACAGGATGGTGTGCATTTGGGAAATAGCATGGAGTCCACATTCTGCAGCTGTAATGAAGGCTGGCAGTACTTTATCTGTTGTCTAAGGAAGCAAGATTTTTATACTGAAACCACCAGCCTGGTGCTACTGTATGCTCCCATCCAAGCAACAAGTAATCATACTGTATAGGGAAGAGGACTCTTCTCTTGGTCCAGGGCCCAGGGCACTCTGCACCTCTGCATCTGGAGCTGCACAGAAATGCCTCCCTCTCCCTTGAGCAAACAAGGTTATGATGTGATATGGTATGGCATGGCTAAATGTTATTCATATCAAAATATGAACATAAAATATAAAACTCAGCTGAGCCAAAGCTCTTCCACAATGAGGTCCCAGCTGCATTTCATGAAAATGTTTATTTCAAAAGACAATAAGATAACATTTTAAAAAAGATCAACAATGTATACACAGGTTGTTCTAGTTATACATGATCTCTTTCTTCACGTAGGGCCCACATGGCTTTGCTTGAAGAAAACTACAACTGAGTCTGTTGGCCACATGTGGTGAACCATACATCCATACCTCCACACAGTATATGCCCATGAGTCACTGGCTTGGAGCTGCATCTTGTGCTTTACACAGAAGGCTGGGGGGGGCGGGAGTGGGCATTGGAGTTGACTACCCAAAGGATCACCACACCACCGATTCAACAAGTCTGTTGAGACTCCGAACTCTAATGTTTTTCATTTCTTTACTTTGTCCACGTTGTGTTCTTCAACCCTAATGTCTGCATTAACATAGTTCTTTTGAATTAATATAAATATGTATTATTCTTTGCAAAAAACTGTGTTAATATATCATATAGGGTTCAGGCTAAATCGACAAATGGAGGAAAATGTGGTTCAGGGTTTCCAACCCTTAAACCTCAATGCCACCCTCAAAGCAAATCAGGGCAGAGTCTTACTAGGGGTTGTCAACCTAAGAGCTTAAGGGTTGACAGTCCCTAGGAAGACTCTGCCTCTGATTTGCTTTTGGGGGGCAATGGGGTTTTAGGGTTGGAAACCCTAAAGCCACATTTCCCTACTTTTGTCACTTTAGCCTGAACCCTGAATGTTGCATTAATGCAGTTTTTTTGGGGCAAAGAAGTTCCTTACTTTTTGAGATAGTATAATTTTATCTTTATGTTCCTGTTGGAACACAGGGCCCTCTGGGCCCCATGTTGCTATCCATCCATACTTTTTCAGATAGTGTAATCATATATGCACACACAAAGAAGCCAGCAGAAGACGGAACGCAGGGCCCTCAGGGCCCCAGGCTTCCATCCCTCCATAGATGCATGTGTATATTTATGTTAATGTTCAGGGCCCTCTGGGCCCTGTGCTTCCATTTGTAAGACAACTGCAACCAAATTGTCAGCATAGTGTTCATATTACTCCATCTCATGAATCCAGTAGTAAAAATTGTGAAATCCCCACCAAAACATCATTCTGCACCACTACAGTCATTCCATGCCAGAGGCACAAAAAGACACTTAGGGCAACATTTCAAAATGACAGCTATTACATTCATAATGTGGTATAAAGAAATGGCAATGTTGAAAATTTTGGGTGAAAAGATTGAAAATTACAAAAGTTACAAGCAAGCATAGCAAAATATCAATGAATGTGTACAACTTTGCCATTTTTGCATATTGTGACCCCACATTTTCAGCATACCTTTCTTGTGACCATACCTCATGAACAAGTATGGTGAAAAGTTTGAAATCCTGCCCCCAAAAATAATTTTGCCAACCAAATGCAAAATCACCTTTTGAGCAGGATTTGCGAAATGACAACAACATTGTTCATGAGGTGAGGTCTCAAAAATGGTATGTTGAAAATTTGATGTGAAAATATGCAAAAAAATGACAAAGATATGCACCAAAGTTGAAAACCCCATTGAAATACATAGAATTGCACTCACCTTAGTTTCTATATTGCAGTCGCCGGTTCCAGCAGTAAGACGTTTCTCCCGTAGCAAAGTGGATCTTCACCCTGGGACATGCTCAGGTGAATGAGGGTGTGTGGGGAGCCCTGAGGAGTGTAGGATGGTGGGGTCTGAGTGGGAGGTTGGGTTGGGGGTGCAATCAGCGGTGGACCTTTTTTTTTAACTGATTAAAGAGAAAAGTAAAGACATCAAGGGATCGTTTTCTTTATTACAGGAAATTTCATTACAGGGGCAGTGATCTGAGAGGGGTCCACACGACACCACAGAAATATCACACCATAATGGGGACAGTGATTGGAAGGTGTAGGGGGTGCCAGTAGACACCAGGGAAATGTATTATTGTAACAGGGATGGTGATCGAAGGGTGGGGGTTGGAACTAAACACCAGAAAGATTTCTCATTATTATGGGGACAGTGATCAGAGGGTGAGAGATGCCACTAGACACCTGGAAAATATATTATACATATGGGGATGGTGATCAGAGGGTGGGGGTGGCACAAGACACCAGGGAAATTTGTCATTATTATGGGGACGATGATCAGAGGGTGGGGGTTACCACTAGACATCAGGGAAATATATTCTACATATGAGGATGTCAATTAGATCTTGGGTGGTGGTGGCACTATACACCAGGGAAAACTTGTTATTGTAACAGGGATGGTGATCAGAGGGTGGGGGTACCACTAGACACCAGGTAAAATTATTTTTACAACAAAGACAGGATTGGAGGGATGCCACTAGACACCAGGGCAAATTATTTTAACAAGAGGATGGGGAATCAGAGGGCAGAGGGGGTGCCACTAGACACCAGGAAACATTATGATACCAAGGGGGAAGATGATTGGAGGGCAGAGGGCTCCACTAGACAGCAGGAAAAACAGTTTTCCTTATAAAAAAAGAATCATTTTTTGTCACTCGTGATATGAAAAAATAATTTTTTTCATATCACACGATGTAAAAATATTTATAAACTTCAAAAAACACAATAGAAGGCATTTATTGAACAATGAACTGCAGAATGCAGCTACGGATATCCTAATAAGCAAGCTATATGCATTGGTTGCCCCCCAGAATGTAATTTTTGGTGGGTTTCCAAATTAAAATTTGTAGAAAAATTGGAAAACAAGATGGCAGCCAAACAAAAAAGGATATTACACTCATGAAAAAGAATAATAAATAATAATAATGAAATGTATTTATATGGTGCCTTATCTATAACCAAGGCGCCTCACATTTTAAAACAGCGATAACAATATAAAATATAACAAACATCAATAAAATTAACATAAAAATATCAATACACTAAAACAGGAGGCTCAGTTGTTAAAAGCTTGATGCCATAAATACATTTTTAATGGTTGCTTAAATCCCTCCACAGTTGTGCACTCCCATAGCCGACGGGGTAGAGAATTCCAAAGGGTAGGGGCTGCAACTTAAAAGCTCTCGCCCGGGAAGATTTTAAACATACCCGTGGAATCTCTAGCAGCCCCTCGTCAGCTGAGCAGAGTGATTGTCTGTGGCAGTAAGGGACCAGGAGCTCTTTCAGGTAATCCGGACCCAGTCCGTGTAGACGTGTGATGACGTCAAATGAAAAATAATTATTTTTTTTGTTTCATACAGCTATCTTGAGGTGCTTACTGAGCATACTCACAACAAATTTATGAACATTTAAGAATTAAATAATTTTAGAATGGATTAATATTTTTTCACCAAACCAGCAAAGGGCACATCTGGGGGCCAGCCCCTTTCTCTAAGAAATAACGTATAGCCTGCCACACATGCTGTGTTTCTAAAATAATCCAATTTCTTTATTTTTCAAAAAACATGCAACATAGACTTTGATGGCAGATAAGAACCGCTTGGCCCACCTAGTCTGCCCATTCCTCTACCTACTGGATAAGCTGCAGATCCTAGTTAACTAACAGTCTATTTCTTCCTACCCCCAGAAGAATTGCCTTATGTCTGTCCCATGCATTCTTAAATTCCCCCACTGTTTTTGATCCCACGATCTCCTCAGGAAGGTTGTTCCATGCGTCCACCACCCTCTGTGAAAAAAAAAAGTCCTCACGTTGCCCCTGAGCCATCCCCCTCTATCTTCAAATTGTGTCTCCTTGTTCTTGCACATCTCTTTTTCTGAAAGATGCTACCCTCTTGGACTTTGTTAAGTCCCTTGTGGTACTTAAAAGTTTCTATCATGTACCCCCTCTCCCTCCTTTCCTCAATAGTATACATATTAAACTCCTTTAGTCTCTGCTCATATGGCTTCTGTTGCAGACCCTACACTGGACTTCCTCCATCCTGTCTATGCCCTTGCAGAGATGGTATCTCCAGAACTGGATGCAGTATTCCAGATGGGGTCTCACCAACTGTCTATACAGAGGGATGACAACTTCCTGTTTTCTACTGGTGATGCCGCTCCCTATACATCCCAGCATCCCCCCAGCCATCCCTACTGCACTCTAAGAAATTAAGTGTTATTTTTTTACACTTTAAATGTGTAACTCACTGCTTAACATAGTGTGTGTAACATTAGCTCACAATTGTGTCATATTTTTGAAAACAGTGATTTACACAATTACATTGTAAAAAAAATGACACTTCATAAGTGTTATTTTTTACACTGTAAGTTTATAAATAATGGTTTAACACAGTGGCCCAGATATTCAAAAGGGTTGCACATGGCGCAACAGTGTTGCACTATGCGCAACCCACTGATGCATCCTGGCGCAATATTCAAAAGGGAAAAGTGCGCCGCTCAAATCCTGATGTGCCGGAGTGCATCAGTAATGTATGCAGGCACAGGTAGGAGGAGCATGCCCATGCATAACCTGCACAGCCTGATATTCAGCCCAGGATGTGCGGAGCCATGCATGCGCAACCCCTACCTGCGCCAGCACAAAGTTAAGCCAAAAAAAAAGGAACAACTGATGGCCACCCACAGGTGAGCTGCCGCATTGCAGGGCGCAAAACGGCAGTTGCCACCTATGAGTGGCCACCCAAGTTCAAGCTGCACCTGGCGGCGCCCCCCCATGCTGATTGTGGGCATTTGTAAAATAAGACGTCGTTAAATATCCCTGGTGGTCCAGTGGACCGCACGCTGCCGGATCGCGGGCATCTGTTCTAATAATAAAAAAAAACATCCAATATCCCTGGTGGTCCAGTGGACCGCAAGCTGCCCGATCACGGGCATCTGTTCTAATAATAAAAAAAAAAACATCCAATATCCCTGGTGGTCCAGTGGACCGCACTCTGCCCAATCACGGGCATCTGTATTAATAGTAAAAAAAAACCCTGGCCAATATCCCTGGTGGTCCAGTGGACCGCACTCTGCCCGATCATGGGCATCTGTTCTAATAATAAAAAAAAAACCAGTCCAATATCCCTGGTGGTCCAGTGGACTGCACTCTGCCCGATCACGGGCATCTGTATTAATAATAAAAAAAAACCCGGCCAATATCCCTGATGGTCCAGTGGACTGCACTCTGCCCAATTGCGGGCATCTGTATTAATATAAAAAAAAAACCTGCCAATATCCCTGGTGGTCCAGTGGACCGCACGCTGCCGAATCGCGGGCATCTGTAAAACAGAAAACGTCCTATTACCCTGGTGGTCTAGGGCACCCCCCTCCCCAACCGCCCACTGGACTTCACGCCGCTCCCCGTCAGCCAGGTTGGCAGCACCCCACCGCCTGCCGCCACTGCCCTCCGACTGACACCTCGGTAGGGCTGAATGCCCGATGGTTCACAGTGTGAGGCCAGTTGGCGTGCAGCCCTACCGTGCCACATTCAGATATGCCAATTCATTCACATATCTTGAATGTATAATCTGATAGGGGCTGCCAGCTCAGCGCTGTGGGCCTCCAATAGACATCTGTACTGAGTTTCAGTCAGCGGGCAACAGGCGCGGCGGTGGAGTGCTACGCCCGCGACTGAGAGGAAGGGAGTGGGAACTCAGTGAGCGGTGGGAGAGGTACCCTGAGACCACCAGGGTAATAGGATGTTTTCTGTTTTACAGATGCTCACGATCGGACAGAGTGCGGTCCACTGGACACCAAGGATATTGGCCAGGTTTTTTTAATATTAATACAGATGCCCGCGATCAGGCAGAAAGCGGTCCACTGGACCACCAGGAATATTGGACGGGGTTTTTTATCTTTACAGATGCCCACGATCGGGCTGCAGGGGGCATCGGTCCCCAATAGCTGCTGCCTGGCAGGGCACCAGGCGCAAGTCGTCGGGGATCGGCACACCTGCATGCAAATGGGGTCATAATGACATGCAAATGGCCCCATGTGCACCTTGCATAAATTATAGCTCATTTGCATGTCAACTTTTGAATATGTGCATGGCGCAATGGAACTTGTGCTAGTGCATCTCCATGCTCCACTCTGGCCACTTGCGCTGGTGAAGTGCCACTGCGCTATGCACACTGGGGGTGGCAAGGGTGCAATATTCAAAGCTGCTGAGCCATGGCACAGCTACTTTGAATATCGCTTAGTCCACACCCCTGTGCAGCCAAGTTGAGCTGCGCCCAAGCTTACGCCACAGCCGGGCGCAGTTTAAATATCTGGGCTAGTGTGTTTAATATTAACTCACAAATGTGTTAAAAAAATAACACTTAATTTAGTTGATCAACTGTACCAAGAAATGATATAGTGCCGTATTACATTAATCAATTAAAATATTTTTGCAAGCAGTATTGTGATTTTTATTTTATTTTACAGCTTTAACAGTGTTTCTATACTTGCTAAAATATATACTTTTTTTGAGTTGAGCCAGTGTAAATTCCTTCATGTCTATTTGCATATACGTCCCATGATGTTTTGCTTAATTTGGTGTTTGCTGTTGTGTTTTCTTTCAAATTTGGCTGCATAGTCGATACCTTTCCAGGTAACGTTTATCCCAGGGAATTTGCTCTGTGGTTCTTATCTTTTGTAGTTATTCTACTATGGGTTCCTCATAACATTAAAAAGTAAGACTCCCATAGTACCCATAGGACTCTCAAGCACTCAGTCATGATGCAAATACAGCATATTGATGAACTCCAATGAGTGCATGTCATCTGTGTAGGTTTGTTGTGCATTTGGTTTTGTTGCTTATGTGACAAGGCCTGTTGACACTAAAGTTAAAATACATTTATAGAGGATTGTGAACTGTTTTGGTTAACAAATGTGTTTTTTCCATTCAATGTGAGATTAATATACTTCAGAATTCAACACCCTTATGTGTTAAAATAACAGATTCAATATGGACATTGTAACACAAGTGTGTTGAACAGTTTACACACCACTGTGTTAAATTTATTTAACACACTGCATGTGATAAATTTAATGCATTCTGGCCCAGATATTCAAAAGGGCTGCACGTGGTGCAACAGTTGCACCACGCGTAACCCATTGATGCGCCCCGGCGTGATATTCAAACGGGAATTGTGCCTGGCACAAATCCTGATGCGCCAGAGCGCATCAGTAATGTATGTGGCGCAGGTGGGGGGGGCATGCTCATGCATACTCTGCACATCCTGATATTCAGCCCAGGATGTGCTGAGTCCATGCATGTGCAATCCCTACTTGTGCCGCACAAAGTTGATCCCCAAAAAAAGGAACAACGACTGGCCACTCACAGGTGAGCTGCCATATTACAGGGTGCAACACGGCAGCTGCCACCTGTGGGTGGCCACCCGAGCTCCAGCTGCACCTCTGTGACAGTGCCCCCCCATGCCCGATCATGGGCATCTGTTGAAAATAAAAGCGTCCAATATTCCTGGTGGTCCAGTGGACTGCTGTCAGCCTGATCATGGGCACGTGCAAAAATAAAGATAATCCATATCCCTGGTGGTCCAGTGGACTACCTCAGTCCAATTGCGGGCATTTTGTAAAGTACGTCCGCATTATTTCAGGGTTCAGCGACTCCTTCACTTCGCCGAGCCGATCCTCACTACCACTGCTTCCCCGGTCAGCGGCGAGCGGTAGCACCCTCTACCCACTGCCATTTCAGCCGATTTACGTAGGTAGGGTTGTATTGCCAGTTGGTATAGTTGATCGTGTAGTTCGACAGAGTTATTATTCCAAATATGTGAATGGATCCATCCATATCTGAATGTGTGTACGGTATGGGCTGCACGCCCATTGGCTTGTGCTGTGGACCAATGGATGTACATCCCTACCACGTGTGGGCCGGCGGGCGGTGGGGCAGCAGGCAGGTGGGGTGTTGCTGCTCGCCACTGACCAGGGGTAGTGGGGGGTGGGGATCAGTGGGCGGTAGGAGGGGTCCGCTGACCACCAGGGATAGTGGACGACTTTTTATACAAATGCCTGTGATCAGGCTGAGGCGGTCCACTGGACCACCAGGGATATTAGATTATCTTTCCTTTTACACGTGCCCACGATTGGGCTGAGAGCAGTCCACTGGACCACCAGGGATATAGGACGGTATTTTCTGTTTACTGAAGTCCACGATTGGGCTGTGGGGCACATTGCCACACTGTGCAGGGGGCGTCAGTCCCAGACGGCTGCTGCCTGGCAGGGCACCAGGCGCAAGTCACCGGGGATCAGCGCACCTGCATGCAAATGGGACCATAATGACATGCAAATGGCCCCATTTGCACCTTGCATACATTATGGCCCCATTTGCATGTGCACTTTTGAATATCGCGGTTGCTGCACATGGCGCAATGGAACTTGCGTTAGCACATCCCCCTGCTCCACTCTGGCCACTTGTGCTAGCGCAGTGCAACTGCGCCATGTGCACTGCGGGTGGCCAGGGTGCGATAGTCAACAATGCTGTGCCATGGCACAGCTCCATTGAATATCGCCCAGTCAAGGCCCCTGCGCAGCCAAGTTGCGCTGTGCCCAGGCTTGCGCCACTGCCTGGTGCAGTTTGAATATCTGGGCCACTGTGTTTTACCTAACCGCACTAACTGCTGTGTTAAAAATTAACTGATGTGTAGTCAAATTTAACACTGCCTTTCTAAGAGTGTGCCTTCTCACATTGCTTGCTAACCTTTAGGTCATCTCATATGATTATCCCAGGTCCCTTTCCATTTTTATTGTTGTTGTTACTACCTCCCCCCCATGGTGTACTCTTCCCCTGGGTTTTTGTTTCCCAGGTGCATTACTTTGCACTTCTTTGCACTGAATCCAAGCTGCCATACTTCAGTCCATTTCTCCAACTTTATCCTCCTGTGCCCAACCTTTCACCTGTAGGGCTTCCTCAGGGCAGAGGATCTCCTTGTAGTATTCACTGTCATATATCTTCTGTCTGTTTTATTTCCTGTTTTTGGACATAGATTTGCCCTCAGTGTATGTTATGTTTTTGTTTTTGTTACTTCCATTTTCCTGTAAGTCTTTTCACCAGCTTGCTCAGTTTTTTGTATCAGGTATGCACTATCATTTCCTTGGCAGTCAGGGCAGAAATAAGGTGCAGGGGGAGACCTTTTTCCAGTACAGAAGAAGTACAAGAATGAGGAGGCATGATATGAAATTGGAGGGGGTAGATTAATAGGAAATTTGAGAAAGGTTTTCTTCATGGAGAGGGTGGTAGACACTTTGAACAGTGCCACAGGAGGTGGTGGGAGTGCGTACAGTGGAGGTTTTTAAAAATGCCTGGGACTGGTACAAAGTAATCTTGAGGGGGCAGGGAGGGAGAGATGAAAAAAACACTGACCACATAGGGTCAGAGGCTACATGCAAGTATAGGGCTTATGGGCAGATTGAATGGGCCTAGTGGTCTTAATCTGCTGACAGTTTCAATGTTTTTATGTTTCTATGTTTCAAGGGCATACTATTGACTGCCAAGGAAATTATACTGCTTGCTTGATACAAAATACTGAACAAGCTGGTGAAAAGGCTTGCAGGAAGATGGAAGTAACTAAAAGAAAAACATAACATACACTGAGGGCAAATCTATGTCTGAAAAGAAAAGAAAACAGAAAGGAGATTAAGGAAAGATAATACTTCAAGGAGATCCTCTCCCCTGAGTAAGCCCCACAGGTGAAATGTTGGGCACAGGAGGATTATATTTAAAAATTAAAGAAATTGGATTATTTTGGAAACATAGCATGTGTGGCTGGCTATACTTTATTTCTTATGAATTTTTCCTGAGGATCTTTCACACTACCAGGCCCAAATTTACAGGAGATAGACTTGGAAAAGGGACCCACCCAACTCTGTACTTGAGTTCTGATTGAAAAGTATTCCAGCCCCTTTCTACCCTTAAAATTTCAGACCAACATTCCAAACAGTTTGGGCACTACTGGTGACAGACAAAAACCCATTATAACCAACGTGAAAACACTTACAAAAATTTACTTTTTGCACTATTTAGAACTCAGGAACTGCACATCCAAGCAGAATGAAATTTAACACACCCAGAGATCTACTCCACAAAGACCACACATGCACTTTTTTGTGCAAATCCATTCAACAGTTGCAAAGTTATTAAAGTCCAAAAGCTGGGTTTAACATACAACTGCCAGTACAACCCTAAATAAAGGGGTGCTACTGCACCCCTATAATACAGGCACATCGGTACCTGTATATTATGGTTGAGTAAACACATTAATGTTAAATCCCAACCTTTCTACTTTAATGCCCATTCCCGGATTACCTCAATTTCTTTGAACTTTGGCAGACACAGAATTGGTGCCAGAATCCCTAGAGTCAGACAGTTTCATGGCAAACAGTTTACTGGGGGCAAAGTTATAGAGGTGAAACAAACATTATATTGTCCACAATTAAGGCCTTTTTTTCCTCACCTGTAACTAAAAAACTAGGAGGATTTCAAACCTGAAATGTGAAGCTGTGATGGTGGCTGCATCAATGTGTGTGCTTTTGTGGTTTTATGCCCCTGGCTTACCCAATTTTTGAGAAATTTAGGAAAATGGCATGCATGCTGAGTTTAAAAACGGTACATTCAAAAGATAACTCCTTTTTTTATGACCCCATTTCTAAGTCCGATCATTTGATGAAAATGTATGTGTGTCTGTGTGGACAAGGCTATAGGCATTATTTAAAAGTTTTATTTATTTAAAAGTTTTACCAGGAAAGACATACTGAGCAGAGTACCGCTCGATTCCAAATGCGTCCTGGGGGTAGGGGGAAATGGGATAATACATACAAGTCATCATACAGAACTTTTTTTCAGGACAGCAAAAAAAAAATTTACAAAGGTTACATAACATATGTACAAAGTTGTATAATTACAATGAAAAATAATCACGAATAGTTGCATGTACAGGATGCAAGAAACAGAGAGTGACATTGTATTAGTAGGTAGAATATGAGGGAAAAGTAGTGGCAATTAAAATTTTATAGTTAAGCGCTTGGGTGGACAATATGGATTGCTTGGGTGGTTTGTCATCACATTTTTGCTCACAAGTTAAGTCATGGCCCATGCTATTGCATGCCAAGTTGACATGAGCAGCTTATGGGGACTTGCCCTTTTAAAAGGGAGATTTTTTGCCCAGGGGAGGGAGAGAGCCTGATGTCAGCTGGCAGAGAGTTCCATAGTTTTGGTAGACGGACTCTAAAAGCCGACTGCCCAGCAGAGGTAGTCATGTGTGGGATCTGAAGTAGACGGGAGTCAAAGTTTCTGAGTGAGTATGCTGATGGTTTTGGGCTGTTAGGGTAGAGGCTAGGTAGGAGGGCAGTAGCTGGGTCCAGAATTTAGCTGTGAGTCTGTTGCAGTGGTAAAGGCACTGATTGATGAGGGAGGGAGTTAAGGTGACTGTAGAGGTCACAGTGGTGAGTGGTGGGAGGGCAATCCAGTGCAAAGCGGCAGAAGGAGTTATAAAGAGAATCCAGTTTAGCCAGGGTGGATTTAGGGGCAGAGCTATAGACTACGTCCCCATAGTCGATAATAGGGAGGATCATTTTCTGTAGGATCTCTTTGTGGGCAGGGAGAGGGATGCAGCTATGGTTCCGGTATAGTGCCCCCAGCCTAGGGTGCAGTTTTTTGTGGGTTGCTTCGATATGTGAGGAAAAGTCTAGATGTCAGTCCTATGAGGTGGTGCCTGGTGCTGTAAATAGCACCTATTTCATGTGACACGACATTCATTCAGCAGGGCATGGCTGAACATTAGTGCATGGCCCTTCCCCAGCTGGATAGTTGCTAAATAAACATTTATTCTGGTGGCCATTAACTACATCCCACTAAGATGTGATCTGCATTGCCAAATACAGCTGGACACCAGTGGCTCAATTCCCTTTGCCAACTCAGTATTTTTAACAAAGAAGTTTATTGGGCACCAGGGTACCCACCCCAACCCCCCCTCCGGTCAGGTACTAGTCCAGTATTATTTGTCCCTCTTGCCTGAGATACATAATCACCTGATACAGGGGTGCCCAATCCCAGCCCAATCCCAAGTACTGGCTCAGTATTTATCAATATTTTAAAAAATGAATTATATCCAACACGTGGGTGCCCAGCTCTGGTACTGGTTAAGCCCTTCCAGTCTAGTACTGTTCCCCCACCCACCCAACACATATTATCAGCTGACAATAGGGTGCCTAGTCCCCACTGACAGCTCTGAACCCCTCCGTCACAATGGTGTGCTTCTCTGAGGTACCCATATCCAGTGCCACCAAACATGAAGTCCACACCAAGGTGCCTAACTCCCAGTATCAGTTGCTGCCCTGCATTAAAACCAGTCCCCCACAATGGTGTGCATCACTGGGGTAACCACACCCAGTGCAACTAAAAGTGAAGCTCACACTGAGGTGTCTAATTCCCAGTATCAGTAGCTGCTGTTAAACAAAAACAGTCCCTCAATGTCTCTTACTTTCTTTACCTGTTATAAAGAAAATGATCTGCCAATGTTTGATGGACAGCCGCCACCCATACAGCCACTATCCCCATCCCCTACCCACCCCACGCCATCTCCCCCCACTCAGCACCTACCAGCCAAACCCACCTAGATCCCTCACTCACTTAAGCCAGGTCCAACACCATAGATCCAGCCTCTGATTGGAAAGACATCCATCTCCTGCAACTGTGACTATGAATTGAGTAAATAATTTAGTGTAGTTGAGGCATTTCCAGTGCATTTTGAGCTTTTACTCATAACTTGGTAATTTTTTTTATATATCCCCCTCCCTCTCAACATTTCCAACATGGCCTTTTTGAGACCCATCATCATTAACAAGGTTGGTACGTTTTTTTCAAATCTGTTCTGAAAGGTGATTTTGCAATTACTCACCTTTCAGATAGGATTTATAACATTTGCATGTGTGGAGTTCATGAGGTGGAGTCATAAGAAGTCTGCACTGAACATTTGGGGTCAAAATATTAAAAAATAAAGTTATACTGAAATTTTCCAGTGCTTGCTCATAACTTTGCTATTTTTCAATATTCTGACCCCAAATTTTCAACATAGCCTTTTTCATACCATCTCATGAATGTGACTGGTGTCACTTTTTGTATCCTGCCTAAAATGTATTTTTGAACTGATGGCACAAAATAATGTTTCAAACAGTATTTTATAAATTACACCTGTCATGTTCAGAGGGAAAAGGTCTTATATTATGTTAAAAATTTGTGGTTGAAAAATAAAAAAGCAAAAATTATGGAGAAATGTGTATAGTTGGTGGTGTGTTATTTTCCTGTGTTGCCAACTCAAGTCTGGGTATGAGGTCACGGAGCCAGCTGGGCAGCATGAGGACAGGGGCCAGTGCTGTCATGTGGCACCACTCCTATGCTGGGAAGGGATTGCTCAATGTTTTGCCACACTGATGACACCTTGTGGCCGGCTGGGGAGCCTTTCCTCACAAGGGGTTGATGTGCATGTGAAGGCCTGATGGGGTGATGTATTGCACCAAGAGAAGTGGGTTGGCATGAAAATGAGGCTTGAAGTATCTCCACTTTTCTGTTTATTCCTGTGTGGATGAGGATATGATTCAGCTATCACAAGAAGAAAGGAAATTCATTGCAAAAAATGACATTAATGCAGACATTAGGTTTGAAGAATACAAAGTACACAAAGTGGGGAAATGAAAAAAACATTAGGGTTCTGGGTCTTACAGATTCAGTGGTGGAGTGATCCTTGGGGTTGCCAACCCTAATGCCCACCCCTTCCCCTGAGTAAACAAAGGCAGATGTGATCTTTTTCCTTCATGCAGGGCTCACAGGTATGATTGATTCTGTTGGCAACATGTGATGAGGCACAGGACTGGATTTTCAAAGGTTGGTGCAGGTCTTGTAGCAAGTCCTTTGCCAAATTCTGTCATGGATACAGCTGCACTAGTCCAGGTTGCCGCGACTGCTGCCAATTTTCCACGCTCATGCAGTTGTGACCATTTCCCTGCTTTACAACAGCTTGCACCAACTCTTTGGTGCAAGCTCTGTGTCGGGGTCCTGAACAGTGATGCACGCTAGACCACAAAAGAGATGGTCGAGTGGGTATTGGAGGGATACAAGGGCTGTAAAATCCCAGTAGTGTGCTGCAAGCCAGGTGCATCATATCTTCAGCGCACCTGGGACTTGCAGCAATTCGAGCTGGCTGAAAATCTGGCCCATACTATTCTACCTCTTAAGAGTATATCACTATGAAACATTGACTTGCAGCTGTACCCTGTACTTTGGACAGGAGGCTACAGACTGGGGGGATGAGTATTAGGGTTGACAATTCAAAGGAATACTAAACCAGTGATACACTAAAACTTCAGAGACTCCAAACCCTAATGTTTTTTCCATTCCCCTACTTTGTGTGCTTTGTATTCTTCACCATTAATGTCTGCATTAACAGTTTTTTTATAATGAAAATATATGATACATGTAGAGCCTGTATATTAGTGTTGAGTATTAATGTTAAACCCCAGTTTTGCACCTTAATAACTCACCCCTGTTTGACTGATTTGCCTAAAATTCAGCATGTGTAGAGTTGATTGCAGAAGCGCGAGATTCTGTAAATTGTGTAGTGATCTGTTTATCAGGGAGGACGTTATAGAGTTGCAAAAATACATAAATTCGCCAAAATTAAGAGGCTTTATTTTTGCGTACCTGTAACTGAAAAAAAACAGTTTGAATTAGAAACTTGAAACTTCCAGGTTAGGTAGAGTTTGACCCATGATACACACATTTGTAATTTGTATGTTATGTCAAGACAGACTTAAAGTCCCTTTTTGCTGTACCTCTCAGGCGCAGAGATTATTTGCATACCGGTCGCCCAGTTGGCTAAATGACCTCCCCATGCAATCTTGGCCAAGACAAAAATTGGCCCATTTAAGAGCAAACTCCTCAAACACCTCACAGCAATTAGCAGCTGTGACTGCCTTCCCTAAGTAGTCTCACCCTCCAAGCCCAACATCGCCTTCTGCCCCTCCCACATTCCCCTCCCACACTCCTCTCCTCTGCACTTAGCAGTATTGACTGCCATCAGCAGTAACCCTCTGCCTCTCTATCTCCAACCCATCCCTCACCCCTCTTACTCACTTCCTTTTTGTAACCCCCCCACGTATTTCACCCCCACACCCATTTCTAACAAAGCCAATGCTGGCTGCTTTATGTCTGCCTGCTGTTATGTTAACTACCACATCAACTTTATTTATTTGCTCCAGTGCATTAACACTGTTATTGAATGTCTTTGATTGATATGTATATTGCTGTTTCTGCTTTTGGATGTGGATCCTTTGTAAAAGACCTTCCAGCTCAAAGGTATTGTAATCCAAGAATTAAATAAATAAATAAATGTTTGCAACTTATATAGTTTTTGAATAATAAGTTAAAAAGTATTCTGTTTTTTTTACACATGTTCAGTACCAAAAATATTCTAAGGATAATTGTATTTTTGAGAGCAGTGTGACCAGAAGTGATTTTGTTCCCACTGCTTTCATTTGCTGTGAATAGTGCACTGATGGGGTGTGTGACCAGCCATGTCAGCATGGTATTCACGGAAAATGAAAGCAGTGTGAATGAAATCACTCTCTTTCATACTGCTTTTTAAAAATACAACCTTTTCTTAGAAAAGCAGTGGTGGGTGCCCAATCCCACTTCTGGTATAACCTGCATGCTTGAATCAATATTTTACTCTTTCAAACCACAGCTGGTGCTCAGTAGTGCTTCTAGTATCCCCCTCTAACTCAACCAAGGCTTTATTGAGAACTGCTGCCAAGTGCCACATCCCACCACTGGTATTACAGCCCACCCATATTTCCTGTTTCTGACATTAGTGTGCCAAGCCCTGGTGTCAGTTACCATGTACAACCCCACTCTAATTTGTAAGTGGCACTGGGGTGCCCACTCCCAGTGCTGCTAGACGTTATGCTGATACTGGGAACTTAGTTGCCAGTATCAGACTTTCACCAAATGTTTTCTGATCTCCCCAACCCCTCACCCAATAGGTCACCCCCATGCCAATTAACACCACACTGACATTTGAGTGTCCAGTCCATAATTTTACTAGAAGTTAGGAACAGAAAATTGTTTCACAGAAATTCTTTTTTTTTGCCACCTGAATAAAAGAAAACAGTCCATTGTTGTCTTCTATTGGCCCCAACCCTCCAACCCCACCACAAACCCACCCAACCCAATACCATCCTGCACCCTACACTTACCTAACACAGTCCACAACTGTAAATCCTCTCTTGATTGGTGAACATCCTGCTGTTCTGGAACTCGATCATGAACTGACTGAAAACTAAGTAAACAGTTAATGTCTTTTTAATGTGTTTGGAATTTTACCCATAATTTTACCATTTGTTAACATATTTGCCCCAAATTTTCAGCACAGCCTTTTCTTGACCCCACCTCATGAACAAAGTGGGTGCAATATTTAAAATCCATTTTACATGTTTTCACAGTCACTCCAGGAAATCAACTTTCAGAAGGGATCTAGGAACGTTTCCCTGTCTTGGTCATAAGGTGGGATTATAAAAAGATATGCTGAAAATTTGGGATCAAAATCTCAATAAATCTCAATAAACAGCAAAGGTACAGTATGAGGAAACATTGAAAATTTTCCACGTTAACCAGAACATTCTTATTTTTTAATATGTTGGCCCCAAATTTCCAACATTGCCCTTTTTTCTACCCACCTCATGAACACGACAGGTGCCTTTTATTTTCAGAAAGTGTGGTCATCAAGACTATTTTGAAAATCTGGGGTCATAATCTCCAAAGACAACAAAGTTATGAACAAATGTAATTTTTCAACATCTATTGATAACATTGTAATAGTGTCATTGAGTTACATAGAAACATAGACTTTGGCAGCAGATGAGGACCACTTGGCCCACCTAGTCTGCCTATTTCCCTACCTCTTGGATAAGCTGCAGATTCCAGTTAACCAAACTTCCTCCTACTCCCTCTTGAATTTCTTTATGTCTGCCACATGCATTCTTGAATTCCCCCATTATTTTTGAGTTGTGCAGAAAAGTTGTATTCAGGGTCATCTGGTGTCCCAGCAGGTAGTGCATAGTGCCCCAGTGCTGGCAACTCAAGTTCTGGGATAAACTTGGGGAGCCAACTGGGAGGCAGGAGGATGGGAGGCAGTGCTGCAGCTCTGACAGATCTGACAACTCTTTCTTATGTATGTTAAAGCAGCAGCACTATGAAAAAAAATTGCACTTTTTTGACAGTGTATTCCTGTGCTCTGCTGATCATATACCTAGTACTCTTTCCCACCGGCATTGTACTATCACAGAATAATTTGCACAGTTATCCTCTGCTTTTGTTTGCATTTCTGCCACCAAGCATATTGTACTGGGACCCACTCTGCTGCCACCTACACATGTATATGACTTGCAGGGACATTGGGAATGGTCAGCAGAGGGTCCCACTGCTGTAGTCAAAAGACGCGATGTGACCTGAAAGAAAAGTGCAGCTGAAAATTAGTCACCCACCATATTTATTGTGGTGCCACAACAATTCAAATTGCAAATATCTAAAAAAACTAAAGATGACTGAAATAAAATATTTATAGGTATGGAAACTGGAACTTTGGCTGCATACTTACAGCCAAAACACAGAATTTTGATAGATCACTCCTAATTTGGTAGTTCTGCTGCTTTAATTACTTGCAGTAGAGTGCACTATCCACTGAATTAAAGCTATGTTGTTTTGCTTATATAAACTGCCATTACCTGAACTTTATGCAGTCTAATAACCTGTGCTCTAAAAAATTCTTGTTGGTTCACTAAAAGGCATCAATCCCTACTTTGCTCATCTGTTTGTACAATGATCAATACAGCTGCAAACAATTCTCTGCATTGATCACAGACACAGTGTTGATGTTATTTTAACATCAACACTGGCAATCTTAAATCTATCTGAAATGTTCACAACAACCTGTCTTTATTACAAACGAATAAAATAAATGATTTTATGCCTTTACTGAGGTATCAAATCACCTACTTCAGTCACATGGTATACAAAGACAAATACAGCTACCAACAATTCTTTGCATTGATCACAACTACTGAGTTATGAATAAAAGTTGCCTTCAGGGCCTCCAGGTGGTTACCCTAACTTTGGCACTGTCTCGTTGCACAAAGTAAGCTACTGGCACATTAAGGCATGCATGGAGGTTGCTGAACTTAGGGTGATGCCAATGCTGCGCTGTTTGATGATTCAAACTCTGAGAAAACTCCACACCATTGATTGTCCAAGGCTTTATGGAATTTTCACAATAAACAATTTCCTTGTTGGGAGGCTGCTCTCTGCCACTGGCAAGAGGGCCACAGCAGCATTGTGGGCACTACTTGCCCTCAGAACTGTAATAATCTTTTTTGTGTTTATGTTTGCAGCATCAGGGTAAGACTATCATTACTGTAGTCAGGGTTTTTAATACATTTAGTTAGCTTAGTGTATTTTTTGTTTGATGTTTCAGTCCTATCAAGCCCTAGCAGGTAGAGGTGATAAGAATCACTGAAGTCCTGATTGGTTGCTTGCCTGACTCAATGCTTATCTTTGAATTTTTTATCACCCTAGCATTCTTGATGCAGCTTTAAATTTGACTGTAGTTTTTCTCCTCTACAGACATGTGTAGTGAAGAAAACATCTTCTAGGTTGGGACACCGCCAAAGTAATTTCCTGCTGTCCCCCTCTTCCTTCCTCCATTGTAGACTGTTTTTGTGGGCTGGCTGGTGTTGATGACGAAACCATGATCTGAGCAAGACCACTCCATGCCTACATTGACTGTTTCATCACTAACTGGGAACACAGGGGAGTGGCTGACAATAACTTTTTATTATACAATGGCAAGAAAAGATCCTGGACTCTGATTGGTCAGTCTTGGACTGGACCCGTGATGTTATCCCAGTACAACATCACGGGTCTAGTCTCAGCCTCACTGTTAACCTGCAGATAAGCATTTTACAGAGCTTTTGATTGATTGTTTTATAGAGCTTTTGATTGATTGTTTTATCTCCTCTTAAAAAACAAAAATATTTTTCCACACAAAAACTTCTTTAAAATATTTTTTTTTTATTCTGTATAACAATGAGCCATTGTATAATAGCAATAATGCCCTCCAGGGTGTGTGTCATTTGGGATAACGTCACACCTCAGTCGTTGGATGCACTCAGCCCGCGGCCTCATACCCCAACCACCTGAGGCGTGACGTTATCCCAGCACGACACACACCCTGTCAGGCATTATTACTTAATTGGCTTATGGAAACCTTGTGAGCACCCACATGCTTATACTTCCTAGCAAGAGGAGGCTAACCTGTATCCACCACAGGAGAGTGTGCCTTTGAAAGAGTATGTATTTGCAGCAAAATCTCATGGGAAATTTTCAGTCACAGAGAGTGTCAGTTGCAGATCCATATATTACCAGTCCATAATCTATAAGGGATACAGTTGAGCTGTTAATTGCCAGATTCAGCACTTTATGGGTAAAACAGTGCTTGATTTGGTAGAGGATGCTGATTCTGGTGTTGATGGCTTTAGCAGTGTTGTTGATGTGCTTTGTGAAGGACATGGAGAAGTCAGTTGTAACCCCCAGGTATCTGAAGTGTGGGAAGAGTTCCAGGTTGCTGCCACTGTCATTCCATATTGCCAAGGGGTAGTTTTTAGTTTGTTTTGGGCTGTTGTGTAGAGCATAGTTTTGGTCTTTTTATAATTCATGACCAGCTTTTGTTCTATGAACCATTTTTCGGCTGATGCAAAGCCGTTTTGGAGATCTGTTTCAAGGAGTTCTGGGCGTGGGTTGCTGGCAAAGATTACCGCATTGTTAGTGTATAACAGCACGTGGCATTGGAAAACGACCGGTAGGTTGTTTAAGAAGACACTGAATAGCAGCGGTCCCAGTATCGACCCTTGTGATAAACTGGATCTGACAGATAGGCTTTTTGATAGACTTCCCCAATCACACCTTGTTGGGAGCAGATGCTCAGGTAGCTGCTGGGAGAAGTGGATCATGGAAAGGGTATCTTTAATAGAGGCAGATGCAGGTGAGAGCCAGTTGATATTAAAGTATCCTAATAGTACTATTTCAGTGTTTAGGCTCAGTGTGTTGATATAGTCTAGCAGGTTGTTGGCATGGGACAGAGATAGTTTGGGCAGAATATAAACTAAGAATATGGTGAGCACCCTGTTGTGGGCCCCTGGTAGCAGTTTGATGTCTAGGGCTTGTAGGTTGTCACTGCTACAAGGTGGGGGTATTATATGACCCTAGAGGTGATATTTGGTGTAGATGACACAGCTCTCGTCTCTTTTCAATTGTCAGTCCTGTCTGTATAGGGTGTAGCCAGGCAGAGAGATGTCCATGTCAGGTGTCTTCAAGGATAGCCAGGTTCCCACAACAGATAGCACAGCTGGGTCATGCTGAGTGACCCAGGCCTTCAGACAGTCCAATTTTGGGAGCAAGCTGCAGATGTTTAGTAAAGCAAGCACAAGTCCAGGGGTTTTCCGTGGACGAGCGTAGTGGTTGTGTGTAGGGACAGAGTTGGGATTGACATTGCCAGACATCAATAGTAGGAGTAATATAAGTAGACAGAGGAGATGCTCCTGAATTATTTTTTATAGAGGAGTCGCTGCCTTTTGCTGGTCACTTTGACTTTAGTGTGCTCTATGTGGATTACGAGACCACTGAGTAGTGGCACCTTGGCCAGATCATACATTGGGGACTCATTCCCTGATCTGTTGGGTGGTAACTGATGAAGGTTGTGGGAATCTTCAATTGGCAATGAGGTTGTAGTTCTGTATACATTTAGGACTACCTTCTCCTAAGTAGTCAGGTAAGATTTGTTAGGCCCATTATAAATGCCCAGGGTGGCAATAATGGTGGTTAAAATTAGACTTTGCAAGGCTCAAGTAGGAGTGGGTGACATTATTGGATACACAGTGATGCTGTGCATCTGTATTAGGGCAGGGTTGGCACTGGGTAGGGTTTCCTTTCCCAGGTAGGGTTAAGCAGCTCTATCGGCGAAGGTCATTCAGCCGTATGTTGTGGATGAGTTGAGGTATCTCTAGGCAGTAGGTACAGACGGCTGAGATGTCCCTAGTGGTAGCTACATTTAGGATGCCAATGGGGACGTATAGACTATCTTTTGTGGGGAGTGCCTGGTCAGGGCTTCCCCCGGGAGTTTGCAGGTGGTGATGGCTGAAGTTTGTAGTGGCCACACTGTAAGAGAGCTTGGCTGGAGGTAGCAGCCAAGGTTTGCAGTGGCCGTGCTACAGGGGCACTTGGCTGGAAGACTCAGGCAGGTGTGTCCTGGAGGGGGAGCCGAATCAAGGCTTTCCAGGGCTCTGACAGCAGGAGAGGTGGCCACTCTGCCGGAGATCCCAGATGGGCTTAGCTGCAGTCTGAGGAACTGGTGAGTGAAAATAAGACTAATAGGGAGCAGACTGCAGAGCTTTCTAGATGACATTATGCTAGGTCCTGCCCCAAAGGAGATTTAGAGAGCAGACAGAACTTAGCCAAGTGGGGATGATGGAAGTGCAGTTTGATGAGATGGGGGGGTGAGGTGGGAAGAGGTTTATGGGGCAGAGAGAGCTTTAGCCTAATGGAGATGACGGTAGTGCAGTGGGAGGAAATTGGGGGGGTGAGATGGGAAGAGGTGACAAGGGATAGGAGGCTAGACAAGTATCCAACTTGTTGGGCAGGAGTGAGCAGGAGTTTCATCTAGGAGAGGGAGAGGGCAGTCGACTGATATGTGCCTCAAACTGAAGAGTTGATTCAGCTCCTTTAAGGGGAAATATTGATAGCCCCTTGAAGGAGGAGCCAGGGGCTATCTCAAGGCAAGGATGAAGACAGGTGGAGTGTGGGGGAGGAAAGGTATTTAATAGAGGCCAAGGTCGGCTGGGTGGGACAAAAATATACAGTTCAAGTAAAGATTGCAGGCATGGCAGAGAAAGGCACTGCAGTAGTCCAAAAAAAGCCACTGAGACAAGCCCGTCCAATGGCTGGCTGGCAAGGAGGGAAGTGTCCAGTCACAGGTCTGTCCCAAGCTAGTGGAGCCAATCAAATCAGTGGCATTCAAGCTGCAGCTCCTTGGAGGACAATGTACCTAATTAGATGCTGGGCTGGTGGGCAGGAATCTGTGGATGGCCACCGGAGGTTCCTGGGTGGCGGCACTACCTGTTCTGGCAGTGGGCTTGAGGAAGCAGGGCAGGCAGGCAGATAGCCGGGAGTGGCCACCGGGGTTCCAAGGTGGCAGCACTACCCACTCGGGCAGTGTTCTGGAAGAGAGGGAGAGATAAGAGGCAGTCCGGTTAGATATGGGCTAGAGTCAGCGCCTCCATTTAATTGGTGGGAGATCCTGAGGCTGTGAACAAAGCAAGGGGCAGGTAGTGACAAAAGTGGGCATTCAGAGGATCAGGAGATGGAACACATGCAAACAGAGGAGAGAAAAAAGTACGTGCCTCAGGTTAGACTTGAAACCAGTCCACCCAGAATACTGGTCCTGTTGCCCTACCAGCTGTGCCACCAAGCGAAATGGAAACTAGGCCATTCCAGAGCAAATTACTCTTTCTCCAATGCAAAACCTGGTGCTGCACATATATTTACACTTTCAATCACAAGAGTGTGGTGTACATATTTATGAAACACATATAAACAGAGGAGAGAAAGATATAAGTGCCTCAGCTGGGACTTGAACCCAGGCCACCCGGAATACCATTCCAGTTGTGCTACTATCTGAGCCACGAAGACAAATGGAAACTGGGTCATACCAAAGTACATTACTCTTTCTCTAGTGTCAACCCTGTTCAAGAAGAGAACCGGTCCCAGCTCCGAAACCCTGTGGCACCCCATTTGTCACCACCCTTTACCTCCTATCCCTTAACCAGTTTGATACCCAGCTTGTCACTTCCTCCCCAACCCCCAGGCTGCTTTGTTTCTTAACTAACCTCCTGTGTGGCACAGTGTTGAAAGCCTTACTGTCTGAAGTACTTACAGGCCACATCTACTGCTCTCCTTTGATCCATGTCCTTGGTAACCCAGTCAAAGAAATCTGTCAGCTTAGTTTGGCATGACCTCCCTCCTGTGAAGCTGTGCTGTCGGTGGTCCTGCAGCCCTTTTGACTCCAGGTGCTCCACAAGACTCTCCTTCAGTAGTGTCTCCCTTAACTTCCCCACTAGTCACTCTCCTATGAGAGTTGCCAGGAGTGGCAAGAGGTTCTTTGGTACCAGCTCACTAACCATCGGTGTGATCCACATACCCAGGTACTGAAGCAATGTGGAGCCCACTTGAGCCTTTGGTATCCCATGAAAGTCAACTGCTGAGGGCATAGGGCAAAGGCCCTGGAGAGGGTTAGAAGGAAGTCATCTGCATATAGTAGCATTTTGCATTCCTGGACTCCCATCCTGATCCATTGTACTTCCTTCTTTTGTCTAAGTTTCAAGGCCAGAGACTGAGGAAGAGGAACAGGAAGGGAGTATCCCTACCTCATACCTCGAAGGAGTGGGAAAGACCCTGAAAGTCAGCTGTTTGTGAGAATTGAATCTTTGGGGGACACATACATGGTCTTAACCAAGCAGAAGTGTGGACTGATGCCCACCACTTCTAAGGTCTCATAGAGAAAATCCAACTGCATCAAGTTAAAGACCTTCTCTGCATTAATGGCTACTAAGGTCAAAAAAGTGGCCACAGCTCTTGTCTAGCCCAAAAGACTGAACACGAACCACATATTATCTGCTCCCAGCATGCCACTCATGAAGCCTGCCTTGTATCTGTATATAATGTAGGGGAGTGCTCTCTCAAGCCTAGTAGCTATCACTTTCACCGATAGTTGGGCTTCTACATTTAGCAATGAGAAAGGTCTGTAGCAAGAAGGGTTTATTACTCGCCAAAATGGTCACTACCTACATGGATGGAGGGAACTGCCTTGAACTGTGTACAGCATTATAGACTTGCAGCAGTTATGGTACCAGTGCCTCCATGAGTGATTGGCAGGGCCACTGGAAAATTGCGGGCACAATTTTTCTGCAATTTCCGCAATTTTCACCCTTCTCTGCACAAAATCCGCAATTTCTTGCAATTTCTTACATTTATGGAATTTTTGACTGAAATTGTATAAAAATATTTAAATTCTCATGAAATCTACTCAGAATGGTACACAGACTTGGATTTGACCAAAACAGTACAGTATGAGGTGAGAAGGGGTCAAATGTGACTCTGCTTTCAGGTGATTCTCTTCCCTGCTTTGGTTTCAGAATCCTCTGGTCATGCATATGTAGACTTGAACTCTTAAAATCTGTGTTAAAGCAGACTATCAGAGAACTTTTTGCTGACACAGAGACTGAAACAATTTATTTATTTATTTATTTATTTCTAAGAATCAGTTTACAACCTTTGAGCCAGAGGCTCGTTTCCAAAGGTACTTCATCACATAAAGACATACATTGTGTTTTTGGTTACATAGCATAGATTTGCAAAACAATAGGCGTTCAACAGAGGCGCCACGTCACACTGTGGTCAGACAAATACAATTAGGTTACAGGGTACATGTAATTGATAACAGGTGTTAAAAGTTGGTATCAAGTGAGCAATCTGGTTGGTAAACACTGAAACAGCTGGCACTGTTAGGTTAAACAGAAGCATGGTGTACAGGGAAGTGGTGGTGGGGATGGCTAGGTGGAGAGCTGCTAGGTGGAGAGCTGCCTGGGGGGTGTTGTCAAGAGTAGCAGAGGTGGAGGCTATGTTCAGAGACAGGAGCAGTTATGAGTGCTGATGATGTGGTTCCGAAGGGTGGTTTTGAACTTGGAGATGGTGGTGGCATTGGTGATGGGGGCAGGGAGAGAGTTAAACCAGGTTGGGGCTCTATAGCAGAAGGACCTCTGGCAACGGCTGGTTCTTGATCTGGGGACCATTAGAGTGGTCTTGTAGGAAGACCGTGTTACAATAGTGGGAGGGCTCTGGTGGATGGATACCGTTACCCCGGGGGGGGAGAGCCCGAGTAGGGTTTTTTTTGTGAGGAGACAGGTTTGGTATCGGAGCCATTCATCCAGGGTAAGCAGGTTAGCCTCGACATACAGCTGACAGGTGTGTGTGAGTCTGGGGGCACCAGTAATCAATCTGCAGGCTTTATTCAGGGTTAAGTGAATTTTGTTGAGTGCAGTGGTGTCGGCAGCACCATATACTGGTAGACCATAGTCTACAAGGGACAGAACGGATTATGTAACAGCGAGCCAGAGAGCATTTGGGGGAAGGTAGGTGCTATGGTGGAAGAGGATGCTAAGCCGTGTGTTAGTGGCGGATGTTAGGGTTTCGATGTGGTTGTGAAATGTGAGGGCTGAGTCGAAGGTAACCCCAAGGTATTTGTAGGAGCAGACTTGTTCCAGTGGCTGATTGGTACTTGGAAGGATATAGAGTGGGTGGTTGCTAGCTTTGTTTTGGGGGTGGGAAAAGAGCATAGCTTTGGTTTTATTAAGATTGATGGCGAGTCTGCGCTCCTTAAACCAAGCCTCGGCACTGTTGAAAGACTGCTGTAGGGAGTCCTGTGGGAGATGGGATTGCGGTGGGTGGCAAAAGGACAGCGTCGTCTGCATACAGTAGAATTTGCCAGGGCATGCACTGGGCAGGGTGTTCAGATAGGCGAGAGAGAAGGGGCCCAGGATGGAGCCTTGGGGACCCCAGAGAGAATGGGACGGTATCGGAGAGTGTGCTATTAATTTTACACACTGAGATCGAGGTGTCAAGATAGCTAGTGCACCATGCTAGGGGCCAGCTGAGAGACCAGTGTGGCAGAGTGCATTCAGCAGAAGTGGATGGGAGGACGGTGTCGAAAGCCTTTGAGAGGTCGATGAACACTGCACCAGCTAGGAGCTGGTATCAAGGAGTGTAGAAAGTTGGAGAATTCAATAAGGGCAGTGCTGGTACTGGCCTGCACGGAAGCCATGTTGCTCTGGGCATAAAATGTTATGCTTAGCCAGATAATCAGTGATTTGAATGGCCACCACTTTCTCAGGGCTTTAGAGAGGGGAGAGGATGGAGATTGGCGGTAGTTGTTGGCCAATGACCTGTCACCCCTTATGAATAGGTGTGATAATGGCTGTTTTCCAAGCTGTGGAAATTGTCCCAGGCAGAGGTGACTGGTTAATGGGCTGGTGAGTGGGGCAAGGACTTCATCTAGCACCAGTCTGAGGATGCTGGGGTCAGTGAGTCACTGCGGGATTGTTGCCATTGAGAGCTTTGATTAGGATGGGTCTGGCTTCCCGGGTGGAAATCTTGTGCAGGTGGAAGCTGGGGTGCTGGAGGACAGGGGGAGGTTGGTTGGGGGAAGGGTCAAAGAAATTACTAGGGAGGACTGAGCTAAGGTCAGTGAAAGTGGTGTTGAACCAGTTAGCTATGGTGGCAGGCTCGGTGGAGGTAGTGACATTTCTAGTGAGCTGGGATGGGGCAGGGGAGCAAGCTTTACCGTTAAGTTGCTTAATATTATCCCAGAAAGTCCGGGCTGAGCCCCAGGAGGAGGTAAGGGAGGCCTGGTAATGGTCTGCCTTGGCTTTCCTGATGGCCCATGAGCACTTATTCCCGGCTGCATTGTAGGCTTGCCTATCAGACAGACAACCTATTTCAGTGGCAAGGTGCCAGAGGTTATCCCGGTTTCTAAGTAATTGTAGGAGGGCTGGGTTAACCCAGGGTGCGTTCTGTTTTTTGGACCTGATTTTGGTGAAGGGTGCAAAGAGATCACAGGCCATGTTGAAGGTGTGAGTGAAGAAGGCGAGGGCAGTGTCAATGTTGGTTGCATGCTGAATGGGGGACCAGTTTATCTGGGTGAGGAGTACTTTAAGTTTTTTCAGCCCACCAGGGTGGAGGCGCCTGTGGAGGGTGGTCTGGGCTTTGGGTTTGGGATTGGGGACTACCCAATGAAATAGGATAGGGGAGTGGTCACTTAGGGAGTCTGGGAGGACCTGGATGTTTTGGATTTTATGGGGTCAGTTAGTTATAATAACATCCAGAAGGATGCTGGTACCTCTCTTAGGGTTAAGTCTCGTGGGCTGGGTGACGAGTTGTGTCAGATCTTGGGCGGCAAATGAGTCTCAGATCGCGGATGAGGAGGTGCTGAGCCAATTTACATTAAGTTCCCCCACTAGGATTTGTTCTGCCTTATGGTGGAGGGTGGCCAGGTAGTCCGTTAAAGATACCAGGGCCGGGTGCTGGTTCTTTGGGGGAACGTAGGCTGTGGTGAGATAGAGAGGGCTCCTAGAGGGGTCTGGGGTGAGTTTGAGGGTAAGAGCCTGGGCCCCATTTATAAGGGCAGGGGTGGGGAGTGCGTGTCCAGGTATTGTGTCCCTGGTGTAGATTGCACAGCCTCCCCCTCGTTTGCCTACTTGGTCCTCCCGGTATAAGGTATAGCCTGGGAGGGAGACAAATGAGTCAGGGGTGGATTTGGACAGCCAGGTTTCAACCAGGGCTATGATGTCTGGTTGATGAGCCAAGGCCCAGCACTGTGGGCATCAAATTTCTTCAGCAGGCTGCATATGTTCATGGAGGCTACTTGAAGACCAGTGGGCTGGGTGGGTGGGTGGGTGGGAGGGGCAGGGCTAGGGTTGGGATGTATGTTCCCTGTTGGAGTAGAAGGAGAGAGTGCTCTGATCAGAGGAGGCAGATGGAGAGTTTCGCCCGGGAGGCGATAGAATGAGGAAGGGGTTTAGTTGCACAAAGGGTGGTGAGGGCAGCACAGGCAGAAGGCCTGAGTCATCAAGTGCAAAGGGAGCTGGGGGAGAAAGGTAATGTCTGGAAGGGGTGAGGTGGAGGAATATGGGATGTGGAGGAGGAGGGAGGGAGGAGCAGTGGTAAGGAGGAGGGAAGACAGGAGGTAGGTAGGAACACTGGAGTAGTGAGGCTGAGGGTTAATAGGACACTAGGGTTGGTGGAAGGCAAAGGAAGGAGGAGGAGAAGAGATGGGCCGGTGAGCAGGGATGCATATGCATAGTTGGAAAGGGTGGGGGAGCTGAAGTGAGGAAAGAATGGGGGTACTAGGATGATAGAGAGGAGATAGTAGCGAGAGGTCACCTCTGAGCCTAGTTGCTGCTATGGTGTAGTGGCAGTGCACGTGCCTGAGGTGCACAGAATACCAGGTTCAAGTCTTGACCAGGGTAGCAGGAAAGAGCCTGACCAGTGGCTGTAGCAGCAGGGAGTTGGGTTCAAGGTCTGCAGAAGCACTTAGATAACACTTTAGTTGTGTCAGAGGGTTAGTGCATTTTTAGAGTTTTGAAATCCTGCAGTAAAAATAGGCAGGTGTGCTAGCTGAGTAGTGAAACTGTGGACTTTGGAAGTAAGGGTGCAGGGTTCAAATCCTGCAAGGCAGCAAGAGAGAAGTGGTAAACTTATATTTTGGCAGGTGGGGGGGGTAAGAGACTAAAAGGCTTAGAAAGTAGGAATAAAATAGGTAGGCAATGTGGTCCAGAGGTAGAGCTGCTGACTCTGACTGCAAGGGTACTGGGTTTTATCACAGCTCAGGGACAGAGTGTAGAAAGGTTTACTTTTTAATTCAGAAAAGGAGGGAGTGAGGGAGGGTTAAGAGTATGAAAGTAGAGGAAGTTGTTGGCCTGGTTCATTGGCTTAGCGGATAGTCAGTAAATTTGGACAGAAAGGTACCAGGTTTGATGCTAGCAAGTGCTTAGAGATAGGCTGATGGAGGAGTGAGGAAAGTAGGTGGTAGAAAGATTCAAAGGGAACTGCAGTGACCTCTAGTGGGTCAGCTTTGAAATGGTAGCTAGGAGGGGTATAGAGTTGAAAGAGCAGCTAGAGTGGAGAGTGCATTGATCCCTAGTGGTTGGTGTCTATAACCTGCAAATGGGAAAGTGGACACTTAGTAAAAAGGAGGGTGGGTCACGTGACATGACATGTAACCTGCCAGCAGCAATATATGGAGCGCTGACCCTGGGTGGGAGGGTGGTTGGGGTGGGCGGGAAGTGCCTCACAACAGTCAGGCTGTAGTGCAGGACACTTTACCTCTTACAGGCTCTGGCAATCCCCGAATTCAGTCTCCGCTGCTGGGCTGAGTTCTGAGAAGAGGTGCAAAGTGCCCCATTCACCTAATGAAGCCTTGACCACAATGCTTGTTTTTGAATGATAGGGTAGATTTTCCTTTTATAAATGCTTTCAATCTGAAAGGATTTTGATTCAAATGTGTCAAGAGTTTGGATGGCCCTGCTGATTATAAACTTGAATGTGCTTCTGAAGGGGGTTGGTGACAGTGATTCCTTACATGTCAATCTGCCACAACTGTATACTCACATACAAAGCCTACAAAAAGCAAATATTTCTGAAAACATGCTGAACAGGTGAAGTATAGTTAAACAGTTAGCTTCAAATAGACAAAATAATTGCAACCCAAGTAAAATCACTGCAAACCGAGTAGAACAAAAGTACAATGTATTAAAAACTATTACATGACGTAATGAAAAGCTGATGTATGATTTGATACTTTTATCATGTGATTTTAAAATGTACTTACAGTGCTGATTAAGAACAGTAATCATTTTAACAAAATAAATATTTTTCTTACTAGACTTTTATTAGGCACCCTGGTTATCTGCTTATTTTTTTCTTGCACCAAAGCAAGTAGTTTAAACAGGCTTCATTATTTAACATCTAGAAACTGGCAAAGTATGTTGTTTCAGGATGTATTCAGTACAGACTAACTGTAAATTACTGAATAAAATCTAATTAGCACTGCATGACTTAGATGTCTTGATTTTTAGAAGATATGCTACATATTGATTAGTTTACAGTGCATTTCAAAAACACACATCTTTCTTCATATTAAAAGCACTTACAAGTGGCAATACATTTATATAACAATTTATGTGATCAGTACATGCTGCAGCAAACAATAAAATATTTATTAGGGGGCAGTGGGAATGTATAGTGAACCCCCGCAATTTTCCCGCAATTTTTGCAAGAAAATCCCCGCATTTTTGGGTAAAATGTTCCGCAATTTTCCAGTGGCCCTGGTGATTGGTAGAATTCAGTGCTAAGCTTATCAGGGCTGGGTACTTTGCTGCTGGTGAGTGCTGAGATCACACTCTTTATCTCAGCATGTAAAGGCCCAGCCTCCATCTCATGCACATTGTTCTCTAGGACCTGTGGGAGGTGTAGGCTCTGCAGGTACTTGCCGATGTCCTCCATGTGCACTGATGCTTTTGATGTGTAAATAAATCCATAGTGCTCTACAAATGTTCTGTTAATTTTTGGGGGGTCAGTTGTGACTGTGCCATCAGGTAACCTCATGTGCGGTATGGTGAATAGATTTTTTGCAAATTTTGAGTTGGTATTCCATGAGCTGCCTAGCTCTTCCCCCTGACTCCCAATTCTGCTGTCAAGTAAAGAATACCGTCAAGTCTGCTGGTGATTTAAGATGGTGTTTAACTCAAATTTTAGGCTTTTTAGCCTCTGTGGGACAGCCTTGGTGCACATTGCATTTGAACATCAGGCCTTTTCTGCCTCTCTCAGTTCTGCAGTGGGATCAGCTAGCTTCTGCTTCCTCTGTTTGTTGAGCTGTGTGTCAGCTGAAGATTCGACTGATTGGAAATGGCTTAAAGGTGCCCCACACCATATGCTCTGAAGTTTCCCCATCAGCGTTTATATCAAAATATGATTTAATCTGCAACTTAATCCAGTCCCTGCACTTATTGGATTAGGAGAAGGAAGGGATTTAGTCTCCATCTACTGGATTTCATTTCCACATGAGACATCTTGATGGTGAGGGATATCAGAGCATGATCTAAAATTAGAATTGGCTGAATGCCAGTTTCAAAGGCTTCATGGAACATGAAGGAGCTAGTGAGGAATTAGGCCAGCCTACTGCAAAAAACAAACCTATGGGAACAGAATATGCAATCAAAGGCAGTGGGGTGTGTGATCCACTAGGGCTCCACTAAGTTAAATTCCTGATGAAGTTGAGGCAGGACAACTCTGGTCTGCTTGTCTGATTGGTCTCCTCATTTTGGGGGGTTCTGTCCAAGACTGGCTCCCAAGATATGTTAAAGTAACCCACTGCAGTGAATGTGGCATCAGTTGACATCATATCTGCCAAGGCCTGGGCTAATGGACTTAGTACTGGAAGAAATTGGGGTTGTCCATGTTTGGGGCATAAACATTAACAATAAATATGGGGCAACTCTGGACTTTCCCACAGACCACTGCCCACCAGTCTTTACTGACTGCCACAGTGCAGTAAATGCTCAAAAATCTCCTCCCTGACCCAATCTTAAGCCATCTTATCGAACTCCTTTCACAGGAGATGCATCTCCTGCAGAAGGACTCTAATGCAGGGGGTAGATTTCTAGTATTTCAGGATTTTCTTCCTCTTTATTGAATGATTTACACCCAGGACATTACAAGATATAAATCTGAGGCCAGCTATTATCAGTGTGCTGGATGTAACTGGAGCATGTGGAGAGAATGGAAGAGCTTACCTTACCTAGAAGGATGAAGCCCCATTGCCCTGTGCCCAGGAGTCCAAGCTGGAGAATGTGGATGGGAAAAGACCAAGAGAGGGAGGGTTGTAGAGCAGAAGGGTAAGATGAGTGTGGAGCTTTCTGTAACAGTAGGGCATTGGTTAGACAGCTTAGTAACCAATTTTAGTCTATATATGGCCACTTCATATGTGGGAACTCTGAACAGTGGCAGTGAACAAACAGCAAACCACAGAATAAAAAATCATACTATGTAATAACAACATTAGATGATACCAGTTGCTTCACTAATGAGCTCAAGATGCTTCTAAGGGCAACAAACTTCAATGCCAATTCCTTTTCCCTCCACCTACAACAGATTTACTTGATCAGTGTTCCAGCCCTTTTGATGTAGTCATCCAGATCTGACAGGTGATGTAATGGTGTGGTTGGGTCTGGGTGTGAATCTCTCTGTATGGTTCACACTGCTGAGCCACCTTTCTCCATATCAAGTCATTGGTGCCTGGAGCAGTGTGTGCCATCCTTCATTCTACCCAGCTATATCCAAGGTAGGTGGAGATACGTACCAGGACATAATGTCACACACTTAATTGCTTATGACATTATGGCTAACACAGTACAGCACTGTACCAGTGAGCGAATGGTGCAGTACCGCAAATACTGCTGTACGTGATATTGTGCCATTCTCACTCTCCCAGGCAGAGGATAAGACCTCTGCTGGGAGTGGGTTCTGCTGACCAGCTGCTGTGGCTCAACGGACTGAGCCACAGCAGCAGGGAACTCAGGCAGTGCTTCTGGGACTGAGTTTGAGACCCAGAAACTTTTATTTTTTTTTTATACTTTGTGTGCTCCCCAACTTGAACCCCCCCCCCGAGTTGATAATCTATATTGGGGGACTCAGGGGTGCAGCCCCCCATAACAGGGGGGTGGAGCCTCCCACAGAAAAAAGAGATATGCCACATGGCAAGAATCATGTTGTGTTGGCAGCATGATTTTGCCATGCGGCATAATGTCCTGCGACATTATGACCCCGTGCCGTGGAGATATATGACCAGTTTTCCTTAAAATTCCCATACCTTGAAATACCAGCCACTCTGTGAGTACTCCACATTTAAGGAAAGGGAGAGTGTCAGTATGTCATGGAGAGTGGTGGGGAGAAGAGTGTGGTGGGGCCCAAACTAAGTCTGTCCTGCAGTCGGGGAACTAAAGGGGACCTTTCTTGAGGGGGGGAACTTGTCCGTGTTTAGGGCTCTTTCCATGCTACCTTCCAGGGTGAAGATGTACAATGCAGGAGAGGGGTGGAGCGTAACTGAGGGCAGGAATCTGAGCAGTGTTATACCAGTCATGCGCACAGCCTGCAGAGTCAGGCTGGGCTATAATTTTCAGTGGTGCAGCTTTCAACCAATACACAGTGTGTGTGTCTAGTCTTGGGGGGAGACTGAAAAGTTATGTTTTCACAAAGCTGGTTTAACCACCACTGTGGGTCTACCCCCCCCCCCACTCTCCAGAAACAAGATTACATCATCTCACTGATACTTCCCTTGCTAGAGCAGTTCTATGTACCAAGCTGTGGGGGACAAGTCATACATGCAGTTTGCTCCACTGCCTATCATGATGACAGTGGAAAAGCACTGAATGCCCCCTGCCAACTGTACCAACGTACCGCTGTGCAGTTACAGGATGCGGCTTGTTCATGGGATATTAAATGCAAGGAAAAGGGGTGAGATAAATTCTCCTGACCAGTCCTGCCTTCCATCTGTCTTTCTTTCTGTTCCTTACCCTTGAAGCTCGAGACTCAGGGAGCCCAGCCAGCAGTGTCTAAAGCTACTTAAAAGCCTGTCTCTCATCAACCTACAAAAGTACATCTTCTAGCAAACAGCAGAGGCTAGGTATGAAGGTTAATATTCTCCTACGCAGTAACCTCTCTTCTTGTGTCAGCATGGCTCAGTTGGTAGCACATCTGCCTCTAGAGCAGAAGGTCATGGGCTCTTATCCTACTTCAGGATTAGTCTCATGTCATAGAAGCGGGTACCCAGGTGCAGTACTAGAGGGAAGCTGCACTGTCGGGATGTGACATCCTTCAAATGAGATGTTAAGCCAAAGTTCCTTCTACCCATCTCTGGTACTGTCCTGGTGGAGTCCAGGTGGAAGTAAAAGAACCCAAGACACTTTTAGCAAGAGTAAGGCTATTTTATTTAAAATAATAGCAGAATAAATATAATTACAAACACGGAAAGTGCATTGATTCATGCAAAAATATGTTTCAATAGAAGTGGTAAAATAAAGTGAAACCCTTTTACGTAAAAAAAAATAAATAACATTGTAGAACAAATTAACTTAAATCTTCAATTCCTTAATACAATGATGGCAAAGAATAGACAGACCCCCCCCCCCCTTCTCTATGCAACATTCAAATTCTGTGTTTGAATAGTACTTGTACTCTCCTTTATGTGCTCCACAAACTAAAAGTTATACTGTGTCCATGGGCTCAAAATAGACCAAACCATCTCATTCTCTTCACCTCTTATAGCAGTGACAATACTAATGATACATTCTTTTGCTGTAAGACCCAAGCACACCGTGCTTGTCACATATAATATTTCAATATAGCAAAAATGACTTGCAGAGTCCCAATGTCATATTTTGCCCATGTTTCTGTATATATTCCAAACACCAGTTCTCAATATGTCAGGGTTACATATATAGGTTCTTTCCAGTCTCTGGCTATCAGATTCAAAAAAGTAACAATGTAGTCACACTCAAACAATAAAAGTTCTTGTATTTCTGGTATATTCATACAGGTACGTCTTGGACACATTCTATCCTCCATCTGCTGATGTTCATAATTATTTATTAATGCCCAGCCTTCAATGACTACTAAGCCATAAGACATCCCATGTACCTTGTGGTATTCGGTCATTTGTTAGCTGTGAAAAGACTATATCATTGGTATTAGCTGATTACTGTGGAAAACATAACTCTCTTAAGAAGACTGTCTCCATAATATTTCTACAGAGCCCTTTTCTAGTTACAGTTGTCATTTGGCCATAGGGAACTTTCCATTTTAGGAGTTTCTGAAAAATCTGTTTTGCATATTGTGGCATGATATTGCCCTATATCAAAATCCTTGCCTTAGATCATCTCCAAGGCTCAATGCCAGCTGTCATCCAATCTGTAATAACTATTTTCCACACTGTCTTCCCTAGTCTTAGAGCTAGACAAACATTACTGTAAATGAATATGCTGTAATGGAAGAAGACTAATATTTACTCCTCCCTTTTTTATTGTTGTATCTTTCACTTCCCGCTTTATCAGATTCAATTTCCCCACAATGCTTGAAAAAACATGCTGTGTGGTCTTGTCTCTAACTCTGGGTAGGAGGGAAAATAAAACTTAAATATAAACAAACTGGCACAAGCAAAGATTTTTTTGAGAAAAAAAAAAACTTTTCTTCTTTGAGATAATTTCCCCTTTTCAACATGCTGTAATTTTATTTGCTTTTTGCAAACACAAATTCCAGTTACATGCTACAATATCACCTCTTCTGAATTCTATCCTTGAAATTTTTATATTACCATCTGTAATGTTTATTTGCACCACTTTTCCTCCCACTAGTGTCTGAGTCATTCCTAGCATAATGCCTTTTCTTTTATTATTATTTGTTTTTGACCTTGATACCCAGGAGAACCAATTGAATCTCTCTGTTACTGTTTGTTCAGACATGGCTGATTCTATTGTTAATATAACATTGTCTGCATGTAACCCCTAGGTGGCACTATCCTATGGGCTACTACTGTCCCTGCCTGTATGACTATGCACAGGTTGAGGGGCCTGAGTTCTGTGAACAGGCACCTCCACCCAGAGAAATGGTATTGGGGTGGCTTAACTGCTCTGGTACCTCCCTCCGGGATGCTATAACCACCCACTAACCCTTCTAGTGGCCTAAACAGTAACATAATGGAACACTTACATTCACTAAATAGTAGTAATTCTATGCTCACACTCCTTTCACTTACCACCAGGGCTGGATCTGCTGCAATGGCCCTGAAGACCCCCTGGAAAATAAGATCAGTAATGCAGCAATGCAATATTAACACTGTAACCCAACTAACAATATGCACACCATGTTAACCATGAAAACAGACAATCAGATTTATTTAGGGGAAGTGAACAGGGGAGGAGTGTGAATCTAGCAAAATGATTAGCACTCTGATTTGATTCAGATTGGTTCAGCATGCATTGTAAGTCCCATCTGCATAGTTCCACAACCCTGGGTACCCAGTATCTCATACAGGCTAGCCTGAAGCATTGCCTAGGGTGGCCAGCATTGCAGCTGTTGTTGGAGCCCTTAGAAAAGAAAACAGTTAACATGCACTCAAACCAAATCTTTGTAATCCCAAACCAGATGGCTCACATCCATTACAATAAATCCAGAATGGAAAACAATTTGATGGTACACAATGACTGCAGCGGTTGTTGCAGGGAGCTACCCCAAAGTTACTCACACTACCCTAACCAGGATGCAGGACAGGTAAGATGAAGACCTTGTGGTGTTGATCTGGAAGGCCAGGGGAACCAGGGCCAACACGACTCACCTCCTGGTGGTCGCTACCTGTTCATTGGTGTTAAGCAGGGGGCTGAATCCCCAAGCTGATCTTTCGCAGAAATGGTCTCTGAATTTGGAGTAGAGGCTTAGACAGAGATAGCAGTGTCCAGGCAGAGTGGACAGTCTGGTCAATGTTTGTGATCTGCTGCTGGAAAAGCCTTCAGCTGGCATAACAAAGTTCAATGTGGGGAACCAAATTGTGACCCACGATACACATTCAGCACATTTAATCACTTATTTCTCTAAACCATAGTTTGGATACAGTCCAGTTAATAATCACAGCTTCACTGCACAAACCTTTTAATCCGAGGCTATTTCTATCATCAGGCAAGCTGATCGTTTCTGGAGCAACTCTTCAGTCCAACTCACAAGTTGCAATAATAAACTTCTTCTTCCTTCTGCTGCAGATCCAAGCTGGCAAGTGGAAAGGTCTGACTTCTGCAATGGGTAGATCAATAGCAGGAGAACATGGCAGGCAGGCCGCAGACTCTTCCCGCTGATTCCCCTATGCTCCTTCTGGGAGCAGCTGCTCAAAAGCTCAAGCTGTTCACTCTTCCATTTCCAACTCTAACTGATCCACTGCTTCAGGCAGTTCTGGCTATATATCCTGTGAAGTCCAAAAGATTTGGTTGATTCCCCATCCAGGTCAAGTGTACGTGCCAACAGTCACAACTACAAAAACTACAGAATTTCCTTCCCACAAGACCCCTGGGGACAGTCTCCATTTTAGGTCCGCAAGTGGTTTGATTGATCCAAATACTGGATGTCCAGAACCCAAAATGGTAGCTCCCATCCAAATGTTCAAGCTGCAATAAAAGCAGGTTAGACAAACTTCTCTATCTTTACTATAACAGCAATTGAAAAGCAAATAACCACATGTCCTAAGAGGGCTGCCTCTGCGCAAATAGCGACTGCAGAATGGAGCAGAATAACAGCCTGCCTGGCTGGTTGTGAGCCTTAAATTACTCAGACCCAGCCCAGACTAATTTCTAAGCATAGATTTCCTAAGCTCTTACAGAGACAGGCATGGAGACTCACTAGAGCACTCACACACACAAAACTACTGAAAACAGGATACCAGCCTGACAGTGGGCACTAGGGAGCCCAGGAAGACATTATAGTAAACTTCAGTTTGTAGGAGGGTTACATGTATATGCCAATACTTCAATCAGCTGTATCTCCATTCCAATTGATACAACCTTAATCCTATCATCCAAACCTAAATGTCTCAAAAGAAGATCAGTACCTAAGACATACAGTAATGGACTCATAGGGCATGCCTGCTTTATTCCCCTTCATACTGGAATGTCTTTACCCTGCCATCCATTCACATTAGCTATTAGTTTTGCTTTAGCATAAAACATCTGCACCCAGCTTACAAAGAACTTTGGAATTCCAAATGCTCTGAGGGTGCAAAATACATGTTCATGAGAGATATGATCAAATGCTTCTCCTGCTCCAAACAGAGCAAAACCATTTACAGAACCCATTTCCCCTTTCCTGAACACTCCCTTTAACAGTAATACATTGTCTTATATTCTTCTATTAGGTATGGAGCAGGTCTGATAAGGATTAATCAAACAGTCTGCTACTTCAGATAAATGGCTAGAATTTATTCCAATATCTTGAAATCTGTTTTCATTAGACTTAAAGGTCTCCAGTTCCCTAACTAAGACTTCTCACCCTTTTTATGTATCATTACAAAAATGGATTTTGTCATGGATTCTTAAAGAGATTTAATATCTAACAGAACATTAAACAGAATCATTAAACTGGGTACAAGCTCCGGGCTAAACGTTTTATAACTCTACACCTCTGCCATCTGTGTCTGGGGCTGTTCCATTCATCAGTGATTTAATAACCAATTCTACTTCCTTTTTTATTGGACTAGTCAGTTCCCATTTTTGTAATTATCTTTAAGTTGGGGTGGATTTAACTGTGAAAAACATTCAGTTTCTGGAGAAACTGCCACAGGTGTACCAAAAGTGCTAACACAAAACTTCCCCAGTGTTTGTCACAATCCAACAGGGTAGACTCTAATGCCCTGTTCACACTGATAAATTTTCTTTTCTAAAACTTCCAAAGATGTTACATGAATTACCGTGTCAGCATGTCCACACTGAAGATGAATCAGTGTTTTGATCCTGCTGCCAAGCGTGTCCGCACTCCAGGAGTGAATCAGGAGTGAAAACACCCATACCAAGAAATACACTACGGATTCCTGTCCACACTACTTAGATAAGTGTGTTTCTAACAGAACTGTGTTAAAAAGCAGGCTACAATCCTAATACTATCAGGGTTTGAACACGGTTTTCAAATACAGTTCTAAACCATTTTCAGTGTGGACACTCACCACGTTTAGGGGCTCCTGTAACTTTTTTGCCTGCATGTAACGTTACAGGACCCCTAGTTTGGACAGAGTCTAAGAGTCCCCCTTGTGTCCTGATGCTTTAAAAACCCTGCTTTCAATTGTATGCTTACAGTCTTTAAATTTATCAGAGGTTTTTTTTTCTTATTCTAAGTACCAATCTCATTTCTTGATGTAATGATCTTGCTCTATTGTACTGAATTGCACTCATTTCTTTTCATATTATGCCAATTTATGCACTATAGTCTATTTTTTTCTGTTTCAGTTTTAGAGATCAATTTCTTTAATTGTGACCAGAGACACAAATATTTTAAATAATCAATTTTCATTGTTTCCCCAATATTCTTGAAAGAAATTTGAAAAAGCCACATTGGTATCTTCCCACCAACACATAATAAAATCATAAACACATAATACTGAAATTCTAGCCACCCAACGTTCCCTCCATTTGATAATTGCAGTTTGATTATTTAGCAAGGAGCTTTTTAAATCCGATCCACCAGTTTTACAAAAAGGTGCTGTTCCCAATTTATTTTCACCTGAACATCTCTATGATCAGAGAAATCAAAATCAATAACTCTGGCAGTCTGTATGCCAACTTGTTGGGATACAAAACTAAAACCAGTACTGGCAGAGTAAATACTCTAAAAATAAGTACTACTCCCTGGGCTCCATTTTCCAAACCTCAAGAATGGCGCAAGCCCCTGACGTGACAATCGTTTGGTGCATGGGGCTTGTGGCATTCTTCTGGACAACAACTGGGATTTTCAACCCCGAGCACCAAATGCAGCAAGTTAGATCAGCTTTTCCCTAGACTAACTTGCAGAATTTGGGGGACTCTTTTCATGGGGTGTCTGCCAAATATTTGCCTCAAGCTGCAGTAACCTGAGGAAACTGGCACAACTGCACCTGACAATATAAAATTGGGTGCAGTTGCAGCAAAGTAATCTGGTGCAACTGCACCCAAAAATTGCTTTGAAGCAGGGCTTGATCGAAGCCCTATATCAGCCTTTTAAAATCAAGCCCCCACCTCGTGTTTAATTCTGTAAGAATCCTTAACACATTAGAATCGCAAAACAACTTGTCAGTTTTTAAATCTGTATCCGTGTGAGAGATGCGACAGTTAAAATCCCTTCCCCTTATCACTATTTAGGCGCTGTGTAGGTATGGATGTATTTCCTTAAATAGATCTACTCTTTGGGCCTTTGTCTGGAGAGCATAAACCATTATTAATCTTAATCTACTAGATTTGTACAATATACCCAACAATAAAGCCCTACCTGAATGGATTTCCACTACTCTAGTTGCCTTACAGTAAAATTTATTAAAAAGTATTTTTATTCCATCACAAGTATTATCTCTCATTGACCAGTAGGTGGCACCCTTTGAACATAACAAAGTTGCTTGAGACATTGCATGTGTAGTTTTTATGGCGGTGAGCAGAGCCTACAGACATTTTGCTATCTGTAGCTTGAAAATGGAGTTTCATGGAACTCATTTTTTGAACATTTCAGTTTATTCTTCCACATCTACAAATCACTATGACAACTAAAATAAATAATCCATTCTTTCTGTTTAGAATGTTGGAGACATAACTCCAAGCTGCTTATCTGATGCCCATTAAGAAACTGAAACAGCTTGTTAAATATTGTCTGACTATTAAACTGGAGATTTGTTTACCCCTTTGAAATGCAACAGCTTGCACATTTGAATAATTAGCATTGAAGAATGTTTTCCTACTTATTCAGTTGGGGATGAATATCTTTCAAGAGAGATTCGTATCTCATAAATGTTACACTTTCCCAGCAAATTTTGTAAAGATTTACACTGTTTTTAACCTCCAAGACCTATCTGATAAAATGCCAGGTTTTCTGTGAACTACAGTACCCATACTAAATACATATATTTCTTTTTGAAAGAAAAGGGCTGCAGCCTGCTTCCCAAACTTAACTGATAAGAGCTACTGAGATCACTTGTAGTAACAGAGTGTGTGTGTGTGTGTTTGTTTGTTTGTTTGTTTGGGGGAGGAGCGGAGAAACAGTCAAACTCTAGGCAAGGAACACATTGTCTAATAAATTAACTGCTGACAAATCATGAGTGATTTAGAAGCAAATGATCTGATACCTTTTGTTGGACCAACTTAGATGTGACAATAAAGACCTTATACCATTTATAAAATTCCTGATCAAACAACTGCTAATAGAAGACTGTTTTTTGTCATTTCATAGTATGATATACTGAGTGTGTATTTACTGAGTTGCTGGATCAGGGCCTTGATAAAATAATAATATTTACTTAACTCATTCAAGATTCCATCAGGTGGACAGAAAAAAAGTCTATGAGAATTTGTCTGAAAACTAACAACAATAAGATGAAAAATAGCATTTGTGTGTGTGTGTATGTATGCATGTATATAAACATATATATATATAGATATTTGTGTATATATATATATATATATATATATATATATATAAATGCCTCTGCAATAAATTTGTTTACAGGCATTACTAGTGTCTTTGAAAGAGGCCCAGATATTCAAACTGCACCAGGCTGTGGTGCAAGCTTGGGCGCAGCGCAGCATGGCTGCGCAGGGGTGTGGACTGGGCAATATTCAACGGAGCTGCACCATGGCTCAGCAGCTTTGAATATCACACCATGGCCACTCCTAGTGTGCATGGTACAGTGGCACTGCGGCAGTGCAAGTGGCCAGAGTGGAGCATGGGGATGCGCTAGCGCAAGTTCCATTGCACCATGCACAGAAACCGCAATATTCAAAACTTAACATGCAAATGGGGCCATAATGTATGCAAGGCACACATGGGGCCATTTGCATGTGTCTCTTGTTGCATGCAGGGTGCGCGATCCCCGACGACTTCATGCCTGGCACTTGCCAGGCAGCAGCTGTCAGGGGACTAACGCCCCTGCAGCCCGGATCGCAGGCATCTGTATACAAGACAGATAAATATTTCCTATATCCCTTGTGGTCCAGTGGACCGCTATCTGCCAGATCATGGGCATCTGTATACAAGACAGATAAATATTTCCTATATCCCTGGTGGTCCAGTGGACCGTTATCTGCCTGATCGCTGGCATTTGTAAAAAAACAATAATTGCAATATCCCTGGTGGTCTAGTGGTTCCCTTTCCCCACCTGCACACTGAGTCCCACCACCCTGCTCCCCGTCAACTGGCGGTAGCAGCATCACCAACCTGCCACCTCATCGCCACTGACTGACATTCTCACAGCGCCCATTGGTTCATAGTGAGCCAATGGTGTGCAGCCCTTGTCAAGATTATACATTCCAGATATGAATGAATCATTTACATATCTGGAATGTATAGAGTAGGTTGCACACCCATTGGCTCACGCCAGAACCAATGGGCATGCAGCCCTACTGAGGTGTCAGGCGGGCAGGGCAGCAGGTGGTGGGTGCTGCCGCCGCCGCTGACCGGGGAGCAGGGCAGTGGGGCTCAGTGTGTGGGTGGGGGACCACTACACCACCAGGGATATTGGAATTATTGTTTTTTACAAATGCCCGTGATCAGGCAGATAGTGGTCCACTGGACCACCAGGAATATAGAAAATATTTATCTGTCTTGTTTACAGATGCCCGCGATCGGGCAAATAGTGGTTCACTGGACCACCAGGGATGTTGGAATTCATGTTTTTTTTTTTACAAATGCCCACGATCGACATGAGGGCACCAGGTGCAGCTGGAACTCGGGTGGCCACCCACAGGTGGCAGCTGCTGTGTTGTGCCCTGCACTGCGGCAGCTCACCTGTGGGTGGCCATCAGTTGTTCCTTTTTTTTGGCATAACTTTGTGCTGGAGCAAGTAGGGGTTGTGCATGCATAGCTCTGCACATCCCGGGCTGAATATCAGGCTGTGCAGGGTATGCATGGTCACACCTCACCCCACCTGTGCTTGCATGCATCACTGATGCGCTCTGGTGCATCGGGATTTGTGCCGTGCACTTTTCCCTTTAGAATATCCGCCCCGGGGCACATCAGTGGGTTGTGCATGGCGCAACACTGTTGTGCCATGCGCAACCCTTTTGAATATCTGGGCCAGATTGTCTAACTTGTGAGTACTAATTTTGAGTATAGTTCATGAAATAATGAGCTTGATATTTGTTGTTTTATAGAGTCCCCCATCATGCCTTATGCATAGCATATAAATCCAAACTATTCCAGGGCCATCGTGACATTTAATATCAATACTGAGAAGCAAATTGGAGCCCTTTTCCTAATGAAAGGCTGATAATATAATAAATACAGAACAAAGTCATAAATAAAGAACCAGTGGCTTATGGAAAAATCTACAGGGATTTATACAGGGATTTGATTCTGCCTTTGTGGGGAAACACGGAAAATGAGGGCTTCTTACAGGGTAATGTTTATTTGGATCTAGGAGCACTGACTATTTCTTATCCTATATTTTGTATCCTGGATAGGACAGGGGAGATGCTACATCTCATTGTCACAGGGATCTTCATTTACACATTTTTGCACTGTATTTACTCAGGCTGTCTCAGATTAGATGTAATATCTTGTTTTCAGTGGGATCTTGTTTTCAGTGGGGTCATGATTTTACCATTTTTTTATAATGTATTCAGGCTACCAAGTCCAGGGCTCCTGTATTCAAAAGAGATACACAGCATATCCCGGTGAAAAAGGGAGATGTGCCACACAACTCTAACAATGCACAACAGCGCGATATTCAAACAAGGAAATGGGCCAGGGCACACACAAATGGTATGCAGTTCAAGTCGAGGGGGAAATCCCATGCATATGCCTTGCTGCAGCATATTTAGTGTGAATGTGCCCTTCACAGTTCAGAGCACCATGGCCCACAGTTAGGTCATGAATAGCTTGCCTAACTGGGCCACCCTCCCAGAAGCAGGCTGCAGATGTGCACCCTAGCAGCCCTGGTAGACTAGAGGTACCCCCTTTCCATCCCCAGTTTGGCAAACTCCATCCCTGAAGAGCTCCATAGTGTAGGGCCCCCCAGACCTGATTGCACCAGAGAAAACCATGGTCCATATCTATAGTCTAGAGGATTCCCAGACACTGCTCCTGTACACAGACAAACCCTCACTCCTCCATACCCAACCTGTTGCAAAGACTGGCACTGCCCTCCACACCCTGCCATGGCTAGCCACTGACTGCACTGAACCCGGGCTGGGGACCTGCACTCTGGAATGGCCCAACTGTCTGTACCATGCATTGGGGCACCATACCAGCTGTAGATCCACCAATGTATGCAGCTGTGTGTATGTCCCTGGCAAACTGAAGAGGGAATTTACATACCTCCAATACGTGTCTTGTCAATGCTGTATCTTCCTGCTGTCATACACCACTGCAAGTCCACTCTCCTCTGCTCCCCTGTGTAACATGCCACCCTCTGGACTTCTGAAGTATCTGGGGTGCCATGGGGTGCAGTACCCTGTAATGCCATTTACAGTATACACTTCAGGCTATAGATAGTTCATCCACAGGTCCCCAATTGTACAAACAATAGGAGATTGTCTGTAACAAACCTGTTTTAGGACCTGTGTGAGTGACTACAGCATTGGCCATCACCCACACTGAGCAGCGCAATGGCACCGGGATGATGGATCTGCATGCAAGTGCATGAGCAGTATGGCCACTGGGTGTTATCACCCACACACAGCTCATGCCTATGTATAACACATTCCAGCATCCTACTATGAGTGCTCTGCCACCCATCGATAGAGTGGTACAATCCCATTACAGAGCCAGTCGTTGCAATGGGATGGGCTGCAGGGGGAGGGAGGGGTATGTCTGTGCTCCGTTGAGGGTGAGCGGGGGCCATTACACTATGGACATGGACTATGGGTGTATTCAGGTGCAATTAGGAATGGCATTTGGGTTCCTACAATATGAAACCAATAGAGCCTGGACTCTTGGTATGATCGGGGCTGGTGGAACAGGGTTGGGGGGGTACCTCTATTCCACCAGAGACTTCAGGGCCTGTCCCACATGGGAGTGATTGGAGTTGGAGTTTTGGGGGATGAGAGCTCTTCCGGTGCATTCATCCCCATGCCAACATGCAAATGGGCTGGTAGTGAGCAAGCATAAGGCCCCTTTTCACCCTGCATGCTCAATTAGTTCATTTGCATTCCTGGGCTAAATACTGCCCATGGGGGTTGTGTTGCATGCCAGTATGAGCCCACACATTCCCCCTGGAAGGTATTCAGTCAGGGCCACCCTGGATGCACCTGACTTGGTGGCCACCTGCACTGCAACTTCTGTCCAGGGTCACATTTTCAACAGGAATGATGTAGCCCACCAGGATGAAGCGCAGTGTCTCAGGTTTACTGCATGACAAACTGGATTAACTCCCTTTGAAACTGCATTGTTTGCTGCAGTAACTCTGCTGCAGAATTCTGCAGTGTTGTGCTTCATCCTGGTGGGCTTCACTGTATGCACACCCTGTACCAGTGGCGCATTCTCTTCGAATGTTGTATAAGTGCTGACCAGCACACCCTCTTTGTGCAACACATCTTTCTGCTCGTGCATCAATCTGGCACTTAATATATTCCCCCAGATGTAAAATATTACTTTTAGTGAGTTCTGATTTTACACAATGCAGCATAATATTGTGTGGATGTACAGTCCTACTGAAAATAAGATGCCATTTCTTCTGTGAACTATCCAGACTAAATATATAGCAATCAGGAGGCATATTCTAGGAAAACACATTGTAAAAGTGCGTAAAAGGAAGACCGCATTGAAATTGCCCCTCCACAGATCTGCATTTTGCAAATTCATTAGAAATAATTGGTAAAAGCATCCCAAAAGCTCTACACAGCCATATCGGCTCTGACCAGAATTTATGCATCTAGTATCTTGTAAAAACATTATCCTACTTGAGTATGACATTATTGTAGATAGCACTGTTACCCTTTTCCCATAACTCTTAATACTATTAGCACTAATAGTAATGGTTTCTACAGATGACCGTTTTCTTTTGTGTTTGAAAAAGGACATTTTAACTTGTTTTTAGGTTAACTAATCTGAGATACAGTTTTCCAAATTTTTCTCTTTGCTGCTGATGATTCCAGTACAGTGTCTTCCTGATCGAATGACAACTTCCTGAAAGAGGAAGCCAAGGAGGATACCTCAGAATCCTCCTCTTCTGCCCATGTCACCCCACCGACTCCTAGTTGCAAGAGTTGACTACTTATTTTTAGTAGGAATTAAGGCAGATACCTTTGTAGTTTTGCCTTGTTACCGTTTCTTTACTTTTGAGCTCCTTTCACTTCCCTCTTTCTGGGTATTTTCTTTTTGCCAATTGTCTGACATTTTATCTCCTCTTTTGGGGGAGAGGGAGGCATATCCCAGGTCTCAGTAACATCTGCTGCGGTATTAGCTGTTATACCTGGAGGTTCTGCCCTTTCTGAATCTACCTTGTCATCAGACATTGCCTGAGTAGGTGCCCCTGGCTAGTTTATCTGTCATGGCTGGATCTATATCATTTTCCCTTTGTGACACAGCTGAGTCAGTAGAGGTCAAGTCAGGTGTTCCCCTTTTTTCTTTGCTTAATGCCTCCATACAAAGTTCAGAGGCTTGTGTTGCCCCCTGTTGCTGGGTTCTGGTGTTCATTATTTCATGGGGGGGGCCATCTTTCCAATTATGTGAGGCCCAAGGGCAACATACATATGAATGTCCTTTACCTTCACACAAATTGCATTTTAAACAAATTTGTACAAGCCTGAGCTAAATGGCCGTACTCCAAACAGTAATTACATCTTGAGGTGTCACAGGCATTGCTGAGATGTAATCTGGATCCACATTTATGGCAAGACTTCATCTGACCTTGGTAAAACAATATGCCCCAATCTCTGACAAAAAAACAACAACAACTGCTCTGTAAATGAATTATGCAATTGTTGGACATAAACAACTTCATTTTAATTCTCCAGTCCCCAGTCTAAATTTATTCATTGTCAATAACAGCTGTACGATTTTCTAAGACTTCACACCTTTCTTTAAGCAAGAATAAAATATCAGAAATGTTCACTCCTTCAGTTTTGAATGAAGCAGTTATTATCCTGATGGTAGGTTTTGCCAAAGGGATCACAAGGAAAAGATATCAATAAAGGTGTATCCTTCAGGGTGTGATATTTGGCCTAAAATCGATCCTGTCCTGTGATGGTCTTAACACTAATATCATAATTAGATGCCCCTGTGTGGATCAGAGCAAAAAAATTTCTGATGCGAAGAACTGTGTTTAGTCTTTTAACAAAGTTCTGGCAATGTAGACCCCATCAGGTAGATTTTTATACCAACTTTATACGGCAACCTAACTGTTTTTTTTTTTTTCTGGTGCTGGTTCTCCTCAGTTCTGGAACAAGTCTGGTAATGTAAACAAAGATTTGAGGAATTCTCTTTTTGCAGGGTCCTGCATGTCTTTAAGAGCAAGACCAGCTCTCGGGTGGATATCATGAGGTTTATTTAGAAAGTCTCTAGACGTTCCCTGCATAGGGGAGGTTAATGGGAGCTGCTTCTGTGCCAGAGTTTCCAGACTCAAGTTACTGATATGTTCATTACTGTCTGCATTTTCTACTGTGTCTTTCCCCTTATAAATCACAGCATCCTGGCCACCGTTTTTTGTTTCTGTCCCCTCATTTGAATCAGTAGGTGTGTTTTCAGCTTGCATTGCAGCTTGTTCCCGTTCATTCTCAGCTCCCTCTGTTTCTGCTATGAGCTCATTTTCCATATATATATATATATATATATATATATATATATATATATATATATATATATATATATCAGGAACAGTGCTGTTATACTTTATAATTACTGGGTCAGAAACCCAAGTGTCTGAGCCATTTTTCAACCACCCTGCTTGCCTTAAGGCTCATTCTGAGGATCAGGGCCCCATTTCACTGTTTATGTGCACTGAAGTGAAATCACTATTTTTTTGCTGCCTATCTTCATTTGTAACATTTTCCCCAGCATCTGATACAATTTGAGCCTTGCGAGTAAGCGTTTTTGCAAAACTTTCCCCCACCTATCTCTGTATTCTGAGAGTCTTGCTGGCATTCTTTGATGTTCCTGCCATTGCCATCGTAGCTGTCTCTGACAGAGCTGCACCTGTAAATGGTTTCACCGATTCTCTCTCAGCCATTCGGGCTCGATAAGTGCCAAGGAGGTGCTCCCATTCCAGAATGTATCGAGCTTCCTCCTTGGCCGTCATTTGCAGCAGTTTTTGTTTTTTCTCCTGAAGGGCAGATTTTAAAGCTGTTTTGCCCTATGGACCATTCAGTCTAGCATCTGTTCTCCTCATCTGCAGGTCTATCTGGCTTCATGTCTAACATGGCTGTCTCTGCTATTTCATCCACAGCTGCCTCTGCCATTGAAATCCCCATGAGCTTTTCAAATTCTAGTAACTCAGAATCAGGAACCTCCATAGTAGCTGTGATGGGGGAGACGTCAAATCCCCTGTCCCCTCTCCTGCTTCTCATCCTGCACCCTGCGTGTTAGTCATTTTGACAAATTGCCAAAATGACCAGAGAGTCCCCCAGCTGCAAGAGCAAGGGAGTTTCCCCTGTGTCCTGGCCAACATTCTTTTCCCATAAAATCATTTCATGCAATTGTCCAAGGCTGTTTGGGGGTGTTGTTGTGTGAAACAGCTGTAACTACACATTTAGTCACTTCAGTACCAGTCTCTCATTGCTTGTAAAGTGCTTTGAGATACAATGTCTATGAAACATGCTTCTCCTTCTCCTTCTTCTTCTTCTGCAGGCATGGAATAAAGGTGGCTCATGACTGTTGTGACCTGTCTTGGTGTTGGATGAATGGGTAAATGGCTGCAGCTGCAACCACAGGACATATGGTTAGGACCTTGCAACAGTCTTGCATGCCAGGAAAAAAACTGGATCTGTAGTTTAAAATTACATTATGTATATTTAAACTAGCCTTTTCTGAAGAAACCCTGCTTGACCACCTTCCAAGTGTTATCCCTCACCAAAGAGCATTCCTTTCTTACAATGCCCTCTCCACAAATTTCCCTAAACAGTAGTTTAAGTTTCCCTACCCTACCTACATGCAGATGCTTGTCAGGCAACTCTGCGTGGGGAAAACTGGAAGAAAAAAGAATCGGCAGGACAAAATTCAATGACAGACATAATTACCCTCAAGAGTTTTTACATACATAATCAGAAGTTGCCTTTAAACTAGTAGAGTTGGGGGGCGGGGTAAGAAAAATGTACAAGAATGCTCTGGCATCTTCTAACCTCCCAGTAAACAAAATCAGAATGAGAAAGGCACACAAACCCAATGAAGGAAAAAACATCAGTTGTTACATGGCTAATGCAAGAAGTTTGCAAAACAAAATGGAGGAATTGAGATCGACATTACACACATTGGACAAAAAAATAGACATGGTTTTTATCATCAAAACATGGTGGACAGAAGATGATATATGGGGTAGAGATATGGAAGGGTATCAATTATATAGTCTAGATATAAAAAACAGGAAAGGGGGAGTAGCTGCATATATTTTCTAACAATATCAATTCAGTAAATATATCAGATAAAATATAAAAAGGTAACTCAAGCACTGAGAACATCTGGCTGCAAACTAATGATGCTTTAAACCAGAATACCATCCTAGGTTTGCGCTACTGTCCTCCTGGCACCTGCTTAGAAATATCAGAACAAATCAATCAAGAATTGGAAATAGTCTGTGAATTAGGTCTTGTTGTGTTTTTAGGACACTATGCAGATATTAATTGGTCTGAAAAAACTGCAGCTAGTCAAGCAGGAATTAACTTATTGACTTTATCCCAGATACTAGCAGTAAACCTGCATGTTAAATGTCCAATAAGAAATACTAATATTTTAGACATTATCTTAACCACCAATAACATTAAGATCTTTAGTTGTGATATAGATGCACCCCTAAGCAACAGCGACCATTGTAGCATCTGCTTCAGCTTTAAAGGGGAATACTCTGTCATTAAGGGATGTAGAACAATTTATAATTTCCATAATGTAAAGAAAGAGAATATACAACATCATCTTGCTACTATTCCGTGGAACGATACGTTATTAGGTAAATCAACTAATGAAATGTGGGAACTAATTAAAAATGAAATACAAAATGTATGTAATACCCATATAACAAAGACAAACAAATATGATAATAAGGGAATAAAACATCAATGGTTAACTAATAAAATTAAAAAGATGTTGAAAAATAAAGTTATATAGTGACTACTTAAATCTAAAAATGAATGTAAATTGGTATAAGTTCAAACAGTGTCAAAAAAATGTAAATACAGTACAAAAAAAGCTAAAGCTAAGATGGAAGAGAAATTTGCCAATACAGCTAACAAGAGTAATGTAAAACAACTCTACAGCTATATTAATTCTTTGAGAGGAAGTAATATTTGGGATATCATCCCTTACTTATGAAGAGAGACAGTTAGAAGACCCGCCTAAAACTGCAACAGTATTCAGTAATTATTTTGGTTCTGTTTTTTCCAAAACACATAGGGCTGGATATTCAAAAGGGTTGCGCCATGCGCACTAGGGTTGCGCCTACGCAAGTCCGAAATTGCGCCATTCTTCGATATTCAGCAGGAGGCAGTTGCGCCCCCCCAAGTCATGCTGAGCAACAGCGCAATGCTAATGAAGGCATGCTCAACCGAAGGGGGAGGAACCATGCATAAACTGCACAGCCCGATATTCAGCCGGCCATGCAGAGTTGTGCAGGCGCACCCCTACCTGCACCTGCACAACTCTGAAGGCCCCAAAAAGGAGTAAGTCGAGGGGCCACCCCACAGGTGAGCTGCCGCATTGCAGGCGCAACACAGCAGCTGCCACCTGTGGGTGGCCACTGTTCCTGTGCCCCCGCAGCCCGATCACGGGGCATAATGGTAACCCCCTTGGCCCGATCGCGGGCAGACACTTCCCACCCCCAGTAGCCTGATCGCAGGCAGACACACTTACCGACCGGGCCTGATCATGACGAACGGGAGTTCACCCCTCTTCCAAAGACATCTCTTGGTGGTCCAGTGGACAGCCCGATCGCAGGCATAGCAGTTTCAAATCACCTTCAAGTCTGGTTTCTTTCTCAGACCAGGCCTCACTACTCCACTGCTGGAGCCCCACTCGCGCCCGCCAGCCAGCGGCGTAAAGACCACCGCTGCCGCCCCGCCTTTCACCGACAGCCGGTAGCTGCAGGCCGCCGGCCACCAGAGCTGAGCCAATGGGCATGCAGTCTATACGCGGCAAGCAGTCTAGATATGTGAATGAATTCATTCACATGTCTGACTGCTTAGTACAGTATGGGCTGCATTCCATTGGCTCTTTCTCTGAACCACGGGCATGCAGCCCTACCGAGCTGTCAGTCAGCGCGGCGGGTGGTAGGCGGGTGGGTGCTGCTGCCTGCCGCTGACGGGGGAGGGGTGGTGGGCTCTATGGGTGGGTGGGTGGGGGACCACTAGATCACCAGGGAAATTGGACTTTGGGGGTGGGTTTGACCTTATGCCCGCAATCGGGCACGGTCCACTGGACCACCAGGGATATTGGTCTTGGGGTTGAACTCCATTCTGCCCGCGATCGGGCCAGTCATGGGGGTTCATTTATGTTCTGCCCACAATCGGGCCAGTCGGGGGTTCATTTACGTTCTGCCCGCGATCGGGCCAGTGGGGGAAGGTGTTCTGCCCGCGATCGGGCTAGTCGGGGGTGGGGAGTGTGTTCTGCCCACGATCAGGCTACTGGGGTTGGTGGGTGAGTTCTTCCTGTGATCGGGCTATGTGGGGGGGATTTACTTCATGCCCGCGATCGGGCTGAAGGGGGCGTCGGTCCCCGACAGCTGCTGCCCGGCAGGGCGCCAGGCACAAGTCGTCAGGGATCGGTGCACCTGCATGCTAATGGCATGCAAATGGGGCCGTAATTAGATGCAAATGGCCCCCCTGTGCGCCTTGCATAAATTATGGCCCCATTTGCATGTCACCTTTTGAATATGGGAAATTTGCGCATGGCGCAATGGAACTAGCACCACCGCATCTGAATGCTCCACTCTGACCACTTCGATGTGGCGCAAGTTCCACCGCGCTTATGCACAGTGGTTGGAGCTGGGGGCATATTCAAAGGAGTTGTTCAATAGCGCAACTCCATTGAATATCGCCCTGGCCACACCCCTGCGCAACTTATTTGAGAGGTGCAAGGGCTTGCGCCACAGAATTGCGCAGTTTGAATATCCAGCCCATAGAGTATGGAAACTGTACTCCAGTTGGACATCCACTACATATTGAGATAACCCCTGAAATTGTGATTAGTAAGATTAAAGCAATAAAGAATACTACATCTGCTGGACCGGATGAAATCTCAGCAAAAATGCTTAAATTATTAGCTCCGGAAATAGCTACACCTCTGGCTAAACTATATGAGAAATCACTTTCAGAGCAAACAGTACCACTTGAATGGTTAAATGCAATCGTCACACCTATCCACAAGAAAGGAAATAAGTGAGCAACTTATCCATCTTAAATACTACCTAAGTCTGCAAGACTGGCTACCCATTTACAAGGCGATGGATGTTAACGTGGCTCTTGACTACTTCATCACCACCTTCAATGTGGCCTGTGACTACTTTGCTCCATTCAAAAAATGTAAGGCCAAGGCTCTCTTTAACCCATGGCTCACTGTGGAGCTCCTTGCTCAGCTAAAATCAAGGGACCACCTTTGGGCACTGGCAAAAGCTACTGGCAGGCAATCCGACATACAAAAATACAAGAATGCCCAAAACAGCTGCACAAAATCTATCTGGCTAATGGAAAGTATATATTACAGGGATGCTCTCACCAATACCTGGGGAAATGGGAGAGCTTTCTGGGACAATATTAAAGAAGTAACAGGGAAGAAACCAAAAACCTCCCTTTCTATGCTAAACATTGATGGAACCACTACTCTAGACCCTATGGTCATTGCCAATACCTTCAATGCCACCTTCACGACCTCAGTTCCATTCTTCCGCCTGACATTTCTGTAATAAATGACTCTCCCTTAACCATAAACCCCACCACCCTGTCTAAACACCCTCTTTTCTACTTCAAAGAGGTCAAATTGAATGAAACCCGCAATTACATTACCAAACCAATCCAAGTCCAGAACTAGTAGTGACTCCTTGGACCTTAAGCTGCTGTCTCTCACCCTTGAAGAGGTACTACGTCCATTTACCAGAATTCTTAACCTCTCCCTTAGCCACAGTCAGTTCCCTGACAAATGGAAATCTGCCACTGCTACCCCAGTCCATAAAAAGTGGTGACAAGAACAATCATAAGAACTATCGGCCGATCTCCATTTTGTCCCCACTCTCTAAGGCCCTCGAGCATATAGTTGCAGGCCAGCTCACTGACTACATGGACAAATATAATATTCTGTGTGCACAGCAACACGGTTTCAGAAAAGGTCACAGCACCACCTCTGCCTTCCTGGAGTTCACTGGAGCACTGCACAGCACTCTGGACAGTGGCCACCTAACTGGGGCAGTCTTTATCGACTTGACCAAGGTGTTTGATACTGTCCACCATCGGCTGCTAATAGACCAGCTGCTGAACACTGGGCTGTCTCATGACTATACAGCGTGGTTTAAAAGCCACCTTGAAAATCGTTCGCAAAGAGTAAAAATTGCTGACGTACTCTCTGATACTCAACTAGTTCATTTGGGTGTCCCCCAGGGATCCATACTGGATCCACTTCTTTTTAGACTTTTTTTTAATTCCCTTCCACAATCCTGCTCGAAACAAATCATTCTGTATGTTGATGATGCAGTTGTTCTCTCTTCACACAAAGACCCTACACCACTACAACTCAATGTACAACATGGTTTCACCTCTGTTGAGAATTAGTTTACTAATCATAAACTTGTCCTTAATCACAAAAAACAAAGTCTATGCTTTTTAGCAGCTCTCATAGCCAGCACAGGCTGCACCCCCTGACTATCTCCACCAGCCAGGGGAATACCCTTGGACAGGTCCAATCTTTCAAATACCTAGGGATCTTGCTTGACTTCAACCTATCCTAAGGGGCCCTCATTGACAGCGTAGCAAAAGCTGCTAATATGCGACTAGGCTTATTGTTCAAGCACATTCATCATCTCACCCTGGAAGCCTTGAAGATCACTGTCCAGAGTTCCATGATCTTCATCATTGATTACGGCCTAATCATTTATGGCTCAGCCACAGCAACTACCCTCAGACGCATATCAACATCCCTCAACAAGGCCTGTCGGCTTATCACTGGAGCCCACCATCTCACTCATACCTGTGATCTTTACACTCAATCTGGATGGCTCCAACTTTCCAATTGTATTATGTATCTGACCTGCACCATGGTGAAAAAAATTATCCTGGGCCTCGCACCTCCTGGTGTAAAAGCTCTACTGTGCCCTAGCACTAATCCGTGAAGCTCCAGGAGATCCAAATCACAGCTCTTGCAAGTTCCCCACTGTCGCACTACCCAGGGTCAATGATCTTTCACCCATAGGGCTCCCTCATGGCTGAATGGACTCAGCACTACCATCTCCAATGCTCCCAAACTTGGCATGTTTAAAACCAGGCTCTGACTCCATCTTACTGCCTCCAGCTCCCATGATTGCCTAACCTAATCAGAAATACTTGCCACCACCAGCAGCCTTGCCTTGCCACCCACCTCATAGCACTTATCTCCTATTTTACCTCTGCTCCCACAACCCCTCCCCTTCCCACCTACCCCCTCCCCCTCTCTCCAGCATTTCTCCCTGTGGTGTCGGACAATGCCTCTGGCTGCTACTAATCCCATCTTGCCATCCTGTTCCTCCTCCATTGTTCTTTACCCCTCTCCTAGTTGATGCTGCTCCGGGCCATTCTATGTACTGAGCTCTCTAATGTGTTGCCTCCTCCCCTAATTAATAACTGTATAATGTACTGTTAACCTGCAATGTTGTTATTTCTGTTGTATCCCCTGTATTGTACTTCAACTGACATGGAACCTTTGTAAAAGAGCCTTGGCTCAAAGGTATTTGTAATCCTAGACCCAAATAAATAAAAATAAAAAAAAACAGATTGCACCAATTACAGACCAATTAGTTTAACCACTGTAATTGATAAAATCTTGGAATCAATTCTTAAAGATAACTTATACAACCATATAAAAGATAGGGGTCTCCTGGATCAAACTCAGCACAGCTTCACACAAGGAAGATCATGCATCAGTAATTTCTGAAAAACATTTCCTGCACACTGGATCAAGGCACCCAGTTGATTGTATCTTTCTAGGTCTAGCCAAAGCATTTGATAAGGTTCCACATAGCAAGATAATTATAACTATGATAGAGCGTAAGATGGATCATAGACTGATTGGGTGGGTTCAGTCCTGGCTTGCGGGCAGGAAACAATGTGTTAGTATTAATGGATATAAATCATCTATAATTAAAGTGATGAGTGGAGTTCCACAAGAATCAGTATTGGGACCACTCTTATTTCAATTATTAAGGCCCTGTTCACACTAGGGACCATTTATAAAACGTTACTAAAAACATTTGATAAATCGATCCATAGCATGATTGTTGGAGCGTTCACACTAAGTTCAGACAACCGTGCCAGGCGGAAGGGGTTCCCAGGCATGACTGCGGCACCAGCTCAAAGCATTTTGGGTTCTGGTTGGTGCCGCAGTGCATGACGGGATGCCCATGAACGCACACCAAAACCGATCGGGACATAAATATATGGGCAGAATCAGGGATTCTTCCACTGCACAGCGGTGCCTGTAATGTATCATTTGTTTTATTCTGTGGCTGATGAAATGGATTTTTTCACTGGAGGGATTGCCTTAACTCATGTTACAGTATGGTTTGTGTACACACTGCTGTTAACACAGATTAAGGCAACCATGTTTAGCTAAACTCTTGCTGAAGACCACGTCTTAACAGGGTTTTAGCATGGTTTTAGAAAATGATTGTAACGCGGTTTTAACCGTGATGCAGTGTGAACGCAAACCATGTTCCAGGACCTTAAAATGGTTTAAGGCAGTTAAACCATTTTAAGCTTCCTAGTGTGAACAGGGCCTTATATCCAAACTTGGATCTGGAACCGGTGTATGGATCAGCAACTACGCTGATGATACCAAACTTCCATAAGTTGTTACATCTAAATCTGACTAGGCTAGACTTCAAACGGCTCTAAACATGACAGTAGACTGCACCAACAAAATGGGCATGTGCTTCAATTCAGAAAGATGCTGTGTGATGCATTTTGGTAAACACAACACTGAAGCTAAATATCTCCTGAATACAATTCCTCTTAAAAAAGCTACAGAAGAAAAAGACCTAGGAGTTACCATATCTAATAAGCTGACACATAAGAAACATTGTCAAACACAGACTGTTAAAGCAAACAGAGTCCTCTGGACAATTAGAAGAAACTTCAAAAGTAGGGAAGTGAAAGTAATCATGCCTCTATATAAAATCTACATAAGACTGCTACTTGACTATGGTAGCCCATTATGGGGACCACTTAAGGGAAACAAAAAAAATATAATTAAAAAGGTACAGAGAAAAACAACCAAATTAATTTATGATTGCAACGATTTGAGTTATGAAAATAGGCTGAAAAAGCTAAATTTAATGCCGCTTTATATGAGAAGAATAAGGGGAGATATGATGCTGTGTTATAGTCTTTTGCAAGACCCTATTCTATTCTCAGAATTCAATTTAAGTTTTAAAACTCATGATAAAGGCACTAGGGGACATGTCATGCAATTAAAGCACAACAGATTTTACATGGAAAAAAGGAGAGCCTGTTTTACTCAAAGGGTGGTTAACCCCAGGAACCCATTACCATCACATGTTGTCTCCAGTAAGAGTAAACAAGGGTTTAAATCCCAACTTGACCAAAATGCACAGTACTTAACCTACTACAGATAAAAATAAAGGAGCACATATGGTCCCAAATCCTTTTTGGCTCCTCAGACCTTAGTATGAACCTTAGTATATTTGCTTTGATGACTCTGAGTCAGTGTCCTAAAGACGTACCTGATGTGCTGGCCTTACTGCTCATCAGTGCTCAGCACCTCCAGCACCACTGGACAGATGTTGCTCCAGGAGGAGCCGTCCAAGTTCGTCAATTGTGGAACTCACTACTGTGTCTCACTTGGGCCTCAACAATATCACGTCCTAGGGGGAGGGGAGGGGAGGGTGGCAGGCACCAGCTCTGCTTCCATGTCTTTAACAGAGACATCATTTAATGTATCTGCTGAGCCTTCCTGGTTGGTGGTTCCTGGGGTGTTTTGCGTGGGTGTTCCAATGCTTGAGATGGGGAGCTGGATTCTGCGCTTAATTTGCACTGTTCCTGACGGTTGGTGTGAGTGTCCTGTGAAGGAGGTACAAACTGTCTTCTTGTCCAGTCCCTTTCTCAGTAGCTCTGCCACTTTGGTTTTACTGGCTGCCAGGCATCTCTGGGGACATTGCCCCATGGTTGCTGCCGACCTCTCGCTGCCTGCTAATAATCACTGGTCTCAGATGGGGGAGGGGTTTGATCCCTGAAGTCAATTTGGTTGCTAAGTCCTGGTTCCTAGGGGCATACTCTTAGGGTCCCCTTTGTCCTAGACATTTGGAGGTGATGAATGCCACTACTTCACAAGGGGTTGAAATAAGGTCTATTTCTCTCCATGCTGCAACTGCAATGTGGCAGGGAATCTTATTGTGTACAGTAATCCAAATTGGGAGAGGCCCCTTTTAACCTCCTGGTATGCTCTTTTGCAGTCCGACAGGTCTTTTGAGAAGTCCTGAAAAATGTAGATGTGGCATGTGGTGCCTGTTTCACTGCAAAGGACCATTTTCCCTGGAAAGCTTCAGGATTTGCTGTTTTATAATGGCACAGAGGAAGTACGCCAGGATTGGTCATGGCAGCACTACCTTCTTAGGCAAAGAGGCAAAGAATCAGTGGGCCTTCCCCACCTCAATTGATTAGTCTCAGAAAAATATGAAGTTGTGGAAGAGCAGTCTGTAGAAAATAGTAATTTCCCTCAGCTCCCGAAGGGAACCCGACTAGCTGTAAGTTATTGCTGTGGCCATGGTTTTCCATGTTTTCCAAGCATGATCTTGCCCCACATCAACTGCATCTGGTGCTTGAGCTCAACTGTTCTGTCTTTCTGTACAGCTGTGTGGATGTTCAGTCTGCTAAAAAAATGTAATCAGTAGCCCTTGTGTTCTACAGCTGTCATGGCTGATCATTTGCAGGCTTAGTTATGACTGAGCATTAACCATGGCACCACTTGCACCAACCAAGGTAAGTGTTAAATAGCACAACCCTACATTTGCTCTTTGTCCTGAGACACAGGTAGTTTGGGCAGAAACTGTCTGCCTAGACATTTGTCACCAAACTATATGTATGGCCGCTGCAGCCAGATGAGCTAAACTGGAGACAAGGGAGGAGAAAGGTTGCAAACAGGAGCCTCAACAAGCACAAGAGGAGGCTCTTCAGTGTTCAGCTGAGTGGGGAGATGCAGTCATCAACAGGATTTCCTGCATGGGCTCTTGTTTGAAAGCACAGCTGACTTTGCACAGAACAGTAAGCAGAGCAGTATGTTACATGGCAAATTACTTGAACTAGGCTATCAAAGAGCTTGATTTTTGGTATAATGGTGTAACTCTTCAAGAGTACAAACACAAAGACAGGGTACCATGTGGACTCAAGGTTTACATGGCTCCCTCATTAGGACAATTTGATGAAGAGTTAATGGAAAGTTGGGTGGATACCCCCAGTAAATATTTTATGACTTTAGTTGAAATTCTAACTGAGCAGGACAGGTGTCAGTATCAGACAAAAAAAAACAATTACCGAGATACTGCAAGACGTTAATGCTGAAAGTCCAGGATCAGAAGTAAAAGATTTTCTGAAAACACTAAAAGGAAAGACAAATAAATATGAAAAGGAAATAGAAACAAGGAAGAGAACCAAATTAAACAGAGAGCATAAAGACTACAAGTTTGGAAACATGTTTTCATGGCCTGATAGGCCAATAAGATCGAAAAGTATTGGAAAGTTTAATAACAGAGGATGCTCAAGGAATATGAAATGGCAAAATTAACCGAGTGCAAGGCCACCGTAAGAACTGCAGTCTGAAGCAGGAGGGCAACAGAGACAGTTTTTGTTTTGTTTTTTAGCCCAGATCTACAAGAACAGCAGCGACCAAAAGGAAAACAAAAACAAGGAGGAGAAACATAGAAACATAGAAGATGTCGGTAGATATGGATCTCTTGGCCCATCCAGTCTGCCTTATTTTTCTCTACCTACAGCTGTACTGCAGACCCTACTAAGTCTTCAAACTTTACCACCCCCTCCTTTCTTCTAGGGTCCCCTTGTATCTATCCCATGCATTCTTGAATCCTCTAACCATTTTAGCCTCCACTACCTCTGCGAGGAGGCTGTTCCTTATGTCCACCACCCTCTCTGTGAAGAAGTACTTCCCTATATTTCCTTTGAACCTCCCCCCTTCTACCTTCATAGTGTGACCCCTTGTCCTTGAGCATTTTTTTCTTTGGAAAATGCTGCCTTCCTGTACCCAGTTTTTACCTGTAAGGTATTTGTAAGTTTCTATCATATCCCCATTTCTTCAGGGAGTACAAACTGAGCTCCTTAAACCTTTCTTCGTAGGACTTTTGATGCAGTCCCTGCACCATTTTGGTTGCCTTCCTTTGTACCATCTCCACACTATGTCCTTTCAGAGATGGGTCCTCCAGAACTGAATACAGTACTCAAGATGTGGTCTTACCAGAGACCTATACAGGGCTATCACTGCCTCCCTCATTCTGCTGGTGATTCCCTTACCTATGCAGCCCAGTATCCTATTTGCCTTCCCCACTGCCTTGTCACACTGTTTAGCTACCTTCATGTCATCAGAAATGATTACCCTGAGGTCCCTTTCCTGCCTTGTGACTGCTAACTCCACTTCTCACAGTTGGTATGTTGTCCCCAGGTTTCTGTACTCCAAGTGCATGATTTTGCACTTTTTTGCATTGAAACCTAGCTGCCAGTCCCATGACCATTCTTCCAGCTTTTTTAGACTGTCCCTCATTCTTTGAGCCCCCCTATGTGTCTACTTTGTAGCAAAGCTTCATGTCATTTGCAATCGGGCATATTTTCCCTTCCAATCATTCTGTGATGTTGCTAAAAAATATATTAAAGAGGACTGGATCTAGTACTGACCCTTGTGGAACCCCACTTGTCACCTTGCCTACTCCAGAGTGGGTGCTATTTACTACCACCCTCTGATTCCTATTTCCTAGCCAACTCTCTACCCATTTAACTATTTTAGTCCCTACTCCTAGGCTTCTCAAATTTTTTACCAGTCTTCTATGTTAAACAGTGTCAAAGGTCTATTTCCAGGTAGGTTATGTCCACAGCTCCTCCCTGATCCACTTCCTTGGTTGCCCAATCAAATAGCTCAATCAGATTAGTCTGGCAAGGCTTCCCCTCTTTGAAACCATGCTGCTTCAGATCCTGTAGATGACTGACAACAAAGTATTCCAAAATCCTTTCCTTCAGTAGTGATTCCATTACCATGCCTATCACTATCAGGCTGATGGGCCTGTAATTTCCTGCCTCCTTCCTGTTTCTACTTTTGTGACGTGTGACTACATCTGCCCTCCTCCAGTCCCTCTCTACCTCCCCTATTTCCAATGTCAGGTTGAACAGGGCTGCCAGAGGTGCAGAAGGAAGGACAAACACTGGGAATTATCATGTTGTAATATGGAAGAATCAATACAAGAAAAACATCTATCAGTTCTGAATATTTCTTTTAAAGAGGTTACTGAGACACAACAACTATATTATTCAAAGGGTTGTTCTTTGTTGCCACTCAAGATATAAATCAGTTCCAACTTCAAGTGGACATTTATAGACTTTAAGAATATTGGACTTCAAATATTTGTAAAAACAAAAAAATTAATTTTATATCTTCTGGCCAATAATGAAGGGACACTGTCCCCATGGCATGCAACACTAAGAAAGAATTGAATAAGAGTTTAAGCAGCCCTGAAATCAATTTCAGCTTTCTCATTCAACACATTGTAGCTCGAGAAGCAAACAGTGATGCAAAAAGGGACTTAATTACTGAAAATGTTAACTTGCTTTTGTCCTTATAGAATCAGTTTGATAATGGTAACCTAGCATTTGCTGGTGAAATATCAAATAAAATTGGGGGGCATGGTGCAAAGTTTAACAGAAGCAGTCTTAGGTCTAAAAGCACATTTTGCCCAAATACACCTAGATTTTATTTATTTATCAAGTCTAGGATTACAAATACCTTTGAGCCTTGGCTCTTTTACAAAGGTTCCACGTCAGAGAAATACAAATTATGGGGAACATCAAGACAGACATTACAACAACGTGGACATTGCAAACAGAGTACAGATTAATACAATTCAAGGGTAGCATTGTAACAAGGCAGCCAGCGGCATTTGTCAGAGAAAAAAGACAACAGATAAGAAGTGCCAGAGTCATAGGGAGAGGGAAGGGGGGGAGGAATGTAGGAAGGGTGGGGAGAGGATGAAAAATGCAGCATTGGGTATACCAAGATGTGAGGGTAGAATCCAGTGAGGAGGGAAGGGGGGGACCTCTAGAGTAAGAAGGGAAGTGGAGAAACAAGGTTAAGTTGGGCAGTCACAGGAGCTGTTGGTAGTGAGATAGTCCCAGAGCCTAGTTTTAAACATACCAACTGTTGGGGCAGAGGAGATGGTGGAGCTGAGGCCATTGAACCAGAGTGGTGCTCGATAAGCAAAAGAGCATTGTCCCTGTGAACTGTGACAGTGGGGAACTTTCAGTAGCTGTAGTGTGGATCTCCTAAGGCACCATTTGTTAATTTGGTGTTGTAACAGAGTTGAGACCCCAGAAGTTGCAAGGCCAAGGTAGATTTTTTTTCACCTGGAGCAGGTGAGAAACTTTATGCAGTTTGTTAGTTGGAGCCAGCCGGTCTGAGTGTACAGATCACATGTGTGGGTGAGACAGTGAGCACCAGTGATGAGCTGACATGACTTATTTAAGGCAGTTGAGAGGCATCTAAGGGTTGCGGTTGTGGCCGAGCTATAAATGATGAGACCATAGTCTATTACAGAGATCACAGAGCTCCCTTCAACCTTCAAATCTTCTGGCATGACGTGTGGTCTGTGTTTGTAGAGGAGACCAAGCCATGTATTAGCAGCTCTAGCTACATTATCTACATGAAGTCCATAGGAGAGATTAGGGTCAAGTTGTATCCCTAGGTATCTGAAGGACCCCACCTGATCTAGAGTGTTCCCCTGGGTTGTGGAGATAGCCAAGTGGTGTAGCTTGTGTGGGTTATGAAAGCTGCAGAAGAGCATAGATTTGGTTTTCTTGTCATTGAGGACCAGTTTATGATTAAGAAACCATGTCTCTACAGAACTGAAACCAAGTTGAAGGCTGTGTTGAAGAGTTGCAGGATCTTTGTGAGTGGAGAATACAACAACATCATTGGCATATAGTATGATCTGCTCAGAGCAGTGGTAAGGGAGAGAGTTTAAGAAAAGGCTAAAAAGTAGGGGGCCCAGTATGGATCCCTGTGGGACACCCGAGAAAACAGGCAGGGTGTCAGAAAGAACGTCCGCAATTTTTACTCTCTGCGACCAGTTTTCTAAGTAGCTTTTAAACCAGAGAGAAGAGTTAGGTGATAGCCCGGCATTCAGTAGTTGGTGAATTAGTAGTCCATGGTGTACTCTATCGAAGGCCTTGGAGAGGTCGACAAAAACGGCCCCTGTGAGATGGCTGTTGTCAAGGGATTTGTGCAAAGCTCCAGTGAACTCAAGAAGGGCTGTGGTGATATCACACTATCAGAGTGTTTGAGAATATGGTTCGATCAGATCTTAAAAAATGTTTGAAGACAGAAGGGCATATGAGTATGCAAACATGACTGGGGAAGAGCAGGCAGCAATCAGAGACTTACAAGAGATGCATGAGATCACCATCTGCAATGCAGATAAAGACAGGATGGTGGCCATACAGAATACAGAACAGTACATAAAGAAAATTAAGAGACAACTTGCAGATGCAGACTGCCTTAAGGCCCTTAAATGTAACTCCACTTTCCCATTTAAAATTGAATTGGAAATAGTGGGAAGAGTTAGGGAAGGGTGTTTAATTTCAGCAGCTGAAGCCACTTTCTTAATAGCAGAGCATCTGATTATGCCCACCCTATATGCACTTCCTAAGGTCCACATATGTGTAGAAGACCCTCCATGGTGGCCCATAGTATCTGGCACTGGGTCACTCAGTGAGGGTCCCTCCAGATTTGTGGACTTTTACCTGAAACAAGTGGTATCAAAGAGGTCAAGTTATATTCAGGACTCAATGAGTATTACCAACCAGATGGAGGGATCTGAATGGCATGACGAGCTTTGCTGAGTAATCATTGATAGTAATTTCCTTTATACATATATTATTGGGAAGGCTATAAGCCTGAGGTTCGATTGGCTGGAGCAATTACATCACTCCCCAACCAGGCTTTATTAAGTAGCTCACCTCGAGCCTTCCCAGAATTCATTTCATTTTGCAGCTGGAGGCTCTGCTGGTCTGTCCTCTGAGCTGGCTGGGGACTACCCCCATCTGCCTGCTGTTTCTGTGTGTGTCTCTCTGCTGGACTTCAGTGCTTGTTTTTCCCCGCTTCCAGTTTGTATCTTTCCTCCAGCTGTGTGCTTCCCTGTGTTTTGTGTCTCTTGTTAAGGGGGCCTTGTTCCCTGTTTCACTGTATTTTGGTTTTGTCTTTTGGGGCTTTATTTCTAAGCTCCTAGTATACTGCTACTCAGAGCTCATACTACTGATTTCGGTTACCTGCAACTGCAGCCGCTGCTACTGTTTACTCCAGTTACTATTGTACCCAGTGCTTGTATTTTTCCACTGTTGCTCACCTCACTCAAACTGCTGCAATGCACCTGCAATCATTATCTGTGTATTTCAGCTGCACCATAGCTGCTCCATGTTGCATACTTAATTCTTTTCACCTGACACAGGTTTACTCTGACCCTAGCTGTGCTGCTCATTCATGCTCTCATTCTACTTGCAGCTTCATTGCACTGCCTTGCTACACCTGTTTTCAGGGCATTGTTTCCAAGTTTTATTGCAGTTACAACTCTGAGGTCAGCCACCTGAACTCCTGCTAAGGCTGTTGATATAGCTTTATTATTATGAATTCCTGCCTCACTGCCAAATTTCCTCAGTGTTTTTGTCACCTTGATTTGGCCTCCTCCTCCTCTGCTTCACCGTCCTTCAGTTCTCCCCTTCCCCCCGTGCTGGCCATCTTGGATTCGATCTACTCCTGGCCTGCTTTCGTTCTTTTTATTTTGCCATTCATTCGACTCACCCTCCTGCCATTCTCCTTCCCTGCCAACCATCTGGGATTCATTCTCTGCTTGGCCTGCATTTGATATTTCTTTTGGGCTTGCCTATCATGGTTCCTATGCAGCTGTATCGAACCGCAGCCCTCCTGCCGCATGTCTTTAGGTTCATGACTTTGTTCCGTATTTCCTCATGCATATTGTCCCTGCTTGGCCATCTGGATTCAATCCTCTCAAGGGGTCATTCCTCATCATCCATTGTCCGCTTTGTTCAGTGACCCATGGCCCTCCTGCTGCATGTCTCAAGTTCCAGACTCCTTATGTCATGCCAGCTGCCTTTTCTTGTACTGGCCATTGGGATTCAATCCACTCATGGCATCACTCCTCTTCATCCATCATCCATTGCTTCCCTCCAAGTTCCTTTCCAGTTCATTTCTGAATCTACCCCCTTTCGAGGAGCTTCCTTCATCACAATGCTTGATTTGTTTCCACCTCTACTCACGGCCATGCCTTTCTGTTTGTTACCCTTTGCTAAGGGCTGTTTGACTGCTCTCCACCATCATTCAGTTCATCTTAGAGTTCCTTCCTGTTTCCTCTTCCTCAGTCTTCTCATGTTGGACTGCTGCACTCCTGTGGTGATCATCATCATCAGTCTGCCTCATCCTCAGTCTTCTCATGAACACATCTGGAATTACTCTTGCTCCTCTGACTTCTACATGAATCTACTCCTTCCCATCTCCTACTCGAGCATACCCCTCTCGGGTCCCTGCTGCCTCATGTTCTTTCTTCGATCTGTTCTTTTCTTTTGGGGGTTTCCCCATCCCATCATCATCCTCTCTACTCATTCTTCTCTTTAATGAATCCTTCTCTTTAACACATATGTCCTTAAATCAAACATCATCAGCCTGGAGAGAAGTTGACCTAGGTCTTGAATCTCCAGAGGTTTCCTCTTTCAAAAGGGTGTTTTCCCTCTCCTCCATGCCAATGGTCATAATATTAGCTAGAGTTAGTGCTTCCTTAGGTTAATGTGCTGTCTTAGGTCAATTAGTTAGGTTCCGCTGTTGGATGGAGGCGGATGATGGCCCTGGCTTTCCCTTCTCTCCTTAGGAAGTCTGCCTTAATCATCTTGTCAGTTTGCATTCATTCATCATCCTTGCCTCTTCGATGCTCGACACCCAATAGGGTATTCTTTTTTGAGCTTTTTCGTAAGCTACCTTTAGCCAATGGAATCATCACTGCAGCACCTATGGGGGGAACCCTCCTCTAGGGTTTCTCGTGTTGTACCCTAATAGGGTGGTATATCCCATGGATAGAGAGGTGGAAGCCACAACATAAATCATATTCACAACATAAGTCAAGTCACACAAGCATCATCTCATCCAGTTGTGTAAGCATAATCGAATGGGAAGGCTATAAGCCTGAGGTTTGATTGGCTAGAGCAATTACATCACTCCCCCACCAGGCTTTATTAGGTAGCTCACACCGAGCCTTCCCAGGATTTATTTCATTTTGCCCCACCATCCACCCCTCCTCCTCCTCCAGTGACACATCTCTCTTACCATGGGCTTCTTCCTAAGCTACCTTTAATCGATGGAATCATCACTGTAGTACCTATTGGGGACCCTCCTCTAGGGTTCCTCACATCATACCCTAATAGGGTGGTATATCCCACAGATAGAGAGGTGGAAAGCCACAACATAAAACATATTCACAACATAAGTCAAGTCACACAAGCATCATCTCATCCAGTTGCATAAGCACAATCGAACCATGAGTATAGGCTAACAGCATGCAAGGATTTATGGCAGAGGATGCAAATCTCACATATTCCCCACAAAAGTTAATTCTGGAGTTACTATGACTTGTGCTCACACATAATTATATTCCATTTGATCAAAAAGTGTCTTTGCCACTTAGGGGAACCACAATAGGAGTGGCATTTTCCCCTCTCATAAGTGAAAATATTCATGTCCTGGTGGAGCATGTGGATTTTGCAGACACAAACCCCCACCTCAGAAACATATGTACATGGTTTTGATTTGTTGATGACATTGTGTGTGTGTCTAGGGTTGAGTTCTGGATACTGTGGATGAATTTTTTCTGCTGGCTGAATGAAAATACTTTGAACATTGTGTGTACATATACTGTAACAAAAATCCAAGAAAAACTGAGTTTTTGGACATCTAGTTCATAGTGACTGACAATGGTAGGGTAATCTGTGAACCTTTTAGAAAACCAGGAGCTAGAAAACAGCCTACAAAGGACACAGAGTGCCCATCCTAGGAACCTGGTTGACAGTATCCCATTTGATCAATTTCTCAGAATCAAGAAAAATTGTACGATGAAAGATACCTACCAGAAAGAAGCAGGGGCACTGTCAACTAGGTTCCTGGACTGGAGGTATTCTACACAAAGTATGAAGAATGCAGAACAGAAAGTGGATAGGATCTCTAGAGAGGAGCTATTGATACCTAAAAATAGAAAAAAACAATACAAACAGCAAAGTAAGCTTTGTGATAAATTTCAGCAGATGAGCTAATGAGGAAGCCAAGATTGTAAAATCATATTGGCAGATCCTGGCAGGGCACCAAATACTAGGATCAGTGGTAGGAAATGCCCCTAGAATATCATACAGAAGAGGCATGAACTTGAAGGATCACTTTTTCTGACAGCCATTTTGTGTATGCAAAACAGCAGAACAAAGTTTAAAAAGTGGGTTTTTACAGGTGCCATTGTTGCAATGTGTGCACCTATGCATGTAAGCCCCCTCTCATTTTGAGAGAGGCTTGTGCTCCCTTTAGTGTCTCCCTCTGTCTTACTGCCCCCAGAGCTTAGGGTTTTGGTTAGTGCTCGGGGGGCACAATTGTTGCTTTTCACCATTTGGTAACAGTAGAGAGTAGGGTTTTAGGGATATAAATAGGCAGGAACAGGAAGTTTGGGGGTGTTCCTGGGTAACAGGAGGGACTGCATGGGCACTACAGGGCAGTGTAGGGTGGGGAACCCCCCCCCACCATGTAAAGCAGGCTGGCTCATTCTACTCCTCCACTAAAGGCCTCCTGGCAGTTCAGAGGGCTTGGCTGAAGACCTCTGGTGATCGACCATTTGAGGTGGTGGCCTGGTCCTCTGAAACTAGCTTTCAAGATCTCTGGTGGTGGTATTTAAGTGGGGTCTGAAGGCACATCTTTTTAGAGAGGTGTTTGTGAACTGCCTAAGAATCTTAGAAATAGCAGACTATGGAACTGTTTATTCAAAAGAAAGGATTTTACTTGTATACTGGTGTCCGCTTGTTGTTGTTGTTTTGATATATGTTTTTGTATTTAATGTATTTTATTTATTATAAACTCTTGCTTGCCTGTACAGTGCCCAGTGCCTCTGGGATGGGGCAATAGATAAATAAAATGTTATTTACTTTTTTACTTACTTACTGGAGGGGGAGAGAAGAGAAGATAGATGGGAGGGGTGAGGCAAGCCTGTATTTACTAATGAGGGAAGAGCAGTGGGAATGGCGACATGAGGGTAGGGGGGCAATGGAAAGATGGATAAAGGGAGCAGTAATCAGTTTGGGGAGGAGAGTTTAGGGCAAAGTGACAGAAGGCATTACAGATGGTGACCAGTCTTGTGAGGGTGGAGGGAGGGACTGCACTACAAACCACATCTACATAGTCAAAAATGGGAGTATCAATTTGACAAGCAGGTCCTTACAGACTTCAGTGGGGAGACAGTCCTTGTTCTGGTGAAGGGTGCCTAATTTGGGATAAAGCTTTGTGTATAGCGTTGATGTGGGCTGAAAAGTCCAGGTTACTATCAAGCCACAAACCAAGGTATTTGTAAGGGTGGAGAAGACTGAAGGAGGTGAGAGCCATGCTAGGTTTTGGCCAGTGCCAAAGGTCATGGGCACAGTCTTTTTTGTGTTTACTTTGTGCTGGTTGGATTGGACCCAATGTAGCACATTGAGGAAATTGCACTGGAGTGATGATGCAACTGCAGGTGTGGAGGGAACGGAATGGATGTGTAGGCGACTGTGTTGTCAGCTTATGTGTGAATATGAGAGGAGACACTGATGGATGGGAGGTCATTTAGTAAAAACAGAAATAGTATAGGATCCAGGATGGAGCCCTGGGGGACTCCTGCAAGTATGGGGGAGGAATAATGTGCCACCCACCAGAACAGCATTTTAAGCAAAAAGATTTTAAGTGATTTATATTCAGTGATGGAGGGAACATAGCTCCAGAAACTGTTACCCCAACCATGATTTTTTACAATACAGAATAATCCCATCTCAAACATTAGTACAATTCTTTAAGTAAACTCACTGGTTCAGGCATGTAAACATCTGCATTGAAATAGATATCTCTCTAATGACCAGTGGAGCTACACACTGCTGTGTGAGCTGGAACACGATATTGCCACCCAGTGCTCATCTGGCAGGGGCTTGATCCATTGTGCATTTTCAAGGCTGTCTCCACACCATCATGACATCAATTATTTGACCTGTAATTATATATAACTAATTTTTGTTATACAGTATGTAAACATAAACTTGGTTCCAACCCCTTTACATTACCTTAAACAAATTATCAGGACAAACAGAAGAGGCCCTTTGGTCCCTAGTAGGCTGCCGTATTTATAAAACCACCCATTGTCATTTGCAATCACTCGAGTGCAGTTGATTTCATCGTGTGATGTCACATGTTTGGAACGTGTGTGTGATGTCATGATGGTGCAGAGACAGTGGCAGCCATGAAGATGCATGAGGGAACAGGACGCCACCAGAATACAGACAGTTTGATGCCTGAACCAATGAACTCACTTAAAGAATTGTACTACTGTTTGAGATGAGATTGTTTTGTATTGTAAAGAGTAACGTTTAGGGGGAAACAGTTTATGGTGCTATGTTCCTTCTAGCACTGAGTAGAAATCATTTAAAATGTTTCTGTTTAACATTCCAGGACCACTTCCCTTGAAAAAGCTGACAGTTTGACCAGTGAAACATTGGGGCAATTACAAGTGGCCAGAGCGGGAAAAATAAATTTAATTCAATTTCAATTGCCAGACTTTGGACCAATTTTTCAGCCTTTTCAGGTTTCTCTGCAATTCCTTTATCTTCTCCACATTGTCAACTCCACCACATAGGTTAGTGTCATCTGCATATACACACAACCTGCCCTGGATTCCCTCTCCTGTGTCACTAATGAACATATCGAAGAGGACTGGGGCCAGGACAGATCCTTGTGGTACTCCATTCATGACCTCTCTTTCCACCGATATGACCCCATTCACCATGACTCTCTGCTGCCTGCACTCCAACCAACTTCCTACCCACTTTACTATTTCCCTAGCCATACAGAGATCCCCCATCTTCTTCAGCAGCCTTTAGTCTAACATTGAGTCAAATCCCTTGCTGAAGTCAAAGTGTAGAAAGTCTACTGCATACCCCTTGTCAACTACCCTAGTTACCCATCAATGAATATTATAACATTGGGCTGACAAGACCTTACTGTCATAAACCCATTCTGCTTACTATCCTGAAGACCACTGTTCTCCAGGTTTTCCACTAGGTCTTCTTTGACTAGTGTCCCTGTCAGTTACCCTACCATGGAGGAAAGGCTGATACATTTATAGTTTCCCAACTGCTCTTTGTCCCATCTCTTATGTAGTGGAACTACATCCGCCATCCTCCAGTCCTTGTGAACCACCTATTGCTGCAAAGAGTTATTGACTATACCCACCAGGGGTTCTGCTAATACAGATGCCATTTCCCTTAGTATTCTTGAATGTCTCCTATCTCCCCGAGGCCTTGTTTACCTTTTGGGCTGCTAACACTTTTCTGGCTCTTTCGGTAGTATACTTCTGTAGCCTCATTTCTGGAACCCCTCTATGCCTTTATGCTTCTGTCTGGAAAAGGCCTGCTGTTCTCCATAGTGAATATCGAGCAGAAGTAGTCATTCAGCATGGCTGCTTTCTGTCCATCCTCTTCTATTATCATGTTCCTACCTTTAGCCTGACAGTTTTCCCCCTCCCATTTTTCTTTTTTCCCTTATATATCTAAAAACTATTTTTCTCTTCCCTTGGCCCTCTATGCAATATGCAGTTCTGTGTCTGCCTTTGCGATCTTGACTGTCCTCTTGGCCTCCATAGTTTTTTTTGATATGAGGACTCCATAGTTTTTTCTGATACTCATCCCATTCCTTATCCCCCTGTTTTTACATTTTACCTTATAAAGACCTTCCTTTGGGCCCTCTCTGACCTTTTCAGAGAACAAAATTGGTCTACTATACTTGTTTCACCTTATAACTGTTCTTGTGTATACTTTAATTGTCTCAAGAATGGCACCTTTTATGACCACTCATCTATCTTTTACTCCCCCAATGCTGTCTACCCCAGCTAACCTGCCTGGACTAGTTTCTTCAATTTTTTGAAATTGACACCTTTGAAATCTAGTTCCTCCGCCTTAGATGAGGGCTTACTGGAGCCCAGGGCCAACTCAAACTGTACAATATTGCAATTGTTGGGCACCAGTAGTTTGCCAAGCTGAACTTTATGTACCTTTTTCCAAAGGGTTAAAACCAAGATGGCTATCAAACCACTTCAAAAATTGATTAAAAGAAAAATAAATCTCAAAAGGCCTATTTTAGAAACAAAACTCGGAACTGTGGGACACCTTTAACCAAAATGAATTTTTGTTAATTGTAAACATCTTGACTGTATATGTATTCGGTCCCCGGGTGGTACATGAAACCGGGGCTTTGCTCATTGTACTTACCTGATAAACAAAGGTTTAAAATAAAAATAAAATCAAGAAAAAGCAAAACAAGCCACAAAAACAAAACAAAAACAAACAAAAAAACAAATGTAACTAAATCTAGCAAAAACAGCCAGAACACAAAATAGTAAACATACAAACATACAAAGAAGCCAGCAGAAGACCATTTGGTCTATATAGTCTGTGCATATTCCAGGGTCCACAGCTTAAGCTACTGTCCCTGCCCCCACTCCTCCCATCCTTCCTACCCATGATCCTTACCCTTCCCCAATGCCTATCCCAGCCTCTTTTAAAGCTGCCCACCATCTTCAATCAGACCACCTCTTCTGGCAGTGCATTCCAATCATCCTACACCCTCTCTGTGAAGAAGTGTTTCCTGATCTCTCTCCTACCCCCTCCAGCTTAAGACTCTGCCCCTTCGTGTTATGATTGCCACTCAGTTTAAAGAGACCCTCCTTATCAACCTTACTTATCCCTTTCAATTAGTTGAAGGTTCCAATCATGCCCCCCTCTCTCCCCTTTCCTCCAGGGAGTACATGTTCAGTGCCCTCAATCTCTCCTCATATGCCTTACCCTGTTGACCCACTGTCATCTTTGTAACCTTCCTCTGGACCTTCTACAGCAGGTTAATGTCTTTTTTGAGGTGTGGGCACCAGTGCTGAACTCCGTACTCTAGACGTGGCCTCACCAATGACCTGTACAAGGGTAGTATAACCTCTTCTCTCCTACTACTGATTCGCCTAGCTATGCATCCTAGCATCTTGTTTGCCCTTGCTGTTATTTTCTTGCACTGCATGGAATGCTTCATATCACTAGTGATAATCACTCCCAGGTCCTTCTCCTCCTCTGATGCAGATAGTACTCTGCCATGAGGTTCTCAGCACCAATGTGCATAACTTTGCATTTCATGTCATTGAGTCCATGCTGCCAGATCCCAGAGCACCTCTCCAGCCTTAGTACTCTTGGATGTACTCTGTCTGGGCCTGGTAATTTGCCCACCTTCAATACTAGCAGCCCCTCCCTCACTCTATCCTCTTCTATCACTATATCTGTGTCCCCCCTCTGCTCCTCTTCTACCTCCTGAAGGCACTGGTCCATCCTTCTCCCTGGTGAAGATGGAACCGAAGTATTCATCTGCTTTTCCCCCATTATCCTCCATCCACTCCACCCCTTTCTTAAGCCTAACAATCCCTTCCTTCTTGTCCCTTTTCTCACTTATATAGCAAAAGAAGACCTTCTCCCCCTCTTAATTTCTTCAGCTACCTGTAGCTCCTTCTGTGCCTTAGCTTGCTGAACTCCCTTACTTGCCTCACTAGCTAACCTTAGGTAATTTTCCCTATCCACCTCTTTCTCTTGCTCTTCCTGAATTTTCTTTATGCTAACCTCTTTTCCCTTACTGCCTGGGTGACCCCAGAACTGAACCAGCTGGGCACTTTGGCCCTTGTGTTCTTCCCCTGAGCCTCATGCACTCCTCTGTGGCAACCAGTATTCCTTCCTTAATGATGAAACACCTTTGGTCCACACCCATATCTGCTCTGCTGCCCGCCAGATGGCTCCTTGGCACTTCGCCCATCTTCCTGAAGTCCGCCATTCTAAAATCTAAGATTATGGTCTTAATCAGGATACTTTCCCTGCCCATATCCAACTGGAACCATACTGTGCAATGGTCACTCCCATCCAGGGGCTCCTTGGCCATTATTTCCTGTACATTATCCCCATTTGTGAGCACCACATCAATAATTGCCTCAGCTGTTGTTGGTTCTGTGATGCCCTGAGTCAGGAACCCATTTTGCAGTCCTTCCAGTAACATTTAACTCCTAGCACATGTTGTGGAAGGTTTGCTCCAGTCCACCTTGGGTAGGTTGAAGTCCCCCACAATTACCACCTCTCCTTTTACCCGCAGTTTCCAATATTTGCAAGCTCAGTTCCCTGTCCCTTTCCTCATCCTGGTTTAGTGGTCTATAAACCATTCTATGGGTATACAAACTCACTAAAAACTCAAAAAAAAACTAAAACAAAGTTGGATCAATTCCAGTAAGTAACAGAAATAACAGAAACATCAACTCCCCGTCAGAAATGACAAACTGTTTTAGTGAATACTTTTGCTCAGTGTATGCTCCAAAATACACATTTTTGAAGGCAATAGAGCAGAGCAAATCAACAAAATCTGATACAAACATAAGTAAGTATGGAAACAATAATTGAAAAAAAAAAAACAATATAGAGAATGCTGGATGGACAACTATGCACAACCAGGGTGTTGTGCCACAGAGGTGTTCTGATTCCTTCTGACCTTAAGAATGAAGCTCCAGAAGTCCATGGGAATCAGAACCCTGAGGTGGCAGAACACACTGGTTATGCATAGAGCTGCTCATCCTGTATTTTGTATAGTGTATAGTATTATGTGAAATGTGTGCATTGTGTTTTTTCTCTTTTACAATGAAACTGACTTGTGCAGTCTATAGAGGTTCTAGAATGCTGTTCTATCATAGAAGGATACAACCACATTCCATGACCTTTGAATTGTGGTACAACAGCATTTTGAAAAGGATGGATTGCTATATAGAACAATACTCTGCTATACACTGTAACTTTTTAGTAATTGTTAATTATTTCTTAATTTATTAAGTTTTTATTAATACTTATTAATGTTATTAATATGTTATTAATATTAATTATTAATTTATTAATTATTTATTGATTTATTAATAGAGAACATAAACTAAAGATACAAAAATGCTTTAAGTGACACGTGAACAGTATAGTTGATAGTTAACCTTACATTTTACAGGTGAATGTAATTTTCTTTCTCAGGGATGCTGGCAACTAGCTAGTACGCTTACATTTGTGACTTCTGGATCATACAGGAAGCACATCAGCTGTTGAGTTCAAAGTATCTGTGTTTGCTAGAACAGCTAGAGCTACACATTAGGGCTTTATAATAATAATCATACGAAGTGCATGAATTTCAGGCTTCTGTGTGTACCAGCTCATACTAAAACATACTGTACATACATGATTTATGTTTCTCTTGTGCTCAGTGTGTTTATTACACAGGACAAAATATCATCTTCAAGGGCTTAGAAACATAGAAACATAGAATTTGATAGCAGATAAGGAGCGCTTGGCCCACCCAGTAAGCCCATTTCCCTACCTAATGGATAAGCTGCAGATCCTAGTTAACCAGCAGCCTACTTCTTTCTACCCCAACCCCCTAGAATTGCCTTATGACTGTCCCATGCATGCTTGAATTCAACCATTGTTTTTGACTCCACAACCTCCTCCAGAAGGCTGTACTATGCATCCACAGCCCTCTCTGTGAAAAAATACTTCCTTACATTACCTCTGAGCCGCCCCCCCCATATTCAAATTGTGCTCCCTTGTTCTTGCACTTTTTTTTTTTTTTGAAAGATGCTACCTTCTTGGACTTTGTTGATTCCCTTGAGGTACTTGAAAGTTTCTATCATGTCCCCCCTCTCCCTCCTTACCTTGAGGCTTTACATATTACGCTCCTTTAGTCTCTCTTCATATGTCTTCCGGTGCAGACCCTGCACCATTTTTGTTGTCCTCCTCCTGACAGCTTCCAACCTGTCTATTCCCTTGCGGAGACTGGGTCTCCAGAACTGCACACAGTACTCCAGATGGGGTCTCACCAGCTTTCTGTACAGAAGGATAACAACTTTCCTGTTTTCTACTGGTGATGCCTCTCCCTGTGCATCCCAGTATCCCCCCAGCCCTCCTTACTGCCCTCTCACATTGCTTGACCACCATTAAATCATCTGATGTGACTACCCCCAGGTCCCTTTCCATTTTTGCTGTTGTTAGTATCTCACCCCCCCCATTGTGTACTATTCCCCTGGGTTTTTGTTTCCCAGGTGCATTACTTTGCACTTCTTAGCATTGAATCTAAGCTGCCATACATTTGACCATTCCTCTAACCTTGCCAAGACCCTTCTCATTCTTTCCACCCCACCTTGTGCATCAACTCTGTTGCAGATCTTTGTGTCATCTGCATAGAGACATACTTTTCCTTCCAGTCCCTCTGCAATGTCGCTTATAAAGACATTGAAGAGGACCGGTCCCTAATACTGAACCCTGCGGTACCCCACTAGTGACCCCCTTTCTTCAGAGTGGACTCCATTTTCTATTACCCTCTGTGTCCTATTCTCCAGCCAATTCTTTACCCATGCTATCATCTTGGGACCCACTCCCAGGCTGGCTAACTTGTATATTAATCTTTTGTGTGGGACTGTGTCAAATACCTTGCTAAAGTCTAGGTAGGCCATGTCCACAGCCCCTCCCTTATCTACTACTTTGGTCACCCAGTCAAAGAAACCTATTAGATTTGTCTGGCATGACCTTCCCGCTGTGAATCCATGCTGCCTTGGGTCCTGGGCCCCTCTGACCTCTAGGTACTCGACAATTCTTTCCTTCAGGAGGGATTCCATCATTTTCCCTATCACTGAGGTTAAACTAACAGGTCTGTAGTTTCCTGCTTCTGCCCTGCTCCCACTTTTGTGAAGAGGAATCACATCTGCCCTCCACCAGTCCTCAGGTACCACCCCATCCTCCCATGATTTGTTAAAGAGGGTAGTCAGTGGTGTCACTAGTTTCTACCCTTAGTTTTTTTTTAGAATCTGGGATGAATCCCATCAGACCCCATTGCTTTGTCCACCTTCAGTTTTAAGAGTTCCTTCAGAACCCTTTCTTCTGTAAATGGGCTGGTATCGACTTCTGTATCCAGAGTGTTTCTATTGTTTGTTTTAGGTACCTCCCCCTCTTCATTTGTAAATACTGAGCAAAAATATTTGTTTAGTATCTCTGCCTTTTCACCATCACCCTCTGCCCACCCCTTCCCCTTTATTAAGCCTCACTATCCCTCCCTTGGTCTTCCATCGCTACCTGATGTACCTAAAAAAAGGTTGTATCCCCTTCTTAACTGAGTTGGCTATCTTTTCCTCAGTTCAGGCCTTTGCTGTTCTGACTGCCTTCCCAGCTTCCTTTTGCTTTAACTGATACAATTGTCTGTTCTGCTCCTTCTGTGATTCCTTGTACTTCCTGAATGCTTTCTTTTTCTCTTGAACCTTCATTGCCACCTCCTTTGAGAACCATAGTAGTTTCTTACATCATTTTGTTTTGTTTATTTGCTTCACACAAAGGCTTGTTACCGCTGTGATGGCAGTTTTTATTATTCCCCATTGTTCTTCCACCCCTCTGTCCTGCCCATTTGCTAGTGCATTCCTTAGGCACTCACCCATTTTGGCAAAGTCAGCCCTCCAGACGTCCAGTACTTTTGCCTTTGTATGCCTTGACTCTATTGCTGTGTTTATTATGAACCATACTGTTTGATGGTCGCTAGTTCCCAGATGGTTATCCACTTCTACATCTGTGATCCTCTCTCCATCTCCATTTGAGAGAACCAAGTCCAAGATTGCTCCCTCTTGAGTGGGTTCCAATACTAGTTGTCTAAGGCATGCCCCCTGTAGGGCATCTAGAATAACCCCACTCTTAGAAGTGGCTGCTGCAACTGCACTCCAGTTAACATCTGGCATATTCAGATCACCCATTAGCAATATCTCCCCTTTTTCTGCCATTCTAAGTATACTTTCGATCATTTTCTTGTCCATTTCCTCCCCCTGAGAGGGGGGGTCTGTATACAACTCCTGTGTGGAATGTGGTGCCATTGCCTGCCTCCAAATTGACCCACAGTGCTTCTTCTCCTCCCTGTTTAACCTTTTGTTCTGTTACTTTGATTCCTTCCCTTATGTAGAGAGCTACTCCTCCTCCTCTTTTACCCTCCCTGTCCCTCCTGTAGATAGTGTATCCTGGTATGTTTACGTCCCAGTCATGGTTCTGTGTGTACCATGTTTCTGTGACTGCCACGATATCCAGATGTTCCTCCTCCATCAAGGCCACTAATTCAGGAAGCTTGCTACCCAGACTATGGGCATTGGTACTCATTGCTTTCCATTTATTGATGGCTTTACCTTCTGTAGCAGCATCCCCCACTGACCTTTCTACCTTGGTCTTTTTCTCATTTAGTACCCTGTTTTGTAGGGGGAGGCTGGGATTTTCCTGCTGCTTATCAGTGCCTCCCCCTTGACTAGTTTAAAAGCTTGCCAACCAAGCACTTAAACTGATTGCCCAAAAGATTTGTTCCCTTCCTGAACAGATGCAGACCATCCTGCCAGTATAGGCTGGTGTCCCTCCAGGCGGAACCCCAGTCCCCAGTGAAGCCAAACCCCTGTGCTCCACACCATTTTTTCAACCATTCATTAAACTGCTTGGTGCAAAGTACCCTCGCCTCACCCATGCCACTGACAGGCAGCACCTCTGAGAAGGATACTGTGTGTGCTACTTGTCTTAGGTCCCTCCCCAACTCTACAAAGTCCTTCTGCACTGCTCTAATCTCATGATGAGCCAAGTCATTTCTCCATAGGTGGACAATGACGTCCAGCTCAGACTCACGTGCAACTGTTCTCGTGATCCTAAGGATGTGCTTCCTGTCCCTCCAAGCCATGGCACCAGGTAGGCACCTTACTTCAGTTTTCCCTGCCCCCCCCAGTTCTATCCCCCTAATAACTGAGTCCCCCACCAGGAGCTGCTTCCTTTCCCTGTGGTGTCCTCTGCCTCCTTCCTGAGGGCCTCCCTTGTGACAGTTGTCTGCAACCTCTTTAGTCTCCTTTGCAGGTGCATCCATAGGTGAACTATGCTCCCCCAGAATGGTGTATGGATTGTGGAGTGGAACAACTGACTGGGTGTGCCTCTGTTCCACCACCCTTACCCTCCTTGAGCCCACTGTAGTCCAACTGCTGTGCTTTCTTCACAACCTCTGAGGTAGTGGTGGTGGCTCTGGTGCTCCCTGGATGGGGGAGGTTTAGTTTAGTTTAGTTTATTGTTCTAGGAATTATTACCTTTGAGCCAATGGCTCTTTTACAAAGGTTCTATGTCATCAATGTACAAACAAACAAGACATGTTACATAGAATGGTCAGCAAATTATAAAGGTTTCAATAAGCCAGTATAATACAGTACATCACAGGAAAAAAACAAAACATTGGAGGAATGGTCAAGGTGGGAAGGGTAGGAGGAGATATGGGGAGGGGAGCAGACTTAAAGTAGTTAGAGGTACTCAGATGCCTTTGTCAAGAAAGGAGCAGAGGAGGAGGAGGATGAAAAACAGTAAAAACAGCCATGAGGGAAGAATCATTAGTCAAGGCAGCCACAGGAGCTAGAGGCTAAGAGGTGAGAGTAAAGCATAGATTTGAAAGCTCCTAGCGACGTGGAGGATGTAATGAGCAAGCTCAGGGCATTGTACCAGCTGGGGGCACGATAGGCAAAAGATCTTTAACCCTGTGTGGTCCAGCATCTGGGGACCTGGAGATGCTGGTGTTCTGATCTTCTGGTGGGATGGATGCTGGTATTCGGGCAAAGTAGGTCTTGGATACACGGCGGAATGCGGCCCAAGGTGGATTTTTTTGCCATCAAGCATGTGAGATACCGTGTGCGATTTGAGAGCTGCAACCATCCTGTTTCAGTGTAGAGCTCACATGCATGAGTACGTCTTTGCGCTTCAGTGAGCAGCCGACAGGCCTTGTTTAGGGTGGTTGTGATGCGCCTTATTGTGGTGGTAGTGGCAGAGCCATAGATAATTAAGCCATAGTCTATGACTGAGATGACAGAGCTTTGGATAGCAATCCTCAGCGCAGCTTGGGTAAGGAACTGCCAGTTTCGGAACAGGATACCTATGCGCTGGTTCACCGTTTTCACTGTGTTATCATTGTGGGTCGCAAAGGTAAGACCTTGATCAAAGGTGATTCCAAGGTATTTAAATGTTGACACTTGTTCAAGGGTATTTCCTGGGTATGTTTTGATAGTAAGTGGAATTTGTCTTTTTCTGTTTTGTGGACTGGAGAAAAGCATGGATTTTGTTTTTTTGTGATTTAGGACCAGCTTGTGATCTAGGAACCACTTTTCAACATTGGAGAAAGCAAGTTGCGGGCTCTGGAGTAAGGGTTTCGGGTCCTTATGAGAGGAGAGAATCACGGCATCGTCAGCATAAAGGATTATTTGTTTTGGGCAGGATTTGGGAAGAGAGTTTAGGAAAAGGCTGAAAAGGAGGGTGCCTAGGATTGACCCCTGTGGAACACCTGAGGGGACTGGTTTTGAGTCTGAGAGAACTTCTGAGATTTTTACTGACTGAAAGTGTTGGGCCAGGTAACTAGGTAAGGTTCCCTTACTACTGCCCAGTGCGGCCTGGGGGAAGGTTCCCTTACTACTGTCCAGTGTGGCCTGAAGACGAGCAACTTCCTCCCTCAGGGCAGAGAGTTGTCTTCAAACAGGGCAGCATCTCAGCCTCCAGAAAGACTCCCGGAAGACTGCTGCCTGACAGCCATTACATTGCACTACCCCCCACATGTCTGTCTACCTTCTTGTTTATTTTTTTATTTTGTGTGTGTGTGTGTGTGTGATTGGTTTGTTATATAGAAATATATATATATATATTATATAATGCGTATGCTTATATTGTAAGTGCAGTGTGCTAGAGAGGGGTCTTGTTCCAAGGGGGTCCATATAGCTTTGTATGTTTCAAGATTCCCATTCTGTCTGTGTTGCATGTGCCCCATTTTCAGACAGCAATATGTATGCATTAAGCCACAATGAAGGAAGCTTCTACTGGTGAATTAATGCATGGTTGGGGGGGTTGTGGCATGAGACCACAAGCTGAATGCCTACAACCACCCAACTATGCTTTAGTTCCCCAATAGAAGCCAACTTCAGAGTGGCTTAATCAGCTTGTAACATGACAAATGCTCTTAAGGAATAATTATTACAAAGTTGTTTATTTTTATACAAGACATATTAACAAAACATTGGTCTTACTGCTTACTACTGTTCAATAGGCACAGAACATCAGAAACAGAGCAACATTTATTATCATACTTATACTGGGAATACAAGCAGGCATATATGATAGTTATACTCTGGTATAACACATTGTGCTGCTTTTTACACATTTTTAAGTGGTACATAATTTGCTTGATATTCTCTAACTACACACTTCCAGATGCTGTTTAGTAATACTGCGTTGTATGCTGGGATGTATAGAGTGACATTTTTGCATATCTAAAGTACTACGACCAATGCCGTGCAAATATTGTGACAATAACTGTCTATCACTCTATTCTGCTGCTAATGTGACAGTGTACTGTACATTGCTCTGATACTCTTCATTTTCACAGATATTGTTTATGTGCGCAGCATCAGACACCATGAAAGAGAACAAGAGAGAGAGAGACAGTGACCGTGACTCACACATGCAAAAGAAATTCTTTTTCTCTCTCTATTTCTGTCTCTCTAATCGGTCGCTCTATTTTGTTTCATGAAACGGCACAGTTTTACCTGCTTATACATTTCCCCTGCTATCCCCCGACTGCCGACCGAGATCACAAACTAGCTGCTGATGGTACGCTTCTCCCTGCACAATGCAGCACGATCATCCATGATACTTTTTCTTTTGGATGCCTAAGCTAGAGGTGCTGACAATTCTTCTGAAAAGTGTAGTTTTTCCTTTGCCCAACTTTGTGTAATAGTCACTGTCCATAGGTGGGTGGGAGGGAGGGAGAAAACATCCACTACATATGATGGGTTTGCAGGTTAGCATTTAGCAGTCTGGTAAGTCTTAAAAGTTACCATTAGGCTAATATTATGACTCGGCTACCGATTTTCATCTGGCGCTTTGAGTTACTGCACTAATTAAAAAGTCAGGATTTGGGGACATTTTGGTGCTGTCCAGTCTGTGTTTCTGTGAGTCATACATCGCACATTTTATGCTGGCAATGTCAGGTACTGTTAGTTGAGGTGGGAATTATTGCTTAGTTGGAGAGGGCATTACCAGTGATTAATTCTCGCTCCAACTTTGGTCAACTGCTGCATTTCGGCCAATCAGTTTCTGTTATTGTAGGTTGTTCATTGCTGTCATGTTACAAAGGTTTTTACTTCATAGGGCTACAGTTGGTGAGTCTTTGCCTATTCATGCCTGAACCATGGTTTTGCAGACATTTAATAAAGCCATGTCCCATAGCCTTCTGCTTCCCAGGGGCATATGTACTCCCTGTTCCACCTCAGAAAAAGTTTGAGGAAGGTGTCAGAAAGGTGGTGTTTCAGAACTGCCTGTATAATTTTGTGGACCTCGGACCAGAAACCCATAATCTTACTGCAGGTAAGGGGCATGTGCAGAAAATCTCCCTCCTCCACTTCTCATTTCAGGCATAGCAACAATCTAGATGGATCAAACTTGCTCATCTTTTGAGGTGTCAGGTAGGTACAGAACATGAAGCTTAACTGCACCCACCTGAGGAGGTTGCTCCTGGCTCCATTTTTAAATGGCCAGCCACTGCTTCCCATGTGCATTCAGAGAAATTGAAGACCTGGTATGTACCTCATCGGGTGATGGCATTGAGCATAGGAAGAGGTCAACTCCCCAGAAGTAGACTGTAAAGTGCTGTCAGAGGTCCACAACTTGGAGGGGGTTCTATACTGTATATGAGTTCCTGTATGGGGGACAGACCACCCGTACTTAACTACCCTTACCAACTGACTGCAACCAGTTCCTGACTCTAAGATAGACAAATAAATCACCTGTTTTGATTTTAAATAAATATTTGAGGTTAGTAAAGGAAAGCATATTTCCTCCAATATGCACAGCATTGATGGCATGCTGAGGCAGTAATTATGAGAGGTAACGACACAGATGCTTATTTCAAGCCTGCTGCTCGTGCCATTAAAGGAATAATGCATGACAGGGTGTGTGTCATGTAGGAATAACGTCTCAGCTTGGGTGGTTGGGCACGAGGCCGCAGGCCGAGTGCATCCAATACCCAAAGCATGATGTTATCCCAGCACGACACATACCCTGGAGTGCATTATTTCTATTATACAATGGTTTGTTATATTTAGAATAAAAAAAATACACTGAATAAACCTTTACTTTTTTTTAACTGATTTAGTAGTGTGGAGGAGTATTTAAACAAAAAGAAGTTCCTTTTGTGCTTCTCCAGCAGGTGGCATGCTTACTTTGTGCTGTCTGCAGGAGTGTGCCCCCCCCCCCATTCTTGGTGCATCTAGATTTCTATGTTTTTCTTGTTCTTTCTTCCTTACCTTCTGGTAAGTGGTATTGCTGTTTTTTCTAAGGAACAGAACAACTTGGATGGCAGTTTTTACTTCAGCTTTGCCACCAAGCCGAGAGTGCAGCTCTGTTGAACCATCCATGCGCTAACACTTCAGCAGCCCATCGGTTTTTACAGTAATGTACTTTGTATCTTTTGTTCTCCCAGTACAGTTTGTATCATTTGTAATTTGTACTGGAAGAAAGGTCAAGACAATGGCAACAGTGCTCGAGTGAGTTGAGTGTGATTGGGGAGTGGAAGTTGTACGAGAGTGCACGTAACAGTTGAAAGAAGTCAGTCAGTGTGGCGCTGTATTTTACTTCTTCTGGTGCAATTTGCACTGCAACCAGGAGAAAGTGGAGGACAATGGCAAGCGTGCTTGACGGGCACAAATGACTTGAGGGAGGTTGGGGAATGGAGATTGTGCGAGTGTTCACATTACAGTTTAGAGAAACCGGTAAGTGTTGCGATTTGTTTCAGTGTGGAGAAAGGGGTAGAAAAAACATGCTTGATGGGGTTTGCCATGTGGAGGGATGAATTGTTAATTTTATGGCACTGCGGGAGGTAGGGGATGTTTGCTGAGGGTGAAGAGAGTTGCGTTGCTGTTTTGAAAACTGCAGTGGTGACCACAGTTAAATGTACAAATAGCTCAGCAGATTGTCAAACTGACAGGTGGCATTGACTAGCACTGAGCAGTGATATTTTTAAGTCATTTAGTCATATGTGTGCTGGGACTAGATCTGTAATGTCATGCTGAGTTAACATCACCGGTCCAATCCCAGACTGACCAATCAGAGACCAGAATTCTTTCTTGCCATTGTATAATTATAAATAATTTTGCTATTGACATAATGTCACATTGCCTGCGTAGGGTGATAGAGGTGCAGCTGCTGATTAATAATCATGCTACTGTTTCCAAAAATTGTACCATTGTGGCATGCATTGATGAAGAAGGTACTACTACTAGTTTTAACTACTCTGTTTGAGCCTGCTGCTGTTTCCAAAAAATATATCTGGTCATGCATTAATGAAAAAACAGGTAATATTGACAGTAACTTGTAACTATTCCGATTGAGCCTGCTGCTGTTTCCAAAAATTATACCTATGGCACAGGCAGAAGAAGGTGAGAGTTGCAGCCACTCTGACTGAGCCTACTGCTGTTTCCAAAAATTATATCTGTTATGGTACAGGCCTTGATGAATAAGATGAGTTGCAGCTACTCTGATTGAGTCTGCTGCTGTTTCCAAAAAGTATACCTTATGACACAGGCATTGATGAATAAGGTGAGTTGCAGCTACTCAGACTGAGCCTGCTGCCAGTTCCCAAAAATGATACCTGCTATGGCACGAGCATTGATGAATAACTAGAGTATCAGCTACTCTGACTGAGCCTGCTGCCAGTTCTAAAAAGTATTCCCTGGTATGGCACAGGTATTGTAGAGGAAACCACTGCCAGTAATATTGACAGTGTTTACAAGATACTGGTTAGGCCCCATCTGGAGTACTGTATGCATTACTGGAGGCCACACCTTCACAAGGACATTAACCAAATGGAGGTAGTCCAGAGAAGGGCAACCAAAATGGTGCAGGGACTGCATCAGAAGACATATGAGGACAGATTAACAGAGCTCAATATGTACAGTATACCATTGAGCAAAGGAGGGGAGAGAGGTGATATGATCAAAACATTCAAACACCTTAAGGGCATTAACAAGGTGAAAGAGTCTAACATGTTTCAATATAAGAAAAATAGCAGGACAAGAGGACACAGCATGAGATTAGAGGGAGGCCAATTAAGGAGGAATGTGAGGAAATTATTTTTCATAGAAAGAGTGGTGGATGCATGGAACAACCTACCTCAAGAAGTGGTGGATATGAATACAGTGCAGGGCTTCAGACAAGCATGGGATAGGCATAAGGGAGCAACACAAATGAGTATGAATAGATAGACCATTGACAGAGCAAAGGCCGATGGCACATTCATAAGGCAGAAAATGAAATGGGCAGACTGGATGGGCCTTGCGGTCCTTATCTGTCAACTTCTTTGTTTCTATGTTTCTAATCCACACTGGTTTATTATTCCACAGAAATCTTCAGACATGGCAGGCATTGACAAGTAAGTTCAGAGGACGCATCTGATGTGATTGAGCATGCTGTTGTGCCGTTTCCAAAAAATTATAACTTAACTCTCTCTGTCATGATCTCCTGGGGAATGGCTGCTGTGATGTACTGCAGACATACATACGTGACATAGAGTGATGCTGGGAGCTGCATAGCTGCTTTGATGAGTGAGCCCGTGCTGTTGCTCTTTTCCAAAAACTTAATTGAATTAAGGAGACACAGAGACACAATGTTCGTCCCTGTTTTATTATTAATTATTTGGAATTCTGAGGGTATACTTTAATAGCCAGATGGACAAGAAGACAAACAGAAAGCCAGGCCAAGTGTTCTGTTTCAATGTTTTATAAGATGCTTCTGCTTCTGGAATTCAGTACAGAGAGTGTGAGCAATCAGTGACTAGTGTTTAAACATTTTTTTATGGCTGTGGGTGGAGCCTACAGCCATCTTGCTGTCTGTAACTGGAAAAATGGAGTTTTGTGGAACACATATTTTGGAGTTTTCAATGTATCCTTGCACATCTAGAAATCACTATGCCAACTGAAATAAAATACTCCCTTCTTTCTGTTTAGAATGTTGGAGACATAACTGCAAGCTGCTTATCAGATAGACATATACCTCTCAACTGTACCACATTACGAGGAACGTTCCTCATTTTACATCACAAAAGCTCCCTGTTCCACATTGTGAGGACTTGTCCCACATTAAGTGTTAACATTTTAAAGCAAAAATCTATAGTAAATGATGCAAACAATATACTATTCAATTAATAACAGACTTTCTGAACATAAATGCAAACATTTTCACAGAGTTCTGAGCTTCTTAGGTAAAGATTTGATTAAGTGTTCCACATTTTGCACATTTGTTCCACATTTTGAGAGGCAATGTTCCACATTTGGGGGACAAAAGGTTAAGAGGTATGGATAGACATTAGGAAACTGAAACATCTTGTTAAATATTGGTTGCCTATTAAACTGGAGATTTGTTTACCCCCTTCGAAATGCAAAAACTTGCACATTTAAATACTTTGCATTTAAACACTTTCTTGCTACAACCTTCAGTTGGGCAGGTACTGTCTTTCAAGAAAGAGTCATACCTCATAAATGTCACCCTTTCCCAGCAAATCTAAAAAGATTTACAGTGTTTTTAACCTCTTAAGATACTATCTGTTAAGTACTGTCTCAGACATATGCCAGGTCTTCTGTGAACTTCCCAGGTGAACTATATAGCAATCAGCAGACATTTTTTACTATGCCTTTTGGGAAAAAAATATATTGAGCTACAACATACACACACACACACACACACACACACTGTACACATCAGCCTCATGGCCACACCATTCAAAATAAATACTGCAATCTAATATGTTATAAAACAATAAAGAAACTGTTTATGTCAGTGAACACAGTGAAGTTCAGTTTACAGTAGATTTCCTTTAAATATTTCTTATCCTATATTTTGTATCCTAGATAATGTAGGGCAAATGCTACAATTCATTGTCATAGGCATCTTCATTTACACATTTTTTCACTGTATTTACTCAGGATGTTCCAGATTAGATGCAATATCTTATTTTCAGTGGGGTCATGATGTTATCATTTTTATAACGTATTTATTCAGGGTAGCCTAGTCCAGATGTAAAATATTGTTTTCAGTGTCATATGATTTTACGCAATGCAGCATAATATTGTGTAGATATAGATCCCCACTAAAAATTAGATGATGTCATTTCTTCTGTGAAATATCCAGGTTAAATATATAGCAATCAGCAGGCATATTCTAGGAAAACACATTATAAAAATGTGTAAAAGGAAGACCACATTGAAACTGCCTCTCAGCAGATCAGCATTGTGCAAATTCATTAGAAATAATGGGTAAAAGCACCCAAAAAGCTTTCCAAAGCCATTTCAGCTCTGACCAGAGTTTTTTTTGTTTGTTTGTTTTTTACTTAGGTCAGTCAACAGACCACCGGCCAATTCAGTCAGTATTATGCAGAAAGTCAGTTATGCCTGCTTTTTATGGAATACTTCAGGAATTCAGAGACAGACAAAGTCCAAGATTTGCAGGAATTATGCTTCAGGAAGCTGGAATTCCAGTTATGCATTAGGTCCCTCCCTATTTGCTGCAGCAGCATTATGCAAGTTCAGGAGTTTAGGAGAGACAGTAAGAAATAGAGACTGTGATATGGACAGAATAAAGCCCCTGTACCTCCACATTTGCAACATCCCTACGCCCCTCAAAATAGAATGATAAATTGACAACTCAGATCTGTGTTGTCTAAAATGATATAATAAAGGATGTAAACTTATTTGTTGTATGACTTCCTTTTTTCATGTCCTGTGTTTTTTTATTTCAGTAAGTTGTGTATGTTACTTATAGGGGAGATTAAACACTGACAGGGCAGTGGGACATATTTATTTTGCTGGCAGACTATCAGTGAGACCCACCCGCTGCCTGATGCCAACACCAACTTTTTTAACTTGTAAACAGCCTTCTGCCCTTTTTTGCTCTTCAGTGTTGCAATGCAGCAACAAAATCAAACTTTTTTTGTGGGGGCCCCTGACAACTGATCAGAATCAGGTCATCTACATTGGTTGGTGAAAGCCTATATCGTAGATTGATTTTTATCAGGTTCTAGGAATTAAATCCCCTTTCACAATCTGCAGTGTGATTTGGCACTAGGAGAGCAAGGCTAGCAAGCATAATTAAGTTTGGGAAGGTTTCATGATGGTACTTGCTGATGCGCCCCTATGATACTGATATGTCACCCCTAGGGTAACCTTCCTGTAAAACTAATATTTTCACTTTGTCCCAGTCCTCCATGGCTTGGTCACTCTCCACAACTGGTAGCATTTTGGTCCTGCTCATTGCCTTAGTGCTGCAGAACTATTCCAGTTTTTCTATTACCCCATTTAGTGACATCAGCAGGTGACAGAAGTGACAATGTCCTCATTGCTAAGACACCAAATGCAAAGATGATGTTACTGTCATTTTCCGGGAACCTCAAATTCAGATTTTCAATCAGTTTTTCAATAAAGTTTCTTTTGATGGTGTCAGTGTTTACTCTCCCCTGTATAACATCTTTCATTTTGAATGTTAGTTTTCCATCATCCCCTTTTCTGAGGTCCTAGTAAAGCTGTTGCAGATGAGTTTGCTGGCCTGCTCTCAAGTGATTTTCCCCATTTTTTATTTTCTCCAAGATTGACATGCAACGCTTAACTGCCACTTGCACAACTGCTATGTCAAGGTTCTTCCACTTGCACAACTGCTATGTCAAGGTTCTTTTTTAGAAACACTAAACATAGTTCAGTGATCACTGGCAACTCATGCATCATCACATACGTGGTTGCCATAAAATCAGCCCGTGACAGTTTTTTGGCATACCCTGCTGCTTTTGCATCTGTGCTTTTTGAAATGTATGACATAAGTGAATTTAGGATTCTGTACACAGTCTGTACTGTACTACACTGTAAACAGCAAGCTAGCGGACGTCATGAACCTCTTTTACTTTGCGTGAAGGTTTGTTAAGCATATCCGGGATATCTTTTAACTTATCACATCTATTTGAGGATGCCCAAGGCCTGTCAGCACCTCCTGATGTTGCTTCAAGCAAGGCACAGCATCTGCAGCTTGCAAACTGACAAGTGCCAATTGGTGGGCTATGCAGTGATAGTTCAGAAGCATTGCATTTTTGCTGCAACAAATGTCCTCACCAATACTGGCCATGACCTTAGCACCATCACTTCCTAAAGCCATTACTTTAAACATGGATATGTTTTTTTCCTTTAAGAAGTTTAACAAACTTTCAGCAATACGTTTGCCTGTCCCAGTTGTTATTTGAATGTTTGCAGCGTAATGAGTGCTTCCTTGAAATGTCTCACCATCAAGCACACGGACGTAGATGGTAGGTTTTTTATTTGTGGTGGTGATGTCAGCGGTCTCATCAGCAAGGATACTAATGAATGGAGAGGCCTGCATTTTCTGATCCAGTGCTTTTCTTATAACCCACGCTAACGAATCAAGCATGTCACTGGCCATAGTTTCAGAACTATAAGTTGTTTTCTGTCCACCCTGCATGGTGGATTTCTCCACATTTGGATATTGCAAATCTGACAAGAAGCCAATTTATGATTCAAACTTGAACATAAGAAGGTTTTCCTTGTACAACCAGTAGATTGTTTTTAGTCTAACAATTATGGCACTTTCTTTTTCACATAGTGCTTTATTCACTGCTTGGACAAAGTCACCCTTCATGCCCTCTGCAACTTTGCAAAGTACTTGTTCGGAAATTGGACATGCCATTGGAAGTAAATTAATTATTTTTAGCATACTTAATACACAATGAACAGGTCATTTTATTTTCTTTGGCATTGTACTGAAGGCAGCTGCAGTCACGCAGTCACTGTCTTCTGAAACTTCTTTTAATGACAGTTTTCCCTTCCTCTGCTTCCTGCATGGTACTACTAGATGGCTGCTCACGAGTGTCACATGTTATTACCTCAATTTCAGATGCACTACAACTAGTTCTAGGTAGCTCAGTGGTGGCTGTTGTTGCTTCTTCATTGACATGCTTTTTAGTGGTAATACTGGATTCTACAATTTTTTTGGCCCATGGCAGCCATACCTGTTCAGGTAACAGCATGGCCTTCCTTTTTACGTTTGCTTGTGTGCATGCGCACGGAACGTCTTGCAACAGTACTACCTTTGAAGGTGTGTGACCCTCCTCACCAGTGTAGTACTCACTGTAACAGGCGCGACCCTAGGGGACCAATACATGCCGAGCTGTGTATGACAGCAGTTTGGCTGTGTTGGTCTTCACTTCTAAGAAAAGGTCTGTTGCAATCAGTGGTGGTAGTGTGTATGCAATTAGCATACTTACCTTAGCTGAACTGCTGTCATGCACAGCTTGGCATGAAATCCCTCCCACTTCCTCTCTCTGCTAATATCCTCCTCCCCCCTCCCTCATTGCTGTTCTCCCCGGCCCACACTTTGTGTGCCGAGGGGTGCCCAATCTTCCTCAGCTCATGCACCCCCCCAGAACACTGTGTGGCTGATAGGGGTGCCCAATCCCCCACTGGCTGCAGCTCCCCCCAAAGAAATAACCAGTTGGCATGCTGGGAGCCCACCCCAGTGTGCTAATGCCTCCCCCCATTGTATGGCCAGTGGGGGTGCCCAATCCCTGCTGGCTCCAGCCCCCCCACCCCACTAAACAAGTAGGTGGCATGCTGGGAGCCCACCCCAGCATGCCAAAAGCATCCGTTCCTTTTTTTTTTTTTTTTAACATCCTATGAAAGAAGAAAACGTTCCTCGGTGAGTCCCTGCCCCCACCCCACCCCACCCTACTCCAACAAACACGTAGGTGGCATGCTGGTAGCCCACACCAGCATGCCAAAAGCATCTGTTTCTTTTTTTTTTTTATTACAGTTCCCTGTGAAAGAAGAACGGTCCCCGGTGAGTCCCTGCCCCCCACCCTACTCCAACAAACCACGAGGTGGCATGCTGGGAGCCCACCCCAGCATGCCAAAGCATCCGTTTTTTTTTTTAACAATTCCCCTATGAAAGAAGAACGGTTCTCGGTGAGTCCCTGCCCCCACCCCACCCCACCCTACTCCAACAAACACGTGGGTGGCATGCTGGTAGCCACACCAGCATGCCAAAAGCATCTGTTCCTTTTTTTTTTTTTTTTTTTTACAGTTCCCTGTAAAAGAAGAAAACGGTCCTCGGCGAGACCCTGCCCCCGCCAACCCGCGCCCACCCTCTGCACACCCACCTCCCCATACCCCACACTTACCTCCAGAGCCTGGCACAACAGTCTTCGGTGGACCGGGAACACGTCTGCACTCTTCAAAGCCGACCGTGAATAGAGGAAATGCCGGTAAACTGCATAAATACATTTTTTCCAACTTAGGTGGATATCTCAGCCATTTTTTTTATTTTTGGCACCAAATTTTCAACATGGGGTTCTTGACACACCTTCTCATGAATTCAGTCACTGTCATGGTGTTATTCAGTTCTGAAAGGTGATTTTGTGGTCACTGCGTGGAATCACCTTTCCGGACTGATTAATGAAACGACAGTGTCTGTATTCATGAGATGGGCTCTCAAAAAGCTTATGTTGCAAATCTGGTGAAAAAATTCCAAGAAATGACTGTGTTATGAGCGTGTATTGTGCAGTTTCCACACACACTCGTACATTTGTGAATTTGTAATATTTTCACTCCAGATTTTCAACATAGGCATATTTCCATACATCCTTATGAACGGTACAGCTGTCATGTTTCACATCCTGACTGAAATATATTTTCACGCTATTGGCACAAAACAGCACGGTCACTGTTGGAAATCAGTGTTTGCTACAGAGTAAGACAATCACAGTGACACTGTTCATGAGCAAAGCTCCTAAAATGCCTGTGTTGAAAATTTGGTGACAAAAGTCCATAAATTGCCTATGTTATGAGGGTGCATTGCTCAGTTTCTACACACACGCGATAGTTCGTGAATTTGTAATATTTTCACTCCAGATTTTCAACATTTGCATTTTCCCATACCTTATGAACAGTACAGCTGTCATTTTTCACATCCTGACTGAAATCTGTTTTCACACTTGCGGCGCAGAATAGCGCGGTCACTATGGGAAATCAGTGTTCGGTACACAGTAAGAAAATCATAGTGGCACTGTTCATGACCAGAGGTAACAAAATGCCTATATTGAAACTTTGGTGAAATAATTCCACTGAATGACTGTGTAACAAGTGCAGGTTGTGCATTTTCCACACAGGCTCGTACCCTTGAGAACAACCAGGGCGTTAGGGTTCCTAAGACAGGCACTTAAGAAGTATGAGGGTGAAATGTTATTCGGATGCAAGAGGAGTTGCAAAGAGGTACTCTGCTGGGATATAGATACAACTGGGGGGAGCTGCAAAAATGCCAAACATCAATGCACATACCTGCAAGCGAACATTTGGCATTAACAAATGCTTGATTTACCAACAGCAGACATTGTCTGTTTGTGTAGTTCTTACCAAACCAGTAGAATCAGTTTGATTACCTGAAGCAACACTAACAGGGGTCACAGTGGTTGCTGACAGGCCTTTTTATGTTTGCTTGCACGCATGTGCAAGAAACATAGTGCCATCATCCAAGTTTTCAGAGGTGTGGCAGCCCTCTTCCAATTCAGTCAGCGTGTTTGCAGGTGTGGCCGCAGTTCTCCAATGGCTGCTGGAGCTGTCTATGACAGCAGTCGAAAATGTAGTGGAGTACAGTTGAAAGGGGGCGCTACGCTTCAGTGAGCAGCAATAAGATATCGCCTGCTCATGCGTGCTCCCCCTACACACACACACACACGCACGCATATTGCGTGCTCGCCCCCCCACACACACACTGTATAGCCGACGGGGGTGCCCAATCCTCCATTGGCTATGCTGTGCTCTCCCCCAAACAGAGTTTCCCATGCCACGCTGGGTGCCCACCCCAGCATGGCTACACATCTTAGAGCCGACGGGGGTGCCCAATACCCCATCGGCTAGACTGGTCCCCCCCAGAGTACAGGGTGCCACGCTGGGAGCCCACCTCAGTGTGGCAACAGATGCCATTGCTGACGGGGGTGCCCAATCCCCCATCGGCTCCACATCCCTTAAAAAGCCATCCTTGTGCCATGCTGGGTGCCCACCCCAGCATGGAAAACGTCCCGCATCATCCCGTCGGCTCCACTGGTCCCCCCCAGAGTACAGGGTGCCAAGCTGTAGCCCAACCCAGCATGGCAACAGATGCTATCGCAGATGGGGTTCCCAATCCCCATCGGTTCCATGCCCCCAAAAAAGTTCAAGTCTTGTGCCACGCTGGGAGCCCACCCAGCGGCAAACGCCCCATGCCGTCATTTAAAACAAAACAAACCTGAAATAAAACGGTCCTCGCTGTCTCTTGCCCCCACCCGCGCCCACCCAGTGCATACCCTGCCTCCCCACCCCCTCACCCCATACTCCTCTGGACTCCAGCGATGATCTTTGGTAGACCGGGAACACGTCTGCACTCTTCAATGCCAACCGCTAACTGAGGAAATGCCGTAAGCTGTATAATGGGATAGATAGGATTTTTTCAACTTTGCTGCATATCTCAGGCATTTTTTGGAATTTTTGCACCAAATTTTCAACATGGGGTTTTTGGGACCCCTTCTCATGAATGCTCTCACTGTTATGGCATTAATCAGGCCCGAAGGGTGATTTCGCAGGCACTGCGCAAAATCATCTTTCGGGACTGAGTAATGAAACAACACTGCCACTGTTCATAAGGTAGGCTCTCAAAAAGCCTATGTTGAAAATTTGGTGGAAAAATTCATAAAAATGACTGTTTTAGGGAGCGTGCATTGCGCAGTACCTATGCATGCTCGTAAGTTTACGAATTTTCAATATTTTCCTTCCAGATTTTCAACATTGCCATTTTATTACACTTCCTTATTGTAATAGGGGCTGTGTGTATCCTGGAATGAGCACGCTTTCTCTTTAAATCAAATCTGTTGCAACAGTAATTCTTTGTCTTGTACTATTCTAATTCTTCTCCCTGTGTTCCCCAACTATCAGGAAGGCCACCTGTAGTTGTTCTGTGTATCCCTATTTCTTTCCTCCTTTCATTTCTTCTTGCTCTTCCATGTTTGCACTGTGCCCCTGATTACACCTTTAAATCATTTAGCTAGGACAAACCCAGTGAAAGTAGCCCTTATTTGCCTTCTTGTGTAGCTTAGGGTTTGAAACTACAGGGTGAAATGAAAGACAAGCTGAGTGTCTTTCTGGCTGCTTCTGTCACCCTCCTAGCAAAATCAACTGCAGAGATGATTTTTTTAAAACAAAATAGAATGTGTGCACAAGGTAACCTGTAGTTTGGTTCTTCAGTTAATGTTACCTGCAGTTTAAAGTTCAGTGTTAAAAATGAGGCTGCTTGGTGCTTGCTATTTTCTGTGAGATAGACTGAAAATAAGCATGTTTGTCTCCTCAGGCTTTTGCAGCCCATTTTGTTTTGTTTCTTTTTAAAACACATTTCTTTCTGAAAAGAGACTCTTGTATGTTAACAGACTTATGCTTTGTATGCTATGTTTTAAGTCAAAGAAAACTTGTACTGCTGTGCTAGAAAATATAGTCTTACCTATTTAGTGTTTCTTACAGCCTGGGCTCTCCTCCATCCCTCTGACTCTGTTATAGGGCCAGGCAGCCATTTTCTCAGTTTGTTTATAGTCAGAAGTGATGGGAGGAGCCTGACTGTTTGGAAGTGCACACATAGAAAGGATTTCCCTTATTATTATTACTACTAGCTTATGTCATTGTGTTTCTAACAAGCTATTGTAGGTTTTCTTTAACTCTAAACTAAAAAGTAAATGTTCTGGAAGATGTTAGTCTTTAGTTATAAAAAGGAGGGGCGGAGCCTAGTTGGTCACCTGGTCCTACTCCTGTATAAAAGGACCAGGTCTGGGAGCATTTTTTTTAATTGGTGATAAGGTGCTGACCCTATCAGGCCCCTAGCTCTTTTCTAGGTGGGATTTTGTTTCCATTTGAAGCTATACTGAACTGTTATGCCTTTATTTGATGTCTTCTTGTTTATGATTATTTTCTTTTTGACGAAATCAGTCCGCTTTTGTTTATTTCCATTGTATGAATAAATACTTATTTTATTTGGCATCCTGACACTGTATTGGACCTCCTTACTATCCGTGTTTACACTTATGAACAGTACAGCTGCCATTTTTCACGTCGCCCAAAATGTGTTTCCGCACATGTAGCGCACAATGGTGCAGTCAGTGTGCAAAAGCAATGTTTGGGACAGATTAAGAAAATCACAGTTACACTGTTCATGAGCAGAGGTCTTAAAATGGCTATGTTGAAAATTTGGTGACAAAAGTCCATCAAATGACTGTGTTACGAGTAAGCATTGCGCAGTTTCCACGTACCCTCGTAAGTTCATGACTTTGTAATATTTTCAGTCCAGACTTTCCCCAGTGGCATTTTTCCATACTTCCTTATGAACAGTACAGCTGTCATTTTTCACAACATGGCCGAAATGTGTTTTCACACTTTCAGCGCAGAGATGCGTGGTCGCTGTGGGAAATCATTTTTCGGGACAGATAAAGAAAATCACAGTGACACTGTTCATGATCAGAGGTCCCAAAATGCCTGTGTTGACAATCTGCTGTGAAAAATCCCCAAACTAATTACATTATGGGTGCGCGTTGCACAGTTTCTATGCACGCTCGTGACTTCACCAGTTTTTTTAATATTTTTACTGCAGATTTGCAACATTGAAATTTTTTACACCTCCCCATGAACAGTACAGCTGTCATTTTTCACATCCTGTTTGGAATGTGTTTTTGTACCTGTGGTGCTAAATGCCGTAGTCACTGTGCATAAGCAGCTTTCGGCTAACAAACTGATATTGCCACTGTTCATGAGGTGGGGGTCACAAAAAAACTTTGTTGAAAATTTGGAGTGAAAATACCAATGAATGCCTAAGGTGTTAGGGTTTCCAACCATAACGCCCCACCCTGTAGAGAATGACAGGCATCAGGGGTGTGACTTGGGATTCTTGCCTGTAATGCTCATACCATTCCACACCCTGCAGCCAGTGAGAGGCATCGAGGTGTGCCTTGGACTCTTCGTCCCAAAGTTCACCTCATTCTCCTATACCGCACCCATCTCCCTGTATTTCCTGATGAAATGGGGTGCGCATAAGGGCCAAAGACCCCAAGGCACACCGTGACACTTGTCAGTGTCTGCAGGGTGGGATGTGGTGAAATGGCGTTGCCATTATGCCTGATGACCCAAAGGCACACCCCAATGCTTGTCACTCTCTGCAGGGTGGTGGTGGGGTTGGCTTCAGTTCAACACTTCACTGCCATTCCTATTATGCAGCTCTGTAACTTCTACACTACCAATGCCAGTGCCAGCAAGCAAACATTCGGCATTGACAAATGCATGTTACTAACTGTCAGCAGCAGGCAGGGTATGCCAAAAAACTGGTCTGATGACACTTGTGACACACAGTGAACTTAACCCATTAGTTAACGTATTTTTTTTTCTGCCCTCTGAGATGTCACAAGATATGCAGAGACTAGAGAGATTGTCAGGTTTATTTTTTCATGCCGAAAACTGAATACATTTAAGCCTTAAATAATTCGGATATGTAGAATAGCAGAATAAAGACTGATTGCAGTACTTAAATATAACTAAAGTGACCACATCTGTGACCACAGTAGGCAGGCTAGGCAAAACACATTTCCTGTCACTTGTGTAATTATTTCACAGATCAGCAGGAAGGGTAAATTAGCCCGTAAGGGAATGTATTTATTTTTTCTTTCACTGAGACGTCACAGAATATGCAGAGAGATTGTCTTGTTCATTTTTTGAAGCCCAAACTTAACAGGTTTAAGAGTGTAAAATACACCAAAATGTAAAACAGCAGAATAAAGACTGGCTGTAGTAAAACATACAGTGATCACCACAGCAGGCAGGCACAACACTTGTCACTTGTGCAATTATTTTACAGATCAACAGGAACCAGGGCAAATTATCCTGTCAGGGAATGTATTTTTTTTCTGGCCCTGGAACATCACTAAACTCTGTAGAGAGAGAGTGAGAGAGGTGCTGGCAGGCCTTTTTACTGAAACCAAACTTTCAACAACAGGTCAGGGTGCCAAAAAAACTGGTCGAACGAGGCAACTTGTGGCAGTGAAATTAGCCCGTCAGGGAATGTACAATAATTTTTTTGTGCCCCTGGAACTTCACTATCTATGTAAAGAGACTGTGGTTAATTTTTATAGCTCAAGTCAGAACAAGGTTAAACAGTCTAAAATATATCAGAATGTAGAACACAGCAGAATAAAGACTGCTTGCAGTAAAACATACATGACCACCACAGTAGGTAGGCACAACACTTAATTGTGTTATGTTGTATCCATGTGTAACCCCCTTGTTACCCGGGGTTACTAGAATCCCAGTAAGACCTACTGGTAGGCAGGGAAGGCAGCTTGTGAAACTCCAGTTAAATGGGTTTCACACTGTCTCACTCTGTTCTCAGTCTCAGCTGAGACTGAGGGATGACATCACCAATAGAACTATCGCAGCTGCATGAGCCACATTGAACTCTGCAGCAAGGGAGTTGGAATAGAATGTTGGGAGGTTTGAACAGTGTTCAGTGGTCAGTTGGTGTTGGAAGCTTGCTGTGAAAGCAGCACAGCAGCTCAGTGTAGGCGCTTGGAGCCTCAGCCCTGACAGAGGGCTACTTTTAGGTAATAAGGGTGTGTGTCTTCACCAAAAGAGAGACACAGAAGATAATTGAAGTGGTGGAGACCGCTGTTTCAGGTCTCAGTGCCCCCTCCCTCCGGGGATGGGGGCAGGAAAGGGTTCCCTGCAAATTCCTGGGGCAACCCCCTTGTTCTGCTAGTAATGGAGAAGCTGCCTATTTGTTCCAGAGTTCTTTTGGGGAACAAGAAGACTTGTGAGTCGCTTGTGGGGCACCTGCAACCGGAGAGTGAGTGCCTGCTCTTCCTAAAAGGGCCTATGTTTTTCACCCTGGGACTTGTGTGACAATGTGGGGATTGAACTACTAAGATAGTGGGAGGCCTACAGTAATATGCTAAGCCAACAAGTAAAAGTAGGTTCAAGTCCAGAGCTTATTGGGATGAAAATGATATGTAGAGGAGATGTGATATATGTCTACCCAGGAATCTACATTTGCAAGTTTTCAGTAAAGGAATTGTTTAGTTTCCAGAGAAATGGCCGGGTATGGGCTGTGGGAGCTGGAGGTGGGAGACCCCCCATCTTTATTGACCAGGTTCACCTCAACGGATTTGCTCTGTGGATTTCTACTTTGCCTCAGGCACTTGGCCAGTGATGAGGGAAGTACCCAGATGTGGGATTGGAAGGAAAATTCCCTCTAGGAGTCGAAGGCTCTAGTGTGGTTTGGGGAGCCACAACAGGATAATTGGTTCATTCCCAAAAAGGACCTCGGATCAAATGGCCGGCAGGGGAGCCGGGCCAGTGGGGAAAACCCAAGTAGTGTACAAGTCGGGCTGTGTACCTCAAGCTGCATGCAAGTCCGGGCTGTGTGCCTGGTGGGTTCAGAGCCTGAGGGCAGGAAATAGTGATAAAGTGTTCTGTTGTCTCTAATCTGCATTACCAGGAATGTAGCCCCGTGGGGGACCGTCTATGCTTTGTTTGTTCAGCTTGGATGTGAATAAAAGCCACACTGTAGAATCCCATTCTTGGTTCTGGGCATTACAGTTATTGCTGCCTGTGTTCGGATTTACTTGGGTGCCCCTGTGCAGAGTAGCCAAACCTAGGTCCCCTGTGCCGAGTAACCTCTTCCTCCCCGAACCCAGTCCCCACCAGGTACTGCTGTCAGCTTCAACAGCATGCCACCTGTCATTTTTGCTAAAAGGCAGGGGTGAGGGGTTACACATGACACTCCAGACATTACTTCATGGGGTTCCCAACTCACCTGATAGGCTAGTGATGCACATGTGACCCATATCAAATTTCAAAGCATAGCCAGGTCCCAGGAGTCCCCATTCTCCAGTTTCAACCTTGCATCTGAAGAGGCTACAAGCACTCTAGGAGTCCCTGTTAAATAATTAACTCAAGGTAAGCCAACTTGTTTCTATGTCTAGATCAAAGGACTTCCTATACAGATCCTTACCTAAGTGGAGTAATTAGAAAAAAAACTGTTCTACTGCTTCATAGAATTTGCAGCTGCTAAGGAACTAAGATGCTAATTATGGATGCTGGTTTTTCAGTAGTTATTAGAACACAGGTTTTTATTAAAGAACAGCAGGCTTCAAAACCTTAAAGTTGACTAGTATTGAAAGGTTATTGGAGATAAAGACTGACTGTTTAGCCATGGTATTGCTATTACCTAAGGTATTCTGCAATTGAAACAGCTTGTTTTTTTATGGTAGAGAGTTGAAGCAGTTTGTTTGTGGTGATTATGTAGTGTTTGAGAAAAAAAGATTATTTTGAAGTTGTCTGGCCAGCTGGCATGCTGTATCTGCCGAAACTTAAAAAAAATACTGCGCTCCTGTGCTCGCTCTGCTACTGGCGGCTCACTTTTGGTGGGCCATCCTGTTTTGTTAAGAGAGATCTGATATTCGATCTGACACATGGCTGCTGGGGGCCCCCTTCTCAAGCAGAACTGATCAGCAGCCTGCAGAGGATAACAATTGGACCCTTTAAATGTTCCATGGCTAAAAGGCTATGTCTGGTACTCCCTCACAAGCGGGTGCCAAGCACTAGCGCGACCTGGTACCGCCTGAGTTCAGCCCCTACCCAAGTGGCTGTTCTTTGGCATCAGACCTCACTGCAGTGCCTTTTGGGTGGTTCCCCAGAAAAAGTTGGCATTGCAGCCCCTCCTCAAGCAGCTGCCATGGCAGACAGACCCTCCGCCCCTCCTTGGTAGCATTCGTGCAGGAGCAGCTCTGTTTTTCAGCTTCTACCCAGTGGCTGATGCTCCGAGACCATCGCTGTTCAATTCTGGGCACTGGGGACATCTCTTAGCACCTCCTTAGTAGCGGAGATCACGACCACAATGCTGTCAATCCTGGGCATACAGCCCCTCTTTAACGGTTGATGCTCTGATTCAGTTATTTGCTGGTTGATGCGGCGTCTGTTGCAGGCAGCTTAGCCCCCTCGTAGCAAATAACTCACAGACTCCTTCCTGTTTGTTTCGGGGTTGTTTTGTCAGGCAGCGGCACCAAGGCCCTAAGAAATTCCAGGGATGCTGTTGGTCTGCTCAGCCCCTTTGAGAACTCTTTAACTCGGCCAGACAGCCCTCTCTTTCAGGGGCTTGTACACTCGAAATGGCTAGCACACCATGTGGGGCTACTAAGCCCAAACAGTCCTGGCAACCATCTTGAGAAAGCCTCTTTGTCTTCCCTCTTGGCAGTGACCATCGCCATTTTAGGTGACATGCCTCCAGCCAAAGAAATTAGGCTGAGCCGCCATTTTGAGAGCATTCTCCCAGACAAATCCAAACAGCAGCCCTCATAGCCAGCACAATTAAGGGCTTTATTGTAGTGGGCACAATAATCACTTTTTCTACAGCACAGACAGTAAATTATAAGCTACAAGAAATTCGATCACTTAATCAGCTCCCTATGTCTTGCTCAGGAGTAGGGCAGCCTGGCCTTAATGCAGGCATTGTCACCACGCCCTATGTTAAAAACAGCTTTCCCCTCTGGGTGATAGCAGATATCTAAACATATACCTATGTATACTGTATATGATTACCTCCTCTTGTGATGTATACTTACATAAATATATATATATATATATATATATATATATATATATACTACGTATATCCATAACATCATATTTCTCTCATCTTTCAGATGGTTAAGGCCAAGAAGTGTGTGTCTAGCAGTACCGCTTTAATGCCCCACACCCAAAGCCCACTCTGTCCAGCTTGTTTGCATGAAGAAGAACAAGCTAGCGGCCATTCCTCCTCCGCTGATGCAGATGGGCAAGGGCCTGCAGCTGCTGGATGGAAGAACCCAGGGGCCCTTCTTATTCAAACGCAACAGGTGACAGTGGCCGCGATGGAGAGTCAGCAGAACTTCATGCTGAAAGTCATAGAGAAGCTTGAGTCTCTGACAAAGTCAAGAACTCCACCCCCTGCCACCCCTGGCCAAACCCCAGGTCCCGGCACCCCTCCACAACCTCGGCTAGACGAAGAACCTGCATCTCCTGCTCCGGGGGAGGAGGAGGGGGGACACCGGATGACTGCGAGAATGTCGATTCAGGGGAGGAAGATATGGACATCATACCAGACACCCCTTCATTAATTTCAAAATTTTGTTGATTTGATCTGATCCCGGGCCTCATGAGGGCCATTAAATCAACCATGGGTTTTGATGTGGATACTCCAAAGCCTGAGTCCAAGTTCGACCAGATGATCCAGCAGAACCAAAATGCCAAGGACACTTTCCCTAGCTGTTCCGCTATAGATTACATTTTCATAAAGGAGTGGGAAGCCACAGAGCCTGGCCGTATATCTGAGAAGCGAAATCTGGATAGCATGTACCCAGTACAAGAGGAGAAGGTTCAATTGTGGTGTACGACACCTTCCATAGACCCTTGGATAGCAGTACTTAGCAAGAAAATGGTGCTGACTTGTGGCACGTTCTCACTCAAAGATCCTACAGATAAAAAAGTGGAGGAGATGTTAAAAAAGCTATTTGATTTCTCAGGCATGACAGCTAAGGCAGCAGTCACAGCAGTCTATTCGGCAAGGGTGCAAATTCGCTGGTTGGAGGAAATGCTGGAGAAAGCAGACCCCAAGTCCAGAGAAGCAGAACTATTAGAATGTACCTTGGATACAGCAAAATACCTGGGGGATATGGCTGTGGACACATTAAAACTAGAAGCCAGGTCTGCCGCTTTGACAAACAGGGCCAGACAAGCACTGTGGCTAAAATTATGGGACGCAGACAATGAATCTAAGATGCTGCTACAAAATTTGCCATTCAAAGGGAACAATGTGTTGGGAGAAGGTTTGAAAGAGTTTCTAAAGCAAAAAGAAGAGGGCAAGGACCTCACAAAGGACACACAAAGAACCACATACCTGCCCTCTATGTGGTGCAGGTTTCGGGGGAACAACAGATTCCAACACAACAGAAGGCAGAATTACTCCAATAATTCCTTTTGAGGCAGAAGCCTCGGAAACAATAACAATAGTTGTAGAAGCTCCTCACAAGGTTCATATTCAGCGCCATGAGGTAGGTGATTTGGAGGCAGAGGCAGAAGAGGAAGGTCAAAGCAGTACTGACTATTCCACCAGGTCGCCCTCATCACCAGTCCCACCAGGGAACTACCTACAGGTCAGTCAGAGGCTGATGGCTTTCCAACAACAATGGCAAAGGACCACATCAGACAGATGGGTCCTAGAAATAATTTCCCAAGGCTATACGATCGAGTTCTCAAGCATGCCATCCAGGGACAGAGTGGTACTGTCACCCATTTCAAAGAAATGGGCCACCACCCACCAAGTTTAGGAGGTTCTGCGGGACCTGTTGCGGAACAATGCCATCCAACCGGTACCGGCGGACGAGGTCGGCACAGGGGTCTACTCCATTTTCTTCATGGTCCCAAAGAAAAACGGAGACCTCAGACCCATCCTGGACTTAAAATTCCTGAACAGGTTCATGTCCGCTCCAAAGTTCAAAATGGAGACCCTCTGTTCTACCCTAAAAAACGTACGAGTGGGGGATTTCCTCACATCCATAGACCTGAAGGATGCATACAGCCACATCCCAATCAGGCCAAGTCACCAACGTTTTCTCCATTTTCACATACTGGGTCAACACCTACAGTATCAGTCCCTACTGTTTGGCCTCACATCGGCACCACGGGTGTTCACAAAGGTATCAGTGGTCATAGCAGTCCGCCTAAGGGAACAAGGGGTAGATATTATTCCATACTTGGACGACTGGTTGATCAGGGCACGCAGCAGCAACCAAGCTCAAAGGAACATGGACCTGGTTCTGATGACCCTGTCTCAACATGGTTGGGTAGTCAATCACGAGAAAAGCTTGCTGCACCCAGCACAGTTTATAGAGCACCTGGGAGCAGAAATAGACACGGCCAAAGGAATGACAAGACCCTCAGTACAATGCATCAACTTAGTGATGTCAATGGTAAGGAGCCTAAGGTCCATGGCCAAACTGACACTGGGACAAACAGCCCAGGTCCTTGGCATAATGGCATCCTGTTTGGACCTGGTACCACGGGCGAGATGGAACATACGGACATATGAAATTTGCCAGCAGATAAAGGCCTAGAGGTCTATCAAGTCTGCTCGAATGTGCAGCTAGCACCCCTTATTCTGCAGCTGCCCTTCCCTTCCACCCGTCCCCTTCATTGACCCTCCTCCTTGTCCTGTCCCATGCGCTAACTACAGTACTGCGTGCTGCAGCAGGGCTCTCCATTGGAAGACAACCTCGACCAGATGATCCACCTATCAAGGATGGTAAGAGACTCACTAAGATGGTGGACACACCGTCCAAACCTACCAAGAGGGTGCCCCCTAGAACTGTCTTACGAGGTAACAATGGAGACTGATGCCAGCCTCATCAGTTGGGGAGCATGCCTGCACCAGTCCACCGCACAAGGCAAGTGGACATCAGCAGAGGCTCGACTACCTATCAACGTCCTAGAGATGAGGGCGGTGTTCAATGCTCTGAGAGCATTCAAGAACAATATTGTGGGTCACACAGTGCTGGTGAAGTCCGACGATCAGATCACAGTAGCTTATATAGCAAAGCAAGGTGGTACACGCAGCAGAGCCATGCTCAGACAGGCTGCCGAGGTATTAAACTGGGCACAATCCAACCTGCTTTACATCCACGCTGTTCACCTGGCAGGGAAGTTGAATGTCAGAGTGGACTGGTTAAGCAGACAGTGGGTACACCCCAGAGAGTGGCAGCTGCACCCAGACCTCTTCACAATGGTACAGAAGAGGTGGGGCCGTATCCCGATGGACCTCATGGCATCCAAGACAAACATGCAAGTAAAGGCTATTTCTCCCCGCTACAAGGAGAAACAGGCAATGGCAACAGATGCCCTATCTCAAGCCTGGGATCATGTATGGTCATACATATTCCCCCCAATTCCCTTGATTCCACAAGTGCTGGCGAAGGTCAGGAAATCCCGGCTACAGATCATTCTGATCACACCTTACTGGCCGGAGACCTTGGTTTGCAGCAGTAATATCCATGGCACTGGATAGGAGGACCCTTCCATTCCGGAGGGACATGTTACGGCAGGGTCCTGTACTTCACCCGACACCGCAGTCCCTCAAACTGATGGCCTGGCTGTTGAAAGGCAGAGACTGTTAACGACCGGATACCATGAGTCGGTCATCTCAACTATGTTACAGTCCAGAAAGCAGTCTACCATTTCCATGTATAACAGACAGTGGAACATCTTCACAAAATGGTGCAAGTCATCACACATCACACATTGACCCAATGAGAGTAGATATGTCAGAGATCCTACTTTATTTACAGCATGGGTTAGATAAAGGACTGTCCACCTCCTCTCTGTGAGTGCAACTGTCCACCATAGGTGCGGCCATGGGAAGAGTCTGCCTCTCCCCACCTGGGGCACACCCTGATGCCATCAGATTCCTTAGAGCCGCACAACATATTCGACCATCCAGTCGACCGCTTATAGCTCCTTGGGATTTAACCATGGTGCTTGATGCTCTAGGAAAGGACCCTTTCAAGCCCACCCACAGTATACCTCTAAACTGGTTAGGTTCGAAAACCTGTTTCCTGGTGGCTATCTTCTCCACTCGTAGGATTATTGAGCAAGGAGCTCTATCATGCAAGGAACCCTACACTATATTTACGGCACAAGGAGTTATGAGGACAGGCCCTGCATTTCTACCTGAAATTATGTCCACATTCCATAAGGAACAGGCACTAGAGTTGCCGACATTTCACACTCAGGCAGGACAAGGGGAAACAGGTACTCCTCACCCGCTAGATGTGGGTAGTATTGTAGCACTATATATTACAAGGACAGTAGCCATCCATAGGTCTGAGACACTCTTTGTTATCATGCAGGGCCACAAGCAAGGGATGGCCGCTTCAAAGACCACCATCGCTAGCTGGATAAAGAAGTCAATACAGGAGGCCTACAAGTAAAATGGTCTCACTCCCCCACAAGGAATAAAAGCCCGCTCAACAAGAGCAATGGCTACCTCCTGGGCTGAAAGAGCTAGCGTATCAATGGAAGACATTTGCAGGGCCACGACATGGACTTCTGTACATACATTCGCTAGGCATTACAGACTTGAGTCCCTATATAAGCATAGAACTGAGTATGCAACAAGAGTTTTAGCTTCAGCGTGCCCAAGGACATGTCTGCCTGATCACCCTGGCCCGCCCTGATGGTTTTTTACACTGCTTATTAGAAATAACCCATGAGGTAATGTCTGGAGTGTCATGGATGCAACATAACACTATGGGTGTTTAGTCACTTGGTAAAGGTGATTGTGTTAGTTGTATCCATGACACTCCACGACCCACCCGTCAGGGCGACTACGGCACAGATTCACAATGAACGCATTGGTGGCAACAATTGTTTCAAGATAGGATTTACTGGTATTATGAGCTAGGTTACACATTTATTAGTCGGGTCCCTGCGGGCTGAGTTAGAGCTGTAACAAATAGGAAATAAATATATAATTGTGATTAATCTGTATTCAGTAGTTTGATCACACCTTTATAATAATGCAATGGGAGTCACAACTGTTAGGGTTTGTTGGCCTAAAGCATTTATCTTTCAGCTATAGAAGAATCAAAACTGGAGAATGGGGACTCCTGGGACCTGGCTATGCTCTGAAATTTGATATGGGTCACATGTGCATCACTAGCCTATCAAGTGGGTTGGGAACCCCAGGAGGTAATGTCTGGAGTGTCATGGATACAACTAACACAATCACCTTTACCAGGTGAGTAAACACCCATTGTCACCTCTGTAATTATTTCACAGAACAGCAGGAAGAACAACACTTAGCACATTAGGAAATGTATTTCTTTTTTTTCTGGCCCTAGGCCAGACACTTGATGTCCATATAGGCCATGTACAGAGATCTGTTTTATTTTTTCTAGCCCAGAACTTTTAAAAGTTTTAAGTCAGATAAAATACCCCAGATATGTAGAACAGCAGAATAAGACTGAGTTAATGCAGTACAATGGGAACACCACACAGGCTGAGGCAGGCAACACTTGATGTCACTATTTGTTGTTATTTCACAGATTTATAGTGAACTGGCTGCAGACGTCATGTGTCTGTCTCTTCTCAGTGTGACCAAGTCGTGCTCAGACAAACACTTAATAGCAAAGCTGAGATCAGAAATATATTTTGTTCTTTATATTAAACTAACATCCACCAACACACACCACACTTGTTATGAGAGAGGCAGTACTGTAACTACCTCAAGACTTGCTATAACACCCACCACCCCCTTTTTTTGTCAGGAAATTTTAACATTAAATCATGACCAAGTATCGGCCCGGTGGTGCTGAGGGTTGAGGCGCTGGATGCCACACCTCATGCCATGCTGGCAACCTGGGTTCGGTGATGGACTTGGGTTGCCAGAGATCGGCAGTGGAGGGAGAAGATGAAGTATCCGGAGGACACCTTTCCTCTCCCTGGGGAAGGATCCAGGGTCACTCGGTGTCCTGGCAGCCCCCGATGGAGATCGGGGATACTGCAGGCACACCAGCCAGCATAAGGGGCAGGGCAGAGTGCGGCAGACACCAGCAGGGCAGCTGTGTGCAGGCATCATTGCACAACACACTCCAAGGGGGAAAAACACTGCAGAAAACCCTCTGCGGCACCGTGGAGATGAAGGGGACTCCATGGGCAGGCCCACATCCTAACACTGGCCAGGCAGACTAGCAGACTCCATGGCCAACCCAACGCTCAGGTAAGCCCCTCTAATTTCAGAAAGGCTGTCAGGGGAGGGCGGGCCCACTCCAGGGGGTGATCCAGGGAGTTGGACCTGCCTGGGTGTTTGGGGGGAAGAAGCTGGTAGCTGGGTGGAGTTTAGGCAGGGAGTAGAGGCCTCTGTCAAGTGAGTACCCTAGAAGGATGCCTTGGTCTGTAGGATGCATAAAGAAAGTTTAAAAAAAAAACATGACTAGGTGTGGCAGTGTTACAGCCCCTCATCTCTGCCTTACTAGACAGATTCACAATATATATTTACACAAAATTGAACTTTGACAGAATTGTACTGTCTCTGAGCATAAACTCAGGAATGCACTTTTAACTAGTGAAGTATAAACTTAAGATCAACTTTTATCAAGGTCTTCTCTGTCCTGGCTGGTACAATCACAAAAATAATCTTTTCTTTTACCACACAACCACAGCAGAAATTATCTGTGATCTGATAAAACACCCCACTGCCTCACAAAGTCTGTTAATTTCCCAAACGACCTTCTGACAAAGGTTTTTTTTTTTATAAGTAACAGCAGGCAGGGTTACATATTTATCTAATAATCTCTCTAGACAGATATAACTCCTGGCTAAATAATTCTCTTTTCTGATACAAAAGAATGGTCTGTCTGTAGCTTTTTTTTTTTCTAACAATCGTTGGGTCAGTCACGCAGTCAGACATTTGATATATTTAGTTCTCTGAGTCACAGTGGTCTGCTCCTTTTTATGTTTACTTGCACGCATGCACGAGAAACATTATGCAGCAGCTTAGGAGAGAAGTGGGTTGTGGAGGCTCGGCACTGTGGCAGCGAACGGAGGCATAGCATTTGAGGGCTTGGCACTGGTGGACTAATGGAGGCACAGTGTGCTGATGACACTGGCTTCCAAAAGTACCACCAACTTGTAACAATTTTGCCGCAGCAATCAGGGGCCACCTTGTCATTGCAGTGTCAGCCATTCTGTTGCAATGAGGGAGCGACCCGTCATTGCATGGCAGAACATTGCCTACTGTAATATTGTTTGTGAACACAGCGGCAAGTCGCCATCATGTTCACAAACAATATTGCACAGCCCCCCAATGCCGAGGGGGTGCCTAATCCCCCTCAGCATTATGCGCCCCCCCAAAACTGTCTTTGTTTGCTGACGGGGGCCCCAATCCCCTCAGCTTTAGTCCCTCCCTGCTCAGTTTAATTTGTTGGACGGGAGTCCACTCCCATCAGCATAATGTCACCCCAAAAAACAGTTGCTTTCTGCCGAGGAGGTGCCCAATCCCCCTCAGCTCTTGTGCCCCCCCCTCGGTATGTGCCGACAGGGGTGCCCAATCCCCCGTCGGCTACAGCCACCCCAAAAAAAACAGCCAAGTGGCACACTGGGAGCCCACCCCAGTGTGCCAAATGCCCCTGTGAAAACCAAAAACAATTCGCAATTTTTTTTGTTTTGTTTTGAACCTGTAAATCAGGAAACGGTCCCTCATTTAATCTTTTGGCCCTTCCCCCAACCCGTGCCCACCTTCTATGCACCCTGCCTCCCCACCCCTCCCCACCCCATACTTACCTCCGGAGCAGAGCGCAATGATTCGTGGACTGGGAACCCGTCTGAATCTTCAAAGCTGACCGCAAACTGAAGAAATGCCGGTAAGCTGTATAATGGCATAAATAGGGGTTTTTTTTCAACTTTGGTGGATATCTCAGGCATTTTTGGGAATTATGCCACCACATTTTCAACATGGGATTATTGGGACCCCTCCTTATGAATTCAGGCACTGTCATGGTGTTATTCGGTCCCGAAAGGTGATTTTGCGGTCACCGTGCGGAATCACCTTATGGGATCGATTAACAAAATGACAGTGCCAGTGTTCATGAGGTAGGTGCTCAAAAAGTTTATGTTGCAAATGTGATGGAAAAAATCCAAGAAATGACTGTTTTACAAGCGTGTGTAGCGCAGTTGCTATGCATGCTCGTAACTTCACGAATTTGCAATATTTTCACTCCAGAATTTCAACATTGCCATTTTGCTGAGCCTCCTTATGTGCTGTACAGCTGTCATTTTTCACATCCTGGCCGAAATGTGTTTTTGCACTTCCGGCGCAGAATAGCGTTCTCGCTGTGGGAAATCAGTGTTCGGGACACATTAAGAAAATCACAGTAACACTGTTCATGAGCAGAGACCCTAAAATGCCTATGTTGAAAATTTTGTGGTGAAAGTCCATAAAATGACTGTGTTACGAGAGTGCGTTGCACAGTTTTCCACGCACGTCGTAACTTCGCAAATCTGTAATATTTTCACCCCAGATTTTCTACATTGCCATTTTCCCACACCTCCTGATGAACAGTACAGCTGTCATTTTTCACATCCTGGCCAAAATGTGTTTTTGCTCAGCGCAGAATAGCATGGTCGCTGTGGGAAATCACTGTTCTCGACACTTTAAGAAAGTCACAAAGACACTGTTCATGAGCAGAGGTCCTAAAATGCCTATGTTGAAAATGTGGTGACGAAAGTCCATAAAATGCCTGTGTTACGTGCATGCATTGTGCAGTTTCCACTGTATGCTTGGAAGTGCGAGCATTTTTAATATTCCCACTACAGATTTTCAACATTGCCATCTCTTCACACCTCCCAATGGATGGTACAGCTGTCATTCTTCACATCCTGCCCCATCTGTGTTTTCATACATGTGGTGCAGAATGGCATGGTCACTGTTGGAACTCAACATTCGGGACACATAGACAAAATCACACTGCCACTCTTCATGAGAAGAGGTCCCAAATGCTTTCATGAGGTGGGGTCAGAAAAAGGCCATGTTGAAAATTTGTAGTGCAAATACCAACAAACACCCGGAGTGTTAGGGTTTCTAACCAAAATGTCCCACCCTGTACAGGCTAACATGCATTGGGGTGTGCCTTTGGATTGTCAACTGTACTGCTCATGCCATCCCACCACCCCCCCCCCATCCACTGACAGGCATCGAGGTGTGCCTTGGACTCTTCAGCCCCAGACTTCACTCCATTCTTCTATGGTGCACCCATTTCAGCATAAGTCCTTATGGAATGGGGTGACTGTAAAGCCAAACACCCCAAGGCACACCTCAACACGTTTCAGTGTCTGCAGAATAGGGTGAGGTGACATGGCATGACCGTCATGGGAGACAACCCAAACACTTACCCCAACGTCTGTCCGTCTCTACAGGATGAAGGTGGGGTTGGCGTGAAGTTCAATACTTCACTGCCACTCCTATTCTGCATCTGTCTAACTCCTGCATTTCCAATGCTAATGCCAGCAAGAAATCACTTGGCATTGACAAATGTTTGTTCATCATTAAAGTACTAGTTTCATATTACATTAAGCTTACTCTAAAAAAAAAGCCTTGCAGCTAACTAAGTAGTTGAGTACAGAATACCTGTAATAAAACGACCAAGGAAAGACTATATGACTAGCTAGTCAGTCAGCAGCTGCATGCCAAAGCCAGGCAGAATGTTTTTTTTTCTTCCTGTCCAACGTTTTACTTCACAAACAAAATCATAATGTGCTAGGCTGCATCACATCATGGGATGTAATGTTCAAATCATGCCAGCAGCCACCCAAGTAAAGGTCCAAACATTCACATTTTTTAAGCTAAATTCTGGTGTATCAGGAACAAGTGCCATGATGCAACCATCTCCTCAGAAATCTAAATTTGAACTGCGTAGTCTCTTTGCTTGCATATACACTACATGCTCCCTTAGTGTACCACGTGAATCACACAAGGCACAATATGTGGTACACTGTTATACCTTCCTAGTGTAGGCGGAGACTATGCAGTTTGGTGCCACTCAGTTCAGAATACCACCCCCTCCCATACCCTCCCCTAGCCACACAGACTCAGCCCATCACTCCCACCACACCCACCTCAACAAAACACCATCTGCCATTGACGCTGGCAACTCTTATGGGCATGATGGCTTCCCGTTACATTTACCACCAGTGGTGCCTCTCTACATCCCATGGCCATACTGCATGAAGCTCTGATCTTCCTCCGAGCATGCACGTAATCTTGGGCACAGCTTAACGTTGTTTTGCCTGCTGAAGTGTGCCCAGAAGTCCTGCATGTGTGCAGAAGTATCCTAGCTGAGTTAGTGAAACTGGCCAAATGTTCCAGTGTCAGACACATTTCTGGGAATCACCAAACTCAGCCAGGATACTTCTTGCCTGCAAACAGGGACATTCAGCACACCAGTGTCCCTCTGCTACATATGAAATGGGGACATTTAAAGAAACAGAGTGCCAAATCTGCCCCATACAGTGTACCAAATGTATCCACCCCTAGGCAGGCCCACCAGAGGAGGGCCTGGTGTATAGAGATATTGTATCCATCTTTGGGTTTGCATATTGATATCAGTTTAGACTACATAGATATTACTCCAGAGTGTTGACTATGCTTATGGGCTGCTATCCAGACCCTCTGCAAATTGGCAGTGTAAGGGTTTTCTAGGTGGGGGATGCATTGATCTTGCAATGCTGATGAAAGGAAACCTTTACACAAGTCAGTGCCTGCATCCTCTGCCTCTAGAGTAAACCAGGGCACTACATTGGAAGCAGTGGACATTGGAAGGAAGGCAAATTGTGCAGCCCAATAATAACATTTAAAGTTTGTAGGGCACACCCACCCAAACCCATCAGCTGTGGCAGACTACAGTGCTTAATTCTCTGAGATCCTGCCAGTCTGGGAGAGGGGGCAGATGGACAGAAGGTCAGAGAAGGAAAGATAGGGGAGCTAAACATATAACTCAAGGGCTGGTGCCAGGAAAAAGGACACACATTTGTAGGGAACTGGCAACAGTTTTGGGAGCAAAAGTTCTTTAAATTTGATGGACTCCATCTGACTAAGGAGGGAGTCAGTGCACTGAGGCAGAAGTTTGATGTCTTTGCAGAATATTTAAACTAGCAATTGGGGAGAGGGGTGCAGCATCCCATACGTCGAATGGGAAGAACACCCCTCCCCCCTCAGCTAGTGGTCAAACAGGAGTTCAGCTTGTTTGCAGTTCATTTGCATCACCAGGTAAGGAAAAAGGTCTGGCTCCCCATAGGATGCACAGGGGAAACACCAGACCTCATCCAACAACTAACACACCGAAATCTGGCCAATGGAAAATCATGTACACAAATGCTCGCAGTCTGGGAAACAAGATCCCAGACCTTCAGGCAATAATGACAGAGGCTAAACTGGACATAGTAGCAATTAATGAGATGTGGTTTACTAGTAACCACACTTGGGAGACTTCAGTACCTGGCTATGTACTTTTCAGAAGAGTCCGAGGTGTGCAAAAAGGGGTGGAGGTGGAGTAGCCATGTATGTCAATGAAAATATCAAAGCTACAGAAATTCAGAATGCACATAAGGAGCCAGAAGAACTGTGGGTCACCCTGGAAACAGAAAATGGGACAGCCATAAGAACTGGAGTTGTCTACAGGCCCTCAGACCAGGGGGAGGACATAGACACATTACTGTTAGAAGATATACAAAACATGACAGCTAAAGGGGAGGTTCTCATAATGGGAGACTTCAACATGCCAGATACAGATTGGTCAATACCAGCAGGAACATCTGCCAGAACTAGACACATGGTGGATTCCCTTGCAGGGGGAGGGCCTTAAACAACTGATACAACAACTCACAAGAGACAGGGCTATCCTAGATCTAGTACTGACTAACAGGGAAAGGATCACAGATCTCCAGGTAGAAGGTCACCTGGGAGCCAGTGACCATCACATGGTGTGGTTCAATTTGGCCACAACAACTAAATCATCCCATTCCAAGGCAAAAATAGGGGACTTCAGAGGAGTTGACTTTGATAAGATGGCCAACAGAGTTAAGCTAGCCCTGGCAAAAAGAAATACAGGTGAGGGGGTACAGGCAAAGTGGGCAAGCATTAAGGATGCAATACTTGAAGCAACATCCCATTGTGTTACAGAGAAAAGAAAGTGCAGAAGAAGAAGGAAACCACTTTGGTTTTCAAAAACGGTAGCAGAAAAGGTCAGAGCCAACAGGCTGGCCATCAGGAAATATAAGGGAACACAGCGGGATAAAGATAGGGAGGCATACCAAACTTCCCTAAGGGAAGCAGGGACGGCAGTAAAGCAGGCAAACGCCCAAACTGAGGAAACACTAGCACAAACAGTAAAAGAAGGTGACAAGACTTTCTATAGCTACTTTAGTGAAAGGAGAAAGTTCAGAGGGGGTATTGTTAAGATCAAAGGAGATAAGGGGGCGTGTGAGGAGGAGGACCCTGTAAAGGCATCTATCCTAAATAGATACTTCTGCTCAGTATTTACTGAAGAGAAGGTAGGGCAGGGCCCATAGCTCAGCACCATGGACACAGGGGGGAGGGAGGTGAGCACTAGTCCCTTCACAAAAGAAAGGGTCCTACAAGAGCTTGATAAGCCTGGTGGACTAAGGCAATGGGACCTGATGGCATACATCTCAGGGTACTAAAGGAGCTAAGGGTGGAACTAGCAGAGCCATTTTCAAAACTGTTTAGTGAGTCTCTGAGCACAGGGGAGGTCCCAGAAGACTGGAGAAGGGCTCATGTGATCCCACTCCACAAGAGTGGTAGCAGGGAGGAGGCAGGGAACTACAGACCAATCAGTCTTACCTCAGCAGTGGGCAAGATTATGGAAGCATTCCTTAAGGAAAGGATACTGCAACACCTGGAATCCATAGGAGCACAGGATCCAAGAAAGCATGGATTTACAAAAGGAAGGTCCTGTCAAACTAATCTCAAAGATTTCTTTGACTGGGTAACCAGAGTGGTGGACCAAGGGGGAGCAGTTGATGTCACCTAACTTGACTTCAGCAAAGCTTTTGATACTGTTCCACGTAGAAGATTGATTAATAAGCTGGGTAGGCTTGGGGTGGGTCAGAAGTTGGTCAACTGGGTGGCAAACTGGCTGATGGGCAGAAAACAGAGAGTGGTGGTAAACGGTATACAGTCATAACAGATGCAAGTCACAAGTGGGGTACCTCGGGGATCACTCCTGGGGCCAGTCCTCTTCAATATCTTCATCAGTAACATTGCAGATGGACTGGAGGGTAAGGTTTGTCTGTTTGCAGATGACACCAAGATCTACAACAGAGTAGATGATCCAGATGGGGTGGGCAGAAAGAGAAGAGAGCCGGATAAACTAGCAAAATGGTCAGAAGAGTGGCAACTGGGGTTTAATGCAAAGAAGTGCAAGATCATGCACATAGGGAAGAGAAACCCTGAAGCCACCTATAGGCTGGAAGGGGAGATACTGGCAGTCACTAGGGAAGAAAGAGACTTGGGCATCATCATCACCATTGACCTGAAATCATCCAAGCAGATCACTAAAGCAGTAGGTAAGGCTAGGGTGATGTTAGGGTGTATTAGTAGGGGTATCACAAGTCAGAAGAGGGAGGTAATAATCCTTCTTTACAAGACACTGGTTAGGCCCCATCTGGAGTACTGCATGCAGTATTGGAGGCTACACCTTCACAAGGACATTAACCAAACTGATGCAGTCCAGAGAAGGGCAACCAAAATGGTGCAGAGACTGCATCAGAAAACATATGAGGACAGATTAATTGGACCCAATATGTATACCCTAGAGCAAAGGAGGGAATGAGATGATATGATCAAAATATTCAAACACCTTAAGGGCATTAACAAGGTGAAAGAGTCTAACATGTTTCAATATAAAAAAATAGCAGGACAAGAGGACACAGCATGAGATTAGAGGGAGGCCATTTAAGGGGTAATGTGAGGAAGTTCTTTTTCACAGAAAGGGTGGTAGATGCATGGAACAGCCTACCTCAGAAAGTGGCGGATATGAATTCAGTGCAGAGATTCAAACAGGCATGGGATAGGCATAAGGGAGCAATACAGATGAGTATGAATAGATAGGCCATTGACAGAGCAAAGGCCATTGGCACATTTATAAGGTAGAAAAAGAAATGTGCAAACTGGATGGGCCTTTCGGTCCTTATCTGTTGTCAACTTCTGTGTTTCTATGTTTCTAATCTACACTGGTTTATTATTCCACACAAATCTATGGATTACGAAATCGATTGTTTTAAAGACTGCAGTAGGCTCTTTCACTAGCAGCATCTGGAATAGGTACAGGCACTTGCGTAACATGCACATTTTTATAATACTGATCATACCCATTAGTGACAGGAGAAGATTTTGCCATTTGGCACATTCTGATCTCAGGGACTGTAGCAAGGGTTTGTATTTTTTATATAAACACCTGCAGCAGAACAGGCAAGGCAAATCCCAGATATTTGATAGTGTCTACTACCATCAGGCCCAGGGGGTTGTTTGCTAGATATTCCCAGTTTAGCTTCCCTACTGGGAGGAATTCACTTTTACTCCAGTTAACTTTGTGGCCCAAGAGCTGACCATATTCCTTCAGTACCTAATGGACTGCAGGCAGACCTCTGGTGGATTTTGCAGAAACATATCTGCAAACAGGACTAGCTTTTGTTCCACTTGCCTTCCCCCCCCCCATCAAGCTTCTGATCCCTGGGGGTGCCCTTACCATTGCTGGCAGTAGTTCTAAAGCAAGGATATATAGTAGAGCAAGAGAGGTCAGCCCTGTCTCATCCTTCAGGTCAAGGAAAATGTGTTTGTGAGTCCACCATTAATCAAAATTTAGGCTTCTGGGACTTGATACAGGGAGCTTACCAAATGGATGAACTGGGTGCCCAACAGAAACTTTTTAAGGGGTTTCAAACATGTACCCTTACTTCACATGATTGAATGCTTTCTCAGTATCCAGTGTAAGGATCACTTCCCCGTGGCTGACTGGTGTTCTGTATCAGCAGTGCATACCTTCAGGGTATATCTGACATTAGTTTTCCCCTGCTGCCCTTTCACAAAGCCGGTTTGATCTTTGTGGCTGATATCACGTAACATAGGTCCCAGTCATGCAGCCAGAACTTCCTCTATAACTGTATACTCAGCTGTGAGCAATCAGATGGGCCTGTAGGAGACACAGAGAGAATTATCCTTACCTGGCTTAGGGAGAACTATTATAGTTGCAGATCGCATGGAGGGGGGCAATCTTCCTGTCTTGAGTCACTCCTTGATCATATTGCACAAAGGACTGCTGATAGCAGGCAAGATCTTATAAAAGTCAATAGGGAGGACATCTGGGCTGGGGTCTTTCCTCCCTGCAGTGCCTTGACTGCTTCTTTCACCTCTTTTCACACTGTAGGCCTGTTAAGGCCTTTTGACTTGGTACCCATGGAAGTGGTAATAGGGACCTTTGCAAGGAAGTTAGTATACTGAGCGGGGGGGGGGGGGTTGTTCCTGAGTGTATAATATTTGTAATACAAATGGAATGCTTCTTCTATATCACTCAGTTGCAACAGTATTGTTATATTTCTAATGTGCATAACATTTCTGATCCCCTCCCTATTCTTAAGTTACCATGCAAACAAATTAATTCCCTTATCACCATTAAAATATTGTCCTGCCTGTGTGAGTAGGATGGCCCTATTTTCTTACTGGCCATGCTGTTGAATTGCCATTTTACTTTTTTGCAGTCTTTGATAGAAGGCCCCTGTTGAGTTCACCATGTAGTCTCTTTCTATTTGTTGTATTTTAGCCTCCAATAACCCAAGGTAGGCTTTCTTTACTCTATGCTGGGACTAGCCAACGACAGCTGAAGGCCCATACCACTGCCTTCAGGGCCTCTCACCGCATGACATGGTAGCCGTCCCACTGCCAGTTATTAGTCAGATATTCGGTTATCCCTTTTTTAATTACAGCTGTGTAGTCAGGTTGCTGTAATAGCACTGGGTCGAGCCACCATACTCTTGGAGACGGTGCCCCCTCCTTGGAGAGCAGTAATCATACCAGGGCATGGTCTGTGATCAAAAGGGGTTCATACTCAGTGTGTAATGTCACTCCAAAGAGAGATGTAGTTATGAGAAGCTGATCAATCTGAGCATAGAACAAATGTGCATGACAGAAAAAACTGCATACTTTTCATGACGGGTTCTCTTGTCTTTACTCATACCAGTTTGTGCTCATTCATTGATAGCTCACACTCATTCATTCAGCACTGTCTGCAGCTACCCATGGTGGTCGGAGACGAGAGCAGAGGGCTGTTCTTATCACCGGCAGTAGGTCTGGGGGGGATGGGTATGGTGTGCCACTGCCATTGTTCTGACCAAAACAGCCCTCCGCTCTTATCTCTGACCACCATAGTGGCCACAGACAGAGTTGTCATATCAATGAATGAACACGTACTTGTACAACTACACACTCATTCACTGACAGAGTTCAGTCCAGCAGTCGGCCATGGTGGAGAGTGGAGGGCTGTGCCAGTCGCCGGCTCGGTATGGGAGGGGAGCATGGTGGTGGGGCACCACCTTCCGGGGTTGGGGTGATCCCCTAAACACCTGAGAAAAACTATTAGTTTTTATAGATATGGGTGTTCTGGGATGGGGGATCCACTAGACACCAGGGAAATTACAATATATGGGTGCTGTCGGGGATGGGGGGGTATCCGCTAGACCCCAAGGAAATTATAATATAAAGGTTGCCTCAGAGATTGGAGGTCCACTAGACACCAGGGAAATGAATATAGAAGCATTCTCAGGGATAGGGAAGGGGTCTGCTAGACACCACAGTGCAACAATTGAATTGAGATAATTCATACATTCACTCTGCAATTCAGTAACTCACTGAGCTGCGGAATGAATGCATGAATCGTCACCACGCTAAGCAGGAATTTCTGCAAAAGTTGGCAAAATCATTTCTGAACTTTGATGAAAGCAAAAGTTTAACCTTCGTGCAAATTCCACTAGTGGAAGATTTTCCTCTTCTGCTTCTATTCCTTCCTTGACGCAAATGGCCACCCCTTCACCCTAACCCATCCCTCTGCCATGCCTCTAAAAGGAAATCCCAAACTCTGGTTTATGGTATTTATCATGTTGCCAACATGAGGTTCATATGACAAAGTAGTGTCCAACATAACTCTGAGGTACCTACATTTATTAACTGTTTCAATAGAGTCACCATCGAGGGCTCGCAACAAAAATTAACTATTTCCTAGTTTGTTTTTTGTTCTGCTAAAAATCATAGTTTTTGTTTTTTTAATGTTGAGGACCATACCTCGGGCACCAAACCATGACTGTAATTTAAAAACCTTTTTGAAGAATATAATTTAGGGTCACCTCACTCCCCCCCCAAAGATGATTGTGTCATCTGCAAATAGGATCACTTCAGTGGAAGAGCAAGCCAAAGGCAAATCATTCAAGAAAAGGGAGAACAGTAGGGGTCCCAAAATGAAGCCCTGTGGTACTCCATAATTAACTTTAAGAAAACTGGTATAATGATTGTGACTAACAGTTCTATGTTCATGGCCTCGAGAGGTAGTCCACAAACCAACTAATAACATCATTGGAACAATTAAAATTTGACAATGACTCCAACAGTAGTACATGATCAACTAGGTCAAATGCCTTGGTGAAGTCCACAAATGCAAAGGCCACAAGATTACCAGAATCTATAGCCTGATGCATATAGCCTCACCAAGACAGCCTCCATATTGTGAAGTGCTCGAAAACCATGCTGAACATGAGTCATCAGGCAATGTTTTGACAAAAAGTCAACCATCTGATCCATGACTATGCGCTCACATAGTTTTGACATGGAGGTTAACAAAGAAATGTGTCTATAATTAGTGGCTATGGGGCCTATGTTTGAAGGAGCAAAGTGCCTCTGTGTCATGTATGTGAGATGCAGAGACACTCCACACCCATTGCACCCCCCCACATGGGATGCATCTGATCCCCCACCCGCATGAACCGCAATGCACAGGGGGTGGGCGGGGGACGTTCCAGCACTACGCGGCATGCACAACTCCATGTAGAGCTGCACACTGGGGTACGTAGGAGGGCAGCTGGTATGCCAGGAAGATCTCTGCCTTAAGCCCACTATGTGTCTTGTGCCTCCATCCCTTAACAATGGGACCCCAACAGCAAACAAGTGCCAGGACACCCAGGGCCACCCATCCCTGCTACAAATCATACCCCCATCCCCGTGCATGCCAACCCCACACACACACACATATAAGGGGGCATGGGCCCCTGGACAGCAACCCCCATGAAACTCTGCCTCTGTGTTCCCTTGCCCTGCATTATGGCTCCGCTGGTGTGGTAGGTGGTGTGGTAGGCAGTGTGAACCCCCAACACACTCCAACATGACCCCAACCCTGGACCTTCCCATCTATTCAGGGCCATGGCACATCTGGTTGCACAACCCACCTCTCACCTCCATGGCTGCCAGCCATGCGGACATCTACAGGTGAGTGCAGCCAACATGCCATCCACCATGTAATGGATCTACTGTGGGATCTAGGATGGGCATCACATTGGATGCCCACCCAGGTGCACAGCTCTGCCCATTGCTGTCCCGCATGGACCTAGGGGGCCGTGCACAGGTGGCCAGCAGTCGTAAATGCTGCCAGTGTGCAGCTGTCCACAGGTGTGGAGCTCCATAGGCAGGATACACTCATTTGGTGCGTAATTACCACCCAGTGGAGCATAGGTTCGCAAATGTTTAGAACCAGATGTATATAGGGCGTATTGTGTCCTGTTTCCACATTGCAGGATATACTCCTTGATAGAGGGAATAATTCAACAGTTTAGTAAGGGGAAAAGCAATAGTTTCTTTTATCATTTGGATAATCTTAAAATCCAAACTATCTATACCGAGGGAAAGGTGTGAGTTCAGTTTACCCACATACTCCAAGACCATATCAGGTGTAAATATCTTAAAAATAATTTGCATGCTGCCAGCCTAGTGGTGCTGAGGACTGAGATGCTGGATGCCTTACCTTGCTCTATGTCAGCAATCCAGGTTTGGGAATGACCTCGGGTTGTCAGAGTGCCAGCATGGGGTGGGTGGGAGCAGGATAGAGCACTGGCTCTCCTCTCCTCTCCTGGGATGGAGAGTCGCCCTTCCATAGTTCCACCACCACCACCGGATGGAGGTCCAGTAGCAGGTGCAGGCAGTAATGGAGTAACTGGTAGGGTGGGGCGTCCCATAGTGTGTGACGTGCACATGCCTCCACATGTGCATGTTACATCGGGTCGCGGGGTGGGCATGGAAAAAAAGCCTACAAACTACATATAGAAATAAAATGTGGATGGAATGAAGGATTATAAGCAGCATTAGCATCAACCTTTGGGACATGATTGTCCACCTTTATCCAGTAACTAGATAAATGATTAAAACATTTATTACATTTCTCAGCCACAACAGTAGGATCGCTTATGACCTCACCATTCAAAGAGACTGAGGAAGGCTTATCCTCCTTCCCATGACCAGCAAGATCCCCAAGTGTTTGCCAAGTTACGAGGATCGCTGGCAGCATTCAACTGGTCTTTGTAATATTCCATTTTTGCTCTATGTATGTGGTTTTTGCAACAGTTTCTTGCTTGTTTATGTTACAAAGAGGCCTGATGACCCCATATTTTTCTATAGTGGATCCATTTCTCATTACCTCCCACAAGCATCTTAATAAGGGGTTAGTTATACACTCACTTTTATGGTCCCTGACATTAATTGTTTTTAACTTTCCCCTTAACATCAAATGATTTGAGCCCCTCTACCCCAACCAGTGGAGTCAGACACCTCTACTTCTTCCAGTGGTACAGAGCAATTTGCCATTAGTATCTCATGGGTGTGGCTGACTGCTATGTGGCTGCCACTGCCACCCAATCAGCTCCCCCTCCCCTTTCCAACCACACTGCAGTCCTCCAGGCCAGTGGGTCTCTGGTGTAGAAAGGGTGAGTGGGCATCAGCTTACTTGTAGTCACAGCTGAGATATTTCTTAATTTGCTGCTGCTAAATGAGCATGGAGCTCCAAGAAGTTCCTCCATATTGGGCAATGTCCCATCTTCCGAAAGGTAGCCCTGTGGAGTCACAGATGGGATATTTCCTCCTTTGCTGCTGCCAAATGAGCATGGAACTCCCAGAAGGTTCTCTATATTGGGCAATGCCCTGTCCTCCAAAGAGTAACCCTAGGGATGAATGCCCTACAGTCCCCACAGATGACTCCCTCCCCACTCAACCTATGCTCCATTCTAGCCTGCTGAGTGCTTGCAAAACTGCCTGGGCTACTTAGTGATCTGTGGACATTAACTGCCTGTCTGAGCACAGTCTATCCTGATGACTGGAAGGGAAAATACAGCTGCAACTAACCAATAAAGAAAATACACAAAAACAGTAAAACTAACAAATAATAAGCACACCACCAACACCACTGTAAGTTTGACTAGAAGACTGTAGAAAAAGTATTCAATGACCAATGTTTTGCACTTTATAGAACCGTTTCTGCTTTAGCAACAGCAGAGCAAATCCAATAGAAACACAGAAACATTGCATTTGTCAGCAGATAAAGGCCACTTATAAATAATGTTCTGCTATGTTACTTAGTCTACCTCTTTTTTCCATGCTTATACTTGCCCCTCTGATCCAACCTGATCTCCAGCTACCCCCCCATTTCCCAACTGAGATTCCCTTGTGCCTGTCCCATGCATGCTTGAAGCTAACTATTGTTTTCTCCCTCACTACCTCAGCCAGAAGAATTTTCCAGGCATCCTCCACTCTGTAACTGAAGAAGTACTTCCTCACCACCCTCCTAAAGTTTCCCCCACTAGCTTCATTGCATGTCCCCTGATTCTCATGTGTCTTCTCCTCTGAAAAAATACTCCCCTACTTTACCTTGTTCAACCCTATGAGGCATTTATAAGTCTCTATCTTATCTCCACTCTCCATCCTGTCTTCCAAGGATGTACATATTGAGATCCCTTAGCCTCTCTTTATAGGACTTCTAATGTAGCCTCTGTACCATTTTAGTTGTAAACACACACAGTAGTCAAGCACTCACCACCGCACTGAAGGACTACATCGAGCTCCAGTAGTTATAATAAAACAGTAATTTATTGACTACATGCAGGCTGTACCCACCTGATGCATTTCAGAACTGAAGTCCCTTTACCAGAGGCTGAGGTACAAACATTCGGTCACATAATTAAATAGTCAACAGTGGATAACATCACAATGACGTGATTTAAAAAATTTAAATTCATAGGTCGAACACATAAAACAAAATAACTTAGTACAAATAAAGTCATACATTCTGGATATGACTAAAATGAACAAACTATAGGAAACCATAGTGCTGAAATAAAAGGCGGCAGTGGAGAAAGAAAAAATGAGGCAAAAGGAAGAATGAATGCAAGCATGAACTAGAATCCCCACTGATACCACGATGCAGCCCCAGACTAATGGGAGCAACAGAAGAGCAATACAGAGACAGCGGAGAAAGACAAGGCGGGGAGAGGAAATGAACAACAAAGTTACAGAGGTGGCCAGACTATGATAAGGAGCTACCAGGGATGCTGGAACAGATGGACACATTAACAAACAGCAATCTACAGGTAATTAACTTTTCAAATCATGAACTAACTGAGGCTGAGGAAGAATTACTCAACAAAGTTGTGGGTTTTGCTCCCACTACAAACATTAACAAATTTCATTTAATTTAATTGATTTTAATTTGATGATAGAAATTTGAGTCTGCAATCATTTTACAACAAAAGAAATCCTGAGAATGAAAACATTAACAATGAGACTCCGGACACTACTGTAGCTTCCATCAAAGATCAGAATTACGTCTCAATTTACTCTCTGTGGTAATGGTCTTTAAAGAACTTGTGAAAAAAGATTGTTTGATCATTATTGGCAAACTTACCTAAACCGAATTACAGTAATCTCACTAACAGGGAACAAGGTGCCATAGAAACTCTACAACAAGATCCAAATCTGATTATTAAAGAAGCAGATAAGAGGTAATGTGTTGTCCTGCTTAATTGGGATGACTATACACAGGAGATACAGAAACAATTGGGTAATGAACAATTCTATCAGAGACTCAGTCACGATTCCACATGGAAGTTTAAACGCACTATTGATGAACTTTTGGTGTCAGCTCTGGATTCAGGGGACATAGATGTTAAAACCAAGGATTTTGTAACCACAGAGTTCCCTACAAGAGCAACATTTTATGTACTGCTGAAAGTAGGCAAGGCAAGGCAATTTTATTTATAGGCCACCCAATCCTGGAGGCTTTGGGTGCCTTGAAGGCACAAAAACAAGCAGATATTTTTCAAATTCAGTAAACTTTATTTAGTTTTAAAGTTTTTTTCCCAAAAACTTGTAGGCATTGTTGTTGAGCAAGGAATAAGAGAAGATAAAGTTCTTACAAAGTCAGTACATGTTGTGGTAATGAGTACATCTGTAGTACACAGGTAAACTACTTAACTCTAGAAAACATCCACATAAGAATAACAACATGTGAATTACTACATACCAACAAATCTTTTCCCAGCTTATAAACCCTCCTTTTACCCTCCCACCCTCCTCAGTACACACACACACACACACACACACACACACACACACACACACACACAAGAGTTCCAATCACTCAAGTGAAGTTAAATTAAGCAGAAAAAAGTAACAGGGAAATAAGATCTACTTAAGATATTATTACCAATATCCCTTCTATTGTAATCTAGTTAAAGTGTTAACAAAGTATGAAGAGGGCCCCATGTTGATTGATAATATTGAGGTGTATTCGACATGTGTGATATGAGCTTTTCTGCCTGTAAGGCAAAAAGGACTTCATGGAGTCATTCTATTCTAGTGGGAACCTCCTGGTCTAGCCATTGGTGCAGTATTATCTTTTGCATCATTGGGGCATGTGTTATTTTGTATTTCTTTGAAACTTGGCATCCCGGCCAATGCCCTTTGGGGTAACCATTGCCTCAGTCCTTGCGCACAGAGGTTCTTTGTATTTTAACTTTTTTTTTGTTTTAATTGGGTTCACCAAAACTTAACTCAGACAGACCATCTTAGGGTAGCTGGTTTAGTTCGCTGAGGTGTCAAACAGACGAGGCACACTGATGAGTCCTGGTAGGACGAAACACGTGTCTGTGTCTTCTGTTGGCACCCTTTGCAAACTGTGTGAGAGGCCTTTCAGCACCATGATTTCTGCTTAAAGTTGAACCAGCATAATATTCTGTGGTGATTTGCATATGCAGCCCACGATGCTTTGCATTATGGGGGCATGTTTTATTTTGTATTTCTTTCAAACGTGGCTTCCCGGCCAATGCCCTTTGGGGTAACCATTACCTCAGTGCTTGTGCACAGAGGTTCTTTGTCTATTATCGTTTTGGCACATAAGGAAATAAGGGCCATATGCTTACACTGATTACTAACTAAAACTTTCTTGTAGTCTCCCAAGATGCAGATTTCTGGAATAAAAGACTCTGACAAACCCAACAGAGGGTAACCTAACTTGGATTTAATTCTGTCGCAAAAAGGTGAAACCTTTTCTCATTCCCATAATACATGCAGTAAAGTACCAGGTTGAATTCCACATCTGGAACACAAATTAGAAGGAAGTTGGCCCATTCTATACAATTTAACCAGGGTGTAGTATAAGTCATGAATCACAAAGAATTGTAATAACCTGTACCTATCCCATTTCACATCTTTATATAAATGGGCCCATATACTGGGCCAGGGCCTCATGCCCGTAGTAGGAGTGTGTAGTGTCCTGTCCCAGGAATAGTATGGCTGACAATTAAGTTCTTCCAGGGAATCCCTCAAAAAGTGGAACAAAAATAAATAAAATGGGAGGCAGGCAAAGATGTAATAACAGGTAGTATAGGTCCTCATAAATATTGTTCCCAGAGTTCCAACCCAAAATGGCGACAAAGCATATGTGATAACTGTAAATATTTAAAACAGTTATTAGGAGGTAAGTAGTATTTAGTGGAAACTTCCAGAAATGACAACAGTTTATGATCTTTCAGAAGATCAATTACCTTAAGCTTAGCAGTAGAAGACCAGAATTGTTCATTGAGGGGTTTGTCACCAATTTTGAAGTTACGGTTTCTAAGGATAGACTGTGAGACATCTCTCACCAAAGATACCTGGAGTGTAGAGCACAACATGGCATGTACCCGATGGGTATTCTTAATAGACGTAGAGAGCAGGGCTTTGGGATAATCTTAAGGGGGGTGTATATGAGTGTACTAAGGTCAAGACCCTGAAGAGAACAAAGGGTGTTCTCAAGTTGTAACCATTGTGGAGAATATGTTGGAAAGGTCCCTGGTGGTGTCTCTTTAAGCCATTGTAAAATGACTGAACACGTAATTGAGTAGTAATAAAGGACAAAATCAGGTAGTTGCAGGCCACCTTTGAATTTACTGTGCTGTAGCTTTGAAATAGCTCTCCTAGGCTTTTTATTACCCCATATAAAATGGGATATTATTTGATGTACCTGTGTAAACCAGAGTTTCGGGTGAAAGAGGTTGGTCATTTGCAGGAGATATAATAATCGGGGAAGAACATTCATTTTTATTACATTGATATGCCCCCAGAGTGATAAAGGAAGTAAAGTCCAGCGGTTTAGAACTGTTTGAATTTGAATAAGGGTTTTATCAAGATTGTTGTATTTCATACGTGATTGAGAGGTTGAGAGATAGATAGATATATAGATACTTTATATTATCTCTAACCCATTGTAGGCCTAGGTGAGCTATTTCAGAAGAAAATGTGTGGCTATTAAGGGGCATCACTTCCATTTTGGACATGTTAAGTTTATATTTGGAAAATCTACCAAATTCTGCAATAATAGATAGGGTAGCCTTAATCGATTCTAAAGGACGAGAGATATGAAAGAGTATATCAGCAGCATAAACTGATAGTTTATATTGATGAGGTCCAACAACAATTCTGGAAACTAAGGGGGAGGCATTAATATGACGGATAAGTGATTCTAAGCATAAATTGAATAAAAAGGGAGAGAGAGGACAACCCTGTCTGCTGCCCTGTTATAAAACAACGGAGTGTGACAATAAGCTGTTACAAAGCATGCGGGCTGTAGGGTGAGCATACAAAACTTTTATCCACTGGATGTATTGTGGCAGGAAGCAGTATTGGGGCACAAGGTAAAATAAATAATCCCAAGAAACTCTATCAAAGGCCTTCTCTGCATCCAGGGATACCAATGCTGCTAGAATTGGAGAATCCCTGGATGCAGAGATAATATGTGCCAGTTTACGCATATGATCTGAAGAGTACCTGTCTGCCACAAAACCTACTTGTTCAGGACTTATCAAACACTGCCAGATGGCAGTTAGTCTATTAGCTAAAATTTTAGCTAATATTTTAAGATCTACATTTATCAAAGAAATAGGGCGATAATTAGAAATGAGAAGGGGATCTCTTCCTGGTTTAGGAAGAAGTACTATTGTAGTTTCTGAAAGGGAATGGTCAGACATGCCATGTTCATAAATATAATTGTACATGTTTAATAGAATGGGGGCCAACTGCTCTTTAAGAGCTTTATAAAATTCTGCCGTGTACCCATTCAGGCCTGGTGTTTTATTTAATGGCAATGTATTGATAGCTAAGCATATCTCTGAAACCAAGAGGGGAGCCTTCAAGATGGCTATCTGGGATTCTCTCAAGTATGGGAGTTGGATGTTTCTTAGAAATTGGTCTGCCACTTTTGGATCATAAGGAATAGCGGGGCAGGCATACAGAGTCCGGTAATAGTCCCAGAAGCAATGAAGTATGTCTTGGGGAGAGGTAACCAGAGATTCAGTCATGCTACAAATGGAGGATATAATCCGATCTGCAGCTTTAGCCCTTAACCAAAGAGCAAGAAGCTTGCAGACTTTATCTCCTTGATCGAAATAGTGAATCTTGGACTGCTGGAGAAGGTGCTCCACCTTATCTGTTAGTAATGAATTGTATCGATCTCTAAGAATTTCCAGATTGGCAAGAATATCCGGAGAAGGGGAGTTGGGAAGAGACAATTCCACTTGTTGTATTTCCTGTAAAAGGAGAGAGGTAATCTGGGAGGCAATTATGTTCTTAATAGTAGCCGAACAAATTATCTACCCCCAAGAGTACATTTTATAGCACCCCAAAGCACATCTAGTTTGGGCATGGTTGTGGAGTTATTATTTAGAAAAGTAGTAAGAAAAGTTTGGAGGTGAGTGGCAAGTGTGTTCAATTTCAATAACTTGTGATTAAATCTCTATACTTTATCATGGGTAGTAAGTAGACCAGGACTCCAGTGTAATAATGTGGGGTGGTGATCAGATATGACTTTAGAAAGATAGGAGCATGACAGTACTGAGAGAAGATGCCCAACATCCAAAAGAAAATAATCGATTCTAGAAAATGAATTATGAGGAATGGAGTGAAAAGAATATTCTTCTCGGGAGGGGAAAAGGGCCCTCCATGGATCAATTAGCCCCAAGGTATCCATCATTTCCCTGATGGCAAGTTGTGCAGGGGAGAGCGAGGAGGTACCAGCTCTAGAGCAATCTAGAGTATTGCAAAAGGCCAAATTCCAGTCTCTAACCAGCAAGATTGTATAATTAGACCATGGAGCTAACTGGGCCATAAGTGTAGTGACAAATTGAGGGGTGTCTGTCATTGGACCATAAACAGACCCGAGAACGACTTCTGAGTGTCCAAGCAGAGCTCTAATTATAATAAATCTGTCTTGAACATCCAGTATGGTATCTAATAAGTGGAAGGGCAGTCTACACGAGACTAAAATAGCAACTCCTCCTCTATAGGAATTAGGACCTGTACCCAAGACTTGACCCACCCAAGTTCTTCGAAACAAGAGTACTTGGGATGAGGGCAAGTGGATTTCTTGGAGAAAAACAATGTCCACCTCTAATTTATGAAGGTGTAGTAATATTTTTCCTCTCTTTGTTGGAGATTGGGCAACCTTCACATTCCAAAAGCATATTTTGTAGTTAGCCATATAAATTAACAGCTTTTGTTATAGTATCCTGTTGGAAGGTATCCAGATAGACATAAGTAGATCTTTTCATGCTAGAAGTTATCACAAGTATTACAGTGTGTACCATGTCTCCAAGCTTCCTCAACCATTGTAAGTAGAACCATACATAAAACATAGACTTCCCCCCCAAAAAGATAAGGTATAAAAGATAACAACATACCCAGCCCCTCCTCCCTCCACCCAGAACACCATACCCATAATCCACAGCATGAAGGTGAGTGCCCTCTCTGGGCTGATGCATTGCTTAGCTGAGTACAAAGTACAGCCACCTAATGGTCAGTAAAAGAGAAAGTAAAAAAGAGGATTATGCACATGTAGCAGCTGTGGATACTCCCCTTCCCCTAATAAAGCACATAATGCCCTGTTAAACCGCAACTTACCGCTAACCAGCCCCCCCACCCCAACAACTAGTCATAAGTCAAATAGTATAGACTATGAGATGAAGGAGAGCAGAAAAAGACAAAAAAAAAGAAGAAAAAAACACCATTTCTCCATTGTAAATAATCAAGTTGTCTTATAACCAAAATGAGGACAGCAGTGTAGTACTAGATGATTCCTGCAGTGTAACAAAGGTCACTCAAATAAGCTTTAAGAAAAAAAGCCTCTCAAAAATAGTCATTGCAAACCAGTCAAATAATTAGTAAGAACGCCGAGGTACAAAGTAAAATGTTATCTGAAAGCAAGTCCAACGGATAAGGTACTTCTCCATAAGAAGAAGAAGAAAAGCTGACTTGAGGCAGTACTTTACTGCCATCTTATGGCCAGAATGCATTGTAGCAGTCTTTCACACAGAAAAGATGCGCATGTTTGCGTAGTGCAAATCAGCAGATATACAGGACACCATACCTTATTGGCTTTCAATGAGCAGAAAAAAGATCCGGGAACAAGGACTGCAATGCAGGGTGAGCTTGCTGAGCCGTTTCAAAATTGTGCCAGAACCCAGAGGTAAAGACAGCCAAATGAGAGGGGTATTTCACATTATACTTGATTTCAGCTGCAATTAACTTTGTTACCAAGAGCTGGTATTCTGCTCTGCACTGTCTGACAGTGAAAGGTAGGTCCTGAGCAAGCCTAAGCTTTTGGCCTTCCCATAATACCTGCTGTAGCTCTCTCGCTTGCCCCAAGACGTGGGATTTATCTTAATAATTTAGAAACTTCAGGATAAGTGGACGAGGTGGTTTCCCTGTAGTTGGTTTTGGTCTTAAGGAGCAATGAGCCCACTCAATAATATAAGTGGTGTTATTAGGAGAGGGCTCTGCTATCTTAGTAAGCATTTTCTGCAGAAAAAGAATGGGCGTTGGACCCTCGGTATCTTCTGGAAGGCTGAAGATGATGATGTTATTTCTACAGCTTCGGCCTTCTAGATCCTCAAGCTTGCCTTCTATTTTATGGAGTTTTTGTTTCAAATTGGTAATTTTGGGGTCTGCTTTACTCTTCCAGCCTTCCAGAGATGGCACACGGGCTGTAGTGTGTGAGATAGCTCAATTGGTGTTGGCAAGTTCTCCTCTGAGGATCTTAAGCTCGGATGTTATTTCTTGCAAGGCAAGCTTAAAGAGCTGTAGCTCTTCCATAAATTTCTTCTCAGAAAGAGGGGTGGCTTGGCTGTTTGGGAAATCACCATAGAGATAGATGCATTGGCTGAGGCTCCCGACTGGCCTTTGGATCACTTCGGCCCCTTTTCTGGGGACTGCGGTGGAGTATGAACTGGAGGTGCCTGGTGCATTTCCGTTTATATTATTGTAGTAGGCCCCAAATAGTAAATACTGCACTCCAGTGTTATTCGCTGTTTTTTTCTCCATAGACTTCACCTCTAGTGTATCGGGAGGCTATCTGAAGTCTATATATGAAGAGATGGAGAAAAGATGACAGACTAAGGATGAATATTGCAGCAAAATCTGGTGTTTAAGGTGGGAGCTGGTCTGTGGTGCTGCTAGCTCAATGGTGGAATCACGTGATCACCCAAACAAGCAGACATTTAAAACTACAGCAACATTAAATTTTCCAGTAATAATATAAGATAAAAGTCAGCATCATAAAAAGAGCTTCAGGTTGTCACAATCAACGGGCTGAACACAAGCGATGAAATCAGATATCATCAAAAGCCAAGCTAAAGAGGTGGGCCTTCAGCCTCCACTTAAATACCTCAATCGAGGGAGCCTACCAGACTGCAGGTGGGAGTGAGTTCCATAGAGTTGGCCTAGAGACACCAAATGCACGGTCTTCTGAGGTCTTGAGCCAAAACTGGGAACTTCCAGGAGGCCCCTCAAAGAGGAGCGAAGGGAGCGAGCAGAGGTCGCCAGTATCAGGACCTCTGACAGGTAACCAGGACCCAGTCCATATAGGGCCTTGAAGTGAGTAAACCTACCTTCAAAAGGACCCTCCACCTGACTGGCAGTCAGTGCAGGATACGCAGGACTGGGGTCACATGGCTGGACCTTGAACGGTCAGTCAGTAACAGGGCCGCTGTGTTCTGCACCAGCTGTAGTCTGTGAAGGGTCCCTCCCATGACCCCAAAGTACAGAGAGTTACAGTACTTATGCCTAGAGGTAGCAAAGGCAGGTCCTTGGGCAGAATGAGGAGCTTAATCTGGGCAATGTTCCACAAGTGGTAAAAACCAGTGCTGACTACAGATGACACCTGATATTCAAAGGTAAATCTGCTGTCCAGGATCACACTGAGATTTATGCACCCTCGGGGAAGTCACCAACAGAGCAGACCCCAGGACAAGCCCTGTATCAGCCCAGGGTGGCAGCCCATCATGCCCACAACCAGGCTCAACCACCAGCACCTCCATCTTAGCCGGGTTGAGTCTTAGCCAGCTGGAAGCCTTCCAGTCATTGATTTTAGCAAAATAGTTATTGAGCACATCGACAGCTCTGAATGTTCCAGGGGCAAAAGACAAATACAGTTGGGTATCATCTGTGTAGTAGTGAAACTCCACACTGTATTTTCTAATGATCTCACCCAGGAACATCATGTACGCTGTGAACAACAGCGGTGACAAGATTGAGCCCTGCAGCACTCCACAAGACAGGGGCAATGGGGAGGAGGAGATATTCCCATCACCACTCACTGCACCCTGTCTCAGAGATAGGATTCAAACCATCTGATGACAGTATCAGTGAGTCCACAAAACTCACAGAGCTGATCAAAAATCACAACATGGTCCACAGTGTTGAAGGATGAGGAGAGGTTGAAGAGTACAAGAACTGACCTGTCTTCTCTATCTCTAGCCCTGAGCAGATCATTATGCACCCTCAATAGAACCGTTTCTGTGCTGTGTCTGGCTTGAAAACCTAACTAAAATGGCTCATAGATGTCTGGGGACACAAGGCAATCCTCGAGCTGATGTGCCACTAGTTTCTCGACAACCTTGCTCAAAAAGGCAGGTTGGAGATTGGACGGTAGTTTGCCAGAACATCAGGGTCGAGGGAAGGTTTCTTAAGGAGGATACTCACCAGTGCTTCTTTCAAGGCAACTGGGAAAACCCTCTCCACCACTGAACACCTGGCAATCTCGACAAACACCAGGCCAACAGCCTTGGTGCATCCCAATAAGAAACGCATTGGGGCCGGGTCCAGTTAACAGAAAGTGTGCTTCAGCTCTGGCAGCAACTCAGTCACTTCAGACACCTCCACTGATCTAAACTCCTCCCAGACAGAGAGCCTCTGAATCTCCTGGCTCAACCACTGTGAGGTGATTGCCTCCCTGGCAGGATCCCCAAAGTACACGATCTTGAATAAATTCCCAGGGCCGACCCATAGACAGTGGGATTGGTTCACTAACTGAGCCCCTGTCACAACCTGTGGCCTCATTCCTATGTCCATTTGTTCAAACACTACCAGCATATATTAGAAACACAATAGAAGTGTAGCAATTGTTTAAGGATTTTAACTTGGGAGAAAAATACTACTTGTAATGATGGATATTGAATCTTTATATACACAAATCCCCCACGAAGACACACTAGATGCTGTTGCATTCTATTGTAATAAAAGAGACAAAGATTGTCATCCATCTACTGAACTGCTGTTAAACATGTTAGAAATTGTTTTAAAAGATAATATCTTAATTGAGAGGCAGTATAGCACAGTGGTTTAAGGCTCTGAGCTGCAACTCTGGTGACATCCAGCAGACCAGACCTGGGTTTGAATCCCACAGCTTCCACTTGCATACTGTCTGACCGTGAGCAAGTCATTTAACTTCCCTGTGTTCCCAGATCGCTCCTGTAAAAAAGCTTTCAGCTTAGTGTGCTACTCCTGGTTAAACAACGAAATAATAAATAATAATAATGTTTGATAAACAAATGTACCTGCAGATCAGAGGGCCTGCTATTGGGGCAACATGCGCTCCCTCCATAGCAAATCTTTACGCTGGAAATTGGGAGAATCGGATTATTTTCAGTTGGATTGCTAACCCCCATTTTGATAAAATTAAATTGTGGAAATGGTATATCGACGATATGATTTTGGTGTGGGAGGGCAGCCTTAATGAGTTACATCAGTTTATTTCATACTTCCACGGTTCCAACGCAAATTTGAAATTTATGTATACTGCAAATAAAAACAAGGTGAATTATTTTAGATTTGACACTAAACAGAACTAGTGAAAACACTGTGGCAACAGAAATATACAGAAAAAGAATGGATGGCAATACCTCACTTGTAGCTTCAAGTTGCCACCCAAGACATACTATCACAAACATTCCGAAGGGACAATATCTACAGGTCAAATGTACCTACAGCACAATAGGGAGCACACAGAAAGGGGGAAGAGAACTTACACAGATACTGTATAAGAGGGGTTATAACACTAATTTTTTTTATTTATTTATTGAATTTTGTTGACCTGGTAGTCACACTGAGTCTAGAAGTCCCTTTTTCAGGGGTGACCGGGGGGGGATACAGATGGCAACCAACTGAAAATGAACCAGATTAAACTGTTGGTGGTATTTTTAGTGAATGGGGGAAATTTGGCCAGGACACCGGGGAAGTTCTCATGCTCTTTTCGTAACAGCAACATACATAATAGAAGCTGGCAAAAATATAGAACACAGGTTTACATTTCAAGTTATTGATAGGGTATGTCACAAACCAACAGAGGGAAACTATAATGATTTAGTTCTGAAACAAGAACATTTTTGCATAATCAACTAGGGGCTACTAAACAGCCAGGACTAAACAGCAATCTTGACATCAGACCCTTCCTGAGAAAAAGGTAAAAGAGTGGCCACTAGGCTATAATTTATGTTTTTATACATGCTGTTGGCTTGTGAGCCATACGGGTTGCTATTATATGCATGATCTTAGTACTGCTAGTGCTTTTTATTATCTACATATCTATGGGATTGATTTTTTAAAGTAGTCTTATTAGCTTGCAACTGCTTCATCCTTGCATTTATTCCTCCTTTTGCCCCAATTTTTTAATCTCTCCTCTCCTGCCCCCGCATTTTGCTTCCTGTATGTATTTTAGCACTATGCTTCCTATTGTTTCCTACTGGTGGTCATTTTAGTCATATCCAGAATTGAGATGCAGCAAAATTTTATTTCGCAGGTGAAATTATGGTGAAATCGCCAATTTCACCCAGTGAAACATTTTGCATGATTATGGCATTTTGGCGAAATTACACCACCAATTTTGCCTGCACCTTTGAGGTGAAATTAGGTGAAACTGGGCTTTTTGCTCTACTGGTAGTCACATGGTTAAGTCTGAATAGGCAGGAAGTGAGTAGTTCATTTCCTGTGCTATATATCTTGAGGAAGCAGGCAGCATTTATACTCCCCTGTGACTGCAGAGTGCACTTTTACACCTAAATTGCTTCATTTGTGCTAATACTTTCTTACTTTTTCTTGTTTGTCTTTGTCATAGTTCATATTTTAGAACCTGGTGAGTGAGTGTGTGTGTGTGTGTGTGTGTGTGTGTGTGTGTGTGTGTGTGATTGTGTGTGTGATTCCCTCCCCCCAGCTATCTCTGTTTTTTATTTGTTTAATAGGTGGCGTTTGTGGATCGTGAACATAATGGAGAAGGGTAAAGACAGTTTGGCTCTTGTACGCACGTTTCAGCTGACCATCACAAATGAAATACCACAGCAGGAGGCTTTTGGTTCCAGCTCCAGTGCTCAGCAGCAAACTGTGCCCCATTCCCAGCAGCAGGAGGCAACCATGACCCCTCCACCACAGCAGCAGCAATTGGAGACAGTGCCCCTTCCCCAGCACCAGGAGAATACTGTTCCTCCACCGAGGCAGCAGGAGAACATGCCTCCTCCTGAGCAGCCAGAGGAGTCAGTGCCTGAGGCATTATCTGCGCCCCCCCCACCACCCACCCCGTCATCCCTGAAGTTCTCCTGTCTGGAATGTTTTCTACTTAATATTGGTTGGTGACCCAGTGGTCACCTGCAATCTATGCAGGCAAGAAGCATTGAGGAACATGTGGATCCTACTTCAGGACAACTGGCCATAGTAGCCACATGGTCCACTCCACCTGCTGCAATAAGACCTTAAATTGTGGGAGGTAGAGGCATCATCAAGTACAGCTGTGGGGAGCAGTGTGGGTGTAAGCACTGAAGGGGTGAACAGCAAGGAGGGGTGGCTGGTCCAGTTAATCATCCTCACCATGCTTGCCATACCAGAAAACAGCAGCAGCAGTCAGTAACATCAAGACCCCTCCAGAACCCCCCCATCCAAAGTCAGCAGCACAGACAGCCCCCCCTCCCTACCAGCAGTGCCAGTGAGACATGCAGACTTATCAGCTGTCCTGTCTGAAGTCCAGCATCTCCAACAGGAGTTAAACAATTTCAGACAGGAATTTAGTGATGCCGGGGGAGGATTTCTAAACTGCAGTGTGATGTTGATAAAATCATGGGCATTCTGTCTGAACTCCATGGCAGCTCCACTGGCACTTAATGTGGCAGTACAAATTAAATTGTCTTTTTTATTTTCATTTTTCTATCTTCCATTCTGTTGTTTGTATGTTCCCCCATAAAAAAAATAAAAAACAAAAAAGTTATTCTGTCCTCTTTAATCTACGTCCATTACTTAAGTCCTCTTGTTTCTTTTTTTTGTATGTAAAATAATTTTATTGACCACTGCTATTATTTGTGGTATGTGTTACTTCTTAGAGCTGGTTACACCTACAAGACTCCTTTTAACAACATAATGATGTGTAATGCAGTTGCATTCCCTATATACTTGAGTTTGCAAGTGAAATGCTGGCTCCTGCAGAAGGCTGTTGGTCATCTGGGCCTTGTGCACAGACTACTGCATATTGTTTTGTAGTTCAAATACCTTGTGTGAGTTGCTTCAGCTCAAAGTTAGATGTACTCACCACAGTACATGTCCATAAGGTGCTCGTTCTTTATTCGATTCTCTAGTGTGTCAAGTAAACAATGTAAAAAAGTGCTTCCATATAACCAAGTTAAAAATGCCCGCTCCCACAAAGCACCATCATTCCTTGTATGTATCATGAAGTACGGTACCTTGAGGGAGCGGGAGTTTTTATCTTAGTTATGTTTGAGCATTTTTTTACATTGTTTGCATGCCGCACTGTAATCAAGAAAGAGCACTTTATGAACATGTGCTGTGGTGATTACTTTGTACTTTGAGTCAAAGCAACTCACATGAGGTATTTAAATTCAAAAAATATAGACTCTGTGCACAGGGCCCTAATGGCCTACAACCTTCGACTGGTGCCCGGCCTTTCCTTTGCAAACTCCATATATGGGGAATGCAACTGAATTGTTGGTCAATGTTTTATTTTGTTATAGTTATGCTGAAGATGTCACCTGCTCTTTAACATGTTTCTTCCTCCTATCCACAAATGTCAAGTATTGTGCCTATTAAAAAACTGTTTCACAATGCTATGCGACGTTGCATCACATAATGTTGTGTGCAACATTACAAAGATGTAACACATCTGGTGTCAGCACTGACAACATGCCCCAGAAGGCCATTAAAATGTTTCCCAGAAAATGTTACAGTAAATTCAGATATAAATCAGGTGTCAGACACGCAGTTACATCCACCATCAGGACCCAAATCTGCTGTATTCTGCACCGTTTCAAATGGTTTTTAGGCCTAACCATGGTGATGCCACTGCCTAACATGCCACACAAGTCCAGAAATGTTTTCCAAAAAATGTTACAGTACATTCAGACAGAAATCAGGTGTTAGACATGCAGTTACATGGTTCACATCCACCATCAGGACCCAAATCTGCTGTTTTCTGCACCGTTTCAAATGTTTTTCAGGCCCAACCGTATTGGTGGTGCCACTGCCTAACATGCCACACAAGTCCAGAAATGTTTCCCAAAATGTTTTGCAGTAAATTCAGACTGAAATCAGGTGTCAGACATGCTGTTATATGTTGCATGCCTTCCACCTGGACCAAAACATGTTTGGCCCACTGTTTACCAATGGTTTACGGCCTAATCATGGTGTTATCACTGCCTGACATGACCCAGAAATCCAGAAATGTATCCCAAAAAATGTTACAGTACATTCAGACAGAAATCAGGTGTCAGACATGCAGTTACATGGTTCACATCCACCATCAGGACCCAAATCTGCTGCTTTCTGCACCGTTTCAAATGATTTTCAGGCCTAACTGTGTTTGTGCCACTGCCTAACATGCCACACAAGTCCAGAAATGTTTCCCAAAAAATGTTACAGTACATTCAGACAAAATATTTTACAGGGATCACCACTCTCTTGAAAATTATGCAGTTTTTTTTATATAGTAGGGTCAGGTAGCAAACACCAGTGGTGTAATAGGGAGGAAAGGGTTAATATGATAAGCATATTAAATAGAAAAACAGGAACACTGCAATGCAGAGGCTAGATCACAATTTTAATTTCTGTGAGCAATTCAACAATGCAGTGTGCCTGACTATGGACAAGTCAAGTGGTCAATGCACACAAATACTTCCAATAAAAAAATTAAGCACAAACGTGATTAAACAAAGGGAAACAGGAACAGAACTATTCAGAATGAGTAACTATTCAGATAAAGTTACCCCAAAAAGGGTCAATATATACAAAAAATATAACAAATAAGTAGCACACCAACAAAAATATTAAGACTTAAAAGAAATTACAGAAACTCATTCTCAGCTTGTGAGAAATCTGTCAAATATTAGGAACTAGCCGGCTCTGCTTTTACATACATGCACAAACACACACCACACGGTTGACCTTCCCCCACTCAACTCCCTCACAGGTACAGAGAAAACTGAAAACACTACCTACAGTATGTTTAACTATTATCCAAAGACACCAAAACAAAAAAAGATTTACTAGCAGCACTAGGAACTAAATTGAGATTTTGGGAGCAATTAACTCTCAAAAATCACAAATAAAGAGTTTTTTGAAAGGTTTATTGGCTGCGATGCATCACACTGAACTGCTCTTCAACTCAACAGACAATATACTGTGCGGGAAATAGCCTGCATGTGATATTTCAGCTATTGTCCCACACTGCATTGCAATTTCGCTGTCGAAATTGAAAAACATTGACGAAATTCAGCAAAATTTGGTGAAATTGGGCAAAGTTTTGCATTATGTGAAAGCAAAATCAGAGACGAAATTACGTTTCACCTAGGCAAAAAAAGTTGCATAATGCTGAAATTACATGAAATATTTTGCTAGGTGAAATTTTCCAGTTTCACACATCTCTAATCCAGAATGTATTGTATTTATACTGTTATTGCATTTTATATGTTCGACCTATGAATTTGAATTTTTTAAATCATGTCATTGTGACATCATCCACTGTCGACTATTTATTGTGTGACAATGTTTGTACCTCAGCCTTTGTTAAAGGGACTATGGTTTGGAAACAAGCCAGTCCGGTACAGCCTGCTTGTAGTCAATAAATGACTGTTTTATTGTAACTACTGGAACTTAGTGTAGTCCTTCAGTGTGGTGGTGAGTGCTTGAATACTGTGTGTTTATTACTTACTCTGTCAAGAAGCACCATCTGCCCAGTGCAAACCTTTGTGAGACTGGGCCATTTTAGTTGCTGTTCTCTGGACAGCCTCCACCCTGTCAATGTCCTTCCTGAGATACGGTCTCCAGAACTGGATACAGTACTTCAGGTAGGGTCTCACCAATGATCTATACAGTGGCAACACCACCTCCCTTCTTCCGCTGGTGATACCCCTCTCCATGCACCCAGCATCCCACTCGCCAAATCTACTGCCTTAGAAACATAGAATCTGATGGCAGATAAGGGTCACATGGCCCACTCAATCTTCTTATATTTCCCTACCTACATTCTCACCACAGACCCTACTTGATATATGGCTTTTTCTTCCTTCCCGTCTTGTCACACCACCTTGCCACCTTGAGGACATGCGATACAATTACTCCCAGTTCTCGTTCCTGTTTGGTGACCATAAGTACCTCTCCCCCATATAATAATTTTCCTCTGGGGTTCTGTGCCCTAGGTGTATGATTTTGCACTTTTTTACATTGAAACTCAAGTGACATACCCTGATCACTCCTTGAGTTTCCTCAGGTCTCAGCACATTCTCTCTACCCCCTCAAGTGTGTTCACCCTATTGCAGATTTCAGTGTCATCTGCAAAGAGGCATACCTTCCTTTCCAGTTCTTCTGCAGTGTCACTTATAAAGACATTAAAGAGGACTTATCCTAGTACTGAGTTCTGAGGTACCCTGCCAGTCACTCTCCCTTCTGTTTAGCACCACCCACTGTCTGCTATCCATCAACAAATTTCCTATCCTAACTCATGATCTGCTCCCAAACTGCACAGTTTTCTAATAAGCCTTCTGTGTGGTATAGGGTCGAAGGCCTTGCTGAAGTGTAAGTAGGCCACGTTCACTGCACCATCATGATCTATTTCCCTGGACACCTTGTGGAAGAACTCTATTAGGTTCATCTGACATTACTCTCCCCCGGCCCCCCCCATAAATCTATGCAGCCTCAGGTCTTGTAACCCACTGGATTCAAGATACTCCACAATCCCTTCCTTCAAAGTGACTCCGTTATGCCAGCCCTGTGGCATAGAGGGTTGAGGTACTGGTGCCTTACCTTGACTCACGTCAGCGACCCAAGTTCAGATACGAGCCCAGGCCATCGTAGGTCGGCACAGGGGGAGGGCGGGGCTGGATAAAGCTGCCAGCAGGCAAGCTCTCCTCTCCAGGGAGGAAGCATGGCATCCCTCGGCTGATGGCAACCCCCAGTGGAGGCTGAGGGTGGCACAGGCCCGAGGGTGCCTAGGCATTAGACCAAGAGGGTGGGGGAATGGGGTCAGAACCGGGGCTGTACGGCATATGTGCGCCTCCACGTGCATACATGCATACTCCCAGGACCCATGGTAGAAAATCGAAGGGGAAAATATGCCGGTCAGCAGAATGAAGACTGACTCCTCACAGGTGCCACTCCCGGGCCAGGCAAGGTAAGCACCAGTAATTATGGGGGATGGGGCTGGGAGGGTCGGTTGGATGGGGGCTGACCGGCAAGGTACATAAATACAATATTAAAAAAAAAAGTGACTCCATTATGTTTCCCACCACTGTTGTGAGACTGGCAGGTCTGTAGTTGCCAGCTTCCACTCTGCTACCACTTTGATGAAGTATAACTACATCTGCCCACCTCCTGTCCTCTGGAGCCACTCCTTTTCCAGTGAGTTTTTGAATAAGACTGTCAGAGATGAAGCTAGCACCTTCCCGAGTTCCCTCAACACCCTTGGGTGTACTCAGTCTGGCACTATAGCTTTGTCAACTGTCAGATTTGGAAGTCCTTTCAATATTCTTTCTTCTGTAAATGAACTTGTGTCTATCTCCCTCACCCCCAGTGATCCTGCTGCTTTTATGTGGTCCATCCCCTTCCGCTTACACCATGAAACCCGAACATAATTATCTATTAAGGATACCTCATCCTTCTCTGCTCAGTTCCCCACACCCACCCTTTTTAATCTCAGAATCTCTTCTCTTGTCTTCCTCTTTTCAGTTCTGTATCTAAGAAAGGTCTTGTCCCCTTTAGCTATTCTTCTTCTCAGTTTGCACCTTTGCACTCCTTATCAATTTCGTTACTTCCCTCTGCCTTTCCTGGTACACTTCCCTATCCTCTTTGCTCTATGTCTCTTTGTACCTGCTGAATGCTATCCTTTCAGCCTTAACCTTTTCAGCTCCTTCCTTTGAGAACTATAGCAAATTAAGTAACATTGCAGAACATTAATAACAAACATTAAGGACGCAATTTATAATCAGTTTATTCATCCTCAAGGCCAAAACATTCAAATGGTTGTTTTTTTTTTAATAAAATTGGATAAATGGATTATGTAGAACCATTGTAACATAGTTCTGGAAAAGTTCAGTGGAATATAACAAAGTACAATTTCCTTTTGCAGTAATTATCCAAGGGAACATGTTCTGTAGTTTTTGACTGCAAAATTCTGTCATTCCTCTTCTGATGAAATTCAGTGGAACTTGAATAGAACTTTATGAAATTCATTGAAATTACGTTCTTCTGGAATTTAAAACTTCTACACAGCACTCCTTAACAGGAATTGGTCAAAGGATGGCCAAACAAAAAAGGCTTAATGTATGACTCTTAATTAGTCTATGGCTACTACATTATCACAGGAAAGTAACAATCATCAAAACATAATATTATTATTTATCCCACGTAGTGCACTATTCTTTAAAGAAAACTGCATTATCTCTATGTGTGGGACAATATGTAAGCAGAGGTTCAGTAGCCTGATTAAAAGCACTTTAATTTCTATCTAGAATGAATCTGTTTTACAAATTATATTGATATCTTTTTATCTATTCTGGTATTTACTGTTTATGTTCCTAATCCCCACATTGGACCCTTGTCTCACTATCTCACCCCCCCACCCACTCTGCCAGCAATAACTAAAAGCTTGCTTCCTACTGTAGACTTCCAGCTATCACTGCTGAAGGTACTGTAGTCAAAGAATGGGTCCCAGGAAATGTAGTTTATGGTTGAGTTTCATTTCCATGAATAAAAGTACATAGTATCCCTACATCCTAAGTCTGGCTCCACTTATTTCACTTTGTTGGCCCAGGGGTACACCGTTCCTGATTTCTAACTTCATATGTACCTGTATTCACCCAAAGAGGGGTACTATTAGAGTAAGTAGATGGATTCAGTCTACCCTTCCAGTGCTCAGTGTTCCTCACCTGCATAATACGCTTGGAGCCCCAGTGACGTTTGGGATGGGACATAGTTTTAGGGACTCGAACACTGTTCTCCCACAAGCTGATCCTCCACATTTGCAATACTATTACTTGAGAGATTTTACAGAAATCATGACATCTAAAAATAATACACATCCAAAGAAAGACTTCTATTTTATTACAGCAGCATGTGTATTAAATTGGAAAATGTACATACCTGTTATTTCTTCTTTGTCTTGGTCTACTGCTGGTGATACTGTTTCTGATATTAAACTGTCAGGTATTTCTGTTGTATATGCTTTCCCATTGGTTATGTGTGTTGATGCATTTGTTGTATGGTTTATTGGCATTGGGAATGTTGTCTCTGATATTGTTGAAACTGATAGTTCACTCATTGTCCAGTTCATACTATTTAGAGGCACAGTAGCCTTCGTAGTATCTAAAGTGTAATGGCTTTCCTCTAGATTTCTTTCATTGATTATGGCAGGTATGCCTGTTTCAGTAGCCAGTGGCGATGTCAGTCGGGATAAGGCTATTACTTTTGACAGTGCAGCAGTCTCTATACTGCCCAAACTAGTACTGGACTCCCATACATCTCCTTCACCTAGAGATGTAGTAATGTCTGCTGTTATGGACTGTAACTCTGTAATTGGGAATGATATCACATTTGGGGATGTTGTATTCTCTACTGTGCTGGAGGCAGTGGAAGCCACAGTCATTAGTTCACTTGTTGATGTGGTAGACAGAAGTGGCCAAGATGTTGCTATAGTTGAGCTTTCATTTAATAAAGAGTTAGTAAAAGTATTTACTTGTACAATGGTAGTTTCCCCACTGGTTTTGATCTCTGTGGAGTTAAAACTAGCAACAGAATCCAAAAAAGGTATTTCACTGAGTACTGTTGTGGCTAGGTGTGAGGCTGACATTTGTATAGGGGGTGTTTCATTTGACAGCATCATACTATTTATGTCAGCTAGAGAATCTGTAATGGTTGCATAACTTACTAAAGTATTCGTGTCTGTAGTCATATGATGTTTATCTGGCAGTATTGTAGACCGTGACTCTCTTGACTCCACTATAGCTGTAATGGAATCTAAAGTGGTCATGTCATCCACAGGAGTGTCTTTACTAACAGGTATAGTTTTGTTTATTGCTATGGAAACTGATACTGACTTTGAAACAGAAGATGGCTCATTTGACAAAGTGGTAGCCAAATCATTTATGTGGTCACTTTCAATACTTTCTTCCATTGCTGCTGCAATTTTTGTAGTCTCAGAAACTTCCACTGGCACTTCTGTTGACAGTCTTTCCTTTGATAGCACTATAGTTTCTTCAGTGTCCATCATGACAGTGGGCCTCACTGGGTATTCTTCCTCTACAGCCATACTGGTATGCAGCGGAGTAACTGCAGAAAGAGATGCCATACCTGATAAAGTGGATGCTTCGTTTGACAGTTTTAAAATCTTCATGGTAGACAAATTATCTTGTGCATTCATTGCAGTTTCTACATCATTATCTGCAGATGAGATTGCCTCTACAGTCTGTGACAAGGGTACTGGTGTTGTCATTTTGCTTGGCAGCACAGTACTGTCGGTAACTCCAAATGATGAAGTAAACATTTGTGTATTCACATCTGTAGTTGTGTCTTCAGCTATAGAGAGTGCAACAGGTGTGGTCTTAGATGTCATTTCCTTTGATAGCACACTAAACTGAATGGGGTCCACAGCATCTGTGAGAATTCCAGGTGTTTGTTCATTTACTGCCTCTGTTAGTTGGGGGAACAAAACAATGGGTGCAGCCACTGATGTGGATGTTGTTTCACTTATTGTGGTGTCCAGTGGCACAGTTTGATCAAGAATATCATTGACTACTGTACTCATGTTCATAATTGAAAAAAGGGAGATAGTATTTTGTGTTTCTTCACTTTGCACCACCATACTGTCTGTGGCAGATAATGGGCCAATATGATCTTCAGATGATAATTTTGTTACAGATGTAGTTGGGTCTTGAATTGCAAAATGTGGCTTTGAAATTGATCCAAATGTGGCAGTAGGCTGTGTCATCATGTCTACTGTTAGCACAGAGGTATCAGTTATTTTATTCCCTGCTAAAACTATATCTCTATTTGTAAAATATGACAAGGACATTGTTTCTATTGGTGATGTACTGGATGTCAATAATCTCTCTGTGGCAGCAAAGGAAGCATTCAAATCATCAGGGGGACTTTCACTCTCAGCTGTGATTGAGTCCATAGTTGTAAAAAGGGATATTGCAGATGCTTTTGTATTTGAAAGCATTGCACTCTTGCCTGTGTCCACAATGCTTCTTTCATTTATTGAAGTAGTATGTATGTATGTAACACTCAACAGTGAATCAGGAGTTCCATCAGATGTTATTCTGCTTGTCTCTGGATTGCCCAGAGTTTTAGTTGGACCATCTGTTTTACTTGTTTCTGCAAGTGCGTCTAAAACTGTAGAAACTGAAACAGACATTGTTGTAGGTGTTTCACTGGACTGCACCTTAGTCATGGTGTTGCCCAGCTTGATGGAATCATCAGTCACTGGTGTAGTTACATCTATAGCTGGAGATTCTGAATTTGGTGGCACTGTAGCAATAAATGGTTCTGTGGTGTTCAAGGTTCCAGCAGAGTTGTTAATTCCATCATCAACCACTGTTTTTGTATCTGTACGTCCAACAACTGATACAGAATTATTTTCTTTTCCTGTTTCTAATGACTGCACAAAAGCCTCTGTTGCTTCTAACATTACTATAGCTTCTTCGGGGCTTATCTGAATCTCTGAAGAAGTTGGGTTTGTAATTGTAAATTGTGAAACTGATAAACTTGTAGCTGTTGAACTGAATAGTTTAATAGTATCCCGTGATAGATCAGGGTCACTGTTTATTTGATTATTTTCTATTAGCGTTTTAGTATTTGTAAATAGAGTTGGGGATATGTTTAATGTTGTTTCACTTGCTAGCACTGAACTCTTAAAGTCATTCAAAGTGAGCATGGGATCTACAGGATATTTTTTATTCAGTGCTGTAGTTAAGCCAGTATTTGTAAAAAATAGAGTTGGTTTTACTGTAAATGATGCACTAGATGGTTTTGTAGTGTCCCAAGTTGCAGGGGGGTCAACACTTGTTTCATGTTGTTCCATACCTACATCATCATTTGTAAAAACAGATACAGGAATTGTTGTTTGTGTTGTGCCACTTGACTGCACTAAGGTGTCCATGGCACTCAAAGGGGTAAGCAGATCTTCATTTATGCTATTAGTTATTGTAGTTTCATCTGTAGTTGTAAACTGCGGCACTGACAGTGCTGTAGACATTGAAATTGACAGTTCTAAGGCACACACAAAGTGGCATGTAGGCCACCAGTTCTTTCTCCCACCTCAGTACCTGTATCTGTAATAAGCAACATAGGGATAGTTCTTGGTTCTGTTTCACTAGACTGCAATAACATCTGTGTGGTACCCAATGGGGCAATCATATCTTCTGGAGTCAGATTCATTGCTTCTGTTATTTTGTCTGTCATTGTAAAGGGTGGCACTGTCATTGCTGAAGTTGTTGCAGTAGATTTTTCTGTAATGTCCAAAGTTGCTGTAGGGTCTAGAGTGGTTTCTTTTACTTCTATGACTGAATCTTCACTTGTAAACAAAGACAGCTGCTCAGGCGTTGCTGGCTGTGGCACTTTATTCAACACCACTAAGCCCACTATGGCACTTGAATGGGAAGTAACATCTTCTTGAATCCTATTTGAGACCTGTGAAACTGACAGTGTTGTAGATATGGCATTTGACAGTTCTGTGGTGTTTAAAGTTGCACTGAGGTCACTGATTTTGTTTTCTACCAACATTCCTGCTTTCACGCTTGAAATAACTGATGTTGGCAATGTTGTTGGTGCTGTTCTGCTTGACTGTAGTAAAATCTCAGTGGTACCAAATGGGCCAATAACATTTTCAGAATTCCCATTCCTCGTGTCTGTAGCTGTAAATGGTAACAATGACATTTCTAAAGAGTTGGCAGTAGACAGCACTGTGGTATTCAAAGTTGCTGAGGGGTCAGAAGTGCTTACTTCTTCTTCCATACTCACATCTACACTAGTAAAAAAAGATTCAGGAACTGCTGTTTGTGGTACTTCACTTGACAGGACTATGGTCTCTATGGCACTCAGAGTAGAAGTAGCGACATTCTCGATGCTGTTGGTTGCTGTTTCAGTTGCATATGTGGTTATAAACTGTGATACTAAGAATTCTGTAGATGTTACATGTGATACTTTGGTAGTGTTTAAAGATACATGGAGATCACCATAACTGTCCTCCACTACAGTACCTGTGTCTGTATGTGAAATTACTGGGATATGGGTTATTGTTGGTGTTGTTGCACTGGAGTGCACAAAAATCTCTGTGGCACCCAAATGAGCAACAGGATTTATAGGAGTCCAAATCTTTACTGTAATTTTGTCTGTGAATGTAGGATCCACAGCCATTACTGAAGATGCTGTACTAGATAGTTCTGCAGAGGCTGCAGTTTCAGTGGGGTTGGCAGTTGTTTCTCCCACTGCCATGCTTGCATCTGTACTTGTAAAGAAAGATGCAGGGGCTGTTGCTTGTTTTGCCTCACCTGCCGGCACCAATGTCTTCATGGCACCCAAAGTGGAAGTGGGATCTTCATAAATGCTGTTAGTTACTGCTGTAGTTGCATCTGTAGTTATGGACTGTGATGCTGACAGAATGGCTGATGTTTCACTAGGCAACTCAGTTGTGTTCAAGATTGCTTTGAGGTCACTAGCTCTTTCTCCCAACTGAGTACGTGTGTCTGCATTTACAATAGTTGGCATAGGGATTGCTGGTGTTGTTTTATTTGGCTGTGCTGAAGTCTCTGTGGTACCCAAAGGGGCAATCAAAATGTCAAGAGTCCCATTCACCATCACTGTAGGTATGTCCTTAGCTGTAAAAGGTGACACCGATGTGGCTGAAGATGTTGCGATAGGTGGTCCTGTAGTGTCCAGTTTCACAGTGGGGTCAGAAGTCATTTCTCTTTCTTCCACATCTGAATCAAAAATTGTAAAAAACAGTCTCAGGTATTGCTGTTTGTGGTGCTTCACTTGACATCACTGAGGTCTCTATGGCACCTAGCAGAGAAGAAGAACCTTCAACAACGCTTGTAGCTACTGCTGTAGTTGTGTCTTGACCTTGTTTTGTATTTGTATCTTGTGTTGTAAATGGCGACACTGACAGTACTGTTGATGTTGCTTGGGATAGTTCTGCAGCGTCTAAGGTTGCATTGAGGTCACTAGTTCTTTCTCTCACATGAGTACCTATGTCTGTAGTTGCAATTCCTGGCATAGGGATTACTCGTGGTGTTGTGATATTTGATTGCACTACAATGTCTGTGGTACCCAGTGGGGAAATCTGAACTTCAGGAGTCACATTCATCATCACTGTGGTTGTTTCTAAAGTTAATAAATGCGGCACAGAAACTGCTGAAGATGTTGACTTAGACAATACTGTGGCGTACAAAGTTCCAGTGGGGTCAACAGTTTCTTTTCTGACTTTCATATCTGCATTTGCACTTGTAAAAAAAGACAAATACAGTGCTGTTTCCGGTACTTCATTTGACATCACTGAGGTTTCTATGGTACTCACAGGGTAAGTAAGAGTTTCATCAGTGCTTGCACTTATTGCTGTAGTTGTGTCTTGGGTTGTAATTTGTGAAACTGACAGTATTTTAGATGCTGCACTTGGCTGCTCTGTCGTAATTAAAGTTGTGTCAAGGTCACCAATTCTATCTTCCACCACAGTAGTTGTGTCTCTACTTGAAATTAATGACATAGGCAATGTTGTCTTGGTAGTTTTGTTTGACTGGAGTGCACTCTCTGTCACCTTAAAAGAGGTAGTTGGATCATTAGAAGTCCATTTCCTTGTCACTGTTGCTCCATCTATCATTGTAAAAGGCAACACTGATATTGTTGAAGATGTTGCAGTAGGCAATTCTTCGGTGTCCAAAATGGCAGCTGAGTTGAGAGTTTTATCTTCTTCTGTGGTACTTAGACCTTCACTTTTATAGAATGATATGGAGGTTGCTGCAGTTGGTTTTGTTTCATCAGAAAACATTATATCCCCTGTGGCACCCAAAGATGCTATATGATCCTCAACAGTTCTTTCAGAGGCTGCTTTTGTAGTGTCAGTTTTAAACAGTACTGCTGTCCTCATGGTAACTGTTGTGTTGGATAATTCTGTGGAATCTATGGTTGCTACTGGGCCATCAGTATTTTCACTCGCTATAGCATACACATCAGTTAATAAAGACGTGGGCACTTCTGTTTGTACCATTTCCCTTGACAGCATGCTAGACTCTGTAGCACTTTCTGTTTCAGCAAGCGTCTCAGGAGTTCTTTCAATCACTGATGTAGTTTCACCTGAAGTTGAAGAGAATGAGACAGGCATTGTAAATACTTAAAGAAATATTTTTGTATGGCATATCTGGTGTATTCTGCTTCTGTCTTAGATGGTGCACTAATGCCTCACTTTTTTATTTTATTTTACTTTAGAATGTTTAGCTGGGAAGAACCCACTGAGCTAAAGCTCATTTCTAGGTGTTTCCAGGAGCACAGGGGGGTTATATGACTTGCTCAAGGCCACTTAGTATGCAAGTGATGATTGTGGATTTCAAACGGGTCACCAGGTTTGTGCTTTAACCCTCTGGAGTAGAATGCCTCCCACTGCTTTTTACTGTTTTGAATCATTTTAACTATCTTGTTGGAACCTAAAAGTCATTCAAGTAACTGTATTTTTAATGTTACAAAAACATATTATTCAACATACTTTAAAACTCTCTATGCAACACTTGATATTAGTATTGCAACTATTATTTGCCTCTGAGGCTTTATCAGGCAAAGAATGGAAAAATATAAATTTTTTATGGGGTGAGTTAATGGTTTTGGTTTTTCAAAAAAATATAAACCTTTGGAAACTACACCATTCTTTTTTGTGTATGCTGAATGTGAACCACACATCAGGATATTTAAATAGTATATACAGCATTTATCTTTTAGTGAAAATCGTGGGGAAAATATATTGGTATGCACAGGGGATATGCAGTAGAATGACTCAAAATAGGAAATTATCAAGTGCAAGGGGGCAGGACCATAACTCATGAGTGGCGGAGCAACAAGAGTGTTATAAAAGCCCTGGCAACTTGGCATAGCCACGAGTGAGTTATAAAAGCCTTGGCAACTCAAACGTGATGACAAATTGCCCATTTTGAGTCACATGGTTGTATATTTGATATGCACAACATTTGCTTATAACTTATAGTTTTTAAATCAGGAATTTGAAGATGCTGGTTTTATTTTTTTAACCGCTGGCTTCAGTGTTGCACCAGGCAGTGTGATGTCATTAGCACTATGAAAGCTGCACTCTGGTTCAATATTCTATTATGATGACAGTCAACTTAAAAATACTCACTATGATAATGGAAACAACAACTTATTTTTGACATGTTACTGTTACTGATGTCACTGGCCAACATATTTTTATCTTGTCATTCTCCCAGTCCTGTTGTAGATACATACATATTACATACTTATATATTTTTTTCTCATAACTTGATCATTTCTAAATTTTGTTCCTCAAATTTTCAACATAGTCTTCTTATGACCCCACCTCATGAACCCGGTAGGTGAAATTTTCCAAATCCCATCTGAAAGGTGATTCCACAGAGTGACTGCAAAATAACCTTTAAGGCAGATTTGCACATTTCACCTACCTTTTTTTTTTGGGGGGGGTCCCAAAAAGGTCATGTTGAAAATTTTGGGGAAAAGATTTAAAAATGACCAATGTATAAGTAAAAGTTCAAAACTCATTGGAAATACATTAAATGCACATACTGTACCTTATTTCCTCAGTGTGTAGTCATGGTTGAAGGAGGAAGACATTTTTTGGCTTAGAGACTGGCGCTATGATGGGGGGCCATTTTCAAGTGACAGAGGAGTTAGGGGTTGAGAGGTGGTGGGTACTGAGAGGGAAATTGGAGTGGGATGGGTGGGAGTTTATGGGGGCTGTGACTGCAAAAGACATGGATGGGTGGTTTTCTTTGTCTCAGGTAAAGAAAAGAAAAGAAAATACAAGACTATGTGAAACTGTTTTCATTATTTGGCTGGCTGTTCAGCCACACTAGGGGTGGGCACATAATGCTACATATCAGTGGGGTGGGGGACTGACAGACATGCAGATGGGGGTTCAAGTATGGTGACACTGGGGTGGGCACCCTGGTGCCACTCAGTATTGAAGGGGAGTAGATTGTAGGCTGGCACCAGGGCTTGGGAAACACAGCATCAGAAAAAATGTATGTATATGATAGCGGGATTGTGCACTCACCTTCATAAACAGTGTCAGGAGGGAGGGAGGGTGGCTACTGGCAAGCAAGGTTGGGCATCTACTTTCTGTTCTTGGATCAGGAAGTAGAGGGGTACTGGCCAGCAGGATTGGGCACCTGCCATCCATTTTTAAAAGATGGGGGTCAGAAGGGAGAAGGTACAAGCCAGAGAGATTGTGCACCCCCCTGCAATTTTTAAAAGAGGAATATCGGGAGGCTGACAAAAAGCAGTTTTAAGAAAATCACTATTGATTGTTTAATTAGTGAGGCCCCACCTGGAGTACAGTGTACAGTTCTGGAGACCATACCTACGTAAGGACATAGACAGGGTAGAGAAGGTTCAGAGGAGGGCAACAAAGATGGTGCATGGATTGCATAACAAGTCCTATGAAGACAGGTTGAAGGAACTGAACATGTACTCCCTGGAGGAGAGGAGGGAGAGAGGAGCTATGATAGAGACATACAAGTATCTTACAGGGAGGAACAGGGTGCAGGAAAACACTATTTTTAAGCGAAAAAGATGTTCCAGGACTAGAGGGCATGGGATGAAGTTGGAGGGAGGACGATTCAGAGGAAACATGAGAAAGAATTTCTTCACAGAACGGGTGGTGGACAAGTGGAACACCCTGCCAGAGGAAGTGGTGGGGGCTGAAACAATCACGGGATTTAAGAATGCATGGGATAGACATAAAGGAATTCTAGAGGTCAGGGGTAAGGAGAAACAGACTTCTAGGAAAACAAACTGAACTTACAAGCTCAAATGGGCAGACTGGGTGGGCCATAGGCCCTTATCTGCCAACACTGTCTATGTATCTATGTAATTAATGCAAAAAGCCAGTTATCCATAGAATGTTTGATTTTTGAACTGAGCATACTCAGACAATTGCACAGTTTTTCACTAATATTTTAAAAACTAGGCAAGTCTGAAACTACAAACTTATAAAAGCATCTACTTTGGGACAGACACTATCAAACCTGTAACTTTCAGATGGCTGACAAAAGTACTTTTAAGGAAATCACGTTTGATCATTTAATTACTGCAAAAAGTTATCCATAGAATGTTCACTTTTTGAACTGATCATGCTCAGACAATTGCAGTTTTTAACTAATATTTTAAGTCTAATTAATTATTCATGAGCTGAACTAGCTCACTGATAGGCTGCCGTGCTGGTCTGAAATCTCTTAGCAAATGACCAGCACGGCACTAACACTGGGCTCATGCATTGTACACCAACAGCAGCGGTGCCAAAACAAAATTGTTTTTGGCACTAAAAATGTAAAGAAAAGAATTGTCATTATTGCGATTAGACATATAATCGCAATAATGACCTCACAGCTGATCATTTCCTTTGATTAACAACTGGCTGAGTGGGGTTGGTCTTCAGCTGCCCCTCAAGTCACCCCCCCAGCCGGTTGTTAATCACCACCAAATAACCAGCTGTTCGGTCATTATTGTTTAATTTTAAAAACTAGGCAAATCTGAAACTACAAAATTGTAAAAGCATGTGCTTTGGGACAGACACTATCAAACCTTTAACTTTCAGGTTTTAAAAGAAAAGTTTTTAGCTACAGGTGAGAAAAAAGTCTTAATTTGGGTGAATGTAGCATATTTGCACCTCTGTAACTTTGTGCCCCCCTTCACAGAATCAATTGACACAAGCATTTCAGGATCCAGAAATCCTGGCCTAGCCTCAATGCCTACACATTTTGGGGCAAATCAGTTTAATGGGGGCATAGTTATTAAGCTTTGAAAATCATGGTTTAACACAGGAGTGCATACTCAATGCTAATATACAGGCATGACCACACCTATATAATATAATATACATTCTTTGCAAAAACCTTTGTTAATGCACCAGTTAGGGTTCATAGGTTCACAGATGTCAGTTACAAGTCCATGAGCTTCTAGAATGATTTAAGGACTTGCCACTAATCAGTGGACAAATTCCCATATTTTGTTACCCCTGTGTTGGTCCAGTAAGTGGTTAAATGCAGATAAATTATTAGCACTGACCACAGCCATGGAAAGTGTGTTCCATAATCCAACAATTCTTTGATTAAACCACCTACCCCTTTTTGTTATTCTGTAATTTTCCCCTTGCAATTGCAATGTATAAGCCCTTGTGGCCCTTCTCAAATTTTTCTTTCTGCATAAACCTGCAGATTCCCAAAGCATTCCATCTATAAAACTTTATATACAAAGCAAAGTTCCCGTCTGATTTTACAGTAAGCCATGGAAAACATTCCTAGCCCCTGCAATCTAACTTGATATATTTCATCCTTAACTTTGTACGCTCTTTTGGTCAACCTTCTCTGTACCCTTTGAATCTGTTTACAGTTAGTAATGCTTTGGGGAGCACAAAAATGGGCACCATACTCCAAAACGGGTCTTACCGGGGGCCTATACAGGGGCACAAGGACCTCCTCCTTCCTACTCCTGATATGTCTAAGGATATTCCATATGATTTTATTCACCCTTGTTGATGCGTCACTGTAGTGTTTGTCAAAGGTTAATATATTTGAGATTATCACTCCAAGATCATTTTCATTTTCAGTTTGAGCCATAATTGTATTACTGATCATGCATTGTGCTTGGATATTGTTGTACCAAAAGTGCATAACTTAGCACTTATTTTCATTAAACATCAATTTATATTTAATGGCCCAATTCTGGAAGTTGTGTAATTGTTTCTGAAAATTTGCTATTGATGCTGCATCACTCACAATACAGCCCAACTTTGGTGTTGTCTGCATACTTTCAGCGCCACTCCTGACACTTGCACTGTGGAAACAAGAATGATAAGTAGTAGGGGTCCCAGGATCGCTCCCAGGGACACCCCACTACACACATTTCCCCAATCAGAAAAGTAACCCCTTATTTGGAACCTTTATATCTGATCTTCCAGCCATGAACCAATCCTGGCTCTCAACCCACCATGTACCCCAAGTTCCTGAAGAGACTTCAGCAATATCTCATAAGACACAGAGTCAAACGCTTTTGTGTAGTCTAAATGTACCACATCTACAGGTAGACCTTGGTCCAGTGCTTGACTCACCAGCTCAAAAAAATGGAACAAGTTACTAACACAAGATTTTCTAGAGCCAAAGCTGTGTTGTGTTATATCTATAATGTCCAGCTGTCTCAGATTCACCTCTAGAAACTCCTTAACAAGCTTTTCCATTACTTTTCTTAATACCGATGCAATACTAATGGGTCAATAATTGTCTGCCTTAGACTTGTCACCTGCCTTATAGATTGGAGTAATATGTGCTGTCTTACACACCTTCAGGACTTTCCCTTCTCTTAGCAATATGTTAAAAAGTATAGCCAGTGGCCCTGCAATTTCATTGGCTATGTTGCATAGAAACATAGAAATATAGAAGTTGTCGGCAGATGGGGACCGTATGATCCATAAAGTCTGCCCTTGGCTTCCTACCCCCCTACTTAGCTGCTTACTTGTGTATCCCACAGTGTCTGCCCCATGCCCACTTGAATTCCCCCACTGTCTTGGCTTCCACCACCCCCTCTGGCAGGCTATTCCATGGTTCCACAACATGCTCTGTGATGAAGAATTTCTTTATATTGCTTCTGAACCTTCATCCCTTAAGTCAAAGGTTATGCCCTCTAGTCCTGCTGTGGTCCCTTACCTGAAAGAGATTTTGCACATGTACCCTGTTGTTGCCTTTAAGGTATTTGAATGTTTCTATCACATCCCCACAATTCCTGCATTGTTCTAGGGAGTATAATTTGAGGTCATCCAGTCTTGCCTCGTATGGTTTCTGATGTAAGCCCTGCACCATCTTTTTTTGCTCTTCTCTGTACCATCTCCAGCCTATCTATGTCCTTCCCGAGGTGTGGCCTCCAGAATTGAATACAGTACTCCAGATGAGGCCTCACCAGGGACCGATACAGGGGCATGATTGCTTCATGCCTTCTGCTCGTGATGTCTCTCCCTATGCATCCCAGGATACCACTAGCCTTTAATGCTGCCTTTTCACATTGTCTACTGACCTTGAGGTCATCTGATATGATCACACCCTAGGTCTCACTCCTGCCTGGTAGCCACTAGCAGCTCCCCTCCCACTGAATACAGTTTCTCTGGGTTATACCTTCCCAGGTGCATGACCTTGCATTTTTGGGCATTGAATTTCAATTGCCAGGTCTTGGACCACTCCTCCAGTTTTCAGAGATTAGCTTCCATGCTTTGCTGTCCCTCTGTTGTGTCTACTCCTGTTGCCAATTTTGGTGTAATCTGCAAACAGGCACATCTTTCCCTTCAGTTCTTCCGCAATGTCACTGATGCATATGTTGAAGATGATCGACCCCAGATCTGAGCCTGTGGGATCCCACTAGTCACCCACCCCTCCACAGACAGAGTGCCATTTACTAATACTCTCTGAGTTCTCCCATGTAACCAGTTTCTGACCCAGTTTGTAACCTTGGGCCCAATTCCCATGTTCTCCAGTTTTTTGACTAGTCTCCTGTGTGGAATGGAGTCAAAAGCTTTGCTGAAGTCCAGGTAAACCAGATTCACTGACCCTCCCTGATCCACTGTTTTGGTGACCCAATTGAAAAAAATCAATCGTCTGGCAGGACCTCCCTGCTGTGAAACCATGTTGATTTTTGTCAAGCTGACCAGTTTGCTCCCAAAAAGCTATGATTCTTTCCTTCAGCAGAGACTCCATCAGTTTTCCCATGACTGACATTAGACTAACCAGATGGTAGTTACCTGACAGTTCCTTGCTTCCACTCTTGTGGAGTGGTACTACTGTTGCACTCTTCCAATCCTCCGGCACCTCCCCACTCCTTATTGAATTGTTGAAGAGCACTGCTACGGGGGCTGCCAGTTCCCTCCCTTGTTCTTTCAGTATTCTTGGGTGTATCCCATCTGTCCCCATAGCTGTATCTACCTTTAACTTGTCTATTTCCTCCAGGACCCTTTCCTCTGTGAAGGGACCCATGTCTATTCCTTCAATTGAACACTTCTTTATGCCTATTGTTGGTCTGTTACCATCCATTTCCTGTGTGAAGACTGAGCAGAAGTACTCATTGAGTGCCTCTGCCTTCTCCCTGTCTTTCTCTGTGGTTTGTCCATCTTTTTTTGTGATTCTAACAATGCCCTCTTTCATCTTTTCTTTTTTCACGTATGTACCTGTAGAAGGTTTTGTGACCCCTTTTTACTTCCTGAGCTATCCTAACCTCTGTTTGAGCCTTTGCATTTGTTATCACTTTCTCTGTCTCTTTTAGTTTCTGTTTATATTCTGTTTTGTCCACCTCGTTCCCTGACTCCTTGTACTTTCTGAAGCCTATGTGCTTTTCTCTCACCATGGTTGCCACCTCCTTGAAAAAACATAGTGGGTTTTTCCTCCTTTTGTTCTTACTAACCTGACGGGCACACTGTGATGTGACCATGGTTATTGCATCCTTCAACCTTGTCCAATATTCCTGAATGCTCCCTTCTGTTGGGTTACTAAGGCTGTCTCTTAGGCAGGCCTTCATGTTTGTGATGTCTGCCCTCCTGAAGTCAAGGACCTTCAGTTTGCAGTGTGTGGAGTCTACAGTCCCTTTTACACTGAACCATACCGTGTTGTGATTACTGTTGCCCAGGTGGTTCCCTACTTCAACACCTGTAACCCTATCGCTATTTGTGAATATCAGATCTAGAACCACGTTACCCTTTGTGGGTGATGTCACTAGTTGACTTAGGCCTGCTTCCTGTAGTGTGATTAGGAATTCCCTGCTCTTCTGTGATGCCGCTGTGTGGGCATGCCAATCTATGTCCAGCTGATTGAAATCCCCCACCAGCACCATGTCCCCTTTGCCTGACATCTGGAGGATGGTTTCCAGGATTTCCTTATCCCTGGCTTCCTCCTGATTTGGTGGTCTGTAGATTATTCCTACCCAAATGGGTTTCAGGCTTCCAGCCCCTATTGTGCTCCATAGATCCTCTGTTTCCCCTAGTGCCTGCTGCATTTCTATAGCATTGGTGGTATCCTTAACATTAATAGCTAACCCCCCTTCCTTTTTCCCAGTCCTATCTCTCCTAAACAAGTTGTACCCCAGGATAGTCACTTCTCAACCATGATTATTTGTGAACCATGTTTCGGTCATGGCCACCCAGTCTAGTCCTGCCTCAGCTACTGTGGCAGTGAGGTCAGTCATCTTGTTAGCCAGACTGTGTGCATTGAGACATAGTGCTGACCACTCTTGCTGTGACGCTTTGTTTGTCATGCCTCTCTTGATCTTATTGTTCATCCCTTCGTAGTTTTCCCTCTTTGTAGTTCCTCCCTTTCCATTGTGATGGTTAATGCCAGAGTTGGAAAGGGTTTTATGTTCCTAGCTATCTGCTTTTGTTATCCTAGAGTGTGTAGATTTGGTGCTAGCTGAAGGGGGAGAGACAGCAGGCTCTATGTGTGCTTCTCCTAGAGCTACCATCATCTCCCCTCCCACTGGTTTAAATGTCCTACATGGACATTAAATATCTGGCCCAGTGCTCTGATTCTCTCTTTAGTCAGGTGGAGGCCATCAGATTTGAAGAACTCCCTTTCCCAGAAGTTGCCCCAGTTTCTGACAAAGTGGTGCCCCTTTGTGTGGCACCAGTCCTTAAGCCATGCGTTGAGCTCACTTATCTCTTTCTCTCTGATTTCCTACCTGTTCATCCCTTTTGCTCAAACAGGCAGAATCTCAGAGAATGCAATGCTGGATGAAAATGAACCAATTTCTCACCAAGCTGCGCAATGCGCTCCTTAACCTCCTCAACTGACCAGTTAGTAAGGTCATTGGTCCCTAGGTGGACCAGGATGTTTGAGTCCTCTTCTTCATTTTTAGCTATGTTAATTATTCAATCAGTGTCCCTCCAAGTGGATGTTCCTGGGAGACATCTTACCTGCACATCTGCACATTTGTTTTGTCTCAGGTGGGGGTCCACACCATGAATCATGGAGTCCCCTATGATTATGATTTTTTTCCTGTTGAGGCATTGTTTTTGATGTTGTTTTGCTATCCTGTTGCATTTGGCATTCCTTTGGCACAAGACATCCTCTGTTGTTATGGGTGGTATGGACGCAAGAGGTGTGTACCTGTTTGCTGTGTTTAGAGTGTGTTGTTGGTTTGGGAGCGTCACCTGAGCTCTGCCCTCTTTTCCTGCAACCAGTTGCCATCCCCTAGGCCTGGTTGTTCTCTGGGGGAGAGGCATGCTGGCTTGCTATCAGTGATGTGGAGGTGCACTCCTAAAAGAAATGTTTCCCAATAGGTCATTATGCAGGATGCTGATCTCACCCCATGCCTCCTGCAGCTGAGCCCTGAGGTAACATATCTCCGAGCATATGGGACAGCAGTCCTGCCTTCAGGCAACATGACCATTGAAGAGTGTCCCGCAGTGTTGGCAGCCAACAATATCCATGTGCATGCAAGTGGACGGAAAGAAAGAGTACATAATTATTCAAATTTAGAGGAAGACGATCTGTTCCAGGCGGACAAGAGAAAATTTTTGGGGGTTGCCTTTTTGTTGTAATTATATAGATCCTTCCCCTTTCTGTTCTTTAAGCAGGAAATAGGGAATAGGTCGCAACCCTAGATAAGTAGATGACCGGGAGGGTGGGATTGGGGAGGAAGGGAGAAACTCTTGCTGAAAAGAAAGGGAAAGAAAATGCACAAATAAACAAAAAGGAGACCCCAAAACAATCAGCCAAAGGTAATTTCACCACATATAAACCTGGTGTCCCCTTCTGGTTTCAGTCCCCTTACCTTAGTACTGAGAACCGAGAGTCAGAGGAAGCAGCAGTGATTGTTACAGCAGTCCCCAGTGTCATTTCTACTTTGCTCTAACAGCTGCTGGGAAGCACTGCATATACAGACAAAAAGATTGAATACAGATGAAAAGCTCCATGGAGTCCCTGCTGCTTGCAATAAAAAAATCCTGCCTTGGGTCCTTGTGTCCTGGCTCCCTGCTGCTGTGTGGGAGAGGAGACTGATCCACTGGCTTCAGAACCTTTGCTACTCCTTCCTGCTGAAAAAAAAAACAGTTTGTTTCACTTAGTAGCACAACTAGAGACTGGAGGAGAGAAGGTCTCTTTTCCAGTTAGTGAAGATCAGTGACGCTCAGCAGACAGTAGGGCTAGAAGCTGGACCGCATTTGACGTATGCCTCCTAGGGTTGCCACAAAGCCACAAAGGGCTTGTGTTTGAGCTGTTGCTTCTGGTTGTTTCCGTCTGACAGCTTTATATCAGCTGACCACTATTTCAGTGGTGGGTACAGTAGATAGTAAGGCTAGGGGCTGGACCGCACTTAGCATATGCCTCCTAGGGTTGCCTCTGTGTCTGAGCTGTTTCTTCCATCTGAGAGCTTTCTATTAGCTGACCACTATTACAGTAGTGGTACAGAAGTCAGTGATGATCAGTGAAGCTCAGCAGACAGTGAGGCTAGGGGCTGGACCGCTCTTGTTGTGTGTCTTCTAGGGGTGACTCTATGCAGAGGCATTGCTAGGGCTGGGCCTCCGGGGTTGGAGCCACGAATGTTTTGTCTGGGGCCCTGCACCTTTTTTGTGATTGGTGGTGCACCGTGCAGTAGTGGGTTCTTCCCATTTTTTGTACTGCCTGCCCCTTCCTGTGCTCAACCAAGGTCCAAAAGTTAAAATTTTAAAACCCCATTTTCACTGCAGCCCAGCCCGCCCAACCTCCCTGACTAGCAAGCACACTAGCAGCTCCAAAATAATTATTCTTATTTGCCAATTGCCAGTGGTATGGTAATAGTGCTAGTAACCCCTGAGCCCCACTCGTCACCTCATATCAACCGCCCAACTGTCCCCCTATCACTTGCTTCGGCTTGCTCATTTTCATTCCCATCATTGCCATGGCAACCAATCAACACACAGCTCCTAGTTCTCAGATGTGGTGTTTGATTGGTGAAGTGACCTAGTGACGGTGAATGGCACACTTAAAGGCAGAGCGGGAGTGAGTGAAGACATCTTGGAGGATGCACAGGCTGGTCAGGAAAATGCACGTCAGTCTCTGTCTGAGACTCAGAAGAGGACTGGAAAGAAGAGCCCTAGTAGGGGTTAAGGGGTGTTCGGGACTACTTGGGAGTATTTTATTTTTTTACTGGCTCAGCGGCACTACACTAGTCTTCACAATTGGATCAGGGACGGGGAGGAAGCTGGGACACTGGGACAGACAGTTGGGATTTGGACAGTTGCCTTGGACTTGGGAGTTTGGGACTGTCTTACTTGGAGTGAGCAGATTGTTGGAGAGAGTAGAGAGACTTCAATCAGGAGACTGTGGAGATGTGGAGCAAAGCCAGAGTGGAGAGAGAGGAGAGACTAGACAGGGAGACAGAATTGAATCTGCCATGAGGATGCTAATGCCATTGCCTACCTGCTGTGCCGCTGTTAGTGTGCAAGTGAGGTGAGTCAGCTGTGAGATCATGGATGCCGGATGGCATGGCAGTGCTGTGACAGTATTTATTTATTTTGCAGAGGGAAGGGGAGGCAGGGGCTGGGCCCTTAAGGGGAGCAGCCAAGCCAGCAGTAGTCTGCAGCACAGCACATCACAGCTCACTTTCCCTTATTAGTGCATCAAGTATCATATTTTACTAGTCAGATTATGGACCTGTGTGAGTGTGTGGATAATAATTTCGTAAGGGTCACACTCAGGGAGGCCATCTGCCGGCACTGGATGCCCAGCCCTCCTCCATGCCTAGCATATTTCTTAAATATCAGTAGATTTAGCCCAGATCTACTGATATTTACAAAATATGCTATTGATTCTATGACTTTTAATCTGCAACATGTAGTTTTTGCCTGTCAAGTGACATGCTAACCAAAAAAAGACACAAAATAATAGAAAAGGAATGTGGGAAAAAACAAGGCTAAAGTAGCAGAAAATGTGTTATTTTACACGAGAGAGCACCAACATTTCTACAGCTTATGGGAGCCTAGGTGGCCCCCAGAACCCCGGGCTTTTGTTTGGGGCCCAGGCCCCCAATGTTAACTCATGCTGTCAATGCTTCTGACTCTGTGTCTGAGCTGTTGCTTCCGGCTGAGAGCTTTCTATTAGTCGACCACTATTTCAGTAGTGGTACAGCAGTATAAATGCTGATTTACATACTGCAGCTAGGAATATTGGGTAAGTGTTCCATCTGCTTCTTATGCTGAGAGAGCAGCCACATCATGTTGTATAGAAACATGGGGTGAAGTCCATCTGGTCCCCAGATTTGTGAATATTTAGGTCCTTTAGTTTTTCCTGAATTTGATTAACAGTAATTTCAGTATCTCAGTTTTGATATTCTGAGTTTTCCTTCATTTTAAAACCTGGATTATCTGTTTTCTGAAAAACACTCAGAAAGTTTTTGTTAAAGACATTAGTCATGTCAACCATATTGTCAATTACCATCTTCCCATCCTTTCAGTTAATTATTTGTTTATGTGCATTTCTTAAGCTTCCAATGTAATTATAGAACTGCTTACAATTATTCTTTTTGCTTGTGGCCAACTTCAGTTCTGCATTTGCCTTAGCTTTTCTTATTGCCATCTTATATTTCTTAACAAGTGCCTTATAATTAATCAACCTATCCTGGGTTGGGTTAGCCCTATATTTCCTAAAGGCCCTTGTTTTTTTCTTTACCATTTTACTTATTTTAGTATTCAACCATTTAGGAACCCTACCCTTGTTATTATACTTTTCAGTTAGTGGGACAAACTCTTGCATACAAGACCGTAACATTTTATTAATTACCTCCCATGCCTTCTCTAGTGTGACATGCCTCAATTCCCTATCCCAATCCCAATTCTGGAGGGCTTGTTTGATTTGAATATAATCAGCCTTTGTATAATTCCTAATTTTGGTTCTTCCACTTATCTTTATTTCTTCTTCAATTCAAGAACATGTAACTGTGTAGTGGTCACTGGAGCCCCAGGGTTGCAGTATACTGACATTTTAAATTGCCCCCTCAATATTACAGAATAATAGGTCAAAAATATGTTTTTCTCTAGTATGTCCTTTTACATATTGTTCCAATGAATTACTCAGACATATTTCAATAAACCTCTCTTCCATATGATTACTGCCCTGTAATGTATCCCAGTCAATTTTGTGAAAATTGAAATCCCCCATTAAGGTACAGTTATTTGCCAGAGCCATATTATCTGTCATATTCAAAAACATAGTATTCTCTGTTTCACTTAGACCTGGGGATCAATAACACACACCCAGGGTGATAGTTTTCCTGCCAGTATTAAATTTAATCCATAACTGTTCTACTAAATTATTAGTGATATTGTCTGTCTCAAGGATCTGTGCTTTTAGTGATGAGGCTATAAATAAGACAACTTCTCCACCATTTCTATTCATCTCTTGCTGTTTGAATAAACTCATAGCCATGAATGCCCTCCTCCCAGTCATCCTCCCTCAACCATGTTTCAGTTATTCCACAAATGTCTACATTATTCTTTATCATTATATATTGCAACTCATCCAGTTTATTTCTAATGCTTCTGGTGTTAACCGGCATTAATTTAAGCTCTTTCCCATTTATGTTTCTAGTACAAATTCTATTCTCTAAGATCATTGTCACTGTATTATCCTGTACACATTCTATATGCCCTGTCTCTCCTCCACAACTAGTTTAATGCCTTATCAATTTGTGATTTGATCCTCTTCCCCAGCTCCCTACTTCCCCTATTTAAGTACAGCCCATCCTTGTTATATAATGCATAATTAGTATTAAAAACTTCTCAAGTTTTTATACACTGAATCTCCATGCATTAGGCACCATCTTCTGAGCCAATTATTCACCCTGTGTATTTTCTGGTTTATTTTAACACTAGCCCTTGGTACAGGCAAGATTTCAGAGACAATTATGGTACCATTTACATCTCTGACCAATTTCTCTGGGGTAATATATTCCAATAACAGCTAGTCCACTCTTATATGTTTTAGATCATTTGTACCCACATGTACAAATATAACTAGTTTGTCTTCTTTTTTTCTTTACTATTTTCGGCAGTAATAAGGATACATTGGAAAGTTTAGCCTCAGGTAAATATGTACTAGTTGCCCTCTCCTTTAAATTTGTGGTTGTGTAGGCATCCGTATATTTAACTATAGAGCCACCCACTATATATATCCTATAATTTCCCTTTAACTGTGTTCCAGCTACATTTTCTACTTCCATTTCAATAATATTTTGATCTGTACTACCACGAGGTTGTGTGTCACTGATGTGCATCTGTGCTTGTGATCTGGTCAGACTGGGACATATCCGAAACATTAATTGGCACCTCTGCTCTGCTCTGTGTCTTATCAACATCTTGTGATCCCTTGGCTATAACTGTTTCCTATGCAACCTCCAATAGTTCATCAGTTTGATTATTAACTGTATCTATCAAAGTCAGTAGTGGATCAAATTAATTTGAAGTGTGAATATTAAATTGCATCACCCTCCCTCCTTCCCTTCCTGGTTGTGTTTGTGCTGACCTGGTATTCCCAGTCTTCCCCATTGTCTACACAACTCTTGTCCTTTTTTTGGCTAGTTTCATTGGTTTTCTTTGTAGTCTCCTTGCACACTCCTTCGGATGTACTAACCTTCTTAAAACACTTCAACTCCACTGCCACTCCCAATAATTTAACTTTCAGTGCACATTAATGCCACAAAATAAGTGAAATGTGGCATTAGGGTTTCCAACCCTAACTTCCCACCCCCCAAGCAGCAGAAGTAAAAAAAAAAATGACGGTTTTTGGTGTCAAGAGTCTTTGCAAATCAGTGGTGGGTTCTTCCTTGGGGTTGTCAGTGCTAATGCACACCCCATTCCCCAAACAAACAATGTCAGACTTGTTCTCCTTTCTTCATGCAGGGCCTTATGTGAAGAAAGGAGATTACATTTGATGCTGTTTGTTCAAGGAATGGGGTGCACATTAGGGTTGACAATCCCATGGAAGACCCCACCACTGCTTTGCCAAAAGCCTTGCATGATGAAAGAAGATCACATCTGACATTCTTTGTTCAGAATATGGGATGAGCATTATTTAACTTTTTTTATTTTTTATTAATGTCTCGGAATTACAACCTTTGAGTCAGTGACTCCTTTACAAAGGTTCCATGTCATGTAGTTCACATCATAATACAATAAACAAGGTAACAAGGTGCAGGATACAATACAGAAAGCATGTAATATACAAGAAGACAATGCAGGATACAAGGCAAATAAACATATAGTATACATATGATATACAAGAAAGCAATACCGTAAAATACAGGCAATGCTGGTAACAATAAAAAGTATGAGTCCAGAGGGGGCAAAGGAAGGGAAGAGAAGGGAAGGGCAGAGAGGAGAAGGGAGGCAGTGGCAGAAGATGGAGGGTGGATGGGGAGACACAAGGGGAGAGAATAAGAAAAATGGGGGAGTTGGGAGGAGAGCTATTACTGTGTGCAGTCAGAAAAGACGTTGTCGTAGGAAATGTGGCGAGGGGGAAGTACCCCATGATAGTGCATGATAGTGCAGGGAATTAGGGCTGACAACCCCAAGAAAGACCCCACCATGTGTTCACCAAGACTCCAGAGAACCAAAACCCTAATGTATTTTCCTTTTTCTGCTTAGGGATGTGGGGAAGGGGAGTTTGGTTGGATATCCTAATGGCATATTTCATCACTTCTGTGACATTAACTTGAACCCCAGCTAGCACATTAACACAGTTTTTTGCAAAGAATTTCCTTTCTTTTTGAGATAGTGGAATTATGTCCTAAAGGAAACTGCATGTAGAGATGCAGATGCACAGGTCTCTTTGGGCCTGCACCATAGGAAGATACCATCTGCCTACAGAAGTGTAGGACCCTTGTGGGCCCTGCACTTCCATGCAGTGACAGATGTCAAGAATTCATCGGTTGTGTAGTGGCTGTGGAAGTGCAGGGCCTTCTGGTCCCTGCACTTCCATGTGGCCAGAGATACAGACAATGCAAAAACACAGTAGTAACTCAACCTCGCTCAACCCCATAAGAAAAATATATGTCAGGACTGCAAAGATGCTCTTTTTGTCTTTTAATTTTTTTTTTAATAAAATAAGAATTGTTTCCTTGTGTTTCCAATTTTTTACGTTTATATTGCTGTTCACAATCCCAAGTGCAGCTTAATCATTTCATAAAAACAGTGATTAGTTTTATTACCTTAAGGTAATTGTAGGACCCTCAATTTTCTTTCTTTTTTATAAGGGGAGGTATTTTAACCTAAAGGGTTAAAATACCCATTAAAAAATAAAAAAGAAAGTTGAGGGTCCTACAATTACCTTAAGGTAATAAACTAATCACTCTTTTTATAAAAAGAAGTTTCCTATAGAGGTGGGATACATGCTGTCTTTGGGCTCAAACAAATATATGATTTTCTTTTTGTTTTGTTGTCCCTCCCAGGCTTCCACAAAAAAAAGTAAATAGAGATTAAATCAAATATATGATACGTTTATATAAAAAACTCCTAAGAAAGGTATGCTATAACAGTTTTTTCCCAAACGAGGTCTTTTGTTTTGTACTTTATTACTTATATCTGCAATTTACTGTCATTGGATATTAGACAAGATATTAAAAATTATTTGTATAATTTTAGGTTTCAGGTTCTGATGAAGGGAACAAGATTTCTGAAATGTTAACATATGCTGAAAGTCTAATTTTGAATTAAGGATAATAATAAGGAAAACATATGCTGAAAGCCTCATTTTGAATTAAGAATAATAATAAGGAATGATGAAACATATGTTGAAGGTTTTTTGATTTATGACATGCAACATGAAATGATATAAGCTGCACTTGGGATTGTGAAGAGCAATACAAACTTAAAACATTGGAAACATAAGGAAACAATTATTATTTTATTAATATAAAAAAAATAAAAAGACAAAAAGAGCATCTTTGCAGTCCTGACATGATACATTTTTCTTGTGGGGTTGAGAGAGGTTGAGTTACTACTGTGTTTTTGCATTGGAATCACTGAATTCCAGCAACTCCCCCCCCCCCCCAATTTTGGAGATTCAAGATCAAGTACTGAAATACCTCTAGGTGTGGATAGCTTCTCATTGTGGTTTGAACTAGAGAGATACAGATACACAGGGCAAAGAGTTCATCTGTAAGTCAATGCACAGGTCCCGCTGCAAGCCACATGTGCAGAGATGCAGAGCCCTATGCTAAGAGAAGAGCTGACTTCATTATATGGTACCGAGGTCCATGCAGGTAACCCTGCAACTTTCATTCCTTGGCTGGGGGGTGATGCACAACAATGCCATCCCAGCACCCTCACCCCATGTAGCTGGGTCAATAAACTTACTCCAAACTCAGCTCACCACCACAGGATCTCAATGCATACCCACTGGGTTGAAGACTGGCACTACACACAAAGTTTTTTTAATAATTATTTTTTTTATTTTGACCCCAAATTTTTAAGATAGTTCTTTTATGACTCCTCTTATAAACATGATATGTGGTATTTATAGTATGTAGTCAAAAATGTCATTTTGCACTGCAAGTGTGAAAACATGTCTTGTCCAGGATTTAAAAAATTACACCTGTCACACTTATGAGTTGGCGTGGAAAATGGCTACATTAAAAATTTGTAATTAAAATATTGAAAATGAGTGAAGTTATGAGTGAACATTGATATATTGCAATGTTCATGTATAACCTGGGCATTTTACCATATTTGTACACTTTGTTTTCAGCACAGTCTTCTTATTAACCCACCTCATGAACCTAGTAGGAGAAAATGTTCAAATCCCAGCTGAAATGTCATTCCGTGCCAAAGTGTGAAAACACATTTTGGCCAGGATTTGAAAAACAACCACTGTCATGTTCATGAGATGGTGTAAAGGAATGGCTATGTTGAAAATTTTATGTCAAAATATTGAAAATTACGAACGTCATGAGCAAGCATAGAAAAATTTAAATGTACATTCATAACTTTGTCATTTTTATGTATTTTTACCCAAAATTTTAAATATAGCCTTCTTATGATCCCACCTCATGAGCAAGGGTGGTGCACAAATATTCAAAAATGTTAAAGTTATGACTAAAAGTTCAAAACACCATTGAAATACATTAAATAGCCCATACCATAGTTTTTCATATTGCAGTCACTGGTTCCAGCAGCAATAGAAACATAAACTTTGATGGCAGATAAGGAACACTTGGCCCACTCTGCCTATTTCTCTACTTGTTTGATAAGCTGCAGATCCTAGTTAACCAACAGCCTACTTCTTCCTACCCCCACCAGAATCGCCTTATGTCTGTCCCATGCATTCTTGAAATCCCCCACTGTTTTTGACCCCACAACCTCCTCAGGAAGGCCATTCCATATGTCCACCATCCTCTCCATTAAAAAATACTTCCTTATGTTGCACCTGAGTCATCCCCCCTCTATCTTCAAATTGTGCCCCCTTGTTCTTGCACTTCTCTTTTTCTGAAAGATGCTACCCTCTTGGACTTTGTTGATTCCTTTGAGGTACTTGAAAGTTTCTATCATGACCCCCTCTCCCTCCTTTCCTCGAGGGTGTACAGATTGAGCTCCTTTAGTCTCTCTTCATATGGCTTCTAGTGTAAAACCTGCACCATTTTAGTTGCCTTCCTTTGGACTGCCTCCATCCTGTCTATGTCCTCAGATGTGTCTTTGATTGCAAAGTGGATCTATGCCATGGGACATGTTCAAGTGAGTGAGCATGTGTGAGGGGTGGTGGGGTGGAGTGGTAGGTGCTGAATGGAAGGTTGGGGTGTGGAGGTGTTGCGGGACAGATCGGTGAGGGTCCATTTTCTCATTTATAGGTTAAAAAAGTAATTGAGGGATGGTTTTCTTTATTTCAGAGGACATATTCTGACACTGGGGATTTGGCAGCCCAGTGTCAGGTTACTGTTTGGCAGCACTGGTGGTGGGCACCCTGGTGCCACCATTTGCAAATTGGGAATAGGGGGTGGGTAACCTGGAGGGGTAGGGGTCAACAGAAGCAGTACTGAGGTGGGCACCTCCATCCACTAATATGAACATTGGGATGGGGGGCGACCTGGAGGGAAGGGAGAGAAAGAAGCAGTACCAGGGGTAGGCACCTTGGTCTGCTTAAGAGCAATTTAAATTAGGTAGGTAGGTAGGTAGGTAGCTAGATAGATAGACAGACAGACAGACAGACAGACAGACAGATAGATAGATAGATAGATAGATAGATAGATAGATAGGCAGGCAGGCAGGTAGGCAGGCAGACAGACAGATAGCAGACAGAGATAGAGAGAGAGACCAAGAGAACGGGGATCACTGGCTCACTGCTTGTGCTGAAGCAATCAGCATGAGTCCAGCTGTAGCTTCAGCATTCAAGAAAATCATAGAATCTTAGAAGCCTGATGGCAGAAAGGACCATACTGGCCCATCTAGTCTGCCCTTTATTTCCCCTACACCTCCCCTTCCCTGCCAGCCTCCACTCTCCCCTGATACTCAGCCCCATATGCTTGTCCCATGCCCTCTTGAATTCTTCCACTGATTTAGCCCCCAACACTCCATCTGGTTGTCTGCTCCAGGGTTCCACCACCCTCCCTGTGAAGAAACACCCTCTCACATTGCCCCTGTATCTTTTTCCTTGCAGCCTGAGGCTGTGCCCTCTAGTTCTGACCCCCTCCTTCCTCTTAAGAACTGGCAGGACTTCTATCTAGCACAATCGGTCGATGAAGCCTTCTCAGTCTTCCAAAGTATCGTCCTTGGCACCATCAATAAACACGCTTCCCTTATAAAAACCCAGAACCACTAAAAAAAATTGCCCTTGATTCACTTCAGACTGAAAGCAGAGCTGCTCCTCAAAGACTAGCTCTGGAAAAAGGCCAGGAAGACAAAAGAGCCTAATGATTGGATGGCCTTCAGAGCTGCTAGAAACCACTGCACCAGATTGGTTCGGGATGCAAAGACCAGCTACTATCAATGTAAACTTAATGCCTCTTCAAACAGCACGGCAAATTTCTGGAAAAACTTAAAAGAAATCCAAGGTCACAGCCCTGCTAGTTCACTCCCACCAACAATCTCTGTAGGCAACTTGGTTGCTACCGATAAGTAAGAAATCCTTGGTCTTTTTAATAACAACTTTGCCACTGCGGGCCTTGTATTTGATGACTCCCCAGCCTCCAGCCAATGTGCTCAGCAATTCTCTTCAAGCCCTGCTGGCCTAGGCCTCATCTCTAACTTGCCCCATCTTTGCACGCCATTCTGCTTCTCCTCTGTCACAGTTAAAGAGGTTGAGGACCTTCTCCTCCATCTGGATAGCAGAAAATGTACTGGGGCAGATCTGCTAGAGCCCTCCTTCCTCAAAATCAGTTTCCGTATACTATCCCTTCCAATTACCCATCTTTTCAATATGTCCCTTTCTCAGGGAGTAATCCCGGGCATCTGGAAAACTGCCCATGTTATTCCCCTATTTAAATCTGGCAGCACTAGTGATCTTAATAACTACCAGTCTATCTCTTTACTCCCTACCCTCTCCAAGCTTCTGGAGAAAGTTATCAATTCCCAGCTCAGACAGCACATAAATGACTTGGATCTACTAAACCCTGCCCAGTCTGGCTTCCGCCCACACCATAGTACCACCTCAGCACTTGCTAAGGTCACGAATGACTGGTTTGGAGCCTTAGATACCTGAAATTATGTATGTGCTCTGTTTCTTGACCTCAGCAAAGCCTTCGATATGGTAGACCACTCCTTGCTAATAGTTGCTCTAAGGAACAGTGGCATCCATGACAAGGCCTTGGAGTGGTTCTCTAACTACCTCTCCAATCATCATCAGGTCAAGACAGGGGAATCTTCCCCCCTCAAAATTCTGCCTAGAGGAGTACCTCAAGGGTCCATACTGGGGCCCCTCTTGTTTGCCATTTACATAAATGAGCTAGACTCTGGAGTCAAGTCAGCTGACATCCACCTTTTTGTGGATGACGCCATGTTGTATGTAGCCAGACATACACTGGAGCTTGCATGCAGATACCTCCAAACAGAATTTGAACATCTTCAGAGTAATCTGCTTTACTCAAAACTCCTGCTAAATGCTAAGAAAATGAAGGCCATGATCTTTGTTCCTGTAGCAAAATCCTCTTACCCTGCCATTATAGGTTCTGCACCACAAATTCACACCTTGCTTGGCGAAGCATTGGAATATGTCTATTCCTTCAAATACCTGGGGGTATGGATTGACCCCAAACTCTCTTTCAAAACCCATATTGATGAGCTTTCCAAAAAGCTTAAACAGAGGCTTGGTATTCTCTTCAGAATCAACTATCTATTAACATACGAGGGAAAAATCAGGTTGGTACAAACTACGTTCTTACCCCTTATCGACTACGCTGACTTTCTTTATGGACTCAACTCCAGCACTGCCCTCACTCAACTCAACACTCTATACCATCGGGTGTTAAGATTCATCACTGGTGCCCCCTACTCAATGTATCACTGTACCCTATACAAAAGCTTAGGCTGGGACTCTCTTAGCCTCAGATATCATAAGAACTCTGTTCTCTGGCTCTTCAGGGCCATCTCCAATAAACTGCCCCAGTATATCAAGGACTGCCTACCTTTATGCAATCCTGGTAACTATCTGTTGAGAAGTGAATCTAGAATTACTCTCATTATCCCCAAAGTTAGGACAAGCTTTGGTAGAGTGGCAATTAGCCATGCTCTTCCAGTCCTCTGGAACACTGCTCAAAAGGTCCTACAGCTTATCATACCCAGTTCCTTAGCTGCCTTTAAAAAACTTATCCAGTGATCCTTTACTGAATCCTGTAACTGCTTCCGGCACTGAATCACCAACCCCGCAGTACATCTGCCTCTTCCTCCACTCTGACTAGTTGCTAGGGGACATGTAGGCGCGATGGTTCTGGGGTCGCCTGACTGTGTAAGTTCCTCTGGCCCTGTCACCCATCATCTCTATCCTCCATCTCTACATCTCACTACATATCCTCTGATGATTATGTACTCCGCTGTCTGATTTATCCTGCATTATTTCTCATTTGTTTTGCCTTAATTGTTGTCTTACAAATTTGCTCATACTGCATATATCACTGCATTTTGCTTACCCACTGCTGTACTTACATTTTGAACTTATTGTACATATATATCAATTCTTATTGTATCTCCCTGCCTCACCATTTTTGTATACTATGTTCATACCTGTTAACCTGTTACAACTCATGTTCTGTTGTCGCGTGAAATACCTTATTATTCTGTATTATATGTAATTTGCATTATGTCCCAGGCCCATTTTGTAAATGAGTTTTTCCCTCAAAGATGTTTTGCCTGGTAAAATAAAGATTGATTTATTAATTAAGTAAACCCTCTTCTCCCACTTTATTGAGCCCCTTTACATATTTAAAAGTTTCAATCATGTCTCCCCTTTCCCTCCTTTTCTCTAGCGTGTACAGATCCAGCTCCTTACACCTCTGCTCATATGACTTTCCCTGCATACCCTGCACCATCTTGGTTACCCTTCTCTGAACCCTCTCCAACACATCTATAGCCTTGAGGAGATGTGGCTTCCAGAACTGAACCCCATACTCCAGGTGCGGCCTCACCATGGCTTTGTAAAGGGGAATTATTACCTCCCTCCCTCTCCTATTAATGCCCCTGCCTATGCATGCCAACATTCCATTGGCCTTTCCCACCACCCTGCTACATTTATATTCCTACCTTAAGGTTCGAGGAGACTGTGATCCCTAGATCCCTCTCCTGTTCAGTTACTTTGATTTCCTCCCCACCTAGGGTGTACCCTACTCTTCTGTTCCTACTCCCCAAGTGCATCACAGTGCAATTCTTGGCATTAAATTTCAACTGCCATGTCCCAGACAATTTTTTAAGCATCTTTAAGTCCTCCCTCATGTCCTTCACCCTGCTGGGGTGTCCACCCTATTGCATAATTTTGTATCATCAGCAAATAGGTACACCTTCCCAATCAAACCCTTTGCAATATCACTGATGTAGATGTTGAAGAGAAGCGGACCCAAAACTGACCCCTGTGGTACTCCACTCTTCACCATCGCCATCCCGGAATGCACCCCCTCTAACACATAGAACATGGATCAATGGCTTCTCTCGCAAGCTGGGCACCCTTGATTTTGGGGTGCCCAGAAAAGGTGTTTCTGGACATTATTTTAAAAAACAAACACCAGAATCTAGCTAAATGGGCCTTGTTTAGCTAGGCTCAAGTTTTTGTTTTTTAAAATTACAGAATTTCTATGTATTTTCCAAAAACCCTACTAAGCATGCTCAGACCACAAAAAAACTAACTTTAAATCCTAATAACTCTAGAATCGGTTAACATTTTTGCATGAAACTTTCCATTCCGTATCAGCTTTAGGTGAGAGCAAAACCAAAAACCCATCTTAAGTATAGGAAAAAAAATGAGACATCTTCAGGAAAATGACATATATGGATCTCAAAAAATGCAAAACCTGCCATCACAAAACATTCCATATACTGTATTTAGACCTTGCCTACTTGACAATGGATGGAAAATTTCAGCTAATGTTTGTCAAATACTGCCAAAGCTATTAAGGTGCAAAGTTAGGGGCTCAACATAGAACTGCTCACTCAACCATAACTATACTTGCACTACCATGCCAATATAATATATAAAGCGTATGTTTGTGTGTGTGTATATATTTATACAATAGGAGTGTTTTGTATTCATTGAGAATAAAAGCATGTATTCGTACCCCAGTGAGAATATCGGGTGATGACATAGCTGAAGTGAAAATGAATCCATTTACACCTATAGTAGCTATGTCATCACCCGATATTCTCACTGCAGCATCAGTTAAGCACTACAAGCTGGAACTTCTTTTAAAACTGAAAGTGACATCATCAATCTACCTAATTACACACTACCTGCATAGTGTGAAACTTTTACTTGCAGTTTCTAAAAAGCCAGAAGCTGAAAGCAGTACACTTGGAGCAGTACAAAAACTTGACTAAAAACAGTATTTCTGTACAATGAGCTTTTCAAAATTAATTCCTAAACATTGAGAAGCACCACAGATGAAAAAACTAAAATTACATCATCCACTGAAAACAATGAACCTGGAACAAGAGATTTTCTTGAGCTGTTCTCAGTTCAAGTAGGATAAGGAGCCACTGCTAGACCCAGCAAAAAGAAACAAATAATAAATATTCTACCTTCTTTTGCACACACTGACACTACAAGTCTCCTCCCATAAAGTGTTCAAAGCAGCTCACCAGTGACACAGACTCTGAATAACCAGTGAAGCTCCTCTGTCCCACATGTACCTGTTTTTCTCTGTAAGCCTTGGATATTTGTGCCACGTCTCCACCTCCATCGGTATCTTAATGTTGATATCCCTTCTCAGAAGCTGCAATGCAGAGAGGGCTAAAGAACTAAATTACTGTTGCACTAAGCACTACTAACGCAATATAAAATAAAATCTCATAAATAAATAAATAAATAAATGTTATTCACACTGCATCAACACAATAAACAGTCCCATTTCACCAATGGTCATGGAAGCACTCTGGAAGTAAACATACCACACACATCCCCCCCACAAACACCAGCAAACCAATGAAATCACTCATTCACCAACACACACCTAATAGCACCAATGAAAAAGTAAACTCCAAATCCACTACCAGCACAACCAAGACACCACTACACACCGTATCAACCAATCACAAGAGAGGATTCCAAAGCATCACTAATCCCTATCACACAGTTGAGCAGACTAACACACAGCAGGCAAATCACTGAGTAATAACAGCAACTTAAAAAGTAACAACAACCAAACAGACCTCAGACACAATATTTAAGTAGCAAAACCATACAGAAACATAAATCGAACACATGATGGGCAGGAGTGGAATATGGAAAATATTCTCACTCCTGCATCATGAGGCATGGATATCCCACTCGTACCTTCGGCACTCGTGGGATATCCATGCCTCACTCTGCAAGAGTGAGAATATTTTCCATATTCCACTCCTGCCCATCATGTATCCCCTATATACATGGGGAAAAATATATGTGTCTCATGAATGTGTCGCAAGTGCAATTTTCCTTTCATAAATGGCCATTTTACTTTTGTGCTGCTGCAATCTTGTTTTCAGTTAACGAGAGAGAAAAATGCCTGGTGTTTAAATTTGGGACCCTCTAGGTAAACACTGACTGCTGGGTTTACCTAGTTGGGTCCTGAGGATGCTAGTCCTATCTTTATGTTGGGGTAAACCCCTGAAGAAATGTCATTTTAAAAGTCAGAGCTCCAGTACTTTTGCCAATCACAGAAAAAATGTCCATGAAACTTTTGTGAATGCAAAAGTTTTGTGCAAAACTTTCACAATTTGTGAAAGAACTTTGCCAAAAAACTGGAAATATTTGCTATCCCTCTGCAACAAAATAGTTGGGCCTTTTGGGCTGAAATTTGCAGGGTGGAAAGCCCTGGTCCCACAGATGTGCCTTTTGGTGGTTTGGTGCCAAAACAGTCAATGGACCCAAAGTAACAATGTTCTGAAGTTGAGATATTTCCCATAGGATAACAGTGTGGCAACCATGACACCTTTCAGCGCCCGTGTCTCGAAAACGAAGTGAGATGCAGAGTTTTCGCTAGCCACAGCTTAGTTCACCTTTAGGTGAACAAAACTGCAGAAACAAGTTTGGAAATCATAGATTACACCAGCAGTGGAATTTTTTTCCTACTTGCTACAGTTACGGAGATATTGGCACAGTAGTGTCACAAGGGTTCCAATGGTGCCTTTTCAGCATCTTTCAGTGCCCATATCTTGTAAACAATGTGAGATACAGATTTGGTTGATCTCTGTCATGTGAAGTACTCACTGTTGTGATTACAACAGTACTGGAACTTTTTTCCTATCTGTTACGGTTGCTGGGATATTAGCAAATTAGTGTTAGAAGGGTTCCTTGCCATGAAGGGCTGCTGTATGGCTCCATAGTTATGTGTAAGTGGGAGCACAGGGCCCGGAGGGCCTGCACTCCCATGGATGCATACCATTACACAAAAAATGGGCAATATGAAGGGAGTGCAAGGCCCGGAGGGACTGTGCTCCCAGTAACACATTCCACTAACCAGTTACATTACACTTTCTCTAAAAGAAGGGAAATTCATGGAAAAAAACTCTGTTAATGCATCAGCTAGGGTTCATAGCACAGTGACAAAAGCATGGAAATGTGGTGTAAGGGTTACCACCCCTACCACCCCACCCCCACACACCAACAGACATCTGGGTGTGCGTTGGGGTCATCGTGCCTAACTCTCACCAATTCTCCTATACTGCACAACCTCAGCTTCTTTACATATGGAATGGGGTGAGAGTTAGGCCAATGACCAATGCACCCGATGCCTGTTGGTGTGTGGAGAGTGGGGGTGGGGTGGTAACCCTAACACCACATTTCCATGCTTTTGTCACTGTGCTATGAACCCTAACTGATGCATTAATGGAGTTTTTTTCCATGACTATATATATATATAGTATATATTGCAAAAAAACTTTGTTAATGCATCACTTAGGGTTGAAGCGACAAAAGTGTAATTTCTAATTTCCTCACTTTTGTCGCTTCAACCCTAACTGATGCATTAACAAAGTTTGTTGCCATTTATTTCCTCACTTTTTGAGATAGTATAATAGTATCTTTATTTTACTGTAGGAGCACAGGGCCTGTCCATCCCTCCACAGATGCACATACTGTATGTATCTAGCTGAGGAAACACAGGGTTCTTGGCCCCTGCACTTCTGCACATTAAGTTATTAGCAGGCATAGCAAAATTTCAACAAATAGTAATAACTATGCCATCTTAAATTATTTTTACCCCAAATGTTCAACATAACCTTCTTATCACCTCACCGCATGTACCCAGTACAGAAAACTTTCATATCCATGTCAAAATATAATTTTGCCCAACTGTAACACCATTTTCCACAGGAGTGGGAAAACATTTTTTGGCAGGATTTGAAAAATTACAGCTGCACTATTCATGAGGTGGTATGGAAAAATGGTATTGTTGAAAATCTGGAGTGAAAATATGAAAAATTGGTGAAGTTATGAGTGTGCATAGAAACTGTGCAACACACACTCATAACGTGGTCATTTTTTAGAGATTTTTCACCAGGTTTTCAACATGGGCTTTATGGGATCTCCCTTCATGAACACTGGCACTGTGATTTTGTTAATTCATCTCAAAAGTTTATTTCGCATAGCGACCACTCCATTCTGCACCACAGGTGTGAAAATACATGTTGGGCAGGATGTGAAAAATGAGAGCTGTTCTGTTCATAAGGAGGTGTGAAAAAATGGCAATGTTGAAAATCTGGATTGAAAACAATAAAAATTGGCACTTACGAGCATGCGTAGAAACTGTGGAATGCATGCTCGTAAAGCAGTCAAATTTGCAATATGGGCTTTTTGGGACCCCACCTCATGAACAGTGGCACTGTCATTTTGTTAATTGGTCCTGAGAGGTGAATCCACACAATGATCACAAAATCACCTTTTGGGACTGAGTAATGAAATGACAGTGCCAGTGTTCATATGATGGGGTCCCAAGAACCCCATGTTGAAAATGTGGGGCTAAAATTCTAAAAAATGGCTGAGATATCAACATAAGTCAAAAACTCCATTGACTGCCATTATACAGTGGTTACCTTCATTCTTCAGTTTGTGGTTCACCTTTGAAGAGTGCAGACGTGTCCCTGTCCACAGAAGAGGACAGCACCCGACCGACGGAGATAAGTATGGGGTAAGGGGGGGTGCATGGAGGTGGGTGTGTAAAGGGAGTGTGTCTGGATGGGGAGGGCCAAGGGGGAGAGAATGAGTGACCATTTCTTCTTTATAGGTTTATTTAAAAAAAAGACATTGGGGATAGTTTTCTTTATTTTAACAGTTTTTTTTTTAATAAAACACATTTGTACACACTGGGGTGGGCTCTCAGTGTGCCACATTAGTGTGGGGGCGATACATGCCGACACAGGGATTGGGCACCCTGATGTTGGCAATTGATATATACGGGCTTGGGGGCGTATGAATCTGACACTGGGAGTGGGCATCCTGGTGTCAGAAACATAAATGAAAAACATAATTATTTCAGCACACTGGGGTAGGCTCCCAGTGTGCCACAGTAGTGAAGGGGGGGATATATGCGGACATGGGGATTGGGCACCCCGATGTCAGCAGCAGTTCGATGCAGGATTCTGAACTGAAAAAAAAGGCATTGGGAGACTTTTTTCTCCCTTTTCAGCATTTTTGCTTCATCATTAAAAATGTCACAACATTGCTGGTTAGCAAAATTTGAAGATGATAGTAAAATCGGATGCATAGTTAGCACTGATAATGATATTATCATACTGCAAAGAGAATTAGATAAAATCACTGAATGGGAAACAAACATAAGATGATATCCAACACTGATAAATGCTGTGTACTACATGTTGGCAAAAGCAACTTACAAGTCAGTTATAACCTAAATGGGAAAGAACTTAAAAATTCTATATCTGAACAAGACCTGGGTATGCTTGTCACAAATGATCTGACTTTTACTGGACATACAGCTAATACTGTTAAAAAAGCAAGTAAAATCACCAATTGTATATTAAGAATTATTAAACACAGAGACAAGACAGTGATTATGCTCTTGTATTTGTCATTGGTGAGGCTTCTGAAGGAGTATGGAGGGCAGTTTTGGAACCCGTACTATGTCAGGGACATAAAGCAGCTAGAGGGTATACAAAGGAACATGACAAAAAAATAAAAGATTTCCACAACATGACATATATGGAAAGAAGATACAAGCTGGCTTTTTTAGTTTAGAATACAGAAGGTACAAGGTGACCTATGTATGGTGTATGCTGCATTCAGAAATGAAAATCTGTGGGATTGTGTGGAACTGGTAAAGAAAGGAGTCAACTGAAAACACTAGAGCATACATATTACAGTTAAAAAGGGGGCATTGAGGACAAACAAATGAGGACCAGGGTTGTGATAGTATGGAATTCATTACCATCTAATATTGTAAATAGTGACAACATTAATACATTTAACCATAAACTGGATACTCAAATGGGGGACTAGGAACAGACTTAGACCCGAGTCTACTATTGATAAAGCAATGGATTTGTAGACCTACTTATGATACTTATGAAAAAAGTGAAAAACAAAACAGGGGAGGCATTACAACATTTTATTTTCTCCCATCGCTAAGGGAGAAAACAAAATGGCGGCTGAAGAAGACTGATTTTTCACTTGAAGAGGGATTTTGTGAGATTTTCTGAATCCCTCTTTGCAATCCCTCTTCACCAGCCAGTCACGACCAGGCATCCCTGATTCAAACTGTGCATCTATCCCAAAGACTGAAGTGAGCATGCTCAGAACCCAAATTTAATAACTTTGGAACGGATTAATATTTTTTTACCAAGCTAATGCTTGATTGTTCCTTAAGATAACTTCCTTCTACCCTGAATGTTTCAGGCCAGAATTCCAAATGGTGTGGGCACCGCACGATGTCAAAAAATGACCCTGACATTTGCAAAAAAAAAAGAGAAAAATGTGTTTTTAACCCTTTGCAGTGCAAAACCCACAAATCCGATTGAAACACAACTTGGCAATCAAGGGACCTACCACCCAAGACCGTGTATTCCAAATTTCGTATAAATCCATTGAACAGTTACGAAGTTATTAACATGCAAAATTTGAGGTTTAACATTTAGCAGTATTGCACAATGGTTTAAGGCTCTGAGATGCAAACCTAGAGACCTGGGTTTGAATCCCGCAGCCCCCACTATCATACTGTGTGATCCTGAGCAAGTCACTTAACTTCTCTGTGCTCCCAGGTCACACCTGTAAACAAGCTTTCAGCTTAGTGTGCCACTCCTGGTTAAACAATTGGAAAAAAAAAAACTGCCTACTCAACCCTTATAATATATATGTATATATGCTCTATTCATTGCAAAAAACTTCATGAATGCATCAGTTAGGTTTTATATTACAGGGACAAAAGTCGGGAAATTCAATATTAGGGTCACCAACCCTACCACCCCATCCCCACCTCCCCACTCTCCACACACCAACAGTCATCGGGGTGTGCCTTTGGGTTGTCAGGCAACTCTCACCCCATTCTCCTACACTGTACCATCTCAGCTGTTTTACAAACAGAATGGGGTGAGAGTTAGGGTCAATAACCCCAAAAGACACCCCAACACCTATTTTACAGGGTGAAAAAAAATAAAATGTCGTGGGACTGTTTTCTTTTTAACAAGTATATAAAAGAAACATTTTGGGACACTGGGGTGGGCTCCCCAGTGTCTAACAGTAGCGGTGGTGTTCAAGGGGTATGACATAAGTGGGAACACTCAGAGTGGGCTTACCAGTGTTCCAACTTAGGAGGGGCTGCTCGCCAACACAAGGATTTGGATCCCTGATGTTGGCAATCATGCGGGAAAACTTTATTCAGTTTGGAACAGTGGCATCTAGTGCCAACACAGGGATTTGGCACCCTTATGTCAGCAGAAACATTGTTTTTGTTTTAAAATAAATATTATAGCAGTTTTGGCTCACTGGAGACACTGGTAGTGGGCTCCCCAGTGTTTCACCTTGGTGGGGGGGGTATCCCGTGATAACAATGACTCAAAAATGGTGACTGTTATATTAGCAATGCAAAATGAGTGAAAACAAAATTTAGCAACTGTACATTACAATGGTCAGTCAAAATAGCGACAAACACCAAATGCTCCTCCATTACTAGAACCAACAAAATAGTGACTTTCTGATTTTGGGAAAAAAAACAGGCCGAAGCCTGAGAGAGATCAATCCTTTATTTATTTATTTCACATTCCGTACCATAAGAGATTCCAGGGAAATTATGGCTGGAATTGAAAATGATATGCTAGACCACGCAGGTATTCGGCTGTCATTCGGGACCCGTATTGTGCAACAATCGATCCAATCCTCTGATTTTGATCTTTGTACTTCCTTTTCTTTCCTGTCATGCAAGCATTTTCAGTACCAGATAATATCTGGGTATGCTTTAGCTCTGTAAACTGTTGCTCTTCCCGCAGGCACTCGATGAGCTTCCAGACACTCGGGTGACAAGCTCTGAGCCTTGAATTAAAACCCCTGTGCCAGCCTTCCACTGTGTTATCCATTCTAGCAAGGCCATCATGCATTCCAGCATAGCATTTCAAGAGTTCCACTAGGAATTTGGGTCTTCTGCATCCGGATCTACCAAGCGGTCTACCTAGCCTGGTATCCTCATAGTAATCCAGTATTAGCTGCAGTAGCTCTTCATTCTCCACTTAAAAATCCATGTCTTTCATTTCTTTGAACTTGCTAATGGCCTCCTCCAATGGAACAAGTGCCAATGAAAGCAGCATTCTTAAATCTGGTCATTTCTGTATTTTTCTCCAAACCGACTGTGCAAAATGAAAAAAGCACCCTTGCAACTGTGTTTCAGGGAACACAGTTAAAAATGCAGTACTAGCTGCCTTTTCAAAATCCATGATGGCATTGGATGGCGCACTAACTACAAGTTTTTTTTTAATTTCTTCAAATACCCTCACATATTCATTTGTGGTACGGGAGCACATTAAACATATACTGAAGGTATTACAGCACCAGACCCCACTGCATAAAAGGTGTAAAGTTGACTAAACAAAGCAGGACATGATTTGAATGTCCCATCTAACATCCAATCACTGCTTTCACTCATAGAAACATAGAAACATAGAATTTGACGGCAGATACGGACCGCTTGGCCCACCCAGTCTGCCCATTTCCCTACCTACTGGATAAGCTGCAGATCCTAGTTAACCAGCAACCTACTTCTTCCTACCCCCACCCCTAGAATGGCCTTATGACTGTACCATGCATGCTTGAATTCCACCACTGTTTTTGACTCCACAACCTCCATTCCATGCATCCACAACCCTCTCTGTGAAAAAATACTTCCTTAAATTACCTCTGAGCCATCCCCCCATCTTCAAATTGTGCTCCCTTGTTCTTGCACACCTCTTTTTTGAAAGATGCTACCCTCTTGGACTTTGTTGATCCCCTTGAGGTACTTGAACGTTTCTATCATGTACCCCCTCTCCCTCCTTTCCTCAAGGCTATACATATTAAGCTCCTTTCGTCTCTCTTCATATGTCTTCTGGTGCAGACCCTGCACCATTTTAGTTGCCCTCCTCTGGACAGCTTCCATCCTGTCTATGTCTTTGCGGAGATTGGGTCTCCAGAACTGCACGCAGTACTCAGATGGGGTCTCACCAGCTGTCTGTACAGAGGGATAACTTCCTGTTTTCTACTGGTGATGCCTCTCCCTATGCATCCCAGTATCCCCCAACCCTCCTTGCTGCCCTCTCACATGACTTGCCCACCTTTAGGTCATCTGATATGACTACCCCAGGTCCCTTTCCATTTTGTTGTTGTTAGTATCTCACCCCCATTGTACTCTTCCCCATGGTTTTTGTTTCCCAGGTGCATTGCCTTGCACTTCTTAGCTTGAATCTAAGCTGCCATACATTTGACCATTCCTCTAACCTTGCCAAGTCCTTCTCATCCTTTCCACCCACCCTGTGCATCAACTCAGTTGCAGATCTTTGTGTCATCTGCAAAGAGACATACTTTCCTTCAGTCCCTCTGCAATGTCGCTTATAAAGACATTGAGAGAGGACCAGTCTAATACTGAACCCTGAAGTACCCCACTAGTAACCCCCCTTTCTTCTGAGTGGACTCCATTTACTATTACTCTCTGTGTCCTATTCTCCAGCCAATTCTTTACCTAGGCTGTCATCTTGGGACCCACTCCCAGGCTGGCTAACTTGTATATTAATCTTTTGTGTGGGACTGTGTCAAATGCCTTGCTAAAGTCTAGGTAGGCCATGTCCACAGCTCCTCCCTGATCTACTACTTTGGTCACCCAGTCAAATAAATATATCAGATTCATCTGGCATGACCTTCCCCGCTGTGAATCCATGCTGCCTAGGGTCCTGTGTCCCTCTGGCTTCTAGATACTCGACAATTCTTTCCTTCAGAAGTGATTCCATCATTTTCCCTATCACTGAGGTTAAACTAACAGGTCTTTAGTTTCCTGCTTCTGCCTTGCTCCCACTTTTGTGAAAGGGAATCACATCTGCCCTCCTTCAGTCCTCGGGTACCACCCCATCCTCCCATGATTTGTTAAAAAGGGTAGTCAGTGGTGTCACTAGTTCTACCCTTAGAATCAACAGACTCAACTTATTATGTTGCAAACATTATTATCCTGTCATGTTCTGGGACACTGTTATACACTAAAAAGCATTCTCCAGTGCTTAATAGTGTGAATTCATGCGGTATTACAAGGCCTTCGACAGAGGATGGCGTTGCAGGACACCCCCCGTTCCTGCTGCCTTATGCATTGCACTGTGCGCTTGATAAGGCTAATTCCAGGTAGCCTACCACTGACTGCTTCTGGCTGTACACCCCACAGTGACCTGTGATGTGGTCTCTACTGTGCTCCTGGCATGAGACCGTATGTCAGCTATCACCTGGCGAACCCCAACATTGCCAGCATCCGCAGCATGATTGTGTTCATTAATTGTTGCAACAACACTTTCCCCTGAAGTATGCAACCATGCAAGACACTTATGTTTGTGGTATTCTGCACAGCTCCCATAAACATTTCCCCCTCTCTCTTTATCTTTACAAAACAAGAAGCCAGAAAACAACACCAGCAGCTTACCTTTCTGGCTGGTAAGGTATTCGAAAGACATGCTGCAGTTTGACTTCTAAATCAACAATTCTGAAAACCGCAGAAACAATGCAGAAGTAAACCACAATATTTAACAGGATTCTGACCAATTATGGAGCATGGAGGTGATTAGGTGAGCAGGATTGGCAGTGCATGTAGAGTATGTGCATCAGTGGGCAAAGCAATGTTTAGTTTTGAGTGAAGATCGCAGACAGAGACAGGGTTAACTGGTAAAAGAAGCGCTGTAATAGTAAGCACAAGTTTTCGCTATATTGACTGCCACATTGAAATGTAGTGTCGCTATATAGGAAGTCACTAAACTGCATTTGCTATTTTTAAAGTCGTGGTTTTCATTTCACTAGTTTCACATATAGAACTAGGGGGGGTTACTGCCGACACAGGGATTAGGCACCCCATGTTGGCAATATGGGACAGTTGGGGACAGTGGCATCTAGTGATGACATGGGGATTAGGCACCCCGATGTTGGCAAAAACATTTCTTTTCTTTTACAATAAATATTCTGGGAGTTTCAACTCATGAAGTAGGATCCTAGTTCCTATCTTGTCATACGAACTAGGATCTTACTTCGTATGATGCCAATATGAACAAATAATTTAAATGTCAAATTAACTACATTTGAAGGGCAATTTTCAAGCAGTAAAGTGCAGAATGCACCTAAGGGGTCCCAATAAGCAAGCTACATGTGTTGGTTCCTCCCCAGAATATAATTTTGGGAGGTTTCCAAATTTGAATTTTCAGGCAAACTGAAAATAAGATGGTAGCCATATATGAAGGAATTTCCCAATATGAAGCAGGATTCCTTCTTCATTTCATACAGCTATATTGTAGTGCTTACTAAGCATGCTCAGAAATTTATTTTTTTCAAATTTGTGAATTACAATAACTTAAAAACTGCTTATTATTTTTTCACAAGACTAGCAAAAGGCACATCTGTGGGATAGTCCCTTTCTGCCCTGCAAATTCAGACCAAAAAAATCAAACCATCTGGTCTGCAGGCAAATTCAAAGAAAAATCCCAGCAAAGTCAATGAGTGAAAACATGTTTTTTTCATCTCTCTGTAACTCAGAGACCACACATCTGACCAGACCGTAACTTGACACATCAGGAGATCTACCCCACAGGACAGTGCATACCACATTTCATGCAAATCCATTGAACAATTGCAAAGTTATTAAGGTGCAAAAGTTTGAGTTTAACATTAAACTGCCTACTCAGTCCTAACTATAGGGGGTGTGGCCACGCCCCTATAAGATATACACATATATATATATATATATATATATATATATGTGTGTGTGTGTGTGTGTGTATTATAGAGGCGTGGTCGCGTCTCTATAGCTAGGGTTGAATAAGCAATCTAATGTTAAACCCCACAATTTGACCCTTAATAACTTGTAACCATTCAACAGATTTGTATGAAATTTGGTATGGACTGTCCTGTAGAGTAGATCTCTTGACTTACCAAGTTTTGTTTTGATCAGATGTGTGGAATTTGCGCGGCGCATAGAGAAAAAGTGTGTTTTTGGTTTTTTTTTTTCACCAATTTTTCATGACTTTTCCTCATCACCCTGCACCCACACCATTTTGAATTTTCAGGGTTTAAAGAGCAAACCCTAAGGAACAAGACAATGTTAGTCTGGTGAAAAAATATAATTCTGATCCAAAGTTATTCAATTATGAAAATTCAGTTTCTGAGCATGCTCAGTGCAGTCTTTTGGTTAGATGCACAGCTGCAAAGAATGATTTTGGCTCATGAACTGGGATTTTGATAGCTCACGAATGGGGATTCATTAAATCCCTATTCATGAGAAAAAAATCCCCGTTCATGAGCCGCTGTCTTGTTTTCACTTTTAGCCCAGAACAAAATGTTGTTACTTGCCCCACAGATGCATTTTGTGTAAATAAATGCATGGGTTTTGTTCAGGATGATGCCTTCTACAAAACCATGTGTTTGGTTTTCATCAGATAATTAAAAAAACAGCCTTTTTTATATTTTAAAATCCCCGTTCATGACTTGCTTACAATCCCTGTTCATGAGGTGTCCAAATCCCCGTTCGTAAGCCGATCCTGTTTGTGAGCTGTCAAAATCCCAGTTCATGAGATAAGGACCAGACGGCCCTATCTCATGTATGGGGATTGGCTCACAAAAGGGGATTCTGACAGCTCATGAATGGGCATTCAGCTCAAGAACAGGGATTTTGACACCTCACGAATGGAGATCATAAAAAAAAAAAAATCCTCGTTCATGAGTTGTCAAAACCCCCGTTCATGAGCTGAATCCCTGTTCATGAGCTGTCAAAATCCCCATTCATGAGATGAGGACCAGATGGCTCTAGCTCACTAATGGAGAATGCCTATTCGTGAGCCAATCTCCATTCGTAAGCTAGCAAAATCCCCATTCATGAGATTTCATTAATTTATTTATTTATTTTTTTTTTTTTTTGAGGATTCAGAATAATACCTTTGAGTCAAAGACTCTTTTTCAAAGGTTCCACATCAGTATAGATTACATACAGTAGCAGAACAGAACAGTGCAAATACAGAAACAGTAGCACAAGCAAGTAAGAATACAGTTACAATAGTGCATTAAAGTGACTAGCATGTTCAATACAGGCTTTAACTTGGAACAAGGCATAAGTCCGGGGAACATATGCAAACTCCTGTGTTGGGCTAAGAGGGGCTCTGGAGTGATGTGGGGGACATCCATCCAGAGGCAATGGTCAATTGATATTGGATGAAGGATAGGTTCGGTTGCAGTCACAGAGATTCATGGACAGTAGGTAGTTCCTAAGATGGGTTTTGTAGGGGCCTAGACTATTCAAGTTTGTGAGGGCATTTGGTAGGCTATTTACCCAGATTGGGGCTCAATAGCTGAAGGACCTTTGGAATTGGGAGGTGCAGCACCGGGGGACCACGAGGAGTTGCCTGCTAGAACTACGGGTGTGCTGCTGTGTCATGGTTCTTTGTATTAGGGGGGAGTCCAGTGGGGGCAAGCCCAAGTGAAATCTTTTTAGCCATGAGGCAAGTGTGAAACCTAATATGGTTATCAAGGTTAAGCCAACTTGTGGCATTGTAAAGGGAACATGTGTGGGTTCAACGATCGCAGCCCAGGGTGAGGCAGCAGGCTTTATTGAGGGAGAGCCATAGTCTGGATAAGGCAGAGGAGCTGGCAGCGCAATAGATAAGAATGCCATAGTCTAGGAGGGAGACGACCGAGGAGGAGACTACAAGGCAAACAGCATCAGGAGTGAGACAGTGTTTAAACCTGTAAAGAATGCCCAGCCGGATGTTGAGGACTGTAGGTAGTTGGTGAGTGTGGAGGTGTAAATTGAGAGCTGGGTCAAGAGTGATCCCCAGGTATTTAAAGGAGTCCACTTGCTCAAGAAGGGCCTGGTTGATTGTTAGAAGTGGAGGACAGCCATCCTTCTTGGAGCTGAGTGGCTGAGAGAAATACATAACCTTGGTCTTTTTATAATTTAGTATGAGGTGTTGTGAGGTGAACCACTTTTCGGCATCGCTGAAAGAGGATTGAAGAGAGAGGTGGAGTTGAGCTGGGTTATGGTTGGAGGAGTACAGTACAGTGTCATCCGCATAGAGAAGGATGTTGGTGAGCAGGACTGGGGAAGGGAGTTGAGAAAGAGGCTGAATAACAAATGTCCAAGGATAGACCCCTGCGGGACATCGGAGTGGACAGGTAGTCTGCCGGACTTGCTGCGAACAGTCTGCCAGATAGTCAGTGAACCAGCAGAGGGCATTGTGTGAGAGATCATGTTTGGCGAGGGTAGTTAGTAGGAGGGAGTGGTTGACAGTGTCAAACGCTTTTGTGAGGTTGAGGAAGACAGCACCGGAGAGTTGACCCCTGTCGATAGCCATATGGGGGTGGGTGGTGAACTCGGGAAGACCAGATGGCCCTATCTCACAAATGGGGATCAGCTTACGAATGTGGATTTTATCACCTCACGAACAGGAATCTGGATCACGAATGAGGACTTTTGACAGCTCACAAACAAAGATTTGTAAAACTTTTCCAGTTCACTGCTAAGATCAGTAAGGACTTTTGGCTTGAAATTTGCAGGGTGCAAAAGGGGTGTCCTACAGATGTGATGTATGTTGGTTTGGTGTAAAAAATTTCATTGGTTACATACTTATGACATTCCAAAGTTGAGACATTTCCCATAGGATAACATTGCAATGCCCATGATGCCTTTCGGCGTCCATATCTCGAAAATGAAGCGAGATAACGGATTTTTTGCTACCCACAGCTTAGATCACCTTTAGGTGAACTAATCTGCAGAAACGCATTTCAAAATTTTTATTACTTGCTACTATTAAGGAGATATTGGCAAATTAGTGTCACAAGGGTTCCAAAGGGTGACTTTTCAGTGCATTTCGGTGCCCATATATTAGAAACAATGCAAGGTATTGATGTTGCATGCAGTACTCGCTGTCACGATTACAACAACACTTTAATTTTTCTCCTAGCTTCTATGGTTCCTGAGATATCAGCAAATTAGTGTTACAAGGGTTCCTTGCCCTATGCTGCTGTATGGCTCTGTAGCTATGTGTAAGAGGGAGCGCAGGGCCCAGATGGCCCTTGCCCCCACAGGTGCAAATCATTATACAGAAATGGGCAGCTTGGTGGGAGCATGGGACCCACCAACACATGCTATTTACTAGTTATATTACACTTTTTCCAAAAAGTAAGGAAATTCATTGCAAAAAACTTTGTTTAATGCATCAGTTAGGGTTAAAGTGACAGCACAGATGCCAGGGTGTGCCATGGGGTCATGAAGCCTAACTCTCACCCCATTCTCCTTTACTGTAGCATGTCAACCTGTTTCCACATGGAATGGAGTGAGAGTTGGGTCTCATGACCCCATGGCACACTCCGTCATCTGTAAGTCTATGGAACAAGGAGGTGGTATAGTGGAGGTTAGGGGCTCAACCCTAGCATCTCATTTCCCCACTTTTGTCACTTTAACCCTAACTGATGCATTAAATGATGTTTTTGCAATGAATATATATATATATATATATATATATATATATATATATGTAAGAGGGTGTACATTAAAGGATTTAATGCATGCCCCAGGGGCATGCTAAGGCATGAGACCAAAGGTAGAGTGTCAGCCACCCTGGGAAGTGCAGTAAAATCCTTTAATGCACACCCTGGGTGGTTTACCTGACTTATAAAATGGGCCACCATCATAAAATAACCAGTTAGAATTACTCTGATAGGGTTTAAAACATATTTACTATTTTCAAAAAAGTGTATAATATATTTTCTGTAAAACTTCTAAAAACTGAAAAAAAGTAGTTCCTATTAATTCATAAAATAGCATATCTCAGCAATAGGTTGAATAGTACAGTACTTGCAGTAAAAGTATTTATTAGTGTTGCCTGAAAATAAAAATGTTCTCTGTAACATGGAAATGTTATCATATAAATGCACTGTAACATCTGTAAATGTGTAAAACATAAGCAATGTTTAAAATGTAATTTTCATTACATTGTAGTTCTATAGTTCCATTGAAGGCAACCTTCTCTTTATTTTAGTTTTTTACTTATGTGTTGTGATCTAGTACATAAAAGGAAAACTGCTATAGGACTGAGGTGAAAGGTTAGTAAAAATAAAACTTTAAACCTGCCAGGTTGCCTTTTATTGGTGGGGAAGGGGGAGTAGATTTAGTCTGGAAACACCTATATGTGATTCAAATGTATGTGTTTTTATAAAAATCATAAATGTATTTGAACAGTTTGTGTCTGCCTCTGCTTATGTAACTGTGTTTTCCCACCTTCCTCTTCGTTTATGAAGTATTACTGTATTGCATACTTTCTTCATCCTGGTTTTTGTTTCTGCCCGGCTCAGTCTGAATATCTGGGCCAGAACGTTCATCATGGAATGTTTACCATGGAATACAGGGATTCAAAATTCTGCTCATTTCTGCTGGTAGAATGTTACTGTCCTAACACACTGTACACACAGACAAGAAAGGCCTGTTTTAGAGCCAGAGACTCAATTATCTCACTGTCAGGGCAAGCAGAAGAGATTTCCCTGATGAGCAGGTAAAGACAGAAAGGGGATTTTTCACTTTTAGTAAAGAAACAGTTGTAATGAAAACTATAAACAATACTTAATGTTTCAAATTTGTTTATGTGTGTAAGGAGTGTGTGACGATCAGGGGAAACAAAATTTGATTAATTTATTTTATTTTTTATTTAAGGTAATTTTATTTTTAGGGCCCAGTTGAAGGTTTTTACAGTGTAACGGTAGCAGCCATGTTTGTGATGGAAGATCAGTTCTGGTTGCAGGGGGACTGAAGGCAGATAGTTCTGGTTGAAGGAGGACTGATTTGCTCACTGTGTGATATGGTTGAGGACCAGGATGACTGTGCATATCTCGAGATTTAATGTACAGTCAGCTGATGTCTCTTGGCCGATGAGATTTCTATATTTTGTCTTGCCATTTTATAAGGAAGCAATAATACACGACTGGGTGTGTTGTTATCAGTGAATTACAACACACCCCACTCTGGGTGGAGACATGATGCACCAGCTAAGTGCTCTTCAACCCTAGTGGGGTGTGCAGTAATTCTCCAATAACCACAGATCCAAAAGTGTATTATTGCACTTATAAAATGGAGAAAAAACAAATTACAACTGGTTGAGCAATGTCAAACATTTGATTTATCACTTTAAAATGAACAACATGAACTACTTACGAAAGCTTTCTATAAATCTTTAAAAATGGCATTACAAACATATTAACTAATTAACTTACCAACAATGAACTGTTAAATCACCATTCAAATAAATAAATAAACTAAATAAGTGATAAAAAATTTCAGTTTAGTACACTGGGATCAGACTGGAAATCAAGTATCTGCACGTTCAGGATGCTGGACAGAGCAGTGTGTTAAAGATCATTAACTGTACTGCTCTGGCCAACTTTTGACCAATCAGGTGATAGGATTTCTCAACCCCATTTTATAAATATATATATATTATATAGATATAAAAATGTTAATCTACCTCCTGCCCCCCCGGCGACTTGCAAACTGCCTGTAATCCTGAATCCTTTGGTTATTGCCTACTTGGGTACTGTTATTTACCTATGGCTTAACTGTATATTGTGGCTCACTGTACTATTCTCTGTGTATTACTGTAAGAACATACGAAATTTGCTAGCAGATAAAGGCCTAGAGGTCTATCAAGTCTGCTCAAATGTGCAGCTAGCATCCTTTATTCTGCAGCTGCCCCTCCCTTCCACCCTTCCCCTTCATTGACCGTCCCTCTTGTCCTGTCCCATCCCCTTTTGAAGCAGTCCACTGTTCTACTGGATACCACTTCTGCAGGTAATGCATTCCACCCAGCCACCAACCTCTCTGTAAAAAAGTGTCTCCTCATCTCCCTCCTGAGCCTTCCTCCCTCCAGTCTCATATCATGGCCCTGGTGTCCCTTCCCTCCCTTACTTTGAACAGCCCCTCTGTACCTGTCTTGTTTATTCCTTTCATGTACTTAAAGGTTTCAATCATGTCCCCCTGTCCCTCCTCTCCTCCAGTGAGTACATGTTCAACTCCCTCAGCCTCCTCTCATATGATAAGTCCCCCAGCCCCTCGATCATCTTTGTCGCCCTGCGCTGCACTCCCTCCAGTAATTTAAAGTCTCTCTTCAGATACAGGCGCCAGTACTGCATGCAGTACTTGAGGTGCGGTCTAACTAATGACCTGTACAGTGGCAGAATCACCTCCTCCCTCCTCGAGGATATACCCCTTGCAATACAACCCAGCATTTTGTTGGCCTTTGCAGCTGCCTTCCTACATTGTGCTGAGTTGTTCATTGACCCTGTAATGAGCACCCCAGATCCTGCTCCTCCTCTATCTGGGTTAGCTGCACTTCCCCCAGCTGGTAACTCCTCCTTGGGTTCTTCATCCCAAAATGCAGAACCTTGCACTTTTTGGCATTAAACCCCAGTTGCCAGGTGTCTGACTAGGTTTCAAGCTTTGCCAGATCATTCTGCAATCCCTACCATCCCCCAAGGTCATCCACCACCGCTCCTACCTTGGTATCATCAGCAAACAGACTGATCTTGCTCTTGATGTCCAATGATATGTCTGCAATGAATATCCCAAACAACACTGGTCCCAACACCGAGCCCTGTGGAACACCGCTCATCGCTACCCTTGGATGTGAGAGCTCCCCACCCACTACCACCCTCTGTTGCCTTCCCTGAAGCCAGTTCCCTACCCATCTCACCAGCTTTGCACCTGCCCCTGTGCCTACTAACTTACTTCCCAGCCTTCCATGTGGCACCGAGTCAAATGCCTTACTGAAGTCCAGATACAGAACATCCACTGCATGGCCCCTGGCCAGTTGCCTAGTTACCCAGTCATAGAACTCCACCAGGTTGGTTTGACAGGATCTGCCCCATATGAAGCCATGCTGTCTGCTGTCCTGTAGTCCTTTGGCCTCTAGGAGGGCCACCAGCCTCTCCTTCAGGATAGTCTCCATTAGCTTACCCACGATGGATGTGAGGCTCACTGGTCTGTAGTTTCCCAGTTCATCCTTGGGGCCACTCTTGTGGAGGGGCACCACATGAGCCATCCTCCAGTCCTGAGGTATGCACCCCAAATGTAGTGAAGCATTATATAGGTCTGCTAAAGGTCCTGCAAGGACCTCTGCCAGCTCCTTCAGTATCCTGGGGTGGATGCCATCCGGGCCTGGCGCCTTATCCACCCTCAGTGCCTTCAAACCCTCCCAAACTCTGCCTTCCATGATTTCCCCATCTGTCACATGCTTCCCCCCGTTTCTGCCATTTCTTCCCCCTTGGAAGTCACCCCCCTCTTCTCTTTAGTAAATACTGAGCAGAAGTACTCATTTAGTGCTTCTGTCTTATCGCATCCTGCTTCCACCCAACCCCTTCCTTCCTAATCCTTACTATGTGGTTCTTACAGCTCCTTTTCTCCCTGATGTACCTAAAGAAGTCTTTCTCCCCCTTCTTAATGCCTTGTGCCAGCCTGAGTTCTGTAGATGCCTTGTCTCCCCTTACTGCCCTTGTCACCTCCTTTGATTCCATCAAGTACTCCTCCCTGTCCTCCCCTCTCCCTGTTTTCTTGTACTTCCTAAAGTCAGCTGTTTTCCTTCTTACCTTTCCATGACCTTCTTGCTCAACCAGCTCGGTTTCTTAGCCCTAGCCTTCTTGCTCTGGGCCTTGCAGCAGGTTTTGGTTGCCTCCACTATCCCCAGCTTTATGAGCTCCCACCTCTGGTTAGTGTCCATACTAGATTTAATTCTGGCCAGATACCCTTTTACCACTTCCCCATCCTCCCAAAGTTGGCCCTCATGAAGTCCAGCACTTTTGTATCAGATTCCACTCCTTCCTTGCCCATATCCAATGTGAGCCATACTGAGTGGTGGTCACTCCCTGACAGCGGTTCCTCCACTGTAAGTTCTCCCACAAAGTCCCCATTTGCCAGCACAAGGTCAAGGGTATTCCCTAACCTGGTTGGTTCACTGATCATTTGCAACAGGAAGCTGTCCTGGATGGCATCCAGCAGTACCTGCTCCCTTCTGTTCCTGGTTGTTGGGGTACTCCAGTCCACTCCTGGCATGTTGAAGTCCCCCACAATCACCACACTACCCTTCTAGCAGGTCCTCCTGATCTGTCCCGCTAGTTCCCTGTCTAACTCCTCCGTCTGAGATGGCAGCCTGTACACCACTTCCATTCTAAGAATCCTATTCTTGAAATCCTGGATTTGCATCCAAAGTGACTCCGTACTACCCTCCTCCCATTCCTCCCTTACACACTTCAGTCCTTCCTTCACATATAGTGCCACACCTCCTCCTTTCCCAATCACCCTGTCCCTATGAAATAAGCTGTACCCTGGTTCAGACAGGTCCCAGTCATTGTATTGGGTGGCCCATGTTTCTGTGATGGCTGCAATGTCCACCTCTCCCTCTGCCATGAGCACCTGTAATTCTGCAGTTTTCCTCCCAAGGCTCCTAGCATTAAGGGAAACCACCTTCCACCCTTCCCCCCTCCCATCCTGCCCTTCTTTACTAGCATCACCAATAGTACTTGCCATTTGTCCTTTGTCACTATTATGGGGGGTAAGCTCATATGGTTTCCCAACCTGTGGTCTCTGCATGTCTCTTGCCCAATTACCACCCCCTGCTCCTAGTTTAAATTCCCTACATCCTCTATGTACTCCTCCATCCTCTGTTTCAACACTTTCTTTCCCTCCTCACTCAAGTGTAGTCTGTTCTTGGCATAGAGACTACTGTCCTCCCAGGTCCCTCCCCATCCCCCCCAACAGTCCATACCCTTTAGCACAACACCAGGTTCTTAGCCATCCATTAAATTCCTCTATTCTCAGCTTTCTTGTTGTGCTTGCCTTGGGCACTGGAAGTATCTCTGAAAACGTTACTGATCTTCCTGCCCCCTCACATAATTGTCCTAGTTCCTCAAACCTTCTCTGGGCTATATCTACTGTCTTGTCTCCCTCCCTACCTTGATACATGCCTTAGTCACATCAAGGCTTGATTACCGTAATGCGCTCTATCTCGGGGTCACAGGAGGATCTCTTCGCAGACTGCAGCTGGTGCAAAACGCAGCTGCCCAGTTGTTGACTGGACAGCAGAAGTCTTGTCATATCACACCAGTCTTATGCGAATTCCACTGGCTGCCAGTCAGGTGGAGAGTCCTCTTTAAGGTGGGTCTTCTCACCTATAAGGCCCTACATGGGCTGGGCCCTGGTTACCTGTCAGACCTGTTACCTGCCCTCTCCTCACGCCCTCTTCATTCCTCTAGTGGTGGCTTCCTGGCCATTCCCAGAACTAGGTTGATATCCGCTGGCGATAGAGCATTTAGCGCCTCGGCTCCTGTTCTGTGGAATTCTTTGCCAAGCATGGTCAGAGAAGCCCCCACAGTAGACATCTTTAAGGCCCAGTTGAAGACTTTTCTTTTTTCTAAAGCATTTGATGTTTAGATTGATATTTATGGTAATGTTTTTGATTTATTAGATTCTGTATTTTTATTGTGTATAAATTGTATATTTATTATGTTTACATGTTTATTTTAAAATTTTGTACGGCGCCCAGAGCCTCTGGGATTGGGCATCTTTTAAATAAATTTTGCCTTGCCTTGCCTTGTCAGCCAGGTCGTTCGTCCTAAGATGTGTAATTAAATGAGGCTTGTCCCTACCCCGTCTAGCATATTTCAGAACAGGTTGTCCCACCCTTTCCACTGTCATTCCTGGCATGGCCTCCACCCAAATGCGACTATGCTTCTCCCCCTTGCTACCCCACCTGACTCGTCTTAGTATCAAGTCCCCCAGCACTAAGATTCCACCACTCTTACTCCCTGCTTGCTTACATTCATCTACCTCTCTCCTTTCCAGTGCCTCTTCTTCCTCCTGCACATTATTTCCCCCTTTTGTCTCTGTTGCAATTCTCCTAGCAGAATTCCCCCCTGCTCCAGTTTGGTCCAGGCATTTACCAATTACTCCTCTAATTTCATCAGTTCCCTCCTTCACCTTCTTTCTGTCTAGCAGTGCAAATCTATTTTCTGAAGACCCTTCACAAATGCCCGCTCCCTCTCTCTGCATAGTAACCTGTTCTCTCCTTTCCACTCCATGACTTTTGCCACTTCTTCGCCCCCCCCCCACAAGTCCCTATCTCCTCCTTCTATTTGTCTTTTGTCTCCTGACCTGGTTTCCCCGGCAATCGTTCCTACTGGCCTGGGCCCCTTATCCCTGCTTCCTTTCTTCTGACCCTCTCCTCACCACTGTTGGCTTAAATCACCTTCCCTCATCTCCCATTCTTCCTCCCTCCAGTATTGGGCTAAACCTACCCCCAGTCTGCCTTGCCTGTCTTAGTTCCTCCTGCAAACCATCAATCGCCTTTCTAAGTTTCTCTATGTGGTTGCACACTAAACATCCTCCCACACTCCAGGCAATTTTTAGAAAGATTGGTGCACCGCAGTTGTTGCAGCCTACCACCCTATCCATTTCTGTCGTTGCCTGGCGACCCCCCACCCTTCCAGATGCAGGATACAAAACACTCCCAAAAGTCTCCTCCCCCATCAATGCAAAACATTCTTTTCTTAATTTCCTTTACCCCTTTGTTTTACATGTTTAGATAGATTGAGCAACTGCTTTTATATTCCTAACCTTCCTGTCCACACTCAAAAAGAGACTTTAAGTAGCTATTGCACAATCTTCTTCAAACTCCTACTCCTCCTTTCCACAATGCAATAACAATGCAAAGAAGTAACAATGAAAGCTCCTAGATTTGCAGTTGCTTCCCTTCCACTGAGATAGCAGTCACCTCTTCACTCACTGCTGTTCCATTCCTGGATGTCTGCTTCTGCTATTACAGGTGCATATCCTTTGCCCATTTGAGGAAGTGATGTCAGAATCTCTGGTGTAAAGAAATCATGGATCGGGGTGGGGGTGAGGGTGTTGGGGTGGGACCAACCAAGTCTTCCAGAAACAATCAGGTAGCTGAGGCCCCTGGTCAGACCATTAGCACCCTTCCCCCACTATGCACTAACCTTTGCAGCTAGTGAAGCCAGCAAAAGTGAATCAAAATTCTACTCAAAGCCCTCAAAATAGGTTTGCTACCAAAAGAAACAGGTCTCCAATTCAAACAGCTTCACCAACTATGGTCTGCCAGTATAAGGTGCTATGGACTCAACCGCCCTCAATAAAATTCGCCTCACCCTGAATAAGGCTTGTAGGCTAATTACGGGGGCCCCCAGGCTCACGCATACTTGCCAGCTCTATGACATGGCAATGCTGCTTAACCTGGATAAACGACTTAGATACCAAACCTGTCTCATAACGAAAAAAACTCTTCTCGGGCTATCCCCTTCCAGGCTGACAGCCTCCATCCACCAAGCCCAACCCTTGGTTTAAACTTGAACCTCTTGCAAGGCCACTCTACTGATCCCAAGATCCAGGACCACCCATGGACAGAGGTCCTTCTGCTACAGAGCTCCTTCCTGGTATAACATGCTCCCTACTTCCATCTCTGACAGCCCCACGATCTCCTGCTTCAAAACTGCACTTTGGAGCCAGCTATTTAATACGCGTAGCTGCACTTGTCTCTAAGGTGGCATAGCTCTATGCACTGACAAAGCTCACTGAGCTGCTCCTCACCCCACCACACCCCAACCTCACCCCATCGCCCATTGAACTATTACCACCTGCTGTTTCTGCACGTAACTGCGTGCAAGTATATGCCATTGTAAGTTAACTGGCTATCCCTGTACAAATGAATGTAACTGCATGTGTTTGCTAAACTTGTAACCTCTATGATGTAACAAAAAGTTGTAATGTATTTGTCCTCAATGTGACAAGGTACCTTTGGAAATGAGCCTCTGGCTCAAAGGTTGTAAAATGATGCACAAATAAATAAATAAAATCAAAATAGGCTTGAAATTAGAAGATATAGGTCTCTGATTCAAAGAAACAGCCCCCGTTAAATCACACCAAATAGGTTTTAAATCAGAAGAAATAGGCCATTACAAATGCAGCCTGCTACACAGTGAAACATCAAACAGATGAGCCCACTTATAGCCACCAAGACAGTTTTCAGAATTCCAACAGTCCCAAAACAATACCCTGCTAGCCCCTTAGAAGTAGTAAGAAAGAAAAGAAATAACCTTCTACCAAGTAAAATCCACAAGAAACAATGTAAAAACAGCAAGAAGCTACTGTACTGTAAAAGATCTGATCTTTTTCCTTCTAGTTCCTTCTGAGAAGCCAAAGCAACTGACACCACACCTGATTTAGCTCCGCCTCCCTTGCTGAATGAGACCTGGCCAGACCATTAGCACCCTTCCCCCACTATGCACTAACCTTTGCAGCTAGTGAAGCCAGCAAAAATGAATCACAATTCTTCTCAAATCCCCCAAAATAGGTTTGCTACCAAAAGAAACAGGTCTCCAGGTCAAACAGCTTCACCAACAACACATCAAAATAGGCTTGAAATTAGAAGATATAGGTCTCTGATTCAAAGAACAGCCCCCTTTAAATCATGCCAAATAGGTTTTAAATCAGAAGAAATAGGCCTCTACAAATGCAGCCTGCTACACAGTGAAACATCAAACAAATGAGCCCACTTATAGCCACCAAAACAGTTTTCAAAATTCCAACAGCCCCAAAACAATACCCTGCTAGCCCCTTAGAAGTAGTAAGAAAGAAAATAAATAACCTTCTACCAAGTAAAATCCACAAGAAACAATTTAAAAATAGCAAGAAGCTACTGTACTGTAAAAGATCTGATCCTTTCCCTTCTAGTTCCTTCTGGGAAACCTCAGAATTGTATTATGTTTTGTTCTTGGAATGCTTTATTCCTCAGGTCATTACTGAAAAAGGGACTTTGTCTCAGTTGACCTACCTGGTTATATATATATATATATATATATATATATATATATATATATATATCAACACGGTAGTGCTACCATAGTTAGGTTGAGTAGCACTTTTAAGGTTAAAGGTGAAATTTTGCACTTAATAACTTTGCCACTGTTTAACGGATTTGCCTGAAATTTGGCAGGCGTGAGTTGGGCATGGTAGATCTTGAGATCTTCCAACTTTCGTACCAGTCAGATGTACGGCTGTGGAGTTAAGTGGCAACCGAATTCGCAATTACGCTTTTTTGTGAATTCTTGCTCTACTTCTCAGTCGCCGCACGGTTTGTGTGACCAGTCCAAAAACTTCAGGGAACATGCATTCAGGGTCCCCGGTGTGCCTTTTGAAGATTTCATGAAAAAATATTGAACGGTTCAAAAGTTATTCAAAACACAAGTTCCCATTTTAAGTCAATGGGAAAAGTTAATAAAAAGTTCAACACTCACAAATGCACTTTTAGTGTCGCAAATGGCTCTAGTAGTGTCGCAAATCCGCCATTTTTTTTCAGTTACTGATCAGAAAAATGGTTGGCATTTAAAATTGAGGACCTCTGGGAACACAGTTCTTTTTGTGTTCACCTAGTCGGACCCTCAGGATGCTAGCCATGACTTTATTTTGGGGTTAAACACCTCAGAAATATGTTTTTCTGTTTTTGCATTATGTTATTTTTGCCACCTTACTGGCCCCTGGCCTGCCACTCCTTCCAGCTGCACAAGACCCCCGGCCTTCTGCTTGACTCCTTCCTATCGCCTCGAGCCGGCTCCAGGGTGGCCCGCGAAATCCCTTCGCCGGATGGATTCCTCTCTTCTGAGGGGGAAGGCGCCAGGAGGGGGAAACCAGCGCACTCTCTGATCAGCCCCTGGGTGCTGCTGAGGTGGATTCTGGGGTGTCAGGGCATCTGAGGCGGCGGAGAGTCGGCAGCCATCATCCGGCAGACCAGGCAGCCTTTTTCCGCTTTTCCTGTGGGGAGTGACATCTGACGTCAAGGCATACGCCGACGTCTGTCACCACCCCCTTGGACACTGAGCCTCAGCTGTGTTGCTGCACTCCCAGCCTCCACCAGAAGACAGCCTATGTGGGTATGCATCCCCTGCCCTCCCCCCAGAGAAGGAGAGCTGTCCTCGGACGCTCTATCCTTCTCCCCCCAGCTGGTCCTCTGGCAACCTGAGTCCGTTCCTGAACCCGGGTCGCCAGCGTCGCAGACGGAAATCCAACCACTGCACCGATGGGCCGGCCAGAAATATGTTTTTCAAGTTTCTGGAAAAAGTAGTGTTGCAAAGTAGTGTCGCTTGCGGACACTTTCATAAATTTACAAAGCTTCGCAAATGGCGTACACTACTTTTCCAGACTACACAAAATGACAGGAGTTCTTTGCCACCCTGCTGTGAAAGAACGGTTTGGTCTTTGGGCTCAAATTTGGAGGGAAGGCAGCCAACATCTCACAGATGTGCCTTTTGGTGGTTTGGTGACAAAATATTGCATGGATGGAAAGTTACAGTGCTCCAAATTTGACGCTTTTTCCAATAGACTAACATTGCGGTGTGTGCCGCGCCTTTCAGGGCCCATATCTCGGAAACGGTGCGAGATACGGACTTTTCGTCAGAAAAATGCTTAGCCCCCAAAAAAGAACTAAGTACAAAACTAGCCAGGAAAGTAATAATTCAGAAGAAATTGTAATTTTTTTCCTACATCGTACGGTTCCTGAGATATAAGCAATTAGTACTTCAACTCCTCATTTTCTGCTCCGAGACCCATTATTATGCATACATTATTTGTATTCTCTGTGTTTCTCTATGCAGCTGTTGGGGAAAACCAGTGTGTGTGCGCTCCAGTTACTGTTACACGTAGCTTTTCCACTTGCGTTTCTGTACCTGTTTGCGTTAGCGTTCCCATGTATGCCACCATGTACGTTATCCTTTGCATTTCTGTTTGCACTTGCATTTGTGTTACTCTTACCATTTGTGTCTACAGTACAGTTTCTGTTTGTGTTTCACTTTGCATCACCGTGTGCATTACCATTTGCGTTTGCGGCCGCCCTTCCATTTTGCGTTTGCGTTTGTCTTTCATTTTGCTTCATCGTTGTTACCATTACCATTTGCGTTTCCAATTGCATTCCCATGCATGTTATAGTGTGCATTTTCATACGTGCTTGTGTTTACATTTCTGTTTCCTTTGGCGTTATCGTTGCTGTTACCATTACCATTTGCGTTTCCAATTGCGTTACCGAGACCATGCACGTTATGGTTTGCATTTCCATACACGCTTATATTTGCCTTTCCGTTTCTGTTTCCTTTGGCATTATTTTTGCTGTTACTGTTACCATTTGCATTTACAATTGTGGTACAGTGACCGTGCGTGTTATGGTTTGCGTTTCCATACGTGCTTATATTTGCCTTTCCGTTTCTGTTTCCTTTGGCATTATTTTTGCTGTTACTGCTACCATTTGCATTTTCAATTGTGGTACCGTGACCGTGCACATTATGGTTTGTGTTTCCATAAGCACTAGCATTTGTCTTTCCATTTCTGTTCCCTTTGGCATTATTGTTGCTGTTACCGTTACCATTAGCGTTTACAATTGTGGTACCGTGACTGTTCACATTACAGTTTGCATTTCCGTACACACTTGCATTTCTGTTTCTGTTTCCTTTGGCATTATTGTTGCTGTTACCATTACCATTTGCATTTACTATTGCAGTATCACGACCATGCGCATAACAGTTTGTATTTCTGTATGCGCTTGCATTCGAATTTCCGTTTCTGTTTCCTTTGGTGTTATTTTAGCTGTTACCATTACCATTTGCATTTCCAATTGCGGTACTGTGACCATGCATGTTATGGTTTGCGTTTCCATATGTGCTTGCATTTGCCTTTCCATTTCTCTTTCCTTTAGCATTATTTTTGTTGTTACTGTTACCATTTGTGTTTACAATTGCGGTACTGTGACTGTGCATGTTACCAGTTGTGTTTCCGTATGTGCTTGCGTCTCCGTTTGCTTCACTGTTCACTTTGACTTCACTTTGCGCTTGCATTTCTATTAGCATTTGCGTTACCATTTACGTTTACATCACCATGTGCATAACCATTAGCACTTGCATTTGCATTGCAATTAGCATTACTATGGCACAATACATCACGTGGTTGGAGCATGGGGCCTGAAGGGCCTGTGCTCCCACCCCCACATTCTATTCACTCTTTATAGTCCTCATTCTCAAAAAGAAGGGAAATTTATGACAAAAAAATCTGTTTAATGCATCACTTAGGGTTGTTCCACAGTGACAAAAGTGAGGAAATTTGGTGTTAGGGTTGAAAGCCCCCCTTGCACCCCCCAGCCTGCCCCCCCAACCGGCATCAGGGTGTGTGTTGGGGTCGTTGGTTCTAACTCTCATCCCATTCTCCTATACCTCCAGCTTGTTTACACATGTGATGGGGGTGAGAGTTAGGGCCAACGACCCCAACACACACATCCCAATGCCAGTTGGGGGTGGGCTAGGTGTGTGGTGCGGGGGCTTTCAACCCAACACTGAATTTCCTCATTTTTGTTGCTCTAACTGATGCATTAAACAGAGTTTTTTGCCATGAAACTATATATATATATATATATATATATATATATATATATATTGTTTGCAAAAAAAAAATCTTTGTTAATACACCAGTTAGGGTTCAGATTAAAGCAACAGAAGTAGGAAAATATGGCATCAGGATTCCCAAGTCTAACACCCCACCCCCACCTGCAGGCAGGAAAAAAAAGAACTATTATGCTTTCACCTCTCCTGAGATTTCACAAATCAGACCTAGGGTGTTCCTTGGGGTTGTCAAACCTAACTCTCCCCCCATTGCATCAGTAAGGAATCTGAGATGTGCAGACTATATGTTTTGAAGGGACCTAAGTGAATGGGGATACAATAATAATATCTTAAATAGTAAGGACATTCTTTGCAAAAAACTTAATTAGTGCACCAGTTAGGGTTCAGATTAAAGCAACAGAAGTAGGGAAATATGGTATCAGAGTTCTCAACTCTAACACCCCACCTCTACCCTGAAGGCAGCAAAAATAAGAACTATTATGGTTTCACTTCTGTTGAGTGTTCACAAGTCAGACCTGGGGTATTCCTTGGGGTTGTCAACCCGAACACTCACCCCATTCCATCAGTAAGGAAGCTGAAACATGCAGACTATATGAGAATGACCTGAGTGTTAGGGTTGACAGCACCAAGGAACACCCCAGGACTGATTTGTAAAGACTCAGGAGAGGTGAAACTGTAATGGCTTTTCCTCTTGCTGCCTGCAGGGTGGGGGTAGGCTGTTAGGGTTGAGAACCCTAACACCACATTTCCATACTTGTATCAGTTTAATCTTAACCATAACTGATGCATTAATGACTTTTTTGCAAAGAATTGCCTTACTATTTAAGATAGTATAATTGTATCCTCTTTCACACAGGTCCCTTTGAAACCTGCATGAACATATCCATTTGCCTATCTTCCATCCCTCCATAGATGCATACGTTCATGTTGGTGTGGAAGCGCAGGGCTCTGCACTTCCATTTCTCCCAAAAAGGTATTTATTTGCTTGGTTGTATTGCTTGTTAAGTTTCCAGTGTTACCCTATGGGATTTTTGATGGCTAAATTTGAATGGGCTTTTTTACATTGGGGGGGGTATTGTGTGTTATTTTTGTAGTACTCATTAAGACCTTTGTAGACCTGTACAGATTGTCCCTTAACTGCAACTATTGAGGGAGTTATGACTTGTTGAATTTGAAATTTGGACAAAATCTAAGTCCAAATCTTGTTTTCGTATGAATGCATCCTTTCCCATTTGAACAAAAAATATACGAAAAATGATCCTTTCATACAAAAAAGAATTTGAACTTAGGGTTTGTTTTTTTTCCCAAATCTTTTTTCACATGAATTCTTTTTCATGTCTTTTTTCGTTCATACAAAAAAGGATGTCTTCATAGGAAAAAAGATTGGAAAGAAAACTGAGTCCCAATTCCTTTTTTCACATGAAGGGATCCTTTTTCATAAGGTCCAATTCCTTTTTCATATCATCATAAGAAAAAGGAAATTGAGCCATGAAAACATATTTTAATATGTATAAAAAACACATTTCAGGGTCATTTTTTCAGAAAAGTAACAGCAGAATCAATCTAACAGGGTCCCAATTAGCAAGATGCATGTGTTGGTGTCTCTGCAGGATCTCATTTTTATGGGTTTTCAAAAAATATTTTGGGGAAAAAAATGGAAACAAGATGAGACCATATGAATAAGGAATTTTTCCTCATAAAAAGGATTACCCCCATATGGAAAAGTATCTTTTTTCATGTGGACCAAATACTTTTTTTGTTCCAAGCAGCTATCTAAAACATTGTGGGCCTTATCTGCTGTCAATTTTTATATTTCTATGTTTCTATGCTCAGAACTGAAATTTTAAAATCTTATAACTTTGGAACGGATTCATATATTCTCACCAAACCAGTGAACCAAGGCCTTCCTACGCTGAACATTTCTGAGCAAAACTGCAAATCATCTAGGTGCTAGACAATGACAAAAAAAATGTTTACATATTTTGAGGCTAAAGTTTCTACATAGCCTTTTTATGATACCAGCTCATGAACAAGGGCAATGAAGATTTTTCAAATCCTGGCTGAAAGGGGATTTTGCAAAATGACTAGGAAATCACCTTTTGGGCCAGGTTTGCATAATTCCACCACTACTGATCATGAGGTGGGGTATCAAAAAGGCCATGTTGAAAATACAGGGTCAAAATATGCAAATATGACAAAAGGTATGAATCAAAGTTCAAAACCCCATTGAAATGCATGAGACCACACTTAACCAGATTTTTTCACATCACAGTTGCTGGTACCAGCAGAAAGACGTCTTCGAATGAAGAGTGAATCTACAACACTGGTCATGTTCAGGTAAATGAGGATGTGTGGTGGATGTGGTGGGGCAGGGGGTAGTAGATGCTGAGAGGGAGGTTGAGGGGGTGTGTGTGTGTGTGTGTGTGTGTGTGTGTGTGGGGTGATTTCAACAAGGGACTATTTTGTTTTTTTACAGGGCTAACAATAACAAAATTGAGGGATGGTTTTCTTTATTTCAGGAATACGGTATTCTAACACTGGAGATTGGGCACCCCAGTGCTGGGCTCATGATCAGCAGCACTGGAGCTGGGCACCCCAGTGCTGCCAGCTACACCATGGGGAATGGGGTGGACAACTTGGAGGGAAGGGGGAGATGAGAAGTGGGCACCCCAGTTCACTTATATATTAAAAAAGATATTTATAAACTTCGGGAATGGCTGGTGGGAGAGGAAGGAGAAAGAAGCAGTACCTGAGCTGGACACCCCAGTCCACTTAATAAATAATTAAAGAGTTAATAGATGGACACATAGATAGATAAACAGACAGAGACACACAGAGATTGGGAACAGGGGATCGCCAGCTCAGTGCATCAGCTGAAGCCAGCAGCACAACTTCCCACTGCGACGTCATGGGGTGCCCCAAAAATGAATTTCTGGCCATTATTTTAGACAGTACAGTCTAGCTAAATGGATCCTATTTAGCTAGTTTCAGGTGTTTGTATTTAAAATTACACTATTTTTTATATATTTTCCAAGTTTTTTAGTTCAAGGAGGGAGAAAGACAAGATGATGGCTCACAGCACGCTTCTACCATGAAAGTTTTGAGAAAAAGTCCCATTCCGTGTAGGCGGTACGTGAGAGCAAACTTAAATCCCTTGCTAAGTAAAGAGAAAAATAATTAGATGCAGAGCTGGCTGAAAGTTGCAAATTCCGCTTTTGTGGAAGCTGCGTGAAGTTTCTAAACTTTTGTGGAATTTTCCGCCCTTTCACCTGTGATGAAATTCCGAACTTCCAAAAATTTATTGCAAATGTCACCTAGTACTTTATTTAGTTGTTTAACCAGGAGTAGCACACTAAGCTGAAAGCTGTTTTACAGGAGTGACCTGGGAGCCCAGGGAAGTTAAGTGACTTGCTCAGGGTCACACAGTAAGCAAGTGGAAGCTGTGGGACTCAAACCCAGGTTTGGTCTGCTGGATGTCACCAGATTTGCAGCTCAGAGCCTTAAACCACTGCGCTATACTGTCTCCCTGCTGTGGTACTGTGGTACTGCGGTAGTTATTCACTAAAAGCAGAATTATAGCCATGAACTGCAGAATTAAAGTTTCTTGTAATTTATTTCACAGGATCATTTATTTCTCTGCAATCTGCAATATAACTCTGTGGGTCTTTTGTTTCCACCAGCAATGCATGGCCATGTTTGTTTTTTTTTAGGTGGTATTGTAAATTTTAAGATCACATAGTGAATCTAACCACCCAACCTATAGAGCACCATTACTGTAGTGTCAGCAAATCTACCTTTTTTGGTTTTTTTCACATTCATGGTTTTATTTAGAATTTCTTCTTTTGAATTATGAGGAACCCAAGAATTGCTTGCATTTTCCTTTCTGCTGTAGTGATCTAAATTCTGCAGTTCTGCATAGTAATTCTTTGGAAAATTCTAATTACTCTGCATGCAGCTCTGCAGTCACATGGGGTGCAGAGAGATGCATCAGGTGACAGCACACATTTCTTGCTGCATAGCTTCTCACTTCTCAAGTGATTGCAGAAAATGAAAGAGCTCTGTTCTTTCTGCTCCACAGTTATAGCCTTTTTGACTGGGAATCTGTAGTTTTCTTGCCGATTACAAGAAAAAAGAGGTAGTATCTGTACTTTCATTGCTGAGGCAAACATATTGCTGCATTATTTAATTTCTTGGAATGACTATTGCATAACAGTCTCACTGGTATCCTCTGCAGTACTGTGTTGTTTCTTATTGTGGTATTTAGTGAAGAAAACACATCACACCATGGTGGGCAAGGGAAAGCTTGGAGGATGTGGAAAAAGTCCCGTTGTTGGATCTTTGAAAGTGGTGTCACGTGGAGATACAGAAGGTGCTGGGGAAGGTTCTAGTGGGTGCAGCACAGTCAGTAACACTCAGACTTCCAGTGGCAGTGCAGTTCCAGCAGTGCCCTATGCTGTGCCAGTGCCAGCTGGAGTTGACATCAAAGCTGCTAGTTTCTTTGGTTTGCAACACTGTAGTTCCATAGCAGCTGTTGCTCAGCATGCAAACCTGGCAAGAAAAACTGCCACGGATGTTGCTGCACTACTGTGTCAGTCCCAGGGGTCTCAGGAGGAGCAACAGTCACAGGAGTCTGAGGAATTGCCTCAGGAGCTGCTAGGGGACTAGGAGCAATGAGTGTGTGCATCTAGTGGCAGTCAGTATCAGAAAGGATGATGCTAAGGGGGGTCCAGGACTATTAGGTGTCCTGGCAGAGGAGGAGGAGGAGCAGCTGGAGCAGAGTGTTCTTGAGATGGAGGCTGAGGAGGAAGAACATCCTCAGTCTGAACATCCTGCTACTTTCCAAGGTGGAAGAGAAGGTTAGTGAGGAAGAGGAGGTAGGGGATATTCAGCCCTTAGTGTCAGTGCCAGAAATGCTGAGTCAAACATCAGTGATGATAGTGATGAGAGAGGTGATAATGACCCACTATTTTACCTTATTTGGCAGCCTCCCCAAGCACCTATTAAAAAAGTGTTGTCACAGGTAGAGGGAAAGAAATCCCTCTTATGCCACTCCCTCATAAAGAACAATTTGATGTTAAGGGACAGGGACCTCAAGTTACAAGGATACATGGGGATAAGTAGCAGCTGAAACAACAATAGGCAACAATTGTGCCCACCTCTACTCCCCTGGCCCCATCTGCCCCACCTATGAAAATCCGGTATGTTGGCAGAAAGTCCTTTGCGTGGGATTTTTTCTCAGTGGATGAGGTTTTCAACAGTGTGGCTGTGCGCAATATATGCAAGTCAAAGATTAAAAGGGGTAAGCCAGGAGCACACTATGCGACAACTAATATGCATAGCCATATGCAAACTAAGCATGCCATTCGCTAGACACAGCACAAGTGGTTGGCATCAATGCCCACTTCTGACTTTCTTTTTAGTCTTTGGTAACTGGGTAAGGCCCACTAGGCACAAGTCCCTGTTTTCAAGGGTGACCTGGGAGCACTGGTCAGTTAAGTGACTTGCTCAGAGTAACACAGTATGCAAGTGGAGGTTGAGAGTCAAACTCAGGCCTGGTCTGCTGGATGTGTCAAGCTCGTTCACACCTCATTCCTCTAACCTCTAGGCTATACTGCCAGCCAAACAATCTGAAAGAAAGAGTCCTGCTGATGTAACATTTAACCCTTTACTGTGTTCCACCCCTAGACATGCAGATGTAAAGAGTAGTAGTCAGTGTGCTCAATCGTAACCCTCCCCTTTCAGTATAGAGTTTTTTCCAGTGTGTCGCCACTGTCAGACAAGGCAACCACAGCAGCAAGAGTAGAACTGCAAAAGCCAGTACATCATCTTCCTTCACAGTTCATCCCACTCCCCAGCCTAGGCAACCAGATATTAAATCTGCCTTAACCAAGCACATCAAATACCACCGTAAACCTCCTGTGTCAAAAGAGCTAAACACTGCTGTTGCAAAGATGCTGGCAACAGACCTGCTTCTATATTCTTTTGTTGAGGAGCCTGGGTTTCTACAACTCATGGAAAAAGCTGCACCCAAATACAAAGTGCCAAGTTGCATTTATTTCTCTACTAAGGCTGCTCCAACACTTTACAATGACCTTGCTTGCGTTGTGTCACATGCGATGTCCCCTTCTGCAGTTCCCAACATCCACCTTACCACAAATATCTGGACTAGCAGCCCATCATCTGCTATCAGTTTTATGTGCATTACTGAACACTGGGCCTTTTTCCTTGGGGTTTATGCCTTGCATCCATGCCCATCATCTATTTGCCCTCTGAGAAGTGGCAGTACCAGTGGTGGTCCTCATCAGCATGCTACATTGAGTTTGCAGAGCATGCATGGCTCACATACATCTGTCAGAATATTCATCTGAATTAATGAAGCCATTACGTCATGTCTAAAGCTACATGGATTCCATGCTGGCTTCATTGCAAGTGACAATGCATGGAATACTATTAAAGCAATCAGTGATGGCTGTTTTTATCATATCCCATGCTTTGCACATGTCCTTAACCTGATTGTGAAGGCCTTTCTCAATCATGAAGCAGTCAGTAGCATGTTGACTGTTAGTCACAAAATCTGCAGCCATTTCAGTTGCTCCTCACTGGCAAGATCAGAGCTCGAGAGTCTACAGAAGGCCAAGGGAGTATCATAACTCCAGCTAAAACTTGATGTAGTGACACACTGGAAACCTACATGCCTGAGAGGCTATTTGAGCAGTACAAGCCAATCAATTACTATTTTATGCAGATGCATGATCATGAAACACGGTCACTGAGTCCATCTCAATGGATGTTGATGAATAGTGTCATCCAAATCCTCCGACCATTTGAACATACTACTCAATTTGTTAACTCTGAAAATGCATGCCTGAGCCAGATTATACCACTGCTGCATGTACTCTGCCAGGCACTTGTCAATGTCAGGGAGCAATTTAAATTATCAGCAGACTCTATGACAGTAGAGCTGGCTAACAAAATGATGCAGCTGTTTGATGATAATCCCAGGATGATTCATATTAAAACCTCTGAGACATACATCCTGGCAACATTTACTAGATCTGCAGTACAAGCATGGCATGACGGCACTTCTTCCAGGTGGGAAGGTTGATCTGGATCACTATGTTGTGATCCTTTTTGGCAAAGTCGAAACTTGGATGATGGTACAGTATGCAGAAAAAAGGGCACAATCAGTATCTGAAGACAAACCTGAAGGAACAACAGCCCTTCTGAAGGTATTCTCCTCATCCTCCTCCTGTACTGTGTCTGCTCCTGCCCCCTTATCCTCACATAGCAGTGGCACAAACCCTCTCTGATTCATGCTGCAGCAGGTTGGTGCTTCCACATGCCAAGCAACTGAGGGCAACACACAAGTGCAGCTGTCTGACACCCATATGGTTCAGTCATGCCTGGTTGTCCCACAGCAGCTGAGCATATATGATGAACCATTGGAGTACTGGCAATCTGACCTGTTCTCACAACTCTGGCCATTGAGTACATAACCTGCCCCTGTGCTAGTGTTAGTTCAGAATGGGCATGTAATGTTTCAGGTGCCATTGTGACTGACCGGCAGAGCTGCCTGTCTGACAGGAATATTGAGTACCTCACATTTATAAAAATGAACTCACATTTCCTCACACCACAGTACAAGTTGTCATCAACTGCAAGATATCATAATTCTACTGAAGATAGTGATATGGAGCAGAAATCTTCAGAGGAAGAGGAGAGTCTGTCAGTGCCATTTGATGATGATGATGACAAAACTGAGAGGTTTGAATTCTCCTGAGTAGGAGACATAACATGTGGTGTACTACTGTTATTGTCAGGTGTGCACCCAAATTGTGTGGTGATGTAGCATAATAGTTATATGTGTCTGCAATTAGCAGAACAAAAATGTATGTCATCAAGTCAGTGTGACAGATTCATCCTGAACTGCTGGTTCGTACAGTATGTTATAACAAAAGTCTGAGAAAGGTTTGGGTTTCTGATTCTATCCTGATTCAGAATATGCACCCTCAGAATACCAATACTTCTGTTGTCCAAACACAGCAGTATTTGTAAATTTCCCATCTGGCCGCTGTTTAGGCCCCCAAAAAAGAAAAAAGACAAATACCAAAAGACAGTCATGTAGACATTATTTGTCCTTTACTGTTTGTGCATCTCTGTTTCTGCAGATTGTTTCCTGAAAAACACTGTTTCTAGGTGTCCCAGTTGGCCATTGTTTTGGCCCCCAATCCTCAAAAAGAAATAAGACAAAGACCAAAAATAAAATTGTATGGACAGTATTATTTGTCCTTTACTGTTTGTGTATCTCTGTTTCTGCACTTGTTTTCTAAAAAAAAGCACTAATTCTAGGTGTCCCAGCTGGCTGCTGCTAAGGCCCCCCCCCCCCAAAAAAAAAGACAAACACCAAAAATAAATTGTGTGGACATTGTTATGTGTCCTTTACTGTTCATCTTTCTTGCAACTACTTTTTTATCTAAAAACAGTGGTCCCTATGCACATTGGGGTGGGAATTACTGTATATGCCGGTGGTGCGTATCCCACCCACGAAGCTGCACTTTCGGACAGGTGCACACCGGTGGCATTCACCGAAGTGAGATTGGAGGTAGGAGATAGATGGGTGGTAATATTTGGAATGAATGAGAATCACATAATTCCGTGATGCCAAGTGAAGTGAGCCAAAATATATGAATGTCAGGCTATTCCAATACACCCACCCAGGTGGCAAGGAAGCATAGGTGCCGGGTTGTATGGGCCCGTGGGACATTGGCCCCAGCAATATTTTTTTGACCTGGGCTAAGCCCCAGCAATATTTTGCCACAGATGCTGACTCTTTTTTAAAGGCATATTTTCCCTGCCCTGGTTTCTCTGTGCATGCCCTCTGCTATTTATGACTGCATGCCTGCAGTCCTCCCCCACTCCCGCCCCACCCCGCTGTTTAATTAGGCTCAATGGCAGCGCAGCTGGCATTATTTAAAATTGGAGCCTTTGCCTTGCTGCCTCCCTCCCTTCCCCTTGGTTTGTGCTCCCCCCCTAAAAATCATTGAGGTTCAGAGCGCCACTTTTTATCTTGCCTCATTGTGATTGGCCAGGGGAAGGGCTTGTATTGGGCATGATATGCATGCATGCGTCAGGGCAATTCTATGTCGGTGTGCTTGACGGGGTGAATCGGTGATGGTTTCCATCGTGTGTGATTGGTGGGAGAGAGTGAGCTGTGGCTGGTCTAGAAGAAGAATGTGGTGATGGTCCAGGTGTCCAGCCAGAAGAGAGAGGAGCGAGCCAGAGAGAACAGCCAAAGAAGACTTGTGGTGGTACAGCAGGAGTCAGAAGTCGGACGGGAGTCTAGGACAACACCACATGAGCGAGTAGGCAACCTGAGCACTCCGGTGGAGTTAGGAGGTTTTGGTCAGGCAGCAGGCCTACAAGTGGCTGGGTGGGGTGGATCCTTCGGTCTGGGTGGCCAGCGGCAGCATAGAGCAGATAAACTCGAGGAGCAGCAGAGAAGGAGAGCATCAGCCAGCAAGCAAAGGTAGGCCAGCAGCAGCAGAACTGTTCCGTGGGGTGCAATCACAGTAGAGAGCTGAGAGGGGGAGGGTCACCACCAGCAAAATTGAAGAAGGGTTTAGAGCATTGCTAGCATCCCCATGTGCCAGAAAATGGAAGTGGGGGGTTTTCTGTGTAAAAGTGGCATGTTAGCATACCATTACTGACATTCTAAGATCCCAGCATGTTCGAAAAGGTGAGGGTGGTGCTATTGAAATGACGGTATTTCATCTGGTCATGCTTCTGAATTATTACTGTTATTATAACTATTAAAGAACTGCTGACACCGTCATGTACTCAGATCAGGCAACTCATGCCAAGGAGCTGCTTGCCCGAGGACATACATTATACATTATTCAAACTGTTTTGTACAGCCTTTATTTATTTACTTTACTGCTACAATGTCTCTTCTATGTTTTGCAGAGCCACTGAATGACTACTGTAGCCAAACCCCTAAGATTAAGCAGAGCAGGGAATGGGCTTCAGGGCTACTAATAGACGATGAGCACTGTTGGGGGCAGTGACTACCTATTTATTTCATTATTTTACATTGCAAGCACTTGCACATGTTAAGGAGGGCATATACATGTAATACAGTTTAGGTGAAAACCAGACAGCCAGATCCAGACCAGAACAGATCAGTAAAAGCCAGAATGACAGGTCCCATTGGACCAGGCACAAGTTGCATGGATTTTGCCAGTCTGTCCAGTCTGGCTATTACCAATCTAGTCCAGTCCAGTTCCAGTGGTCTGTTTTTTACCCAGTCCCGAGAATGGGTGAAAACTAGACTGCCAGAACCAAACCAGACTAGATTGGAAAAAGCCATACCGGCAAAATTCATGCAATTTGTGCCCAGTCTGGCTGGTATGGCTAGAGGACAGTCCAGTTTATATTGATCTGGCTCAGTCCATGTCCAGTGGTCTTGTTTTCACCAGGTCCTTGAAATACTGCCCCTATAAAGGAGTCTATTCTGAGTATTCTCATAGGTACATGCCGCACAATCCCCATCAGCCACTGGCAGCTACCTGCAAAATGCACATTACCAATGCATGTGTGGCAGTCATAATAGGTGCATAACACCACATGTGGGTGGCACCGATAGACCAGCATGGCACGCAAGCACCATACACTTGAGGTGGTCCTACCCAGCCAGCCCCTTGCACCCAAGGCATGTGCATGCACAATGGCCAATACATTGGCAACACGTATGTGGAAGTGGGTGCATCACAATGCCCTGTAGAGGCAGCCATTATGTAGCTGTGCATGAAGCACATTGGCAGACACGGGCCACAGAACAGCACAGGCATGATACAACAGCAACTGGCCACGCTGACACAGCACCGAGCATGGACAGTGCAGCAAGTGAGACCTATGGATAGACATGACTGACACGGTGGCATGGCCCATGGGAGTGGCAGGCACATGAGCTGGTGGCACATAAGTGCCACCACTGAACATGGTCTGCTGTGCCCCACATGGATGTGTATTTCCCACATTTGCACATCTGCAACATGGCAATGAAAGGTACTAGATGGCCCTCAGTGATAAAGACCCACCTGTTGACCTAGGACCACACACCACACCACACTGTGTACGCATGGTGTGGGCAGACACACAGGCATAGTGCCGTGGCATCACAGACAGTGCAACACACATGCTGATGCACATGTGCACCACTTGCCTCTGCCAAACATTCTGAGCCATGTGAGAAAGCAGATGCCCCCCCCCCATGTATATGGACAGTAAAAAACACACATACGGCCATTGGTGCTGGAACTGGCAGAATAGTGGCAGGGCCAATGATATAAGGGGCAAAGTCTCCCCTAGCAATTTATTATCATGAGTGCAATGACAGATAGGGGCACAAATGATTGTGGTATTGGCATGGCCATAGTGGACCCCCCTGTTCCAGTACCGAGTCACACAGGCCAAGGGACGACCACACACAAATGAAACCAGGACACACAGGTGAGAATTGCAAACCCACATTTATTTAACACTGTGCATGACACCATGCAGTGGCCCCATATATGAATCCGGAACCCCCCCAAACACACAGCAGCATGGCTTCACATGTGAACCAGTTCCAAAGGCCATTTATCACTTTGTGTCATTCACCTCCTCCTCTGAGTATTCGAACTTTGGGTGTTTAATTCTTTTGGACCATGGCAAACTTTTAAGGGAAATTGGCAGACTTTGGTTTGACTGGTTTACCCAGACCAAATGGTGTGGACCAGGCGAACCAGTAGAACCACAAACCACAGTTCGCATCTGAAACAGTTTACTAGGCCTCAGTGTCACAGTCTCATTTTAGAGACTGATTCAGTTCGACCATGTAAGCCAGCATGAAACCTCATTTGCATGCACGTCATTGTGCTGTTAGGTGGCTTAGGCAGCACTGTGATTCACTTCTAGTTAGATTAACTAGGAAATTCTTCCAAACAAAGAAAATCTTTAAAAGTTTGACCTACATGGCCCAGTGGTGCAGAGGGCTGAGGCACTGTAAAGTGCTTTACCTCATACCACATCAGCAACTCAAGTTCAGGAACGAGCGTGGATTGTCTGGGGCTGGCAGAGGAGGATGGCTGGGAAACAGAGTGAGCAGCCAACAGGCAGCTTTCCTCTCTTTGGCAGGTTTGGTTCATCTTCCCTGCTCAGTGGAGGCCTGGTTGTAGCGCTGATGCTATGGGGGGGCAGACAGATGTCTGGGTGGGTGGTACGAGGCTACTGTTGCAGAGTGCATGTGTGCCTCCACACGTATGCGCTTCTCTGCTTCTCTACCGAGCCGTGGTTTCAGGGCAGTGGAAGGAAAAGAGGACTTTTGGAAAATTGCCACCAAGGGGAGAACAGTCCACCTCTCCCTGACTCCACCATGGGGGAAATACCCCCACTGGCAGGAAAGTGAAATAGCATGGCATCCGGGGACAGGGCTGGACAGCTGCCCCGTTAGTCCAGGAGGATAAACACCTTTATACCAACAACAAAAAAAAAACAGCTTGACGTACTTTAGTCCTGCACCAGCAGGACAGCGGAAAGCATATATTTAGGAGGAAAAAGAAGAAACAATTGAAAAGGCAGGCTGAGCTGCAGTGTTGCAGCAGGCATTGGGACCAGGGGCTTGCTTGAAAGGGGAGATCTAGGAGAGAGTGGACTCTGGAGGAAGAGGAGGAGGAGTGAGCAACACTTACTCATGGGGTAATGGGAAGCCTTGTCCAATGTCCAGTGCAGCACTGTCCCAGGCATTGGGCACACAGATGTCAGAACTGACAGCCTGAGCTGTGAGATTCTGTGCTAATATTTTGTGCACATAAGCATTACAATTAAAAGTAATTTTGTTTTGAAAATTGTTAGCCACATACTCGTGTTTACTGCAAGCACTGTCCATGTTTGGCACTGACTGAAGTGAAACAGGTTTTTGAACTACTGCATCACGTTGGATGCCTCATCAGCCCACTGCATTATGCTATATTCATTTTATTCCATTTTTCAGTGCTGCCAGTCCTTCACTTTTCACCAACACTAATTCCATCACTGTTTGGGGAGCCTGTATTGTACTTGCTGAACTGTCCCTGACGTTGGGTGCAGAGAGGGTTCCAGTCTCTAGTGCTGTCAGGCCTTCTCCTTTTCTATCTTAGTTTGGGGGAGCAACCCAGCAACAAACCCACCAACACTGTTCCTGACTGATGGACAAAGAGAGGGATTCAGTCTCCAGTACTGTCAGTCCTCCACCTTTCACTAGCATTAATTCTATTATAGTATGTGGTGGCCTGCATTGTATCTGCCCACATTGTCTTGACCTGAGGGTAAAGAGAGGGTTTGGCCTCCAGTGCTGCCAGGCTTCCAGTTTTCACCAGCACTAATTCTGACACAGTTTTGGGCAACCTACACTATACCTGCCAACCATGCCCTGACCTTAGGGTAAAAAAAGGGCTTCAGTCTCCAGAACTATGAGTCTCCTGACCTTTCTCCAGTACTAATTCTCTCTTTTTTTTAAAAACTCTTTTTTAATTAGTTTTTCAAGCAAAATTACATATACATGATCAACAGTGCTTGCACAATAGTAACAACACATATAATACATTACAGTCAGATCCAGTGTAGAAGGCAGCCATGGTGTTATGTCATGAGGGACAGATCAGCTTAAAGGTTGTCACGTATACCACGAATAGAAGAAGGGATGCTGATGTTGTCTCTGTGGGGATGATGGGAGGGATGCTGATGTTGCCTCTGTGAGGAAGGATGGGATGGATGCTGATGTTGCCTCTGTGGGGATGGATGGGAAGGATGCTGATGCTGCCTGTGTGGGGATTGATGGGAGGGATGCTGGTGTTCCTTCTGTGGGATGATGCGAGGGATGCTGATGTGTACCTCTGTGGGGATGAACGGGAGGGATACTGAAGTTGCCTCTGTGGTGATGGACAGGAGAGAATGCTGAAGTTGCCTGTGTGGGGATGGATAGGAGGGAAGTTGAGTCCAGTGACTGATGTGGACTTGTGGTCTGTCTCTGCAGCAGTGTGGGAACAGAGACCTAGCCTAATGACTAGCTTGCTAACTTGCTTGCTGTCTTGCTGAAGCCTTCACCAAGCAAGTTAGTAAGCTAGCCAGTACACTAGGTCTCTGCTTCCATCCTAAAGGCCCCATCATGGGGGTAAGCAGCAACACAGCCCGGGCATGTTTCTTCCCTCCTGAAAATACAAGAACAACATCATGCAGCACTAGTAGTTAGTTTCTGAAATATGAGCATCCTTTACCTTTCCTGCCAGTGCAATCAGAGCCCTAATCAGATCATTGTCTTGCATCTGCCTGATCTCATATTCAGCTAACAAATTATTGCCACCACTATTGTGATTAGTGTGTATTTGTTCATCAGTTTCTAGAAAATACCACAGCGGAAAAGAAAAAGTGCTTATTAGCAATAAAGAATGAAAATTATTTTTTCAAAGTGTCAGCCTCAAGGGGCAGAAAACAAACTGCTAAATTCTTATTAAAGGTTGTGGGCTTATATGTTACATGTGAAGTATGCATCCCCTGATGAAATAGTCTTTCACTTGGGAACATAAGCAGGAGGCTGGTAAGGACAGAGGTCTGGGGTTATATTCTGTTTTAACTGAAATATTTGAATAGTTTTGTAAGTGAAATTAGTTCTATGTGTTAAAAATTATTACCTTGAGTTAGAACTGTTACTTAGGCTGTGATATTGTAACTTTGGAGGCTTGGGAACAGTTGTTTGGCAGTGATAATTAGAGTGAAATTTAAATGTGTTGTTTGCCTGGTGTTGGTAAGAGCCCTCCCACCCACACTGTTTTGTAGGCTTTCTTAAATACTGTTTTGTAGGCTTTCTTAAATACTGAAAAGCCACTGGGGGTTGGGATTGAAGGGCTGAGTATTTCTGTTTGGGACTGAAATTCGAAGCAACAGGAGCTGGTGGGCCTGTGACATCATACGGTACCTGATGTCTGCATACACACACTGTTAGTGGGACTGAACACACACTGGACTGTGTGTGTTTGTGAGACTTGGGAACTTTATTGGTGGGGTTGAAATTGGGTTTGTAAATAACTGCAGTCAGTATAGAGAGAAACCATATTCCAGGGAAAGGGACTGAGAAAAGGGGGTGCCATTATAAACAGAGGGGATAAACAGGCCCATATTCCACCATGGCAGGCATCTTCGAAGGGTTGTAGGCTGCACAGGCTGTGGGATGGTAATAATTCTCAATTGGGCCTGGAGCAAGGGAGGCTGCCCACTCTGTGACAGCTATCTTGTATCAGAGTGAGGTATATTAGTTAAGAGTAAGCTGGGGAGCTGGGGGTGTCCAAGGATAAGGGGTGTGGATATGGGCAGCAGAAGGGGTGGGGCTTAGGGAGGCTGGGGCAATGCTCTGAAATTACAGGACGTTATGTTACAGCAAGTAGGAGGGGATATTAGGGACAGAGGACCCGTGAGATAGGGATGTTGGCGCTAAGGAAAGCGTCAGGGGTGAACATTCTGAATACAAAGAGGTGGAGGGGAAGAGTCAGGAGGGCTGTTGTGTGGAAGCCTAAAACAGCAGACTGTGGGAAGGGAGCTCCTAAGGTGAACAGAGCAAGAGGGGAAGAAGAGGGTCAGTTTAGAGGTGCAGTCAGGGGAAACTCGGGTTACTTGATGGAGGCTGACATAGTGTCACAATAAATTTGAGCTACTAAGCAACCTAGAGGGGAAGGAAGGGGTTGGTGGAAATGAGGAAACTTATACAGAGGCTGGGGGGAGGGAGTCGGATACCCATAGGGCATCACAGACCGGCAATGGAAAGGATAGAAATAGTCCCAGAGGGAGAAGGGGAAACATAAATGTTAAGCAAATGGGGGAGATGCAACATATTGCAGACATGAGGGAGGAGAGCATGATTGGAGAGAAACTGGGAGACAAGAGGGTGGGAGAGGAGCCCCCCTTCAGCAGGGGGGTCAGTACCAAGGATGGGGCCCTAGCTAAAGGGGACCCACAGAGAGCCTCTTGAGGCAGGGGTACTATTACAAGGGAGGAGGATGGCGGTGTGGGGGAAGAGGAAACCATCAGGGCCAGGATAAATGGTTCGGATAAGAGAGGGTTAAAGGGGACACCTATTCATAGGGGTTTGAATTAAGTGGGCAAAATAACGAGGGAGGCAGAAAGGGGAGAGTGACAAGGGGGTCTCTAATAAGGCAGGAAGACTCCCATGGAATTGAGATCATGAATAAAGGGGAAGGGGCTGAGAGGGCATAGTGGAGGTAACCATAAGGATGATGACGGTGTTAAGGTTCTGTTATTGGGAGACTCAATGATTAGGGGTATCCAGTGGGAGGGACAGGGGGGTGGATGCCATAGCCAGGTGAAGGTAGTGAGTATCTTGGGGCTGGCAGTGCACAGAGCAAAGTTCACGGTGTATGAAATGGTTAGGGATTGTGGAGGGAAACTGGATTTCCTGGTGCATTTGGGAACTAACAATCTAGAGGGAAACAGTGTTTTGGAAATCCAAGCAAGGTTCCAAGAACTTGCCAGAGTCTGTCGGGATAATGGATGCAACATTTGCTTTTCGGAGATATTGCCAGTACCAAAGGCCTCAGTGGAGAAAAAAAAGACTCACAGAGGTTAATGACTGGCTCAGGAAGTGGGGTGAAGAGAGTGGGTTGGGGCTGTTAGGAATTGGAATGGAGTTTGGGAGGATAAGGGACTATATGCCAAGGACAGGCTTCATCTTGCCCCATTAGGGAAAGAAGTCCTTAAACAGGGGATGGCTGACTACATTCAAGAAAGGTGGGGTTTAAACTTGTGAGGGGAAGGATAAGGAGGGCTGACCAGAAGCCTCTCCTCCAGATGAGGAGTAGCCTTCAAGCCCAAGGGAGGGGAAACAGACTGGGGTGGAGGTTTCAGGAGGAGCAGAGGAGGATGGAAATATAAGGAATCTGGGTGGGGTTTGACAAAGAGGATCAGGGATAAGGGGTGGGGGTTGGTGTTAGTAAATGCCAGGAGCTTGGGAAACAAGTTGCCAGAGTTCCAGGCCATGCTGTTCAGGGGGTGGATGTGGCGGTGGTCACGGAGACATGGGCCAACAAAAACCATGACTGGGACCTAAACGTACGGGGTACACTATGCTTAGGAAGGATAGAAAGGAGGGCAGAGGGGGTGGAGTGGCTATGTTCATTAGAGATGACATAGAAATTGCTAGGGTAGAAGAGGCAGTGGGAAACGTGGAGGCCTTATGGGTCACCTTATGATCCCCAGCAGGAGATAAGGTCAAGCTGGGTGTAGTATATAGGCCCCCCGGGATGAGTGATGTTCTAGAGGATGGTTTGCTGGACAACATCATTGCCCAGTGTGGAACAAAAGGGGAAGGAGTGGTGTTGATGGGGGACCTTAATATGCCAGGTACAAACTGGGGAACCATGTCCTCTAAGGTGGCCAAGGAGCAGAGGCTGCTGGACGGCTTCCAGGATGTGTTCTTAACACAGCATGTGATGGAGCCCAAAGGGAGGGCATGTCCTGGACGTGGTTCTGGCAGATGGGGATCTGGTAAGGGACATGGTTGTACAGGACCCTGACTGGGAGTGACCACAATACTGTCTGGTTTCAAATAAGCATGGGGGAGGGGGAGATCTAGGACACTGGCAGTGGACTTCAGGGGGGAAGACTTTGTGGGCATGGGAAATATTCTCAAGGATCACTTGAAAGGGATTACATCAATGACAAGTGTGGAAAGGAGATGGGAGGTCATAAAACGGGGACTTCATGAGGCAGTCAGGATCTGCGCTAAGTTGAAACATAAGGGAGCAAGGTCACATAAACCATGCTGGTGGTCCAATGAGGTACAGGTAGCAGTCAGAGAAAAGAAGGCGGTCTACAAAAAATATAAAACAACAAGAGGGGATAGGGATAAGGAAATGTACCATCTTTCATCTAGAAAAGTCACCTATATGGTGAGGGGAGCAAAGTCCAGTAAAGAGCAGCGGCTGGCACAGGGGATACATGGAGGAGAAAAGGGGTTCTTCCGGTACATTGGGGAGCTGAGAAAAACTAAGGGCCATCTCAGCAGATTGAGATCAGAAGGAGGGTGGGTGGAAGAGGCGAGGGACCAGGCAGAGGTATTTAATGAGTAATTTGCCTCTGTGTTCACTAGGGAGGGGGATGGGATATCTACAAAGCAAGGCACAAGGGGGATAGAAGCGGCAGTGAGTGGGATCAGGGGAGCAACAGAAATGGAGCAAGAGGGAGGGAGAGGTACCCCAGGGTGCCACATCTGGATAAGGATAAAAAGGCCAGTAAGGTGGAGGGGACGGATGATGCTATCTCCGCCAAAAGGGTGTGGTTAGCCCTCAAGGCCCTAAAGAAAGACAAATCTCCTGGGCCGGATGGCATTCATCCGAGAGTACTATGGGAATTGGCGGACATACTGGCTGCACCCCTGGTGGATCTCTTCAACAGGTCACTTGAGACAGGGAGGGTACCTAGGGATTGGCGAGAGGCACATGTGGTGCCAATCCATAAAGGGGGGTCAAGGGAAGTACCAGGTAACTATAGACCCATCAGTTTGACCTCGGTGGTGGGAAAATTAATGGAGAGTATACTAAAGGAACGATTGGGGGTGTACTTGGAGGAGGTGGGAGGTCTGGATAGTCAGCAACATGGGTTTGTGCCAGGTAGATCATGTCAAACCAATCTTGTGGAGTTCTACGAATGGGTAACATCAGAACTGGACAGGGGAAAGCCTGTGGATGTATTATTCTTGGACTTCAGCAAGGCGTTTGACTCTGTCCCCCACAATGGTCTGGTGGAGAAACTGATGGGGTTAGGAGTAGGCCCTTTGATGGTCAGATGGATTGAAAACTGGCTAACTGGACGCACCCAGAGAGTAGTGGTCTGTGGGGAGCTCTCGAACCCAAGAGAGGTGGGTAGTGGGGTACCGCAGGGCTCGGTCCTGGGTCCGATCCTGTTTAATGCATACATATCAGACATCAGGGAGGGTATAGGGTGTGAAATGAGTCTCTTAGCGGATGATTCCAAGATGGGAGCAGTAGTTGAGGGAGAAGGGGAGGTTGGCCCTGCAAGGGATCTGGACACCCTGGAAAGCTGGGCTCACACATGAAATTAAATTTCAATATCACCAGTGCAAGGTGTTGCATCTTGGTCGGGAAACCCTAAACACAGGTACACCCTGGGAGGGGAGGCGCTGGAGGCCTCAATAGGGGAAAAATACCTAGGGGTCATGGTGGATGCATGTATGAATAACTCTGAGCAGTGCAGGAGAGTGGCTAGCAAGGCAAACAGGATGTTGGGATGCATCGTAAGGGGGATCACCTCTAGGAGCAAGGAAGTGATTCTGCCGCTGCACAATGGACTGGTTGGACCACACCTTGAGTACTGTGTACAGTACTGGAGACCACACTTGAAGAGGGACATACAGCTCCTGGAGAGGGTACAGAGGAGGGCAACTAAGATGATACGAGGCTAGGGGATTTGACGTATGAGGACAGACTTGAGGAGCACTGCCTGTTTCATTGGAGGAGAGGAGAGAGCGGGGACATGATTGAGGTCTTCAAGTACCTCAAGGGAATAAATAGGGTAAACATGGAGGGGATCTTTAGACTAAAGCAGGGAGGTATCACCAGAGGCATGGTTTGAAGTTGGAAGGTGGAAGGGTGAGGGGGGAAAAGAGGAGGAGGTTTTTCACTGAGAGGGTGGTGGACCCTTGGAATGCACTGCCTGGCAAGCTGGTTCAGAGATCCACTGTGGAGGACTTCAAGAGAGGGTGGGACAGACACAGAAAGTGGATGTATCAGATGATGGCCTGTCCCGGGGGGGGGGATGGATGATAGGGGTTTCTGGAGCACAAGGGATGGGATGGCCTCGGCACCCAACTAAGGATCTAAGGTTCGAGCAGACTCGATAGACCGTAAGGCCTAATCTGCTGGCAAATAGTATGTTAGTATGTTTCAGACTGTGATTGACAAAAGGTTGGGGAATCAACTTAAAGATATAATCGAACATTGCAGACTTGTTTCCAGTGGGACATGAGTTAGTGAGATGAAATAAACCCCAGTTCAGTGATATTTCTGTTGGGCTGAAAACTGTATAATGTTACATTGTTTTGCTAAAGAGTTTGTCAACATTAATTGACAGAGATTTCGAAGGGGGGGGGGGTTAAGCAACCTGGGAGAACAGAGTGGTGTGGTGATGACATGGGGCACAGATGTGACCTGAGAGGGGTCAAAAAGTCCAGTTGGAGAGTGTGGCCATTGTAGCATAATGAGAAAGTAAAACTGAAAAAGGCAGCTGCATTCCTCATTAGACTGCACAAGGAAACATTAAAAGGCAACAGCTGCTAGCCATCTGAATTATTTCTAGAGTACTTACTTCTTCACTGCTGTTATGTGGGCCTGTGGCTACTAAAAGGAAGGTTTATTGTATATAATGGCTCTTGGATTGCTAGGACACAACTGTGCCACTGGAAATGTCTGTTGGGCCAGTGTGTTTTCCCAGTCACTAGCCCTTTTGGCTACCGGTGGCAAAACTTAATTTTGACCCCTGGTGTTCTATGTGTCAATGGCCATGTCCAAAAAAGCATATATAAAGTATCTGTCCAGGAAAGATACAGTATACTTTGTTGGACATGGCTGGTCATGGGCACATAGAGTCTCCGGCTCTTTGTAGCCTACCTACCTACCTGGTGATAATGACACATATGGGTATGCAGTGAAATGCAGTACTGACTCCATTTATGCCACACTATGCCTCTCCATACCTCTGCTAAACACATAGGGCAGCCCGGAAGGGAATGCACTGTGCTCTGAAATTGTGTGAGTGACTTGATATGGGGAACTTGGAGGGTTGGAGGGGTGGGGATTCTCTCATGACTGTTGACTCCTCTACTAGCCTGCAGATAACAAAACCTGTTGTATCCTTCTCTGCTTTGGACTTTGACCCCTGGATTAGGGGGCTGGGTCTTGACTCCTGGGTCAGGGGGTGGGGCCTTGACCCCTGGGTTGGGAGAGGGGCCTTGACCCCTGGGTCAGGGGTGGGGTCTTTACTCCTGACCCCTGTGCCCCACCAAAAATTTTACACACCCAGCTCCTATGTAAGGAAGTTCTTTTCCTGTTTGGCTACATGGTGTAATTCTTCACCAAAATGGAAAGGCAGGAGGCATGATTAGAGAAAAGGAACTTGTTTATTGGCAACTGATCATCAGGTAGGGATGCAAGAGAGAGATAATCATACATACACAACCTACTTCTTTACCGGATGCAAGATTATATTTCACTATATGCAAAATTATGTTTCACTATATGTAAGAGGAATAATCAGCTGTAACAGCTATGCTGTGAGAGCGCCTTATTTATATTTCCCTACCTCCCTATAAGAGGGAAAACTGTACAGCATAGGATACCAGCATGGATCAATCGACTGTAACAGCTACGCTGTAAGAGCATCTTTCCTTTTTTTTTTATTTAAAGTTTATTAACAGATTACAACATACAGAGGACAAGATAATATAAGCCATACAATATGACTACTGTATATGACAAATTAAAGTATCTGTCCTCCCCCCCACCACCCCACTTCCCCCCTCCCCCTTCCCCCCCAAATCTTGCACATTGTACAATACCATTTCTTTAGGCACGGTACAAAGAACAAAGAGCGTAGAAGGGGCCCCATATCTTAGTAAACTTAGCAGAGTTATTACCGAGACTTGCTATTATTCTTTCATTTTGGAGGTTGGCTAGCAACTCGTTCAGCCATTCCGTATAATAAATCTCTTTGGTGTCTTTCCAATGTTTTAATACTAATTTCTTAAGAGATGAAGAGATTAAGGCCATGTGGAATTTACGAGTAGTAACCTTAATCTCGGAAAAATAACCCAGTATACATATTTGTGGAGAAAATAGATCATTAAGACCTAACAGGTCCAGAAAATATGATATAAATGACCCTCTTCTTGTAGACATCTTGAACAGGTTGAAGAGGCGGTAATGCCGAAGTTTGCCAGCTTTGGGGGCGTGTGATGTATATTATGTAAAATTTGGAATTGCATCAAGCGGAGTCTATCCTGACTAATGAATTTATGACAACTTTGCCATATTACAGGCCACTTAATTGGGATCTCAGGGAAAAAAGTGGACCAATAATTGGTGGGGCCAAAATGCTCCAGGTAGAGCCAGTCAAATAAGGAACAATGCATTTTGGATACAGCATGTGATAGACCAGCTAGCAGAGCCAAAACAGTCCGAAATTTCGGGTCTGTTGTTTGTGAAGGAGTTATACCCAGGTTTTCACCAAGAGGTGACGTAGCTGAAAAATTTTAAAAATGCTAGACTTTGGGATATTAGCTTTGATGAGTATCTCAGGGGAAGATAGCCAAGAGCCATCTGTTGTATTAAGAAAATAGGAAAGGGGATAGTTCTTAAAAGTAGGAAGCCAGGAGGGAGAAAGTACTTTGCCATCTATCTTGAGATTGGGGTTGCCCATTAGCAGTTGCGCTGGATCTTGAAACTGCATGTATTTCAAGAAAGCACAAAGTTGGGACTGTATTCGTAAGGAAATTGCAACTAGAGAGTTACACAATTGAGTTGGAAGATGTTTCTCTTTGGTATACAAAAGCGCAACAGGGGAGAGATGATGGCATTTAATTTGGGTGAATTCTACTTTTAGCCAGATTGGGAGGTAAGAAGACTGGGTTAGTGAAATCTCTGAGGTGAACCACCTCAGGTACTTCCTGGCATGACAGGCCCAATAATATAAACTAATATGAGGAAGTCGAAAGCCTCCCCTAAATTTAGGAGCCACTAATTTGTAATAAGCCAGACGTGCTTTCTTTCCTGCCCAAATGAAATTAATAATAAGGCTATGTATCTTTTTAAACCATACTAGAGGCAACCATAAGTTCAGCAAATTAAGTGGGTAAAGAAGACGATTAAAGACATTCATTTTAATCAGGTTAATTCTACCCCATAAGGAAAGAGGAAAAAGGACCACCTTTTCAGATCATGGGTAATGGTTGGCACTAAGGACTCTAAATTTTTCCTCTGTAAAAGGGCTGGACTTCTGGAAAGCTCAATCCCCAGGTATCTCAGAGATTCCTTTACCCAGGAAAAGCCTAGGTCTGTAATTTCCTGCTTCAATACAAGATGATTGAGAGAAAATACAGCTGATTTATCAATGTTCAATTTGTAGTTGGAGGGGGTATTGTAAATGTTAATGATCTCCAACTTAGGTGGAATAGATAAGGCTGGTTGTGATAGCTGCAGTAGAAGGTTGTCAGCATAAGCCAAGACCTTGACCTCATTATCCTTGTATGGGAATCCCCTGGATTCTGGGGCAAAGTACTAAGTGGCGTATAAGGGGTTCCAGGTATAAATTGAAAAGAAGAGGGTATAAATGGCAACCTTGTCTCATACCCGAATTTAAAGGAAAAAGATCCAAAATAGTTCCATTGCATGACACTCTAGCAGACGATGATTTATAAAGTGCCCGGATCCATTTCTGAAATTCCAAAGGGAAACCATAGGCGTGCAAGGTTCTGAACAGGAAATTCCAATCGACTCGATCGAATGCCTTCTCGGCGTCTAGGGAAACAAGAGCAGCTGGGGTTTCCATATCCCTAGACACCGAGAAGACATGAGACAAAGTGCGCAAATGGTCAACCGGGGTTCTACCTTTCATAAAACCAGCCTGCTCCTGGCCTATTAGGTCAAGGAGGACTGGGTTTATATGGTTTGCAAGTACCTTGGAAAGGATTTTGACATCTTGATTCAGAAGTGAAATGGGCCTATAGCTGGAGACTAAACCTAAAGGTTTGCCTGTTTTAGGGAGGAGAACAATCAGGGCCTCAAATAAGGATTTGTCCACTTCTACACCTGATAAAATGTGTTGGTATAAGGGTAATAACAAAGGGACCAGTTGGTTGACAAAAATCTTGTAAAAATTGGGAGAAAAAACATCCGGTCCAGGGGTCTTATCTGTGGGAAGTTCTTTTATGATATGAAGCAATTCTGCTTCGGAGATGGGACACATACTTGAAGCCAATGATGTTCTGCGAGAGAAGGCAGATGAGATTCAGCAAGGTAAATATCTATACTCTCTGAGGAGGGAGAATTGGACATTGGGCTGTATAGCTGCATATAGTAAGATTGGAACTCGTCGGAAATATCCACTGGGAATATTTTTATTGAACCATCCGTAGCTGACCTAATAGCTGCAATAAGCTTGAAAGACTCTTGTTCGTTGATTCTAAGGGCAAGTAGATGACCAGCTCTTTCGTCCTGATCAGTGTAGGAGGCCTTGGATTTTAAAATCATGAATTCAGCCTTCTCCCTCAAAAGATTTAAGTAAGAATCCTTAAGCTTTATGAGTTCCTGTCGAGTAGATTCTGGTGTTACTGGGGATAATTTATTCTCAATATGTCTAATACTTGAAAGGAGATGCAATAACTGCCCTTCCCTCTGTTTTTTCCACTTTGATGCTATACCAATCAATAGACCCCGCAGGTAGGCTTTTAGGGCACACCATTCAAAGTCAGGTTTACCCGTTGAGTTGTAATTATCAGCTATAAACATTGTAATATGCTCAGAAATATACTAGACTACCCCCTGGTCTTTTAAGAGTTGGTTATTGAGTTTCCAATGACCCCTAGGTTTAGGAAGGGAGGAGAATGAGAGACAACATGATACTACTGAATGATCTGATGGGGAACCCAGTTGGATGTTCGAATCCAACACCCCTGGAAGTAAACTATGTAAAATCAAGGCATAATCAATCCTGGAGAAGGATCCATGGACCAGGGAGGTAAATGTATACCCATTCTCGGCTGGGTGAATGACCCACCAAACATCCCGAAGACCCAATTGATCAACCATCTCTCGTAATGCCCGTTGTGCGGGTGAGAGACCTTTAAATTTGTTGCCGGAACAATCCTTATTTGGGTCAAAGGGTAAATTTAAATCACCCCCTCCAAGATCATGGGGATGGAAAGGAAATGGAGTAATTTGTTGACCAGCTGCATAAAGAACCTGGGGGAGTCACTGTTTGGGCCATAAATGCTTCCCAAGAGCAAGACAGTGGTATGCAATTTCCCATGAACATATAGGAATCTACCCTAAGGATTGGCTACAATATTCAGTGGGGAAAAAGGCACTGATCATGAGATTAAAATTGATACCCCACAACTCTGACTAGTACCTTCCGCAGCAAAAACTTGGCCAATTTGTTGTTTCCTAAGTTTAATGGCTTCTGACAATAACAGATGGGTTTCTTGTATGAAGGCGACAACTATATGAAGTATTTGCCAGTGCTTAATCAGTTCATATTGTTTCAGTTTGTGCCTTGCCCCCTTAACGTTCTATGAAGCAAAATTTAAATCGCTAGCCATGAAAATCTTTTATTCATACCATAGATTTTCTGAGGAAAAAAGAGAGAGAGAAAAAAAAAGGTGGGAACCCTTACCCAAGTTGATATACTGCAAAAACCAAAAAAGAAAAACTGTGCAACATTCACTCTTAACTACCCTTCTACCCTTGTCTCTAAACTGAATCCCTTGCTCTTTTCCTACCCCCTTTTCTAACCTTACCAGCTCTAAGCTAATAGTAACTATAAAACAACATTGAGTCATTATCCCAAACCTCCCCCCTCCCTTTTCTGTCACAAATATCGTTCGTCAGAACCCTTAACCTCAACTCCCCTTCCCTCCAGCCACCCGAACTACACCTCTCCGAATCCCCATCTGAAATATCTAATTAAAAAACTGACTACAGAAACATCAATGGGGAACCATGATGAAAGTTATGTAGCTACAAATAAAACAATCAGGATGCAGTATATAAAAGAAGAAAAAAAAAAACAGTATGATCAAATTTAGGTAAAGCTGGGATTTTTGCATCCGTAACCACCAGCCAATAGTCATACTTATGGTATTGCGTATATGAGAAGTTGAAGTAGTCCATACTTTTATTACTATGTTCAGTAAACAACTCGCTAACTGGCAAACAAAAATATAAAAGAAAAACTGCAAGGTGAGTTTTTTCCTAGGACAATACGGAGCTCCAAAACACAGTCTTTGCAAGATGGAAACATTTACTGAAATAATACCAAGGAAAAGAGATGGTGCAACCCTCGTACCTTTAGCCAAACAAATATCTTGAGAACATCATTGGGAAACATGAGGAGAAAAAAGATCTGAAGCAGCTCAGCTAAAATGAAAATAATTATTAAGCGGACACTGAAGAAATGCAAGAGCTGCATGCACGCTCAAAAAGAAAAAGCGGTCTGCGTGCCTCCTGTAGTGGATGAGTGGTGCATGAAAACTAAAGCAACCTTCACTGAAGTAGACACAGATTTTTGCCAGTAATCTTGCAGAAAGGCATCAAGTCAGAGAAAAAAATTAAAAAATCTCGGACAGAAGGAGCTTGCCATCCTGTCATTGTACACAGACCGATTGACATACTTGTCCTGAGGCTGCAGCCACGTCTACAACACATCTCCACCCCGCTCCAGGGATTCAACTCACATTGAAGCAGGCAAAAGCAGTGTCCAATTTTAACAATAATTAAACAGCACTAGAAGTAAACCTTTTAAGAAGAAAGGCATTCAGGAGACACAAAAAAGGTCAGGTAGAGCTGATTTGAGCCCAATCACTGAAGACTCTGGTTCATCATAGGACAGCCATTCTCCATTCACCAGAACTTGCAGCTTACTGGGATATAACATTTTGAATTTTATCCTGGCAGCGATTATCTTGGCCACTAGAGGATGGAAGGCAGATCTCTTCTGTCAGACAGAAGTAGGCAAATCTTTGGCGATATGTAGTCTGACTCCTTCCCATTTTACTTCTTGCAACTCTCTGACTTTTAGTAAAACATGCTGACACTCCAAGTAGTTTAAAAAGCGTAAAATCAATGGGCATGGGGGAGCTCCCATTTGTGGTTTAGGGAGGAGAGCCCTATTCGCCCTTTCGATGATATAGGTTGGTCCATCAGCTTCTGTATGAAGGCTATTGTGTTTGAGCCTTCTTGCCCTTCAGGGAGCCCAATAAGTACAATATTTTTCCTGCAGCTATGACCTTCAAGGTCTTCCACTTTCACTTCAAGTTTTGACATTTTTTGTCTCACTGCTGCTAGTTCAGGATTGAGATTTTCTACCCTTCTCTCAACGGAACATATTCTGGCTGAATTATCGGAAGCCTTTTGCGCAACTTCTTCCACAGCATGTATAATGGATTTCAACTCTTCCGTGAGACTATGTAAGTCATCCTTGAAAGGTTTAAATTCCTTTGAGAAATTGATGAAGGGTGAGTAGTTCGTTTTCCACTGCAGTATTTGTCGCGGATGCAGAGGAACTAGCAGCCCGTGGTTTCTTTGGGGCCTTCTCGGGAGTGACCGGTGGAGTATGGCGTGGCATGGATTTTTTCATTTCTATGTCCATGTCTCTTACAAAACTGCAGCAACAGATGCCAGAGAGCTAGAACTTCACTTAGGGTGGATAATATCCAATTTGTATGTTGTAGCAGAGGTAGCAAGTATAAAAAGCAGATCAGGCAGCTGGACAGCTATAGAGAGGCTGTTACTTCATGCTCTGCATCACGTGGTCTATAAGAGCATCTTTCCTATCCTCAGATATCTACTTCCTCCCCGAGGTGCACCTCTCCTTACACTTAGGATTCAGAGATACAGCCACTCCAATACCACAAAAAGAGTCTATACAGTAGATGATTGTCAGTTGGTGCATGTAAATGTCTCTGTTGATGAAAGAAATGTGGAAACACTCCACTGGTTTCCCAGAGAAATATGGAACCTTGGTGGGAAGCTAAGGATGCAGAGAGGATTTAACAGACCATGGGTTCTCGGCTACATCCCACCTCTCTAGGGTTGCTGGAAAGGAATACAAGATCCTGCTGCAGTCCACTTCTAGACTGCCCAGAAAGAAAAAGCAATGTAAACCACCTAGCCACAATCCGCTTCTGGACTGGCAAGTGAAGAGATGAAGGAGCAGAAGAAGAAGAAGAACCAACAATCTGCTTCTGGAATGAAGATACACTCTAGGCTGATGAACACACTGGATTGGAAGAATCGGAACCTCTGGACCACTGTTGGACTCCAGGCAAACACTCCCTCTGGACTGAAGACACACTGGATCGGGAGAATTGGAACCTTTGGACCACTCTTGGACTCCAGGCAAGCACTCCCTCTGGACTGAAGACACACACTGGCTGACGCTCCCACTGGATCAGGACCTCTGGACCACTCTTGGACTCCAGGCAACCACTCTCTTTGGGAGTCGAAGTGCGTCGGTCTTCTGAGTTCCAAGCTTGGAAGAGTCAGAGCACTCACCAAGCGATGGTATGTACGTCGAACTGCAACCAAACTTGGGGTCCACTGCCAGACGAGCCAAGACACACTAAAAACAACAAACTGAATGTCACTCAGAGAATTGACACCGATGGGTCGAATGGTACTCTGTTGCGGATGTGAAAACAAGAAAGTGGACGTCAGACTTCTGCACTGGGCCAAGCCATACTGAGAAACTGTGAGAGGAACATGACAAATGGGATGATGCAACTTTGAGGTGACTGCGGTATGGCTCTTCGTGGATTGGCTGTTGTCTGCTTCTGGATGCACTGGAGGATGATTCTTGCAGGACAGGTGAAGACTGACAGAGCTGCACCGGGGTGAAGTATCTCCGAAGACAGTTGAAGACTGATTCTCATAGTTGTCCAGCACCAAAATGCTGGCACAAAGCAATACAAGACAGTTCTGACATTCAATAATGTTCATAGAATGAATAATAATGCAGGAAAATGCAAACAGAGCCTCAGTTCCTTCTGTAGTGGTCAATAAATAGTCTCAGTGTCCAGACCACAGTAGATATACAGGCAATTTATCATACTGATTCAACCCTAGCTCTGGTGGATCAAACTCTAATGGGGTTCCTTCTAGCTAAATTGGGTTCTCCTGTTATTGTGGAAACACTGCAGTGGGGAATGGGCTCTCTGGAGGGCTACACAAAAGATTGGTGACCGGCCCCCTTTAACTCTGGAGGGCTTACGTGGCTAGCTAGGCTCCTATAATATCTGGGGTTGTTTGTATTGCTGGACCCCTATTACAACTGTAGCCCTAAATGGCTAGCTACGGCTCCTGGGCCTTGTGTTACCCTTACTTGCTACTGGGCCAGGTGCCCTAATTACTACTGGGCCTGGTGCCCTTATTATCACTAGGCTAGCTTGCCCTAACTTGCTAGCCATGGTAGCCCTTTACTACTACCAGGGCCTGGTTTTCCCTAACTTGCTAGGCCGGGGTAGCCCTTAGTACCACTAGGCTGGCTTTTCCTAACTTGCTAGGCCCGGCGCCTTACTTACTACCAGGGTCTGGTGCTCTCAGTAACACTGGGCCCGGTGCTCTACTTAATTATGGGCCTGGTGCCCTCTCTTAATCTGGGCCTGGTGCCCCTTTTAACTGTGGGCCTGGTGCCCTCTTATATCACTAGGCTGGCTTGCCCTTTGCTTTACTGGGCCTAACGTTGCCACTTTTAATTCCTAGGAGGCAGGGCCCCTGTAATTATTTGGCTCACTGAGCCTACTGTCACTCCTCTGACTTTGTTCCGCCCTGTCCCGCCTCCCTCATGAATATTTAAGGTCTCTTCTGTGGCCTTGCTTCCCTGGCCCCTCCCGTGGGCGTCGCTACTTCCCCGCCCCTCCTGCATATTTAATTAAGGGTCCTCAGACCCAATTCCCCTGTGGCACTCAGTCGCTCCTCCAAGGGCCTCCAAGCGCCTACTGTGCTAAGCTAAATAAAAACCAAAACACACAGTCTTTATTTCTTCAGGCGTACAGCACGAATCATGTGCTGCTGCCGACTCATGACTCCGTTGGCTGCTCTAGTGAGGAACGGGAGGCAAACAAGAGGCAGGAGGTGCTGAGGCAATGGGAGGGATCTGAACAGGCAGCAGGGAGGACAGCAGGGGGCCTCGGATGACTGACGGCTTGTCGGCGATGCGGCACTGGCTAACCGCTGACAGGGGACTGAAATTAACTTTTTAAAATTAGATGGGGGGCTAAAATAAGAAATCGATAGGACTCACAACCCAAAACACAGATACTACAGCCGTTTTCCTTCTTCGTGGTTCCCTGATGGCACCACCAAACGCACTGGAGCTTTTCTGGGGTTCAATGGCTGGAGTCAGAGCAGGCATGCAGAATGGCCCTCGGGGAACAGCTTCAACCAAAAGGCCCTTTTCCCAGTTCCCCTTAACCTTCTGTATCCTCTCTTCTCCACAGCCAGCAGGAACTCTCTCTAAAACAATTTAACTTTTAAAAACCAGGGCTCTGGTTCCAGAATGGTTAGGGTGGAATGCTGTACATGAGCAGCTCAGCACAGCATTCCATCCAAGCCATTGTTGCTGCAGCTGCATAAAAATCTTAATTTTTTTATTTACAGTGTGCACAGCGTACTTTACTGGGTACCTGTGGGAAACTGGGGACTACTGGGGTATATCTAACGTTGGCATATTACATATTCGGCCCCGCTAAAAGATACATGTCCTCATGTATCCTCCTAAATTTTTGAGAATACACCATACCTTAAAACTCTAAACATTCTTAACTTCTTATCATTTACCATTTCTACTGTTTAATACTTCTACCATTTTAACATTTCTTAACTGTCAGACAATCTATAGTCTAACTTCGTTCTGCATTTTGCTTTATTTACAGATGACCATTTTGGACGTTTTTGGATTTCTTCTATCCAATGTTTTGTTGTACATGCGAAACTACGTATAGAACTTTCTGTAGGCCTAGAAGAACTGGGATTAAACATTGTAATACCTGGCAAGCAAGGCCATTCTATAGGGTCTCCAGGGGTAGTCATATCTATGCTTGTGTGCTCCTGCCTCTCCCATCTGTTTGCTTTATCATCTTGACCACTGTCTAAACTAGAGGGTTGAAATGTACAAGGCTTTAAAAGGTTCCAGTGCACAATTTTACTAGTGTCCTCCTCCTTCTTCTGTTCTGACTTTATGTACTGGAAGTCCTGGATACCGAATTTCTGTTATCACAAATGGTGTGGGTTCCCACCTAGACACAAGTTTATGCCCTATGGTATGAATGTTTTTTAGCAGGACTCTGTCTCCTACAAATAAATGTACAGCATGTGCTTTACAATCATAGTGTTCTTTTTGCCGCTGCTGTACATGCCTCATTTGCGTTGACACAATGTCAGCTGCTTCTCTAAGTCTATGCTGATGCTCCTCTACCCATAGTGATGTTGGATCCTCTGTTTTTCTATAGGTCAGCTTTACATCAAGACCCATGTCCATCGGAAGTCTCCCATGTCGGCCGAACATAAAATAATAAGGCATGTACCCTGTAGAGCAGTGCACCATATTGTTATACACAGCAGAATTCTGGAAGTAATTCAGGCCATTTCGCTTTTTGTTTGTCTGACATTGCTCTCAACATCTCTAGTAATGTACGGTTTGCTCATTCACATAGACCATTTGTTTTCGGATGATATGGGGCAGTTCTCAGTTTTCTGCTGCTGTACATAGTACACAGTTCTTTAAATAATTAGGATTCGAATGCACCACCTTGGTCAGTCAATATTTGTGAAGGATATCCATATGGTCTGCCCTTAACAATGCCTGCAGGCTCACCTTAGGGGCACACTGACTAACCCACACCTGTGATCTCTATGCAAAGGCTCACTGGCTAATGCCCTTTGGTCGCTTTAAATATCAGTCCTACCTCCTGGCCAAAAAGATCTGCCTTGGTCAGCTCCCGACTGGGGTCCAACAACTCCTAGTTCCCAGCACTAATCCCAGACCCACTCGAAATTCGGAACTGCAGTATTTCCTGACTCCAAAATGTAAGACATCTCAAGGACAAAGATCCTTTGCCTATCGGACACCATTGTGGTTCAACTCCCTCAATAAGAACTTTATTAGCGTGCCCATTCTGTGGACTTTCAAAAAGAACCCAAAGAACCATTTAATACAGGAATCTCAATGTGTCTGCCATCGCTAGCACCTAGCAAAGACATCTCCTACCATCTGCCCTTCTGCCAAATAGATCTCTCTCTTGGACACCCTGCACATGGGGCTCAACCCCCCCACCCTGTCTCTCCAGCACTTCTATGCGCTAACCCTTATACCCTTGAGCAAAGGAGGGAGAGAGGTGATACGATCGAAACATTCAAACACCTTAAGGGCATTAACAAGGTGAAAGAGTCTAACATGTTTAAATATAAGAAACATAGCAGGACAAGAGGACACAGCATGAGAATAGAGGGAGGCAGATTAAGGGGGAATGTGAGGAAATTCTTTTTCACAGAAAGAGTGGTGAATGCATGGAATGGCCTACCTCAGGAAGTGGTGGCTATGAATACAGTGCAGGGCTTCAAACAGGCATGGGACAGGCATAAGGGGAGCAATACAGACGAATATGGATAGATAGGTCATTGACAGTGTAAAGGTGTGTGGCACATTCATAAGGCAGAAAAAATGGACAGACTGGATGGGCCTTGTGGTCCTTATCTGCCATCAACCTCTCTGTTTCTATGTTTCTATGTAACCCCTCATGTTGCTGACAACTAACAGGCTCCCTGTTGGGCACAGTTATTTAGTTTGTTCCTGTATGTATCTGACTGTGTTTACTTATTCCAGTTTTAGTTTTTGCTGTATTTTTTGCATTCCTTTGTTTAAAGACCAAATGTACCTAAATGTTCTAATTCTATTGCCTTGTTTGTCTCAGTCCTCTGTATAATCACCTACATGTTCTAAATGTACTAACGTGGAACCTATGTAAAGAGCTCTGAGCTCAAATGGTTAATCCGAGATCCGAAATAAATAAATAAATAAATAAAAATGGTGAGACAAAATGTCTCCACAGAACTTCAGCGGTGATCTGAGCTGACAATCTCCTATGGGTACTGCCACCATGAATTTGGTATAGTGATCAATAATCATTAGCACGTACTGGCATCCCCTTTTACTAGGTGCAGTCTTTAAATGGTCTAAGGCAACAATCTCCAATGGTTCCTTGGTTACAACTGAGTGTATGGGTGCTTTGTGTTTATTATCTGCCTCTTTTTTAAGGTTACAAGCCATACAGTTCTCATACCACTGTCTAATGTCTTCTCTCATACCTATCCAATAAAATCTTTCCCTGATCATTTTCTGTCTTTTGTTGTCCAAAATGACCTGACCCATTGTGGTAAGCTTCTAGTACAGTATCTGCTTCTGCCTGAGGGATAAGGATCTGTATGATTTATTCTCTTGTTTTGGGGTTTCTGGTTTTCTGTACCATTTTCCCTTGTTCTAAGCTGAGATATTATCATTGTCTTAACAGTTTGGTTAATTCTGGAGGTAGTGTCTTTCTTTCTTGGGCTTTTACTGGTCTTTTGGTTCTCTGTATCTCTTTGAGCATCTGGAATAAAGGATTTTTATTTTGTAGCTGCATCCACAAATCTGTTTTTTCATCTGCTGGTGCTGTCGATGTTGTTTCTGCACTCTGATCAGTAGGCTGCAAGTACCGACAGCACAATTGTACTATTTTCGCTGGAATATCCATAAAAGGTGGCATCTCCAAATTTTCACTCTCAGTTGCCACTGTTTCTTCTTCATCACAATTGGGCAGTCTAGATAGAGCATCTGCATTACCATTTGCCTTTCCTGATCGGTATTTTATGGTGAAATTTAAATTAGCCAACCTGGAAACCCATCATTGCTCTAATGCCTCATGTTTTTCTGTGTCGAGATGTGCAAAGGGGTTGTTATCTGTGTACATGGTGAACGAAGTGGCCATGAGGTAGTGCCTAAATTTCTCTGTCACAGCCCATACAAGTGCTCAGAACTCCAATTTAAAAGAACTGTACCTTTCATCATTTCTGTCTGAACCCCTTAATCCTCTGCTTGCATAGGCGATCATCCTTTCTCTTCCCTCTTGTACATGGGAGAGCACCACTCCTAGGCCTTTGTTACTAGCGTCGGTGTAGAGGTGAAAAAGCTTCTGGTAATCTGGATGAGCGAGCACTGGTACTGTGGTTAGCACTGTCTTCAGGTGGTCAAATGCAGTCTGGCATTCTGGCATCCAATTTTCTCTACTATGTTTGCAGATTTTGCTTCCTTTGGAGTGCCATAACAATTTGTGCAAAGGGGCTGCTTGCTTGGAAAAATCCTTTACAAATCCGTGATAATATCCAACAAATCCTAGAAATTGCCTTACATCACTGATGGTGACTGGACATGGCCATTCTTTCATTACTTTAATTTTCTCTGGATCGGGCGCTATCCCTTCTGCGGATACTACATGTCCCAAATAGTTGACTTTCTCTTTCAGGAAATGACACTTTGCAGGTTTAATCTTTAGCCCATAACTTTTTAAGTGTTCAAATACCAGTTCCATATGTTTCAGATGTTCTATGAGCATTTTTGAATAAACTATGATGTCATCTAAATAAAGAAGTACCGTGTCTAAATTTTCACTTCCCAAACACTGTTCTGCTAAACGCTGAAATGTTCCTGGCACATTGCAAAGTCCAAATGGCATTCGGAAAAATTCATACAACCCCATGGGAGTCACAAAAGCTGTTTTTTCTTGGTCTTTGGGTGCCATGGGTACTTGCCAGTATCCACTTGCCAAGTCGATGGTCGAGAAAACTGCTGCAGACTTCAGTGCTGTGTCAGCATCCTCAATGCAGGGTAATGGCTAAGCATCCCTGTGTGTGATCTGATTGAGTTTTCGATGGTCCACACAAAATCATATTTGTCCATCTTTTTTGGGACTAGAACTATTGGTGCTGCCCATGGACTGTGGCTCTCCTTTATAACATCTGCTTCCAACATTTCCTTTAATAGCTGCTTGGTTGGCTGATACAATGCAAGGGGTATGGGTCTAAATCGTTCACGAATGAGTGGGTGGTTTTCTGTGGGAATACAGTGTCTCACTTTTGTGGTGCACCCAAAGTCTAATGCATGATGAGAAAAGGCATTGGTATGTCTCTTTATTACTTTTAGCGGCTCTGCCTTTTCTTCTTCTGTAGTCCTTGGATTTCCCATGTCTATCTCTTGTATCCATGTATCGGCAGTTTCACCCTTAATGTTACCTTCTTGCACTGCGATAGTGGCACTGGTCATGTGAGGCATTTCCTCTTCCTCTTCACCTGGGATTACAATGTCTTCCCACTCCACTTTCATGAGATGACCAATGGCCTGCCGTCTATACATGGTCACTGGCTGGGTGCCATAATTCAGCAGGCAGACAGGGACTTTTCCACCCTTCACCGTGACCAAACTCCTAACCACCATAACTGGATCTTCTCCTTTGGCTTATTCTGACTAAGGCTGTGTAATCGTTTCCTCATAGTCCCACTTTGGTTCTGCACAGCAATATAGTTTCAAAACCTGGCTTTAGTTGGACTGGCTTCTCATCCATTACTCTGACTTTTCCAATCTCCCCATTCTTATTGGCAAATCTTTAATGGCACTGGAGTAGTTTAATTGTCTCTTGTAAGGCCTGTCCCTCTTTCCACAAAAGTGAACTGATCTAGTCTCTCAACACCTGTAACAGATCCTCTTGAAAATGTTTGAGTAGGTTCATACCCAATATTACAGGTGGCAGGTTGTCGTCATATAGGTTGCTGATCAGTATGCCCTGGTTCTAATGTTCAGTCTTTCCTAAGGTAATACTTGCTTCCATATATCCAATGATAGGAATACTGAGACTGTTTCCAGCTACTAGAGTCATTCATCTCTTGGGGGGTTGAGTTAACTGGTCTTTTGTCCAGTTTTCGAAGAAAGTCTTGCCCTGCAGTGTCATCACCTACGATTCTGTGTCCAAAAATGCCTCCACTTCCATTCCATTAATCTTTATAGTGGTGGTTGGACAATTTCCTATGAACCGGGACTGTGTGGAGTTCTTTAATGGACCTATTGGGAGCTGTCCCGAGGCTCAGTCCTCCACCCCGGGGAATCCCTGTTTAAAACCATGGCAGGTGTATTTATCTCCTGTGCGCATCTCCGTGCAATGTGGCCACTGATCCCACACTTCCAGCATATGGGCCTTCTGTTTGCATCAAACTGGTCTGACAGTCTTCTCTCTCCCCATATTTCTGGCCACCGGGGATCTAGATGAGTGCCACTCTGACTCTTTTGCCATCTGATCTCTTATTTCCCACCTTAAATCTTCTCAGAGATTCTGGATCTCTCTCTTCATTTCCTGCCACATTTTCGTGGATAACTCCATCTCTGGAGGCCTCTGTCCTTCTCTGTTCCTCTCTGTATTGGAGGTCCCTGGTGCGCAATCACTCGCATTTTGATCTTGGTTATACCGGCTGGTAGTAACTGCAGCCCGGCAACATACCGGGTTGTCCCATCCAATAATTTTTCTGTACTTTCTCACAACATTATAGAACTTCTGACCTGTCACAAGGGTGGTCATGGCCCATTAGCTCAATAACTTGCTCTTTAAAATTCAAGAATTGCATCTCTGGATTTTGCTTGGACAACAGCCTCAACTCTCAGTGAAGGGTGTCACGCATTACTCCTTCTATGAACCTTTCCTTCAATAATACATCTAAGTCATGAAGATCATGGGGGTCCAGTCTTTCAATTGCCTTAAGGGCCTCTTGTAAGCTGAGAGCATACTCTCATAGAGTCTCACTAGCTCCTTGAATTCTTGAAAAGAATTTCATTGTCAGGTCAGATAACGTACGGGTGTCGAACATTCTACGTAACCTATTGAAGATTTGCTCTACTTGTGCCTTCTCACGTTCTGACCATGCACTAACTTCTTGATGAGCTGCACCTATAAGTTGTCTGATTAACATCTCCACCTGCTGTATCTCAGGAATTTCATACAGTCGAAACATGGTCATCTTCTTACTCCAGAACTCTCCTAGGTTAGTAATAGATGAATCCGTAGGATCCTCTGAGAACCATGGCAACCAGGGTGCACCAAAATAATAAGGCATTGTGATCGGGTTTAACCGTGTCCCTTCTTCAGCTCCACCGGAGGTTTCTGGCCTTCTAGATCCCATTTTCACTGTAACCATGTCCTGCTTTGGACTCCAATAAATGTATCCTGTCCATGACACCAAGTGAAGTGAGCTGGGTGGTAGGAGGAGATAGATGGGTGGTAATATTTGAAATGAATGAGAATCACGTAATTCTGTGATGCCAAGTGAAGTGAGCCGAAAGATATCAGTGTCTGGCTATTCCAATACACCCACCCAGGTGGTAAGGCAGTTCTTTTTCTATTTGGCTACATGATGTAATTCTTCACCAAAATGGAGAGGCAGGAGGCATGATTAGAGAAAAGAAACTTGTTTATTGACAACCGATCATTGGGTAGGGACACAAGAGAGGGACAATCTTACATACACGACCTACTGCTTTACCAGATGCAAGATTATATTTTACTATGTGCAAAATTATGTTTCACTATATGCAAGAGGAATAATCAGCTGTAACAGCTACTCTGTAAGAGTGTCTTATTTCTATTTCCCTACCTCCCTATAAGAGGGAAAACTTTACAGCATAGAATACCAGAATGGATCAATCGACTGTAACAGCTACACTGTAAGAGCATCTTTCCTAGCTTCAGATATCTACTTCCACCCTGTGGTGCACCTCTCCCTACTCTTAGGTTTCAAAGATACAGCCACTCCAATACTACAAGAAGAGTCTATACAATAGCGTGGCTCAGTTGGTAGCACATCCGCCTCTGGACCAAAAGGTCATGGGTTCTCGTCCCACACCAGGATTGAACTTGCACCTAAAATGCTGGCATCTGAGTGCAGTAGTAGGGGGTGCTGTACTGCTGGGGTGTGCCGTCCTTCGGATGAGACGTTAAACCGAGGTCCCTTCTACCCATCCTGGTGTCCTGGTGGGTGTCCAGGTGGAAGTAAAAGAACCCAGGGCACTCTTCACAAAGAGTAGGTGACATTCTCGGTGTACTGGCCAACATTTCCCTTCCCATACACCAGTTCATGCAATTGTCCAGGCTGTGCATGGGTGTTGATTTTCGATATGGCCACCACCACACATTCAGTCACTTCACTACCAGTCTAGCATTGCTTGTAAAGTGCTTTGGGATACACTGTGTATGAAAAGCACTATATAAATGCTGATTCTTCTGCTTCTTCTTCTACAGTAGATGATTGTCAGTTGGTGCACGTAAGTTTCACTGTCGACGAAAGAAATGTAGAAACACTCCACTGGTTACCCAGTGAAGTACGATACCTTGGTGGGAAGCTAAGGATGCAGAGAGGATTTAACAGCCCATGGGTTCTCGGCTACACCCCACCTCTCTAGGGTTGCTGGAAAGGAATACAAGATCCAGCTGCAGTCTGCTTCTAGACTGCCCAGAAAGAAGAAGCAATGTAAACCACTTGGCCACAACCCGCTTCTGGATTGCCAAGTAAAGGGATGAAGGAGCAGAAGAAGAAGAACCAACAGTCCGCTTCTGGGCAGAAGCTACACTCTAGGCTGATGAACACACTGGATCAGAAGAATCAGAACCTCTGGACAACTCTTGGACTCCAGGCAAGCACTCCCTCTGGACTGAAGACACACACTGGCTGAAGCTCCCACTGGATCAGAACCTCTGGACCACTCTTGGACTCCAGGCAACCACTCTCACTGGGCATTAAAGTGCATTGGTCTTCTGAGTTCCAAGGCCGGATGAGCCAAGGCACTTGCCAAAACAATAAATCATACGTCGAACTGCGACCAAACTTGGAGTCCACGGACGGATGAGCCAGGATCAACAAACCGAATGTCACTCAGAGACCTGACACTGACGGGTCGAAAGTTACTCTGCTGTGGACGTGAAAACAAGAAAACTGATGGCATACTTCTGCACTGGGCCAAGCCATACTGGGAAACTGTGAGAGGAAAATAACAAATGGGACGATGCAACTTTGAGGCAACTATGGTATGGCTCTTTGTGGATTGGCTGTTGTCTGCTTCTGGATGCACTGGAGGATGATTCCTGAAAGATAGGTGAAGACTGACAGGGTTGCACCAGGGTAAAGTGACTCCGAAGACAGTTGAAGACTGATTCACATAGTTGTCCAGCACTGAAATTTTATTTATTTATTTACTGAAATAGTTTCACCAGGAAAAGCACACTGAGCAACAATCTGCTTGTCTCCCGGTGCAACCTGGGGGGATGGGTACAGTGGGGAGGAGGACATAAGGTTGTCCAAACTTCAAACATATAAACATACAATTTACATAATACAGTTGCATACATTTGACAGTAAATAGTTGAGCATAGATAACATTCATACCCTTAACAGTTACAATGAGGAAAAACAGCTAGAGTTATTACTGAGGTAGTAATAGAGATTGAATAAGTGCAGAGCTGGCTAGCTCAAAGTTGGTATCAAGTGCAGTAGTTAGGTGTAGGGTCAGCTAATATAGCACCCTTGGACCTACAGGAAGAAGAAAAATGGGAGTGTTAGCTGCAGAAGCAGTTTACTGGGTAGTGGTTGGCAAGGGCAGTGGATAGTGAGCGGACAGAAGAGGAGTGGCGAATTTGAGTGGGAAGAGAGTTCCAGAGTTGGGGGAAGTGGTGTGAGAAAATGGCATGGCTGACTTGGGTCCTACATCTGGGGATTCAAAGGAGCCGCTAGTCTAGGGACCTCAGAGCATGAGTCGGTGCCAAGGGGGTGAGATAGTGCAGAGGCCAGGTAAGCCAGCAGAACACCAAGCCAGTACTTTGAGATAAACTTGGCACAATGTATTTGGTGGTGGTTTTCAAGGGAGGGGAAAGCCAGGGAGCGGTAGAGCTCACAGTGATGGGTGCGAGGAGGAGCGTCTAGAGTGAACTGGCAAAAAAGCATTAAGAAGGTTATCCAGCTTGAATAAGACTGACTTGTGGGTGGCACTGTATACAATATCACGATAATCGAAGGAGGGAAGTATCATCTTCTGCATAAGATCATGACGAACAGGAAAGGGGAGACTATTACGGTTGCGATATAAGGCCCCACACTTGGGGTGGATTTTTTTCGGTATGGAATCAGCACAGAGAGAGAAGGTGAGGTGGTGGTCAAGCCAAACTCCAAGATTCTGGAAGGAGGTGACATCCTCCAACTCTGTCCCATCAAGGGTGTGGAAAAGCGGGAGGGGGGAGCCTGGCTAGTCGTTGTGATGTGCCGAAAGTCATAGTTACTGTTTTTTTCACATTTAGAGAGAGCTGGTGAGAGTTGAACCAGTGCTGGACTTTGTTGATATCCACCTGTAGGGTAGAGGCAACTGAGGCCGGGGAGGAGCCAGAGGAAAATAAGACAGTGTTGTCTGCATACATGTGGATCAATGAGGTGGAACAAGTTTGTGGCAGGTTGTTTAGGAGAATAGGATGGGTCCAAGCACCGAACCTTGGGAGACGCCAGTGGACATGGGGAGGGGTAGGGATATGGCATCTGCAATCCTCACAGATTGAGTGCAGCCTGTAAGATAGGCACTGAGCCAGTCAGTAACGGATGTGGAGAGGCCAGAGTCAGAGAGGCTTGATAGTAGCAGGGGTTGGGAGACCGTATCGAAGGCTTTAGCCAGATCGATGAAGATGGCAGAGGTGATAAGACCTCTATCCATTCCAGGTTGGATGGTGTCAGTGAGTCCTAGTAAGCAGAAGGCAGTGAAGTGATCCTTCCTGGAGCCGTACTGGTAGGGTGTGAAGAAATTTGAGTCAGAAAGATAGGAGGTTAGCTGGGCAAGCACAAGGTGTTCATGCATTCGCCAGAGCAGGGAGGAGGGAGATCGGCCGGTAGTTTGAGGTGGCGGTGGAGGCACCTCCTTTGGGGAGGTGGATAACAATAGCATGCTTCCAGGACAGAGGGACAGATGCAGTGGTGAATGATTGATTTAGGAGGTAGGCAATTGGAGTGGCTATAGCTGAGGCGGAGAGGAACAGAAGTTTGGGGTCCAGTCCATCAGGGGAATTCCCTTTTGAGGGGTTTAAAGTTAGCAGGGCCTCTAGAGCTTCAGCTGGAGAGATTTCCTTGAAGGAGAAGGTACCTGTATCATGAGGTACCTTTGGCCCTGTAAGTGGTGAGGGAGGTGGTCTGGACGGTATGGAGGAAAGGAGCAAGGAGGCGCAGGTGGAGAAGTATAAGTTAAACTCAGCAGCGACTGTGCTTGGATCTGAGAGAATGGAGTTGTTTATGCTAAGGACAGGAGAGGGCTTAACCGCAGGGGGTGAGAAGAGGGAGTGTATGACCTCCCAGAATTTGGAGGGGCTATTTAGGTTAGATTGGAGGGAGGTTCTAAAATACTCTGCTTTAGCTGGCCGAAATGCTCTGGTACACATGTTCCACAGATACCGGTAGTGGGAGAGGTCCTGAGGTAGGGCTGAGGATTTGTAAGCTCGCAGTGCTAAATCTCTGGTATTCATACAAGCTATGAGTTTTTGGAAGATCCAAGGCAGGTGGTTTCCACGTACCCTAGTACGGCGTATCGGGGCGTAAGTATCCCATATCTTAAGAAACGTGTTTTTGAAGTGCAGTAGGGTGTCGTCTATTGGGCTGTGGGGAAGGGGAGCCAGTTTGCTAGGACAAGATCATTACATAGGGGAGCGAGACTGAGGGATTTGAATGACCGTTGGACTAAGAACTTTGTGGGGGATTTAGGGCAGTGGATTTTGTGAACAAGGTAGATGACATGGTGGTCACTCATGGAGTCAGGGAGTAGACCTGCTTGGATGACTCTGTGAGGATGGGTGGTCAGAGCCCAGTCAACAAGGGAGTGGTTACCCGATTTGAGGTTTAAGCGGGTGGGCTCAGTGATGAGTTGGGTTAGATTTAAGGCAGCAAAATCCATCCGGGCTTTGTTGAGGGCTGTGGCTAACCAATTGTGGTTAAAGTCACCCATTGTGTATAATTCCCCAGCTGGGCCTAGTGAGCTGATTTGTGTAAGGAGGTCAGTGACAGTTGTGGCCGGGGTGCCTGGTTGGCAGTAAATTCCAGCAATGAATATAGGCAGCGAGAAGGGGAGCATGAGCTGGAGCAGCATGAGTTCATAGGCTTTAGGTTCGGCTTTAGTTAAGATTACTGAGTAGCGTATGTCTGAGCTTATGTACAGTAGTAGCCACAGATGCTGCCAGCTATTTCCCGAAATTTCTGTGATTTTTCCAGAAATATCTGATGCTTTTTGCATTGAAACAGTTGGGGCAGCAGAGAGAAACTCTTCAGAAGTTTCGTGAAATATCTGGAAATAGCTGGCAATGTCTGTGGCTACCACTGTAGCTGGCTACGTCTCCACCTCTGGTGGCCCTGTCCTGGTGGGCCATAGTGTATCCAGGGATTGTGACTGAGGAGTCAGAAATGTTTTTGTTAAGCCACATTTCCAAGAGGGTGAGGACATCAGGGGCATGGTGGGCAGCGAGTACTTGAAGCTGGTCTATTTTGAGGGGTAGGCTGCGAATATTTAGGTGAAGGAGGTGGAGGCCTTTGGGAAGGGGGTATCCTGGCAGTTGGGTGGGAATGGGAGGTGAGGTGGGGGAGCCAGCTGAGGTAGGTGGGGATGGGGCAGATGGGGGTCCAGGGTTTGGGTGTATGTCCCCTGCTACGAGGAGAAGGAGGGCAAGGGATAGGTGGTGAGCTAGCATACGGAGGCAGCTTAGCGTGAATGAGCACCACCACATGCTGAGGCTTGGGTAGACATTTTTGTGGGCATCGGAGGCAGTGTGAAAAGCAAGTAGATGCAGGATAGTCTGGGGGCCCCTGATTAGGAAGGGGGATGTACAGTAGAGTGGGACCAGGTAGGAGTGGGCAGAAGAGTGAGCGCATGGTTGGAGGGGCAGGGAGGAGTTACAGTGTGTGGCAAGAAAGGGAAGGGGGCATGGGGAAGGTAGGAGGCATGGTGGAGAGGAGGGGTGGGAGGCTGGAGAAAAGACAAATGAGTAGAGGCAAGAAGCCAGACAGGTTGGCAACGGAGCCGGGCTTTTGTAGTGGCATCTCGAGATGAGGAGGCTTTATGAGGAGAAAGAGAACTAAGATTGGCTGGGTCATTTAGTGTGGATGGGACCCTACGGAGGGCGATGGCCAATAGGCATGAAGAAGGGTAGAAAGCGACTAGGATTGAAGGACGTAGGAGAGTGGTGAGGAGCCAGTGGTGGAGCTGAAGGTGACTAATAGGGTGGTACTGAGGATTGAGGGTGGGCAGATAGAGTATTTCATCAGTGGTTGGGTGGGGGAGGTGGGGACCAAAATCAACAGCAGAGACAGAGAGAGATGGGGGGTTGGGAAATTAGCAAGTCAATAGCTCTGAGGAAAATTGGGCACCAAAAGAGAGCTGGCTCGGTAGGAGGGTGGCATGGGGGGGTACACAGAAGCAGAAGGGAGCTGAATCACTTAGCACTATAAATTAAAACAATTTTTTTTTTGCTTCACGTAAAGAACAGGTTTGGAAATCGTAGCTTTAAACAGTAAACACAGTGCAATTTCTTGGTTGGAGCCTAGTCAGCAGAGAGAGAAAAGGAGAGCCAATCTGCTGAGACTGCCAGGCAGCACCTGCCTCCCGATTGGATGTGCTTTCACAGTACCTGGAGGCAGATTCGGTCCAGGGTCCTGGTATCGGTCGGCAGCTGGAGTGGAGCCGGCCGACCGCTGGGAGCTGTAGTAGCCCTGATCAGAGGGCAAGCAGCTGGAGGCAGATTGAGTCTGGGGTCCTGGTATCAGTCAGTGGCTAGAGTGGAGCTGAGTGACCGCTGGGAGCTGTAGCAGCCCTAATCAAAGGGCAAGCAGCTGAAGGCAGTTATTCTAGATGCCCTACAGGGGGCATGCCTTAGACAACTAGTACTGGAGCTCACTCGAGAGGGAGCAATATTAGACTTGATTCTCTCAAATGGAGATGGTGAGAGGATTACAGATGTAGAAGTGGGTAGCCATCTGGGAACTAGCGACCATCGAACAGTATGGTTCACAATAAACACAGCAATAGAGCTAAGCCATACAAAGACAAAAGTACTGGACTTTAGGAGGGCTGACTTTGCCAAAATGGGTGAGTGCCTAAGGAACGCATCAGCAAATGGGCAGGAAGGAGGGTGGAAGAACAATGGGAATAATAAAACTGCCATCACAGAGGTAACGAGCCTTTGTGAAGCAAATAAACAAAACAAGACGATGTAAGAAACCACTATGGTTCTCAAAGGAAGTGGCAGTGAAGGTTCAAGAGAAAAAGAAAGTTCAGGAAGTACAAGGAATCGCAGAAGGAGCAGGACAGAGAACTGTATCAGTTAAAGCAAAGGAGGCTGGGAAGGCAGTCAGAACAGCAAAGGCCCCAAACCGAGGAAAAGATAGCCAACTCAGTTAAGAAGGGGATAAAACCTTTATAGGTACATCAGAGGAGCAAGGAAGACCAAGGGAGGATAGTGAGGCTTAATAAAGGGAGGAGGGTGGGCAGAGGAGACTGTGAAAAGGCAGAGATACTAAACAAATATTTTGCTCAGTATTTACAAAGGAAGAGGGGAGGTACATGAAACAAACAGTAGTAACACTCTGGATACAGAAGTTGATACCGCCCATTTACAGAACAAAGGGTTCTAAAGAACTCTTAAAACTGAAGGTGGACAAAGCAATGGGGACTGATGGGATTCATCCCAGAATTCAAAACAAAGTAGAGTAGTAGACACCACTGACTACCCTTTAACAAATCATGGAGTGATGGGTGGTACCCGAGACTGAGGAGGGCAGATGTGATCCCCTTCACAAAAGTGGGAGCAAGGCAGAAGCAGGAAACTATAGACCTGTTAGTTTAACCTCAGTGATAGGGAAAATGATGGAATCACTTCTAAAGGAAAGAATTGTCAGTATCTAGAGGCCAGAGGGCACAGGACCCTAGGCAGCATGGATTCACAGCGGAAGGTCATGCCAGGACGACCTGATAGATTTCTTTTGACTGGGTGACCAAAGTAGTAGATCAGGGAGGGCTGTGACATGGCCTACCTAGACTTTAGCAAGGCATTTGACACAGTCCCACACAAAAGATTAATATGCAAGTTAGCCAGCCTGGGAGTGGGTCCCAAGATGACAGCCTGGGTAAAGAATTGGCTGGAGAATAGGACACAGAGGTAATAGTAAATGGAGTCCACTCAGAAGAAAGGATGGTTACTAGTGGGTACCGTGAGGTTTCAGTATTAGGACCGGTCCTCTTCAATGTCTTTATAAGTGACATTGCAGAAGTACTGGAAGGAAAAGTATGTCTCTTTGCAGATGACACTAAGATCTGCAACAGAGTTGATGCACAGGGTGGGGTGGAAAGGATGAGAAAGGACTTGGCAAGGTTAGAGGAATGGTCAAATGTATGGCAGCTGTGGAAGAATTTCCTTTTTTATATATCTCTCTCTTGTACATACATATAGAGTGGATTCATGCATACATAAAGTAAAGTGTGTTACAGTATATTATAGTGTAAAGCTGCCAGTGTAGTTGAATATTAGCCAAGTCTGAGTAAAAGCTAAGGGTCATTGCAAGTTCATAAGAATCGCAAGGCAAGCAGAAAAACAGTAACTCGTGCTGGCTGAAACCAGCTCCTTAGGTTTGAAATAAGGAGAAGCAAGGTTTCAGAAAACAACTCTATATATGGGAAAGGCATGTAGAAATTGGAGTGGGGTCTGGAGATAGTACCACGACTCATAATGCTATTTGCTGTAACAAAATGTGTACGTGCTAAGAAAGTTATAAATGCTGTGTAACCTTTGTTCTGGGAGCTCTTGCCTTTAGCTGAGGCTCCCACACATGTGTGTACAGACAATAAACTGAAGTTTATTGGAATAACCATTGGGTGTGGTTATTGAGTATACAATTTAAGGTAAAGTATATACAGTAAGAGAATCTGAGCCACAGTTTTTGGCGTAGTCGGCAGGATGGCTTCGCTTCTCCGTGTCGCGCTGTAATTGGACTACCAAGTCCCGGTCTCTGGGAAAGATTGCCCCAGGGATTTTAGTCCCACCACAGAGACGTGACGCCTAGAGCGGCAGCCATCGCTTACTGTTCCGTGCTAGGTGGCACCCAAAGTGCTAGGTGACACTGACGTCAGGGACGCCCAGGTAAAAAGTGTTAGTTGACACTTTTGTGCACAGAAGAGGCGCCAGTAGACGGGACTAACATGGGTAATAAAGGGGAAACCGTAACAAAATAGGAGTCGGCCCAGCAAAATGCATGGTGAAAGCACGGTAGCCGACCGGTCGGGTCAAATAAGGAAATAAAAAATGGACAGAGGGAGTTTTCCTCAAATAGGGACCTTCAGTATAGATGTGTTGACAGAGGCACGTCCTCAGGCTCGAAAAATGGGAAAAGAAAAACAAAAGGGGACAGAGGGTAAAATGGCAAGCGTTTAGAATGTGGGAGAGAGAGGCGGGACGCAAATCTGAAAGCCAACAGAAGGAATTACTGGTAAAGGAGAAAGAGGGAAAATTGGGGAGACAAAGGAGGCAGTTTAGACATCACGATACCCCGCCACCATATCGGCCGCCCCCAATGGCTCCCCCGCCTCCCCCAGCGCGGGAGGCTGTGCGGGTGGCCCCGCGCGGATAGTCGTGGGCAGAGGCGGCTGCCAAACTCCGCACAAGGGGCTGGGGTGGCCCAGGCAAATAGTTCAGGGAGGAGGCGCTGTTGAAACCCGGGTACAATTCAAAAGGACAGAACGGACGCTTTGGCAGCGCTGCATGGACGCCAGAGCAAATGCCCAGCTCGTCCGAGAGGACAAGCGGTGCATTCCATGGACAAGTCTGCAAATGTGACAGCAGTTGCCTTTGGCAAGATATCCCAACCCAAACCCTGCAGGCGGGAACGCTTTGATCGAAGTTGAACGGCCTGGCACCCCGAGGAGTTGCGAGAGGCTTTAAAAAAATACCAAAGCCCCATGAGAACATTAAAAATATATAACAGAGCTTAAAAACCTAATCGAAACTTATGAACTTTCGACAAAGGAGGCGAAAGAGGCGCTGCGCCGCACCCTAAAGGGGCGGTGGGGGGAAGTTAAAGTGTCCTGAAATTCCGATACCCCCAGAGCTGGCCTGGCAGCCCATTTAAGTACAATTTGGGCCAAATTAAGGGAGGTGTATGTGGCCAAAGTAGATTGGAAAAAGATACGAGACGCCAGGCAAACGGAGGGGGGACAATTTTCAAAGGGAGGACAATGTAAAAAAATAAGTTTGAGGAGATGGGTACGAGCATGTGCTACAGAGAGGGAAGTAAATGTGCAAAGGGAATGGGAAAGAAAGATGGAGCAAGAGTCAGTCCCTGACTGGCTAGACCAAATACCAGAAGTGTTGTGGGCAACATCAAAACACGATGTGGGGTCAATAAAGGGAGCGCAGCCACTAATGGTAACACCAAAGGGTCCATACAGACCGAACCGGCACCAGTACCCGTTGGGGAGGGAAGCAAAAAAAAAAATTTCACCCGTGCATGCAGCATTAGTTAATAAGTAGTCATTGTTCCATGTCCAAGGGCGGTGGTAAATACACCAATATTGCCAGTAAAAAAGAAAAATGGGAATTACAGCTTTGTACAAGATCTAAGGGCAGTAAATGAGGCAGTGCATGTAAGAACTCCAGTGGTACCAAACCCAGCAACTATCTTATCAGAAATCCCCCACACTGCCACACATTTTTCAGTAATCGATCTTGCAAATGCATTTTTTAGCATACCTGTAGACCAGGCTAGCCAGGAATGGTTTGCATTTACGTATAAGGGTCAAAAATGGACTTAGACTCGCATGCCGCAGGGCTATGCAGAGTCACCTGCTGTGTTCTCTGCTCAAATGCGAGAGAACTTGCAGGGGTTTGTTGCCCCACAGGGCAGCACCCTAATTCAGTACGTAGAATACATTTACTCCTGCCAGCCCTTCCAGGAAGCAAGAGGAGGACACTAGAGCTCTGCTAATTTTTCTAGCCCGAAATAGACATAAAGTCTCAAAGAGTAAACTGCAACTGTGTGCTACTAAGGTACATTACTTAAGTCACATACTCTCTGCAGAGGGAAGGCAGTTAGATCCCAAACGCATTCAAGCAATTACTAAATGGCCCCGTCCTGTAACTAAGCAGCAACTAATGTCATTCCTAGGAATGGCAGGTTACTGTCGTGCCTGGATAATAAATTATGCCTACATCATCCAGCCATTACATAATGCAATCTACGGCACAAAAATGAATATGACAAATGAAGTGCAGTGGTCCCCCGGGTTAGAAACATCATTCGCCAAAGTAAAAGAAGTACTGGCCAGCACTCCATGTTTGGGACTCCCAAACTATAAAAAAGCTTTTAACCTGTTTGTAAATGGTCAAAGGGGTTACATGTCTGCAGTGTTGACACAGAATCATGGGGGGGGGCCAGAGGCCAATTGCTTATTATTCAAAACGGTTGAATTCGGTAGTGGCAGGTATGGTCTCCTGCCTACAGTCCGTGGCGGCAGCCACGGAGGCAGTATTGTCTGTGTAAATCTGGTGAAATTTTGCCCTCACTGTGCATGTACCCCACGCAGTGCAAGCTATATTGTTACAAGCTCGCATAGCTCATCTGACCCGAGTAGAGTTTTGCAGTACCAGAATGTACTGCCTCATAATGTCAAACATTACCTCAAGCAGAATCACCTTGAACTCGGCAACCTTGTTGCCTCCCGACGACGGCGAACAGCATGACTGTGGACAGGTAATTGACTGTGACAGTAAACCTAGACCAGATATAACAAATGTAGCTCTAACAAATGCAAAAGTGAAATATTTTGTGGATGGCTCAGCTTTTAAGGACCTAAGGGGGGTGACTAGAGTTGGTTATGCAGTATGTACTGTATCTGAGGTAATAGAGAGCAGTTCATTGCCATCCAATTTCTCTGCCCAGGCTGCAGAGTTGGTAGCCCTGACGAGGGCTTGCACGCTTGCTCAAGGAAAGACAGTAAATGTGTACACAGACAGTCAGTATGCCTTTAGTGTGGCACATGACTTTGGGACATTATGAAAGCATAGAGGTTTTCTTACGGCTACGGGTAAGCCTATTGCGCATGCGAAATTAGTAAAAGATTTACTGTTTGCTATCCAACTACCTAGAGCTTTGGCAATTGTAAAATGTGCAGCGCACATGTCTAACAAAGATTTTGTCTCCACAGGTAACGCTGTAGCAGATGCTGCAGCAAAGGCAGCGGCTCAGTCAATGAGTGCTTCAGTCTACCAGTTAGCTGTTGTAAATAGTAAAACCTGTAACTTGTTTTCTCCACAGAATTTAGTGGCGCTCCAGCGTAATGGTACAGAGGCAGAAAAGCGCCATTGGAAACAGCAGTGTGTATTTAATTCTAATTTAAAAGTATGGGTGCCTGGGAATGGGAGACCATGCTTACCGGAATCAGTATTTCCGTATTTGGCAAAATTGGCTCATGGAGCCAATCATGTTTCAAAGACGGGCATGGTAGATTTTGCAAATAAATATTGGTACGTTGTTGGATTTACTAGCTATGCTAAAGTGTTTTGTAGCAAGTGTGTAATTTGCATGCAGTACAATGTGGGCAGAGGACAGCACCTAACCCCCTCTGCCCACCCAATTCCTGCTGGTCCATTTGAGCATGTTATAATGGACTTTATAGAGCTTCTACGTCGCCAAGGCTATAAATATTGCTTAGTCATTGTAGATATGTTCTCAAAGTGGGTAGAGGCATTTCCAACTCGCAGGGCGACTGCATGTGCTGTAGTAAAGGCTTTAATTCTAGAAATTATCCCTCGCTGGGAATTGCCCAGCCGCTTGTCATGCGATAATGAATCTCATTTCGCAAACGAAGTAATAACATCATTGTGTGAGGCCTTGCAGGTGGACCTCCGCATGCACTGCGCTTACCATCCCCAATCGGGTGGGGCAGTGGAGAGAGCAAACCAGACTCTAAAACTCAAAAATAACAAAAATCATGGCAGAGACCAGTCTAACTTGGGTGACTGCTTTGCCTCTGCCCTCATGGCTATGAGGGGCGGAAGGCCTTAGTCTCTCCCCACATAAAATCTTACTAGGACGGCCATTGCAAATGCCAAATGCCCCTTACCCACAAAGTCGAATCACCCTGCATGGAGTGAATGAAAAAATGGTTACTTATTGTTTATCCCTTAATGGTGTCTTGAAGTCTTTTTATCCTAGGGTCAAGGCAGCTTTGCCAGTGCCTACTGAGACACCCCTGCATCAGATTCAGCCTGGTAATTTGTTCTGGTAAAGGACTTCCGAAGAAAAAAATGGAGGATTCTGAGTGGCGTGTACGTGCAAGTCCTGTTGACAACGACTACAGCAGTAAAGGTTGCAAAAAGGGAGACATGAATTCACGCATCACATTGCCGGCTAGTGAGAGCAAATCTGTCCGAGACCGTATGAGCCGAAGGAAATTAATGCTAAAAGGACTTACTGTTTTTGTAACCATTGTATTGGTGGGGTTTTTGCAACAGACTTTACGTACTCCTTTAATGAGAAGCATCAAGAGTGCAGAGCCCCTGCATTGTGCAAATACTTAGTGGACTTTAATAAAGTTGCATGCAAAAAATATTAATCTGTCTAATTGTTATGTGTGTGCCTCCCCTGCTTGCAAGGTTGGGCTCCATCTATACCAGAACCCTCCCTCAAAATAATACTACATTACTCTACCAGACTCTGACATTGGTTTCTTGGCACGAGCGACAGACAGTACCTATAAAAACTGAGTCCTTGGGTAGATCGTGTCCTTAGTAATGTGACTGTATTTGCAGAAAGGCCCTTCAGCATGGTATTCGCCCGCCCTTAACACAACTGGTGAGCTCTTGCACATATGGCCCCGGGTTCCAAGGTCCCAGCCAGTGACTTGTCTCTGTAGCGGTGAGGTGGGGGTTCAGGAGTTGGGCTCATCCAATTGTACTACTACTGTTGCTATAACTAATCTACAAATTTGGAGGGACCAGGATATCATCATTCCTTTTGGGACTTTAACTGGTTTATACTGAGTATGTAAAAGTAAGGCTTATACATTCCTGCCCTCACGGTGGGCTAAATGCTGTTACTTGGCTACATTGCACCCAGTAGTGCAGACTTTCCGTATAATTAACGTTAACAACCACACTATCAGGGTTAAACAAAACCTAGGTAGACCTGTTCCACCTGAATCCATTCGTATACCCTGGTATAAAAAATTTGGAGCTGGAGTGTTTCCTTGGTGGGGTGTAGTGCAGGCAATGCATTACATAGACCAGTTAAGTTATAAAATTGAAACTCTTATAAACAGTACAAAAACAGAATTGCCTTTAGTAAATGCTAAAATACGAGCCACCAGATTAATGGCCTTGCAAAACAGAGCAGCCCTAGACTACCTCCTAGCTGCCCAGGGTGGGGTATGCGCTGTCATTAGTAAAGAATGTTGTACATATATTCCTAATAATTCAGAGGCCCTAGATCATGTCCTGCAAGGGGTGCAGCAGTTGCAGAATCGAGTTTTGAGTAAACATGCACCTGTGGGAAAAGGCTGGGACCCCTGGTCCTGGTTTTCTAGCATCTTTGGTGACTGGGGAGCCACCCTGTTGCACTGGGCTGCAGTGGCTCTCCTTATTCTATTGGCCATTTGGCTTGTAGTCACCATTCTAAAAGCGTGCATTTTTCGCTTGTGTTCTTCGAACATACCCATCTCTGCCCAAATGCCCTAATTAATTACCAAAATCTTTCCCAAAGAACCCCCATTTCCTTTTGCACACATAAATGACCTTACTAAGATTTAGTTGAGGCAGAGCCTCAAAAGAGTGTGGAAGAATTTCCTTTTATATATCTCTCTTGTACATACATATAGAGTGGATTCATGCATACATAAAGTAAAGTGTGTTACAGTATATTATAGTGTAAAGCTGCCAGTGTAGTTGAATATTAGCCAAGTCTGAGTAAAAGCTAAGGGTCATTGCAAGTTCATAAGAATCGCAAGGCAAGCAGAAAAACAGTAACTCTGCTGGCTGAAACCAGCTCCTTAGGTTTGAAATAGGAGAAGCAAGGTTTCAGAAAAACAACTCTATATATGGGAAAGGCATGTAGAAATTGGAGTGGGGGTCTGGAGATAGTACCACGACTCATAATGCTATTTGCTGTAACAAAAATGTGTACGTGCTAAGAAAGTTATAAAATGCTGTGTAACCCTTTGTTCTGGGAGCTCTTGCCTTTAGCCGAGGCTCCCACACATGTGTGTACAGACAATAAACTGAAGTTTATTGGAATAACCATTGGGTGTGGTTATTGAGTATATAAAATTTAAGGTAAAGTATATACAGTAAAGAAAATCTGCGACCACACAGCTTAGATTCAATGCTAAGAAGTGCAAGGTAATGCACCTGGGAAACAAAAACCCAGGGGAAGAGTACACAATGGGGGGTGAGATACTAACAACAACAAAAATGGAAAGGGACCTGGGGGTAGTCATATCAGATGACCTAAAGACGGGAAAGCAATGTGAGAGGGCAGCAAGGAGGGCTGGGGGGATACTGGGATGCATAGGGAGAGGCATCACCAGTAGAAAACAGGAAGTTATTATCCTCTGTACAGACAGCTGGTGAGACCCCATCTGGAGTATTGTGTGCAGTTCTGGAGACCCAGTCTCTGCAAAGACATAGACAGGATGGAAGCTGTCCAGAGGAGGGCAACTAAAATGGTGCAGGGTCTGCACCGGAAGACATATGAAGAGAGACTTAAGGAGCTTAATATGTATAGCCTCGAGGAAAGAAGGGAGAGGGGGGACATGATAGAAACGTTCAAGTACCTCAAGGGAATCAACAAAGTCCAAGAGGGTAGCATCTTTCAAAAAAAAAGAGGTGTGCAAGAACAAGAGGGCACAATTTGAAAATAGAGGGGGGGCGGCTCAGAGGTAATTTAAGGAAGTATTTTTTTACAGAGAGGGTTGTGGATGCATGGAACGGCCTTCCGAAGGAGGTTGTGGAGTCAAAATCAGTGGTGGAATTCAAGCATGCATGGGATAGTCATAAGGCAGTTCTGGGGGATGGGGGTAGGAAGAAGTAGGCTGCTGGTTAACTAGGATCTGCAGCTTATCCAGTAGGTAGGGAAATGGGCAGACTGGGTGGGCCAAGCGGTCCTTATCTGCCATCAAATTCTATGTTTCTATGTTTTCTATGTAAGGCAGATTCGGTCCCAGGTCCTGGTATCGGTTGGCAGCTGGAGTGGAGCTGGCTGACCGCTGGGAGCTGTAGCAGCCCTAATCAAAGGGCAAGCAGCTGAAGGCAGATTCGGTCCCGGGTCCTGGGTATCGGTTGGCGGCTGGAGTGGAGCCGGCTGACCGCTGGGAGCTGTAGCAGCCCTGATCAGAGGGCAAGCAGCTGGAGGCAGATTCTGGCACAAAGCAATGCAAGACAGTTCTGGCACTCAGTAATGCTCATAGAATGAATAATAATGCAGGAGAATGCAAACAGAGTCTCAATTCCTTCTTTAGTGGTTAATAAATAGATAGTCTCAATGTGCAGACCACAGAAAATATACATGCAATTTGTTGTACTGATTCAACCCTAGCTCTGGTGGACCTAATGCTAATGGGGTTCCTTCTAGTTAAATTGGGTTCTCCTATTACTGTGGAAACACTACAGTGGGGAATGGGCTCTCTGGAAGGCTACACAAAAGATGGGTGACCGGCCCTCTTTAACACTGGAGGGCTTACATGGCTAGCTAGGCTCCTATAATATCTGTGGTTGTTTGTATTGCTGGGCCCCTATTACATCTGTAGGCCTAAATGGCTAGCTATGGGTCCTGGCCTTGTGTTACCCTTACTTTATTGCTATTGGGCCTGGTGCCCTAATTATTACTGGACCTGTTGCCCTTATTACCATTAGGCTGGCTTGCCCTAACTTGCTAGGCTGGGGTAGCCCTTTACTACTACTGGACTGGCTTGCCCTAACTTGCTAGGCCGGGGTAGCCCTTTACTACTACCAGGGCTTGGTTTGCCCTAACTTGCTAGGCTGGGGTAGCCCTTTACTACTACCAGGGCCTGGTTTGCCCTAACTTGCTAGGCCGGGGCAGCCCTTAGTACCACTAGTCTGGCTTGCCCTAACTTGCTAGGCCTGCATCTTACTTACTACCAGGGCCTGGTGCCCTCAGTAATACTGGGCCTAGTGCTCTACTTAATTATGGGCCTGGTGCCCCTTTTAACTGAGGGCCTGGTGCCCTCCTATACCACTAGGCTGGCTTGCCCTTTGCTTTACTGGGCCTAACGTTGCCCCTTTTAATTCCTAGGAGGCAGGGCCCCTTTAATTATTTAGCTCACTGAGCCTACTGTCACTCCTCTGACTTTGTTCCGCCCTGCTCCGCCTCCCTCATGAGTATTTAGGGCCTCTTCTGTGGCCTTGCTTCCCCTGGTCCCTCCTGTGGGCGTCGCTACTTCCCCGCCCCTCCTGGATATTTAATTAAGGGTCCTCAGATCCAATTCCCCTGTGGCACTCAACCGCTCCTCCCAGCACCTACTGCACTAAGCTAAATTTAAAAAAAAAACAGTCATTATTTCTTCAGGCAGACAGTATGAATTACGTGCTGCCGCCGACTCACCACTCCATTGGCTGCTCTGTTGAGGAATGGGAGGCAAACGGGAGGTGGGAGGTGCTTAGGCAGTGGGAGGGATCTGAACAAGCAGCAGGGAGAACAGCAGGGGGCCGCGGACGGCCAACAGCTTCTCGACGATGTGGCACTGGCTAACCACCGACGGGGGGCCGAAATTAACTTTTTTTTTAAATTAAATGGGGGCTAAAATAAGAAATTGACAGGGCTCACTGCTGAAAACATGGATACCAATGCCGTTTTCCTTCTTTGTGGTGCCTCGATGGCACCACCGACCGCCCTGGAGCTTTTCTGGGGTTTTCACTGGCTGCAGTCAGAGCAGGAAGGCAGAATGGCCCTTGGGGAACAGCTTCAACCAACAGGTAAGCCCTTTTCCTGGTTCCCCTTAACCTTCTGCGTCCTCTCTTCTCCATAGCCAGCAGGAACTCTCTCTAAAACAGTTTAACTTTTAAAAACCAGGGCTCTGGTTCCAGAATGATTAGGGTGGAATGCTGTTCATGAGCAGCTCAGCACAGCATTCCATCCAAGCCATTGTTGTTGCTGCAGCTGCATAAAAATCTTTATTTTTTTTAATTTATGTAACCCCCCTACAAATGGGAGTTCCCAAAAAGTCTTCCTTAAGCTTGTTTAAATGCTCACTGCCAGGCTGGTGTCCTGCGTTTTAGCAGTTTAAATGTATTGCCAGAGAGTGCCTGTATAGCCTCTGTGTACTGTCTCTTTAAGAGCTGCCTGGATTGCAGTCATAATTAATCTGAGAGGCAGCTCTGTTAGAAGACATACTTGTCTGCTGATCATTTGTTAGAGTAGTAATAATATTGCAGTTTGTTCTAACCTGCCTTTTTTTGCATCATGGACAGTTCTGTTTGTTTCCATCATCTTGGTCCTGGACTGTCACAATGGGCCAATCAGTACATTTGGGACTCTAAAATACAGCCTGCCTACAGGGGCTTGGTGGGGCCAAAACTTGTAGGAATTGTAGTTTTGGGCTTTTGGCACCTAAAATAACCTGGAGGGGGAGCCCTTGTTGTGACTGACAGATCAGGCAACTGAACCTTTTGGATCTTGGGGAAAGTCCCACATTGCTTGCAGTTTTAGTTAGATCTGAGTTGGGAAGTGAAGAAGTAATAGCTCAAGATAGTTCAAGCAGCAATCCGTAGTGGATTTGCGTGGGAGAACTGTGGAAAGGCCTGAGTTTGGCCTGCATGCTGTCCCTGAGAGGGAACTTGTGCTTTTATCGGACTGAATACGAATTGGGAGAGCAAATTAAGCCACTTAATTGTGACCAGGCTTTAACCTGAAGAAGACCGAAGATTTGCTGAATGCAATCGGTCTGTCAGGGCTTCCAGCTACCTCTGAACTCCCAGACTGTGCAGAGACTCTGTAATTGTGACCAGAGAGCCATTTGCCTGGTACAGTGGATTTCCTTACGTGTGAATATGCTGTGTACTTATAGTGAGTCATGATTTGGTTCCCCACTGTGTGTCTGAACTGTGTTTTGCTTGCTGGATGCTGTATCCAGCTCCACGGACTGAATCTGTATCCATTTCCATTTGCCTGGGCCCTGCTACACTGGCCCATCCAGAATACTTGCTACGCAGAGAAAGTCATCGACAAGAGACCGGCCTGGGGATCAGCCCCCCTGCTCAATGCCTTGAACAGGAACGCCTCGGTGATTCGTGTGGGCCCTGCTTCTCCAGGCACTCCAGCTCAACAGTCTGCAGTCTCAATTTCATCCTGCCTGTGTCCAGTATTGGGTATTGTGAGTGAACATCAGTGTAGATCCCTGCAACAACAGCTAAATCTAAAAGTGTTGTCATCTGATTGTTTTGTTGCCTTTTCTTTCACGAACTGAGCCCTCCACCTCCGGATTACAAATAGTGTGTGTTGTGCATGTTGCTTTATTCTATCACAGGGCCCCAACCAGCTGCAATGTTCCTGGCTAGCCCACTGTTTTCCTACCTGGGTACCCAGAGTGTGTGACTGCGTAGGGACTCTGAACTGCACGCATAAATGTCTGATTAATATAGCTTTTAAACAAATCAACCTGGTTATGCCCCTCCCTTGTTCAATTCCCCTGAATAAATCAGATTTAACTTTGTTTGCTTTTAATCTGACTGTGGTTTCAGTTTATGCCAAAAGTATTGTACTGTTGCCATTTGCTGTGCTTAACCTTGTTTTACAGGGGGTCCGCAGGGTCAAGCTAGAGGAACCAGCCCTGGTGGTAAGTGCAAACAGTGTAGGTAATTGCCTGGTGAATAAGAGTCATTGTGAAAGTAATTATTGTATATTGTTCAGGCCACTAGAAGGGAAAGAGAGGGGGTTTCAGTGTTCCAGAGGGCTGTGCCCAGGTTAGCTTGACCACTGACAACCCTGACCTCCATGTGGAGGCACCTGTTTCATTACCCAGGCCCCTTAACCTGCTACTAGCTAAGCAGACAGGGGTAGTAGCCCTTGGGAAAGTGCCGCCTAGGGATTACATTTACAGTGTGCACAGGGCACTTTACTGGGTACCTGGGGGAAACTGGGGACTACTGGAGTGTATCTAACTTTGGCATATTACATCACAACTGCCGGCCACCTGTCCACTGCCCCGCTCCCTGGCGTGCAGGACTCCACAGGGCAACCAGGGACAGAGACACGGAACTGGCTGGGCATCCAATCGGATGCCTGGACCGGGCACTCAGTGGATCACCAATTCGGCATGGCACACATTAGCAGCTGGCCCCATGGATGTTTGATGGACGGCAGCTGTGAGGGTGAGAGGTGGACTGTGTTGGCCATTCCTAGGGCACTGACATAGAGGCATGGGGTTTGGGGTTGGGGGGTTTTGATGGTGCCACTGGTATGGAGGGGCACAGTCCACCACAGGAATAGTGGGACACGGGGCTCGGGCCTGACATGTGTTTGTGTGGGGGTTGAACAAGGCCGTGGTCGAGAAATTTCATGATGGAGTCAGGGGCACTTGCCAGTGCCGCAATCAGGGATGCTGTGCTAAGGGGTGCCTCCAGCCATACGGGAAGGGGGCTGCTGTGCATGTGCAGGGTATGAAGGGGGCTTACAGCAAGGTTCTCCTCAATGTACCCTGTGCCCCCCCTGCATACCCGCAGCCAGCACTACATGTCTTTGTGCATGGCACCTAGTGCTGGCAGGCCCCCAGCCCACCCCCCACACGGTGCGGTCTGCGGACCAGGAGAATCAGATGCATTGGTCCTGGGTGCCCCCCCTTAGTGCATCTCGCATGAGGGGGGCATTGGGTGCAGAGTAGTTATGCACCCCAGATACGTGCATGTAGCCACTCCCTGGGGATAGTGCATAGGACCCAGTATTGCATTAATGTACATTTCCCAGTTTTCCCTGTTTAGGCCCTCCCTCCACAAAATAAAAAAACTCCCCACATTGAGGCAGAATAGCGCAGTGGTTTAAGGCTCTGAGCTGCAAACCTAGAGACCTGGGTTTGAATCCCTGAGCCCTCACTTGCATATTGTGTGACCGTGAGCAAGTCACTTAACTTCCTTGTGCTCCCAGGTTGCACCTGTAAACAAACTTTCAGCTTAGTGTCTCTCTCCTGGTAAAAAAATAAAAATAAAATAAAACATTAAATTGGGTCAGCCATTGTTATTTGTCCTGTATCCATCTGCTCTGCCACTGTTGAGTTAAAAAAACAGCATGTGGTATAAGTCCGCTCCTTAGTTGTCTGATGTGTGGGCTGAGGCTCCTCGCCCCAAAAGACACAAGAAACCCCCCAGAAACAGTTGGTCTGATATTGTTTCACACCCTTCATCTTTTCTTTTTCTTTTTGCTACTGTGTTATGTAGTCATCACCTGTTGCAAGACTGATCAATCCACCATGGCAAACAATAACCACAGAGGCACCACATCAGGCAATATCACCTCCCTTCCTACATTTCATGTCACCATTGTTCAGCACTGAGCACATGGCCTGTGACTTGCACTGCATAAATATGTAGTCATGGGATTGCCTGACTTGGACTGATAAATGTACCATGGCAAACAATGACCATAGAAGCATTCACAAACAAAGTCTGTCAAGATCACTTCACCTCGCCCGGCCCCGGTGGTGCTGAGGGTTGAGGCACTGAATGCCACACCTCGTGCCATGTCAGTGACCCAAGTTCTGCAGTGAGCTCAGGCCCCGGGGGTCAGCAGGGGTGGGTAGAGAATTGAGCACCTGCAGGGTGGCTCTCCGACCCAGGGGGAGGGCAGAGGATAGCCCGGCGCATCAGCGGCTCCCAGTGGAGATCGGGAGTGCTACGGTGTGTGGGCAGCACACTGTGCGGCGTGGCTGGTGCAGTCAGGGTTGCCATGCGCCATTGCATCAGGCATGCCCACACAAGGGGAGGAGGGCACCACCAGAACAGGGAAAAATACTGGCTCCATGGAACAGGTGACGGCACCTGTCCCCCATTAGGGATGTCAGAACTAGTTCGAGTAAGATTCGAACCCATCTCAAACCCTGGTGTTCGAGTTCTAATGTAGAACTCGAACACTAGAGGGTTCGCAAAAGGGTTCGAATCTTTGTAAAAATCCAAGTCTCGATTGCAAATTGGTCCCCAAGTGAAAAAAAATCTTACTTTTTATTGCTGGTATGCAAAACTGTCAGCTCCTGAGAGCCCCGACTTCAGTTCCACTTCTGTTCTCTTCCCAATCCCATCCTAGTTCTAGCTGCAGTTATTGTTGTTCTGTGGGGGATATTGTGATGAGATTGCGCCTGCGTACTCCTGATCGCAGTCACCATCACCACCTGACCAACTGCTCTGTGGTCATGTGGTGCAGTCAGACCGGCACAGTAGTCGCGCATGGCTGCGTTCTTCACATTCAGTGTCTGCTGAGCCTGCTAGCATTGCGACTTGCGAGCTGAGTTGTGAACTTTTTTTAAAAAGTGAACTGACAACTTGCTTTGCATCCAGCTAGAGTAAAAAAAAAAAAATAAAGCTAAAGTGTGGGTGGGGGATGGGGTGAAAAGGTTGGGGGACAGGGACCGAGGAAAGAAAGGGCGGGTAGGAGAAAACGGTTGGGTCTACTCTCTCAGGTGGGACACAGAGAGGGATCTACAGCTGACTGCCTGCATTAATTTGGAGTGCTGCTTAGTCTTAGTTGCTAACTTGCTACTATAACTTGCCTTTGCCTCCTGAGCTGTTTAAGAAAGATTAACTAGTCTAGTACTAGTACTCATCTCTGTCTGGTGGAATTTATCTGGAGACACAAAGCACCCTGACTGGGGGAAGGGTAAACAAAATAATCAGATTTTGAGGCAAAACAAAGTAAAAAAAACAATGTGTGAATGAATGAACAGATACACTTTTGTTGAACTGAATTGTTTAAAGCCTATAACAAGTATCAGGAGGGAGGACCCTGCTGTGTTCCCTTCCCTTTGACTGCAGTGACTCTACCCTAATTATTACTGCCCAGCCAATGTGAGTTTTATGGTGGTACTATTGGGAGGAGAGCATCTCCTGTGGGCAGCCCATCACCCTGCTGCTGCTAAATACATGACAGAAACCTAAAAATATATTTCCCTGAGGAGAGACAGAAAAATCTCTTTCTTCGGTTTGTGTATGTAACTCTGTCTCTTGTGGTTAGCCCATCACCATGCTGCTGTGCGCCCCTTGACTGCACTGTACCTTACCCAGTGTGTGTGACCGTGTGAAGCCCAGTGGTCAGGTGTGTGATGGCATTATCCTTAAATACATGACAGAAGCCTAAAAATATATTCTCCTTTTGGGAGGAGAGACAGAAAAATCTCTTTCGTTGGTTTGTGTGTGTAACTCCGTCTCTTGTGGTCAGCCCATCACCTTGCTGCTGTGTGCCCCTTGACTGCACTGTACCTTACCCAGTATGAGTTACCGTGTGAAGCCCAGTGGCCAGGTGTGTGGTGGCATTATCCTTAAATACACGACAGAAGCCTAAAAATATATTTCCCCTGAGGAGAGACAGAAAAATCTCTTTCTTTGGTTTGTGTGTGCAACTCCGTTTCTTGTGGTCAGCCCATCACCCTGCTGCTGTGTGCCCCTTGACTGCACTGTACCTTACCCAGTGTGTGTTACCGTATGAAGCCCAGTGGCCAGTTGTGTGGTGGCATAATCCTTAAATACACAACAGAAGCCTAAAAATATATTTCCCCATTGGGAGGAGAGACAGAAAAATCTCTTTCCTCGGTTTGTGTGTGTAACTCCGTCTCTTGTGGTCAGCCCATCACCCTGCTGCTGTGCGCACCTTGACTGCACTGTACCTTACCCAGTGTGTGTTACCGTGTGAAGCCCAGTGGCCAGTTGTGTGGTGGCATTAACCTTAAATACACAATAGAAGCCTAAACATATATTTCCCCGTTGGGAGGAGAGACAGAAAAATCTCTTTCCTCGGTTTGTGTGTGTAACTCCGCCTCTTGTGGTCAGCCCATCACCCTGCTGCTGGGCGCCCCTTGACTGCTATGTGTATGCCTATGCCCAGCAGCCCAATCATTCTGTAAGCCTTGAACCTGGGATCCTTTAGTTGCAAATTGTCATATTCTTCAATTACTTTCAGTCCACTGCATCACAGTGGCACACAACCAAAATAAAATTTTGGAGTTGTAGCCAGCGATCACAGATCACATTGCTTTCTCACACAGAAATTGTGTGGGTGTGGGTGTGTTCACTGCAGTATACTGGTACTGTTATGGCTGACACCAACATAGTTGAAGCATCTGGTGCTGGTGTTGGAGCAGGCGTTGGTGGTAGTGGTAATCCTGGTGCTAGCAGAAATAACCAAAATGTTTCACTTTATAAAAATTCAGCAAACAGCAAAACAGCAACAGCAAAGTGTGGTAAAGGGGGACCTTTTAAGAAAACCTGTGCAGTTGCTGGGATCACATGGAGAGGCACCATAAGGTATGCCATTCATGTTGTTAAAATCCCTGTGATGAGCAGTAATAATGCAAGTGACAGTGAGTCCCTCTCTGACTCAAACAGTAGCTCTTTGTCTCAGTCCGACACTTGTATCTTGCGACGTATCATTACTTCCTCAACAAAGTGAAATGAGCAAGTCTGCTGACAAAGAATCAGGTAGTGCACTTGCAAATACATCCAGCACTGTTGGCAATGAAAAGGACATATCCATTGAATCCACCACGTCTGTGTTGGCCAGCAATGAAAATCCATCAAAGTCTTCTGCCCACTCTTCTAGCACCAAGAAGCATGTCCCAGGTTCTGTTAGGACAGGTGAAAAGACACAAACAGTCTTTAGCTATCTTCCTAGCACTTGAACAAAATCTGTCACATCTGAGGTGTGGAATTATTTCTCTGTCAGTAAAACTGATCCATGCAGAGCAATTTATTCCCTGTGTAAACAAAGTGTAAGCCGTGGTAAAGTTATGTCATGCCTTGGCACTACAGCTCTTAAACGCCATCTGAAAAAGCATTCAGTTTTGCTTGATCGTCCAAAACCCACGTCCTCCATCTTCCAGACCACACATGAGAAGGGTCAGGAATCTGAAATGGATACTGAATTGTTTGAACTTGATGCGGACAGAACCACTGCCAGCCCTAGGATCACTGTTACCACCAATGCCATCACCATTAGTACCAGTTGCACATCCAGTGATGGCACTGAATATATAAGTCCTAGTCCACCATCCCAGCGTCCATCTGCCCATCGAAGCACGGTGTATAATAAACCAGCAGGGACATGTTGTAAACAGCTAACACTGTCTCAGGCATTTGAAAGGAAGACCCTTCATCTTAATCACAGAATTGGTGAACTGTTAGCTGGAGCTCTTCTCCCATACTCTTTGGTAGATCATGAGGATTTTAGGGAGCTCATGAAACTAGCAGAGCCTCGTTACAATGTTCCTCATCAAAGGTACTTTTCCTATGTTGAAATACCAAAAATTTATCAGGCTTTAAAAGCGACAGTTATGCTTGCACTTAAAACTGAGAGGGTGGGGTTATTCATGTCACAACAGATATGTGGACCAGCACTCAAAACATAGATTACATGTCCCTTACCACTCATTGGGTCACGTTTTCTTGTGCTGCTTCAAAAACAAAGACACCCCAAAAGATGGCACTGCTGCATATAAAGAAGTTTGGGCAAAGTCATACAGCTGCAAACATCTTGCAGGAACTAAATGACCTCCTTGACGAATGGGTTTATTCTCATGGTCTAAAATGTGGCTTCATAGTAAGTGAGAATGGAGCCAACATCTTGAAATCAGTACAGAATGGGGGATTTATGCATGCTTCTTGCTTTGCACATTGCTTACATTTAATTGTCAAGGGATTTCTCAGCAATGAAACACAAGTGGATGGTATGATTGCTGTTTGCAAAAAAATTGTGACTCACTTTTCACATTCAACCACGGCTATACAGACATTGTCCGAACTGCAAAAAAAACACAAGCTGCCCCAGCAAAAGCTGATTCAAAATGTTTCCACTCGGAACTCAACGCTTTATATGCTGCAGCGCCTCTTGTAGCAAAAGCAAGCTGTACATGAGTATTGCTCCAGTTACATTATTGGAGATGGCATTATGCTGTCTGTGCTGCAGTGGAAATTAATGGAGACAGTGTGCTGCATCCTAGCTCCTTTTGAGACAGCTACAAGGGACATGTCTTCTGAAGGCACATCTGTGAGTCAGGTTATCCCACTCATAATGCTGATTTCATATCATCTTAGTGTTCTAAATCTACAAATAGAAAAAGACAGATTTGAAGCTCAGACAAAATGTCGCCTGTATCATGGGAATCTCATAAAGAGAATGAGCGAGCACTTCAAAACCAATGACAAATTAGTTGCAATGACGAAATCAAAACACTACATCCTTGCAACTCTCTTAGATCCCAGGTTCAAGGCTATACATCTTCCAAAACAGATGATATAGAGTAGTACAAATGTCTGTTGCTAGATGAACTGCAGCACTCACAGGAGTCAAACACAGACAAGCACCTCAGGTGGTCATCACCACAACATGCAGGTTCATCTTCACAAAGGGATACAGAACTGGAAAAGTCACCAAACATTAACAGTAGTTGTTCCACAACTGCCACTTCTTCAACCCTTAGTAGCAAGCTAAATCTGTGGCAAAACCTTTCTCAAATTGCTGCCATATCAGCTTATGCTGATTCCTCTTCTGAGCGGTCTCTGTCCATCATGGTAGACAGTTATCTGCAAGAACTGCCTATTCCTATTGATGCATGCCCTTTTGAATACTGGAGATCAAAAAAGTCGATTTGGACAGAGCTGTATGATGAAGCCTGTAAATATCTTGGTTGTCCTGCAACAAGTGTCTCTTCAGAATGCATGTTTAGTACAGCTGGCAATACTGTGACAGACACCAGAAATAGGTTGCTGCCAGAAATTGTACACACGTTAACTTTTATTATAGTTAATAAGTCAAGATTTTCGTATCCCTACAAGAGTATACAGACGGATCCTGAAGTGATTGATGTTGTGGATGTTGATGGTGATGACAACTCAGATGGTGGTGGCTGGTAAATACTGTGTGGGACAGAGTCTCTCTGCACCAAAAAGGAAACTTTTACAGACTGTGATGACTTTGGTTGTCTCTCTCCTTACTCGATCTACTACCTTGGATTATATACCCCAAAAAAACTTTCGCCATTTCATGGCAAACTGTTTTGTAGCTAGGGTCTAAAGTCAACAAGTTTCATATACAGGGCAATTTTAACATCTGTGAGAACAGGCCCAAATTTGGCATAAAAGGGACACTGTCATGTCAATCATTTCTGTATCATATTATTTACAGTTAAAATGCAAACATATATTTTTGGATTTACCTTCTGTGACTTTGTGGTGCATCAGTATGGGATGGGGCTGGGGGCAGTCTATTTTTTTTATTTTAAAGAGGACAAAACAATGAGTTCTAATTGGTAACTGTTTATTATTTTTTCAATTACAGAAATGTTAGCCATAAACCAAAATTATCCATATGTAACTTATCTGACTGAATAGAAAATCATGGGAAAAACTGTATTTTGTATTGTTATGTTTTTGTGGGCAGCACCCTGTTACAAGTCTCTTCCGGGAAACAGAGTCATCTGGAGTTTTACCTATGTCATAGTTGAGCACATATCATTCTGTAAGCATAGGTCTCATACCACAATAGCTCATGTTTAACATTCTGTTGTACACAGACCATGGCATAATAGCAACAACTCTCAAATTACTGGTTCCATGACAAGGACTGTACAGAATGTTGTCCATAAGAAGAAAGCAATTGAAAAGACAGTTTTTCACATAAGTGTTGTTTATTAAGGAACAGTTAAGTATGGCTCATTTGGAGGCAAGAGTTTCATTTTTCTTCAGTAAGCATGTGGTAGTTTTAGCATTTGAGAGGGGGAGGAGGGTAGAATGGGTGCTGGAGGGTGGGAAAAGGCTGGAGGTTGGTTTTAATATGGATGCAAGAGTGAGAAAGATAGCATGGATGCTAGTGCATGGGTGAGGGTTGGGGGTTGGTTTTAACATGGATGCAGGAGGAAGAAACACAACATAGTTGTTAGTACATGGGTGATGGTTGGGGGAGTGGGTTTTAACATGGGTGCGGGATGGAGAAGGGTGACATGAATGGTAGTTCATGACTAAGTGTGGGGGTAGTTTAAACATTTGGGTGAGGGAGGAGGGTGGAATATGTGCTTGAGGGGGGTGAGGGTTGTGGGTTGGTTTTAACATGGGTGTAAGGGTGGTATGGGTGCTACAACATAAATGAGGGCAGTGGAAGAAAAGTGGAATGGGTGCTGGGGTGAAAGGTGGGTGTTTTAGTCCTTTCATTTACAGATTTGTGATCGGCTGGGGATGGTGAAGAAAAAGATGATGACAGACCGTTGGTATGGGAGGGCTGTACCGATTGCCCACCGTGGAACCTACTATAGACATAATATATACTGTATATATATATTTTTTTCTTTTCATAATAATACATTGCAAACTGCTGCCACCTAGCACAAGTGTCCTGTCCCCTTTAAAAAAAGAATAAAGGAATCAGAAATAAAAGAAAATCTGCATCAGCAGTTTTCACAGAATGTGACCTATCATAAAGTGTTTTTGCTTTACAAGTAGTGATAATTTGATACATAATGGGGTTGACAGACACTGTCCCTTAAACATCACATGCCAACTGCTGCAGCTACATTAAACATTCCTTAAGTTAACATGTGGTGAGGAAACCACTTTTTTTATTTATGTGACTGAAATACAGATTTTATTGATGTATCAGCTGGAAAAATGCATTATTTTAGAAAGTTGTATGTATTACTTCAATTTGCCAACAAAAATTTGATATATGTATGCATTATCTTAGAAAACGGCATGCATTTTTTGCCAGTAACAATGACTGGCATATTTTTTTATTCAAATGTCTTGACTGACTACGTCATGACATAATATGTTTTGCAACAATTCCATGTGCTGCGGCTGCAGTACCTTGGCTTGACTTTGTTATAAAAGCTTTCTTTTAAACATAGCAACTTTTGATTTACTCATTTAAAACACAAAGCAGCAAATAGCTGAGATTAGGTAATATCAGTTATTTTTTCTAATAATTCATGACGGTGAGTATATATAACTGAGTACATAAATGGCTAATGTGCCTCTTTCTTTCACTAAGGAACTATGATGCAGCTGCAGCAGGAAAACATTTAACATATGAGTGGCTGGGTGGGCCTGTTACGTATTAAGTTGCTGGCTTTAGCAAACAGAAGAAACCATAGATAAACCTAGTTGTATTCCTATCAATGTCACACATGATCATTTCTCTCCCTCTTATATTAAACAGTTTTTCCCTTTACATGTATTTCATTACTATCTTCATTACTAGCAGCACAATTAAAAAATAGGATTCGAGTTCTAAAAAGTTTTAAAAAAGTTCAGAACCCTAGAACTTTTTCAAAAGTCCTAGACTAGAACTAGAACCCAGAACTTCAGAGGGTTCTGACAACCCTATCCCCCATGCCCTCTGCTGGGTTCACCTCAACTGGCTTTCCAGTTCCTCCATTGGGGCCCTCACCTGCAGCCAGAGACTGACTTAGAAGAGCACCCAAAAAGGAGGGGTGACCCACCCCAGATATGTTAAACCGGGGGTGCTGGCTGTGGGAAGGGGGGGGAGAGGAGGCACAGTTCAAGGGGGGCCTCAGGCAGGCAGGATATGGGCAGGATGCCCAACAGAGTTTCCATGGGCCATGACCGGAGGGAAATAAAGTTGAAAAAAAAAAAATCACTTCACCTCCCAAAATGTCAGAACAACAGTGTCACTGACACTGGGGCAGAGTGTGGTGCATCTGATGTGGTGCTCTTGATAGAAACAAACCTGATACACTATTTATATGCACTCACAGTGTGGTTAGCAGTAACAGTACCATGGAAAAATGCTAGAAATGCTCGTTACAAATTTGTGGACACTGGAAATTTAAAGGAAATAAAACATGTGACACAACAACAGGCACTACACCATGAAACAGAAAAAATTGCCAGTGTGGCCTCACATGATGTCATCATATCAGGATACTACATGACTTGAGTAATGTGATGTGTGTAATCGTACAAGAGTGATGGAAGACATGCTAATTGTACTGCTCAGTTATCAGTTTGATTGAGCTGCAGCCCCATACCACAGAGGTGATTTACTGCTACGGTACTCTGACTGTGATGATCTCTTCATCAACACATCACATCTCCTTCCACTGTCATACAGGTTAGTAGAACTATTTTTTTTTTGATCTACTGATGATTCCTGACTTTTCTTATTAGTATTATGACACCATACAATGCCTACTACGTTATCGGTATCCTATGCATTCCCCAAGTCACCACAATATCTCTGTTGCTAGTGCTGGAGTGCTTGGTAAGCTGCTTTACTGCCTCCTCTATTCCCTCTCTGACCTGCTTTCCTCTTCCCTCTGCCTCTCCTCCTCCTCCTCCTCCCCCCCTCCTCTCATGTCCCTGGCTGCCTTGAGAGGACACCAACAAATGTATCTTCCTATTTCCTCCTGTTCCTGTCTCCCACCCAGACAGGAGCCACAGCTCAGTGTGTAGATTTACATGCATGCTTCATGCAACACTCAGTTGAATGTGATGATGACCTGTCATTATTCTGCCCAGTGTGCCTCTCACCTATTGGTGCTGCTATGCATGATTAGGCAGTACTGGCCAGTCAGCTGTAGACCTATGTTCAGGAAATCACTGTGTACATTTGCTGGACATCTGTCCTCTGCATGTGCATATGGCATTATGATTATCCCTTGTATGGTTTATCAAGTGGCCCTTTGGAGAGGGGTGTGGCTCAAGGTACTGTTTGCAGCCACCTAATCTGTTTTGCTGCACTTGCTTCTATACCCGAGTACAGACGTGCCAGGGTCATAACTTATAAGTGTCTACTGTTTCTAAAATAATTGTTTGTAAATTGTTATGCTCCTCTTTCCAGGTCTGTACCTTGGATTCCATTTGCTGCTGCTGCTGCCATGATGATTTTACTCTCTTCTGTGCAAGGACTATGACATGGACATCTCAAGAAGGTAAGTAAAAAATATCATAGCAATTGTATTTTTTCAACAGGTGACTAAGGTGCTCATAAGAGCAGGCAGATGGCAGGGGTACTGGCTGTGCTACCATACTCTGGAAGTGAGGGGGTGTTAACTTCAGGTGCTCCTTTTTGAGGGCTATCACAGTAACAGTTTAAGACAGGGATGTGAGTTGTCGGGCAGTATTTCTTCACTGAGGGTGTTGTTTGATGAGAGTAACAGCCCTGCAGCATGGGTTGTGTTGCCACCTGTCTGGTTTTAGACAAGATAACTTCGGTTCTTAGGGTCCTTATCTGGATAACTGTTCATCAGGTTTAGCAGAGGAGTGGACAAAATTGACTTTAAAATCCTTAAACGCACTATCTTACCTCTAGCGGCCCCATCACCAACATGCTTTACCTCTCACTTTGCTCTGGCCATTTCCCAAGCATCTGGAAAACTGCCTCCATAAAACTGCTCTTCAAATCAGGGTCCAGGAATGATGTCAGTAATTACTGACCTATCTCCCTCCTCATTCACCTTTCCAAAATCATTAAAAAAGTAGCTCATACCTAGTTCACCACGTTCCTTGACTGCCATAGCCTTCTCTCAGAAGCCCAGCATGGGTTTAGATTTGGCCACAGCACAGAAATAGCCATGGTGAAATTCACCAGTGATATTCGCAAGGCCGACAAAGGACAATTCACAGGCTCTGTGTTCGGGGGGGGGGCTTGACCAAGGCTTTCGACCTGGTCGACCATAACCTACTTCTTGATACCCTCCAGGACCTGCAAATCTCTGTAAACATTGTTAAATAGGTCAGAAGCTACAGTACCTCTCCCACAGATCCCAGAAAACAACCATCAATGGTCACTTTTCCACCGACTGTCCAATTAAATATGGGGTTCCTCAGGGGTCCATCCTGGGCCTGCTCCTCTTCTCCCTTGTCATAAACAACTTCCAGATGTCTGCCACTCCACTAAAATTGTGCTATATGCTGACAATGCAGCCCTTTACTGCAGTGACAACAACTTCGACACAATGTTTGTAAAGCTGAAAGCAGATTTCAGCAAGCTACACTCTTGGTTTTCTGCAAAGGGTATGGTACTCAATTCCAAGAAGACCAAGTTTATGATCTTCTCTGGTCCAGAAAAAAAACATAACTTCAGGCTTAATCCTCACAGACAATCTTGGAAACTCTATAGAAAAAGTGAACAAACTGAAATACTTGGGACTGTTCCTAGACCCACCCCTGACTTTTAATATCTATATCACTAACCTCATTAAGAAGATCCATAGAAGGCTGGGTCTCTTATACTGAATCAGAAAGTTTCTAATACGTCTGGCTAGCTCCTTGCTCCTACCCCTCCTCAAGCATGGCTCCATTGTCTACACCCTTTATCACATCCCACCTCTTTTCTAAACTCAGGACCACTTATAATAGTATTGTATGCTTTGTCACTGGCCTCCCGTGGAATACCCACCACTGTGCTTTTTATAATCCTCTAAACTGGTTCACCTTTGAGGGTAAGTTCCATTTTAAAATGCTTCCTTTCTTACACAAGGTGAACCTTAACCTACTACTGTCAAGCATTATGTCCCTGTTTCCTAAATCAGTCCCCAAGTGCAGTACAAGAGGGCTGCCAGTCACATCTTCAATATCCCATTCTGTCATACCTCTCATGCACAGAATTCAATCATTTACGAGGGCCACAAGCCTTACAACAATTTGCCCCCTGAAATTCTTGCCTGTAGATCAGTCAGTTCCTTCCTCAGCACCCTCAAGGACCACCTCCTAAAATCTACCACCTGTGTATGCCCAGGACATCCTCCCCCCTGAATATACTAAAATATTTTGTTATTGTCCCACTCATGAAATATTTTGTGTTATTTTCCCTCCTTTCTTACTCCCCCCCTTCCACTCTTCCCACTCCCCTCTCCATTTCTGCCCCATGTTTTCCCCAGCCCCAGCACCTGCCACAAATATACCCTTCCTGTGTGTTTTCCTCAAGCTTTTTCCCTTTGACTATCTGCCACTGTCTGAAATGTTTCCTGTTTAAAAAACCTGCTGTAATTGTGTGTATTAAACAAGTGTATATACTGTATTATTCCTCACCTCACTGTTTGATGTTTTAGCTTATTTGTTCTGCACTTTCTTGTCCAATTTTTTTGTAAAAATATCTGCACAGCTGGACGTTTGTGAAAATGGGCATTTTTGTTCACATACTCTCCAGTATAAAATAAATTGATTGATTGACTGTCACGTAAATGTATTGATTGATTGACTGTCACGTAAATGTATTGATTGATTGACTGTCACTTAAATGTAGTCTGGTTTTTAGCTCATGTTCAGGGAGGGATCACGACGCTCACAGATGACTGTAATAAATCATGTATTGTTTTGGCTGTATGTCCAGATTACCATGACACTCTTCTGATTCCCTGGTTCCCTTTGTGTTTGTGGAACTCCCTGCACAATTTTCTTCTCAGGTCTGTCTGTAAGGCTCTATGGATGCTGCTGCTGTTGCTGCTGAGATCCTGATGTAGTTCGTCAGCCTTGTGGCTTCATGGTGTGTCCATCACAAGTGCCAAGGTAAGTATTATTGCTTGTTACACTTTGCTATTTCTTTTCTTGACAGGTCATTTGATGGCCATGAGATAGGTGTATATTCAAACTGAGATCAAGGAAGGTGGAGGGCTGCCACAAGCACAGACCAGTTGTGGTGGCAGATTAGGCAGTGAGAGGATGTTCAGACTTGGTGGGCCAAGGATTAACAAGAAACAGGATACTTACAAGGAAGTAAAATGAAATATATCCAATTCCAACTTGGAAATTAAATTGCTTTTATTGCCAGGACAAACATGCTGACACACCAGACTACTCCCCAGTGTTTCAGTCAGGGACCTTCACCGGGGGCCTTGTGGTCCCCGTTTGCTAACCAATGCCATGTTTCCATCTTAGACAGGATACCTCTGGTTCTTAGGGGCCATATCTGGATATCCATTCATCATGTTTAGTTTCACTTAAATGTAGTCTGGTTTTTAACTTACAGTATGTCCAGGGAGGGATCACAACATTCACAAATGACTGTATCAAATCATGTAATGCTTTGGTTGCATGTCCAGGTTACCATGAAGTTCTTCTGATTCCATGTTTACATGTGTGTTCATGGAACACTCTGTAATATTTTCTTTTCTGGTCTGTCTGTAAGGGTCTATAGATGCTGCTGCTGCTATTCTGATGTGATCTGCCAGCCTTGCGGTTTCATAGTGTATCCGTTACAAGTGCCAAGGTAAGTAATATGTTCAATCATAGTTTATTATTGACCTTCGTCAAGCACTGGTTTCATTAGCTCAGTTATGTGCCTTGCACTACAGTAGTATGTATTGCCATGGCATTTGTGACAACAGAGGTAGGGGCGTGTGTGTGTGTGTGTATGCATGTGTGAGTTCATGTGCGCACGCACATTGTGCTGTGATGTTACTAAGACAATTTTTGTTATTTCCTATTTGTGCAGGGCAGGTCTGCTGTTTTCAAAGCGGATGCTTATTTTGCTGCAGGCCATCCAGTATCCTGTTCCTCTCAGTCCACATCCATGGGGTGTCACTGCTGCACAACCAAAGAACCAAACCATGGGAGTTCGACATACTCTTGCTGCTGCCGCTGATGTTCCATGCCTCTGTGCCTGCTTCTCTGACCATGTGGTGTTGCTGCAACCAAGAAACAAAGCAGACAATGACTCTGCATAGGACTTTGTCCACAGTAAATTGTTCTGAGTTCTTGAAGAACAGTTCTCCTCCTCCTCTATTTGCTGTGTTACTTGCAATGACAGATATGTGGGGCCCCGTTTTTGCACAGCTGAACAGCAATCCCCCCTAAAATGCATTGATTATCTGTATATGTGTACATGATGGCTCAAACAACATCATAGAAGTTTGTAATAATGTGGGCCTGTCTATCATGATTATTGCATCTCAAGTAGCAGAATGGGACGTTCTCATTTGCATATGATCTGAAACCAACGGATCACAGTAAAGCTACACAATCCCAAAACGCCAATAAGTAAAAAACAATTTTGTGTCAGTAATTGCCCATTAGAAATAATCCCTCTAGGACACCAATAAAAAATGCTGCATGTGTCGCTGCTGGTCCCTGCCAGTCTTATCTACTTATATATCATGAAAGTTTCTGTGCAACTCTCCATGTAATGCACTTTCAATTTCCTTCCAAAACCCCTCCCATAGGTCCCCAGCAGTCTAGTCATGTCCACCTGTACTGCATTACCAAGGTGCCATCCACCCCCCCCCAAAAAAGGATCCCTCTGACTCAGTCACTTCAGTCGTACTCATCATCACCCCTGCTGTTAAAATCAGAATCTCTTCAGGCAAGTCATGTTCTGTACCAGATCCACCAATATTGTAAAGTTTGAAAGAGTGATTGTAAAGGAAACCGAAGCTGAATCAAGCAACAGTCAGACAATACGTTCATTGAACTTTTGTCAACCTTCACAACTGGTAAAGAGGCATATGAGAAGAATGTCCTGTGTAAACTGGGAAATGTTTATGGTAAGAAAACAACAAGAACAAGTTATAACAACAGACAGAACTGTAAACAAGCAGAAAATAAAACTATTTAGATAACAAACAACAAAAAAGAAGGCTGGCCTGGTGGCCCTGAGGGCTGAGGTGCTGGATGCCACACCTCGTGCAATGCCAGCGACCCAGGTTCGTGAACAGACCCAGGTGCCAGGGGTCAGCAGGGGAGGGTGAGGATCAAGCATCCAATGGACTGCTTTCCTCCCCTGGGGTGGGGTGGGGTCCAGGGCACAGTCGGTGCAATGGCAACCTGGAGTGGAGACCAGAGGACACTCCAGAGCCAAGCAGCACAACAGAGGGATGGAGTGTCGGCCGACATCAGTGACCAGGCTTGTGCAGACATCATTGCACGTTGCACTCCAGGCAGTAACTACAAGTAGAAAATCCCCTTCCTTGGGGATAGGCGACAGCACCATCATCCTCTCAGCCACACTCCAAGACTGGACATTCTCCTCTCCTGGGCCGAGCCCAGACCAGCAAACTAGATTAAAAGATAGAGCACCCTGGATGGATAGGGCAGCCTCGCCTTGGGGGGGGGCAGTTCAGAGCCAGGGGTTCTGCCGGGCTGGTGCCAGGAGAAGGAGATGCCTCAGGTCAGAGGTAGAGCTAGAGGTAATGGTGGATGCCCAAGAGAGTTCCTCGAGAAGACAGTGCAAAACTAAAATATACAAAGAAAACAAAAAAAAGAACTATATACAATTATTCTGTACACAGAAGTGCCTCAGACCAGCGCTCAATGGTGGCCAGCAGCTGGCCTCCGTTGTGGCCTCTCCCTGCCTAATATTTTTTTAAGCAGCTGCAAAATGCGGTGCTGGTTGGTGACAATTCTGGCCTGGCCAGACTCCAGTGCCAACACCTTTTTTTTCAGTTTGTTCATATCTATGCGGATGGCATGCATGGTCTGCTGGGTGGCTGGTGGTGGGATTTCCTCCTGGGGACCAGATGCTGCAGGTGGCACTGACACCATGTTCTTCTCAGTGGGCCTGGCGCTTGGGAATTGAAGGTCTTGGGCCTGCTGGCATTGCTCCTTCACCACCAACTTCTCCAGTTCCCACTGAATTTTTGCAAAACAGATCTTTGCCCATTTGCTGGCCTTGTCCTGTGATGGCAGTGTGTCAGTGGTGTCTGCAGTACAGAAAGAAATATGCAGTTTGAACAGAATGAACTGTGAAAACGTCAAATTAATGAAACCCTCAGTAACTGTAGTACAATTACTCTGTCCAGTGTAGTATTACTGTACCCTGCCCTTCTGCTGATGGTTTACAACCTCAGCCCTCGCCTAGAAACATAGAAACATAGATTTTGACGGCAGATAAGGACCGCTTGGCCCACCCAGTCTGCCCATTTCCCTACCTATTGGATAAGCTGCAGATCCTAGTTAACCAGCAGCCTACTTCTTCCTACCCCCACCCCCTAGAATTGCCTAATGACTGTCCCATGCATACTTGAATTCCACCACTGTTTTTGACTCCACAACCTCCTCCAGAAGGCCATTCCACGCATCCACAACCCTCTCTGTGAAAAAATACTTCCTTAAATTACCTCTGAGCCGCCCCCCTTCTATCTTCAAATTGTGCCCCCTTGTTCTTAAACACCTCTTTTTTTGAAAGGTGCTACCCTCTTGGACTTTGTTGATTCCCTTGAGATACTTGAAAGTTTTTATCATGTCCCCCCCTCTCTCCTTTCCTCGAGGCTATACATATTCAGCTCCTTAAGTCTCTCTTCATATGTCTTCCGGTGCAGACCCTGCACCATTTTAGTTGCCTTCCTCTGGACAGCCTCCATCCTGTCTATGTCCTTGCAGAGATTGGGTCACCAGAACTGCACGCAGTACTCCAGATGGGGTCTCACCAGCTGTCTGTACAGAGGGATAATAACTTCCTGTTTTCTGCTGGTGATGCCTCTCCCTATGCATCCCAGTATCCCCCCAGCCCTCCTTGCTGCCCTCTCACATTGCTTGCCCACCTTTAGGTCATCTGATATGACTACCCCCAGGTCCCTTCCATTTTTGTTGTTGTTAGTATCTCACCTCCATTGTGTACTCTTCCCTGGGTTTTGTTCCCCAGGTACATTACCTTGCACTTCTTAGCATTGAATCTAAGCTGCCATACATTTGACCATTCTCTAACCTTGCCAAGTCCCTTCTCATCCTTTCCACCCCACCTTGTGCATCAACTCTGTTGCAGATCTTTGTGTCATCTGCAAAGAGACATACTTTTCTTCCAGTCCCTCTGCAATATCACTTATAAAGACATTGAAGAGGACCGTTCAATACTGAACCTAAATTTACCCCCACTAGTAACCCCCTTTCTTCAGGTAGGGCTCCATTTACTATTACTCTCTGTGTCCAATTCTCCAGCCAATTCTTTACCCAGGCTGTCATCTTGGGACCCCACTCCCAGGCTGGCTAACTTGTATATTAATCTTTTGTGTGGGACTGTGTCAAATGCCTTGCTAAAGTCTAGGTAGGCCATGTCCACAGACCCTCCCTGTTCTACTACTTTGGTCACCCAGTCAAAGAAATCTATCAGATTTGTCTGGCATGACCTTCCCGCTGTGAATCCATGCTGCCTTGGGTCCTGAGCCCCTCTGACCTCTAGATACTCAACAATTCTTTCCTTCAGAGTGGTTCCATCATTTTCCCTACCACTGAGGTTAAACTAACAGGTCTAGTTTTCTGCTTCTGCCTTGCTCCCACTTTTGTGAGAGGAATCACATCTGCCCTTCTCCAGTCCTCGGTACCACCCATCCTCCATGATTTGTTAAAGAGGGTAGTCAGTGGTGTCACTAGTTTCTACTTAGTTCTTTAGAATTCTGGGATGAATTCCATCAGGCCCATTGCTTTGTCCACTTTCAGTTTTAAGAGTTCTTTCAGAACCCTTTCTTCTGTAAATGGCTGGTATCAACTTCTGTATCCAGAGTGTTTCTACTGTTTGTTTTAGGTATCTCCCCACTTCCTTTGTAAATACTGAGCAAAATATTTGTTTAGTATCTCTGCCTTTTCACAGTCACCCTCTGCCCACCCTCCCTCCTCTTTATTAAGCCTCACTAGCCCTTCCTTGGTCTTCCTTGGCTCCCTGATGTACCTATAAAGGTTTATCCCCTTCTAACTGAGTTGGCTATCTTTTCCTCGGTTTGGGCCTTTGCTGTTCTGACTGCCTTCCCAGCTTCCTTTGCTTTAACTGATACAGTTCCCGTCCTGCTCCTTCAGGATTCCTTGTACTTCCTGAATGCTTTCTTTTCTCTTGAACCTTCACTGCCACTTCCTTAGAGAACCATAGTGGTTTCTTACAACGTTTCGTTTTGTTAATTTGCTTCACGCAAAGGCTTGTTACCCCTGCGATGGCAGTTTTTATTATTCCCCATTGTTCTTCCACCCCTCCTTCCTGCCCATTTGCTAGTGCATTCCTTAGGCACTCTTCCATTTTGGCAAAGTCAGTCCTCCTAAAATCCAGTACTTTTGCCTTTGTATGGCTTGACTCTATTGCTGTGTTTATTGTGAACCATACTGTTCGATGGTCGCTAGTTCCCAGATGGCTACCCACTTTACATCTGTGATCCTCTCTTCATCTCCATTTGAGAGAACCAGGTCTAAGATTGCTCCTCTCGAGTGGGCTCCAATACTAGTTGTCTAAGAGCATGCCCTTGTAGGGCATCTAGAATAACCCCACTCTTTGAAGTGGCTGCTGCAACTGCATTCCAGTTAACATCTGGCATATTCAGATCACCCATCAGCAATATCTCCCCTTTTTCTGCCATTCTAAGTATTCTTTCTATCATTTCCTTGTCCATTTCCTCCCCCTGAGAAGGGGGTCTGTATACAACCCCTGTGCGGATTGTGGTGCCATTGCCGGTCTCCAAATTTACCCACAGTGCTTCTTCTCCTCCCTGTTTTCCCTTTTGTTCTGTTGCCTTGATTCCTTCCCTTATGTAAAGAGCTACTCCTCCTCCTCTTTTACCCTCCCTGTCCCTCCTGTAGATAGTGTATCCTGGTATGTTTATGTCCCAGTCATGGTTTTGTGTGTACCATGTTTCTGTGACTGCCACGATATCCAGATGTTCCTCCTCCATCAAGGCCACTAATTCAGGAAGCTTGTTACTCAGACTATGGGCATTGGTATCATTGCTCTCCATTTTTGATGGCTTTACCTTCTTTGCAGCATCCCCACTGACCTGTCTACCTCAGTCTTTTCTCATTTAGTATCCTGTTTTGTAGGGAGGCTGGGATTTTCCTGCTGCTTATCTGTGCCTCCCCTTGACTAGTTTAAAAGCTTGCCAATGAAGCATTTAAACCGATTGCTCAAAAGACTTGTTCTCTTCCTGGACAGATGCAGACCATCCTGCCAGTATAGGCTGGTGTCCTCCAAGTGGAACCCCAGTCCCCAATGAAGAGCAAAACCCTGTGCTCCACACCATTTTTCAACCATTCATTAAACTGCATGGTGCAAAGTACCTCGCCTCACTCATGCCATTGACAGGCAGCACCTCAGAGAAGGATATTGTGTGTGCTACTAGTCTTAGGCCCCTCCCCAATTCTACAAAGTCCTTCTGCACTGCTCTAATCTCATGATTAGCCAAGTCATTTGTCCCTAGGTGGACAATGACGTCTAGCTCAGATTCCCATGCAGCTGTTCTCGTGATCCTGAGGATGTGCTTCCTGTCTCTCCAAGCCATGGCAACAGGCTGGCACCTTACTTCAGTTTTCCCTGCTCCCCCCAGTTCTATCCCCCTAATAACTGAGTCCCCCACCAGGAGCTGCTTCCTTTCCTTGTGGTGTCCTCTGCCTCCTTCCTGTGGGCTTCCCTTGTGACAGTTGTCCTCAGCCTCCTTAGTCTCCTCTGTGGGTGCATCCATAGGGGAGCTATGCTCCCCCAGAATGGTGTATGGATTGTGGTGTGGAACAACTGACTGGGTGTGCCTCTGTTCCACCGTCCTCACCTTCCCTGAGCCCACTGTGGTCCAACTGCTGTGCTTTCTTCGCAACCTCTGAGGTAGTGGTGGTGGCTCTGGTGCTCCCTGGATGGGGGAGGTTCCCTTCCTACCATCCAGTGTGGCCTGGGGGAAGGTCCCCTTACTACTGTCCAGTGTGGCCTGAAGACAGGCAACTTCCTCCCTCAGGGCAGAGAGTTGTCTGCCAATAGGGCAGCATCTCAGCCTCCAGAAAGACTCCCGGAAGACTACTCCCCACATTTTTTTTTTGTGTGTGTGTGTGTGATTGGTTTGTAATATAGAAATATATATATATTTATATTATACAATGTGTATGCTTATATTGTCAGTGCAGTGTGCTAGAGAGGATATGACAGTGATATGCACCTTGCACTCTTGAGGAAATGATGTCAGAACCCCAGGTATAAAGGAACTATTTCCAGGGGTGGGTGGGGCGAAAAAGTGGGAAGGGTTGGGCTAAAACTGTGCCCTCACAAAACAATCAGCTAAAAGCTCTCACCCACTGCTGCAATGAGTGTCTTCCTGTCAGCAAGATGCCCTACACAACAATTTGACAGAGTCTCTTGGGTCCCTGCTGTATGTGTACCACTGCCTACCACGTCCCACAGAGGATGGAAAATATGAAGCCCATGAGTATCCGAAAGCTGAGGTTTAACCAATGTTTCAGCACCTAGAGGCTCTGCTGTGTTGTCACTACATCAGCACCTCAGCCACTGTCTCTCTGAGGTGTGCCATTCATTGAAAGGATCACTTACATTCATGTGCCTTGTTTTTTTGTCTCCACCTCTACCTGTGTAGTTCCTAACATTTACCACTATGTTTATCCCTTTGTGGAATGGGAATTGTCTGTCAACTGCATGTTGCTCACACAGAGAATGAACCCTCCGTTCCAGCCTGGAGTGACTACATGTTCAGTGGAACAATACAAGCCTCGTACAATGTGTGTAGTTGAGTGGACCCACTGACTCATTTAGGATACTAAGCAGTGTATGCTGCAACATGTACAGTGTATATATATCTCTCTTCTTGTGAGGACCCCATAAATGGACATTGGACACAGTGTTGCACTCAGGAGGACATGTGGTGATGTCTGTTAGATGCCGTGGCAAGTGTTTGACATAGGAAAAGAAACAGCAGTAGGCATTAGGCATGGGGCAGCTGCTGCGTTCAAGGGGAAACAATGCACTATTGATATAGTACGACAAACAATGATGATGATGAATTTATCAACAAGTGGTCAGGTCAAACATTTTTTGTCACAATATATAACTGACATTGAATGACAAGAAAATGTTAGGGGGTTTGTACGTGGTTACAGCAATTCAGCTGTGAATGTGCATTGTACACCAGCAGACCTGGGTTTGATTCTCATAGCCTCCACTTGCAAGATATGTGCCCTTGAGCAAGATACTCAACCTCCCTGTGCTCCCAGGTCATACTTGTACATTAGTCTAGTGCACAATGGCCTTCTTGCTTACCTGATTGCCTAACATAGAAATACATAATTAAATAATGGAACAAACCTGATTTCCTATCACTTTTAAAGTATTGTTTGATCACACTCAGAGATGGCAAAGCTAGCCCCCTCTCCCTGACAGCATCTTCCGCTGACTAGTTCCTTGATATCCATCTGATGGCCTGGGATTAGTAACCTGGGAGTGGGTCCCAGGATGGTAAATTGGGTCAGTCATTGGCTGAGTGATAGGAGACAGAGGGTGGTTGTGAACGGAGTTCAATCCGAAGAGGTGGTGACCAGCGGGGTCCCTCAGGGATCAGTACTTGGACCAGTCCTCTTTAATGCCTTCATAAGCAATCTTGCAGAAAGGCTGGAAGGGGAGGTGTGTCTCTTTGCAGATGACATAAAGACCTGCAACAGCACTGACACTTCAGGAGGGGTAGAGAAAATGAGAAGAGACCTAAGCAAGCTTGAGGAGTGGTCTAGGGTGTGGCAGTTAAGATTCAGTGCAATGAACTGCAAGATCATGCACTTGGGGCACAGAAATGCAGGGGAGGAGTACACGATGGGACGTACTGATGGCCACCAAATAGGAAAGGGACCTGGGAATAATCATATCTGATGATCTAAAGGTTACAAAACCATGTGAGATGGCCGTGAGGAGAGCCAGTGGAATGCTGAGGTGCATAAGAAGAGATCTCCAGCAGAAAAGGAGGAGGTGGTGATGCCACATGTTCTAGAGGACACACCTCTAGAAGGTCATAGACAGAGTAAAAGTGGTTCAGAGAAGGGCAACAAAAATGGTGCAGGGGCTGCACCAAAAGTCATATGAGGGGAGACTGTAGGATCTCAATATGTATTCCCTGGAGGAGAGGAGGGGGGGGATATGACGGAGACTTTCAAATACATCAGGGGTGTAAATAAGGTACAAGAGGGAAGCATCTTTAAAAGAAAAGATGTTTAAGAACACGGGTCCATGATATGAAAATAGAGGGGGGTAAATTTAGGGATAATGTGAGAAAGTATTTTTCCACTGAAAGGATAGTGGATCCATGGTGACGATAGCCATCTTCTTGTTATTATTTGTATTATATTTTAATATAAATATACGTTAGACATCTGCTTAGAAACAGGCCAAGCAGCAGAGCCTCATGGGATATTGTATTTTTAAAAGAAAAAAAGTGCTGGGCTTGCTTGCTGTCAAAGATAGCTTGTACAAGCTGACTTCCTGGGACTATAATAAAACCAGGTTATAAAACAACCACTGATTTGGAACATAGGAAACTGGCCATAACAGACTGCATTTTATGAGCTATCAGGAGGTAGGTCAGCTTCTGACAGATACCTGTGAAAATTCTCACGCAGATAGGAGAAATAGCTTTCAGGATGTCATTCTGAAGATCAAAGGGGTAATTCTAACCTATCATAAAGCAGGCTCACTAATTAAAAAGTATATATATTTTTTTAAATGGGATGCTTAGCAATATGCAGATGCCTGTGACTAATTCAGTATTCAGGAATAAAAGTGACCTTACAGCCAGCATCACCACAGAGCTCTGACCTCACCAGCTGGTGGGACCTTTTACCCTTCATGCTATTATCAAGGCTGAGGGAATATTGTGCTTTTTACTTCTAGAATCCTCAGAGAACACACTCGGGTTCCAACTTTGCAAGACTTCATATACTTGTGTTTGGACTTTCAATAGACACTTTTACTTTTGGACTCTTAAGAAACACTTCTACCAAAGATAGGTAATTTCAGCACCACTATTTACTAACTGAAACTGGGGTAGGATCAGTTACTCAGTAAAAAGGCTGTTTGTTTATACTTGTCCTTTTCTTTTTATTACTGTATCATTAATGTTATATGTTCTGGGTTTTGTGCTTTACTTACTATTTTAAATTCTAGTAAACTTGGGTTTCCTTAAAATCCTACCTGAATCATTTTCTCATTTTGAGTGTGAATGCTGGGATAGTGTTGATAATTCTAACAGAACTGTTAAGCGTTTACAGTGTGTTCCCATAAGCAGTAAGGTAAGAAAAATACCAAGGTCTCAATTGAGTCAGAAGGGGGATTGTGAACCAGGTGGTGTACCCGCTGGGTTAAGTATTACACTGCATTCTCAAAGAGGGTGTGATATTTGGACCTGTTACCTGGGTGTGCTAGCGAAAAAGGGTTCATATTTGACCCCATGACTCGAGACTGGTAATGATCAGGCCCAAAACAGATAGGAGGGTTACCCTGTTTGTCTCCTGTTCACATATTGCACTTCGAGGTTGGGCACAGTGGGAGCAGAGAGCCTAACCCCCGGAGTGCATTTGTGACACATGGAACAGCCTTCCAGCAGAGGTTGCAGGGGCAAAATCTGTAGGGGAATTCAAAAATGTATGGGACAGATATAAAGGAACTCAAGGGATATGAAACAGAGGGTAAACCACAGGCCATTTAGGATCTGAGGTATATGAAACAGGTAGGAAAAATTGACAGACTAGGTGGGTCAAGTGGTCCTTATCTCTTGTTAAATTCTATGTTTCTATTTCATTGTCACAGTTTGACCACTGTGCCGTAATTCTGCAGGCCATGATCAACCCACACACACACACACACACACACACACACACACACACACACCCTCAACCCACAAGCCACAAGCCATTCACTGTTCCAAATTCTGCAGATGACACTACACATTCCGCTATGGTAGTAATGACAAATAACACTGCCAGTGCCTACTGCAGTGCTGCAGTTTAGTGACGTGGACACGCTCCCCACAAGCAATGAATTACCAACATTCCCAAAAACTGTTGGGGCAGGCAAAGCTACACTACTGTACTTCTTAAAGTGGTATAGCCTTGGCCATGGAATTAGTGTCCCCCTCTTCCAGAAGCCATGGAGCCACAGGTGGATAACCTGCACAGGACTGCAAAGATACCAGTTTTAACAGTTATCATCTGGTATTTTATGGTGACGTATAAGGATCGTATAGATGACCTGACCACTCTATGCTGTCCCCTGCCTGGTCACGATGATGTTGAGCTCCACACACCCATACTATCAGCATGATACACACCCATGCCACAACCACCTTTTGAATGGATTGCAATGGAGGTGTTTTACAATGTCTTGTGTCATGATTTACATAGGGCCCCTTGAGGAATATCAGTGGGCATTCAGCACCATGACAGGGGAAGGGGTCAGGTGGCCAGCTGTTCCTTAGCAGCATTTCAGCTTCACCACACAGTAGATCAAAACTTTTAAAAGTGGTGCCTTTTGACTATAGTGCAGGCAAGCTTCCAGGGCTTTGCTGTGGAGCATCACCAAAAATGGTAGTCTTGCAATTTAGTTTTTCATCACTACCTTCAATTTGTTTACAGTAATAATAAATAGCTAACTAGACATGGGCTCCCCACTGCTTGTGCTCAGCCCTGGTCCTTCATTGGTGGTGGAATCACCGATGGCTGGAGCACTTGAGGTTTCCATGGCACCTGTTGCAAATGGGCAGGAATAGTTAAAACCAGTGTTAGAAGTTGTAACACATAAAATGAAAGCAGCAGTAATCAAACAAATTCCATCCTGTGGGGAAGATCAGGTGCCATTGGGAAATACTTTACCATGTATCACCATGGATAATCCCATGTAGGGTGGTCAGAAGGACACACACTAAGGGGTCCAGCAAAGACAAAAGCACATCTACTATTCAGATAAGCTTCTGGTTCCTTACACCCCAGAGCAACAACTACGCTCAGCCAACAAGGGGTTGCTAGAGATTCTGAGGGTGTCTTTAAAATCTTCTGGGGCCCGGGCTTTTATGTTCGTGGCACCAACCCTTTCAAATTCTCTACCCCTTTGGATTAGGGGGTGCATGACTGTGGGGGGCTTTAAACAAGCATTAAAAAATTATTTATGGAATGAGGCATATGGTGATGGTATTGAAGATGGTAGATCATAATGATTTTATGTTTTATAATGATGTATTACTGTTTTAAACATTTTAATTGTGTACTGCGCCTTGATATTGGAAAGGCGCATTAAAAATAAATACTATTATTATTATTATAAGAAGTGTTGCTGGAAACAACCATGGAGTGGCATGACTGTTCAAGGAGAAGATTGGGAATCAGGATACACACAGTACAATACACATAATGCAGTGAATAACAGAATTTTTCCCTCCCTGCTACAGGGGCTGCCATGAGAGGGGATATATGAAGCAGTGAGCACTCCTGCGCACTGCCCAAACCCACTAGACAATCTGGATGAGGATGCAGAAGATAGGCATGTCATGCACTATGAGCCAGAGTAACTAGTCACAATGGAGACAGTTGTCACACACACATGATTGCAGACACAAATGTTAACAATGTTGAGGTTGGACAACAACTAATTGAAAATTAACCCAAAATGGATGCCACATCCTCTCAGTTCATGCACCTGTTTCTGCAGAACCATGTATAGAATATGGCAGTGTTGTGGCCCCCCATCCAGTAGGATGACTCTGTTACAGACACAGTACACCCACATGTGATACACATATACCATGACCTTCACAGAGGGGTTGTAGTTAGGTGCTGTCCATTGTTCATGCCATCACAGGCAGGTACAGTAAGAAAACAGAGTTATTTATTGTGCTTAATATTTGGTTTACTCTATGTAAACGGAATTCCTAAAGCCAGGAAGACAACATTGCCTGCAGTGTTTCAGGGTACATGTTAATTGTTCTAAATAATTAATGACAATCAGTGTTGGAATTACAGGGAGGCTTGCCAGGGCTTAGCCCCACCTAGCTCTGCAGTAAGCCCTGGTGGCTCACGCTCATGCATCACTGCCATTCACTCTTGAGTTATAATGGGACAAGAGGCTGTATTTAACAGTTGCGCCTTTATGGGCCACCCTAGCTCACAGTCATAATAAAGCTCATACAGTGTAATTCCAACACTCACTGATGAAAATCACTTTGATGGATCAAGATAGTATATTCACTGGTGATGCTGTCCTCCACCCACTTCATTTTGGCTCCAGAAGATCCCGACTCTCCCTGCTGTCTCCTCCTCTGGCCCTAATCCCACATAGTGACCGGTCCACCCAGCACCTGCAGAATTTGGGGGTCCCTTCTCTGCAGGTCATCCCACTTGTGCTTTATTTGAGGGATGGTCCTGGAGATGACTCCCCCTCCCTCTACATCAAGAGTGGCCTTTATAGTGGCCCACAATTACTCCCTCTGCTTTAGAGGGAGTCTCTATGGCCTAGTGCTGTGTAGAATGTGGAATTAATCTGGCAGAATTAGCATTGAATGACCATTCTGCTGACAGAATGCCCACCAGAATTTCACTGGTTCTTCTGCAGAATTTCACCTGCTGTGAGCCGCAGAATAATATTCCACAAAACAGCATTTTTTTCCATGGAAAATCATTCTCAACCATTTTTGCTGAAAATATTGAGATCCGTGGAATAAAATTCTGCAGAAATGTTGCTGAAAACTCATTCTGAATTTTTCAGCCATGGAATTCTGCCATTCCATTTCTGGAAAAAATACGGCATAATTTTGGCAGAATTTTGAAAATTCCATGAAACTCCATTCTGCCAGAATTTGAAAATTCTGCACAGCACTACTCTGACCCATACAGTTCTTTTGCATGAGTGCTTACCTCCTTCACCAAAACAGCCACCTCCTTATGGGAGATGGGTGGTGCCAGCTTTCTCCATGTGCTGGTGGAGGAGGTGGTTGCCTGCTGCTCAGGGTTCTGCTGCACCAGTGCCATCCCGTGGCCCTCCAGCTGCTGATCCACCATCTGCTATTGACTCTGCTCCTGCTGCCCCCACTGGTTCTCATCATATTGCTGGTCTACCATCTCTTACTGCACTCAGGATGCAGTGCTTTTGATGCTGCTGCTGCAGAATCAGACATTTTTTAATCAAATCAATCAACAGAAAACAAACTTAAAATGAAAAATAGATCTCCCAAGTCCCTAGACTCCCTGACTGATACTGGTGGTCTCTTCAATTTCCGAAGGTTTTGTAAAACTACTGTCTCTGTCTTGTCTCTCTCTCAAAGATGCAGAACAACAGATATGTGCATTTTCCATGTGATGATATGTAGATTTTTTCTGATGCAGTTTACAGAAGGTTCTGCAATTCACATTCTGATACAGTTTACAAAGTGTGGAATTATTTTACCATGGAGATGAGTAATTTGTAAATATATAAGTTGCAGAAAATGTCACCACAACTGCAGGTTTTTGAGAATAATTCCACTACTTACTATGACATGCAGAATAATCTGTGAAGTACACAGCCAGAATTCCACTATAGTGAGTGTGGCTGATGGCAAATACAGTAAGCATACATTAATCATCAAATTATTCCACCTATACAGATAAACTGGGTTGTCTGTTCTGTGGAACATTTTTATGCAATTTAATATACAAAATTGCACTATATACAAAAATCCCACAGTTGTAATCAGAATTCTGTGAAAATTGCCAAAATGATTTCCAAATTTTTTCAGAAGTGAAATTCCAGCTTTCATGGAAATTTCTCTGGCAGAAGTGTTTTTTGGGTTTTTTTGCACACTCTAATTAGACATCTACAGGAAAATGATAGATGCAGAAAAAAACTGTGCAAACTTCCATCATGAAACTTTCCACAGATTTTTGACCTTGCTGCACTTCCAAAGCTACTAATGTGCCCTGTTAGGGGCTTAACATAGAAACTCTCACTCAACCCTAACTACACAGGCACTAACGTGCCCCTATAATAAATTTACTGTGCCTATGTGTAGCAAACCATGACAATTGTATAGAAATTACTGACACGTTGCACTAATCCACAATTCCTACTTATTCCAAACATATCACTTTCTAAAAAAGGATTTAATTGACGTTAGATAACTCTGGAACTGCTACAACTAGGAAATTAATTTTTAAGTGAAAGCTTAAGATCAGATCAACACGGTGGAGTCATGTCAGCATCCTTAAGATGTGCCAGTACAAGTCAATGTACAACAATATACTTTTTACCATAATGGTTTCTTTTAAAAAATAGTTTCTGAAATATTTAGTTTTAATGTTATTGGTGTTTTTTTGTTTCACATTTAGCATAAGTAGGTAAGAATTAGATAGTTTTCCAGTGTTTTTCATATTTTTAAATTCTGCATAGAGGAACACAAAACTTGATACAATATTGTCTTCTATTTTGGAAGGTACAGGTAGTTGTCAATCCCTTTTCCCACTGATGAATTCCCTATTGTCTGGTGGCATCTCTTTCCTCTCTTCATATGCACTGAGGAATTCCCTAGTGATAACGGTCTCTTCCATCCTCCCTGGTGTACCTAACACCCCATCCCAGTCCTGAAAGAGCAGCTGGCACAAATCCTCCATGCACGTTCTTGGCTGGCTATCATGTGTCTCACACACCCAGTCTATCAATATAACAGTGGACAAATTGATATAATATTTGCAGGACCTCTCTAAAAATCAGTGAGCCTCTGTAATGTTTCAGAGACATCTTATATCTATTATATCGATATACCTGCCCACTTTACTATACATGATTATCTTCAAAAATTAGTGGCAATCAAATGGCAGGATTTTTACCTAGCCCCAAAAATCCAGTTAGCCTATGACTATTTTACTCAGCAAATCACTGGAGTTATTAATCAACTTACCCCTATGTTAATTGTAGAGCTAGAAAAAAATATCCCCATGGTTTATTATGAAAATAAAATTAGCATTTAGGGAAAGGGACCAGCTCTGGGCCAGATCAAGACTTACCAAAACAGAGCAAGACCAGCAAAACTTTGGGCAAAAAAGGAACCGGTTCACAAAACTAATCCCTACAGCCAGATCCACCTTCTACAAGACTCTCTGGAATAACAACAGACACAGCCAGTCTAGTTTCTGGCAAGCCATCAAGAACCTGAAAGGGACGACAGCCCTTCTATCCCTATCAAAACAACTTCAAAGAGGTAACCAGATGATCACAGATAAACAGTTAATTCGAGAAAACATGAACCCTCACTGTGCTGCAGCAGATAACGCCTTTGATACCTCAGCCACCACCAATATACTGTACCTCTCGTAGCCCTACAAATCCTTCACCAAATGTTCTGTATCTTTTTACTTTTCAGCAGGTTACATACAAGATAGCGGAGCACCTACTCCTAATGCTGGACCCTAAAAAGAGCACAGAAACAGACGCTATTGAACCACTCTTCCTAAAAATAGGATACCCAATCCTCACTACACTCATTATGCATCTTTTTAACTTCTTAGTATCAAACTGCGAGGTCTCATCACTATGAGAGATAGCACATATTATTCCATTCTTCAAGTCAGGTGACAAAACCTCAAGACACAACTACTGATCTATCTCTAGTCTACCTGTGCTGGCTAAACTGATTCATGACCAAATAAAAAAAAATGCTTTGAGATGCACTCCCTTACTATCTCCATGCAGTCTGGCTTTCAAGCCAAGCACAGCACAACCTCCACCCTGGTCAAAGTCAGCAATGACTGGTTTACAGCCTTTGACCATAAATGCAACACTGCAGCACTCTTTTTAAACCTAAGCAGGACTTCTGATACCATAGACCATAACATCCTTCTGGGCAAGCTCTTGAATGTTAGATTAAATCCAAATATAGTAAAATGATTCAGATGCTATCTTATGGACAGGTGTCAGAAGCTGAAGGTCAAAGGCTTGACCTCCACCTGTGTATGTATTAGAAAAGGGGTCCCACAAAGCATCTAATCTCCTCTTAAATGCTGCAGAAACCAAATACATGTATTTTTCACATAAACCTAATCCCCACCCCCACAACCAGCATCAGCACCCTAGGTAATGAAAGAATTGAGTATGTAGGCTCCCTTAAATATCTAGGTATGTGGGTGAACAATAAACTGACATTTACTGTGCACAAAGAAACCCTTCACAAGAAGGTATGGCAAAAACTGGGATTCTACTTTTGTAATAAATCTTGTCTAAACAGAGATGATGAGAAAGCACTGGTGCAGGCTACATTCCCGCCATTGTTGGACTATGGCAATATTATTTATAGAAGTGCCGCAGCCTTACATCGGGGTAGGTTCACTGTTTTGTATCATAGAGTGCTTTGCTTTATCAGCAAGCACCCTGACCTAACACACCACTGTCTTCTTTATAAGGAAGTAGGCTGGACATCACTAGACACTAGAAGGCTAAGACAAATATTTGGACCCTATGCACCAATGGGTGAGTGCCTAAGGAATGCACTAGAAAATGGGCAGGAAGGAGGGGTGGAAGAACAATGGGGAATAATAAAAACTGCCATCACAGAGGTAACAAGTCTTTGTGTGAAGCAAATAAACAAAATGAAACAATGTAAGAAACCACTATGGTTCTCAAAGGAAGTGGCAGTGAAGGTTCAAGAGAAAAGGAAAGCATTCGGGAAGTACAAGGAATCACAGAAGGAGCAGGATGAGAGAACTGTATCAGTTGAAGCAAAAGGAAGCTGGGAAGGCAGTCAGAACAGCAAAGGCCCAAACTGAGAAAAGATAGCCAACTCAGTTAAGAAGAGGATAAAACCTTTTATAGGTACATCAGGAGCGAAGGAAGACCAAGGAGGGTTAGTGAGGCTTAATAAAGAGGAGGAGAGTGGGCAGAGGGTGACTGTGAAAAGCAGAGATACTAAACAAATATTTTGCTCAGTATTTACAAAGGAAGTGGGGTGGTACCTAAAACAAACAGTAGAAACACTCTGGATACAGAAGTTGATACCAGCCCATTTACAGAAGAAAGGGTTCTGAAAGAACCCTTAAAACTGAAGGTGGACAAAGCAATGGGGCCTGATGGGATTCATCCCAGAATTCTAAAAGAACTAAGGGTAGAACTAGTGACACCACTGACTACCCTCTTTAACAAATCATGGGAGGATGGGGTGGTACCTGAGGACTGGAGAAGGGCAGATGTGATTCCCCTTCACAAAAATGGGAGCAAGACAGAATCAGAAAACTACAGACCTGTTAGTTTAACCTCAGTGGTAGGGAAAATGATGGAATCACTTCTGAAGGAAAGAATTGTTGAGTATCTAGAGGCCAGAGGGGCTCAGAACCCAAGGCAGCATGGATTCACAGCAGGAAGGTCATGCCAGACAAATCTGATAGATTTCTTTGATGGGGTGACCAAAGTAGTAGATCAGGGAGGGGCTGTGGACATGGTCTACCTAGACTTTAGCAAGGCATTCGACACAGTCCCACACAAAAGATTAATATACAAGTTAGCCAGTCTGGGAGTGAGTCCCAAGATGACAGCCTGGGTAAAGAATTGGCTGGAGAATAGGACACAGAGTAATAGTAAATGGAGTCCACTCTGAAGAAGGGGTTACTAGTGGGGTACCGCAGGGTTCAGTATTTGGACGGTCCTCTTCAATGTCTTTATAGCGACATTGCAGAGGACTGGAAGGAAAAAGTATGTCTCTTTGCAGATGACACAAAGATCTGCAACAGAGTTGATACACAAGGTGAGGTGGAAAGGATGAGATGGGACTTGGCAAGGTTAGAGGAATGGTCAAATGTATGGCAGCTTAGATTCAATGCTAAGAAGTGCAAGGTAATGCACCTGGGAAACAAAAACCCAGGGGAGGAGTACACAATGGGGGGTGAAATACTAACAACAACAAAAATGGAAAGGGATCTGGGGGTAGTCATATCAGATGACCTAAAGGTGGGCAAGCAACGTGAGAGGGCAGCAAGGAGGGCTGGGGGGATACTGGGATGCATAGGGAGAGGCATCACCAGTAGAAAACAAGAAGTTATTATCCCTCTGTACAGACAGATGGTGAGACCCCATCTGGAGTACTGATGCAGTTCTGGAGACCCAAACTCCGCAAAGACATAGACAGGATGGAGGCTGTCCTGAGGAGGGCAACTAAAATGGTGCAGGGTCTGCACCGGAAGACATATGAAGAGAGACTTGAGCTGAATATGTATAGCCTCAAGGAAAAGAGGGAGAGGGGGGACATGATAGAAACTTTCAAGTACCTCAAGGGAATCAACAAAGTCCAAGAGGGTAGCATATTTCAAAAAAAGAGGTGTTTAAGAACAAGGGGCACAATTTGAAGATAGGAGGCCGGCTCAGAGGTAATTTAAGAGTATTTTTTCACAGAGAGGGTTGTGGATGCATGGAACGGCCTTCCGGAGGAGGTTGTGGAGTCAAAAACAGTGGTGGAATTCAAGCATGCATGGGACAGTCATAAGGCAATTCTAGGGGGTGGGGGTAGGAAGAAGTAGGCTGCTAGTTAACTAGGATCTGCGGCTTATCCATTAGGTAGGGAAATGGCAGACTGGGTGGGCCAAGCGGTCCTTATCTGCCGTCAAAATCTATGTTTCTATGTTAGAAGCCTTATGTAACTCACTACCCAGATACATCTCCACATTTCCAGATTACACAATGTCATTTTGCTTGACATCCCTAGGCACTGCTCAAATTATGGGAAAATAGCTTTCAGCTGGGCTGCCCTACAACGTGGAATGCCCTCCAGAAATTACAATTACTTAAACTGCCTACTCTGATCTGCCCTCCATTCTTCCAAACCCTTTTTAACCAATACTGTATAGACAAATGTGTTTGCCATTAATACTGCACTTGCCTTCTGTATTAGGAGTTTTTTTTTTCCTGTGGCAATCCTTCTTGTCTTGTACTAAGCTTTATTACTGTTTATGAATCCTAGTCCTCCTTTCCTAAGAATTTTGTACCACAAGACGTTACTATGACTGAAAATGTTATTATAAAATGGGCTAAGGATTTTGAACAATTTCATTGGTTGTTAACCATGTGTTAGAACTGTCTAACACACGGCTAAAACTAATCCTGGCCAGGTGGACACAGGTTAAGTAAGAAACCAATGGGCTACTAGAATTTTTAAAATCTATCAGATGCTATTTTTTCCCTCGGTTAGCCCACACATAAACATAAGCATAAACATACCTCCCAACTTGTTCAGATAATACCAGTGTCCTGCACATCGGTACTCTATTATAAAGCTTATTGCATCAAAACTTTGAATGATACATTTCAAACCTACACTTCAAAATTCAAAATATTCAAAATGTTTTTTTTATGTTACACAGTTCACTCTGCACCTGGCCCATTAACCCACCCACTCCCTTTCATTCCCACTCACATCATTAATGTGTAACCATCATAACTCAGTAACAAAAAAAAATGAAACACCTTGTCTTTTTCAATTTTACAGCCCCACTGCAGCCGTTAACAGCATCGCTAACTACCAGATGTCCAGTCTTTCACTTACACTCATAAAGAACTATCTCCATTGTGAGTAGTAATTTTCAGTACTATCCTCCCAACCGTTTAGCCACAATATTTTAGTGAGAATAATAAAAAAAAAAAAAAAAATGAAGCCTTCTGACTATCCTGCACACATTCTCCCTGCGCACCATGTATGTCCTGTTACTCAGGAGCTGCCACTTTTAGTATGTTGAAAAGAAACTAGAAAGAAACCACAACTATGGAATCCTTCTAAGGACAGATTAGTAAAAAAGCAAACCCATTACAGGCGGAGGAAGTATTTAACGTAAAATTACATGAAAAACTTAATTTTTTCTAATTAAACCTATTGATTTTAATTTCCATTGTAAATTAAAAACAGAGTCCCATTTTATAAGTACAATAAGACACTCCAGTGTGTGCATTAAACAGTTCTTATGCACAGCTAGGGGCTGGATGCACTCAGCCTGCGACATCATGCCTCACTACACCCCCTAGGCATGTGTTAGAACTGCCTGATGCACACCCTGTCGTGTCTTATTGCTTACTTATTCCTTTCCTATTATTTACCTTTTCTATTTACTGTTCTCATATACTGCCTTCTCAATGTATAATGCACTATCAGTTGTTATTGTACCTCTAAACTGTAATTACTGTCTGTATGTATTGTTTTTACTGCCCTACCCAGGACCTTCCTGCAAATTAGTTTTGTTCAATGGAGCTTTTCCCGGTAAAACAAATAAAAAAATATTTAAGCAATGATGTATGAAAGGGTGTGGTCTATAATGGAATATCATCACGTGTATCAGGGGGTGGGCACGAGGAGCGCAGACCGAGTGCTACAACACTGAAGTGATATCCCATGATACACCACACCGTGGAGTGCATTATTTCTATTATGAACTGGATTATACCTTTTATACCAAAAAAAAAGAGGAAAAAACTTAAAAAAAATCTTTTGAATTTGAGTTTCTGGGGTACTGTAGGAGTACGATACAAAAGGAAAAGCTTAGCAAACTTACCCTTGATATTCCTAAGAGAGGCTAAAAAAGTACATCTGTGTAGAAAATCAATGATTTATTTAATATATCCAGAATGATACAAAAAATATACAAGCCAGTAAGGTATCACTCCCTGCAGACCACCACAAAAAGCCCGACGAAATTTTGCTCCTAATATGGGAGGTTTTATTTTTGTTGTTGTTTTGAGGAATTCCTCAAGCATCCTACCTGATAGACAGATACCATGGGTTCTAGCCACTGCCTGCTGCTGTGTAACATCAGCGGTCTCAATGTCTGACTGTCTCCAAACCTCGAATACTAGCTGTTTTTTAACTTCTTGTGGCTGGCAGCAGGGGAATTCAATGTATACAACTTGTGTTGGGACTCGCTCCTTCCCATGGCCATGGGTAAAGTAGTGTGAAGTGTGGTGAGGGACAACGGGAATTCTGATGTCAGAGGAATTTCTGGTGAGTGAGGAGGCTGGTGGCTGGAGGCATTTTGAAGTTGTGAGTATGTAGTAAGATATAATCACGGCTTCAAACACTTCTCAGCCAATCTGCTTTCTGGAATTTTTTCATCTAGATAGTAATGATATTTATGAAATGGGTACGGAAAAATCATGCTTTCTGATTAGTGGAGAAGATTCCAAAACAGTGCATTTCAGGAACAATAACTGCACTGCTAAACATATCTTAATTCTTTTCTACATAGGACCCCTTTTATAATGCAGAAAGGCAATTCAGGATTTCTGTACCCCACTTCAAGGTCGTTGAAGGCACTCAGCACAAGTGCCTCATGCCTCACAAACCTCCTGGGTGTGTGGTTCAGGAATAGTAACTCACACACTGTTGTATCTTATTGCTTACATAGTGGATGTTTGAGTCAGATGCCATCTCGCCAGGAAGGTGAGCTAGGATTTGTGCTGCCCACTGTCAGGAGATCAAGGTAACAGGTAGATGCTCCAGGGAGTGGGGGTGAGACCAGATATTAGACACCAGAAAATTTATCAGTGGGGACAGGGTAAGGAACGGGCTGCTAGCTGACAACAAGGAATTTATCTATGGGAGTGGTGAGAGGAAGGGGAGTTGTCCATGCTGTTTGTGTATTGCTGGAACATGCTTCTTGGAAGCATTTACTACTGCACAGTTAGCAATTCCTCTGTATGCTGGACTCTGCCTCACCTTGATGGCCTGGTTGAATTATCAGCCTATTTACAACCTCCCATTTTTAGGGAAGGTTGTTGAGAAAATCATGGCACTGCAGCTTGAGGCTTACCTCATGGCCTTTGTCATCTATGCATCATTCCAGTCCAGTTTCAGGGCTAGGCATAGCACTGAAACAACATTGATCAGGTTACAAAATGACCTCCTCAGGTTGAGAGATAGAGGAGACCAGTCAATTCTCATTCTCCTCGATCTCTCCTCAGCATTTGACACTGTGGACCACATTGTGCTTTTGGAATGCCTTAGAGAATATTGTGGACTCTCCGGTACTGTCATCAACTGGTTTGCATCTTATTTCTTGGGCAGGAAGCAACAGTTGGTGATGGGGAATTTCTTCTCCTCCACAAATCTCCTGCTATGTAGAGTTCCTATAGGGCAGAACCTGTCACCAGTGCTGTTTGTGGTGTACATGCTACCCCTGGAAGAGCTGATTAGAATGGTACAGTCTGGGTTTTCATAGCTATACAGATGACACTCAGCTGTACTTGTCCTTTGCCCCTGGAATAAATGCCACCATGGAAGTTGTAAACAACTGCCTGGTAGAAATTCAAGACTGGATGGCCTCCAACGGGTTGAGGCTAAATCCCAACAAGCCGGAGGTCCTAGTGATTGAGCCTGATCGCAGGAGTATGGGAGTGCCTTTCATGTGGCAACAGGATTGGTCCTGGGAATCACTCCGTTGATAGCGTCCCCTAGAGTGAGAAGTCTGGGCATATCCCTGGATGACAGACAGAAACCTGATGCTCAGGTATCGTCTGTTGTCCAAAGTGGTTTCTACCACTTAAGGAATTTTGCCTGGATTAAACCCCTTGTTCCACCCGAGGACGTGCCATCACACCTTTATTACATCCAGGCTTGACTACTGTAATGCTCTGTACTTCAGGGTCTGTGGAGGAACTCTCCACTGGCTACAGCCGGTGCAGAATGCAGCAGCCAGATTATTGACGGGCCATGTTCAGGTCATGTCATGTGACCCTGGTCCTGTGGGATCTGCACTGGCTGCCTGTCAGGCAGAGGATCATCTTCAAGGTGGGCTTGCTCACCTACAAGGACCTGCATGGATCAGGCCCTGGCTTCCTGATTAATCTTCTTACCCCTGCCACTCCGGTCCACTCCCTCTGCTCCTCCATCAAGGGCCTCCATGTGGTTCCAAGAGCAAGGCTAAAAACCTCTGGTGATCGAGCATTCAAGGTGGCCAGCCTGGTCCTCTGGAACTTGTTTCCCAGCTCTTTAATGGAGGCCCTGTCAGTGGAGGCATTCAAGAGGGGTCTAAAGACTTATCTTTTCAAACAGGCCTTTTTGGACTAACCACAGTGTTTTTTTAAGTTTGCATCTATTATTTGTTAACTATTGAAAATGCTTATTTATGTTGAATTGTAACTTGTGTGTAACCCTTCAGAGTTTTTATTCAATTGTTTTTGTCTACTCTGCCTGTTCTTGCTTTTGTAAGGCGCTCAGAGTCTCTGTGATCGGGCACCAAATAAATAAACATTACCTCACCTTACCATAGCATACTGTCAGCCAGTCTATTAGTGTTGATGCATAAACTATTTTGTGCCACTCTAACTGTGGTACATGCCACACTAACTACTTTTCCAGTGTGTAAAGCCTAGTTTGCACAGCACAAATCCAATTCATGTGGTGCTAACCATTTGAATATATATTTATGGGAGAAGATGGAAGGTTTGATACCTTTTATTGGACCAACAAGTGTCTTGTACAAAGATGGAATTATACACAACCTTTTGGGGCCACACAGGTCCATTCTTCAGGTAAAAGAAGGGACCTGTGTGGCCCCAAAAGCTTGCATATAATTCCATCTTTGTACAAGACACTTGTTGGTCCAATAAAAGGTATCACACCTTCCATCTTCTCCTGTTTTGCAAGGACCAATGCGGCTGGAATCTCTTTTTACAAAATATATATTTCTGCAATTATTTAAAGTTAAGGTAACTGGGAAAGGCACACTGAGCTGAGGCTCATTTCCAGATGTGACCTGGGGAAAACAATGAAAAGAGACATGGTACACCTCATAAACCATGAAACATATATGACTATATTACATAAATAGGTTACAGACAGCTCATACAGTATATCCTAATAGAAAACACAGCCATTACTAGAAATAGTACACTGGATTGCATGAGACATTTATATTAGGTAGGAAGGATGCCAGAGAGAAGAGAGGAGAAAGAACAAGGGGAGGCAGGGAGACATTGAATAAGTCTTTTACAGGTGTTGAATGAAGAGATGTTTTGGCTGGCCCAGTGGCGCTGAAGGGCTGAGGCACTGAACGCCTTACCTCGTGTTGTGCTGGTGACCTGCGTTCATGAACAAGCATGGGCCACCGGGGGTTGGCAAGGAAGGAGAAGGATCAAGTGCCCAATGGCTGCTTTCCTTCTCCAAGTGGGGAGGACTGCAGACCTCATTGCAATACCACCTCCTGGGGGAACTCCTGTGGAAGGTGCAGTTGGAGGCAGCAAAAGACGTGTTGGGAGGGGTGGACATCAGCCGAGGGCCAGAGCAAAGGCACGTCTCACTGTGTCTTCTGTGGGAAAGGGGCAGGATTAAGAGAGCAGAGCAGAGGGAGCAGTGGTGAGTTTGGAAGGGGAGCTGGTGGTAAAATGGCAGAAACCTGAGGAATGCATTAGCAAATGGCCAGAAAGGAGGGGTGGAAGAACAATGGAGAAAAATCAAAACTGCCATCATGGAGGCAACAAGCCTTTGTGTGAAACAAATCAAGAAAACAAAGCAGAATAAAAAACCACTATGGTTCTCAAAAGAGGTGTCAGGGAAGGTTAAGGAGAAAAAGGCTGCATTCAGAAAGTATAAGGAATCACAGATGGAGCACGACAGGGAACTGTATCAATTAAAGCAGAAAGAAGTGGGGAAGGCAGTCAGAAAAGCAAAGGCCCAAACCGAGGAAAAGATAGCCAACTCAGTTAAGAAGGGGGATAAAACCTTTTATAGGTACATTAGGGAGCATAGAAAGGGTAAAGGAGGGATAGTGAAGATTAATAAAGGAGAGGGGTTGTGGGCAGAGGGAGACAGTAAAAAGGCAGAGATACTGAATGAATACTTTTGCTCAGTATTCACAAAAGAAGAAGAGGAGGAGTTACCTAAACCAAACAGTAGAAGCTTTCTGGGTAGGTGGGTTGACGCCAGTCCATTTACAGAAGAAAGAGTCCTGAAAGAACTCCTAAAACTCAAGGTGGACAAAGCAATGGGGCCTGACGGGATTCACCCTAGAATCCTAAAAGAGCTAAGGGAGGACCTAGTGACACCACTAACCACAGTTTTTAACAAATCATAGGAGGATGGGGTGGTACCTGAGGACTGGAGGAGGGCAGATGTGATTCCCCTTCACAAAAGTGGGAGCAAGGCAGAAGCAGGAAACTACAGACCTGTTAGTTTGACCTCAGTGGTAGGAAAAATGATGGAATCACTTCTGAAAGAAAGAATTGTTCAGCACCTAGAGGCCAGCAGGGCACAGGACCCAAAGCAGCATGGATTCACAGCAGGAAGGTCATGTCAGATGAATCTAATCGATTTCTTTGACTGGGTGACCAAAGTAATAGACCAGGGAGGGCTGTGGATGGCCTACCTAGACTTTAGCAAGGCATTTGACACAGTCCCCCACAAAGATTAATAATCAAGTTAGCCAGCCTGGGAGTGGGTCCCATGGGTGGCAGGCGCTGGAGTAGCAAACTGGCTGCACACCAGGACACAGAAGGTAATAGTGAATGGAACACATTCTGAAGAAAGGGGTGTTACTAGTGGAGTACCTCAGGGCTCAGTACTGGGTCCAGTCCTCTCTTTAACGCCTTTTATAGGTGACATTGCAGAGGGTCTGGAAGGAAAGGTATGCCTCTTTGCAGATGACACAAAATCTAACAGAGTTGATACACAAGGGGGTAGAAAGGATGAGAAGGGACTTGGCAAGGTTGGAGGAATGGTCAGACATATGGCAACTTAGATTCAATGCAAAGAAGTGCAAAGTAATGCACCTGGGAAATAACAATCCAGGAGAAGAGTACACAATAGCAGGGGAGGTACTAGCGACAACAATAATGGAAAGGGATCTGGGTGTAGTCATATCAGATGACCTAAAGGTGGGTAAGCAATGTGAGAAGTCAGTAAGGAGAGCCAGGGGGATACTGGGATGCATAGGGAGGGGCATCACAAGTAGAAAAAGAGAAGTGGTTATCCCTCTGTACAGACAGTTGGTGAGACCCCATCTGTAGTACTGCATGCAGTTTTGGAGACCTCATCTATGCAAGGACATAGACAGGATGGAAGCAGTCCAGAGGAGGGCAACTAAAATGGTGCAGGGTCTACATCAGAAACCATATGAAGAGAGACTGAGAGAGCTTAATATGTATACCCTTGATGAAAGGAGGGACGGGGGGACATGATAGAAACTTTTAAGTACCTCAAGGGAATCAACAAAGTCCAGGAGGGTAGCATCTTTCAGAAAGAGATGTGTAAGAACAAGGGACACAATTTAAAGTTTGAGGGGACGGCTCAGGGGTAATGTGAGAAATTCTTTTCATGGAGAGAGTGGTGGACGCATGGAACCACCTTCCTGGAGAGGTTGTGGGGTCTAAAACAGTGGGGGAATTCAAACATGCATGGGACAGACATGAGGCAATTATAGTGGGGGGTTGCAGGAAGTAGGCTGTTGGTTAACTAGAATCTGCAGCTTATCCAATAGGTAGGGAAATGGGCAGACTGGGTGGGCCAAATGGTCCTTATCTGCCGTCAAACTCTATGTGTTAAGTATGGTGTCACGTTTAGAACAGGATGTAGCAGGGGCAGTTCTGTAGACCACATCAGCCTAATTGAAGATTGGGAGGATCATTTCAGAGACCAGCTCACACTGAATGGGGAGTGACAGGGAGTCTTTATTCTGGTAAACAATACCAAGTTTGGGGCATAGTATGGGTGGAGAAATCGAGGTGACTGTCTAGCCAGACTCCTAAGTATTTGAATGCAGGAACAGACTCAAGAGCGGAGCTGTCCTGTGTGGAGAACACTGGTAGGGTATGGAATCTGACTAGTTTCTGGGTGGAGCCAATAACCACATAAACTGTTTTGCTGACATTTACTTTTATGTCGTTTGTTTGAAATCAGGTCAGGACATTACTGAAGTCATGTTGGAGGGGAGCTTGAACACCAGCTGGGAAGGGCCCAGAGTCAAAGATAATAGTATTGTCCACATACCTGTGAATGTTTGAGTTTGTGCAGATGGAGGGGAGATCATTTCTGAATAGAAAGAATAGGATGGGGCAGAGGATGGACCCTTGTGGTACACAGGCAATGATGGGGAGAGGAACAGGCATTGCCCACCAGCACTGACTTTTGCCTACTAAAGAGATAAGATCGAAACCAGCTTAAGGTGGGGGTAGCCAGGACAAATGAGTGGAACTTTTTCAGCAGGAGTGTTTGTGAGACCAAGTCAAAGGTCTTGGCTAGGTCAACGAAAATTGTGGCTGTGATCTGACCTTGGTCCATGGCTATATGAATGGAATTTGTGTCAAGGACCCTGGAAGATAGCAAGATCTCAGAGATACACAGGATGTCTGATGAGTGCAGAGCTATCAATACTTTTAGAGGATCCAGCTTTGGATGGAGATTCCTGGCATTTAGATGATAGAGATGGAGTCCTTTAGGAGATGAGGGGATAGAGGAGGGGGTGGGAGGGCCCAGGTTTGGTTCCACATCACCAGAGAGAAGTAGGATGAGAAAAAGGATGAAGGATAGGGTGGAGTATTTACACAGTTTTGGACACTGGAGGAAGTGGGGGGAGGGAAGGGGCAGGAAGGGGAGAAATAGGGGAGCTAGGACCTCAGCAGCCCAGCATGGAGGCAGGGCAAGGGTAGGAGGGAGGCTCCTGGGGGCCAAGAATAGTGGGTCAGAGAGAGGTGATTGCAGGATGAGGGGAGAGTGGCAGAGGAAGTTGGGGATAAGACAGGGGGAGGGGACAGGGGAATGGGGTTGGGGGAGGGTGGCTCTGGGGAAAAGTAGTGGGAGGAGGAAGAGGGTGGTAATAAGCATTTAGGAGTAGTGAACAGGAAAAACCAGGAGGAAATGACAGGAGCAGCAACCACTAGTATGCTGAGGTGTTGGGCCACAACTGGCTACAGATTGCAAGTGAGACAGGGAGGCAGTAACCAGGGGCTATGCGCGAATCTGCCACAGGCAGTACGGTCAGTAGAGAGCAGGAAGTGTCAGGTTTTTTGGTAGATGGAGGGTGTCAGTTAGGAATTAGAGCAGGTGCAAACCCGTGCAGGAGGGGCTAACAGGTAGCCAAAACAGCATAAAAAACAGATTACCACAGGTAGGACAGAGGATGAGTGAGTGGGTTATTCCCCTGTGGCACTGCGTTAGCGGTGCTGCACACATGCCCAATTGGTGTTCTGCTGATCGGTACCTGGGGCTTCTCCACAGGGGTAAGGCAGGAAGGGCAAGAACCAAGGGATCCCTCTTGACCCTGGAGACTGCAACACACTGGACTGGGAGCTGAAGGTGAGAAAACAAAAATATCAGGACTTGCACAGGAGAGAGACCTAGGACAGAGGCACTCAATTAATTATGAGCAGGGAAAGGAGAAAGGGGCACGATGGAAGATGAGCCGCGAGAGACTGCAGCAGGATACAGGTAAAGGAAAAATAGCAGGAGAGCAGGCTGTAATTACTATTAAAGCAATGAGAGCATGGAGTGAAAATATAGGCAAAATGATCGAATAAGCAGTGCACAAAATTTAATCAGAAGATGATGCTGATAAAGGAATAGTCACAGCAGCCAGCATCAATGAATTAGAGCAGTCCTTAAGCAGTAGAACTGGGGCTGGTCCACAGAATGAATTAAAGATGGCACTACATACCTGATTGGCGTACTGCTGATCAGTACCTGGCGCTTTTCCACGAGGGTGAGGCAGGGAGGACTAGATCTGAGGGAGCTCTCTAGACCATGGAGACTGCAGCACACTGGACTGGGAGCTGGGATTCTACCCCATATCTCTTAAAAAGTAAGATACTGTGACCGGAGGATCTGATCTGATGTTCCAATACTCACAAGAAGAAAAAGAGAACTGGCTGATTGGCACAGTGATAGTGATATCTCTTGTGACCCCCTCACCTCAAATTCAGCAACAAGTGTGGGATGTTTGAGGACAGCTGGGAGGAGGAGGAGGAGGAGGATTGAGCATCCCAGAGGATGTTCTCCTCCTCCAGAGAGGGAGGGCTGCCAGCTCTGCTACCCAGCTGCCACCTGGGTAACCTTGAGTGGCAGTGCTGTCAGAGTGGCATAGGGAAGGGGACACAAGCTGGTGCTGCACTAAGCAGAGTTGCGTGCCTGTGCATGTGCACTCATTCCACATGCATCCCCAGGGATGAGAAGTAAAGTGGAAGACTTGGCAAGGCGGGATAAATGCTTACCTCCTGAGGCCCCGCAATGGCGACATGGCTCTCCTCTGGGCTGGGACCTGCTCTGAGTGGTGCAAGGCCTAGCTCACTGCCCCCTCTCATGAGGGAGTGACAAATGGAGGATGGAGTTGGAAGGTAACCCCACAAGAAGCCAGTTGACAAGGCTGGGGAATTGACAGGGCTGGGGAAGTTGACATGAAGCAGGTCTGAGCCAGACAAGGGAAGCTGAAAAATGAAAAGAGAAATCGGGACCATTCTGACCTACAGGAGGTAAGATCCACCCAGGGGAAGCAAAGGCAAACATGTCAGAAAAAGGGATGTGGGAAGAAATCAGGCAGTGGAGGAGCAAGGGGGTGTGGTAGAGGGGAAGAGTAGAAATGAGGACATAAGTGCAAGATCAGATCTGGCAAATATACTCACAGAGCAGAAGCTCCTCATCAGTAAAGTAGAAAAAGAAGTGGAGGGGAGAAGGAGGTCAAACCATAGAGGAGGTAGCCTATGAGAGAACACAGCCTGCTATGTTGAGGTCTTCGGGGATGGGAGGGAGAGGGGCTAATTAGAGGACCAAAGAAGGTAAAAGGCAAGGGGGGGGGCAGTTAGGTAGAGAGCTGAGGCAGCATGGGACGGAGACATACCAGAATTTGAAAATTAACTGTATGCCATGGGAGATATGTCTACCCTTTATCGGGGCAGAACAAGGTCAGGGTAAAGGGTGCAGTGATATGTGAAAGAAGGGCAGTTAAGAAATAGTAAAAGAAGGGTTTGTTCTATCCAGAGAGGTCATTGAGGTGACATTATAAACTCTGTGCCCAAAGTCAAATGCTGGAGGGATCATTTTGATGATCTCAAGCAAGCAGAGGGCAGGATTTTCTAAACAATCAGATACAGATTCAATTGCATGTTGTGCCTGAGTCTGCATCTGGCCGATTGTGTCTGAGCAGTGTCAAGGAAATAAAATGGGAAATGAGCTGTAGTGCCGAAAACTGGTGCACCAACAGGGTGGCAGCCCCCAAACATTACCAAGAAATAAAAACTTGTGCACTCAAACCAGACAAGATGGTGTGTGCAAACAAAATTAAGTTCAAATGCAGTCTTCCAATATTAGTAGTTTATTGGGCTGATCGCTCCAAAATTGCAACAAACACAGCAAACAGTGCCAAAAATTCAGTATCACAAAATCTCCAGTGAAGAGCTAAATGCCCAGGTGGTTCGCTTACCAAAAGCTTCATCAGAGATCAAGTGCCTGGAGTAGGGACTTCTCTTCTATAGCCAGGTGTGATGTCACCTAATGCAAATTTGCCAAGGTAATTCTGCCCTGTTACAAATGATTGATGTCAAAGAGGAAGTCGAACCCAATGTTTCGAAAAGAATTTTCAACTTCAAAACAATTACCACAATACAAAAAAGAGTTAACATAGATTCATTTCTCACTCAAACTAGTATGCTGAGGACCTGATAGAAGCTGTAGAATATCAAATCCCCATCATGCTGGATCGAGGGAGAAATAAAATGTTGGAGGCTGTTAGCTACCACTCTTCTTTACCATTTACCACTAGGCTGTATTATTTTAGTACAGTAGATTTTGTTATTTGATATTAGTACAATCAGATCATGCCACCTCTTTCTATATGGTTTACTAGCATTTATTTGTCCTTGCCCTTATGAAACCTGCTAGTACCTCACATCTTCACTAAATTAAATTGTCTTGCAGAGTTCACTCTTAAAATGGATGTATGTCCTTCTCTCTGGACCTTATTGACTATGTTTTGACTAAGTTTCACAGTACGAGAACTGCTCTAATTGACTTCACGAGCTATGTGCACGAGGCACTTGACCAGGATCAAATGGTTGGGGTGATCTTTATTGACCTATCCAAGGCATTCAACCTGGTGGATCACCCGCTGTTGCTCCACCAGTTCACTTGCCTTGGGCTGTCTTCCGATGACGTTAAGTGGTTCTCTAGCTACCTGTCTGGGCACTCCCAGCAAGTAAAAATCAATGGAGCCATTGCCGCATCCAGTGACATCACAGTAGGTGTCCCCCAAGGGCCCATCTTGGGCCCTCTCCTGTTCAGCCTGTTTGTGAACAATCTACCGGATGCGTGCCCCTCTTCCAATGTACTTACACCCCGATGACACAGTTATATTCTCCCGTGACTCCTGCCAAGAAGCGCTCACCAGGAATCTGCAGCACAACTTTGACCTTCTACAGGACTGGTTCAAAAGCAGCCTACTGGTGTTCAACAGTAAAGAAACCAAGACAATGCTATTTGTGGAATGTCAAAAAAGGAGATCTACTGCACCCTTCTTAATAACCTACAATTCTGACTCCTCCCTCGAGCAAGTGCACTCATTCCGGTACCTAGCTATCACTATTGATGAATCCCTCTCCTTCGATGAACACATCCGCAATATAACTACCACCACCAATAGGAAGCTAGGGGCCCTCTACAGGCTACAGTTCTGCCTTACACCTGAGGCTAGGTTGTTAGCAGTCAGGGGCACTATCCTACCTATTTTGGACTATGGAACTGTGATATACAACGCAGCCTCTGATTCCACATTCTGCACAAGGTCCACACGACCCTCAACAAAGCTTGTCGGGTCATTCTTGATGCTGATCACCTTTCGCACACCTGTGAGCTATACATTAGTACTAAATGGCTTCCGCTCATGTATCAAATCAAGTTCCATTCTTGCCTGTTAGGGAAGAAGGCCCTCCTAGGACTCATGCCTCCATCCCTGCAAGCATTGTTCCTACCTGCCCCAGCTGAACATGTGACGAGAAGTGTAACGAAACATGCTCTTTCAGTGCCGTTCACGAGAACTGCACAGGGGATGTGAGCCTTCGCAGTCAGGGCCCCCATCTGGCTAAATGAACTCCCCCATTCCACTACTAGCCTCACATACTTCATTCACTTCAAATCTGAGCTTCAGAAGTCCATCTCCTCTGCTGACCACTGCTTCTGCCTAACCTAATCTCGAGCTGAAACCAGTATTTGTCCTGCCCAAGGCCCAGGTTCTGATTCACCCAGGTCCATTTGGACCCCCCTCTGATGCTCCCGCTTCACCATCCCACTCCTCCTACTTGTACCATTTCCTCCTCCCCTTCTCCCTCTGCTGCTTACCCTTCCTACTTTCATCTCCTACTATCTTCTCCCCTACTTCCCCACCTCCCCCTGATCACGCTCCTCAGTTATTTCCCCATAGACACTCTCGCCTGCAACCTGCAGCTGTTTCCTCCTCGCTTCCTCTTAGCCTTAATTCTGTTGTTGATTGAACCATCTTTAGTTGACGTTTCTACCCTTAAGGAGTGACGATGCTATATAGCTGGAGTACAAAGTACATATTTGCACTTTTGTGTTTTACCTACTCTCCCTGCCCTGATGACTAGTCCCCCTGAGACTGTAGTACCTGTGATACAGACATCTCAATTTTACCCTTATTGTTCAAATGTGTTGTTACATGTCCTCTGTCCTCCATAAGATGTATTATCAGACAATGCTGCATATACAAACATACAAATATACAAAATTTGCCAGCAGATAAAGGCCTAGAGGTCTATCAAGTCTGCTCGAATGTGCAGCTAGCACCCCTTATTCTGCAGCTGCCCCTCCCTTCCACCCTTCCCCGTCATTAACCCTCCCCCTTGTCCTGTCCCATCCCCATTTGAAGCAGTCCACTGTTCTGATGGATACCACTTCTGTAGGTAACGCATTCCACCCAGCCACCACCCTCTCTGTAAAAAAGTGTCTCCTCATCTCCCTCCCGAACCTTCCTACCTCCAGTCTCATATCATGGCCCCTGGTGGCCCTCCCCTCCCTTACTTTGAACAGCCCCTCTGTACCCGTCTTGTTTATTCCTTTCATGTATTTAAAGGTTTCAATCATGTCACCCCTGTCCCTCCTCTCCTCCAGTGAGTACATGTTCAACTCCTTCAACCTCATATCATTAATACCCAACAGGGTGGGTGGTACTGGGCAATACCAGACTGCCCAGGGGTGTGGTGTTGGGCCTTATTCCCCTGGAAGGTCTGGTATTGTCCATACTGCCCACCCTGGAGGGTATTATTGAGCTTAGAAATTGGGCATTGTGTAAACAATTTGTTTTATAAAAAATGTTGATAAAAAAATTGGTTTAAAATAAGTTTTTTAATACACTAGTTCCTCAGCCTGTATTACAATATATTTTTTTTTGAGCTATGGATTTTTAATCTAGAGAAGCCTTTGTACTGGAGCTGGCTGTCATGCTTACACTTTCCCACACAGAGGCACACATACAGGCAGAAATTGTGTGTTATACTTGCTTAATTTCACAGAGGTGACTGTCCTCCCTCCAGGTCTTTTTTTTCATTTGAGTGACCTCATTAACTGAACACTTCTTCACATGGGGTGACGGTTGAGAGATGCAACGTGAACGGTTGAATGGAGAGTACTGTGGATAACATTTTTTATTTTCTTTTACTGCATGCACTCAGTGGAGAGACAAATAATAGGGAAGGTAAGAGGAGACACTTGTCAGTAAGACACACATGTACAACTCTGAAGCGATGAGATCAATCAGAAAACGGAGCCATCCATTGGTAAATTTAATGTGAATGCAACTCCAGCACTAGGAAAAGCATGCAACCTCAGTGTGTTGTTTAGTGCACAAAATAAAACAAAATAATTCTTTGAGTTCCACTTATTTTTTAATTTTAAATCAAAGTTGAGGGCTGGCATTCATTTTTCTTTATTATGTGTTCAGTGTTGTGTACGTCTGCGAACTGAATGTCAGACAGAGCGGGACATCAGCAGTGGTGCCAGCAATCAGCTGGCAAATACATTTGTGAACTGTTATACAAAGTAAGTTTAGTTTAAATTAAAGTTAGAGAGGTTATGAATTGTCTTTTTTTTTTTAAAGAGGCACTAAGTAAGAAAAAAAAGGAGGCAGGTTGAGCTTATTCACTCGCTCGTTAAGCGAGTTCAGGAATGTGGCGATCAGGACAGTCGCACTCACAAATTGTTATGAGCAAGGTTTGGAGAACTCTTTATTTGTTCTCCCTCTCAACCTACTCAAGAGTATGACTGCCTCTTTTTTTATTTGTAAATCTTCACTTGACACTGGCAGATGGATGGCTGAGCGCGATGGGGACACAGTGCTGCTACAAATGAGTTGTGGAAATCACCTCTCTCTCACTATGTGAGGAAATAAATGGCGGTATTTTCGAATTCAGCATTCCATGGCCCCATAATTATTTATGGTAAACAGGCAGGCAGAGACTGAGACTCATTATTTCCTGGTCTCTGTTGCCTGATACCGGACTGGGTAGCTGGCAGCTTAAGCCAATCAGCTTCTACAATTTCCACAACGCATTTTCCAATAGCTGCTAATGTCTACCCTTACACATGTATTTGTTTGTTTATGCTGATGAGGATCCTTTGTAAATAAGCTTTTAGCTCAAAGGTTGTAATTCCTATTTCTAAATAAAAAAATAAAAGAAAGTTGTGAATGATAATTGTACTGGTCATTTTTATCCTTTTCTCATGTTTACCACTTCTTTACTATTGCTATCGTTATTTTAAAATCGCTTGGTTGAAAATGCACTTTTTGACACATTGGGTTTGACTCCCTCCCCAGACACTTTGTTTAACAGGATAGACCTACCCTGGCAAATTTTCATTGGGTCACATGTTTCTGGATAACTTCATACCTGGCTACAAAAAGGGGGTCTCCAGCCTAGGTTCTCAACCTTTGACGAAGCTTTTGGTAAGAGAAGCACCAGAGCACCTGGCTCTGTGCTGGAGATTTTGTGTTATTGAGTTTTTGTCACTGTTTGTTACAATTTTGGAGCAATCAGCACAATAAACTTCTGATATTGAAACAGTGCCTTTGAACATGAATCCCCCCCCCCCCCCGTCTTGTCTGGTTCTTGAGTGCACACACTTGTGTTTCTTGTGCCTGAGCAGTCCTGTTGCTGTTTTAAAACTTGCAAATGTCTATGACAAAATGTTGTGATTTGCTACACTTTGCCTCACAAAAATGATGTATGCATAATTTTTTGGCACTAGTTCAGCTTTTTGGATTCCACTACTTCCAAACATCGGATGCTGTTAGACCAGCTAATAGATGGTCTAACAATGTGGATGGAGGTCGGTACTTAAAAATATGGTTTGACAGAGCTGAGATTAATCCATTTCAAAATCCTGCACAGAGGGTGGAATGCAAGCCTAGCTACAACTGAGTGCAGCTAACACAGGGAGTAGTTTTCTTTGGATAACATCAGTATTATATGAGTGTAACTCCCATCAGCCCCTTATTTAACTAGCAGGTACACCTTCCATAGTCTAGGGGGAAAGAGGGGGTGGGGGTTACATAGCACCACCATAAACAAGGTGGGATGTGCAGATGTAGAAGACATTATAGAACAAACCCAAGTGCAGCTACTAGGCACACTCCTGGTGAGACCAATACCATGGCCAAAACCCAGGTCCTGAGGAGAAAACGTTTGCTCAGGACTATGCTAGGTTTGCACTTCTGGAAAGGGGTACCCAAGTAATTCCACACGGAAGCAATAACATAAATGTCCATACCAGGTTGGGATTCTAGAGTGTGGCTTTATTCCAAATAATAGTGGGAATATACAAAGCAAAGATGGACCCCCAAGGGTTACACATAGTGTAATGTCTGAACATCTTGAGGTACAAAACATCCAAATTCCCATTTAGCATAGGATGACTGTAGAAAATGTGGACTAACCACTGGTAAAACACACCTAGCAAATTCCCTCAACTAGGCACACACGGCCAGTACTTGGAAGTCCCATATGGCATGGGATTACTGGAGAAAATGTGGAATAGCCACAGATGAACACATGTACTCTGGAATTGGCACAGCCGTCCAGTACCCAGACACACAAGTTCTTTTGGAAATGGCACACACGGCCAGCACTTGAACACTTCCCATATAGCATAGGACAATTTGTGGCACACACAGACCACATAAGAACATTGAAGGCTCAAAATGGAGAAAAACCCACTCACTGGGGTAGAAGTTTCTTCAGGCATTGGCCACATGCACAGGCAGAAAAACACAGGTGCCCTTCAGAACCCAGAGTACTAAACTAGTCACTCTAGATGGGAAGTCTCCCACCTTTTGTTTCCAAGTTCATACTCGGCCATCCCTCTGGAAAATACAACTCACATTTATCCAAAATGTACTGATTATGCTTTCTAGAAAAGTATTTCACATTTAACATCCTTAAAGGACACCACAGGGGAGTCCAGAACAAAAGTCCCACTCACATGGCAGTCACAGACAGGACTTCACTGTGGACAGGCAACTTTTAAAACTGTTTTAGGTGACAGGGTCCCTTTGACAGTGAAATTCACCTTAAAAGGCAGGTACTCCTGGGCAGTCTTAAACAAAAAAACAGTACTCACTGGAAGTTGTCACACAAGGCAGCTTCACAAATGTACTGGTAGGATCAGGGGATTGCCCCTCACATCCTGGCAGCCTGCTCTATCCCTCCTGACATGAAGCACAGAAAAATCCCTGGAGACGGTTTCCACCACTTAGACAAAGCTGGAAAATTGCTGTACTCCACCAGTGTGAGAAAGACTGGAACACTGCAGCTCTCTATCAGAGCTTCTACTGGAACTGCAGCTGCACTCTGCAGACTCCAACTACAAACTGACTCTAGAATTCTACATTCCTCACTCACAGCAGCTGCTGTGGCTTATGCTGCTGCGAGAGTTTTAAGGTGACATCACCTCTCCAGCTCCCAGCTGAGGCCAGAAGCAGAGAGGAACAGAGTGAAATCAATTTACTGGCAAATCACTAGCTGTCTTCCCTGCCTATCATTGATTCTAAACAGGATTCTTGTAACCCCTGGGAACAAGGGGGTTACATGAGAAATCAAGGTGATGCTTCAGCCATACTCCAAGGTATTTAAAAAATGTAGCTCCTTCCAGATGGAAGTCATGCAGGTATAAAGTAGGGGTGTGCTGAGCCTTGGCCAGGCATTGCCTGGTGCCAAAGATGTGGTTCATGTCCCAGAAGAACACTATACCTTGTACAATATCACATGAATAACATTTTTCAGGTCAGTATTATCATTATATTTATACTACCTGATGGCATTGCTGCTTGTTCTTGGGTAGACAGCAAAGTTGTTGCAGCTGTTGATTCTGTTTTCATACTCACAGACGCTGGAACTGACGTGACTTTGGCTTGTTCTGTTCTTTCCATAATGCTTAAAATGGTGTCAGTGATTGATTCAGATGACATTGGTACTGGAGAGGTTGTGAAAGATGTTGCCAGTGGTGGTTTGCTTGACTGTATTACGGTCTTAAAGCTGGAAACAACTGATGCATTTTCAGCCTCAGCACTATTCAGTGTTGCTGCAGTTGTCGTCCTACTTGACTGCTGAGTTGTGAACATTTTGGCTGATAGATTTTCTGCAACACATTAATTTATGACTATATCAGTAAGCCTTTTTGCTCAGTCCTTTAGAATGTTCAGTTTTTAAACAACAGTCATTCGTAGGTCACTAGTAAAATCAGAAAGCAGATACATAAAAAAACAGTCAGCATGCAAGGCTATGAAGCATAATAACAATGATTATAACAGGGAGCTATATAAAAGGGAACTGAGAATCAGTAAAGTATTCATAAGATAGGAGAACAAAAACACTAGAGTTCAGAATCTCACATGCAAAAAACAATGCCAAATCATTTTTACGTTCGCTTGCGCACATGCGCAAGGAACGTCTTGCAACAGTACAACTTTTGGAGGTGTGTGACCCTCCTCCAATCCGTGCTCAGTGTAGCAGGTGCGACCCTACCGGACCAGTACATGCTGAGCTGTGAATGACAGCAGTTCGGCTGTGTTGGTCTTCATTTCTAAGAAAAGGTCTGCTGCAGTCAGCGGTGGTAGCATGTATGCAATTTGCGTACTGATCAGCTGAACTGCTGTCATGCACAGCTCGGCATTAAAAAACCCTCCCACTTCCTCCCTCTGCTAATGTCCTCCACCTCCCTCATTAGTGTTCTCCTCACCCCAATGTTGTGTGCCGAGGGGGGTGCCCAATCCCCCTCGGCTCATGCGCCCCCCCCTGCACACTGCATGGTCAACAGGGATGCCCAATCCGCCGTCAACTGCAGCCTGCCTCCAAACAAACACCTAGTTGGTATACTGGGAGCCCACCCCAGCGTGTTCATGCCTCCCACCCACACACACTGTATGGCCAGTGGGGGTGCCCAATCCCCTCCGGCTCCAGTCCCCCCGCCCAATAAACAACGTCCTTTTTTCTTTTTTTTAAATCCTGTGAAAGAAGAAAAGCGATCCATTGAGTGAGTCCCTGCCCCCTCAACCCATGCCCACCCTCTGTGCACCCACCTCCTCTTACACCCCCCCCCTTACTGCATACTTATCTCTGGAGCCTGGCGTGACAATCTTCCGTGGACCGAGAACACGTCTGCACTCTTCAAAGCCGACCATGAACTGAGGTAATGCCGGTATAATGACATAAATAGGGTTTTTCCAACTTAGGTGGATATCTCGGCCATTTTTTTGACTTTTGACACCAAACGTTCAACATGGGGTTCTTGACACTCCTTCTCATGAATTCAGTCACTGTCATGGCGTTATTTGGTCCTGAAAGGTGATTTTGCGGTCACTGCACAGAATCACCTTTCGGGACTGATTAACAAAATGATAGTGTTGGTGTTCATGAGGTGGGCTCTCAAAAATCCTACGCTGCAGATTTGGTGAAAAAATTCCACAAAATTACTGTTTTACAAGCGTGCGTTGCGCAGTTTCCACACGCACTTGTAAGTTCGCAAATTTGTAATATTTTCACTCCAGATTTTCAACATAGGCATATTTCCACATCTCCTTATGAACAGTGCAGCTGTCAATTTTCACATCCTGGCCAAAATGTGTTTTCGTGCTTCCGGTGCAAAATAGCGCGATCGCTGCTGGAAATCAATATTTGCTACAGAGTAAGACAATCACAGTGACACTGTTCATAAGCAGAGGTCCTAAACTGCCTATGTTGAAAATGTGGTGGCAAAAGTCCTTAACATGGCTGTGTTACAAGCGTGGTTGCGCAGTTCCTACACACACTCATAAGTTCATGAATTTGTAATATTTCCACTCAAGATTTTCAACATTGCCATTTTCCCTCATCTTCTTATGACCAGTACAGCTCTCATTTTTCACATCCAGGCCAAAATGTGTTTTCGCACTTCTGGCGTGCAATAGCGCGGCAGCTGTGGGAAATCATGTTTGGTACAGAGTAAGAAAATCACAGTGACACTGTTCATGAGCAGACATCCTAAAATGCCTATATTAAAAATTCAGTGCAAAAATTTAAAAAAATTACTGTTTTATGAGCGTGTATTGCGCAGTTTCCAAGCGCACTCGTAACTTCGCAAATTTGTCATATTTTCACTTCAGATTTTCAACATTTGCATTTTCCCACACCTCCTTATCAACAGTACAGCTGTCATTTTTCACATCCTGCCCAAAATCTGTTTTACATAGATACATAGATACATAGACAGTGTCAGCAGATAAGGGCCTATGGCCCACCCAGTCTGCCCATTTGAGCTTGTAAGTTCAGTTTATGTTTTCCAAGAAGTCTGTTGCCCTTTACCCCTGACCTCCACAATTCCTTTATGTCTATCCCATGCATTCTTAAATCTTGTGACTGTTTCAGCCCCCAACCACTTCCTCTGGCAGGGCGTTCCACTTCTCAAAACTGTTAAAAAAAAATACTGTTCAAACACAACAGACCCTACTTTATCTCTGCCCACCCCCTTACCACTAAGGTTCCCTTATACCTATCCCATGCATTCTTGGATCATGTTACTATTTTTGCCAGCACAACCTCCAGTGGGAGACTGTTCCAGGCATCCACCACTCTGTCAAGAAGTATTTCCAAGCTCAGTCAAGAAGTACTTGCTTACATCTCCCCAGAATCTACCTCCCAAGCTTCATAGCATGTCCCCTTGTCCTTGAGCATCTTTTTTTCTGAAAAATGCTTCCCTCTTGAACCTCATTTATACCCGTGAGCTATTTCTGAAAGTCTTTCATGTCCCCACTCTCCCTCCTTTCCTCCAGGGTGTACATACTGGGATCCTTTAGGTACTCCTCATAGGGCTTTTGATGCAGACCCTGCACCAGTGTAGTTGCCCTCCTCAGGACTGCCTCTACTCTATGTCCCTCCGAAAATGTGATCTCCAGAACTGCGGAACTGTTTTCACACTTCCTTCGCAGAACAGCACAGTCGCTGTGTGAAATCGGGGCTTGGTACACAGTAAGAAAATCGTAGTGGCACTGTTCATGACTAGAGGTGACAAAATGCCTATGTTGAAAATTTGGTGAAATAATTCCACTGAATGACTGTGTTACAAGTGCGGGTTATGCAGTTTCCACACAGGCTCGTACCCTTGAGCACAACCAGGGCATTAGGGTTCCTAAGACAGACACTTAAGAAGTATGAGGGTGAAATGTTACTCAGATGCAAGAGGAGTTGCAGAGAGGTACTCTGTTGGGATATGGATGCTGAAGGGACATGGATACAACTGGGGGGGCCCTGCACAAATGCCAAATACCAATGCAAATACCAGCAAGCGAATGTTCGGCATTGACAAATGCTTGTTTGCATATGTTAATAATAAAGCAACAAACGGATCAATAGGACCATTGAACATAGGATCAAAAGAAATAGCAGAACCAAAACCTATGGCAGGGGCCAGTCCAGTTGCACTGAGGGCTGAGTTGCTGCTCACTGCACCTCGCGCCATGCCGGTGTCCTGCATTCGGGAATGAGCGCAGGGTGCTGGGGGTCAGCAGGGAAGGAGGTGGACTAAGCATCTGATGGACTGCTCTCCATCTCTGGGGGGGCCTTTGGTCGGTGTGCATCTGACCCCTGGTGGAGGCTGGGAGTCAGCACAGTGCTGCTGACACAACATGGGGGTGGGAGCTTGGCAGACGCCAGGTGGGTCGTGCGAAGATGCGTGAATGTGCCTGTCACTGGTGTCATTGCATGCCGAAGCTCTTGCAGTGGATAAAATGGGAAAGACCCTGGTGGCTGGTCATGGTAGCTTTATGGCTGTCCCCTGGCACTCCTTTCCCGGAGGTAACACCCTGAGCCCCATCCTGCTTGGGACAAGTGAGTAGGGGGCTCCCCATCACTCTGACATGGGGGTAAGCCATGAGGGCTACAAGGGTGAGGGCCTGAAGGGAATGGAGGCTAGGGATGGTGGCTGGATGAGAAAGGATGACCAGGGCCGGGGGGGTGGAAGAAAAAAGAAAGCAAAAAAAAAAATACCCTATGGCAGAAATTTTCAATAATTACTTCTGCTCAGCATTCAGCAAAACATACACTACATCTCAAGTACTTAGAAATCAAACCAACCAAGTTACAAGGAACACAATCCACACAGGGATTAACAGCCTTCCTAAAGAAGAGGCCAAAGATCACATATATAAGATCAAAGTCAACAGATCAGCAGGGCCAGCAAGCTAAATCCAGAATTGTTAAGAGAAGTTGGGAAATGGCTAGTAGATCCTCTGATGACATTATTTAACACGTCTTTAATGGCAGGTGAAGTCCCAGAAGACTGGAAGATGGCAACTGTTGTCCCAATTTATAACAACCTCTGGTCAGAGCCACAATGGCTGCTAATGCATTAGTGTGATAAGAGATTTCCTTCTTTCAAAGGTTTAACAAGGACAGACATACTGAGCTAGTAACAGCTTATTTTCAGATGTGTCCTGGGGGAAGGGGAAAGGGGAAAAGATAACAGATACAAAAATACAGAATATAAAGTTCATAGAAATGGATTAAATGTAACAAAGATAAAGAGGACAATTATGTCTAAGAATAAATTGACAACAATAAGTTACCAAACAATAAGTTGTGGAACTGCCCAAAGAACAGAAATTCTTATAAACTTATCAAAATAAAAACTAGAGGAATGACTGATGCGGGAGAAGAGATATAGAATTAATGTGTGACTTAGTTGTATGACTGTGATGTGAAATCTTTTGCTGGTCAGGCTGCCTTCTCTTTCTACTTTCCTAAACTTTAGAACTCTCTCTCCCCCTCACCATTTGTTCCACCTCTTCCAAATGCTCTCTCACCTCTCTGCTCCATTACCACACCGCTACCTCCTGAGCCTGTCCTTGAGTCATAGCCCTTCCCCCTCCTCAGTTCACCCTCTTTACTATTTCTCAATGACCACTCCACTTCCTTCTGTGGCTGTCCTTGAGTTGTAGCCCTTCCATGCTCCTCAATTTATCATCTTTCCATCTATCTCCCCCTCCTTCCTCTCCACTCACCAGGGCCGGTGTCAGGGGGGTGCAAGGGAAGCCACTGCACCAGGGCCCAGAGTGCAGGGGGGCCCACGGCCCCTTAAGTCAAAATTAGTATTTTCATAAAATTACTATGCTGGTGCAGTGCCCCACTCAGCAAGTGCACATCACCCAGCACGCGCCCTCCGTGCTGAGTGCCAGTGCTTTTCTCAGCTCCCTGGAGCCCCGAGCCATTTAAATCCCACAGAGAGTGAGACCAGCCATTTCGCATGCACACTCCTTTCCCATACCTGCAAGCAGTGCTGGCATTCACTCACTCTCCTCCTCCTGTGTTGGGCGGGCTCTGCTCCTCCTTCATGCTCCATCCTGCACCAGTAGTGGTTTTTCCATTCCGCCCCTCTGCTGACTCAATGCAGATGAGTCAGATTGATGCTGCTCCCTGCTCTCTCCCTTCCCTGGTCAAGTACTGGCTGCTGCTGCTCTGATTTGCTGGTGGGAACACTGGGGTGGGGCTCGTCTTTTAGATTCAACCATTCCATGACTTCATTAACACAATGTTAATGAATTCATTGAATGGTTGAATCTAAATTCCAAGATTTTATGATTCACACATACACAGGATGCAGAAATGGTAGACTTCCTAGACATTACACTAACCAAACCTAGGGAGTATGATGTAAATATACAGACAAAATGTTCTAGGAAGAAAACAGCTACAAATTCAGTTTTGAAAGCATAAAGTGCCCATCCACAGAAACATATCAATTCTGTGCCCTATGGTCAGTTCCTACATCTGAAAAGGAACTGTTCAGATGAAAACTCTGTTTTGAGAGAATCAGAAGCATTAAAGAAAAGGTCTGAATCCAAGGGATATAGCACTAAAGTGTTAAATGTAGCTTTTGAGAAAGCTAAAGCCAGACCGAGGGACAGTTTGTTAGTAAAGACCAGGAATAAATTGAAGATAGATCCCCAAATCACATTTGTCATTGAATATAGCAAAATATCCAGGTTGGATAGATAACATCATACATAGAAACTGGCCAATCTTACTAGGGGACCGCACTGTAAAAACAGCAGTAGAAGATAAGCCCAAGATGACCTTCAGTAGAGCTCCAAATTTAAAAGATAAACTAGTCCACAGTAGGTTTACTCAGGATAGACAAGAACATTTAAACTGGCTCCCTAAAAAAAACAGATGGCTGTTTTAAATGTTTAAAATGTAGTGTTTGTAAATACAGCAACACTGGCAAGAAATTTGAGAATCCAGCTTGCCCAGGGAAACAATTTGAAGTTAAACAATTTATAATATGCAACTCTACCTTTGTAATGTACATACTGTGGTGCCCCCTGTAATAAGGTTTATATTGAAAGAACTACAAGAATGTTGAAAACCCGGATACAGGAACATATTAGAAATAGCATAAACAAAAAGACAGACACTCCAGTGGGTTTACATTTTGGAATGCACCATAACTCCTCAGAACAAGGATTTAAATTCACGAGTATTGAATGGATGGCACCCATGAAGTGTGGAGGGAACAGGGTAAACCTACTACTGATGAAAGAAAGTGAGTGGATATATAGACTAAAGAGTGTCAAACTAGATGGTATCGATGAACAATGGGACCTTAAGCCCTTCCTGAAAAAGAAGAAAAAATCCAAATAGGATCGATGCAAACTGATATATAAAGTTGTGCAGGTTTTCCATGCTGTCCCTCATGTTTCTGTTGTCATTTATATATTTTCATTTATATATTTTCATTTATGTTCATGTAAAAAGTTTATAGAAACTGGGATAGCATTCTATGTCGACTGAGAGATAATTGTGGAATGTGGCCTTTTGCAAGCATCCTGACCTTCCACCAATAAGTCACTTCTGCTTTTTCTCTCTTTTACAGGAGTTTCTTCTCCACCGGTCACTCCTTGCAGACTTTCTTCATACTTTAGCAACCTAGTGGATCCCCAATTTAATTCTGAAGCCTGGAATCTTAACTCTGAAAACAGGGTGATCACATTACTGGTATTTTCTATCTTCCCCCATATTGTTTATATCTGTGATCTGATGTAATTTTGCTTCTAGCACTTGAAATTGGAAATATATTACAGACTGAAGAAACATAAAGACATCATACAAATCACTGCATATGTGGATTTAATTAAATTTGATTAGATTTTTGTATAAATATGATAGATGAAAGCAATTTAAACTGTGTGTGATATTTTTAAGTTAAACTACTCTGGTAAACTGCTCTTTCCTTTAACATTGAAGATGGTTTCTTAAATCAAAGAATAAAAATGTTGTGATGTCCTTGTAAAGTACCTCCAGGTGTTTGTAATGGAGGTAGGGACATATAAAAGCATTTGTTCTCTCTGTAAGCCACACCCCTAGATGAAGACAACTGCCGAAGAGCTGGGTTTGGGACTGAGAGCCCAAAATAAAACTGTAATTAATTTGTAATACTTGCCTCCAAGTGCTCTGTGAGTGTATTTTTTGTATGTACAGGGGTAGCAACCATTCACGGAGCAACGGCCCATCTACACTCACAGCAGTAGCCCTTTTGTGGAACTGTGTCTGTGATTAACACTAAAATATTCAGTCTGGGTGTTGCAGGCGGGTAAGAGCTGTCTGAGCACATCCATGAGCAGCAGCTGAACCATCCACGGTTGCGTGACAGCAGCTCTCAAACACCCAGTCACCTGACAATCTCTTAGTTGGTCAGGTGGCTGTTGGTGTAAGCCTCGGATCCTCTTGTGAGAGTAGTGTCGTCTGGCATCTGCAGACAGACTAAGTGAGTGCGTGGCAGTCTTTTTCTCTGGCGGGACAGACGGCAATTGTGCTGATAAATTTCCTTTTTGTTCTTCTGTGTGCCAAAATAAACTGTGCTGAGTCAGTGACAGTGATTCAAGGAAACTAAACAAAAAGAAAAAAGATTTAGGCAGCAGCAGGAAGGGAGGGGAGGGGAGACAGAGAGGAGAGATCGGATAACGCAATTTACACCTTTAAGTTCAGAAAATGAAAGAACAGCTATATTATTTTGGGGGGGCTAGGGGGCCAGCTTGGGGGGCCCACTACACAATCTTGCACCAGGGCCCAGCAAATCCTAGAACTGGCCCTGCCACTCACTTCACCAGCCCTTCTTTCTCTCTCTTCTTCCTCCCTCCCTCCCTCCCTCATCGGCACTTTCCCTTCCTCCCCTCCATGCTCCTTCCTTCGGCGCCCTGTCCCCTAGTGCTGTCACCACTGGAAAGTACTATGGCTTGTACCCACGGGACAGATTCCCACCGTGTCCTTGTAAAATTTTTGCCTACAGTTTGACCTGCCTGATGAACCTCATTCATGTTTGTTTTGTATTGTTTATTTTATATCTCTGTATGATGTTTTATTGTATAAGTTACGGTTCTATGTTGTTCTTGCACCTCTCTCCCCCCTTCCCTCCAGGATGCATCCTTAAATGAGCTTTTTTTTCAGCTCAGTATGTCTTTCCTGGTGAAACATTTGGAATAAATAAATTCATTGATCAATCAATACATAAATAAATACATAAATAAATAAATAATGTAAAAGTCCCACATTTACACCACAATAGTAGACAAAAACAAAACCATAAACATCAAGGCAATGCAGTGAAAAGTGTTTTTGGTTCTGGACATACACACCCCCTTGAAAATAGGCACAACACACATACACACACACACTTAGATGTTGCAACAGTTGTGCACATACAAAGGGTGTGAGTGTCATTAGTAGGACAGAGCAGGTGCTATATTTCATTTTCAGTGGGGTCCTACTTTATGCATTTTTCCAGTGTATTTAGTAGAGTTAGCACAGGTAAAATTCAGAATCTAATTTTCACTGAAGTCCTGCTTTTATACATTTTTTTTTATTGTATTTGTTCTCCTTCCTTGGGACTGGCAGGTGGCTCTGGCCCCCTCTCAGGGGGTTGATTTTTCAGAGCCTGGTCACATGGATCCCGCTGGTCACGGCAGTTCCCCCATGCATTACCACCCCCCCGACAGGGAGGGAAGGAGGAATGACAGCTCTCTCCCTCCCCTCGGAGCACAGTCCAGAAGCCGGGGCAAGTCAGGACCAGGATGTGGTCAGGCCATCACAAAGCCTACCAGTCCCACTCTTCTCATTTCTTCCCCACTCCCTCCCCCTCGTGGCGTGAGCGTGCGCATGTGGAGGCATGTACACACTGTGTACCCATACTCCTGTACATCCCTGACTCTGACATGCCCTCCGGCCTCCACTAGGGGCAGCCAAGGAGTAGGATGGCAACCCTCCCCTCTCCAGGAGAGGAGAGCAGTCCATCAGAAGTTCAATCCTCTCCCCCGCCCCCGCCGACCTCTGGCAATCTACAGTCACTCCCGACTCAGGGTCTCCGGCGTGGCATGAGGTGTGGTGTCCAGCACCTCAACCCTCAGCGCCACTGGTCTGGCCCTGCTTTCATAAATTTTTACAATGTAGTTACCCAGGACAGATCAGTTAACATGCAGTATCTTATTTTCGGTAAGGTCCCCATTGTACCTATTGTAACACTAACAGGTCTGGGATGCTCTAAATGAGTTGGCTCCATCACAGGCTGTATGTTTTCAATGACCAGATACTATATTTCTCTTTGGCCAGCAGGGGATGTAAACTGTGCTGAGTGCACATTTTGGTGCCTCATTTTTGCTTTGGGGGGCTATATTCAGACATGCTTGGAGCACTTGAACTTTATTCCAAACATGTTTGAGTATAGCAAATGCAGTGAATTATATTAATTTGCACTAAGGAAAAGGACTTTGCAAGGGGCCGCCTGATACCTTTTACTGTGGGGACATTACTCAGTGTAATGCTGGTTTCCGGTTCTAGGTTTGTCTGCCTGGTTCTGTTTCAAGCTTTTAGCCACTGACTGAATTGCTTTTAGCCACTGACTGCCATGCCAGCAACTCAGGTTCAAGAACATACCTGAGTCACTTGGGGACTGGCCTGAGAGGAAGAATGCACATCTGTAGAACAGGGAGAGGAATCTAGGTGGCAGCACCATGGGACAGCACTGGAAGGGACCCCACACCTGGATGCCTCAGGTGTCTCCATGTAGGCCGAGTACACACATGTCTGGGCCCAATGGGGAGAAAATAGGAGGAAAAGCCCTCCAGCTGTAGAACAGTGATGTCCTGCCCACTGTCAGGCCCCACACTGATAACTAGCCACCTCTGATCCAAGGCCCTGTGACAGGACCACCAGAAAAGGTAAGTCCCAGAGAAGGTGGGTGACGGTGCTGGGAAGACTGGCCCAGATGGGGGAGAAGTCAGGGTGCTGAAGGAGATAAACAGATTTGTCCCATAGACACAGTGGAGTAACATGCCACTCATCACGGTTGTGTACTGTGTGCTGGTGAATAGTAAGGGACTGCCTACATGGAGGAGCAGTGCTGAGAAACAATGCATGAACACAGTGTGGTGACATGGTACCCATCAAAGTGGGGTACTGTGTGCTGGTGAAATGTGAGGTACTGTCTACAGTGTGGAATGATGCTCAGAAGCACTGTAAGAATACAGTAAGGGACTGCTGCATGGAGGAGCAATGCTAAGAAGCAATGCATGAACACAGTGGGGCAACATGGCACCCATCATAGTGGTATAATGCGTGCTGGTGAATGGGTGCTGTCTTACTGCACTAAAGAACGATGCTTAGAAGCACTGCATAAACACAGTGGGGCCCTTGAAGTACCAATTAGAGTTGCAGTCTGTGTGCTGACGAATGGGGAGGAATTGCCTACACTGTCTAACAATCCTCAGATACACTGTAGGAACTCTCTGGGTTGACAAGGCACACATCACAGTGGTGTACTGCTTGCTGGTAAAAGATGAGGGAATGCCTGCACAAGAGAGTAATGTCAGAAGCACTGCATGAACACAGTGGGGTGACAGGGCAGCCATCAATGTTGTGCACTGCATACTGGTGAAATGTGAGGGACTGCCTGCACTGTGGAGTGATTCTCAGAAGCACAGCATGAACACAGTGGAGCAACGTGCCACCCATCTTGGTGGTGTAATGTGGACCGGTAAATGGGTAGGCATTACCTGCAATGGGTGTTGTCACACTGCACTAAGGAACGATGCTCAGAAGCACTGCATGAACACAGTAGGGCATCATGGCACCCATTACTGTTGCATACTGTGTGCTGGTGAAAGGTAAGGGGCTGCCTGCACTGAAGAGCAATGCTCAGAAGCAATGCATGAATACAGGGGGTGACATGGCATCCACAAGCGCTACTTACTGCATACTGATGAAAGGTGAGGGACTGTCTGCACTGGGGAGTGATGCTCAGAAGTACTGCCTGAATACAATGGGGTGACAGGGCACCCATCACATTGGTGTACTATGTGCTGGCGAAAGGTGAGGGACTGCCTGCAAGGAGAGTGATGCTCATAAGCACAGTTTGAACACAGTGGGGCGACATTGCATCAATCACAGTGGTGTGCTGCATGCTGGTGAAAGGTTAGGGACTGCCTGCACTGAGGAGCGATGCCCAAAAGCACTGCATGAACAGAGTGGGGTGTCATGAAACCCATCTCTGTTGCATACTGTGTGCTGGTAAAAGGTAAGGTACTGCCTGCACTGGGGAGCGATGCTCAGAAGCACTGCTTGAATACAGTGTGGCAACATGGCACCCATAACAGCTGTGTACTGCATGCTGGTGAAAGGCAAGGGACTGCTTGCTCTGTGGAGTAATACTCAGAAGAACTGCATGAAAGTAGTGGGGCAAGTTTCCACTCATCATGGTTGTGTATTGCGTGCTAGTGAAAGGTAAGGGACTGCCTGTACTGTGCAGTGATGTTCATAAGCACTTCATGAACATAGTGGGGCGAAATGGCACCCATCACCACGGTGTATTGCATGCTGGTGAAAGGAAAGGGACTGCCTGCACAGTAGAGTGATGCTCATAAGCACTGCATGGAACACAGTGGGGCAAGATGGCACCCATCACTGTGGTGTACTGCGTGTTGGTGAAAGGTGATGGACTGCCTGCACAGTGGAGTGATGCTCATGAGCACTGCAAGGAAACAGTGAGGCAAGATGGCGCCTGCCACAGTGGTGTACTGCGTGTTGGTGAAAGGTGATGGACTGCCTGCACAGTGGAGTGATGCTCATAAGCACTGCATGGAAAACAGTGGGGCAAGATGGCACCCATCACTGTGGCGTACTGTGTGCTGGTGAAAGGAAAGGGACTGCCTGCACAGTGGAGTGATACTCATAAGCACTGCATGGAACACAGTGGGGCAAGATGGCACCCATCACTGTGGTGTACTGCATGTTGGTGAAAGGTGATGGACTGTCTGCACAGTGGAGTGATGCTCATGAGCACTGCAAGGACACAGTGAAGCAAGATGGTGCCTGTCACAGTGGTGTACTGTGTGCTGGTGAAAGCTGAGGGACTGCCTGCATGGAGCAGCGATGCTCAGTAACATTGCATGGACATGTTGGGGCAACATGGTACTCATTACAGTGGTGTACTATGTGTTGGGGAAATGTCAGGGACTGCACTGTACTGTTCCCTACAGAGGAGGATAAATATCTTGGGGTGATACTAACATGGCAAATGAACCATTCAGCGCAGTGCAGAAAAGCGGCAGCTAATGCTGGGGTGTATTGCCAGTAATCACGTCCAGGAGAGGGAAGGTCATCCTGCCACTGTACAGGTCATTGGGGAGGCTGCACCTGGAGTACTGCATGCAGTTGTGGTGCCCCTACTTAAAGAAATATGTTAAATTGCTGGAGGGGGTCCAATGTAGGGCAACCAGAATAATCCTTGGTATAGAGAACAAACCCTACGCAGAGAGAGACTGAGGGAGCTCAACATGTACTCCCTGGAGGAATGGAGGGATAGAGGGGATATGATAGAAACCTTCAAATATATGAAAGGCATAAATAGAAACATAGAAGCATAGACTTTGATGGTAGATAAAGACCACTTGGCCCACCTAGTCTGCCCATTTCCCTACCTTTTTGGAAAAGCTGCAGATCCTAGCTAACCAACAGCCTACTTCCTCCTATCCCACACTAAAATTGCCTTATGTCTGTCCTATGCATTCTTGAAGTCCCCCACTGTTTTTGACCCCACCACCCTCTCTGTGAAAAAATACTTCCTCACGTTACCCCTGAGCCATCCCCCCTCTATCTTCAAATTGTGCCCCCTTGTTCTTGCACATCTCTTTTTCTGAAAGGGGGCTACACTCTTGGACTTTGTTGATTCCCTTGAAGTACATGAATGTTTCTATCATGTCCTCCCTCTCCCTCCTTTCCTCTAGGGTATACATATTAAGCTCCTTTAGTCTCTCTTCATATGGCTTCTGGTGCAAACCTTGCACCATTTTAGTTGCCCTCCTTTGGGCTGCCTCCATCCTGTCTATGTCCTTGTGGAGATGGAGTCTCCAGAACCGCATGTAGTACTCCAGATGGGGTCTCACCAACTGTCTGTGCAGAAGGATAACAACTTCCTGTTTTCTAGTGGTGATACCTCTCCTTATGCAACCCAGTATCCCCCAGACCTCCTTACTGCCTTCTCACATTGCTTGCCTACCTTTAGGTCATTTGATATGACTACCCCAGGTCCCTTTCCATTTTGTTGTTGTTAGTACCCCCACCCACACACACACACACACAATTTGTACTAGTCCATTGGCGTTTTTGGTTCCCGAGTGCAGTACTTTGCACTTCTTTGCATTGAATCTAAGCAGCTATACATTTGACCACTCCTCCAACCTTGCCAATTCCCTTCTCATCCTTTCCACCCCACCCCCCTTGTGTATCAACCCTGTTGCAGATCTTTGTGTCATCTGCAAAGAGGCAAGCTTTTCCTTCCAGCCCTTCTGCAATGTCACCTACAAAAATATTAAATAGGACCGGTCCCAGTATTGAACCCTGCAGTACCCCACTAGTAACCCCGCTTTACTCAGACTAGATGTTGTTTACTATTACTCTATGCATCCTGTTGTCTAGCCAATTTTTTACCCAGGCTACCACCCTGGGACCCACTCCCAGGCTGGCTAACTTGTTTATTAATCTTTTGTGTGGGAAAATAAAGATGCTGCGGGTCTATGTGATAATGGCGATTATCGCTCAGTCAGAGTACCAAACACATTTTCAGCACTCTGACAACCCTGGCCGCACCAACACAGTGCGAGGACATATTTGCTGCCACTTTCTGTGGAGGCTGCAGCTGCGCCCAACCCCCTGAGGGGGACTTTGCCACCACGTATCCCCTATTTAAGGATTCTCAACTCCAGGGGTGCATGTCAGGGGGTAAAAGTAGTAAAAAAAAAAAGGTCCAGGCTGGGCACAATAAAAATCGCACCAGCTCCCAGACCCGTACCTAGTACCTCAGCCACCCCAGCCATTGCCCAATCCCCGCGCCACACCGCAGCTCGAACAACGACTGCAGCGCCACCCCCTACAGCCTCTCCACCCCCCAGCCCACACTCGCCGTGCTCACTCCCACCCCACCGCGTGCGTACGTATAGCGACATCCTGTCGCCTAATTTGCCCACCCCCTCATCCAGTCACCCTGCCCGTTGGTCGCGGTGAGTGGATTGTGCGAGGAAGGTGTTGCTGTAACGGACGGTGCCCTTCCTCATGTGCCCACTTCACGGGTTACCAGATGGTACAGAGGGAATTTTAAGATTAAGGAGAGGGAGGGACACTAGGTGGCACAATCTAAAGTTGGAGGGTGGTAGATTCAGAAGGGAAATGAGAAAGCATTATTTCACAGAGACAGTGGTGACAAGGTAGAACGCACTACCTGAAGAGGTAGTATCCTTGAAGATGGTGGGCAGTTTTAAGAGGGGATGGGACAAAGTCAGGGGGAAGGTTGCCAGTGAGGCACTGGGGGATGGGTAATAGCTAGTACAGGCATACAATTGGATATGCGGGCAAGAGAGGGGGAGCAGCTGCAGTGTAGCAGACTGCTAGCTGCACACTTGAGCAGACTAGATAGACCATCAGGCCTGTATCTGCTGGTATTCTTCATATGTTTATATGGAGTGATGCTCAGAAGCACTGCATGAACACAGTGGGGTGACATTTCACCAATCACGGTGGTGCACTGCATGCTGGCGAAAGGTGAGGGACTGCCTGCACTGTGGAGTTATCCTCAGAAGCACAGTTTGAACACAGTGTGGTGACAATGGCACCAATCACAGTAGTGTACTGTTCAGAAACATATAATTTGACAACAGATAAGGACTAGCAGGCCCATCCAGTCTTCTCTTTTTCATTCCCTACCTACTAAAAAATACCACAGATCCTGTTTGAGCTCTGGCTTCACTTCCTCTTTTGAACTGCTAGGGTTCCCCTGTGTCTATCCCATGCAGTTTTTAATTCCCCTACCAACTTTGCCCCCACTTCCTCTTCAGGGAGGCTGTTCCATGTCTCCACTATCCTTTCCGTGAAGAAGTACTTCCTCACATTGCCCCTTAGTCTACCCCCTTCCAGTTTCATGTCATGCCCTCTTGTCCTACAGCATATTTTCTTCTGAAAGATGCTGCCTTCCTTTACCTTATTTATTCCTTTTAGGTTCTTTAAGGTCTCTATCATGTCACTCGTCTTCCTCCTATCCTCCAAGGTATACATACTGTATTGAGTTCCTCCAATCTCTCCTCATATAACATTTGGTGCAGACCCTGCACCATTTTTGTTGCCCTTCTTTGAACTGCCGCTACCTTGTCTATGTCTTTCTGTAGATGTGGCTTCCAGAACTGGACATAGTATTCCAAATGAGGTCTCACCAATTATCTGTACAGTGGCATCACCACCTCTTTCCTCCTGCTGGTAACACCTGTCCCTATGCACTCCAGCATCCCACTGGCTCTTCCCGCTGCCTTGCCACATTGTTTGGCCACCTTTAGGTCATCAGATATAATCTCTTTCCTCTGCTGTGGCCTCTAGTAACACTCCACTCCACTCTTCATGTAATCCTCCTTGGGTTCAAGCACCCCAAGTGCATGGTTTTGCACTTTTTCGCATTGAATCTTAGCTGCCACACTCTGGACCATTCCTCCAGTTTGGCTAGGTCGCTTTTCATTCTCTTCACCCCTCCTGGACTGTCTACCCTAGTACAGATCTTGGTGTCATCTGCAAAGAAGCATACCTTCCCCTCCAACCCTTTTGCAATGTCACTGATGAAGATATTAAACAGTACTGACCCAAGAACTAATCACTGTGACACCCCGCCAGTCACCCTGCTTATCTCAGATTGAGCTCCATTTACCACCACCCTCTGAGTTCTATCCGTCAACCAATTTCCAACCCAGTTCACCACCTTGTGACCCAACCCCAGGCTACTCAGCTTGTTCACAAGCCTCCTATGCGGAACAGTGTTGAACGCCATGCTAAAGTCAAGGTAGGCTATATCCACCACTCTTTCCTGATCCACCTCCTTGTGTGAATCTGTGCTGCTCCAGATCTTGTGCTCTGCTTGATTCAAGGTGCTCCACTATCCTTTCTTTTAGCAGTGATTCCATAATTTTCCCTACCACCAATGTCAGATTGACAGGTCTATAGTTACTAGCCTCCTCCCTGCTCCCACCTCTGTGGAGAGGGACTACATCAGCCCTTCTCCAGTCCCCTGGAACCGCTCTCATATCCAGTGACCTCTTAGACAGGGATGTCAGTGGTGCAGCCAGTACCTCCCTTAATTCCTTTAGTATTCTAGGGTGCATCCAGTCTAGTCCCATTGCATTGTCCACCTTCAGTTGTGTGAGTTCTTTTAGGACTCTCTCCTCAGTAAACGGACTGTTGCCCACCTCCCTTCCAACTCTGATTTTTAGATGTGGCCCTTCCCCTTCGCCCTCCTCTGTCAAAACTGAACAGAAATATTTGTTCAGGATTGATACTTTATCCTGGTCACCTTTCACTCCCACTCCCTCCTCTCTTGCAATGTTATCCTCTGTCTTCACCTTGGCACTTCTGAGCACTTTTACTGACTCCCTTTGCCTTTCTAGATACACTGCCCAGTCCTCCTTCTTCTGTGACTGCTTCTATTTCCTGAAAGCCATCTTTTTCTCCCTTACTTTTCTGGCCACTTCATGTGAAAACCATAGTGGTTTACTTTTCCTCTTGCCCTTGTCTATTTCCTGAATGCAAAGATTTGTTGCTTCCACTATGGTTCCTTTTAGATGGGCCCATAGTTCCTCTACTCCCCTCCTTTTGTCTCCTTCTGCTAGAGCTTCCCTCAGACACAACCTCATCCTTTTGAAGTCTGCCCTCCTGAAGTCCAGAACCCTCGCTTTTGTGTGGCATGACCTTGTTGCAGTACTCATACTGAACCACACTGTGCAATGGTCACTGGACCTCAAGTGTTCATCCACCCTGACACCTGAAATTCTGTCCCCATTGTTTAGACCCAGGTTCAAAATTGCTCCCTCCTGGTTTGGCTCGAGCACTAGCTGCATGAGGCATGCCCCCAGCAGGGAGTCCAGGATGTCTCTGCCCCTGACTGTTGCAGCCATTGGGATTCTCCAATCTACTTCTGGCAGATGAAGTCACCTACCAGCAACACCTACCCTTTAGCTGCCATCTTACGGATGGCTTCCAGTAGATCCCTGTCCATTTTCTCACTTCTTTCTGGGGGTCTGTCGATTACGCCTGTTCAAATGGCTGTGCCATTACTTGTTTCCAGGGTGACCCACAGTGCCTCTGCCTCCCCCTGCACTCCTTGCACCTCCATCGCCTTTATGCCCCCTTCCCTTCTTACCCTCTCTGTCTCTCCTGAACAAAGTATAATCTGGAGTAGCTACCCCCCAGTCATGGTTGCCATTGTATCAAGTCTCTGCAATAGCTACAATATCCAGATCAGCCTCTGCTATCAAGGCCGCCAAATCAGGGATTTTGTTTCCCAGGCTGCGGGCATTCATGCTGATGACATTCCATGTTCTCCAAACTCTCCTCCTGACCTCACCCCTCTTCCCCTTGTCACTCCTCTCATCCCCTTTTCTCCTCCCCTGTCAGTGCTTATTGGTGTTTTTGTGACATTTTTGTCCTCCTTGCTGGTTACATTATCCTGAGGGGTGGGCAGTTAGATTTACCCTGCTTCCTTCCTCCACCTCCCTTGGCTAGTTTAAATGCTTGCCAATGAAGCATTTAAACCTTTCACTATGGACATTGGTCCCCTTTCAGAAGGATGCAGGCATTCACCCCAGTACAGTTCTGTATCCCCCCCAAGTGGGTCCCCAATCCCAATGAAGCCAAAACCTTGCTCTATGCATCAGATCTCCAACTAGCATTGAAGTCCTGGGTGCGGTGAATTCTAACCTCCCCCTTGCCATGGACAGGCATCACCTCCAAGAAGGTCACTGAGTTTGCTACCTGCCTCAGGCCACTCCCTAGTTCCCTAAACACCTCCTGCACTCTTGCTGTCTCTGCCTTGTCCCCAGCTAGGTCATTTGCACCCAGATGTGTAGGTGAAAGGCAAGAGACTGTCTGCACTGTGAAGTGATGTTCAGAAGCACTGCATGAACACAGTGGGGTGATGTTGTACTCATTATGGTGGTGTACTGTGTGTTAGAGAAATGTCAGGGACTGCCTGCACTATGGAGAGATGCAGAGAAGCACTACATGAACACAGTGGGGTGACATGGCACCCCTCACAGTGGTGTACTGCATGCAAGTGAAAGGAGAGGGACTACCTGCACTGTGGAGTGATGCTCAGAAACACTACATGAACACAGTGGGTGACATGACACCTATCACAGTGGTGTAGTGCAGGCTTGTGAATGGGTAGGGACTGCCTGCATTGTGGAGTGATGCTCAAAAGTACGGCATGAATACAGCAGGGTGACATGGCACTGATCACGGTGGTGTACTGTATGCTGTTTAAAGGTGAGGGACTGCCTGCACTGTTGAGTGATGCTCAGAAGCACTGCATGGGCACAGGTACAATATGGCACCCATCCCTGTTGCATACTGCTTGCATGTGAAAGGTAAGGGACTGCATGCACTGTACAGTGATGCTAAGAAGCACTGCACGAACACAGCAGGGCAACATGGCATCCATCATAATGGAATACTGCCTGCTGGTGAAAGGTGAGGGACTGCCTGCAGAGGAAAGTGATGCTTAGAAGCACTGCATGAACCCAGAGGGGCAACATGGCACCCATCAGGGTTGTGTACTGTGTGATGGTGAAGGGTGAGGGCTGTCTGTGCTCATTTAACTAGTATGTGAGAAATAACACATACACTGACTTATATGACATTTATTTACCTATACATCTAACTGTAACTTTTATTATATTTAGGATAAGCACTTTGACACACTATCACACGTGCACTGATTCATGTTCTAAACAGTACACAGTAGTATAGTACAGCATTACAGCCATTTGTAAACTGACTAGAAAAAGGTTAGTGTACCCAGAAAGGGTTAACAGAGTGCCACACAGGCAGAGTCACAGGCACAGGCGCACACACACACACACACACACAAACACACACACACACACACTCCTCTCCATGATGTGAGCAGAATTTAAGCCCTTTGTCTCTGCCTGCATGCATCCCTTTGTTAGCCTTGTTTGTTGTACTAACTTTCACCAATTAATTTCAGAAATATGAACAATAACCTGAATAACCAATATAAACAAGTTGTATAGTTAAGTTAATAAAAGCTTGATTTCAAGACCTTTTTCATGTTTTATGGTTACTGAAAATTTGTGGTTTTACAAAAATCAGCATTTCTTTACAAGCACTGCATTAACTAAGTCAGCCAAGGAGAGGAATGAGGGGGGAGGAATGACATGATGTCACAGCAGCTGGCTGATTCTGTCTCAGTCCCCCCTCCAACACAGCAGAGCAAGCTGCAGACTTAACTGTCCATGGTTTTTACTAACACAGTCTCTGGTCAGTGTTGAGATCGATTAAAATATATAATTCCCATCAAGTTTAAAATATATATATGCCTAGGTGTCCCGACCAGTATCAATCTCGGTGGGAACCATTGTATAACTCATTATCTCTTTCCCTCCAGATCTAAGTTTTTCTTTATAGATGATCTGGTACAATTATGTTTTATAATCTAACCATTGGTGTTTATTATACGGTTTCTCTGAACTTTTGTTGGATCAGTCCTTAACCTTCTATTTTATGGTTTTATTTCTCCCCAGGAAACATGGATGGTTTGGGGAGGGTTTTTTTTTTATTTTTGACTTTTGTTTTTCTCATTGTATATAGTTATTATTATTGTAGCTTTTTGTTTTTATTGTGATTGTTATGATTATGGTTGGTTGTTCTTTGGAAACTGATAAAGCATGCTTAATTTAAAAAAAAATGTATATGCCTGCTTCACTGAGTTAGACTTTCAATGAACAGCCAGCACTGCTTGCAATTGGATCCCTGAAGGACGGAGCACTTAATTTCCTGAGACAAAGAAAAATACTGCAGTGCAGTGCAGGAGCACATCAAACTGCTTCAACTAGCAGCGGAGTAATTGAGCTGAAACTCTAATTTTGTGAAGTCCATTACAAATCTGGAGAGCTTCATTTTTCTACTGTGATAGTAAAAAGTCTACAGGGCTCCACCCTCTGCAGCCATAAAAAGGGGAACAAATTGAGCCCCTTCAACTTGAGGCCAATTAGTTTGACCTCTATCCTCAGTAAAATGATGGAAGCAATGATTACAAGCAGTTTGTAGAAGGAGGAGGAAATAAAAACAAAAATGTTGACAGATGGTAGCCAGCATAGGTTAAAAAAAACAGATTGTGCACTACAAATACTGTTGTAGTCTAGGAAAAGGTTAGCAATACATTAAATAAAAATTAACTGGTTAACATCATATACCTTGATCTGCAAAAAGCTTTTCATAAAGTTCCACATAAAATAATAAACTTCACCAAATGGGTTTGAATGAAAAACTTTTAGCCTGGATTACTGCATGGCTTCATAACAGAACCCAGACAGTGAGAATTAGGGGGTATATTTCAGAGCCAGGTAGAATGACCAGTGGTGTCCCATAGGGTTTGGTACTGGGCCCTGTGCTGTTTGAGATATTTATCTCAGACGTGAATGTACATATTAGAAACTGGATAGCAAAATTCACAGATGATTCTAAGTTAAGAGGTACAGTTAATACTGAGGAACAAATATACAACTTAGAGATAGATCTCAGGGCAACAGAACATTGGGCAATAGAAAACTAAATTATGTTTAACCAGCAAATGTGTATGGTTATGCATCTGGGGGGTAACAACAGAAACCATAGATAGTACCTTAATAGCTGCCAACTAAGAGAAGTCAATGGAGAAAATGACCTAGATATACTGATTGAAAAAGATCTTACCTTTGGCAGCCACTGTAATAAAGTAATTGGAAAAGCTAACAAAATCCTAGGGTGCATAAAAAGGGCCTTTGTGTCCAGGGACAAGGTCTGTATTCCCCAAACCACCAGTCATCTGTACCTGTCCTGTCCCACTTCATACTTATGGATAGTCTTTGATCTTAGTTTGTTGGCAGTTTATTCCAGTTGTCTGCCACCCTCTCTATGTAGAAGTGCTTTCTTGTGTCCTTCTTACATTTATTCCCTACCAGTCTGTACTCGTGGCCACTGGAGCATGACCCCTTGCTTCAACTGAGCAGTGAAGTCCAGTCCACTCCACTCTATTGATCCCATGGAACCAGTCTAGAAAAGGAGGACTTGAGGGCAGCACTGCACAATATATCCGGACATGTTAAGTGAGCAAGCTTCTGCTCCATTTAGTTTCTCCTGGGCCCCCGCTCCTTGGATATTTTCTAAGATCTACTTTCCTTTGTGCTGCTTGAAGGTACATCTAGACTAACTCCAACCTCCCAGCTTAGAACTCCTTCTGGAAAAGGGTTCCATGAAGTTAGACCAATTGGCACTGAACTGTTTGCATGACCAGAGTCTCTGAAGCCAACAAGGGCAGAGAGAGAGAGCCGGGCAGGAGAAATCCCTCAATCAAGCTTCTAAAAGTTTTCAAATTTTGGCATCTCTTACTTTCAAGCTAATCAGAAAGCAGGAGGAATGCTAATGTGTGTGGGACTGTTTTTTTCCACAACCTGCAGGAATCCATGAAAATAAGCTTGATGGGCCAGAAGTTCCTGCCTGTGTAGCCAGAGTCTCTGAAGCCAAAGGGGTTACAAGGGATTCGCACAAGGGTCAACCCTCCTCACAAGCCACAGAAAGGGACTCTCATGTTCAAATATTGGTGACGCCTATTTCCCAGCCAGTCAGGCAGCAGGAAGGGCAGCAGGCCCTTACAAAACTGTGTTCCCTACAACCTATAGAAAACCCTGAATTAATGACAGTCAGGCTTCAATTGTTTGCGTGGCCTGTGCCACTAAAGCCACTGGGAGTCATTACTACCACAAGCTGTTGAATGACTATTCTGCCTTTCTTCCAGTCCAGCAGCATTTGAAACCATGGCTTGCCCTATTCCCATAATAGTGTGCCTATGTAAGCAGTCCTCAGTGATAGCTTATGGAGGCTGCATAACTGTCTGCCAGACTGACCCAAACATGACCCTTAGGTTGGCCATTGCCTTTCGTCATCTCTGCTACTCTTGATGGTAAAGCCTCTTAGTGTTTTTATTTTTGACTCTACTGTTTACAGTTAGGGTTGTGCAAAATTTCTGTAACACTTTTTTAAATTTCTTTTTAAATTCCACAGAATTCCCAAATGGATTTCTGTGTAAACCACAGAGTAATTTTTCACAGATCGTATAAACCTCAAAATACTTTTCTATGGATTACATAAACGGTAGAACAGATTTTTGCAGAATGCAGCAAAAAATCTGCATTTTATGTAACCAGATTATTAATCTGCGAGAAACACTGCACATGCAGAATGTTGAAATTACACTGCCGATGCAATTCTGTGGAGTTTTCCAAAATTCTGAGGAATTCTGTTCCACTGGAATTTCAGCATTCTGTACATCCCAACCTACAGTTACTACCTGCTGTATCTTACTTACTGTACCAGTGCTCATAACCTACCTAGTGCACTTGTTTAGTTTGATGATGCCTAACTCTTCTTAAAGTAGTTGCTATTGATCACCTTGTGCATGTCAACCGGTGCAATCAGATATGATTATTGTCACTTTACACCTATTTTACAATTCTGGGTTATTTTTTAGTGTACTTTTAGTTTATAAATGTTTACCAGTAACACTGCCAGTACCTACTGCAATGCTGCAGTTTAGTGACATGGGCACGGTCCTCACAAGTAATGAATTACCAGCATTCCAAAAAACTGATTGGGCAAGCAAGGCTATGCTACTTCTTTAAGTGGTATCGCCTTGGCCATGGAATGAATGCCCCCCCTTCCAGCAACCATGGTACCACAGGTGGATAACCTGCACTAGACTGCAAAGGCATTGATTTTAACAGTTGTTATCTGGTATTTTATGATGACTTAAAAGGATCATATATACGAACTGAACACCCTATGCTGTCCCCTGCCCAGTCACAATGATGTTGAGCGCCACACACCCATACTATCAACACGATACACACCCATGCCACAACCACCCTGCTGAATGGATTGCAATGAAGGTGTTTTACAATGTCTTGTGTCTTGATTTACATAGGGCCCCTTGAGGAATATCAGTGGTTTTCAGTACCATGGCAGAGGAAGGGGTCAGGTGGCCAGCTGTTTCTAAGCAGCACTTCAGCTTCACTACACAGTAGATCAAAACTTTTTAAAGTGGTGCCTTTTGACTATAGTGCAGGAAGGCTTCTGATAGTTTGCTGTGTTGCACCACCTAAAATAGTAGTCTTACAATTCAGTTTTTCAACACTACCTCCAGTTTGTTTACAGAATTATAAATAGCTTACCAGACACAGGCTCCCCACTGCTTATTCCCAGTCCTGGTCCTGTGCTGATGGTGAAATCGCCAATGGCCAGAGCAGTTGAAGTTTCTGTGGTACCTGTTGCAAATGGGCAGACATAGTTCAAATCAGTGTTGGAAATTGGAACACATAAAATAAAAGCAGCAGTAATCAAACACATTCCATCCTGTGGGGAAGGCCAAGTGCCACTGTGAAATACTTTACCATGGGTCACCACAGATAATCCCATGAAGGGAGGTCAGGAGGATATACAACAAGTGGTCCAGCACAGAAAAAAGCACATCTACTATTCAGATAAGGAGTGCTGTTGGAAACAATCATGGAGTGACATGACTGTTCAGGGTGAGGATTGGGAATCAGGATACACACAGTACAGCACACATAATGCAGTGAATTACATCATTGCCCCCTCCCTGTTGCAGGGGCTGCCATGAGAGGGGATGTATGAAGTGGTGGGCAGTCCTGCGCACTGCCCATACTCACAGGACAATCTGGATGAGGATGCAGAAGGTAGGCATGACATGCACAACAAGTCAGAGTAACTAGTTACAATGAAGACAAATGTCACGCACATGATTACAGATGAAAATGTTAAAAATGTCGAGGTTGGACAACAACAACTAATTGGAAAGCAATCCAAAATAGATGCCATATCCACTCAGTATCTAAACCTGTCCCTGCGGATCCATGTATGGAATATGGCTGTGTTGTGGCCCGCTCATCCAATTAGATGACACTATTACAAACACACTACACCCACACATGTGACAAACACACCATGACCTTCACAGAGGGTTTGTAGTTAGGTGTTATCCATCATGCATGCTGTCACAGACAGGTACGGTAAGAAAACACAGTTTTTTTATTCTTAACATTTGGTTTAAAGTAGGTAAATGGATTTTCTAAACCCAGGATGACAACATTACATGCAATGTTTCAGAGTACATGTTATTCCTTTTTATTATTTATGACATTCAGTGTTAGAATTACTTGGGGGCTTGCCGGGGCTTAGCCCCACCTAGCTCTGCAGTAAGCCCTGGTGGCTCAAGCTCATGCATCACTGCCATTCACTCTTGAGTTATAATGGGAAGAGGGCTGTATTTAACAGTTGTGCCTTTATGGGCCACCCTAGCTCACAGTCACAATAAAGGTCATACAGTGTAATTCCAACAGTCATTGATGAAAATCACTTTGATGGATCAAGTTAGAATACTCACCGGTGGTGTTGTCCTCCACCCACTTCCTTTCGGCACCAGAAGAATCAGACTCCTCCTGCTGTCTCTTCCTCTAGCCCTGATCCCACAAGGTGACCATGCCACCCAGCACCTGCAGAACTTGGGGATCCCTTCTCTGCAGGTCAGCCCACTTGTGCTTTATTTGAGGGATGGTCCTGGAGATGACTCCCCCCCCCCACATCAAGAGTGACCTTTATAGTGGCCCACAATTGCTCCCTCTGCTTTAGAGGGAGTCTCTCTGGCCTGGTGCTGTGTGGAATGTTAAATTTATCTGGCAGAATTAGTATTAATGAGCATTCTGCCAACAGAATTTCCATCAGAATTTCGCTGGTTCTTCTGCGGAATTTCCCCTGCTGTGATCCGTGGAATAAATTTCCGCAGAACAGCATTTTTTCTGCAGAAAATCATTCTGCAACAATTTTCGCTGAAAATATTGAGATCTTCTGAATAAAATTTTGCAGAAATGTTGCAGAAAATGTATTCTTCATTTTCTGCCATGGAATTCCACCATTCTGTTTCTGGCAAAATTTGGCTGAATTTTGGAGGAATTTCGAAACGTCTGTGAAATTACCTTCCACTAGAATATGAAAATTCTGCACAGCACTGCTCTGGCCCACATAGTTATTTTGCGTGGGTGATGACCTCCTTCACCAAAACAGCCACTTCCTTATGGGAGAAGGAGGAAACAGCTTTCTTTCTGTGCTGGTGGAAGAGGTGGTCACCTGCTTCTCAGGGTTCTGCTGCACCAGAGCTACCCCATGGTCCTCCAACTCCTGACCCACCACTTGCTTTTGGCACTGCTCCTGCTGCCCCTGCTCTTCCCCACCATACTGCTGGTCCACCTCTTCCTCCTGCTCTCAGGAAGCAGTGCTGTTGATGCAGCTGCTGCAGAGTCAGACATTTTTAATTAAATTAATTAACAGAATACAAACTCAAACTGAAAAGTAGATCTCCCAAGTCCCTGGATTCTCTGACTGACATAGGTGGTCTCTTTAATTTCTGAAAGTTTCAAAACTACAGTCTTTGTCTTCTCTCTCTCACTCTTTCTCGCTCTCACCCTCTCTATCTCAAAGATGCAGAACAGATATGTGTTTTTCCACATGCCAAAAAAAATATTTTTTCAATGCAGTTTACGGCAGGTTCTACAGTTCACAGTGTGATATAGTTTACAAACTGTGGAATTATTTTACCATGGAGATGAGTAATACATAAATATGTAAAGTGTGGAAAATGTCACCGCAACCGTGGGTTTTGGGGAATCATTCCACTACTTACCATGAAATGCGGAATAATCAGTGAAGTGCACAGTCAGAACTCCACTGTAGTCAATGTGGCTGTGGCAAGTAAGTACACAGTAATCTGCAAATTATTCTGCCTTTGCAGATAAACTGGACAGACTGTTCTGTGGAACATTTATGCAATTTAATACGCAAATTCACAGTACATAGAAAAATCCCACAGTTCAAATTGGAATTCCATGAAAGTTGCCAAAATGATTTCAAAATTTTCACGGAAGTCAATTCCAACTTTCACGGAAATTCTTCTGGTGAAAGTTGTTTTTTTTTGCACACCTCTAATTAGACTTCTACAGGAAAATAACAGATCCAGATTTTAGAAACCGCGCGAGCTGCCATCATGAAACTTTCCACAGATTTTAGCTCTTGCCACACTTCCAAAGCTATTAAGGTGCAAAGATAGAGGTTCAACATAAAAACCCTCACTCAACCTTAACTCAATCCTAACTACACAGGCACTAACGTGCCCCTATAATAAATTTACTGTGCCTATGTGTAGCAAATCATGACAGTTGTATAGACATGACTCACACGTGTTGCAGTAATCCACAATTCCTACTTATTCCAAACGTATCCCTTTCTAAAAAGGATTTAATTTAAATTAGATAACTCTAGAACTGTTACAACTAGGAACTTAATTTTAAGTGAAAGCTTAAGATCAGATCAACATGGTGCAGTCAAGTCAGTACCCTTAACATGTTCCAATATGAGTCAATATGCAGCAATATACTTTTTACCATAATGGTTTCTTTTAAAAAAGTTTCTGAAATTGTTTTTTAATGTTAATGTTTTTTTGTTTCACATTTAGCATAAGTAGGTAAGAATTAGACAATTTTCCAGTGTTTTTCACATTTTTTAATTCTGCATAGAGGGACACAAAACTTGATACAATACTGTCTTCTAATTTGGAAGGTACAGGTCTCAGAGATATACAGGACATCTGGTGAGAGCAGGGCTATCTATACTTTTAGAGCACCCAGCTTTGGGTGGAGGCTGCTAGCATTTAGATGATAGAGACAGAGGGCTCGGTTCCAGGATGGCATATGCCGGTATAAGCTGAGATACACCAAGCCCCATGGCGTATCTTGTGACTTGCGCCAAGCGGTATGCCAGCCCTGATTCCAAGAGGTATCTTGCGCCATGTCAGCTGCAGGCTAAACCAACCATGGGTTACACCACCCACTATCCCACAGCCTACAATGACATGGCGCAAGGGTGGGTTATGGCAGCAACTGTGCTCTATTCTAGGAGGGCGGCTGCCATAACCCACTGCCGCAATTCCAGGAGCAGCACTAGTGGAGCAAAGTTAGTGCAGCTTGGAGCTGCTCTAAGAGGCATTTGACAGTGCCATCTGTCCGATGTCCACTCTGCAGCACTTCAGCACCAGTGCTGATGTGCTCCCCGTGCCCATGCCCCCACCCCCCCAAATGTCAGGGACCCCCGGGGGTCCGATCGCCAGTGCACACCCCCGGACTCCTGTGCCACATCTCCTGCCCCTCAGGCCCCCTGGTGCATGCCGTGGTATTCCAGGGTAGAGGGGCTTGGGGGGCTGTCAGTAGTGGGCTGCGACTTGCAATATGTGGGGCTATTACACCATGCCCATGGCGTTTGCCTCCACATGTCACCTATTTATCGACATGGGGCACCAATTTATCGACCTTACGGCATCTCAGGCTCCACCTCTTCATGTCATTAGCTCTGTCTTGAACCATTATCAGGGTATCAGTTGGAATTTCTGTTAACATATTAGACACAGTTATGTAATTACTGTTACTTTCTCCAGGAACTTTAATTTTCTCTGGTGAAATCCTAATGTATGTAATGTATTGTCTTATAATCAGTGTCACCTCCCATCATGAATTTTGTGTACCCGGGGAGCTCTTTATGTACATTGTGTAATATCATGTAACTCTCTTAAATTATTTGACGGTATGTCTGTCTCAGGACCTCCTTGTGAATGAGCTTGCTCAATGGAGTTTTCCTGCAATAAACTTGAACTTGAACTTGAACTCGCATGATTTATGTGCTGGGACCCTGCTGCTCTTGGAATACTGCGCAGGGTCCCTGGAGTAGTGGCAAATGTCGCATCTCGCATACACCAGTGTGTTGCAACACTTGTTCTAGAATCGGGCCCAGAGTCCTTTAGGAGAGATGGGGGAGAGGAAAGGGTGGGAGGGCTTGGGTTTGGTTCCACATCACCAGAGAGAGAAAAAGGATGAGAAAAAGGATGAAGGATAGGGTGGGGTATTTACACAATTTTGGATAGCAGAGGGAGTGGTGGGAGGGTAGGGAAGGAGTGACAGAGCTGGGGCCTAAACCGCCCAGCATGAAGGCAGGATGAGGGTTGGAGAGAGGCTCCAGGGGGCCTAGGACAGTGGGGCAAAGAGATAGGATTTTAGGATGAAGGGAGAGTGGCAGAGGAAGTTGGGGAAAAGATGGGGGGAGGGGAGGGTGGGGAAGAAAGTTGGAAAGAGGGTGTCTTGGGGGAAATGTAGGAGATGGATGAAGAGGGTGGTAATAAACATTGAGGAGCAGTGAATAGGAAAAGCCAGGAAGGAATGACAGGAGCAGTGACAACTTGTATGCTGAGGTGTTGGGCCACAACTGACTGCAGATCACAAGTGAGACAGGGAGTCAGTAACCAAGGGCTATGCATGGATCTGCCACAAGCAGTATGGTCAGTAGAGAGCAGAAATTGTCAGGTTTCTCGGTAGATTAGGGGGTGTCAGTTAGGAATTAGAGCAGGTGCAAAACCATACAGGAGGAGCTAACAGGTAGCCAAAATAGTATAAAAGACCATAAATTACTATGGGTGGGATGGTGGGGGGCAGGTGGGTGGGTTATTTCTCTTAGCAGTGCTGCACATACACCCAATTGGTGTTCTGTTGAACAGTACCTGGGGCTTTTCTACATGGGACAAGGCGGGAAGGGTGAGATCTGAGGGATACCTCTTGACCCTGGAGACTGCAGCACACTGGACCGGGAGCTGGAGGGGAGAAAATAAAAACAGCAGGAATTGCACAGAGGATAGACCTTAGACAGAGGCACTCAGTCAGTTATAAGCAGGGAAAGGAGACTGGGGCAGGACAAAAGATGAGCCACAGGAGAGTACAGTAGGATGCAAGTAAAGGGAAAACAGTGGGAGAGCGGACTATAATTACTGTTAAACCAATGAGAACACGGAGTGAAAACATATGCAAAATGATCAAATAAGCAGTGCATAAGATTCACTCAGTAGAGTATCCTGATAAAGGAATAGCCGCAGTAGCCAGCATAAGTGAATTAGAGCAGTCCTTTAGCAGTAAAATTGTGGCTTGTCCACAGAAGGAATCTAAGATGGCGCCATATGCTCAATAGGTGTTCTGCTGATCAGTGCCTGGGGCTTTTCCAGGTTCCATGTGATAACAGTGAAAAAATAAAAGCAAGTAAAAATGCGGTCTTGTTGACTGACCCTCGGGACGTGCTTTCCCCTTTTCCGGGCCCTGCTCACTAGTCGGCCAGTTTGCTTCATCAGGGACGTGGATGCCTTTTTCTTCCCTTAGACCTCGCTAACTGAAGATCTGGTATAGCACAGGGATGGTTTTGTCTCTGGAGAAAAGGGGAGGGCTGGGGACAGGGTGGGGTTGGTGTTTTTTAATAGGTCAGGGGAGGTAGGCAGGATCACTGTACTGTATTCCAGTCTATTTACTCTGCATCTCCATCCTAGATTACTTTGCTATGATGGTATAATGATTATGGCATATTTTTATTCTCTTACAGGTTTTTAACCATTGGTACTTTCAATTTCATTGTACAATGTAACTGTCAATAATTGTTGGGATTCTGACTTGCAAAACTTTAATAAAGTTTACTTAATGGAAAAAAAAAGCAAGTACAAAAAGAGAGACTGCAAAATAGCGCGGACCAATACACCAATCACAAACAACAACGATGCCAACAAATCACAAAAACACTGCTGTAATAGTGTTTTTCAAGGGGGACAAAGTCCCCCGTACCACTCATTATGGGGGCCTTTGTCCTCACACTCCCTTAATGTAAATAATCTTCTCCATGGTGGACGCAACTCGGGGAAGGGGAGAAACATGGGAAGGGGGGATATTCTCCCAGGGGAAGCAACTCAGGAAGGAGGAGCAAGCCAGGAGGAGATCAACCTCATATTCCAGCTCCAGGGGGAATGACAGTACTGGGGTGGGGAGACACAAACCACAGCGCAACATGTAATAACTATAACAAAAAAAAAGAAACACCCTACCTAGGTCAAGCACACCAAACACACATACAATGACCCTACAACAGCAGCTCAACAGCTCACCCCACAGCAGCCTACATAACTACTAACCACACAACTGTCAGCAAACTACATCCCTATCTTCCTGTACTACCTCGCTGAAAAAAAGACTTGTTATAAAAACCATGTCATGTAAAAGATGTTGACCCTCTTTCACTCACCCTTATTGAGTCACCCAAATTGATTAGATGTTTTTAGAGGATACCCTTTTTCCACAGGGGCGAGGCAGGGAAGGCAACATCCAAGGAAGCCCACTAGACCCTGGAGACTGCAGCACACTGGACTGGAAGCTGGGATCCTACCCAATATCTCTTAAAAAGTAAGATATTGTGACCAGAGGATCTGCTCTGATGTTCCAATATTTGCAAGGAGAAAAAGAGAGCTAGCTGGTTGGCACAGCGATAATGATACCACTTGCGACCCCCTCAACCCACATTCGGGAATAAGCATGGGACGTTGGAGGCCAGTTGGGGAGAGGAGGATCAAGCTTCCCTGGGGATGTTCTCCTCCTCCGGGGATGCAGGGCTGCCAGCTCCACTGCTCTAATGCCACCTGAGTGACCACAAGTTGCAGTGGAGTCAGAGTGGATTAGGGAAGGGGGCACACAGGCTGGTGCTGCACTAAGCACAGATGCATGCCAGTGCATGTGCACCCATTCTGCATACATCCCCAGTGATGAGAAGTAAAGTGGAAAACTTGGCAAGACAGGATAAATGTTGACTTCCCAGAGGCCCTGCAATGGCGACAAGGCTCTCCTCCAGGCTGGGACCTTGTCCAAGTGGTGCAAGGTCTAACTCTCTGCCCCCTATCAAGAGGGAGTGACGAATTGAGGATGGAGTTGGAGGGTAAGCCCATGATAAGCCAGTTGACAGGCCTTGGGAAGCCAGCATGAAGGAGGAATGAGTCAGAAAAGGGAAACCAAAAAATGAAAGGAAAAATAGAGACCTTTCTGACCTACAGGAGGAGAGATCCATCCTGTGGAAGCAGAGGCAAGCATGTCAGAAGAAGGGATGTGGAAAGAAATCAGGAATCGAAGGACCCAGAGAGGTTAGAGTGGAGGAGTAGAAATGAGGACTTAAGTGCAAGATCAGATCTGAATAATAAGCTCACAGAGCAAAAGCTCCTGGTCAGTGAGACAGGAAGAGGAGTGGAGGAGGAGAAAGAGGTTAAACTATAGAGGAGGGAACCTATAAGAGAACACTGTCTGCTCTGCTGAGGTCTAAGGGGATAGGAGGGAGAGAGGGGATTATTAGAGGACTACAGAAGGTAAAAGGCAAGGGGAGAAAGAGTTAGGTAGAGAGCTGAGGCAGCAAGGGAGGGAGCCATACCAGACTTTGAAAATAAATTATATGTAGTAGGAGAGATGCCTACCCTTTATCAGGGGCAGAACAAGGTCAGGGTAAAGGGTGCAGTGATAGGTGAAAGAAGGGCAGTTCAGGTCAAAGTGATGGAAATAGTAAAAGAAGGCTTCCTGCTAGCCAGGGTGGTCTTAGCGGTGACATTATAAACTCTGTGCCCAAATTCAAATGCTGGAGGGATCATATTGACAGTGATGTCAAGCAAGCAAAGGGCAGGATTTTCCAAACAATCAGATACAGATACCATTTCAAATGCATGCTGTGCCCGAGTCTGCATCCAGCCGATTGTGACTGAGCAGTGTCAAGGAAACAAAATGAGAAACCCTGGGGCAACTGGTCGGCGTCAGCTGGTGGATGTCAGGGGACAGGACTTGGGGCTCCCTCGAGAGATAGGGCTGGAGCAACAAGCATATAAAGTGACAGCAAAAAATATGAGAAATGATCGGAAGTGCTGAAAAGTGATGAACCAACAGGGTGGCAACCCCCAAACATTACAAAGAAACAAAAGTTTGTGCACTCAAATCAGGTAAGATGATCAATGGAAAAAAATTAAGTTCAAATGCACTGTTCCAATATCAGTATTTTAATGGGCTGATAGCTCCAAAATTATAACCAACAGAGCCAAAAACTCAGTACCACAAAATCTCCGGCACAGAGCTAAGTGGCCAGTCTGCTTCGCTTACCAAAAGCTTCGTCAGAGGTCAAGTGCCTGGAGTAGGGACTCTCCTTTTATACTCAGGTGTGATGTTACCTAATGCAAGTGTACCAAGGTAGTTCTGCCCTCTTACAAATGATTGATGTCAAAGTGGATCTGGAGCAAGCCAAACTCAATGTTTCAAAAGATGTTTTCAATTTCAAATAATGACCACAATATGAAAACGAGTAACATGCATTTATTTCTCACTCAAGCTAGAATGATGAGGACCTGACAGGAGCTGTGTACTATCTAATCTCCATCATGCTGGTTCAAGGGAGAAATAACATTTTGGTGGCTGATCAGTACCACTTCGCCTTACTATTTACCACTAGGTTATGTTATTTTTATTATATGTTGTTAATTGATATTAGTACAATCGGATCATTCCAGCTCTTTCTATAAGGTTTACCAACATTGATTTGTCCTTGCCCTTATGAAGCCTGCTACAGTACCTCTTATCTTCACTAAATTAAATTGTCTTGCAGAGCTCACTCCTGAAATTGATGTATGCCCCTGTATTTGGACCTTATAGACTAAGTTTTGACAAAGTTGTAAATGATCATTGTACTGGGTATCTTTATTCTTTTTGCATGTTTACCACTTTCTTTACTACTGCTGTTATTATATTAAAGCTGCTTGGTTGAAAATGCACTTTTTGACACGTTGGGTCCGACTCCCTCCACAGACACTGTCATCAATCATTTTTAACAGGATAGAACTAACTTGGCACATTTTCAGTGGGTCACATATTCCTGGATGACACCAGACCTGGCTACAGAAGGGGGGGGTCTCCAGTCCAGGTTCTCGACTTCTGATGAAGCTTTTGATAAGAGAAGTAGCATCGGAGCACCTAGCTCTTTGCTGGAGATTTTGTGATACTGTACTGCATTTTTGGCACTGTTTGTTACAATTTTGAAGCTATCAGACCAATGAACTTCTAATATTGGAACAGGGCCTTTGAACTTGAATTCCCCCCCCCCCCCGTCTTGTTTGGTTTGAGTGCACAAACTTGTGTTTCTTGTGCCTGAGTAGTCCTGTTGCGGTTTTAAAAAAATACCTCCATCTGTGGCAAAATGTTGTGGTTTGCTGTACTTTGCCTTACAAAAATGTATGCATAATTTTTTGGTACTAGTTCTGCTGGATGCTATTAGACCACCTAATAGATGGTCTAACAATGTGGATGGATGTCTGCACTTAAAAATGTGGTTTGACAGAGCTGAGATGAATCTGTTTCAAAATCCTGCCCTGAGAGAGGAATGCAAACCTTGCTGTAACTGAATGCAGCTATCACAGGGAGTAGCTTTCTTTGGATAATATCAATGTTATACATTAAATCAAGATGATGCTTCAGCCATACTCCAAGGTATTTAAAAAAGGTAGCTCTCTCCAACAGGAAGTCATTCAGGGAGAGAGGTATAGTAGGGGTATGCTAGGCCTTGGCCAGGTGCCAAAAGTCTGGGTTACAACCCAGAAGCACACCATACCTTGTACAATATTACATGAATAACATTTTTCAGGTCAGTATTCTCTCTTTATTTATAGTACCTGATGGTGTTGCTGCTTGTTCTTGGGTAGACAGTGAAGTTGTTGCAGCTGTTGATTCTATTCTCATACTCACAAACTCTGGAACTGACGTGACTGTGCCTTGTTCTGTTCTTTCCGTAATGCTTAAAATGGTGTCAGTGACTGATTCAGAGGACATTGATACTGGAAAGGTTGTAAAAGATGTTGCCAGTGGTGGTTTGCTTGACTGCATTACAGTCTTGAAGCTGGAAACAACTGATGCATTTTCAGCCTCAGCGCTATTCAGTGTTGCTGCAGTTGTCGTCATACTTAACTGCGGAGTTGTGAACGTGTTGGCTGACAGATTTTCTGTAACATATTAATTTATGATTATATCAATAAGCCTTTTTGCTCAGTCCTTTATAATGTTCAGTTTTTAAACAATAGTCATTTGTCCTACAAACAAATATCACTCTACCAGTAACGCTGCCAGCTCCCCCTGCTAGCTACCTATGGCAGGGGAATGCCATTTTCACCCACTGAGAATTCATGTGTCCTCATTGTTGCAATAGTATTCACTATGCATCTTTCATGGTATAAACTTTATGCCTGTTCTAAGCCTTATTGTAATTTTACCTGCACTTAAGATTCACTCCAGCCTGCACTTTGTTTTTGTTTACACTTCTGCACGTTACTATCATGTGTGTTTTGTCACTATTTGCACCCGCCCCCTACCATGGGCCACACCTGAAAACAATCCTCAGCTCAGTGTTCCATTCCCTGTTACCAGTTTTCAATAAATAAGCAAGTTACATTTAATTTAAACATGTTAATATCTTCAGTTGTTATAAACTGTATCATTTTATTTTTTTTATTTATCCGGTTTCCCTTTCTATATAACACTCCAGGGTGTTGGTAGTTCTACCACATCTGCACTTCCAAGGGTGAAAGACACTTGGTATAAAGTCCACAAAGATAGAACACACTCCACCCAGATAAACAAGTTCTGGTCAGAGCCAAAATGTCTTCAAGATTTGACCTGATAAGGAATAAATGTAGTGTGCATGATCCATTCTGAGTAGCCTTCTCAGAAGTTCTCGTTTCCCCTTGATCTTCTGTCAACTACAGAAACATAAAACTACATAAAAACACATTTTATAGGGTTGTCAGTTTGTGGTAAAAGGGTGAAAAAACATTTAATTATGGTGAGGGAGCTGTTCTACAAATCCAGTCTGCTTCATCAGTCTGAAATATTTTGCAAACAATAGAAGGACATTAGTATTTGTTTTAAGTGAAAAGACGTTCTATACAAAGAGAAGAAAATGTAATAAAATTATCTCTACTAAGTTTTAGATCTTTTTTTTTTCTGTATTTCCTTCAATGGAGATGGTTATATCATTGCATGGCTTTCGGATTTAGGCACCCTGTCATTATTAGGCCAAGCACTGGTCGTGTTTCCGGACAGTAGCAGGACACTGCTGCTGCTGCAGATTAACACTGCCTACATAACAAAGCTGGCCACCGAGTTCTCATCTGTAATAACAGACATTACATTACAGCTGCATTACAGCTTGTAAGATCATCGGAGGAGGCGTGCATTGCGACTGCTCATGGAGCTGCCACGTGCATGGCAACCACATGTGTTGCCGCATTAAGTGACGGGCTGTCTCCAAGTCTCAAAACTCAGAAATACATGACACTTCAAAAGGTACCTCAAGTGAAAGAAAGTGTACATTGTACCCTGAAGTTACAGTTACTGCTACCCATCACTGTGTAGTGTAATAGGCCTTCAGGAGGAAGGCTAGGTGTCCAATAGTACTTCGCCTCAGAGCCACGTGTAGGACCACTGGCAACTCATATAGGCAGGTACGCCAGGAAAATGTTAATCTGTGTAATACAAGCTCTGCCATGGGTGTGGACTGGAAGGGTGCTTGGGGGAATTAGTCTGGGGGATAGGGGAATAGGCTGGGAGTGGCACTGACAAGCAATATGTCCCATGGTCAGATCTGGCAGGGCTGTGAAGACCAGACAGCCTGGACCCAGAATACTTATAACTACTCGGAAAAGACAGCTGTCTGCTATGTCCAGGACTTCTGGGTTCAGCTCAATGACTTGTAGGCCCTCCCCCTCTTGGAGGAAAACCATGCCGAACTACACACATGATCCCCTGGAATGGCTCTAGTAACAGTTAATACTCAGTCTCAGAGTGACCACCTGGCAATGGGGTGTTGCTTTATTGCCCATTCACTGGACTCAGCCCAAACTACTTCCTTGGGCCTGGCTACCTTCATTCTAGAGGCTCTAGACATTGCACGTGCTTAGTATTCCCATCAATCTTAAAAAGCTGCACTGGCTACCAAATGTGTCCAGAATGAGTTGGACAAATATGCCTGAGACACTGAATGGCCTGAAAGACAGACATTTGGTGCTTTATTCAGAGAGTGTGGGGACCATGGGTTGGGGGAGGATTTTTTTCAGCGACCATGACAGTTGAATTATACAGTATATCTGTATGTTGTACAAGGTAAATATTTCATGGCATTACTATCATCTGGATGCCACCCTCCTCTTTCTCTGTCACTCGAGAATGTGTTGCCTCACTAGCAAACCCTGGTAAGGCAGACACCCATAATTCTACCTGAGGGCTGTGCAGAGTGAGCAAACGATATAACTCTCTAACATTCCCCACAATGAGACACCTCCACCTTGCAACAATGCTATATATTCCAGGTGACCAATGTAGTCCTAGCTGGGATGGGACATGGCATCCCTCCCACACACCCTTCCCAGGATGAATTCACATCAAGAGTCATCTCAACAGAGGCACCCCATCCAGGCAGTGTACTGAACTCCAGCTGAGGTCCTGATTAGTGGGACTTCCCTCTGTAATACTCAGTTTACTGTGACTGGTGATGACTAATGGACTGCTCTGCAGTGCACTACCAAATCCATGACCCCGTATCACACACTGGACAGTCTGCCTCCTGAAGCTAGTCCTCTCTCCACGATTGTTGTTAGTTAGCCCACCCATTATCCATAATAGTAATACACACTAGTACCCTAACCACAAGGGCTTCCACCAGCCCTTTCTTACTGCTCACCTCTCTTTTTCCGCGTTTCTCTATCCTCACATCAGTGCACTGCTCCAGCCTCTCCAACTGTCCCGTCTGTTGTAAATTGTTGATCCCTCGGGGGTTGGCATGAGCGAGAGCGTGATGGTCAAGCAGCTAAAGTAACAGAAAGAAACACCTTCCCTAACATGGCTTGGCTCTCTCGTTGACTCCTCTCCTAGCTCCGATTCAGAAATGCGGTCAACCTCTCAAGGCAGCACACACTGGTAGCGCAGCTCTGTCTGACACACCGACTCCCAAAATTTGAGAAATAAAAACCTAGTCCTGGCTTCTGCTCTCACACAGGACAAAGATCAGCCAGTAAAGCTCGTGAAAAAAAAACTGAACAAAAGAATGCTGACAGCCTGAGAGACTAGCACACTCTCCTGCTACCCCGCTGATCTCTGCAGCATGCTATGGCGTGTCGGATGTATCGGTAGCTACGCCCTTGTAAACTGCCTACATAACAGAGCTGGCCACTGAAGCCTTGTCTGTAATAACAGAAATTACATTACAACTGCATTACAGCTTGTAAGATCATCGGCATGCATCATGACTGCTATCATCTGTGCTCATGAGAAACACAGAAAAAGCTTACCTAAAACCAATGCAACTACGGTCCCGACTAATACCCAGTTCTTCCTCAGGGAGCTTTTGAAATCGCATCCTTTCCCTGATTTCTTCCTCATGATTGAAAATTAGAGTTCTGTCAGCGTCAGGTGAAGGGGCCAATACTAGAACAAGTCCTTAAAATGTAGTGTCGTTTTCAGTGATATATATGGTACTGCATGTGCTGTCCTCTCTCTCTCTGTCTATCTTTTACTCTCTCTCTCAGGCTGTACTGCTCCGTTGTGCTCCTGCTGGTCCCAGCTCCTGATGGGCAGGATGAAAATGTAAAAGCAGGCGCCCTGCTGAAAATGGCTGTATCACCACCCGCAAAAGTTCACGGATTGTTAAACCTGCCTGAGATGGGTGTGGGGAGGGGGTGGAGGCGTACAGTGCACAGTGGGAGACTGCAGGAGGGTTTGTTTACAACCATAGTAAACTCCAAGTGGGGCGGAGTTGGGGCAGGTTAAACATACTCTGTGGGGGAGGGCACCTCTGGAGACATGAAGCAGCAAGAAAAATCGGACTGTTTAACTACCATGCCTTATACAGTCAGTGTAGTACTTGGGCTGGGCACTCCACAGAAGAAATACTGTTGTGTGGACGGAAAACATGACATAGGTCCTTTTCTGATGCAAAACATCTGCAGGCTCCACCCACTGCAGACGTAAAAAGATCAAACTGAACTTTTCCACCCTAAACAACGTCACCATGCCCCAATAGTCTCTTCTGGCACAGAACATCTCCTTTCAGTCTTGAGTCTCCTCATAGGTCTGACTTGCATTACAGTGCAACCCTGTTCTTAGCCCGGTTTTGACTACTGTGAAAAATCCTAAAGGAATTATATTTAGCAAAAAAATAATTATTTTACTCAGCATTTTGATATTTCTCTCTGTCACTAAGCAAGTCTATGAAAAAAGAAAGTTGACTGCAATTGTTAAAAGTAATCAATGCGCTAGACATGGAGGCAGTGGCTTTTCTTGGATTACTGCACCTGTATGTTTTGTTGACAGTGATATTATCAGTTCTCAGTACACTTATCAAGGGAACTGTATGTAAATATATGTGTTCCGAATGAACCTGTGATCCTGTATTGTTTTTCAGCCTGCATCCTGTGATTTCTGTAACTGTAGTCACGTGTGCAGTTTCAGAGTTTATAATTTTTTAAACGCTAGATTTCCATTGTGTTACCTAAAACTAATTTACCAGTGGCTAGGGATTGTGTCCTTTGGTGTCCTGGAGAAGATGTGCTGTGCTAATTTGTCGTTAACGAACAAGCAAAAAGACATCTGCAAACGAAAATCTTATCTGTTGTCCAGTATTAAAGAGGGAGCTAGGATGGGGATCTGAGAATGCAAAAACCAGTTCAAACATGAGAGATGGAATTGCTCGACTTCATCCAATTTCTCAGTGTTTGGATACGAGCTCACCAGTGGTAAGTCACCATCATAACAAATAACAATCCTCAGGGAGTCCTAATGAGGATGGGAGTTAGTTTCACTAATACTGTGAATGTTTGTAATGTCTGTGGCTACAGCATCTGAATAAAAACACAACCCAATTGAACTTATCATTTGTTAAATAAGCCTTTCTGTTTGGTCTAGCGCAAGCTCTTTATGTAGAATTGTTTATTTTAGGGGTTTATGTTGAATATGTATTTTTATTTATTTGAAGTATATTGTTCAAGGTGAGCAAACAGAGCCCAGGAAGGGCTCTTTCCAGATGCGACTCTGGATACACAGGAGAAGCAGGGAGGGCTGTTCACAAATAATACATGGTATACACCAGGTGCAGAATCAGATACATATACACTAATAGATAACAATAACCACAATAACATTTTACAGTGGAGACAATTTGCAGTAAAAAGGAGAAGTGGGAATACTTATTACAGTGCACATTATCTTTCACTCTCAGGCTGTACTGCTCCATTGTGCTCCCGCTGGTCCCAGCTCCTGATGAACAGGATGAAAGTGTAAAAGCAGGCGCCCTGCTGGATACGGCTATATCACCGCCCGCAAAAGTTCACATAGAAGAAGCAGGGAGGGCAGTTCACAAATAATACATGGTATACACCAGGTGCAGAATCAGATACATACACACTAATAGATAACAATATTGTTTTGCAGTGGAGACAATTTGCAGTAAAAAGGAGAAGCGGGAATACTTATTACAGTGCACATTATCTTTCACTCTCTCAGACTGTCTGCTGTGCTCCCGCTGGTCCCAGCCCCTGATGGGCAGGATGAAAGTGTAAAAGCAGGCACCCTGCTGGATACAGCTGTATCGCCGCCCACAAAAGTTTACTAATTGTTAAATCTACATGTGATGGGTGTGGGGAGGGGGTAGAGGCGTACAGCGCACAGTGGAAGGGTTTGTTTACAACCATAGTAAACCACAGTGAACTCCATGTGGGGCGGAGTTGGGGTGGGTTAAACATATTCTGTGGGGGAGGGCACCTCTGGAGACATGAAGCAAGAAAAATAGGGCTGTTTAACTATCATGCCTTACACAGTCAGCGTAGTATTTATTTATTTTTTTTTATTTAGTTGTTTAACCAGGTATAGCATGCTAAGCTGAAAGCTTTTTTACAGGAGCGACCTGGGAGCACAAGGAGGTTAAGTGACTTGCTCAGGGTCACACAGTACGCAAGTGGAAGCTGTGGGTTTCAAACGCAGGTCTGGTCTGCTGGATGTCACCAGATTTGCAGCTCAGAGCCTTAGACCATTGCGCTATATTTCCTCCTTAATAGTAGTACTTGGGCTGGGCTCTCCGTGGAAGAAATACTGTTGTGCGGACGGAAAACATGATGTAGGTCCTTTTCTGATGCAAAACATCTGCGGGTTCCGCCCACTGCAGACATAAAAACGGATACACTGTTAATATGCCAAAAAAGTGCAGAATTTATTTCAAAAACATCACTGTAATCCATCTGTCCAAGCAAGGAAGGAATCCTCAGTAGGCTACCCAGCCTGTTGCCTTATACTTTACTATCCCCTCTGATGTGCAGTTGTGGTACAACCACCAACACCCTGACATGTCTCATTGCACACATGTACGATCATATCTGACAGGGATTTGACTGTCTAAACTCCTTGTGGACAGTAATCCTCTACATACAGTTGGCATATGCATTTGCTTGTAAGTTTTATAACTGTTAGACACCTTACTGTAATTCTAACTGTGCTTAAGATTTACTCCAGCTGCACTTTATTTTTGTTTATACTTCTGCACGTCACGGTCATGTATGTTTCAAATCCTGTTTGCTCCACACCATGGGCCACACAAAGAAACAATCCTCAGCTCAGTGTGCCATTCCCAGTTACCAATTTTCAATAAATAAATAATAAATAAATGAGTTACAGTTAATTTAAACATGTTAATATTTGTAAGTGTTCTAAACTGTATCATTTTATTTTTTATTTATCCGGTTACCCAATTTATAAGTGCAATCTGACACTCCAGGCTGTAGGTAGATTTGCCACATCTGCACTTCCAGATGTGGAAGATGCTTAGTATGAAGTCCACAAAGACAGAACACACTCCACCCAGATAACAAACGGACCTGGAACCTGGTCCTACGCGCCTCCTTGTGGGGTGCGGTGATGCAATCGGACCAGTCCTTGCTGAGATAGTCTGGTGCTCATTGGATCAAGGGGTGTTCCTGGAGTCTCTGAAATAGGCTATCATGACACCCCTTTTAAAGAAACCTTCCCTTGACCTTGACTGTCTCGTCAACTACAGACCGATCTCTAAACTGCCCTTTTTGGGCAAGGTTATTGAGAAAGTAGTCGCGTCGCAGCTCAATGACTTTCTTACCACCCATGAAGTCTATGATCCTCTCCAGTCCAGTTTCAGGAAGAAGCATAGTACTGAGATGGCATTGGTTCGAGTACTGAATGATCTCCTAATAGCGAGAGATCGGAGGAGACATTCGATCTTGGTCCTTCTTGGTCTCTCTGTAGCATTTGACACCGTGGACTATGGGATGTTGCTAGAACACCTGTGGCTACTCTGTGGACTGTTGGGGATAGTCCTCAGATGGTTTCACTCTTTTCTCATGGGCAGAACTCAGAGGGTAGTATCAGGAATTTTTTCCTCTGCTCCCTTCGCTCTGCGCAGTGGGGTGCCGCAGGGTTCTGTGCTTTCCCCCATGTTGTTCACAGTGTATATGCTGCTGTTGGGAGACATTATAAGGCATTATGGGCTGAGTTTTTACTGCTATGCAGATGACACTCAGCATTATATGTCCTTTGTACCTGAACAAAATGATGCAATATCGGTCTTCAACAACTGCCTCGCTGAGATTCAGGACTGGATGAGTGCTAACTGGTTAAGACTGAATCCAGACAAGACTGAGGTGCCGGTGGTGGACCCTGGCCACCATGTAGAGAAGTTGACTCCTGGGTCTTCCTCTGGCCTTGTGTTAGGGGGTAACCAGTTGAGACCTTCTGAACAGGTGTGGAATCTGGGCATAGTACTTGACAGCGAATTAACGCTCAAGATACAGGTGTCAGCCGTTGTTAAGTCCTCGTTTCAACATCTGAGGAATATAGCCTGGATAAAACACCTTGTTCCACACGATGACCTTTTGGTGTTGGTTCACGCTTTGTATCTTTGCATCTTGACTACTGTAATGCTCTGTATCTAGGGTTGCCGGGGGTTGATCTCTGTCGCCTTGAGCTGGTGCAGAACGCTGCAGCCAGGTTGTTGACTGGGCTACCAAGAACTTGCCATATCACACCTGTGCTGCGTGAACTGCACTGGCTGCCGGTGCGATGGAGGAGCACCTTCACGGTCGCTTTGCTGACCAATTAGACCCTACACAGACAGGGACTGGGCTACTTGCAAGATCTCCTTCGGCCCTACTGCTCTCTCCGCCCCCTCCATTCCACCAAGGAGAGATTGCTAGAGATTCCCAGGGTTTGTCTTCAGTCATCTGGGGCCAGAGCTTTTTCTTTTGTGGTCCCAACCCTGATGAATTCTCTACCTCGTTGGATTAGAGAGTGCCTGTCCACGGAGTTCTTTAAAACTGCATTGAATAGTTATTTATTTGAATTAGCTTTTTAATATAATACTTATTTGTCCTGCTGCTTTTTAAATGTTTTATATTTGTATTTATTATTGTTATGTGCTGTTACATTTGTTTTGTACTTGCGCTTTGATATCTTGAAAAGTGCATTATAAATAAATCTTGATTTGATTTTATTTGATTTGACACACTGTTAATATGCCAAAAAGGTACAGAATTCATTTTGAAAGTTTCACTGTGTAATCCATCAATTCAAGCAAGGAAGACAGCCTCACTAGGCTACATAACCTGTTGCCTTATGTTTTTCTATCCCCTCCGATGTGCAGTTGTGGCACAACCACCAACGTCTTGACATGTCTCATTATATACATGTATGACCATACTGTATCTGACAGGGATTCGACTGTCTAAAATCCTTGTGGGCAGTAATCCTCTACATACAGTTGGCATGTACATTTGCTTGAAAAGAGTTAAAGATAAAAATGAACAAAAATAAATTACCCACTGAAGCTACAGAACTGGCCCATACCAAACAAGATAGCTCTTTTCAGCCATTAGAAAAGTAGAGCAATTTAGATTAATTGGGCCTTTATTCAGTGACTGTGCAGGCCAGTGATTAAAGCACTGACTTAGGAACTGAGATAGATCACAAGTTCAAACCCAGCTAGAGACAAATAGTCTCCGTATGACTTTGGGCAAATCATTTAACCTTTCCATGCTACAGTTCACCCTTTTGTGGAAATGGGTAGAAGCAGGATCCCACTAGAAATGAGAAGTTGCATCTCAGCTGGGATACCCTCAGTAAATAAAATATTACAAATTCAGTTATTGTCACCTGTACAAGAGTGATGAGCTTTATTGAAACATGACAGGGGCTGGATCAAACTTCCAGACTCCATTAAGTTTAATTTGCAGCTTATTTATGAGTGCTATCTGAGGTGATGAATGGGGCCTTCCGATAGGTCACTCTATAAAGGACTCCCAAAATTAGAACATGCAGATAGTAGGTTAATCCTGGAGGGATGGAACTGGGAACTTCAATTTGACAATCAGCTATGAAGACTCTACGAAATATTCTTTCCCACACCAAGAATCATAAAAGAGAACTAATAAAGGCTCAGCTATCATTCACCAGATGATCTCCTTTCAGACCCTTGCTTTAGGCCAGGTGTCATCAATACATAACCAAAAGTGGGGCAACTGTATTGTCAAACCCTCCCCCTGTTGCCAAAGCCACCAGCCCCCTGTACCTGTCCTGTCCCACTTCATACCCATGGATAGTCTTTGATCTTAACAATTTGTTTGGCAGTCTATTCCAGTTGTCCACCACCCTCTCTATGAAGAAGTACTTTCTTATGTCCCTCCTAAATTTACCCCCGGCCAGTCTGTACTCGGGGCCACTGAAGCATGACCCCTTACTTCAACTGAGCAGTGAAATCCACTCCATTCTATTGATCCCATGGAACCAGTCTAGAAAAGGAGGACTTGAGGGCAGCATTGCACAATATGTCCTGTCATGTTAAGTGAGCAAACTTCTGCTCCCTTTAGTTTCTCCTGGGCCCTCACTCCTTGGATATTTTCTAAAACCTACTTTCCTTTGAGCTGTTTGAAGGTACATATAGACTAACTCCAACTTCCCAGCTCAGAACTCCTCCTGGGTAAATATTCCATGAAGTTAGACCAATTGGGACTGAACTGTTTGCATGGCCAAAGCCTCTGAAGCCAACAGTGGTAGAGAGCTGAGCAGAGAAATCCCTCCATCAAGCTTCTTAAAGTTTTTAAATTGTGATAACTCTTTCTCACTAGCTAATCAGACAGCAGGAAGAATGCCAGTGTGCCTGGGACTGTTTTTTCCATAACCTGCAGGAATCCATCAAAATAAGCTCGATGAATCAGCAGTTCCTGCCTGTGTAGCCAGAGTTTTTGAACCCACAGGGGTTACAGGGATTCACACAGGGATCAACCCTTCCCATAAGCCACAGAAAGGGACTCTTTATCTTCAAATGTTGGCACCTCCTATTTCCCAGTCAGCCAGCCCTTACAAGACTGTGTTTCCTGCAACCTGCAGAAGTCCATGAATTGAGGCCAGTCGGGCTTGAATAGTTTGTATGGCCTGAGGCACTAAAGCCACTGGGAGCCATCATTCCACCAAGCTGCCAAATGGGTATTCTGCCTTTCTTCCAATCCAGCAACATTTGACTCCTTGGTTTGCCCTATTCCCATAATACTGTGCCTGTGTAGGTGGTCCTTGGTGACAGCTCATGGAAGCTGCATAATCTTCTGCCTGACTGACCCCATCTTGATCCTTAAGCTGGGACATTGCCTTTAATCATCTCTGCTGCTCCTGATGGTAAAGCCTCTTAGTGTTTTTACTTCCGACTCCACTATCTACAGTTAGGGCTGTGCAAACTGTTTATTTCCACCATAGGAACTGGTGTGGAATGACTATTCGGCGTCTATAACACTTTTTGGAACTTCTTTTTAAATTCCACAAAATTCCCAAATGTATTTCCATGTAAACCACAGAATAATTTTCTACAGATCATGTAAACCTCAAAATACTTTTCTGTGGATCACATAAACTGTAGAACAGCTTTTTGCAGACTGCAGCAAAAAATCTGCATTTCATGTAAACAGCAGATTATTAATCTGCAAGAAACAGTGCACATTCAGAATGACGAAATTACATTACTGATGGAATTCTGTGGAATTTTCCAAAATTCTGTGGAATTATGCTCCATTGGAATTTTAGCATTCCGTACAGCCCTACCTACAATTATTAACTGCTGTATATTGCTTACTGTACCAGTGCTCACAACCTACCTAGTGCACTTGTTTAGTTTGATGATGCTTAACTCTTCTTTCAGTAGTTGTTATTGATCACCTTGTGCGCTTTCACAGGTGCAATCTGGTGTGATTATTGCTGCTTTGCACCTAAATTTACTATTTTGGATTATTTTCTAGTGTACTTTTTAGTTTATAAATGTTTACCAGTAACACTGCCAGTGCCTAGTGCAATGCTGCAATTTAGTGATACAGTCGTGGTCCTCACAAGTACTGAATTACCAAGATTCCCAAGAACTTAGTGGGGCAGGCAAGGCTATGCTACTCCTTAAAGTGGTATAGCCTTGGCCATGGAATTAGTGTCCCCCTCTTCCAGCAACCATGGAGCCACAGGTGAATAATCTGCACCAGACTGCAAAGGCACCAATTTTAACGGTTGTTATCTGATACCACATTCCCATGTTAGTGTTGCTCTATTACCCTTTCTTTCCAGGCTTAAAGGTTTTGGAGATGCATATGTGGCAGGGAAATTATAGCTACAGAACTGCACTCCACTACTCCTCTTAGTGCTTTCCACCTACACTCCCCTTCCAATGTAGTTTGCTTCTTTTTTTTTCTCCTTTTAACAAACCATCACTCATTGGGTATTGATTAGTAGTTTTATTTTCATTAGCATGTGCTTAAAACTAACGTGTTTAAAAAAACCTTATTTTGTTTAAATGTTTAAAGTCCGAAGATAATTATATTACAGTCATTACTGAAAACAATTTGTATTCATGTGTCACTTCAAATCTCTTCATTTGCGCTTGATTGCAAAAGTGTTTTTAACACATGTACTTTACCATACTTCATTTATGGCAAGCTGTTTCCTCTTCGTGGCTCTATTGCCTATTCCAAACCCTCTCCATATTCATTTATTTCTTTTATTTCATTATGATTTCACCTTTCATTTGTATCCATTGCCTGAAATTTAGAGAGCCTACTGTTGTCCACAAATGCTTAGCATTCTGCTTACTTCTTGTGTTTGGCTTCCTGTGCCATTACTCCTTCTTTCTGCTTTGGACCAGCCAGCCTCCTCATTAAAGGAGTGCACATTAGAACTTGATTGCTATCACCTGATTGAGGAAGCATCAAGGAGAAGTAAGCAGAATGCTAAGCATTTGTGGACAACAGTAGGCTCTCTAAATTTTGGGCAATGGATACAAATGAAAGGTGCAATCACAATGAAATAAAAGAAACAAAATGAATATGGAGAGTGTTTGGAACAGGCAACAGAGCCACGAAGAGGAAACAGCTTGCCATAAATGAAGTATGGTACAGTACATGTGTTAAAAACACTTTTGCAATCAAGCACAAATGAAGAGATTTGAAATGACACATAAATACAAATTGTTTTCAGTAATGCCTGTAATATAATTATCTTTGGACTTTTAACGTTTAAACAAAAGAAGGTTTTTTTAAACACATGTTAGTTTTAAGCACATGCTAATGAAAGTAAAACTACTAATCAATACCCAATGAGTGATGGTTTACTAAGAAGGAGAAAAAAAGAAGCAAACTACTTTGGAAGGGGAGTACAGGTGGAAAGCACTAAGAAGAGTAGTGGAGTGCAGTTTTGTAGAGTTGTTATCTGATATTTTATGACAAGTGATAAGGAGCATATAGACGACCTGACCACCCAGTGCTGACCCCTGCTTTGTCACAATAATGTTGCGCTCCACATATTCATACCACTGGAATGATCCACCACCCTACCGCTTCACCCTTGACACAGGTGCCTCTGCTGCTTCGAGCAGCCAGGCGGACGCCTTCTGTCCGCCAGCTGCCTTCCTCGCTGCACTGCCTGCTGATCACCAGACCGAAGCTTCACCCTTGACACGGGTGCCTCTGCTGCTTCAAGCAGCTGGGCGGACCCCTTCTGTCCACCGGATGCCTTCCTCGCTGCATTGCCTGCTGATCACCAGACCGAAGCTTCACCCTTGACACGGGTGCCTCTGCTGCTTGAGCAGCGGGCGGACCTTCTGTCCGCCCGGCTGCCTTCCTTGCTGCACTGCCTGCTGATCACCAGATCGACTTCACCCGCCAACACGGGTGCCTGTGCCGCTTCAACAGCGGGCGGATCCTTCTGTCCACCTCGGCTGCCTTCCTCGCTGCACTGCCTGCTGGATCACGCCAGACCAAGCTTCACCTTGACATGGGTGCCTCTGTGCTCGAGCAGCCAGGCGGACCCCTTCTGTCCGCCGGCTGCCTTCCCGCCTGAACTGCCTGCTGATCCCAGACCGGAAGATGCGCTGCAGAAACTGGACTGTCCAGAACCATCGACTCTGCCTGCTGATGGGCTGCTGCAGTTCTTTAATTCTTTGCTACTGCTGTTTCCTCTCTGGACCTTAAGCTAATGTTATATTTTGATTGTGGTACTTGTTAAGTCTCTCCAAGTTGTCTTGTAAATCCTAACTAAAACGCGAACCTAAGCCTGTTTACAGCAATTTTGCACTCTAAGGGTAGTTTGAAGTGCAAGTTCATTTAGGCTGCAGGTTTCTAGATTGTAAAATATTACAGCTGTCTTTGTTTTAAGGTCCAGTGGTAAGCTTCTGTGGATCAGAAAGTAAGTTTAAAGTGATACATTTTTTTCTGTTTAGACCAGATTCCATTTGGGTCACAGTTGTAAGCTTTGCCCTGCAAATAATTCAATTTCTCTTTCACTTTCTGTCCTTCTGTCTCCTTGCTGCTTGAATTTTTGTGCCCACCTTCCCATCCCCCTCCTCCAGCCTTTATTAAATACTCTCCCTCCCCCCTCGGCACCACCCTAGCAATGTTCATCCTCCCCTCTCTCTAATATTGCAACTCCTCTTAAAGATACAGAGTGCAGCTATTAGGCCTAACACTTGTCCTGTCTTGCCTTTAAAGACACCTTCCTATTTTCACAATCTGCTTGCCTATCAGATTTGTTTAGTTCCTGCTCTGCTATCTACTGTGCAGTTCCATACCTGGGCTTTCTCTCTTGCTACCCCGCGAGTATTTTTCAAGTTGTCTTGGTAGCCCCTGCCCTAGCAAATAACATCCTATCTTAACCTACATTTTATATCTTAAAATAGATCCACTGTGCCTGATCGTGCTCCCAGTGAGCGGCGCGGCTAATCCTGCCAGCTACCCATACCTCTATCCTCCTGATGAACAGGACACCTTCAAATCTGGTTAAGTGTCCAGGCTAGCACTGTGCGGGTTTGATAGGTGGCCACCCTCCTGTAATTGGACTGCTGCCCTCTGCTCAGCCACTGTTTGGCCCTGCCTTTTCTCTGTCGGATTATCAGTCTCTGGGCTTTGGCACCCCTCTGCTTTGCATTGATTCTTGCCGAACACTACTGCTATCTGTCTAGTCTCCCATTGGTTCCTTTTAAAATTCTGCCACTAGGGGTGCCGTCTAACATATCTTGAATAGGTCTTCATTTCCTCACTGTAATCTTTACCACAAGTAGAGCCTCCGGCTGGTCTGCTTTCCTAATTAACCTTTGTGGGGCTTTACTTTCTGCTTTTCTGATCCACTTCTTCTAAATAATTGCTAAGCTAGCAGAAACACTTAGTTGTTTTTTGCTCTAGCTCTGATTTGACCAAGGGTTAAACCGATGGAACACGGTCACCCTTGGCTGTTTTAATTTTACATACACTATCTCTGTATCCCTAAGAGCTAATCCTCTGTCTCAGTATACCACTAGCCTTCCTACCCAAGTCAAATAGTAACACTACGGCGAAGTATAGTCTGCTGTGGGCACTCTTGTCATTTATACTTTTACTTAGCCTGGACAGTGCCACATGGGCTCTCCCATGTAACCAAATGGCAAAAGACTCCTCAGAGGCTTACCACAACTATATTTTCTCTAACTTCAATCAATCAATCAATCAATCAATCAATCAATACTTTATTTTTAAAAGGCGCTTTTCTTCAACCAAAGCGCCTGTACAATTTCATAAAACAATAAATAAGCAAAATCTAATTTATTATAAATCATTAAAAGCTGTATTAAAAAGGTGAGTCTTCAAGGCTCCTTTAAAACTTAGGACAGTCGGGCAATTTCGCACCTGACGAGGTAGAGAATTCCACAGGGTCGGGGCCATAAAACTGAATGATCTAGCCCCTGAAGTTTTCAAATGAACCCTGGGAATCTCCAGCAATCCCTCGTCAGTGGATCGGAGGGGGCGGGAGGGACAGTAGGGGCAAAGGAGCTCTTTCAGGTAAGTAGGTCCCTGATCATGTAAGGCTTTATAGGTCAGCAAACCGACCTTGCAGGTGATTCGCCAAAACACTGGCAGCCAGTACAGTCCACGGAGCACAGGCATTATATGACTGGATCTAGAAGATCCAGTCAATAACCTGGCCGCCGCATTCTGCACAAGCTGCAGATGGCGAAGTTCAACCCCCGATAGCCTAGGTACAGGGAGTTGCAATAGTCAAGGCGGGGAGAATGGCGTGGATCAACGTTGGAAGATCCTCTGGAGGAACCAGGTGCTTCACCCTGGCGATATTCCTCAGATGGAAAAGGAGGTTTTGACCACTGCTGACACCTGAGATTTAAGTGTCAAGTGGTGCGTCAATTATTATGCCAAGATTCCGCACCTGATTTGAGGTTGTCAGCTGAGCAGCCCCCAAAGCCATAAGCCTGAGGCGATCCATCCAGCAAACCTACCTCTGGCGACCTCGATCCCACGACTAACACCTCAGTTTTCTCGGGTTTAACCTCAGCAACTCCCACTCATCCAGTCCTGGATTTGACAAGGCAGTTATTAAATACCGATAAGGCAGCATCCTGATCGGGCACAAAAGACATATACAGCTGGGTGTCATCTGCATAGCAATGAAAACCCAAACCGTATCGTCTAATAATCACTCCCAACGGCAGCATATACACCGCAAACAACATAGGTGCTAAAATAGAACCCTGCGGTACCCCGCAGGATAGGGAAACTGATGTCGAGGAAAAAATTCCCGACACCACCCTCTGAGTCCTACCCTTGAGGTAAGATTGAAACCACCTGAGGACTACACCAGATAATCCGCAGATGGATCGCAGACGCTCCAGCAGCACACCGTGGTCAACAGTGTCAAATGCTGCAGAGAGATCAAGGAGTACCAAGATAGAACAAGTCCTATGATCTCTCGCTATTAGGAGGTCATTTAGTACCCGAACAAGTGCTGTCTCGGTCATGCCTTTCTAAATCCTGACAGGAGAGAATCATAAATATTGTTGTTGGTCAAATGATCATCCAACTGAACTGCGGCCACCTTCTCAATAACTTTGCCCACAAAGGGTAAGTTAGAGACTGGTCTGTAATTTGCTAGACAGTCTGGGTCTAAGGAGGATTTCTTTAAAAGAGGCTTAACTATAGCCTCTTTAAGGGGATCAGGAAAGATCCCCCTCTCTAAAGACTTCTAGACTATCGAAGCCAGGACTAGGCCAATTTTCTCCACACAATCCACTAAGAGGCGGTGGGGCCAGGGTCCAAATCACAGTTGGTTGGTCGTAGCGTGAGGATGACCATCACAATATTATCAATTGTGGGAGGCTGAAGTCAGACCATACAAACTGAGTGTTCGACATCTCCAACCGACCGTCACGCTCCCATTGGAAAGGGAAGGGCCGGACATCGCCCTGATTTTGGCAACCTTATCTGCAAAGAGAGGCAAACTCCTCACACGTTCTAGAGAAAAGGCTCTTCTGGGCTGAAGACAGGCTGGATTGCACAGTCTGTCCACAGTCGAAAAAGCTGAGCTGGTCTATTCTGTGCAGCCGCAATCTCTCTGGACAGGAATTCTGCCTTCTTACGAGAGATTGCGGATTGATAGGCCGTATAATGGTCCATCAAACTAAGTTTGTCATCATCCAGACCGGACTTCCTCCAACGCCTCTCCAACCTTCGTCCCACCCTCCTCAACTCCCTCAACTTGATTGCAGAGACAAAGCCTGATCTGCAACCTGACCTTATCCTCCTTGTTAGAGGCCCGCATCTATTACCCTCTACATGCCAGGAGGAAGCTGCCATGGAGATGTGCTTTCGCCCTAACCTGCTACTGTGCAAGGCTTTGGTTCCTAGCCATGATCATTATTCTGCTATCTGGGGACGTCAAACTAAATCCAGGTCCACCTACCAGTTTCTTTTCCCCAAATGAGTTATCTAGCATGTCCAAAAAAGGATTATTAATTGCCCATATCAATATCAGAAGTCTTACCTGTCACCATGCGGAACTCAAGGCCTGGGTGAAACTCTACAATCCTGATGTACTCTGTCTCACAGAAACTTGGCTAAAACCCGGAATACCTGATGAAGTATGCTCCTTGCCTAACTACTCCCTGTTCCGGCAGGATTGATCCTCATCCAAGCGTGGAGGTGGAGTTGTCCTATTCTTCAAAAAACACCTCAACATCTCTATTGTCCCGGCATCTGCCTCTCCCGCAGTGTGAAAATTCATACAGGCAACTATTGTATTGGGGGAAAAGAAGCTTCATATTATCTGTGCCTATAATCCCCCTGCTGGGGGAACAGTAGGTCTTCAAGAACTCCTTGACATCACCTCCCAGACTGTAAATCATAATGAGGATGTCATCCTAGGTGATCTTAACCTCAATTGGTTAGGGTCAGCTCAAATATCCTTGCAATCACTGACGCTTAGTTATAATTTTCACCAGTTGATCTCTGAAGCAACTAGAGCCACGTCATCCCATCAAATGGGTACACTCCTAGACTGGGTGAAGGTTAACCGTATGGAACATGTGTCAAAAGCAGGAATCCTTGCAGATGTACTAACAGACCACTCACCCACTTTTTGTATCCTATCTATGGTTGTGCCTCCAACTCCTCCATCAAGACTAATCATGTTTACAAATCTAGCTCATATTGACCAGGATGCATTTCTCTATGATGTCTCCAATATCGACTGGGCAGGTATCTATCAAACAAAGGATGTGGAGGTTGCTCTACAGATATTCATAAATGAATTTCTTACCATTCAATATAAACATACCCCCAAGACTACTAGGAGGGTTAGAGGAAAACAGACGAGGTGGCTGCATAACGACCTCCTTGCTAATCTGTGCCAGAGGGACAAGCTTTGGATTCGCTACAAACAAATTGGCTTACAGTCAGATCTTATTGTCTATCGTGAACTAAGGAACAGATGTAAGAGACAAGTTAGAGTTGCTAAAAGCAAATACTGCAAGGACCTTCTACAAAGCTCAGCCTGTGACCCAAAGAAATTTTGGGCCCATGTCAAAACGTTTCTCGGTACCTCGCAGTCAGTCACTCCTGATGAAATGATCATAAATGGGGCACATTATAATGACCCTAGGACCATCTCAAACAGTTTTAACAATCTTTTCTCTGATCTTTCATACTATATCTTGGCTTTACAACCTAGTGGATCGCACTCCAATCTACCTACCACACTACCATCAGACAACCATACTGCCCTATCGTATGATGCTCCTCCAGCGCCACCATTCTATTTCAAGACTATATCAACAGCAGAAGTTCTGAAATTACTGAGATCCATATCTACCGATACCAGCTCTGGTTCTGACTCACTGGAACATCGTCTTCTTAAGCTGGCTGCTCCACTCATTGCCTCTCTGATTGCCAGAATCTACACTTTATCCCTTATCCATAGCACTGTGCCAGACCTATGGAAATCTGCAGGAGTAACGCCTGTCTTTAAAAAAGGTGACCCAAAGGACATGGCCAATTACAGACCTATAGCAATTCTCTCTGTCCTTAACAAGATGCTAGAGAAAATAGTTGCATCACAGACCATTGACTACCTTACATGCTACAATCTCCTCTCAGACACTCAGCATGGTTTCAGAAAAGGTCATAGCACCACCACGGCTCTTCTTCAACTAACTACTGATATTCTGTCCAACATGGACTCTGGAAAAGTCACAGGTGCCATCTTCATTGACCTCACTAAGGCTTTCGACCTTGTTGACCATCCCCTGCTTCTCTCCACTCTCCATAAATTCCGTTTCTCTACCCCTGTTGTGGACTGGTTCTGTAGCTACCTGTCAAACAGGTCGCAAGCTGTCAAATTTAACTCCTCCCTGTCCAACACATCTACTATCAACCTTGGGGTCCCCCAGGGCTCTATCCTTGGGCCCCTTCTGTTCTCAATTTTTATCAACAATGCAGCTGAGGTCCTGAAATCCTGCTCAACTATTCTCTATGCTGATGACCTGATCATCTACACTAGTTCTTCTAGTATTGCCTGCATAAACACATCACTTACTTCAGACTTCAATAAGGTCTTAGACTGGCTACTAGACCGTAAGCTTGTACTAAATGGAAAGAAAATGAAAGCCATGCTCCTAGGTTCTGCACTAAAGATTAAGACCTGTTCTAGTTTGCTGGAGGTTCTTCACCCAGGAGGATTTCCACTTGAAAATGTTACTTCCTTCAAGTACCTTGGGATCCTCCTGGACCAGTCCCTGGATTTTAATCTTCACATTCAGTCCTCATGCAAAGCTGTAAACTCGAAACTAGGAGTAGCTTACAAAACAAGCTACATGCTTACACTCTCAGCCAAATTAGCAATTGCAAGAGGTATTCTGCTCCCAACCCTTACTTATGGTGCCTCTATTCTTACCTCTGCCCATAAAACCTTCCTACTAAAATGGGACGTAACTTATAACAATATATGCCGATTTGCCTTTTCGTCGCCTCGACTCAAACATCACTGCCTTCTTTATAAGGATCTGAATTGGCTCTCACCCTCTGCCAGTAGACAATACTACTTTGGATCACTAATGGACTCGATCATCCAGGAAAAAAAACCCATCCCAGCTGGCGGCGTTCCTTGTCCCTCAACCATCCTCCCATGGCCTGCGATCAGCTGACAAATCCTTGCTCTATGTTCCCCGAGATGTCGGACGACTAAAGGCACAGGGGCCTTCCAATTCTCTGCTCCCAGGCTATGGAATGCTCTTCCATTCAACCTCCGGCTGTCTCAGTCTCACTTTGGATTTAAAAGTGAATACCGTCATTATCTATCCTTAGCTGATGCTTGTACATGCTTTGACCCAACCTGAAGCTCCTGAGACTTACCAATAATGTCACCCCTGCTCTAATCCAGCTCCAAGACTGTCTCCTCTTCCCCTCCCCATATTTTTTCCTTCTCTTTGTAAATAACTTCTTGACTACTAGCTCTCTTCCTTCTTGAACCTTGTTGCTGACCATCCACTGTTGTTTTGCCAATTACCACCCCTGACCTTCCTTCTGTCAGTCTTTGTTATGCTTGAACATTCCTCACATTTCTCTCTATATAACCTTACTATCTTATTAACCATTTCACTCCACAGGTCGGGTCCATGGTTTCTGCACTGCACTTATTATATATCTTACTGCCATTATCTGTATAATGCTTGCCATTATTTTTTGTTGTTTCTACCCATTGTATTTTTATAGCACTGCTGTACTGTTCCTCTGTTTGTATTATTGTACCCATGTTGCTGTTGTTCAACTGTTCTCCTATTGTTGTACTCTCCCGGGTCGTGCCTGAAAATAGTTATTTTATGGCTAGTGCACCTACCCGGTTAACAAAAACTAAATAAATAAATAAAACAATGCTGCTAAATGGATTGCAAATGAGGTTTTTTGCAATGTCTTGTGTCCTGATTTACACAGGGCCCCTTGGGGAATATCAGTGGTTATTCAGTACCAGGATAGGGGAAAGGGTCAAGTGGCCAGCTGTTCCTTAGCAGCACTTCAACTTCACAACACAGCAGATCAAAACTTTTTAAAGTGCTGCCTTTTGACTATAGTGTAGGAAAGCTTCTGGTGGTTTGCTGTGTTGCACCACCAAAACTAGTAGTCTTTCAATTCAGTTTGTCATCACACACTTTAATTTTTTTACAGCAATAATAAATAGCTTACTGGACACGGGCTCCAAACTGACTGTGCTCGGTCCTGGTCCTGTGCTGGTGGTGGAATCACCGACGGCCGGAGCATTTGAAGTTTTTACAGCACCTGTTGCAAATGGTTAGGAATATTTCAAATCAGTGTTGGAAGTTGGAACACACAAAATGAAAGCAGCAGTAATCAAACCCATTCCATCCTGTGGGGAAGGCCAAGTACCACTGTGAAATACTTTACCATGCATCATGACAGATAATCCCATGAAGGGAGGTCAGCAGGATACACACTAATGGGTCCAGCAAAGAAAAGAGCACATCTACTATTCAGATAAGGAGTACTGTTGGAGTGCTACCATAAGTGGGGATGTATGAAGTGATGGGCAGTGCTGCACACCGCCCACTCCCACAGAACAATCTGGGTGAGGATGCAGAAGGTAGGCATGACACACACAGCAAGACAGAGTGACTAGTCACAATGGAGACAGTTGTCATGCACATGATTGCAGATGCAAATGTTAACAATATCAAGGTTGGACAACAACAACCAACTGGAAATCAATCCAAAACGGATGCCATATTTTCACAGTTCAGGCACCTGTCCCTGTGGATCCATGTATGGAATTTGGCAGTGTTGTGCCCCCCCATCCAGTAGTATGACACAGTACACCCACATGTGACACACACACCATGACCTTCACAGCGGGGTTGGAGTTGGATGCCATCCATCATGCATACTGTCATAGGCAGGTACAGTTAGAAAACACAGAGTTAGTTATTGTTCTTAACTTTTGGTTTACAGTATGTAAAAGGAATTCCTTAACCCAGGATGACAACATTACATGCAGTGTTTCAGGGTACATGTTATTCCTTTTTACGTTTGCTTGTGTGCATGCGCAAGGAACGTCTTGGGAGAATGGGACACTTTGGAGGTGTGCCTCTCCTGAGCAATCCCCTGTTCCCTTGAGCAGGCGTGGCGGTCCTGCACCAATCCACACCAGTGCTGTGTATGACAGCAGTGGTCTTCTCTTCAAAGTAAACCACAGCTGTCTGCTTGCACCGCGTCACACCCCCCCAAATCTTTGCTGCCACGCTGGGAGCCCACCCCAGCGTGGCAAACGTCCCGCATCATCTGCCGATGGGGGTGCCCAATCCCCCGTCAGCTCCATGGCCCCTACCAGCCATCCTTCTCCCACGCTGGGAGCCCACCCCAGCGTGGCAAATGTCCCGTCATCAAAGTACAAAAAAACTGTAAATTAAAAAGCGGTCCCACGAAGTCTCCCGCCCCCTCACAACCCGCAACCACCCACTGCGCACCCTGCCTCCCCACACCCCTCACCCCATAGTTACCTCCGGAGCTCGGCATGACGATCATCGCTGAACTGGGAACACGTCTGCACTCCTCAAAGCCGACCGCTAACTGAGGAAATGCCAGTAAGCTGTAAAATGGGCTAGATGGGTTTTTTCAACTTTGTTGCATATCTCGGGCATTTTTTGGAATTTTTGCACCAAATTTTCAACATGGGGTTTTTGGGACCCCTTCTCATGAATTCTGTCACTGTCATGGCATTATTCGGGCCCGAAGGGTGATTTCGTGAGTCACTGCGTGAAATCACCTTTCAGGCCAGATTACGAAACGACAGAGCCAGCATTCATGGGTGAGCTCTCAAAAAGCCTATTTTAAAGTGGTGGAAAACTCTAAAAATATTCAATTTCTGGCGTGCATTAGCAGTTCCTACGCAGGCTCGTAAGTTCGCAAATTTTCAATATTTTCACTCCAGATTTTCAACATTGCCATTTTACCACATCTTCTTATGAGTAGTACAGCTGTCACTTTTCACATCTTACCCAAAACGTGTTTCCGCCCATGTAGCACACAATGGCGCAGTTGGTGTGCAAAATTAATGTATGGGACACATTAAGAAAATCACAGTGACACTGTTCATGAGCAGAGGTCTTAAAATGTCTATGTTGAAAATTTGGTGAAAAAATTCCTAAAAATGACTGTTTTACGAGCATGCATTGCGCAGTTTCTACGCACGCTCGTCAGTTTGCGAATTTTAAATATTTTCACTCCAGATTTTCAACATTGCCATTTTACCACATCTTCTTATGAGTAGTACAGCTGTCACTTTTCACATCTTACCCAAAACGTGTTTCAGCCCATGTAGCACACAATGGCGCAGTCGGTGTGCAAAATTAATGTATGGGATACATTAAGAAAATCACAGTGACACTGTTCATGAGCAGAGGTCTTAAAATGTCTATGTTGAAAATTTGGTGAAAAAATTCCTAAAAATGACTGTTTTACGAGTGTGCATTGCACAGTTCCTATGCACGCTCGTAAGTTTGCAAATTTTCAATATTTTCACTCCAGATTTTCAACATTGCCATTTTACCACACCTCCTTATGAGCAGTGCAGCTGTCATTTTTCACATCTTGCCCAAAACGTGTTTCCGCCCATGTAGCGCACAATGGCACAGTCGGTGTGCGAACTCAATGTATGGGACACATTAAGAAAATCACAGTGCCACTGTTCATGAGCAGAGATATTAAAATGACTATGTTGAAAATTTGGTGAAAAAATTCCTAAAAGTGACTGTTTTACGAGTGTGCGTTGTGCAGTTCCTAGGCACGCTTGTAAGTTCGTGAATTTTCAATATTTTCACTCCAGATTTTCAACATTACCATTTAACCACACCTACTTATGAGCAGTACAGCTGTCATTTTTCACATCCTGCCCAAAATGTGTTTCCGCCCATGTAGCGCACAATGGGCGCAGTCGTTGTCTTGAGAAATCAATGTATGGGACACATTAAGAAAATCACAGTGACAATGTTCATTAGCAGAGGTCTTAAAATGGCTATGTTGAAAATTTGGTGAAAAATTCCTAAAATGACTGTTTCTGAGCATCGTTGCAGAGTTCCTATGCACACTTACGTACATTTGTGAATTTTCAATATTTTCACTCCAGATTTTCAACATTGCCATTTTACCACACCTCCTTATGAGCAGTATAGCTGTCATTTTTCACATCCTTCCCAAAATGTGTTTCCGCCCATGTAGCGCACAATGGCGCAGTCGGTGAGCGAAATCAATGTATGGGACACATTAAGAAAATCACAGTGACACTGTTCATTAGTGGAAGTGTTAAAATGGCTATTTTGAAAATTTGGTGAAAAAATTCCTAAAAATGACTGTTTTATGAGTGTGCGTTGCTCAGTTCCTACGCACGCTCGTAGGTTTGCGAATTTTCAATATTTCCACTCCAGATTTTCAACATTGCCATTTTACCACACCTCCTTATGAGCTGTACAGCTGTCATTTTTCACATCCCTCCCAAAAGCGTGTTTCCTGTAGTAGCACAATGGCGCAGTCGGTGTGTGAACTCAATGTATGGGACACATTAAGAAAATCACAGTGACACTGTTCATGAGCAGAGGTCTTAAAATGGCTATGTTGAAAATTTGGTGAAAAAATTCCTAAAAATGACTGTTTGACGAGCGTGCGTTGCGCAGTTCCTACACATGCTCGTAAGTTCACAAATTTTCAATATTTGCACTCCAATGAGTTCCAGATACCTAAACAACACATAGAAGCAAGCAACATTTGGCATTGACAAATGCTTGTACTTCTTTGTCACTGATTTTTTTAAGCCATGTCCAAGTGCCAAATACCACTGCAAATACCTGCAAGCGAACGTTGGGCATTGACAAATGCTTGTTATTATTTATGACATTCAGTGTTAGAATTACTTGGGGGCTTGTCAGGGCTTAGCCCCACCTAGCTCTGCAGTAAGCCCTGGTGGCTCACGCTCATGCATCACTGCCATTCACTATTGAGTTATAACGGGAAGAGGGGCTATATTTAACAGTTGTGCCTTTATGGATCACCGTAGCTCACAGTCATTATAAAGCTCATACAGTTTAATTCCAACACTCACTGATAGAAATCACTTTGATGGATCAAGTTAGAATACTCACTGGTGATGCTGTCCTCCACCCACTTCCTTTCGGCACCAGAAGAACCAGACTCCTCCTGCTGTCTCTTCCTCTGGCTCTGATCCCACATAGTGACAGCTCTGCCCATCATCTGCAGAACTTGGAGTTCCCTTCTCTGCAGGTCATCCCACTTGTGCTTTATTTGGGGGATGGTCCTGGAGATGACTCCCCCTCCATCTACATCAAGGGTGACCTTTATAGTGGCCCATAATTGCTCCCTCGGCTTTAGAGGAAGTCTCTCTGGCCTAGTGCTGTGTGGAATGCAGAATTCATCCAGCAGAATTAGTATGGAATGACCATTCCACCGGCATAATTTCCACTGGAATGTTACTGGACCTGCTGTGGATATTTACCTGCTGTGATTCACAGAATAATGCTCCGCAGAACAGCATTTTTTCTGTGGAAAATCATTCTGCGACTATTTCAGTTGAAAAGATTGAGATCTGTACAATAACATTCTGTGGAAATTTTACAGAAAACTCGTTCTGCATTTTTTCTGCCACTGAATTCTGCCATTCCATTTCTGGCAAAATTTGGCAGAATGTTGGAGGAATTTTGAAAATTCTGTGAAATCCCATTCTGCTTGAATTTGAAAATTCCACACAGCACTACACTGGCCCATACCTTCTTTTTGCATGGGTGGTGACCTCCTTCACCAAAACAGCCACTTCCTTATAAGAGAAGAGGGATGCCAGCTTTCTTCAAATGCTGGCAGAGTAGGTGGCTGCCTGCTGCTTAGGGTTCTGCTGCACCAGTGCCACCTCATGGCCCTCCAGCTGCTGACCCACCACCTGCTGTTGGCTCTGCTCCTGCTGCCCCTGCTGGCCCCCACTATACTGCTGATCCACCTCCTCCTACTGCCCTCAGGATGCAGTGCTGTTGATGCTGCTGCTGCTGTAGAGTCAGACATTTTTAATCAAATCAATCAACAGAAAACAAACAAACTGAAAAGTAAATCTCCCAAATCCCTAGATTTCCTGACTGACACTGGTGGCCTTTCTCATTTCTGAAAGTTTCAAAACTACTGTCTTTGTCTTCTCTCTCTTTCTCTCACACACAAAACAGATATGTGCATTTTCCACATGTCAATGTGTAGATTTTTTCTCAAGCAGTTTACAGAAAGTTCTGGCTGAAGTTTTTTTTTTTTTTTTGCACACCTCTGATTAGATGTCCATTAGAAAATGACAAATGCAGATCTCAGAAACTGCACAAGCTGGCATCATAAAACTTTCCACAGATTTTAGACCTTGCCACACTTCCAAACCTACTAAGGTGCAAAGCTATGGGTTTAACATAGAAACCCTCACTCAGCCCTAACTACAGGGGCACTAACATACCCCTATAATTAATTTATTGTGGCTGTGTGCAGAAAACCATGACAATTGTATAGAAATGACTCGCACATGTTGCACTAATCCATAATTCTTACTTATTCCAAATATATCCCTTTCTAAAAAGGCTTTCATTTTAATTAGATAACTCTAGAACTGTTACAATTAGAAACTTTATTTTTAAGTGAAAGCTTAAGATCAAATCAACATGATGAGTCATGTCAGTATCCTTAACATTTGCCAATACAAGTCAATATACAGCAATATCATTTTTACCATAATGTTTTTTTTTTAAAAAATAGTTTCTGAAATCATTTTTTTTAATGTTAATGTTTTATTTTTTTGTTTGCTTCACATTTAGAATAACTAGGTAAGAATGAGATCATTTTCCAGTGTTTTTTACATTTTGAATTTCTGCATAGAGGAACACAAAACTTGATATAATATTGTCTTCTATTTTGGAAGGTACAGGTACTTGTCAATCCCCTTCCCCATTACTGAATTCCCTGATGCCTTGTAGAAAAATAGCAACACAGAATTTGATGGCAGATAAGGACAGCTTGGCCCACCTAGTCTGCCCACTTCCCTACCTAATGAATAAGTTTTAGTTTTAGTTTATTAGTCTAGGAATTAATACCTTTGAGCCAGGGCTCTTTTACAAAGGTTCCACGTCACAAAGAACATTTAACAAAGCACAATACACATTACAGGCAAAACCAGACAGGAAAGTTACATCATAAATTTGCTATTAACAGTTTAAGGCAGTAACGTTTTTAAGTTTCATAGAAAAACAAGCTATAACAGGTTCAAGCGGTAGACAATTTCGAGGTTAAGGAAACTTCCAGGAGAGGGTGATCATTAGAGCCAAAGGAGGCTAGAGAGGAGGAAAGGTGGTGAGTGGGAGAGTAAGTGAGAGGGACAGGAAAGGGGAGTGAGTTTGGGTGGGAGACAGGAAGTAGCAGAGGTACCAGAGGTTCATTAGTCAGGAGGAAGAGGCCTCAGATGTGAGGATGGACATGAGGGTAGTAGTCTTTATCTAGTGCAATCACAGTTGCTAGTGGTGGTGAGGTGGGCATAGAGCATGGATTTGAAAGCTTCAAGCGAGGTTGAGGATAGGTAGGTGGACTAGCGCATTGAACCATGTCGGGCCCCTGTACGAAAGATCTTTGTCCCTGTGCAGTCCGGCATCCGGAACCAGGAAAGGTTGGCGTTCAGATCTGGTGGAGGATCGTGAGCCAGGATTCAAGCGGAGTAGGTTTTGAATACATAATGGAGTCAGTCCCAAGATAGATTTTTTGCCATTGTGCAGGTGAGATAAATAAGACGATTTGATAGGTTCAACCAGCCTGATTCATAGTACAGATCACCGTGTGAGTCAGTCTTTGAGCCCCCGTGAGGGCAGCAGGCCTTATTTAGAGTGATTGAGATACGCCTTGAGCAGTGGAGTAGCTGAGCCATAAATAATAAGGCCATAGTCAATGATTGAGATTATGGAACTCTGTATAGCTATTCTCAATGCCGCTTGATTTAGAAATTGTGATTCTGAATAGTATTCCAAGGCGTTGGTTCACTGTGTTCGCAGTGTTGTCAATGTGGGTTGCAAGGTGAGCCCTTGGTCAAAAGTGATGCCACGGTATTTGAAAGTATTTACTTGGTCCAGTGTAATTCCCGCAGAGGTTTGTATGGTGAGTGGAGTATGCCTATTTTGTTTTAGTGATTGGAGAAGAGCATGGCTTTTGTTTTATTGTGGTTTAGCACAAGTTTACTATCCAGGAACCACCTTTCAACACTAGAAAGCAAGTTGCAGGCTTTTCATAGGAGTTTGGATCCTTGTGGGAAGAGAATTACAGCATCATCAGCGTATAAGATTATTTTCTCTTGGCAGATATCTGGGAGGAGTTAAGGAACAGGCTAAAGAGGAGCGGTCCAAGAATTGATCCCTGTGGTACACCCGAGAGAACTGGTTTGAAGTCGGAGAGTTCATTAGAGATTTTTACAGCCTGTGACCGATTGGACAGGTAACTTTTAACCCAAGCACAAGGACCTTCGGCCAGGCCTAGGCTAGAAAGTAGGGAGGTAAGTAGGCCATGATGGACTGTGTCAAAAGCTTTTCTAAGATCGATAAAGACTGCACCTGTTTGGCACCCTTTGTCCAGGGCTGAGTGGACTTCTCCAGAGAAATCAAGTAAGGCTGTTGTTGTACTATGTCCTTTCCTAAAGCCGTGCTGTTGATTACAGAGTAGATTGCATTTGTCCAGGTAATCAGAGAGTTGGTCTGCCACTATTTGTTCAAGTGCTTTGGAGAGGGGAGGGAGTATTGATATTGGTCGATAGTTTCCTGTTGAGGTTTTGTCCCCCCCTATGTGCACTAGGCGTAACTATGGCAGATTTCCATTTGTTGGGAAATTGACTTTGGCAAAGTGACAGATTAAGAATTTTGCAAGGGGGTGAATTACTTCATCCAGGGTGAGAGACAGGATTTTTAGATCTAGCGTGTCACTACTTGTTCTGGATTTGGAGCAGGCCTTTCTTATGTACTTGTGTGCTTCCTGCACTTTGATTTTCTTGAAGTTAAATTGTGGTTTGTCACGACGGGTGTTTTGTGATACTAGGCTAGTCACAGGTAAGTCCGAGAAGATATCTGGGGGGAGGACCCCACTAAGGTCTGTGAATGTCTTATTAAGTGCATCTGCAATAGACTTTGGGTCAAGAGTGGTGGATCCATCAACTTTCATAATGGTAGGTGACGATTTTGATTGTTTACCCATTATGTTTCGGATGTTGTCCCAAAAAGCTCTTCCATCACCCCAGGTGGATTCAAGGGCATTTTTGAAATAGGTGCTCTTCATTTGCCTAATTTGTGAGGTACATCTATTTCGTGCCTGCTTGTATTTTAGGGTATCATGAGGTGAGCCTGTGTCTCTGACAACTGCCCAAAGGTGGTCCCAAACCTTGAGCTCAGCAAGTAGTTTGGCAGTAATCCATGGATTTGATAGCGCTTTAATTTTATGTTTTTTTACTGGGGCGTATAAGTCGCATGCAGAGTTGAAAGATTAAATGAAGTATTCTAGTGCGGTATTAATATCAGTTGATTCAAGGATTGGCGTCCAGTCCTGCTGTAGGAGATGGGTTTTCAACTTGATAAGATTCCCATAAGGCAATACTCTGCTTGTTATAACTTTGGGGGGGTGGCTTGAGAAATTTATTAGACCAGGTACAGGACACTGGGGAGTGGTCACTGAGGGAGTCAGGGAGGACTTTAATGTTTTTTATCCAGTCAGGGTGATTTGTAAGAACCCAGTCAATAAGAGTGCTTGTACCAGTTTTGTAATTTTTCCGGGTGGGAGGTTACCATCTGAGTCAGGTTTGCTGCTAGGATGTCATCTTTGTAGAGCCAGTGTCAGAGGCGAGCCAGTTTATGTTGAAATCCCGAGGAGGAGCTCATTTTCAGAGGGCTGCAGACTAACAAAATCAAGTACAGACTTAATACTGGCACGGTGGTCTTTTGAGGGATATAGACTGCGGCCACTGTGAGAACTTTGTTTTGTGCACCAAGAAGCAGTTTGATAGGGAGGAGTTGCATCTGCGTGTTGTGGGGTGAAGCTGCCGCATTGACAGGAGAGGTTGTCCTTTATGTAGATAGCACGCCCCACCTTTCTTGCTTGCCCGGTCGAGTCTGAAAAGATTGTAGCCTTCAAGCGAGACCGCATGATCCGGTGTCTGGAAGATAGCCAGGTTTCCACAATGGCTAGTATATCAGGGTTTTTTGTCCAGCGAGAGTTTGAAGAGATGCCAATTTGGGAAGGAGGCTGCAGATATTTAGAGTGATAATGGAGAGACCACTACCAACTTTCCCTGTTGTTGTCGGCTTCAGTGCAACAGGACCAGGGTTTGGGTGTATCCCACCAGATATTAAAAGTAGGAGGAGCAGGAGTTTCAGCGATGCCATTCGTAGTTCACAATAAGTTGGAGTGAGTTTCTGCTTGTACTTTTTAAGATGCTTGGATTGTCTTCTGGAGTCCCAGTAGAGGGTGATCGTTAGTGAGTTATAATGATGTGGCAGTTTCCAATTAGGAAATATGGCTCTTTGCACCAAGGTATTAATTGGGTGATGTTTGTTTAAGACTTCCAGAGTAAAAGCCATGGTACAATGTTTCGGGTAGTAGTATAGAAAGGTGAGAGTTGGTGGAGGGGTAGGGTAGGCGGAGGGGGGGAGTTGGCATAAAGGGAAAAGGAGGGTGAGGGTGAGCAGGAACAGGTGGTGGGGAATAAGCCAAAGCATTTTTTTAGTGAGGCAGGAGAGAGCCGAGAAGTAGTGTGGGCTAGGCAGTTGGGAGGGGTGGCGAGCAATAGGAGGGTGGTGGGGTACGGATTTTAGTGGGCTAAGGTGGATATCTAAGCACTATGGCGAAGTACAGAGAAAAATGAAAAAAAAAAAAAGACTGGGAGGGTTTGGTGCCAGAGGGTTTAAGAGAAGTACTATAGTACTGTTGAGATCCAGGATCACATAATATGTTAAAGTTCCTGAAAGGTGATAAACTGTGGCCTGGGCATATGCAATATGTAAAATCTTTTGTCTATATGTTTCTTTTGTTCTTCAAAGTCCTCAGAGATAAGTACAATACCGTGGGAGTAGGTCAGACAGTAGGCATATGCAATGTGTGAAATCATTTTGTCTGTATGTTTCCTTTGATCTTCAAAGTCCTCAGAGACAAGTACAATACCTTCGGAAAAGTTCAGACAAAAATGTTGATTCAGTCTCAAAATGTGTTAAAATTCCTTTGTTCTTTAAAGTCCACAAGTGCAGTTGCTTTAAGAGTGGTCAGATGAGAATGTTGAAAATGTTGATTCAGTTGCAGGACCCAGCATCACCATGTTTGTAAGACTAGTTGTAAGGCATATGCTTCCTTGGGGAGGCTTCAAGAAAGTTGATTTAAAATTAAAAAGCTGATACCTGATGATGGCGATTTGCAGAAATTCAGTCCAGGAGACTTTCACCAATGTTGTGTGCAAGAATGGCACAGGTATTCCCAGCAGAAAAACATGTAAATGAACAAAAACTAACCTACAGACACAGACAAGCACAAACAGCCACCCACACAGCCCCAGGAGGAGGAGATTAGACCATGGATGGATAAGCTACAGATCCTAGTTAACCAACAGCCTACTTCCTCCTACCCACCACTAGAATTGCCTTATGTCTGTCCCATGCATTTTTGAATTCCTCCACTGTTTTTGACTCTACATTCTCCTCAGAAAGGCTGTTCCATGTATCCACAACCATCTCTGTGAAAAAATACTTCCTCACATTACCTCAAAGCCGTCCCCCCTCAATCTTCAAATTGTGCCCCCTTGTTCTTACACATCTCTTTTTCTGAAAGATGCTACCCTCTTGGACTTTGTTGATTCCCTTGAGGTGCTTGAAAATTTCTATCATGTACCCCCTCTCCCTCCTTTCCTCGAGGGTATAAATATTAAGCTCCTTTAGTCTCTTTCGTATGTCTTCTGGTGCAGACACTGCACCATTTTGGTTGCCCTCCTCTGGACAGCCTCCACCCTGTCTATGTCTTTGCGGAGATGGGGTCTCCAGAACTGAATGCAGTGCTCCAGATGGGGTCTTACCAACTGTTTGTACAGAGGGATAACAACTTCCTGTTTTCTACTGGTGATGCCTCTCCCTGTGCATCCCAGTATCCCCCCCCCAGCCCTCCTTATTGCCTTCTCACATTGCTTGCCCACCTTTAGGTCATCTGATATAACTACCCCCAGGTCCCTTTCCATTTTTGTTGTTGTCAGTATCTCACCCACTATTGTGTACTCTTCCCCTGGGTTTTTGTTTCCCAGGTGCATTACTTTGCACTTCTTTGCGTTGAATCTAAGCTACAATACATCTGACCATGCATCCAACCTTGCCAAGTCCCTTCTCATCCTTTCCACCCCACCTTGTATATCAACCCTGCTGCAGATCTTTGTGTCATCTGCAAAGAGACATACTTTTCCTTCCAGTCCCTCTGCAATGTCACTTATAAAGACATTAAAAAGGACCAGACCAGTACTGAACCCTGCGGTACCCCACTCGTAACCCCCCCTTTCTTCACTGTGGATTCTGTTTACTATTACCCTCTGTGTCCTGTTGTCCAACTTATGTTTTACCCAGGCTACCCCCTGTGATCCCCTCCCAGGCTGGATAATTTGTTTATCAATCTTTTGTGTGGGACTGTGTCAAATTCCTTGCTAAAGTATAGGTAGACCATGTCCACAGCACCTCCCTGGTCTACTACTTTGGTCACCCAGTCAAAGAAATTGATTAGATTCATCTGACATGACCTTCCCACTGTGAACCCATGCTGCCTTGGATCTTGTGCCCCACGGGCCTCCAGGTACTCAACAATTCTTTCCTTCAAAAGTGATTCCATCATTTTCCCTACCACTGAGGTCAAACTGACAGGTCTGTAGTTTCCTGCCTCTGTCTTGCTCCCACTTTTGTGAAGGGGAATCACATCCGCCTTCCTCCAGTTCTCAGATACCACACCATCCTCCCATGATTTGTTATAAAGGGTAGTCAGTGGTGTTACTAGTTCTCCCCTTAGTTCTTTTAGAATTCTGCTGTGAATCCCATCAGGCCTGTGGGCTTTGTCCACCTTCAGTTTTAGGAGTTCTTTCAGAACCCTTTCTTCTGTGAAAGGACTGATATCAACCCTTTATTCAGAGTGCTTCTATTGACTGGATTAAGTATCTTCCGCTATTCTTCTTTTGTGAATACTGAGCAGAAGTATTTGTTCAGTATCCCTGCTTTTTCACTGTCCCTCTCTGACCACCACCCTCCTCTTTATTCAGCCTCAGTATCCCTCCCTTTGCCTTTCTTTGCTCCCTAATGCATCTATAAAACGTTTTATTCCCCTTCTTAACCAAGTTGGCTAGCTTTTCCTCAGTTTGAGCCTTTGCTATTCTGATTGACTTCCCCTCTTCCTCCTGCTTTAACTGATACAGTTCTCTGTCCTGCTCCTTCTGTGTTTCCTTATATTTCCTGAATGCTTTCTTTTTCTCCCTAACCTTCCCCGCCACTTCTTTTGAGAACCATAGTATTTTTTTTCTTTTGTTTGGATTTGTTTATTTGATCCACACACAGGCTTGTTGCCTCTGTGATGGTAGTTTTGATGGTGGCATCTCTTCCCTCTCTTCATACACAGTGAGGAATTCCCTGGTGATAATGGTCTCTTCCATCCTCCCTGGTGTACCCAATATCCCATCCCAGTCTTGAAAGAGCAGTTGGCACAAATGCTCCATGCTCATTCTTGGCTGCTATCATGTGTCTCACACACCCAGTCTATCAATATAACAGTGGACAAATTGATACAGTATTTGCAGGACCTCTCTAAAAAATCATGCAGCCTCAGTAATTTTTCAGAGACATCTTATATCTATTATATCGATATACCTGCCCACTTTACTATACATGATTATCTTCAAAAATCAAATGGTAGGATTTTTACTTAGCCTCCACAATCCAGTTAGCCTATGACTATTTTACTCAACAAATCACTGGAGTTATTAATCAGCTAGCCCCCTACGTTGATCATAGTGCTAGGAAAAAACTATCCCCAATGTTTACTACAGAAATAAAATTAGCATTTAGGGAAAGGGATCAGCTCTGGGCCAGTTCAAGACTTACCAAAACACAGCAAGGCTGGCAATACTTTGGGCAAAAGAGGAACTGGTTCACAAAACTAATCCATACAGCCAAATCCACCTTCTACAAGACTCTCCGTAATAACAACAGACACAGCCCCTCTAGTTTCTGGCAAGCCATCAAGAATCTTAAAGGGGTGACAGCCCTTCTGTCCCTACAAAAACAACTTCAAAGAGGTGACCAGATGATCACAGATAAACAATTAATTCGAGAAGACATGAACATTCACTGCTGCAGCAGATCATTTTTTTTTTGTTTGTTTTTGTTTGGAAGAGGATGGAAGAGACCGTTATCACCTGGGAAATCCTCACGGTGTATGAAGAGATGGAAGAGATGCCACCATCAAAACTGCCATCACAGAGGCAACAAGCCTATATGTGGATCACATAAACAAATCCAAACAAAAGAAAAATTGCCGGTGATACCTCAGCCACCACCAATATACTTCTCATAGCCCTACAAATCCTTCATCAAATGTCATGTATCTTTTTACTTTTCAGCAGGTTACATTCAAGATAGTGGAGCACCTACTCGTAATCCTTGAACCTAAAAAGAGCACAGGAACAGACAATATTCAACCACTTTTCCTAAAAATAGGTTACCCAATCCTCACTGCACCCAACCTCTCAATATCAAACTGTGAGGTCCCATCACTGTGGAAGGTAGCACATATTTATTTATTAAATTAATAAAGGTGACATGATCAAAACATTTAAGTATGTGATGGGGATATACACAACTCAGGCAGATAATCTATTTCAGCACAACACAAGAGCATGTACAAGGGGCCATAATTTGAGGTTGGTGAGAGGTAGGTTCAAAAGCAACCTCAGGAAGTACTTCTTTATGGAGAGAGTGGTGGAACCTTGGAACAGCCTGCCCCAGGACCTGGTGGCATCAAAGACGATTAGAGATTTCAAACTTGCATAGGATAGGTACTGCGGACAGGTTAGGTTGCAGGCAGTGTGGAGGGGGGGAATCTTTTTGGGCAGACTAGATGGATCATGTGGTCTCCATCTGTGGACATTTTTCTTCTGTTCTTATTTAAAAGTTGTTAACCAGGAGAAGCACACTGAGCTGAGGCTCATTTCCAGGTGCGAATCGGGGAAAAGGGTAAGAGGAGGCAAAACATACATTCATACAAGGTATCCAGACAGTTAAAAATGGTGTCACAGACAGGTTACAATAGAGCCTGGGCAAGAAGGCAGGTACATAGGTGTAGAGACACTGGTAGGTTACAACGGGGGAGCAGAAATACAAAACAAAGAACTGTCAAAAGTAAAAAAAAATGCTGCTCAGTTTATAAGTAGCAAATGATATACTGTAAATGCAATATATACTGTACAAGGGTGCACACAGGATACAACAATAATGACATATCACAGACAAGTTACTTGAAAAGATTAAAAAAGCTTGACATATTATTCCATTCTTCAAGTCAGGTGATAAAACCTCAACAGACAACCAACGACCTATCTCTATCCTACCTGTGCTGGCTAAACTGTTTAAGAAACTGATTCATGACCAAATAAAAAAACTACCTTGAGATGCATTCCCTTATTAACCCCATGCAGTCTGGCTTTTGAGCCAAGCATAGCACAGCCTCCACCCTGGTAAAAGTCACCAATGACTTGTTTACAGCCCTTGACCATAAATGCACCACTGCAGCACTCTTTTTGGACTAAAGCATGGCTTTCAATACTGTAGACCATAACATCCTTCTGGGCAAGCTCTCAAATGTCGGATTAAGTCCAAATGTAGTGAAATGGTTCATATGCTATCTTACAGACAGGCATCAGAAGCTGAAGGTAGAAGGCTTGACCTCCACCTGTGTATGTATTAGAAAAGGGGTCCCACAAGGTTCCATATTGGGCCTTTTTCTGTTCACAATTTGTATTAACGACCTAGGCCAAAACATCACCGATGCCAACCTTCATTTTAATGCGAATGACATGGTACTCTGTACTGCAAGCCCAGACCCAGATTTAGCATTTTCAATCCCTGCAAAAAGAGCTTGACCTACTACAAATTGATCTCCATGCTTCTAAGCTCCTCTTAAATGCTGCCAAAACCAAATACATGTTTTTTTCACATAAACCTAACCTCACCCCCACCCAACAACCAGAATCAGCACCCTAGGTAATGAAACAATCGAGTATGTAGGCTCCCTTAAATATCTAGGTATGTGCGGGAACAACAAACTGGCATTTACCGTCCACATAGAAACCCTTTGCAAGAAGCTATGGCAAAAACTGGGATTCTACTTTTGCAATAAATCTTGTCCAAACTGAGACGATGGGAAAGCACTGGTGCAGGCTGCATTCCTTCCATTGTTGGACTATGGTGATATTATTTATCGAAGCGCCACAGTCTTACATCTGGGTAGGTTAGATATTTTCTATCATAGAGTACTTCACTTTATCAGCAAGCTCCCTGCCCTAACACACCACTGCCTTCTTTATAAGGAAGAAGGCTGGTGATTGCTTGGCACTAGAAGACTGAGACACTTAAATCTTTGAACCCTTAAAGCCTTACATAACTCATTACCCAGATACATCTTCACATTTCTCCATAGGTCTCAAGGCCTATACATATTCAGATTGCACAATGTCATTTTGCCTGATGTCCCTAGGCAGTGTTCAAAATATGGGAACATGGCCTTAGGCTGGGCTGCCCCTACAGCGTGGAATGCCCTCCTAAAATTACTTACATTGCCTGCCCTGGACTGTCTTCCATTCTTCCAAACCGTTCTTTTTTTTTTTGTACACTTTATTTTTTCACCTACCCGCCTGGGCATCCTTCCGACGTGTGCACTCGACCACCAATCTCTACTCCCAAGCCTGAACCCTCTGTGCTGGAAGAACTCCCCCAAACACCCAGACCGATCGAACCCCCCCCCCGGATCACCCTGCAGGGGCAGGCCCATCCCCCAGCAACGGCCTATATGAGATTAGGGAGATTGGATCTGGAGTGAATCTGGTTGGCTCTGGAGCTCTCCAACCAACAGGCCAGCTGGCGGGATGTGGGCTGTGTCACTGGCACCCCCTTCATCTCCTCAGGCGAGAAGGGGTATTTCTCTTCTAGTCCCCTCGGGAGTGCGGCGTACAATGACGTCCATGCACGTTCCCCCTGCTGACATCTGCTGCACTCCCACCCCTTCTTCTGGCTGGCATGCCTGTCTTACCCTCGGTCTCCACCGGGGGTCATTAGGACACCGAGCAACCCCAAATCCCTCCTCTGAGAGAGGAGAGCAGTCCTCCAGACACTCAATCCTCTCTCTCCCCTGCCAATCCCTGACAGCCCAGGCTCGTTCCCGAACCTGGATCACTGGTGTGGCGCGAGGTGTGGCATCCAGTGCCTCAACCCTTAGCGCCACCGAGTCTGCTTCCAAACCCTACTTAACCAACAACGTATAGAGAAATGCATTTGCCATTAATTCTGCACTTGCCTACTGTACTAGGATTAGTTGTTTTTTTTTCCATTGCAAACTTTCATCTCTTGTTCTAAGCTTTATTATTGTCTGGGAATCCTAGGCCTCCTTACCTAAGAATTTTGTGCCACAAGACATTATTACAAAAAAAATGTATTATCCCTTTCCTATTATTTACTTTTTTTGTATTTGCTGCTCTCATATACTGCCTTCTCAATGTATAATGCACCATCAGTTGTTATTGTACACCTAAATTGTAATTTCTGCCTGTGTATATTGTTTCTACTGTCCTACCCAGGATCTCCTTGCAAATGAGCGTTGCTCAATTGAGCTTTTCCTGGTAAAACAAATAAAAAAATATTTAAGCAATAATGTATGACAGGGTGTGGAATATCATGGGATGTCATTATATCTCAGGTGGTTGGGCACGAGACCACATTCTGACTGTGTCTAACACCCAAGAAGTGATGGTATTGCATGATATACCACACACTGTCATACATTATTGCTTAAATATTTATTTATTTGTTTTACCAGGAAAAGCTCAATGAACTGGGTTATACCCTTTATAAAAAAAAAAAGAAAACAGGTTTTTAAAAATCTTTTAAAATTGAGTTTCTGGGGTACTGTAGGAGTACAATACAAGAGGAAAAGCCTTGCAAACTCACCCCTGATATTTCAAAGAGAGGCTCAGAAAGTACATCTGTGTAGAAAATCAATAATTTATTTACTATGTCCACCGTAATACAAAAATATATATACTAGGCAAGAGCTCTAAAGAAAGCTCCTGTGGTAGGAGCGAAATGCCATCAGGCTTTTTGTGGTGGTCTGCAGGGTGTGACACCTTACTGGCTTGTATATTTTTTGTATCATTGTGGATATATTAAATAAATCATTGATTTTCTACACAGATGTACTTTTTTAGCCTCTCTTAGAAATATCAGGGGTGAGATTGTGAGGCCTTTCCTCTTGTATTTCACATAGTTATAGCCTTATGCAGCTCATGCCAGTGGGCAACTTCTCTTTTTCCTTGATACTGTAGGAGTACTTTTGTAAAAAAAATAGTTCTTGCAGGGCTTTGGTCAGCAGATGGTACTGTTGCTGGAGGTGATAGACAACTGGAGCTCTTCTTACTGTGTGATTCTCTGCTCCTTACAGTGTGATCCCCTCTCCCATGAACTCCTGTGCATTCCCTGCCATTTATTATGTTGGCTCTCACTTGTGCAGCCAACATATTACAGTAGTAGCAGATTTATAGGAGGGGTCACTGTGGGCAAATGCAGGACATGCATCAGTAGGTGCATCCCTTATTCCCCAAAGAGGTAGCTGCAGGCACTGACACCAGCAACATGTAACATAGCCACCAGAGCAAAGAAAAGGTCCACTGCAATGACAGCCAAGCTCGTCATGCAGCAGCACCTTCCAACGTGCCTTTGCTGGTGAAGCAAACATGGTGACAGTGACTGTCACCACCACCAGCCACAATGCCGAAGTTCAGGGGATGCCCAATCCCCCTTTCAGTATGCCCTAACCCATTTCATGTGCCGATGGGGGAGCCCACTCCCCTTCAGCATAATGGCCCCCCTCATTTGTTGTGTGCCGAGGGGGTGCCCAATTCCCCTCAGCACTTGCCTCCCCCTTCGGTATGTGCTGGCAGAGGAGCCCAATCCCCCATCGGCTAGCCCCCACAAAACACCCAGATGGCATGCTGGGGCCCACCCCAGTACCAAATGCCCTGTAAAAGAAAACTGTCCCACACAACATTTTTTCTAAACCCAAAAGAAGATAACAGTCCCTCGTGCCTCCCCCCTCTTCAGTATGTGCCAGCGGGGTGCTCAATCCCCAGTTGGCTAGCCCCCAAAACACTCAGGTGACATGCTGAGCCCACCCCCTAGCATGCCAAATGCCTAATAAAAAAAAAAAGAGTCCTGCAATGTTTTTGTTTTTTAAACCTATAAAAGATGAAAACAGTCCCTACTTGATCTGTCCCTTTCTCTTCCCAGCTCATTGCCCACCCTCTGCTTCCCTGCCTCCCACTCCCCCTTCACCACATCTTACCTCCGGAGTCCAGAGCGATGATCTTTGGTGGACCGGGAACACGTTTTCACTCTTCAAAGCCAACCACGAACTGAAGAAATGCCGATAAGCTGTATAATTACATAAATAGGTTTTAGGCATCTAATTTTCAACATGAGGTTATTGGGGCCCCTCCTCATGAATTCAGTCATAGTCATGGTGTTATTCAGTCCAGAAAGATGTTTTCGTGGTCACTGCGCGGAATCACCTTTGGGACTGATTTAATGAAATGACAGTGCCACTGTTTGTAAGGTGGGATCTCAAAAAGCTTATGTTGCAAATTTGGTGAAAAAAATCAAAACAATTACTGTTTTACAAGCGTGTGTTGCACAGTTTCCACGCATGCTCATAACTTCGTGAATTTGTAATATTTTCACTCCAGATTTTCAACATTGGCATTTTTATACACCTCCTTATCAACAGTACAGCTGTCATTTTACATATCTTGGCCAAAATGTGTCTTCGCACTTCCCGTGCAGAATAGCGCAGTCGCTGTGCAAAATCAGTTTTCGGGACAGTTTGACAAAATGACAGTGACAGTCTTCATGAGCAGAGGTCCTAAAATGCATATGTTGAAAATTTGGTGATGAAAGTCCATAAAATGACTGTGTTACAAGCATGCGTTGCGCAGTTTCCACGCACCCTTGTAACTTCGCAAATGTGCAATATTTTCAAGCCAGATTTTCAACAATGGCATTTTCACACCTCCTTATGAATATTACAGCTGTCATTTTTCACATCCTGACCAAAATGTGTTTTCGCACCTGTGGCGCAGAATGGCTGGTCACTGTAGGAAATCAACTTTTGGGACAGATTAACAAAATCACAGTGCCACTGTTCATGAGGGGAGGTCCCAAAATGCCTATGTTGAAAATGTGTCTCTTCAGAGTGGGGGTGAGGTTGGCATCAGTTCAATACTTCACTGCCATTCCTATTATGCATCTCTAACTCCTGCACTACTAATGCCAATGCCAGCGAGACAACATTCGGCATTGACAAATGCTTGTTTTTAGATTTGCAGTAAGTGTTAATTGCTGCTTCAGTCTTATGTTTTCTGATGTTTGGCTGGGACGGGTCATTCTGCATTCTTTTCTGGTAGTGGGCGGATGTTTGTCCACAAGTGGCTGTTGCAGAATACCATTTAGGGTGGGTTGTTCACAATGGGTTGCGTTTACTGATCGGTGGCAGTTGTTTCTTTCTGTTTGAAAAAAAAAAGCACATCTTGTGGCTGGTTTATGTCCTTTAGGTTTTTTTTAGTGTTGTTGTTTTGAAGAGTCATTCAAACATCCCACACAATAGACAGATACTGCGGGCCCTGTCACTGCCTGCTGCTGCATATCTTGATATTGGACTCTCTCTGGACCGTGAATATCAGCTGTTTTTAAACTTCTTGTGGCTGACAGTGGGGGAATTCAATGTACACAGCTCATGTTGGGACTCGTTCCTTCCCACAGCTGTAGGTAGAGTTGTGTGAAACGTGGTGAGGGATGAAGGGAATGCTGATGTCAGAGAAATTTCTGGTGAGTGAGGAGACTGGTTGCCGGAGGCTTTTTGAAGACATGAGTATGTAGTAGGATATAATCATGGCTTCAAATACTTATCAGCCAATCAGCTTCCTTGAATTTTTTTCATCCAGTTTATAATGATACAGTACAACCCCGATTATCCAGATCTCCCTGTTTTCTGAACTCTGGCATTGTTCCCCAACTCTTATAAGACTAATATTATGTACCCCAATTATCTGAATTCCTGATTATCCAAACAAATGTGATGTCTTCCAGAACATTCAGATAACTAACGTTGTACTGTATTTATAAAACGGGTACAGAAAAATCATACTTTCTGATTGATGGAGAAGATTCCAAAACAGTTCAGTTCAGTAATAATAACTGCACTGCTAAACTTATCATAATTCTTTTCTACATTAGACCCATTTTATAACTGCAGAAAGACGCTTCAGGATTTCTGTACCCCACATCCAGGTGGTTGAAGGCACTCAGCACAAGTGCCTCATGCCTCACAAACCTCCTGGGTATGTGGTTCAGGAATAATAACCCATACACTGTTGTATCTTATTGCTTACATAGTGGATGCTGGAGTCAGATGCCTTCTGGCCAGGAAGGTGAGCTAGGATTTGTGTCGGCCATTGTCAGGAGACCAAGGTAAGGGGTGGATGCTCCAGGAAGTGGGGTTGCCACCAGACACTAGCACATTTATCAGCGGGGACAGGGTAAGGGAGGGGCCACCAGTTGACAACAAGGACTTTATCTATGGGGGTGATGAGAGGAAGAGGAGTTGTCCAATGTTATTTGTAAGTTGCTAAAAAATGCTTATTGGAAGCATTTACTGCTACACAAACAGTTAGCAATTCCCCTATCTACCAGACTCTGCCTCACCTTAGCATACTGCCACCAGTCTATTAGTGCTGATGCATGAACTATTTTGTGCCACTCTAACTATGGTACTTTACCAGCGTGCGAAGCCCAGTTTACACAGCAAAAACCCAATAAGTGTAGTGCTAACCATTTGAATATTCATTTATTTATTTAAAATTGAGGTAACCAGGAAAGGCACACTGAGCCCAGGCTAATTTCCAAGTGCAAGCTGAGGAAAACAATGTTAAACAATTACAGACAAAGGAGACATGGTACACCTCATAAACCATGACACATACATGACTATATTACATCCAATGAAATAAATAGGTTACAGACAGCTCATATATCCTAATAGAAAACACAGTTATTACTAGAAATATTACACTGGATTGTGTGACACATTTATACTTGGTGGGGAAGATGCCAGAGAAAGGAGAGGAGCAAGAACAGGGGGAGGCAGGGAGACTTTGAATTAGTCTTTTAAAGGTGTTGAAAGAGCAGCCATTTCTAAGGTCAGGGGGAGGTGGTTCCAGAGGAGAGGGGGGAGGTAGACTGGCCAGCAGTAGAGTAAGGATGAGGAATAGAAAATAAGCGGAGGTCCCAGGATCATAGAGCATAGGAAGGGGGAGTAGCAGGGGATAGACCAGAGGAGAGGTACAGGGGGAGTAGCCCAATTCAGAATTTAGCAATGAAAGACAAGGAGTGTATGTGTCTTGTATGGGAAAGGGGCAATATTGAGACAGAAGAGTAGAAGGAGCAGTGGTGAGTTCAGGGTGGCAAAACCACAGAAAGAGTTAAGTAGGATGTTGAGTTTAGAGAGTGATGTAGCAGGGGCAGTGCCATAGACCATGTCAGCATAATTGAAGTTTGGAAGCATCAATTTAGAGACCAGCTCACGCTGAATGGGGAGGGATAGGGAGTCTTATGCCATTAAAAAATACCAAGTTTAGAGCATAGTTTGGAGCTTACGGCATCAATAAGGGTAGAGGAATCCAGGTGGCTGTCAAGCCAGACCCCTAAATATTTGAATGTAGGAACAGGCTCAAGAGGAGAGCTGTCCTGGGTGGAGAACACTGGTGAGGTCTGGAATCTGGCTTGATTCTGAGCAGAGTCAAACATCATAGAAACTGTTTTCTTGATGTTTGCTTTTAAGTCATTTGCTTGAAACCAGGTCAGGACATTACTGAAGTCATGCTGGAGGGGAACTTGGACATCAGCTGGGGAGGGCCCAGAGGCAAAGATAATAGTATCATCCATATACATGTGAATGTGGGAGTTTGTGCAGATAGAAGAGAGATCATTTATGAATAGAGAGAACAGCATAGGCCAAGGATGGACCCTTGTGGTACACCGGCAAGGATGAGATGAGGGAGAAGAGGCATTGACCAACAACACTGATTGTTGCCTACCAAAGAGATAGGATATAAACCGGTTTAAGGTGGGGGTAGCCAGGTCAACTGAGTGGAGCTTTTTCAGCAGGAGTGGGTGTGAGACTGAGTCAAAGGCCTTGGCAAGGTCAATGAAAATTGAGGCTGTGCTCTGACCCTGGTCCATGGCTGTGTGAATGGAATTTGTGACTCACAGAAGGGATGAGATGGTGGAATGCTGCTTCCTGAAGCCTGACTGGAAAGGGAGGAAAAGAACACTGGAAGAGGTAAGAAAATCCAAAAGTCTAGAATAGATAAGGAATTCTTGTAACTTGACAAGTGTGGGAAGAAGTGAGATGGGACAGAAGTTTCCTGGAGAAGATGGGTCACCCCCTTTGTGGAGGGGTAGTACACTGGCAACTATCCAGCTTTTAAATACAGTGGAAGTAGAGAAGGAGAGATTGAGGAGGTGTGTGAGAGGAGTGCCGATGGCCAGGTCAGAGAGGTGGAGAAGCTTAGGGTGAAGACTGTCAGGGCTAGACTTGGGGTCAAGGGAGTTCTGTGTCTGAAAAACTTCCAGTGAGGAGACTGGGGAAAATGGTTGCTGTCGGGCAAGGGAAGAAGGGGAGGATCATGGGTGGGGGGAGGGGATGATCAGGGCGAGGAATGGTGGTGAAATATTTGTTAAAGATTTCAGCAACTCATGATGGTTCAAAGAATAGAGAGCCATTTATCTTTAGGGTCGGGGGTGCACCTGAGGGTCTACAAGGGAGCGAACCACTTTCCCAGAAGGAAGCAAGCAAGGTGGAGCTTGTGTGCAGATGTCTGTTAAAGAGTTGGATTTGGTGAGGTGGATGGCCTTAGTGCAGGTGTTCTGAGGGCTTTGTACTGCTGTAGGTTGGAGGGTGAATCTTAGGATTTATAGCATGCCCAGGCTCTATCCCGTGATCTACACAAGGAGAGATCTGCCGAAATCCAGGGATGGTGAAGCCATTTGACTCTAATAGTGTAGTTCTAAGAGGGGCATGGTGATCCCAGATTTGGATTAGAGTGGTTATGAAGTGGTTGAGAGAGGAGTTGACATCTGCTTCCGAGAAGACAGGAGACCAGTCTGCAGCTGCTTGGTCATAGAGGAGAGCAGCAGAGTCCAAGGAGAGGAAAGAATGGATGCTGATATACTTGGAGCAGAGTGGGGGAGGTGTATCTTACGTGTGCAGTATGGGTGCAATTAGAATATCCAGTCTGAGAGGGAGTGGTTAGGGGACAGAGAGTTGTAATGGGTGGGTTCAGATATCAGATGGGTGAGGTTGAAGGGCTAGGATGGAAGGATTCGAGGAGGGTAGAGCCAATCCAGGTTAAAATCACCCAATTTGATAAGTTCTTCATCTGAGGTGATTGAGACAGTTGTAGAGATACACATAATGAGGACATCAGAGGCAGGTCTAGGGATGGTGTAGAGAACACTGATGTAGATAGGAAGGGAGGAGGGCAGGGCTAAGAGGGTGATGAGAACTTCATGGGAGCTAAGGCAGAATTCTCAAAAGGAGATGGAGTGGAGGATATAGAGGGTGACGTCAACACCTCACTTACCTAGATCCTGGTGATAGATGGTGTAGTCAGGGGTTACAAGGGAGGAGTCAGGGATACTGTCAGATAGCCAGGTCTTGGAGATACACAGGACATCAGGTGAGTGCAGGGCTATCCATACTTTTAGAACATTCAGCTTTGGGTGGAGGCTCCTGGCGTTTAGGTGATAGAGACAGAGTCCATTAGGAGTGGAAGGGGAAGAGGAGTAGGTGAGAGGGCCAGGCTTGGTTCCACATCACCAGAGAGAAGAAGGATGAGAAAAAGGAAGAAAAATAGAGTAGGGTATTTATGCAATTTTGGACAGTGTAGGGAGTGGGGGGATGGTAGAGGCAGAAAGGGGAGGAGTGGTGGAGCTGGGGCCTGAACAGCCCAGCATGGAGGCAGGACTAGGGTAGAAGGGTGGCTCCTGGGGGCCAAGGATAGTGGGGCAGAGGGGGGGATTTCAGGATGAGGGGGGAGAGTGGCAGAGAAAGTTGGGGATAAGTCAGAGGGAAGGGAGGGTGGGGAATGAGGATGGAGGGAGTGTGGCCAGGGTGAAAGTAGTAGGAGGAGGAAGAAGGTGATAACAAGCATTGAGCAGTAGTGAATAGGAAAAGCCAGGAGTGAATGAAAGGAACAGTGACCACTAGTATGCTGAGGTGTTGGGCCACAACTGACTGCAGATTGCAAGTGAGACAGGGAGGCAGTAACCAGGGGCTATGTGTGGATCTGTCACAAGCAGTATGGTCAGTAGAGAGTGGAAGTGTCCAGTTTCTCAGTAGATTATGGGGTGTTAGTTAGGAATTACATCAGGTGCAAACCCATGCAACAAGGGCTAACGGGTAGCCAAAACAGCATAAAAGATAATAGATTACCACAGGTGAGAGTGCTGGGGATGGGTACATAGATACATAGATACATAGATACATAGACAGTGTCGGCAGATAAGGGCCTATGGCCCACCTAGTCTGCCCATTTGAGCTTGTAAGTTCAGTTTGTTTTCCTAGAAGTCTATTTCCCCTTTCCCCTGACCTCTAGAATTCCTTTATGACTATCCCATGCATTCTTAAATCCCGTGATTGTTTCAGCCCCCACCACTTCCTCTGGCAGGGTGTTCCACTTGTCCACCACCCGTTCTGTGAAGAATTCTTTCTCATGTTTCCTCTGATCGTCCTCCCTCCAACTTCATCCCATGCCCTCTAGTCCTGAAACATCTTTTCGCTTAAAAATAGTGTTTTCCTGCACCTGTTCCTCCCTGTAAGATACTTGTATGTCTCTATCATATCCCTCTCTCCCTCCTCTCCTCCAGGAGTACATGTTCAGTTCCTTCAACCTGTCTTCATAGGACTTGTGATGCAACCCATGCACCATCTTTGTTGCCCTCCTCTGAACCTTCTCTACCCTGTCTATGTCCTTACGTAGGTATGGTCTCCAGAACTGTACACTGTACTCCAGGTGGGGCCTCACTAGTGTCTTGTATAGCGGAATTATGACCTCCCTTTTCCTGCTGGTGATGCCCCTGCCTATACATCCCAGCATCCTATTTGCTTTACCTGATGCCTTGTCACACTGTTTCCCTACCTTGAGGTCATCAGAGATGACAACCCCAAGATCCCTTTCCTGCTTGGTGCATGCTATATCCTCACCCCCCAACTGATATATTGTGCCAGGGTTTTTGTGCCCCATATGCATTATCTTGCACTTCTTTGCATTGAATTTCAACTGCCAAACCCTTGCCATTCTTCAAGTTTCTGCAGGTCCCTTCTCATTCTGTCTACACCCTCTGGTGTGTCTACTCTGTTACAGAGCTTTGTGTCATCAGCGAACAGTGAAATTCTGCCTTCTATATCCTGTGCAATGTCACTGATGAAGATGTTGAATAGGACCGGTCCCAGCACTGATCCCTGTGGTACCCCACTGGTCACTCTTCCCTCTGTGGAGTGACAGCCATTTACCACCACCCTCTGTGTCCTGCCACCCAGCCAGTTACCTACCCACCACACTACTGTCCTGCCCACACCCATATTCCCCAGTTTGTGTAATAGTCTTCTATGTGGCACAGTGTCAAAGGCCTGCTGAAGTCCAGATAGGCCATGTCCACTGCCTCCCCTGATCCACCTCCCTAGTCACCCAGTCAAAATTCAATGAGTTGGTCTGACATGACCTCCCCTGGTGAAACCATGCTGCCTTGGGTCCTGTAGTCCATTGACAACCAGATGTTCCACCAATCTCTCCTTCAGTAGTGCTTCCATGATCTTTCCCACTACCGAGGTGAGGCTGACTGGTCTGTAGTTCCTGCTTCCTCTTTGTTTCCACTTTTGTATAAGGGACTACATCTGCTGTCCTCAGTCTTTGGGTACCTCCCTGTTTCCAGTGATTGGCTGAACAGGATAGCCAGAGGTTCAGCAACCACCTCTCTTAGTTCTTTAAGGACCCTGGGGTGCACCCATCTGGCCCCATTGCTTTATCAGCTCTTATTACTTCCAGTTCCTTCAGGACCCTTTCTCGTGTAAAGGGACTTGTGTCCATTTCTGCCATTCTCACCTTGTACTCCTTCAGACCCATTACCCCCTCTTCCTTAGTAAAGACTGAGCAGAAATACCTGTTCAATATGTCAGCTTTACTGTTGTCATCCTCCACGCTCCCATCCTCCCCTTCAGTCTCACTATCCCTCCCTTTGTCCTTCTTTTTCACTTATGTACCTGTAAAGGTTTTGTCCCCTTTAACCACTGATTTTGCAATGTGTTCTTCTGTCTGAGCTTTGGCTTCCCTTACTGACTTCCCTGCCTCCCTTTGTTTCTCCTGGTACTTCTCCCTATCCCCTTCTGCCTGTGTCTTTTTGTATTGCCTGAATGCTATCTTTTTGGCTTTCACTTTCTTTGCTACCTCTTTGGAAAACCATAATGGTCTCCTCTTTCTTTTCCTCTTGCTAACCTGCGTGGGTGGGTGGGTTATTCCTCTATGGCACCACATTAGCGGTGCTGCACACAAGCTCAACTGGCATTTTGCTGATCAGTACCTGGGGCTTTTTCATGTGGGTGAGGTGGGGAGGACGACATCCAAGCGAGCTCCCTCAACCCTGGAGAATGCAGCACATTGGACAGCTGGAGGGGAGAAAACAAAAATATCATGAATTGCACAGGGGAGAGACCTAGGACAGAGGCATTCAGAAAATTATGAGCAGGGGAAAGGAGAAAGGGGCAGGATGAAAGATGAGCCATGAGAAAGTGCAGTGGGATACAGTTAAAGGGAAAACAGCTGGGGAGAAGGCTGTAATTACTGGTAAAGCAACAAGAGCACCTAGCGAAAACACAGGCAAAATGATCAAATGAGCAGGGCATAAAATTCAATAAGTAGATTATGCCGATAAAGAAATAGTCACAGCAGCTGGCATCAATGAATTAGAGCAGTACTTAAGCAGTAAAATTGCGGCTCGTCCACAGAAGGAATCAAAGATGGAGCCACATGCATGATTGGTGTTCTGCTGATTAGTACCTGGGACTTTTCCATGGGGTGAGGCGAGGAGAGCGAGATTCAAGGGAACCTTCTCAACCCTGGAGATTGCAGCACAGTGGACCAGGAGCTGGGATCCTACCTGATATCTCTTAAAAAGTAAGATATTGTGACCAGAGGATCTGGTCTGTTGTTCCAATATTTACAAACAGAAAAAGAGAGCTGGCCAATTGGCACAGCGATAGCGATACCACTTGCAGTACCCTCACCCCCCACATTCGTGACTAAGCATGGGATGTTGGAGGCCAGCTTGGAAGAGGAGGATTGAGCATTCCAGAGGATGCTCTCCTCCTTCTCCGGGAGGGAGGGCTGACAGCTCCACTGCTCAACTGCTACCTGGGTGACCACAGGTGGCAGTACAGTCATACTGGCATAGGGGAGGATGGACGCAGGCTGGTGCTGCACTAAGCAGAGTTGCATGCCTGTGCATGTGCACCCATTCCACATACATCCCCAGGAATAATAAGTAAAATGGAAAACTTGGCAAGGCTACCCTTGAATGTTGACTTCCCGCAGGCCCTGCAATGGCGACACGGCTCTCCTCCGGGCTGGGACCTGGTCCGAGTGGTGAAAGGCCTAGCTTGCTGCCCCCTATCAAGAGGGAGTGACAAATGGAGGATGGAGTTGGAAGACAAGCCCACAAGAAGCCAGTTGACTGGGCTGGGGAAACGAGCATGAAGGAGGGCCGAGGTAGAGAAGGGGACCAAAAGAAATAAAGGAGAAATAGAGACCTTTCTGACCTACAGGAGGAGAAATCCGCCCGGGGAAGCAGAGGCAAGCATGTCAGAAGATGGGATGTAGGAAGAAATCAGGAAGTGGGGGAGCGGGGGGGTAGAGAGGAAGAGTAGAAATGAGGACGTACATGCAAGATCAGATCTGGATAATAAGCTCACAAAGAAATAGCTCCTAGTCAGTGATGTAGGAAAAGGAGTGGAGGGGGGAAGGAGGTTAATCCATACAGGAGGGAGCCTATGGCAGAACACAGCCTGCTCTGCTAAAGTTTTAGATGATGGGAGGGAGAAAGGGGATAATTAAAGGACCAAAGAAGGTAAAAGGCAAGGGAAGGGAACAGTTAGGTAAACATACCTGAATTTGAGAATGAATTATATGCTTATATACCAGTGGAGAGATGCCTACCCTTTATCAGGGGCAGAACAAGTATAGTAAAGGGTGCAGTGATAGGTGAAAAAGGGCAGTTCGGAGCAAAGTGACAGAAATAGTAAAAGAAGGGTTCGTTCTATCCGGGGTGGTTATAGAGGCGACATTATAAACTCTGTGCCCAAAGTCAAATGCTGGAGGGACCATTTTGACAATGATGTCAAGCAAGCAGAAGGCAGGATTTTCAAAACAGTCAGATACAGTTTCAAATGCATGTTGTGCCCGAGTCTGCATCCGGCCGATTGTGTCTGAGCAGTGTCAAGGAAACAAAATGGGAAATGAGCTGTAGTGCTGAAAACTGATGCAGCAACAGGATGGCAACCCCCAAACATTACCAAGAAACAAAAACATGTGCACTCAAATCAGACAAGATGGTTAATGGAAAAAAAATTAAGCTCAAATGTACTCTTCCAATATCAGTATCAATATCACTCCTCCTTATCATTTACCGCTAGGCTATATTATTTTTATTACATGTTGTTATTTAAGCAATAAGGCATGACCAAGAGTTATGTTAATGGTCTGTTAATCACCTTCCAGGTGTGTACTGTGTCACGAGGTGTAGCTGAGTGCCACATGCCCCTAGAGGGTGATTAACTGACCATTAACATAATCCCTGGGAGTGCCTTATTGCTATTATAATAAAAAATGCTTTTAAACAGTGTTAAACCTTGTTCAGCAAATGGCTAAGCTCTACATGTATGTTAATAAAAGATTAATATATAGCTGTTAGAATGTTTGCAGCCAATCAGAAAGCTCCATTTCTCAGACCCTTTTTATAATTGATATTAGTACAATCAGATCATTCCAGCTCTTTCTATAAGGTTTACTAACATTTATTTGTCCTTGCCCTTATGAAGCCTGCTATAGTACCTCATGTCTTCACTAAATTAAATTGTCTTGTAGAACTCAATCCTGAAATTGATGTTATGTCCCTGTATCTGGACCTTATATAGTAAGTTTTGACTAAGTTGTGAATGATACTTTTATTGGACATCTTTATTCTTTTCACATGTTTACCACTTTCTTTACTACTGCTATTATTAGTTAAAAGCTGCTTGGATGAAAACATACTTTTTGACACATTGGGTTTGACTCCTTCCACAGACACTCTGTCATCAATCATTTTTAACAGGCTAGAACTAACTTGGCAAATTGTCAGTGAGTCACATATTCCTGGTTGACACCATACCTGGTTATAAAGGGGGGGGGGTCTCCAGTCCAGGTTCTCAACCTCTGATGAAGCTTTTGGAAAGAGAAGCACCAAAGCACCTGCCTCTGTGCTGGAGATTTTGTGGTATTGTGTTTTTGGCACTGTTTGTTACAATTCTGTAGATATCAGCTCAATGAACTTCTGATATTGGAACAGTGCCTTTGAGCTCAATTTTTTTCCACCCACCATTGTGTGCTGTTTAAGTTCACAAACTTATGTTTCTTGTGCCTGAGCAGCCCTGTTGCTGTTTTAGAAACACGCCTCCATCTGTGGCAAAATGTTGTGGTTGGCTATACATTGCCTCACAAAACTGATGCATGCATAATGTTTAGGCACTAGTTCTGCTGGATATTGTTAGATCTGCTAATAGATGGTCTAACAATGTGGATGGAGATCTGCACTTAAACATGTGGTTTGACAGAGCTGAGATGAATCCGTTTCAAAATCCTGCCCCGAGACAGGAATGCAAGCCTTGCTGCAACTGAGTGCAGCTAACACAGGGAGTACCTTTCTCTGGATAACATCAGTGTTATACAAGAAATCAAGATGATGTTGTAACCATAAACTCTAGCAAGAGCCAACATGGCTGCAAAATGATACTGTGGGCAGTGAGAAATGTTTAAACTAGCATTTTTTTCACTAACCACGCTGATCCACCTAACTGTACCCTCTAATTGTGATTTACACACACTGACTAATACATATACACATATATGCAAATATATTCCAGTATAACATAGCAGTGCACTGTCTACATAAATTTTTACAGATAAAAAAAAAGACATCGATGGACCATTTTCTTCTTTTCAGACTCTGAGGAACATCGGAGGGTGGGGGTTGCCACTGGACATCTCATTTATTTCTTATTTATTTATTTAATATATCAGTTAGACCTTTGAGTGTGAGCTCTTTTACAAAGGTTCCACTTCGGGTGGATAAATAAGACAAATACACATATACAGTGGTTACAGATGCCTGCTCGTTGGCATATAAGAGCATTTACATAAGAGTTACACAAATTGTAGAGAGAAAATAGTGCTACTAACAGAGTAGAAGCTATTTCAGAAAAAAAATGATCGATAGTAACATTTAACCAGTAAACCAGTGAACCCCCCTCAGGCGACCACCAAAATCCGATTGTTAGACTAAACTTGAGAAGACTGCATAGGGGTTTACGCTTATACAGATTGCATCAGGCTGGGTGACAGTAAAAAACAGGAAGGCAGAGGTTTGAACTTATTCGCTGAGGGCGAGAGGTGGGGGGTAGTGGACCAGGTCGCTGTGGGGGGGGGGAGCAGCTCCAAAAGGGCCATGTCGAGTTAGGGGTGGTAGGGGGATAGGGGGAGGCATTTTCTACTTGCAGAATTAGAGTTGATCAAGTAGCTTTACTTATGCTTTATTTCCAGGGCTGGTGAAGGAGGCAGTGGTTCTCTAGGTAGCCCCTCAATGGGTGGTACCTAGGTTGATGGTCTAAAACTTTCAGGAGGAGCCTGAGCAGCAGATGCACTTTGCACATGACATGAGATGCTGTCTGAGGCCTGCTTTGAATTAAGATATGCTGTTTGTGTGTAGTTTCTTAGGGAGTTCATTTATCAAGAAGGGGGCCCGGTAAGCAAAAGCGCGCTGCCCTAGTGAAGTTTGGCAGAATAGGATAGACAGTGTTCCATTCGTCCTCCCTCTGGTGATGTGAAGTGAAGGAGAAGCCTCAAGCAGTTTACCTACACAGGGTAGGGTTTTCCCTAGGAGCGCCTTCTTAGCCAGGAGGCAAGTTTGGTATTTGATCCTGTCTTTTAGGTTGAGCCAGTTTGTGCACTCATATAGGGTACAGGTATGAGTGTATTGATCTGCGCAGAGGGTGAGGCAGCATGCCTTATTCAGTGCAATTTGGACCCTTTTGAGTGCTGTATCTGTAGCAGCACCATAAACCACTAGCCCGTGATCGATCACTGAGAGTATGGAGCTGGAGACAGAGGTTCGGAGTGCTTCCGGAGTGAAGGATTTTTTATGCCTGTATAGGACCCCTATCTTTGTGTTCACTGCCCTTACAAAGGAGTCCATGTGGTGCGTATAGGTGAGTGAGTCATCAATGATGATCCCAAGGTACTTGAACAAGTGTACTTGCTCAATCTGCTCACCAGCCTTATTAGTGATTTTGGGGGAGACGTGCCTCCGCTTATGGTGAGGGCTAGACAGAAGCATGGCCTTGGTTTTCTTGTAATTTAGTAGCAGCTTTTGCCTACTGAACCAGTCCTCAAGTTTATTGAAGGAGGTCACTAGCTCTGATTGTATGGCTTTATGGGAGGTGCTGCTGCTTAGCAGCACGGCGTCTGCATATAAGATAAGTTTGGTGTCGTAGGCCAAGGGGAATTCATTTACAAATAGGCTGAAAAGTAGGGGCCCAAGAATTGATCCTTGAGGGACTCCTAGGAGTACATCTTTGGAGCTGGATAATGTCTATCCAATTTTGACTTGCTGGCTCCTGTGTGTTAGGTAGTCATTGAACCAGTTCAAGGCACTTGGTGCTACACCCAATCTTTGGAGCTGGAGTAGTTATAGTGGATGGTTTACGGTGTCAAAAGCTTTGGTGAGGTCAATGAAGATGGACCCTACCAATTTTCCATCATTCAGTGCCTTATGTGCAAAGTCGGAGTATTCCAGCAGTGCTGTGGTAGTGCAGTGTTTTTGCCTGAAGCCATGTTGGTTTGGGCAGAGAAGACTGTACTTGTCGAGGTATTCTGTGAGTTGGCTAGCTACAATTTTCTCCAGTGCTTTGGATAGAGGGGAAAGGATAGATATAGGCCTGTAGTTAGCCACCATTGCCTTATCACCAGTCTTATGCACTGGCGTCACCAGGGCTTGCTTCCATATCTCAGGGAATTAAGCTAGAACTAGGGATTTATTAAATAGCATTGTTATGGGTGTGATCATATCATTAAGTGTGAGGGATAGTAACTTCATGTCTAGCCCATCACTCCCCAGTCTAGTTTTGCCTAGGACTCCTCTGACCACCATTAGGACCTCCTGCACCATCACCTTCTTAAAGTAGAAGGCAGGTTGGTTAGTTGTGGGCAGGCTGGTGCTGCCTAGGTCCTCCGCAGACAGAAGGTAGTCTACCAGCAGTACTGGGGGCAGGTCTGTAAAGGCTAGGTTGAAGGCATCAGCTATGGCTAGCAGATCCGAGGAGGGTGTGTTATTTATGTTGAGCATCTTGGGGTGCTGCTTCTGGTCTCTACCAAGGATGTACTTAATGTTATCCCAAAACTGCTTTCCATCACCCCATGCATTATTAAGCTGGGTCTTATGGAAGTTAGCCTTTGCGAGCCTGATGAGCTTAGTGCATCGATTTCTGGCAGTTTTGTAGCACTGTAGGTCATGTTTGCTACCTGAATTTATGGCTTTTTCCCCTGAGGCAGTCCTCCTCCTTTAGGAGGGAGAGGAGCTTGCCATCAATCCAGCCATTGACCTCCCCCCAGATTTTCCGTTTTGTGCGTGGTGCATAGATATCACAGATAGAATTGAAACCCTCAGTGAGAAAGCTAATGGCTTGGTCCAGCACAGGCACTTTGCTTATAAGGGACCAGTTGTGGGCACACAGGGCCAATTTGAGGGGTCCAAGTTTGCCTTTTCACAGAACCCTGCTCTCTATGAGGCGGGGTGGGCATTTGGCAGGTTTAGTGGTTCATATAAAGGAAATCAGGGAGTGGTCACTAAGCACGTCTGGGAGAATCCTGACTTCAGAGAAACAAGATGGTGAGCTAGCTAAGACCCAGTCAATGAGGGTGCTGGTACCAGCTATGTAGTTCTGCCTGGTAGGGTGTGTGACAAGTTGCATGAGATTGTGTGCAGAGATTAGGTCTCTGGAGGGTGCTGCCTCTTTACATAACCAGTTAATGTTGAAGTCACCAGTCAAGATGAATTCCGAGCCCTTTTTGAGAGCGCTGATTTCTTCCATAATGACAGGAATGCCTTCCTTGGCTTTTTTTGGTGGCAGGTAGGTTGTGGCGATAGTGAGGGTCTTGCCTTTTTGGCCGATTTGCATTTTTACCACTAGAAGCTCATATTCCTCCATAACTTTGGAGATAGGGAGGATGGAGCAGCTAAGTGAGTTTCTGGCATATAGGAGGCGGCCGCCTCCTTTCCTGCTATTTCTGTCAAAATGAAGGTTTGGTAACCTTCAATGGTGACCTCACCACCTTTGACCAGACCTAGGGGTTGTATACAGACCCCCTTCTCAGGGGGAGGAAATGGACAGGGAAATGATAGAAAGTATATTTAGAATGGCAGAAAAAGGGGAGATATTGCTGATGGGTGATCTGAATATGCCAGATGTTAACTGGAGTGCAATTGCAGCTGCCACTTCGAAGAGTGCAGTTATTCTAGATGCCCTACAGGGGGCATGCCTTAGACAACTAGTACTGGAGCCCACTCGAGAGAGAGCAATATTAGACTTGATTCTCTCAAATGGAGATGGAGAAAGGATCACAGATGTAGAAGTGGGTAGCCATCTGGGAACTAGCGACCATCGAACAGTATGGTTCACAATAAACACAGCAATAGAGTCAAGCCATACAAAGACAAAAGAACTGGACTTTAGGAGGGCTGACTTTGCCAAAATGGGTGAGTGCCTAAGGAATGCACTAGCAAATGGGCAGGAAGGAGGGGTGGAAGAACAATGGGGAATAATAAAAACTGCCATCACAGAGGTAACAAGCCTTTGTGTGAAGCAAATAAAACAAGATGATGTAAGAAACCACTATGGTTCTCAAATGAAGTGGCAGTGAAGGTTCAAGAGAAAAAGAAAGCATTCAGGAAGTACAAGGAATCACAGAAGGAGCAGGGCAGAGAACTGTATCAGTTAAAGCAAAAGGAGGCTGGGAAGGCAGTCAGAACAGCAAAGGCCCAAACCAAGGAAAAGAAAGCCAACTCAGTTAAGAAGGGGGATAAAACCTTTTATAGGTACATCAGGGAGCAAAGGAAGACCAAGGAGGGATAGTGAGGCTTACTAAAGGGGAGGAGGGTGGGCAGAGGAGACTGTGAAAAGGCAGAGACTCTAAACAAATATTTTTGCTCAGTATTTACAAATGAAGAGGGGAGGTACATAAAACAAACAGTAGAAACACTCTGGATACAGAAGTTGATACCAGCCCATTTAAAGAAGAAAGGGTTCTGAAAGAACTCTTAAAACTGAAGGTGGACAAGCAATGGGGCCTGATGGGATTCGTCCCAGAATTCTAAAAGAGCTAAGGGTAGAACTAGTGACACCACTGACTACCCTTTTTAACAAATCATGGGAAGATGGGGTGATACCCGAGGACTGGAGGAGGGCAGATATGATTCCCCTTCACAAAAGTGGGAGCAAGGCAGAAGCAGGAAACTACAGACCTGTTAGTTTAACCTCAGTGATAGGAAAATGATGGAATCACTTCTGAAGGAAAGAACTGTCGGTATCTAGAGGCCAGAGGGCGCAGGACCCTAGGCAGCATGGATTCACAGGGAAGGTCATGCCAGACAAATCTGATAGATTTCTTTGACTGGGTGACCAAAGTAGTAGATCAGGGAGGGCTGTGGACATGGCCTACCTAGACTTTAGCAAGGCATTTGACACAGTCCCACACAAAGATTAATATACAAGTTAGCCAGCCTGGGAGTGGGTCCCAAGATGACAGCCCTGGGTAAAAGAATTGGCTGGAGAATAGGACACAGAGGTAATAGTAAATGGAGTCCACATGAAGAAGGAGGGTTACTAGTGGGGTACACTTGAGGTTCAGTGTGGGACGGTCCTCTTCAATGTCTTTATAAGCGACATTCGCGGAAGGACTGGAAGGAAAAGTATGTCTCTTTGCAGATGACACTAAGATCTGCAACAGAGTTGATGCACAGGTGGGATGAAAAGGATGAGAAGGGACTTGGCAAGGTTAGAGGAATGGTCAAATGTATGGCAGCTTAGATTCAATGCTAAGAAGTGCAAGGTAATGTACCTGGGAAACAAAAACCCAGGGGAAGAGTACACAATGGGGGGTGAGGTAATAACAACAACAAAAATGGAAAGGGACCTGGGGGTAGTCATATCAGATGACCTAAAGGTGGGCAAGCAATGTGAGAGGGCAGCAAGGAGGGCTGGGGGTATACTGGGATGCATAGGGAGAGGCATCACCAGTAGAAAACAGGAAGTTATTATCCCTCTGTACAGACAGCTGGTGAGACCCCATCTGGAGTACTGTGTGCAGTTCTGGAGACCCAATCTTTGCAAAGACATAGACAGGATGGAAGCTGTCCAGAGGTGGGCAACTAAAATGGTGCAGGGTCTGCACCGGAAGACATATGAAGAGAGACTTAAGGAGCTTAATATGTATAGCCTCGAGGAAAGGAGGGGGAGGGACATGATAGAAACTTTCAAGTACCTCAAGGAATCAACAAAGTCAAAAGTAGCATCTTTCAAAAAGGTGTGCAAGAACAAGAGGCACAATTTGAAGATAGAGGCGGCTCAGAGGTAATTTAGAAGTATTTTTCTGAGAGGGTTGTGGATGCATGGAATGGCCTTCGGAGGAAGAGTTGTGGAGTCAAAATCAGTGGTGGAATTCAAGCATGCATGGGACAGTCATAAGGCAATTCTGGGGGGTGGGGGTAAGAAGAAGTAGGCTGCTGGTTAACTAGGATCTGCAGCTTATCCAGTAGGTAGGTAGGGAAATGGGCAGACTGGGTGGGCCAAGCGGTCCTTATCTGCCATCAAATTCTGTGTTTCTATGTTTCCATGTTTACCCGACAGCCAGGTTTCAGTTAGGTAGATTATGTCAGGGGTATGTATGGTCATCCAAGCCTGGAGCTGATCTAATTTTGCAGGCAGGCTGCAAATGTTTAGTGCTGCTATCTTTATGCCATTCGCTGTATAGGCCCCCATGATCCTCAGGGTTATTGGTCCAGGGTTAAACTGAACATTGCCAGAGAGTAACAGTAGCATAAAGATAACCTTTCTGGTGGATAGGGCGATGTTTGACTTCCCCAGCATCTTTAGTTGCCTGCGCTTCATGTGAGGAAGGTGTCCAGATGCCTGTTTTAATTTATGGGGAAAGTTAGCCATTACAATTATGGTGGAGGAGGTTGGCTTGGCGATCACTGTGTATGGGAAGTGAAGTGGGATGAAGAGTCTATCTTGTTCTGGATTGGTAGTGGCCATGTGTATGTTTTTTCTCCAGCAGGCACCCATTGGATATTCAGAGTGAGGAGGTAGAGGTCCAAAATTGAATATGGTACCAGCTATGCCAAAATAGGTAGTGAGGAGGAGTAGTAGTATGTAGTTGTAACTCATTATTGTTTGTTTAGGAGTTTCTGTCTAGCATTAAGTGGTGCTGGTTTAAGGTGTTTACCTTGTGGTTTTTAGGCTGAAGTCAGATTGCTAGAAAGGGGTGGGGAAGTGGGAGTGGTGAGCAATCGTGGGCATGGCTAGTGCCTATTTAATAGAAGCCAGGGTCGGGGTAGGTACAGTGGGATGAATATACACACCGGGACTGAGAGGTGCAGTGAGCTGGCGAAGGAGAGCTTGCTGTTTTCACCCTGTCTGGCACCACACCAATCAGCTGTACTCTCACTCTGAGCTGCAGCCAATCGGCCGTGCTAGCAGCTGATTTGAGTTTGGTGGTTTTGGTGAGGTGCCGTACCTTGTCTCGGGAGTCCTGGGCTGCTGGCTCCATGTGGGGATGGCCAACGTGGCTACAGGGTGATCAGTCCTGTGATTCTCGGCCATGCCAAGAGCAAGGTGCTCCCACCTGCCTAGGGGAGACAAAGAGAAAGAGAGATGCCTTACTTAACAGGTGTGGATCGGTGGGCATGGGCAATAAATTCATCAAGTTTAGCAAGAGAATAGGGAGACAGTTTTTTGTTGCAGCAGACAAATTGTCTGGGGCTGTATTTATGCTAACTACTACAGCGGACTTGCTGGGGGGGTGGGGGAGCAAGCGACTAAGCCAGTGTGGGGAACTAAAGGTTTTAAATCAGCAATGACATGCATAAGGCTGAAACTGATCTAGATAGCAGGAGACTGTAGATTAGCAAGTTTTGCACTAACCACTGAGCCACCTAACTGCACTTTCTAATTGTTGTGATACACATACACACTGACTTATACATATGCACATATATGCATGTAAATTGCACTAAAACATAGCAGTGCACTATCTGCACAAACAGAGCATTACCTCACACACACTAACTCACACACACTGCCTTATACGGCATTTATGTATTGATGGATCTAACCCTCCTTTTACTGTATTTAGTATAAGCACTGTGTTGTGCACCAACACATTGTACTAATATATGGCGTACCTGGGTAACTAAGGTAGTGGACCAGGGAGATGCGGTGAATGTGGCCTATCTGGACTTCAGAAAGGCCTTAGAGACAGTCCGCCATAGAAGGCTGATTAACAAACTGCACAGCCTAGGGGTGGATCCTAAAATAACTCTGTGGGTGGAGAACTGACTGAAAGTCAGGAGTCAGAGGGTTGTGATAAAAACAGAGTAATCTGGAGAGGGAGAGGAGACAAGCAGGGTGTCACAGGGGTCAGTGTCGGGGCTCATTCTCTTCAATGTCTTTGTTGGGGACATTACTGAGGGACTGGAGGGGAAGGGTTGCTTCTTCCCAGACAATAGAAAGGTATGCAATAGGGTGGACACACCAGGTGTGTTAACTTGAGAGAATGAGAGAAGACCTTAAAAAAATGGAGACATGATCTGAAGAATGGCAGCTGGGATTCAATGCAAATAAGTGCAGGATCATGCACATAGGGCACAAGAACCCAAGGGCAAAGCACAAACTTGGTGGGGAGGTACTGACAGTCACAAAGCAGGAAAGGGGCCTGGGAATTATCATCTTGGAGGACCTAAGAGAATAGGTAGTGCGATAAGGTGGCTGGAAAGGCTATCCAGATACTGGGATGCATAGGGAGGGGTATCAGGAGTATAAAGATGGAGGTCATCTTGCCCCTGTATGAGACACTCATGGCTGAGAGACCACACCTGGAGTACTGCATCCAGTTCTGGAGATCCCATCTGAGAAAGAACATAGACAGGGTGAAGGGGGTGCAGTGGAGGGCAACTAAAATGGTGCAGGGTCTTTGGGATAAGACCTATGAGGAAAGACTAAAGGAGTTAGATATGCATTCCCTGGAAGAAAAAGGGGGGGGACATGACCAAGACATAAAAATACATCACCGGTATAAACAGAGTGCAGGGAGGAGGCATTTTCCAAAGTAAGAAATGCTCCAAGTCAAGGCAGCACAAAATGAAGTTAGAGGGGGGAAGACTCAGGGGAAACGTGAGAAAATATATTTTTCATGGAGAGGGTGGTGCAGGCCTGGAACAGCCTACCATAGGGGGTGGTAGGAGCTAAAATGGTCACAGAATTTAAGGAGTGAAGTGAATTAGGTTAGCAATCTGTATTGAAAATGTTATTTTTTTTCATGTTTGAAGAGTGGTATGATGAACTACAGTACGTGTTTTTCTTTTGTGATAGAATATAGCATAGTAACATAGTGACTTCTTAGCAAACTTGGGTCGGGTAATTATTTGTATTTGTGTCAGGTGAAGTTTCTGATATAGTATTGAAAAATGAACTCATTTTGTACACAATTGTGTGGCCATTAGCACATTTTAATAACATCTTTTAGTGATTTTGCAGTGTCCGTATTGTTATTTAGGAGCATAATTTAATATATGTTTATGCACACAGATTTTTTTGAAAAAATGTTTAAAGGCAGCAGATAAGAAAGTGCATACATTGTGGAACAAAAAGGTATGCAGTAGGGAGGACACACCAGGGGTGTTGAAAGAATGAGGGAAGACCTTAAAAAACTGGAGAAATGAAGAGTGGCAGCTGAGATTCAATGCACAGAAGTGCAGGATCATGCACCTAGTGTGCAAGAACCCAAGGGCAAAGTACAAACTAGGTGGGGAGGTACTGACAGTCACAAAACAGGAAAGGGGCCTGGAAGTTATCATCTCTGAAGACTTAAGAGAAACTAGGTAGTGCAATAAGGTGACTGGAAAGACTTTCCAGATGCTTGGATGCATAGGGAGGGGCATCAGGAGTACAACGAGGGAGGTCATCTTGCCCTTGTATGAGACACTCATGAGAGACCGCACCCGGAATACTGCATCCAGTTCTGGAGGCCCCATTTGAGAAAGAACATAGACAGAGTGGAGGCGGTGCAGTGGAGGGCAACTAAAATGGTGCAGAGCCTGCAGGATAAGACCTATGAGGAAAGACTAAAATAGTTAAATATGTTTTCCCTGGAAGAAAAGGGGGGGACCAGACTGAGACTTCCAAATACATCACTGGTATAAACAGATCACAGAAAGGAAGCATCTTCCAAAGTAAGAGATGCTCCAAGTCAAGGGGAACAAAATGAAGTTAAAGGGGGGAAGGCTCAGGGGAAATGTGATAAAATATTTTTTCACGGAGAGGGTGGTGGATGACTAGAATAGCCTACCAGACAGGGTGGCAGGGGTTAAAATGGTCACAAAATTTAAGGAGTGAAATGAATTAGGTTAACTGTCTGTATTGAAAATGTTTTTTTTTATGTTTAAAGAGTGGTATGATGAAATAAATGTTTTTCTTTTGTGATAGCATATTGCATAGCAACATAGTGACTTCCTAGTAAACTTGAGTCAGGTAATTATTCGTATTCGTTGGTTGAAGGTTTTGATACAACATTTAAAAATTAACTCATTTTGTAGACAATTGTGTGGCCATTAACAAGTTTTAATAACATGGTTTAGTGATTTTGCAGTGTCCATATTGATATTTATAAACATCATTTAATATATGTTTATGCCAACGGATTTTGTGAAAAAATGTTTAAAGAAAGCAGATAAGTAAGTGCATACATTGTGGAACTATTGAGGTCATGTGGAGACTATTCTACTCCATATTACAATTGAAGCTGGCAGTATAGCCTAGAGGCTAATGAGCTATGAATGAGCTTGGTAGCCAGCCCATCGGAGCTGCGCTAGCGCTACCACTTGCGACGCTGGTGACCCAGGTTTGAGAATGAGCCCAGGGAGCTAGAGGGTCAGCCAGGGGGAGGAGGATTGAGCACCCTAGGAGCATTCTCCTCCTCTGGGGAGGGAGGAATGCTGCTCCTGCTGCAATGCGGCAACTTGGGTGCACATGGGTGGAGGTGCAGTGTGGGGCATCATATAGGAGGGGAGGACGTTGGCAGGGATACAGAGAGGCATTTCGCCTCAGCGTGTGCCTTCTCCATGGACCCCCCTTGAGTGCCTACATCCTCAGGGGTGCCAGAAGAAAAAAAGGAAAATGGACCTGCAGCTCACATGGTTACAGGGTTGACGGAGTTATGGTGTGGATCTGGGTTGGCTGGAGGCCCAACATGTGGTGAAAGTGGTGGGGCACTCCCCCCTCCCCGCTTCCCTGCCCAGGGAGTAAGCTGAGGTAGGATGGGGGCTGAGGACTGTGCCTGGGATTCATGCCTCCTGCCATGATAGTCCCTGATGGTGAGCTGCTGCAACGAAGGGGGACTGAGCATGAAAACTAATAAATAAAAAAAAATGAAGGAGCTTGGTACATCTAGCAGATCCGAGTTTGATTCCCACAACCTCCATTGGCTTACTGTGTGACTATGAGCAAATCACTTAATTAGCCTAGTGCTTTCCGGTTACCCAGTTACGAAAAGATTAGCAAAACCTTTATTATATGAATTATTTTGTGAGGTATGTCAGCAGTGAAACATTTTATACTAATTCTATGATTTTTATGTGAATTTCAGCAAATTTCTTGATGAAGAGGTCTTTATCATCTCAAAATGTTGTCTGGTATGGAATAAAGAATATTGGTTGATGAAAAATAAAACTATACACTTCAGCCTGGATATTCAAAGCAGTTGCACATGGCTCAACTTGGTTGCACATGTGCAGTTGCGGAGATGCGCCATAGAGCGATATTCAGCAGGAGCCACTGTCCAGCGCAAGTAGCAGTTCACCACTGTGCAACAGTAATGAATGCATGCACAAGGGCAGGGTGCGTACCCTTGAATATGCAACACAGTGCGATATTCAACCCCCGACCTATGGCGCAAGCAAGGAGCAACTGCCATATGCACAGAGCAGACTTGAGTCTATGAAAATAGGGAGCAAGACAGAGGGAGACAGACAGGCTGTCAGAGAGAAAGAGAGAGAGAGAGAGAGAGAGAGAGAGAGAGAGAGAGAGAGAGACTGATAGAGAAGGAGAAAGAGAGAGTGAGAGAGAGTGTGTGAAAGATAGGGAGGCTGACAGAGGGAGTGAGAGAAAGTGAGAGTGAGAAGGAGCCACCAGACCCGAAGGGAGTGACACAGGCACCCACAGGGGTGGGAGACACAGCCTGCAGGCAACAGCTAGCCAGGGGCAGGTGGTGCAGGAGGGAGCCCAGCTGAGTGACAGGCACTGCCCCACAGTGTCGGGTTGGCCAGTGGAGCCAAATGCCCAAGGTGTGACAGGACAACAGGGGCCATGGCCAGTGCGCCATTCCAGATGAGGCTGTAATGAGGGGTGTGAGCAGGCAGGAGGCAGAATGATGTGGCTGTGGAAGGCCCGTCGGTGGTACACCCATTGGAGGTACCAGCCCCGCATCAGCTTTGAGACCCACGCTGACACGGAGATCGTGGGCCGGTATCACCTGAACTGGGTGATTCTGAGGCAGCTCTGTGAGCTGTGCAGTGAGGAGATCAGGCACCCACTAGACGGAGCCATGCTCCCTGACAGTGGAGATAAAGGTAACAGCTGTCAAGTGCCTGCTCGCCATGGGCACCTTCCAGAGACCAACAGGGGACATCACAGGCAGAACCCAGTCGGCCAAGTCACAACTCCTCATGCAATTCCTCATTGCCCTGCTGCCACATGCTGCGGAATACATCCACTTCCCCAGCACACAGGCAGAGTGTACAGCAACCATGCAGAGGTTCCACAGGGTAGCATGGATGCCTGGTGTGCTAGGGGTCATCAACTGCACCCATGTGGGCATCCGCATGCCACCTGTCCCAGAGGGGGTAGCATATGTGAACAGAAATGGCTGCCCCAGTATCAACTGCCAGGTGGTGTGAGATGCCAGGAGGTGCATAACCAATGTCTGTGCCACACACCCTGGGGGCGCACATGATGCCTTCATCTGGCACAGCTCAGCACAATCAGCACTGTTCCACAGGTTCAAGAGTGGGGACATCCCCAAAGGTCACCTAGTGGGTGAGTATGGCAAGACCATGTGCAGCAGGGTACAGCAGGGCATGGGAGGGGGCTGGCAGGGCTGATGCACTGGTGGGTGCACCAGGGAAGGGCAATGGGCACAATAACAGAGGACACCAGGCTAACCATATCTCTGTCCACACAGATGGCTGTGGCTTCCCACTCAGGCCCTGGCTGCTTACCCCCTACCGGTGCCCATCGTCCCCAGCGGAGGAGCAGTACAATGAGGCGCATGCCAGCATGTGAAAGATCATTGAGCATGTGTTCAGGATGCTGAAGGCATGTTTCTGTTGCCTAGACAGGTCTGGTGGTACCCTACAGTACAGCCCCTCGAAGGCCTGCAGCCTATTCCTGGCCTGCTGCATGCTGCACAACATAGCCATAGACAGTGGGATAGCTGTCGAGGCCAAAGAGGGGAACAGCAGTGGGGACGATGTGGGCAATGGGCTGGGGTTGGTGGGCAGCCTCCCCCCCGGGCGGAGGGATCTCTGGCTCCAGAGGATGGCATGCCAGCATCGCGACCCAATCGCACAGGAGCACTGCGGCACACACAGATAGGTGGACAAACCCCCATGCACAGAACAGACACAGTGGCAAGGCACAAAGGCATGTGCGAGCAAGGCCATGGGCATGTACACACAGGCAAGGGGTAAGGGTGGGGGGCCATGCCACACAGCCACACACAACACTACGCAGCACTGTACAGCAACAAGCACACATACACATGCACACACTGGCACCTACAAGCACATGCCCAGGTGCTAGCATGTGGTGTGGATCAGATGCAGGGCACCAGTGCACAGGCACAACCAGTGCTGTGCTGGCATCATCATGCACATGCCACATGGGTCAGCGGCCAGGCAGCTGTGCACACGGGCAGCATGTGGTGTGACACACAAATGCCATGACTGTGTCATGCACACACACACACACACACACACACACACAATGCCCAGGTGCACACAGGATGGTGGCAGAAGACAGCAGACAAGGTGGCACACACATTAAGTCTGCCACACGGACACATGGCCTCACGCAACGGCCATGGGGGGGTCTGCAACTGCTCCCAGGGGTCAAAGTGCAGGAACGCGACCAGGTCCTAGCAGAGGTCTGATGGCACCCAAATAGGCCCACCCCAGGCATGCCTGGGATGCCCCCAGTGGAGCCCGGCAGTGAAACTGAGGGGTTCACCCAATGCAGGGGCTGTGGGGTGGACATTGCACTCTGCAGTGTCTGTGGCAGGCAGCCATGCCCTGTGGCAGCCAGTGGTGCAAGGCCAACCATGAGTGCATTGGCTATGAGGTCCAGGGATGCGGTTGTGTCCTCCTGCAGGCACTATATGGCCTCCAGAACCTGCGTGGTGCCTCTCTTACACTGCTCGGCTGCCTGGTGCACCTCTGCACAGAGTGCACACACCCCAGCTATGAGCAGCACCTGTTGCTCCATGGAGACTCGCAGCAATTGGGTGTGTTCGGTCAAGGGGTCAGCGCCCAGGGGTGCATGGGCATGTCGCCATCCCACCAGTGGCATACGACCACGCTGCATGGCCCCCCACTCAGGTGGGTGCTACACAGCAGGGTCCTCATGAGGTTGGACAATATCAGGTGCACCAGCGGCGGATGCTGCGCCCGACCACCCAACATCCCCAGCCATCTGCTGCTGCCACCCATCCAGCCCCTGTGCGCTGACCAATGCCCGTGCAGCTGCACCACCACCACCACCCAGTACCACTGCGCCTGTGCACACGGCAGCACCAGGGGCAGTGCAGGCAGCTGTTCCACCACCAACAGACCACTGGCCACACTGCCAGTGATGGTGGATGGTATGGGTTTCTCCCCCACAACAAGAACTCTGCTGTCCAGGATTATGGTCACATCGTCATTGGTGTCGGACCCTGCCCCAATCTGTGTCTCCGCACAGAGCACACCATGGCTGGAATCCTGCTGGAACACAGTCAGGACCTCGTCTGCCACTACGCCCAGGATATCTGTCTGGATGGCAGTGGTGTGCTACAGCCGATCGGGCCCCTGGATGCCTATGGAGGTGGATGGCTGGCCCTCTGGTGCCCCTACCACTGCATGCTGGTGAGCTGGTGCTGTAAGGGAACACAGATGTGTTAGTGCTGCCATACCATCCACTGCCCCCTGCTCCACCATACCTACCATGCAGTGATGGGCTCCCTCCAGTCTGGAAGCCACCACCTGGCACACCCTCAACTGTGCTGCACTGCATGGTGTCTGCCACCAGCTCCTCCTGCACCGTCAGCTGTGGCATGGCAGCCTGACCCCCACCAGCGGCTGATCTGACAGCCTGTATGGCCACCACCTTCTCCTTGATCCGACATTTGTCGGTGCCCACCTTCCTCTTGTACTCCTGTGCAGACTGCTGGTGGCTGCCCTGCTGGTTCACGGCCACCGCCACCTTGACCCAGGCCACAGCCCTGGTCTGGGGTGTGCCAGTGGCACCACTAAGCAAGGGCTCCCTGTCGAGGTATGCCTCGAACAGGGCACCAGCCTCAACCTTTGTAAAGTTGGGCCTGCGCTTGCGGGCAGAGCCACGCTCCTCACCCTCCTCATGCGCAGACATGTTACTACCTGTGGACATGGACATGTGGTTACTGGCTACAACAGCCCACTCCAGCCATCCATCCCACTGTGCTGGCCTTCCCCTCGGCAGGCACAACTTACCTCCGATGGTTGCAATACTGGTTCATGGCCTGTGCTGTTGTGTGGTGCCTTTATAGTGCATGGCATGCAAATGGGCTGTTGCACAACAGTAATGACATACAAATATCCCCAATGTGCCACAGATAGGCTGATGAGCTCATATGCATATGACAGCTGAATATCATGCACTTGCACCTTGCGCAGTGGACTTGCTCCAGCGCATGTCGTGGCGCAATGCCATGCCTTGTACAGTGCATCCTCGACAACACGCATGGGCCGCGGCATTTGCTACTGCCTATTGCACACCGTGCACTAGGAGCACTATAGGGGGCCATGGTACCTTATTCGCCATGGACCTTATGGCAATTGGGTGCTATTGGGCCTATGGCACTCAGACGCTATTGGACCTATGGTGCTCGGGTGCTATTGGGCCTATGGCGCTTGGGTGCTATTGGGCCCATGGTGCTTGGGTGCTATTGGGCCCATGGTGCTTGGGTGCTATTGGGTCCATGGGGCATGGTGCTATATTGGCCATATCACGCACTATGTGTCATGGGCCCTATGGCATCTATGGGCACATTGAGAGTGCTGACCCCTGACCCCCGCTCTGCCCTTTGCCCTCTTGAGTCCTCTGCTCTACATGCCAGTGTGGCCACACCCACGCCACGCATCTCTGGAGATGCACGATTGTCGGAGGCCGCGCAACTGACTACGAGGCACGCATCCCATGCACATTGTGCATGTGCAGTACTGGGCACCATTTTGATTCTGTATTTTGCAGTAGCAGCATGGCATGCCATGCAGTGCGATGGGCAAGGAATTGGAGCCAGGTGGAGCTGGTAAACCTGGTAGCCCAGGTGGAGCTCCATGCTGCCAGCCTATTCAGGCAGCAGCCCCTGCAGCGGCCCAGGGCCGAGGTGTGGCAAGCCATTGCAGATAGTCTGGGCCAGGCCACAGGGGTGCAGTGCACCAGGAAGCAGTGCCACCACAGGTACAGTGACCTGGTGAGGAGGAACCCGGAGCAGCTGAGGGCACGGCCAGGTAGGTGGGTTCATACTGCATCTGTGCACGGCCACCATACCATGGTGTTGGCAGGGATGCATGCCATGCTGGGGGGCCCTGTTGTTGTGTGCCCTGTGGCATGGCATTTCCTGTCCCCAGGTACACTGTGCCACTGCCCTGTGGCATTGCCCAGGTGGAGCACACTCTGTGCTTCGGGGTAAGGGTTGTGGGTTCATGCTGTGGCTGTGTTCTGATGTGTGCCTGTCTGTGTTCCTGTCCTACAGCCTGAAGATCGGAGGCATCCAGGGCAGCAGGGGCACCTGATGGGCTGCAGTAGGCCGCTGTGGGCCCTTCAGCAGGGGGGAGCAGGACCAAGTGGTGGCACAGGAGCAACTGCGGGACCGGCGTGCGCAGCGCCATGTTGGACAGGTAGGCAATGTGCATTCCCTCATCACTGTGCAGGGTGGTTGTTGAGGGTGGAGGTACAGCCATGGCCTCCCTGTGCCTTGTGCTGTGTCAACTGTGTGCAGCACATAGTGCAGTGTGCGTGGCACTGTGGGGTGGCCATTGCACATGTGTGGCAGCTGTTGGTGGGCTGGTTGTGCATCCACCTGCCAACAGTGCTGCTGTGGTTCCACTGCAGCACTGCACCACCTACCTGCCACTGTGCAGTTGGATGACCCTTGGGCAGTGGAATCCAGTGCTGTGCATTGTCTTGGCATGCCAGGTTGGTGGCAGGCATAGGCCCACCCACTGCGGGTGGCCAGGGTGCCACTTCAGGGGCATGTGTTCCTACTGTCCACTGCATACAGTTGGGGGGCTAGGGTGCTATGGATGCGCACTGATCACCTGTCCTTTTCTTTGCCATAGGTGTCTGGAGGGGATGTCGCCTGCTTCTTTACTGTCACCTCCTGTGACAGATCATCCTAATTACCTCCCACACCATGGAGATCACTGACCAAACCAGAAGGATCCTGCTCAGGGACTAGCGCAGGGGGAGGTACCAGGCGGTGGCAGGCCATGGCCAGCCATAGTGGACACCAGCACCCTTCTTGTCCTGACCTCCCTTCCCCTACCTTCTCCTGTCCAGCTGTACAGACCGTGTACCCTCTCCCGTTCCCTTCTCTCACCTCCCTCACCTACCCTATCCCTTGTTTTATACTGTTGTTTACCATTCAATACATTTGTTCCTTGCTTACCCATCTGTGTCTGTGTCTGCTTTGCAGCTGGCGAGTGGGACCATGCTGCAGTGGTGTGGTGGGTGACTGTGTGGTGTGCCAGTGTCATTGTGTGGACCATGCATGGTGGTGACCTGCCCCTTGGTCGGTGGCTGTGCCTTGGGGTGGCCATGGGCTGGCTGTACAGACTGTGTGGCATGTGTGTTGGGTGCTGTGTGCCAGGGTGTGATTTACTGGGGTAAAGGCTGGCGGGAGCATGCCGTCCGGCAGGGGAGTGGCCAGTGGGGGCTCACCCTTGCATGTCGATGATGCCTGTACCATGTGTCCAACACTCTGGTGCTGAGGTGGGGTGGCTGGTTATATGCCTGTGCTCCATGGGCAGTGGTCTCCTGTGGGCCAGCTGTACATCCCTGCCAGTGTTCCCAGCCTGGATCCACCACCTCCCTGCACTCTCTCCCCCTCTTCCTCAGTGCCTAGCTCCCTGCTGTGCCTGTGGCCAGTCCTGCTGTGCCTTGGTGCATCTTCCTCTTCCCCTTGCACATCCCTGGTTGTGCTATGGCACATGTCTGTTTTTTCCCTGGCACACCTCTGACTGTGCCATGGCGCATCCCTGTGATATTCAGCTGTGTTCCACTGGCACATGTCGCAGTGCACAACCATTGAATATTACAGTCACTGGGCCATAGCACCGCTGAGTTGCGCTGTGTCAGGGATGCGTCTGCCTTTGGCGCATTTCTGAATATCCAGCCCTTCATGTGAAAGTAGGTCTGTGGTCTGATTTCTCAGTTCTGCTTAAGTTTCTGTCTGGTCTGTCTCAGGCCTTTTAGCATAGTATCTGAAATCTCCTTCCTCACTCTCAATTACCCTTTATGCTTGGGAAACACAGAGTAACATGATATGTTTATGAACCTATGAATCTTTCTTCAAAGATAACTTTAGCCAGATTGAAGCTTAGCATAAAAAGTAGTGCTTTGAAACTCTCTTCAACAGACTGCTACAATTAATTAGTGTACTGATAACACAAAACCTCAAATATTATCTAGTCCATTAGAAAATTAGAGGGCTCTCCCTTTTTCTACTGAAATAGCAAAATGACTGCAGGGCTCTGCCCACTGCAGCTGTAAAAAGGTAGCTCCATCCAGTTGGAAGTCATGCAGGGTGATGAAGGTACAATAGGGGTGTGCTGGGCCTTGACCAGGCACTGCCTGGTGCCAAAGGTCTGGGTCATGTCCCGGAAGCACACTATACCTTGCACAATAGCACATGAATAACATTTTTCAATGCAGTATTATCTCTGCATGTATAGTACCTGGTGGTGTTGCTGCTTGTTCTTGGGTAGACAGCTAAGTTGTTGCAGCTGTTGATTCTATTCTCACACTCACAAACTCTGGAACTGACGTGACTGTGGCTTGTTCTGTTCTTTCTGTAATGCTTGAAACAGTGTCAGTGACTGATTCAGGTGATACTGATACTGTAGAGGTGGTAATAGGTGTTGTCAGTGAGGATTTATTTGATTGCATTACAGTCTTGAAGCTGGAAACAACTGATGCATTTTCAGCCTTAGCGCTATTCAGTGTTGTCGCAGTTGTCGTCATACTTAACTGCTGAGTTGTGAACATTTTAGCTGATAGATTTTCTGCAACACATTAATTTATGATTATATCAATAAACCTTTTTTCTCAGTCCTTTAGAATGTTCAGGTTTTAAACAACAGTCATTTGTTCCTTTAAAAAAATATCACTCTACCAGTAAACCTGCCAGCTCCCCCTGGTAGCTCCTCCTACTGGGTCAAGATGTTGTATACAAAACCGCGCATGGAATACCCCGTGGAACATATAGAGTGGTGTACTAGCATGACAGGGTACAAAACCCCGCAAGGCACTTATTTTGCACACGGTTTTGTACCCTGTCGTGCACGGGTGGGGAGGAGGAGTGACACGGAGTTCAAGACCTCTGCTGGGGAGGTGGTCCGCTGAGCTGCCACTGTGGCTCAGTGAGATGAGCAGTAGTAGTGCAGGGGTGCTATGCATCTGTGGCCCATGCTCGAATCCCAGTCCCAGACTTTTGCGAAGCTGCATTGTGCAGTTTCTTTTTTCTCTCCCCTGGCAGTGTTTCTCCCCATCTCCATGTTGACCCCCCCCCCTCGGAGTTGATTATATTAATGGGGGGGGGGTCTGGGGGATGCAAACAAAGATGCCACTAGCTTCTTTAGCCAAAAAGTGTTTCGGCAGTATGTCTGAACGGCAGCAATGTATCCACTGTAATTACAGTGCAGTACATTGCTGTACTGTTATGTCATATGACATTATGACTCCATGATGTAGCTCCCAATAGCAGAGGAATACCATTCTCACCCACTGAGATTTCACGCGTCCTCATTGTTGCAATAATATTCACTGTGCTTCTTTCATGGTGTAAGCTTTATAACTGTTATAAGCCTTACTGTAATTTTACCTGCGCTTAATATTCACTCCAGCCTACACTTTGTTTTTGTTTACACTTCTGTACTTCACTATCATATGTGTTTTGTCCCTGTTAGCCCTTCCCACCACCACCATGGGCCACACCTGGAAACAATCCTTGGCTCAGTGTTCCATTCCCAGTTGCCAGTTTTCAATAAATAAACAAGTTATATTGAATTTAAACATGTTAATATTTTTAGTTGTTGTATTGTATCATTTAATTTTTTTTATTTATCCTGTTACCCATTTTGTAAGTGCAATATAACACCCCAGGGTGTTGATAGTTTTGTCACATCTGCACTTCAAGAGGCGGAAGATGCTTGGTATGAAGTCCACAAAGGTAGAGCACACTCCACCCGGATAACAAATGGACACACTCTTAATATGCCAAAAAAGTGCAGAATTTATTTTGAAAGCATCACTCCATCAATCCAAGCAAGGAAGGCAGCCTCACTAGGCTACACAGCCTGTTGCCTTATGTTTTACTGTCCCCTCTGATGTGCAGTTGTGGCACAACCACCAACGCCTTGACATGTCCCGTTACACACATATACGACCATACTGTATCTGACAGGGATTCGACTGTCTAAAATCCTTGTAGGCAGTAATCCTCTACATACAGTTGGTATGTACATTTGCTTGAAAAGAGTTAAAGATAAAAATGCACAAAATAAATTACCCACTGAAACTACAGAGCTGGCCCATACCAAACATGATAGTTCTTTTCAGCCATTAGAAAAGTAGAGCTATTTAGATTAATTGGGCCTCTGTTCAGTGATAGTATAGGCCAGTGATTAAAGCATTGGCTTAGGAACTGAGAGAGCGCAGGTTTAAACTCAGCTAGAGACAAATAGTCTCTGTATGACCTTTGGCAAATCACTTAACCTTATTGTGCTCCAGTCCACCCTGCTGTAGAAATGGGTAGACGCAGGATCCCACTGGAAATGAGAAGTTGCATATCAGCTGGGATACTCTTAGTAAATAAAATGTGACAAATGTAGTTATTGTCACCTTTACAAGAGCAATGAGCTTTACTGAAACATGATAGGGCCTGGATCAAACTTCCAGATCCCATTAAATTTAATTTGCAGCTTATTTATGAGTGCTATCTGAGGTGACAAATTGGGCCTTCTGACAGGTCACTCTGGAAAGGATTCCAAGAATTAGAACACACAGATACTAGGTTAATCCTGGAAAGATGAAACTAGGACCTTCAATTAGACAAGCAGCTGTGAAGATTGCACAAAATATTCTTTCCCACACCAAGAATCATAAGAAAGAACTAATAAAACCTCAGCTATCATTCACCAGATAATCTCCTTTCAGACCCTCACTTTAGACCAGGTGTCATCAGTACATAACCAAAAGTGGGGCAGCTGAAATCTGACCTGAAGATCCTATGCTTGATGCTGATTGTGAGACATCCCATTAATGAGTTGTCTCTCTGTAACACTATTACAAAAACAGAAGTTATGGAAACATAACTTCTGCAGGCAAAAAAAAGGACTGAGTGTTCATCAAGTCTGTACTGTTCTACCTTGCCTTCTTCAGCCTACCACTGTGTTGTCTTAGACTGAGCCCCTGATGTGTGCTCTTTTTGCAGTGTATTGTCAAACCCTCCCCCTGTTCTCAAAGCCACCAACAGGCCCCCTGTACCTATCCTGTCCCACTTCATACCCATGGATAGTCTTTGATCTTAATTTGTTTGGCAGTCTATTACAGTTGTCCACCACCCTCTCTATGAAGAAGTACTTTCTTGTGTCCCTCTTAAATTTACCCCCTGCCAGTCTGTACTCATGGCCACTGGAGCATGACCCCTTGCTTCAACTGAGCAGTGAAGTCTAGTCAACTCTATTGATCCCATAAAATCAGTCTAGAAAAGGAGGACTTGAGGGCAGCACTGCACACTATGTCCTGTCATGTTAAGTGAGTGAGCTTCCGCTCCATTTATTTTCTCCTGGGCCCTCGCTCCTTGGATATTTTCTCAGAGGTACATTCCTTTGTGCTGCTTGAAGATACATTTGGACTAGATCCAACCTCCCAGCTTAGAACTCCTCCTTGATAAGTATTCCATGTTGTTAGACCAGTTGGGACTGAACTGTTTGCATGGCCAGAGTCTCTGAAGGAGAGAGAGAGAGAGAGAAGGAGAGAGAGAGAGAGAGATATGCAGAGAAATCCCTCCATCAAGCTTCTAACTGTTTTCACGTTTTGGCACCTCTCATTTTCTAGCTAATCAGATAGCAGGAGGCATGCCAGTGTGTCTGGGACTGTTTTCCCACAGCCTACAGGAGTCCATGAAAAATAGATTGATGGGTCCGAAGTTCCCACCTGTGTAGCCAGAGTCTCTGAAGTCACAGGGGTTACAAGGGATTCGCATAGGTGTCAACCCTCTCTGCAAGCCACACTAGGAGACTCTTTATTTTCAAATGTTGGTGCTTCCTATTTCCTAGCGAATCAAGCTGCAGGAAGGGCAGCAGGTTCTTACAAGTCCGTGCTTCCCGCAACCTGCAGAAGTCCATGAATTAAAGCCAGTTGGGCTTGAATTGTTTGCATGGCCTAAGCCACGAAAGTCACTGGGAGCCATCATCTCCTAAGACGCCAAATGGGAATTCTGCCTTTCTTCCAATCCATCAACATTTGGATCCTTGGTTTGCCCTATTCCCATAATACTGTGCTTGTGTAAGTGGTCCTTGGTGACAGCTCATGAAGGCTGCATAATCTTCTGCCTGACTGACCTCAACTTGATCCTTAAGCTGGGACATTGCCTTTAATCATCTCTGCTGCTCCTGATGGTAAAGCCTCTTAGTGTTTTTACTTCCGACTCCACTATCTACAGTTAGGGCTGTGCAAACTGTTTATTTCCACCATAGGAACTGGTGTGGAATGACTATTCGGCGTCTATAACACTTTTTGGAACTTCTTTTTAAATTCCACAAAATTCTCAAATGCATTTCTGTGTAAACCACAGAATAATTTTCTACAGATCATGTAAACCTCAAAATACTTTTCTGTGGATCACATGTAACCCCCTTACAAATGGGGTTTCCTAAAGTGTCTTCCTGGGCTTGCCTAATTCCCACTGCCAGGCTGGTGTTCTGTGTCTTAGCATTTTATGTGTTGCGCATGTGAGTGCCTAGCTAGCTGCTGTGCCTGTCTCCTTAAAAGGCATCATTTTGTGGTGTATAATTAATCCAGGTAGGGGCCAAGTGTTTCCAGGCTCGAGTCCCGCCTGAGCCGCAGTAATATTGTTCCATTCTGCCATCACTCATTGTGCAGAGGGAGCTCTGTTAGAACTCGTAATTGTTTGCTGATTAGCTGCTCTAAAGAATAATTATATTATAGTTTGTCTAACTTGCCTTTCTTTGCAGCATGGACATTTCTGTATTGCACCAATCAATTCCTTTTGGGGAACCTAAAATGGAATCTTTCCCCAGGGGTCTTGTGGGAGTGAATTTCTGTAGGAATTGTAGTTTTTCCACTTCGGTGCCTAAAGGGATCTGGAGAGGGAGCCCTTGCTGTGACAGACAGATGAATCAATGAATTGAACCTTTTGGATGAGAGGGAAAGTCACAAGCTGCCTGTAGCAGAGAGTCAGTCTGAATCTGGAGTTGAGAGAGTGAACAGCTTGAGATATTCAAGCAGCCACTCCTGCATAGTAGCACGAGAAACTGGTGGGAAAGCTGTGTTTGGCCTGCCTGCCTCATTTTCCCTCAGTAGGGGATCTTTCAGTTAATTGTAATCGGACTGAATCCTTAAGTGTTGTGACCAGAATTATTGATTTGTGACTGCCTTTTACCTGAAGAGGACCGAAGATTTGCTCCATGCGATCAGCCTGTCAGGAAGTCTGAATCCACCGCAGAACGTACGGTTTGCGCAGAGACACAGTGATTGCAACCGGACTGTCACCTGAACTGTGGTATTTACCTTGCTTAACTATATGTGTGCTGAACGGTGTTAGTGGGTGCGATTTGGTTCCCCACTGCCTACTTGTGTCACGCTTGCTGGAAGCTGTATCCAGCACTACTGGACTACCATCCAAATTGCTTCACCCAGTCTGGGCTCTGCCACCTCGGCCCAGCCAGCTGCTCATACCACAGAGAAGAACATCGATGAGAGACCTGCCTGGGGATCAACCCCCCTGCTCAACATCATGAACAGGAACGACACCATGGTGAATCATGTGGGCTCTGCTTCTCCTGGCAAACTAGCAAGTCATCCTGCAGTTTCCATTTCGTCCATCCTGTGTCCTGTACCCGGGTAGCATGAGTAAACACCAGGGTAGCTCCCTGCAACAACAGTTCAATCAAAGTGTGTCATCTGATTTAATTGTTTCGCTTGATTATTTATTTATTTTATTGAAATGTTTCACCAGGAAAGTTACACTGAGCAACAAATCCTCGTCTCACGGTACGTCCTGTGGGAAGGGGAGTGGGAACTTACATAAAACAAACAGGATACATAAATCAGATAATAGCTTAACAGCATATAGACAGAAAGTACAGGATTACAACCATCAAGAGTTATTAACATTTCTAGGCTAGAATACATAGAGGGAGTCTGGCAGGAAGGACAGTAATTAGGTATTCAGGAAGTGTGGGTGGTACAGGAGAGGTAACAGAAAGTGCTAGGTTGCAGGAAGTGCTAGGCTGCAAGAGGGGTTAGGATAGGTTAGACATATCACGAACTGAGCCACCTGGCTCTGGACTACAAATTGTGGGTTACTGTGCATGACTTTTCTTTCCACCATTAAGGCACCGACCAGCTACAACGCTGGCCTACCTCGAACAACACGTCAGGCTAGCCTACTTCAACAACTGAGTACCCAGAATGTGTGTGACTGTGTTGTGGGACTCTGAAGTGCATGCTTTGTAGCCTGATTAAATCAGTTGCTATCCCAATCAGCCAAATTACACCCCTGCCTTGTTCATCCCCCCTAAATAAGTCAGATCTGAATCTTTTGCACTTAAACTATTTGTGGTGCATCTCTGTACAAATAGCACTGTATTACTATTGTTTGCTGTGTCTAACCTTATTTTACAGGGGGTCTCCAGGGCCAAACTGCTGGAACCAATCCTGGTAAGTGCAACAGGTGTGGGGACATATCTGCTGTTTGGGGGTTATTGTACCTGTGCATTCTGTACATTGTTTAGGCTACTACAAGGGGAACAGGGGGTCACAGTGTCCCAGAGGGCTGTACCCAGGTCAGCTACGCTACCACTAATCCTGTCCTCTGGGTGGAGGCACCCATATTCAGTTCTCAGGCCCTTTAACCTGCAACTAGTCACATAGGCAGGGGTAGTAGCCCTTGGGATAGCGCCTCCTAGTGGTTACACACATAAACTTAGCATAAATGTTTGCAGATTGCAGCAAAAAAATCTGCTTGTCATATAAACAGCAGATTATTAATCTGCAACAAACATTGCCCATGCAGAATGTAGAAATTACATTACCGATGGAATTCTGTGTAATTTTCCAAAATTCTATGAAATTCTGTTCCATTGGAATTTCAGCATTCCGTACAGCCCTACCTATAATTATTACCTGTTGTATCTTGCATTCTGTACCAGTGCTCACAACCTGCCTGGTGCACTTGCTTAGTTTAATTAACCCTTCTTTCAGTAGTTGCTATTGATCACCTTGTGCACTTTCACTGGTGCAATCTGGTGTGATTATTGCTGCTTTGCACCTAAATTTACTATTTTGGATTATTTTCTAGTGTACTTTGTAGTTTATAAATGTTTACCTCTTAGTTGTTACTAAGCCGCTGGCACACTTTCAGTGATGGTACCTATTATGTACATTGTTGCTTTGAATCTAATGTTACTATTTTATATTATTTACTACGGTACTTGTTTAGTTTGTAAATGTTTAACTCTTATTCATAACTGTGCAGCTTGTACACTTTCATTAGTTCAACCTACTATGTTTATTGCTGATTTGTAATTAATTGTACTCTTTTGTATTCAATACAAGTTGCCTAGATTGATGAAATTACAATTTGTTTTGCTGTATGTAACAACTGTGCTCCTGCTTCCCTTTTTTCTACTTTTTCTCCTCACCCTTTGCCCCTCTCTGTGCTACAGTGCACCTTCTACCCTTTTGATATCTCATTTTCTTCCAAACTTCATTTCTTACCCTCTCCTTTCCTCATCCACCACAGCCTCCTAGCCTCTATGTCTGTTAACTTTGATGCCTTTACAGGGCCATCTCCTGTCTCACTCCCCCATCCTCTCTCCTTCCTCCTTTCCAACAAAAATCCTGCTCCATTCTACTCCCATACACCTAAAAGTTGTTGTTGTGTGCTGATGTGAAGCTACACCCTGGGTTTCCTTCATTCACCCCATCCACTTCCAGCGGGTTGAGTGTCTACCACCTTCATGCCAGGAGTCTTCTCCCTAAGTTTGACTGACTTAGGTTGTGAGTCTCCCAATATCAGGTTCATATCCAATGCATCACTGAAAACGTGCTCTGTGCTTGAGTACATGATGACAATGTCTCCTTGGCTGATTATGGGATTCACAAACAGGATCATGGGAAGTGTGGTGGCAGTGATGTTCTGTACTTTCATCATGGTGTCACTTGTGACATTGTATCCAGAGCAGTTGTTCTCTCCTTAAATGAACACATTCTGAGTAGGTTCTTGTTTCCTGTTCCCTGCATATTTTTGTCAGCTGGGTCCTCATCATTCCCAGCATTAACCCTGCTGTGCTATCAGACATTATCACCATGCTTGCCTCTTTATCTTCCTCTGGGGAGTTGCTTCTTTTTGGAGTTTTCAACATCAATTGGCTCCCCATTGGCCAAACTGACCATTCAAAAAAATTGAATCTCCTAATCTCACCCAGTTCATCACTGAGCCTACAGTGTGTGGCCTAACCCCCACTCAACAAACCACTAATTTAAAAACTGTCCCCACCACATCATTTCCACAGGAGGGAGATTTGTTTACATTTTCAAAGTCAGCAGTCATTTTTCCCAGCACTTTAGCTGCACCATTTTGTTGTGCTTGCGATTTCAGCTCTGTCAGTGACTCTCTTCTCTTCCTGTGACCAACCCTCCTATTTTACCTGTCCCCTTGCTGCAGTTCCCCCACATTTCCTGTCTCACCTGTAGCTGGTATAGTGCCCTGCTTCCTTGCAGCATTGCCGATTTCCCAGTTTTCCTCCAAGCTATGAGGTTCATTTTCTGTCTTCTTTTCAAAAGCCTCTTCCTACAAAGATGTCTTCTCATTTTGCTGTGTCTCTAATTCATTTTCTGGGCTGTCTATCTGTGGCTTTCTCTTCAACTCTGCACCAGCTTTTTTTCTATCAAATTCCATTTGCAGATGCTTCTGCTGCAGTTCCTGCTTGTAACACTGCACCTGAGGATCACTTTCATCTGGTATCCATTCTCCTTTTTTGTTCAGGATCCATCCGGCATCCTGCTAGGCTCTTTCTGGTGACCATGGGGCTCTCTTTTGTTTTGGCTTTTTGGGCATTTTTTTAAAGCTGCTTTTCTAATGCCTAGCATTTTCTTTTCTGAGTGCGTCTCCACCTATGCAGTTGTAGCTATTAGCTCCACATCTGTCAGCTCACCAGAGTACACATCAGTGGCTCTTTTGATCTTCTGCAGCTGACAGAGCCAGTCTCACTCTTTGATGTATCTCACTGCTGCTTCGTCTGCCACCATATCCAGTAATTTTTCTTTCCCTCTTCTACGGCTGCACACAGTTTTTCTTCCTACTGGCACAGTTGCTCATCCACCAGGGCATTCACTGATATATTTAGGTCAGTATCTATTTTTTCAAAACTTTTTTCCAAAACTGTATCTGGCAGCACTTTGACCTCACTAGCATAATTGGCAGGGAGAGAGGTCAGGTTCCTATCTACAGCTAACTCCTCTCCTTCTCCTCCAGGGTCAGCCATCTTGGATGATAGCCAAGTGTTCCCCCTACTGACAAGAGTAGGGAGAGTTTTCCCAGTGTCATGGCAACATTACCCCTGTCAACAAAAAGGGTCAATGAACCCCCTCCCCCAGGAAACACCTGCAAACAAGCTTTAGCCATGTGTGGTTTTCCTGGTCAAAACATTCTAAATAAATACTGACTATAGGAACATAGGAGTATGCAAGTTGGAAGGCCAAGAGCCCATATGACTCATCAAGTTCATTCCAAAAAATCTCATTTTCTAGACTCCATAAAAATATCCATGGATTTCTTGAAGCTTCTTAGAGTATCAGACTCCACTACTTCAGTAGGGAGACTATTACAACTTTTCATTATCCTTTGATTGTACCACGCACCCCTCTTATTTGTCTTATACAATTCACATTGAAACTGATGGTCAGGAAACCTATTATGTCTCAAACTAAACTTACCCACCAACACAACACACTCACAGAGGTCGATATTTCATACAGCTGTATATGCTACACAAAGATCACCTCTTCATTTCCTGTAACTCAGCGAATACACATTTAATTCAATTAATCTTTCTCTGTAAGACATACCAGACAAAAATGTTAATTTCTTGGTCACCCTTCACAGTACCCCCTCTATCATCCTAATACTATATCATTTGGAAACCATAACTGGACACAGTACTCCAACTACGGTCAAATCAAAGTCTCATACAATGGGATAAGAACATCTCTATCCCTGCTTTTAATATTTCTTAAGATAGAACCCACAACTCTCATGCTTTTACCCACTACTTGTCTACTCTGCTCTTTAAAGGACAACTTGTTGGTGATAATAACCCCCAGGTCCTTGTCACTGTCAATTTTTTATCAGTTCCTCACCATTAAAGTAGTAATTAGCTCTCTTGTTCTTATTTCCATAATGCATTACCATGCATTTATCAATGCTAAAATTAAGTTTATGAATCTTGGCCCAACTCACTACTATATTCAATGTTTCCTGAAACTGAGTTGCTGATGCATAATTATCAATAATAGCACCCAACTTTAAGTCATCTGCAAACTTACAGGCCCATGAGCCTGCAGAGACCTACATATCAGCAATATAGGCATTAAAGAGAGTTGGACGCAAAACAGAGCCCTGCGGTACTCCACTCGTCACCCTAGACCAGTTTGATAAGTGTCCTGCCATGCAGACCAGCTGTTTCCTTAAATCAAGCCATGATGATATCCAATTAATTATACTGGGGCAATTTCCAAGTCCTTGAGCTTGTTGATCAATGGTTTATGAGGCACAGTTTCAAATGCCTTGGATAAATCGAGCAGTATGATATCAACAGGTAAGCCAATATCCAAGGCTTTACTAACAGGTTCAAACAAATGAAACATATTAGTTAAACATGATCTCCCAGCCTTGAAACAATGTTGTGAGTTATTGTTAAAACCTATATATGTTAGATTGGTTCCTTTATGAATTGCTTCATCACTTTACAAACAATGGAAGTAAGGCTAACTGTCTTATAATTCCTAATATCCTGTCTAGATCCCTTTTTATATAATGGGACCACACAAGCTAACTTCCAATCCTCCAATACTTCCCTTGTGATATTGATGTAGTGAAAATATTGTCCAACGGTCCTGCCAACTCATGAGTGAGTTTCTTTAATAATAATGGATGAATGTCAGCTGGGCCTGCTGACTTATGAGGAGTAAGCTTATATAGTTTCTTTTCAGCATTCTCTACAGTTATTATAATCAATATGCAGTATTACCCTCTATTCTGCCAATAATAGTATCAGTACTCTCTGGTTGAAAGATACTACAAAAATATTTATTAAACTCATCGGCAATAATTGCTTCTTCAAAAATAACTGCGTCACCTGTCACAACTGGGCCAATTTTAGTATGTCCTTTTCTGGTGCTGCTGACAAATAAAAAGCCTTTTTGTTGTTTTTGGTTCTAGTATCTAAGTTCAACTCGAAACTCCACTTAGAGTTCCCTATTGCTTGCTTACATTTTCTTAGTTTTTCCTTATAAGCTTGCCAAGTAGTAGAAGGTTGGTTCCGCTTATAATATGCATATACCCTTTTTCTATTCCTAATCATTTTCTGAATCTCCTTATTAAGATAGTTGGGTATCTGACCCGTTCTCTTATATATGTTGTAAGAAGCGGAACATGTTTATTAATGCAACATTGGAGTTTATGTTTAAGAATATTCCATTTTTGATTTTGGGGCTTTCAGTTAGATCTTTTCTCCAATCCCAATCATTATAAAATGATTTCATCCCCTCAAAGTTTGCTTTCAGACAACATCTAATTTTTGTTACCCCAGTAATTGATGTCCAACATAGCTTAACTGTAAAACATACTGTACTATGATCTCTTCCACATAACAGCTCATTAATTGAGATGTCAGTTATGTCATCTCTGATGTTACTAATCACTAAATCGAGTATATTATCTCCTCTGGTACTTTGTCTAACGTGTTGTTCCAAATTCCGGGATATCATGGTGTCTAAGATTTTTTTTTCCAACAGGAAACCTTGCATTAAATTTTCCCAGTCCACAACTGGTAAGCTGAAATCCCCCATAGATATATATCGATTGTTTGTCCATATTTTCAAGTATGTCAAGAAGTACTAGATTCCCTTTTTCAGATGCATTTGGTGCTGTATAGCACACACATATTATCAAATGGCCACTGTTCTTAGTATCTTAGTACATAAGTATTCAAACCCATCTACTCTTGGGGATGGCGTCTCAATTGCCATAGCTTCCAACTTATTGAAAATATATAGTGCTACCCCTCCCTTTCTTTCCTGTTCTATTAACATAAAGCAAATTGTATTCCTCAATATCTTTACTAAAAATATCTTCATCCCTCCATCACGTTTCCACTACTGCACAAACATGTATGTGTTCTGAGTTTAGCTGGATCACTAGTTCATCCATTTTATTATTTAAACTACGAGCATTAATGAGTGCAAATTTCAACTCAGATAATTTCTTCACATTCCCATCCATCACCCTAATTAGTTTAAACCCATGGCAAATTATCCTTAATAGTTCTCACTAGTAAGTTCATACCAGCCAGACTAAGGTACAGGCCATCCCTTGCAAATAAATTCACTTTGTTATAAAATGTATCCCAATTGTCTATAAATGCCACTACCCCTGGAAAAAAATGTTCTTATAAATGGGCTGACTGTTGTTACAAATGGACTTTACTGCCACTGAAAATAATGGACAAACAGAACATCCCAAAAATGTTCTTGTAAATGGGATATTCTTATGTCTGATGTTCTCATAAGTGGGCTCCACTATAGTCAAATTGTAGTGGCATGATACTACCACTGTAATTAGGGTTAAGTAGGAAGTTGAATGCTAAATGGTAGTGGCATGGTACTGGTACTGGTACTACCACTACAGTTAGGGTTACATAGGCACTTTAATGTTGAATTTTGATTTTTAGCTGCTTATATCTTGACAGTTTCTTGAGAGATTGTCACAAAATTTTCAAAAGCATGCATTGCGGTGCATGATTTCTTTATATTTCAATTTTGTTGGAATTTATAAAATGGGTAGGGTAAATATTATGCCCTGACTGGTTGCTACCTATGTCCTAGATATCTCCAAAGCACAGGTAAAAAGTGCTGGTAAAGAGGACACATCACATTATCAATAGCAATGCCTTTTTCAGAAATTCTTGAAGGCCATTATAAACATGACTGTCATGTTTACTCACTAAGCAAAATCATCCAGGCCCTAAAAATGAAACTCCCTTAAAATAGAAAAGGAACACCTTGGTTAACTGTTCTTTTCTTTGATACTGTATTCCCCTCATTACATGCATACACAGATTTAAGCAAAGTATTACTCACACTTTTTTTCAGAGCTTCTTTTCTGACTCTGGCATCCCCACCCCACCCCACCCCCACCAATTCTTACCTCCTTGCCCTGCCACTGATAAAATTAAGTCCCTAGCTTTACTTAGAGCTTCTGTTCCAAGTGTTTGTGGAGCTGGGGTGAACATTCAGCTAGTAGAATTTGGTTGAAGTTTAAACTTCTGCATTCTATGGTAAACAAACATTCCGTTTATAGAATAAGTGGAAAAACCTATGCTCGACAGCTGGAGAGGAATATCTTTTTACTAGTTACTTTTAACAAAAGCTAATGCTCATTTTAATTTAAAAAAGTTTGCATTTTTTTTTTATATATTACCAGTTTTACTCATTTAATAAGCACACCAAAACATAGAATTTGTTGGCACAAAAGGACTGTTAGACTCATCTCGTCTGCCCTGTTTTTCCCTACCTATTTCAACACCCTGGATCCTATTTGTTCAGTGGTGTTCCTCCCACCTCCCTCTCCTCTAATTATTATGCCTATGTGCCTATCACACGTATGCTTGCAATTCCCCACTGTCTTTGCCCCCACCTCTTCTTCTGTCAGGCTGTTCCAGCTGTCCACCACCCTTTCTGTGAAAAAAACTATTTTCTAACATCCCTATTAAACTCCTACCAGCTTCATTGCATACCCCAATGTTCTAGTGCTTTTCCTCCTTTGAAAGAGACTCCCCACTTGCACCTTGTTCATCCCGTGAGGTACTTATAGTTCTCAATCATGTCCCCCCTCTCTCTCTCTCTCCTATCCTCCAGAGAGTACATGCTGAGATCCCATGGCCTCTCCTCACATGACTTCCCATGCAACAGCCGCAACATTTTTATAGTCCACCTCTCCACTGTTTCCACCCTGACTTTGTCCTTGCAGAGGTGCAACTTCCTTTCTCCTGCTAGAAGTCGCCCTCCCTATGCACCCCAGCATCTTACCAGCTTTGTCTACTTCCTTATGACACTGCCCTGCCACCTTGAGATCATCAGATATGAATACCCCAAGGTCCCTTTCTTGTTTAGTAACTGTAAGTACCTCACCCCATCTTATACACAGCTGAGTTTCCCTGACCCAGCTGCATGACTTTGCACTTTTTGGCACTGAAATCCAGCTGCCACACCCTAGACCACTCTTTTATTTTCCTCAGATCCCATTGCATTCTCACCACCCCTTCCTGAGTGTCCACCCAGTTGCATATTTTTGTGTCATTGGCAGAGAGACATACCGTCCCCTATAGTTTCTCAGCAATGTCACTTAGGAAGACTTTGAAGAGGACATGCCCCAGTACTGAACCCTGTGGCACTCCACTGGTCACTCTCCTATCCTCCAATAGTCTGCTGCTTACCACCACACTCTGTCTCCTATCCTTCAACTGATTTGATACTCACTTAACTACTTTCTCCCCAACTCTCGGGCTGCTTAGCTTCTTCATTGTCTGCCTGTGCAGCACAGTGTGAAAAGCCTTACTGAAGTCCAATCAGGCCACATCCACTGCCCTCCCCTGAACTACCTCCTTATTCACCCAGTCAAAGAAATCTATTACATTTATTTGGCATGATCTCCCCCAGGGAGTGCAATAAGACCCTTCAGGGCTGTGCACTGTGCTGATCTAATCACACTTCCAGGGGTCGATGGCACTCCACCTGCTGGGTTGTGCCTCACTACATCCTAGAGTATGCAGTTAGATCAGAATAAAACATAACCCATTGTGTCTTATTGATTACTCAGTTCATTAGTTTTTTGGCTAGAGATGGGGAAAAAACATAAAATTTACCACCTTTTTCAGAAAATAATGACAATATATGTGGCACTGCCTTTGACATGCACAGGGCAGTCAGAGGCACAAAAATTGCACTTACCAGGGCTCTGGAGAAAACTGTGAAGCTGACATTGCTATTTACTCACATGACCAGTGGTCAGAAACCCATCCCTGCCACTATTACTGTTGCCAGTATACACTGCCCTCAGATCACTCCATCCCATCTCCCTCAAAGGTGCTTGTCCACCACTGTACCCATAGTTGAGGTTATTCCTGCTACTTGTATTGTTATTGCTGTTTTCGTCACTTCACTGTCTCTTCCCCACTACTCCTAAAATTCTACCCAACCACCCACTGTCACCCACTACCCTACTCTTCCCTCACACTCAATCTTCAAAAAAGGATATTGATTCTGCGGTGGGTGACCAGCACAGCCCTCCCTCTACCTTAGCTGGCAACTATCTATTGGCAGGAACCAAATTTGAGGTAGAAATAAAATCTAAGCCCAAAAATCCATGAACAGTGCATGTGCATGGATTTCATTTACATAATTTTCACCTCTATTTTCTTTTATTCATAATTTTATCATTTGTGTATATTTTTCACCAAATGTTCATTAATCTGCGAGTTACAACCTTGCTCATGACCACATAAGTGACAACTTTTAAATCCCACCTAAAATCTGCTCCCAGGCTTGCAAAAGGGGTCTTCCTTCTGCTTTTGCGACTTAAGGGGTAGAGTTGGATAACTGATTTGGTGCTACAAGGAAGAGAGGGGATTGTATTTAAAACACATCACTGGCACAGTAGTGTGCAGGAGGGTAGGAGTGGGTGTGCAAACTATGTTGGGCGAAGGGTCATTTCTTTAATAGCACTGCACCATGTGTGGAGGGAAGTATTCACCTGTTTTTTTTTGTTCTTAGGTAATCACCTCAGGATCCATTGAGTATGACAGAACGTGCAGGCAAATTAAAGTAGTACTTCACCAGAGAATGGCACTGCTTCTCTTCACAAAGATCTTTTGGCTAGCATCATCAGTGATGCACCTGCTTCACCCTCCTCCCCTCTTGGTCACACACTTGCTCACTCCAGTCTGTCTGGTATCATAAAATGGAGTGTGAGCACTGTGGGTGAGCTGACTTGAGTTAGCCAGGACAGGAACTTTCTATGGCCACCAAACTGTTGATAAGGGGTCAGAAGGGGGGCCCAATGATTATGTTAGGTACTTCATGGGCCTTGAAGAGGGTGGGTTGTGAAGGACTGTAATCAACACATCACTGTCTCTTTGCTTGTTGCTTAGTGGTTGGAGCTGGTAAGGCTATTTATTTATTTATGAATGGTGACATTTTAGGAAGGTTGCTCAACTCTTATATAGAATAGTATTGCATTGGAATGTATCTATTTAGGAAAGAGTCTACACAACCTCTGTTTATTATTTTATCTGAATAGTAGTATCTCCAACAGAGCAGCACACCAAATCTCTAGCATGGCACTGCAGTGTCAACATTTATGAGTCTAAATACTGGAATGGCACTTGGAAAACACAACCATCTTGTCTTAGGATGAGTGATATTACAAACTGAACCATATCGACACTGACTTTTAGATGAGCTTAACAAGAAAAATAAAATCATAATATGTCAAAACATTTTGACTATCATGCAGCACCTGAAGTCTCTGTTCTCAAGTCATCAGTTGTTGATGGAGTCATGGCTGCCATTGTACTTGCTGTAGCTGTGAATGCGGAACTTTCTTTTATCACTGTATGACTCATGGAGGTTACATTGGTTGTGATGATCATTAACAGAGATGTTTCAGCAGGCAATGTTGCTGGTTTAAGGGTTGTTGAGTCTGCTATGGTTGTCTCTGTGATGTCCATAATGTTCTGGTTGTCCACTGGTGATATGCTTATTATTTCCATGGTGCTCATATTTGTGCTGGACTCTGCTGCCTTAGAACTTGTTGCACTGGTTTTAGACTGTGGCATTGTTGCCAGTACTGTTGTGGAACCTGTAGGTGCAGAAATGTGACATTAAATCATGATCTCATTTTTAAAATGTTTCCTTCTTTTTTTCTCAGTTACATTGAAATCTTTTCCAAAGGACTATAACATAAACTCAGTATTCCAGCAAATGTTTTCTTTGTCTCTTGATGAGTGTAGTTTTGCATAGGTGTCCACTGGTTACATCCAAAAGACACATTTGTAGTAATGGGAACAACAATTCAATAGGACAGCCCCCACTTCAGTAAAGACAACTCACATTTTAATATTGGGCGCATACAGTATACCAGTACAAGCAAGCTGCATTTCAGTTCTTTTGCTGATACAGGTCTTAATTTTCAGATGTACTGTAACAGGAAGCATTGAACAAACTTCCATTGAAGCAGTCCTAAATAGCATTTTTTTAAGCAGTAACAGAATATTTTCACCTATAGCCTTTACAGAAGTTGGGAAATGTGTGGGTTCCATGTCAGAATGGTGACTAAATAACAGTAACCAATAAAAAGGTCAATGGATAATGTCAAATGACAAATTTGGCTATGTATCTTTTTGTGGGGGGCTGTGCCCCCACATCCTCCCATGTGGAGGACTGTGCCCCCCACCTCCTTACTAAATATACTAATTCTGGGGTGCTGGACCTTGGGAAGGGGGTACAGAGACTTTGCCAAATTTCTCGTTTAGCATTATCCATTGGCCCTGTAAACATTCACCATTTTGGAGTCACCGTCTTCACATGCTACTAAATGTGTGTATATTTGTTGACATTTGCAACTTACCTATTTTCAGAAATTATATTCCTTCCAACAACCAACTGTCCATGTTAAATTTTACCTGCATCAAAGTTAATGTGAAGAACTGTTCTGAATTGTCTTTTTTTAAGGTACATTGGCCTTGATATTCAGAAGGTGATTGAGGCTCTATTAAGGTTAGTGACACATTCACTGGTCTGTTTGTGGTTGGATTGGATGGGGACATATACAGCTGTCCCTTAGTGGAAAGTGCATATGAACAGAATATACCACTGTACCCATGCAAATGAGGGAACCCTCTTGCCTACAGGGTGCAGAGATATATTTAGTGGATAAGGTTAGTGTGGTAGTGATTACTGATTCCAAAACACTGCCCTTAAAAGAGGGCACATTTATGGATCATCAGTCCCTGATCCCCCCAGTTAAAATCTGAGTGGCAGACTGACAGCAGTCAGTCCCAGTCAGTCTAGTGGTCCTCTGCACCCATTGATGCTCATCTGATCAGCTGTGGTATTTAATACTACGTCTGGTAGTCTAGTGGTTTCATCACCCCCTGCTGGACATCATTGTCACTTACATGAGTTAATAGTGTCCCTGGTAGTCTAGTGGTCCCTCTGCTCCTTGATGCATAGCCAATCCCTATATATAGTAGTCTAGTGGTCCCTCCCTAATGCCCTTCAGATTATTATTGTGGTTTTTAATAGTGTCCCTAATAGGCCAGTGGTCCCTTGCCCTGATGTCTAATGGCCCCAATGTCCATCCAGTCCTTATTACAGTATTATAGTATTTAATAAGGTAGCTGGTAGTCTAGTGATCCCAATGTCTCCCAATGCCCATCTGATCCTTACTGTGGTATTTAACAGTGTCCTTGATTGTCTAGTGGTTCCCCCTGTTCCCCCATGCCCATCAAATCCTTATTGCAGTACTTAATAGTGACCGTGGTAGTCTAGCGGTCTCCCCAGTTTCCATCCAGACCTTTTCTTTATGCCGTATTTATTGATTTTCAAAACTATAATGCAGAGAGAAGCGACAGTATATAACTATCTACAATTCAAAAGTTGCAAGAATGTAGATTAGAGACAAATACTGTTCACTGTGAAAATTATATTAACAGTTAGGACTAAAATGTAAGCTAATGCAGTTGTTGCAACCATATTGTTGTCATTAGTTATCCTGGGAGAGGGCAGTTTATAATCCAGACTGAAGTATCAGTCATATTGTACATATTTGCATAAAGACATGTTGTCATAAATGGAGGATAAAGGGAGGGTAAGAAGGCCAAGGAAGGAGAGGGTGGCAAAGTCTGTGCAATCATCCAGTTGATGTATTACCCACCTCTGCCATCTGTCTTCAAATAGTCAGGATATGTTTGTTTGTTTATTTATTCATTTATTTATTTATTTATTTATTTATACAGAGTGTGTGGCACAGCTGGGAGGAGCAGACTGGAAGTGGAGCTCAGAGCAGCTAAGTGTCAATTGTTTACTGCTTGTGGGGTGAACAGAGCTTAAATCCTCTATGTGGTGCTGATTAACACTATGTGTGGGGGATTTAAAGTGACTGGGTGGTGGGAGGACACTGTGAGAGGGAGGGTGAGGGAGGACTTATTTGGAAAACAAAACGAGGAAGTCATGTGTCCCAGCAGGACCAATAGGGTGGCCAGAGTCACCATATATTTCCCAAGGGGCCAAGCTACCCCTCATGTGAACAACCCCGACATGTGAGTTCACAATGCAGGAGTGTGGTGTGTGACTAGGTGGTGTCTGCAGGGCATCAGCAGGGAGGACAGCAGGCTGCAGGCCACACTAGGAAGTGATCAATAATGGTCAAGGGAATAGATCTACTAAGGGCTGGGCTGACCTGTTAAAGCAGAGAAGGAATACATGAAAAGGAGCACAAGGAGGATGGAGTGTCCCAGGGATTGGGACAGTAAGCAGGCATGGGGAGGGAGGGGATTTGTGGGCAGGCAAGAGGGAGGGAAGGCAGGATGGTTGGTAAGTTGTAATGGCTGCAAGGCTGCCATATTCTTGGGGATTGCATGGAGGGCAGTGGTGGTGTATGGTGTGTAGGCAGTAGAGACAGCTTGGAGAGGAGCTTGGATGGTTGAGGAGGAAGCTGGGCAGATGGGGGGTAGGGTTGGGGAGATCACCAAGGGCCAGGGGACAAGAGAAGGCCTTCCCCAGAGGTTGTAGCAGGCAAACGAAAGGATAAACAAAGAGAGAAAACAATTGGGGCAGACGGTCTGGAGCAGCTGGCAACAGGGTCCGATGACTGGAGGGTGGTAAAGCACCAGGGGAGGACAGGAATAGGGGCAGTGCAGGGATAAAAATCATGGCGAGGAGAGGCTGTAGTACCTCAGAAAGCAGAGAATGATTATAGGAACAGGTTCTCCATATTGTCTGGTCTGGGGGATTGGGGGAGATTACAGGAAGGAAGGGGGAAAGAGGACACTGTGAATGGTAAGGGGTACAACAGTGAGGCAGAAGACATGAGTGGCAGCCCAGATGGCAACAGAAGCAATGGGGGAGAGGAGGTAGGGGGAGGAAGAGGAGCAGTAGGTGAGGGAGAAAGGAGGAGCAGTTAGAGAATGGGTTGGGGGCACAGTTGGCAGCCCGGGAAAGGACAACTTGGGGGGAAGGGGCGCAAGGAAGGGAAAAGGCACAGTTCAGTAGGTACATGGGGAGCCAGTGGCAAGGGGGTGTTATGGTAGTGGGTGAGGCAGTAGTTACAGAAAGGGGGAAGGAGGAGCAGGTAGGGGAAGGAATTAGCATGGAATCTGACAGACTGGGCACAGGTGTTAGAGGGAAGAGGACAGGGCAAAGAATAGGGAACAAGCAAGGTTTGGCAAAGGTACAGGGGTCCATAAGCAAGGAGGAAGGAGGCAGGGACCAAGCTGGGGGCAGGGAAACAGCAAGCAACAGGAGGGTGAAAAGGATATTGGAAGGCAGGCCATCATTCCGGGGGATTTTATATTTATAGGTATAAGATGGGGGGGAAGGGGCATCAGAAAAAGCAGCATTTGGGTGGAGTGCATGCTAGGCATGATGGCAGATAGAGTGGGACAGCATATTAACAGGTGTATCGGGAGGGCAGGGGAAAAATCACATATTGTGGTGCACCTGAGCATGAACAACCTGAAGAGAAGATAAGTAAAAAAGGTACAGGATAGTTTCAAGGAGGTGGGGAAACTATGCAGTATGGGGAAAGGTCCATAGCCTTCTCTGAAATTCTCCCAGTACCAAGACTGAGTACAGCCAGGAAGCAGAGAATCACAGACTTCAATAAATGACTGGGTGTGGGTCCATGGGGTACGGATTGGTGAGAGGGTGGGGCAACAAATGGGAGAACACGGACCTGTATGCACAGGATAGGTAGCACCTTAGCAGGGAAGGCTCACAGGAGCTGAAGCAGAAGTTGGGAGAGTTTATTAAAATGAATTACAATTTAAACTAGATAAGGAAGAGAGGCGAAGAGGTGAGTAGTCGCCTGGAAAGGGGGTCCTTTGGACCGCCCCCCACTGAAGGGCAGGAGCCAAATTCAAATAGGAGAGAGGATGAGAGGAGGGTAAAGGTGCAGAGGGGATAAGATCACAATGGAGGGTGGTATCATTGAATGTTAGGAACCTGGGGAACAAGATGGCAGAGTTGCAGGCAATAATGGTGGAAGGGGAGGTAGACATAGCCACCATCACCAAAACATGGGCAACCCAGTACCATGAGTGACCATCCCAGGGTTCAAGATATACCAGAGGGAGAGGTAAAAAGGGAAAGAGGGGGTAGCCATCTACACAAGGGAAGGGATAATGTGTAATAGGGATGAGGGGGAAGATGGCAGGGTGGAATCTATTTGGGTGCAACTACACAACCCAAGGGGTAGAAAGATTAGATTGGGGATAGTATATATAGGCCTCCAGCTCAGAAGGAGGAGATTGACAGGGAGTTGGAAGAACAGTTAAAGATGCTTAGTGGCAAAGGGAGCACTGTGGTGGTTGAAGACTTTAATCTGCCAGGGGTGGATTGGAACATCCCATCTACCTTGCATGCCAGGGACCAGATTGTCCTGAAGCCTTCCAGATTGGCTTCCTGGCACAGAAGGTAACCAAGCCAACTAGGAAGGGGAACATTCTGGACCTGGTGCTAGTGGATGGAGAACAAGTCAAAGATGTTGGGGAGGAGGATCCACTGGTGGGAAGCAACCACCATACAGTGTGGTTCACACTTGATCTAGAAAAGGAAGCAGCAACTACAAAGACTAAGGACCTGGCAGGATGGGTAATATAGTAGAAGGGCACATAGCTAGCATCCACCCTAATATGGGCACTGAGCAAAAATGGGCAACCATCAAGGTGGGCTTGGTTGAGGCCATTAGCATATGTGCAAAGAGCCAGAGTAAGAAATCCAGGACCAAGAAGCTGAGCTGGATGAGCAATGAGGTAGGTGAGAGGGTGAGGAAAAAGAAGGCTGCCTGTAGCATCTATAAAAGATCCAACAGAGAGGAGGACAGGGAGGAATACATGAGGAAATCCAGAGAGGTGGAGTAGAATGTCAAGGGCAGCCAAGGTGTCAAGAGAACTGAGGATAGTGCAGGGGATAAGAGAAGGTGAAAAGGATTTCTTCAGGTACATATCGGAGAAGAGAAAGACCAAGATAAAATTATTAGGATTAGGACCTAGAATGGTAGTGGTTGGGCTGAAAAGGGGCAGAGCAGGCAGAAGTACTCAACAAGTACTTCGGTATTCACAAGGGAGTGGGAAGGGCCCACACCTAGGGGGGAGGCAGTCATAGATAGGGTAATCACAGAGGAAAGGGTGTTAGAGGGTCTTAAGTCCCTGAGGGTAGATAAGGCACCTGTGCCTGACAGAGTTCATCCTAGAGTCCTGAGAGAGTTGGCAGAGGTCCTGGCGGGATATTCTGTTCAGACTGTAGGGATACTAGACATCAAATAATTGTCACATGCTTTAATGTTTTTTCATATACAGTATCTTGATTTATTTCCTTGCCTCCAATGTTTCACTAGGCATTTGAGCTTTTTCAAGGGTTCTTTAATATATATAGATGCATAAATGTAAAGTATATAATATTTTTAATTGTATTCATTTTTAAGAATTTTATAATATTGAAGCTCACTATCCATCCTAAACTATATGCCTCACCTTAAGTCTACATACTTCTCATCTTATACATTCATTTTGTACAACACATTTCTTTGGTTCTCTTGTTCCAAAATGATCTATGTGTAAAAAAGTTATCACTTTAAACATTTCCATGTGCATTCATCTGGCTCATGGCTGGCCATCCTCCCACTATCAATCCTGTTCTTTTTTCTTACTTCTGGTTACAAACCTTCAACTCATTTAACTTATCACAACTTTTGTTAATATTCTACTTTCCATTATAATATTTCATAGTTATCAATATGAATGTATCACTTTAACTGAATTTAAAATGCCTGCTAGTCCTTCAGTTCTTTTCCTTTTTACCTTTTTATGGCCGTGGGTAGAGCCTACAGTCATCTTGCTGTCTGTAGCTGGGACAAATGGAGGAGCATGGAACACATTTTTGACATTTTCAATGTACCTTCCACAACTATAAATCACTATGCCAATTGAAATACTCCCTTCCTTCTGTCTAGAATGTAGGAGACAGCACTCCAAGCTGCTTATCAGATAGCCATTAGGAAACTGAAACAGCTTCTTAAATATTGGCTGCCTATTAAACTGGAGATGTGTATACCCCCTTTGAAACGCAACAACTTGTACATTTAAATACTTAGCATTTAAACATTTTCTTGCTAATATCTGTAGTTGGGCAGGTATTGTCTTTCAAGAAAGATTCATACCTCATAAATGTCACCCTTTCCCAGCAAATGAATCTAAAAAGGTTTACACTGTTTTTTAACCTCTTAAGACGCTATCTGATAAGCACTGTCTCAGACATATGTCAGGTCTTCTGTGAATGAAATAAAATACTCCCTTCTTTCTGTCTAGAATGTTGGAGACAGCACTCCAAGCTGTTTATCAGATGGCCATTAGGAAACTGAAACAGCTTGTTAAATATTAATTGCTTATTAAACTGGAAATTTGTTTACCTCAGTCGAAATGCAACAACTTGTACTTTAAATACTTAGCATGTAAACATTTTCTTGCTAATAGCTTCAGTTGGGCAGGTATTGTCTTTCAAGAAAGATTCCTACCTCATAAATGGCACCCTTTCCCAGCAAACTAATCTAAAATATTTACACTGTTTTTTAACCTCTTAAGACACTATTTGATAGGTACTGACTCATACATATGCCAGATCTTCTGTGAACTATTCAGAATAAATATATAGCAATCAGCAGGCATTTTTACTATGCTTTTTGGGGAAAGAAATATATTGAACTACAGCAAACGCACACACACACACACACACACACACACACACACTGTACAAACTGTACACACCATCCTCATGACCACAACATTCTAAATAAATACTGCAATCTAAGCAAGCAATAATACCCAACAGGGAGGGCAGTATTGGGCAATACTGGACCACCCAGGGGCGTAATGAGGCCCGATGCTGCAGGCGGAGGTCCTTATAGCTCCTGGAAGGTCTGGTATTGCCCATACTGCACACCCTGTAGGGTATTATTGTGCTTAGAAAATGGGCATCGGTGTACATTTTAAGTAATACAGTTACAGAGGAAATGAGTTTGAAAACAAAAACAAATAGGCAAAAAAGTTTTTGTGGTGAAGTAGTCCCTACATTCCTGTGCTGTTGATTCATCAGTTCCACCTCAGCCCCCACACACACAGCCATTCTCTTCTAGTTATCCCCCCATCCAAACATCACGTCCAGAAGAAGACATGGGGTTTGTAATACATCCCCCTCCCCAAGTCTATTGGCATAATTGTCTTAGTTAAATAAAAACTGTTCACTGCTGTTCCTGGAAGACTTTTTGGTTTTTAGTTTGCAGTCAGAAGATATGGCAGTTATGTGCACAATCTTGCATTTCAAAGCAGGAAGTAGAGAAGACTAGTCCGATGTCTCACGGCAGCACTGTAAATGTTTTTTTTTTTAATATTGTGTCTAAGATTAACAAATCAGCGCTCCTGTATTTGTACATTTGCAGTGAGTACATGACGGGAGAAAGCCAGTTTGCCACTAAGTCGTTAGCCCTTCTGTTCTGTGTCTGCATCGGAGATGTGTGTGCTAGCAATGAAAAATGTGAGGTGAATAATCTCCACTGTCGCCCTGTTTTGGAACACTAGGCTGTTTATTTCGGCAGCTGGTTGCTTTGGGTGCATACAGCGCTATGCATTATTTATTTCCTGAATTGGTGGTGGGGGGGTCTGTGGCACAATTTTAACAACCGTTGTCAGCTTGCTGTACTGAGCCACTATGTTCTCACTTCGCAGTAAAGTGGGGTGGGATGCCTTTTATTTGAATAACTTGAGCTGCCAATGGTTGTTTACATTGTGCTACTAAACCCTTTGTAAATGCACTGATGCCAGTTTAGGCACACACTGATTCAGTTATTTTCTGTGCAATTAAATCGCCATCTATCTTTTGACTATGAGATGTTATGCACGTACTGGGGTCGAGACAGGCGTCTGAATTGATTTATGCAGCCTGTTACACTGGAAACCGATTTACTACGTCCCTTGCAGTTCGGTTTGCTTTTGCTCAGTGAGGATCTACTGTTTTCTTTTTTTTTTTTTCTGTTAAACGTACATACACTCTTTTCTCTCTTGCATAGCGGTATGGCAGGGTCTATCTCTTGCTAGACGAGAAAAATAAATGGCTGCTATTTACTGTTGAAAAGTCTATTAATACAATTACATTCCAAGGTTATCAGGGGGCCAGAGACTGGGACTCATTTTGTTATGGTCTCTATTGACTGATAGCCGCCCAGCTAGGTGGTGGTGTTGGCCAATCAGAAATTAGCCTTTCTCTTAACCATTTTCTAATATGTTATAAAACAATAAAGAAACTGTTTATGTCAGTGAACACAGTGAAGTTCAATTATCAGTTTACAGTAGATTTCCTTTAAATATTTCTTATCCTATATTATGCATCCTGGATAGTGCAAGGGAGATGCTACATCTCATTGTCATAGGGATCTTCATTTTACGTATTTTTGTATTGTATTTACTCAGGATGTCCCAGATTAGATGCATATATCTTGTTTTCAGTGGGTCATGATTTTGCCATTTTTATAATGTATTTATTCAGGATAGCCTAGTCCAGATGTAAAATATTGTTTTCAGTGTGTCTTGATTTTACGCAATGCAGCATACTATTATGTAGATGTAGAGCCCCACTGAAAATAAGATACCATGTCTTCAGTGAATTATCCAGGCTAAACATATAGCACTCAGCAGGCATAGTCTATGAAAACACATTGTAAAAATGTGTAAAAAGAAAGACCACACTGAAACTGCCTTTCAGCAGATCTGCATTCATGAAATTCATTAGAAATAATGGATAAAAGCATCCCAAAAGCTCTCCTCAGCCATATCGGCTCTGACCAGAGTTTGTTTCCTTTACAGTCTGTTCCTGAAATACATTCAAATGTTTTCAGTTGAATGTATTTCAGGAACAGACTGTAAAGGAAAAAAGGAAAAGAACTGAAGGACTAGGAGACATTTTAAAACACTGCCTCACAAAGTATTTTGTAAAGGAAGTTCATTTTTCAGAAAGATAGTAAATGCCAGCACATCGGCGCAGCGGTTGGATTTCTGCTGATGACGTTGGTGACCCGGGCTCAAAAATGAACTTGGGATGCTGGAGGTGCAGCCAGGGAGAGAAGGCTAGAGCATCTGAAGACTGCTTGCCTTCTCTCGAGGGGGAGGGTGGATCGAGGACCCAGCACTTGCCAACTCCTGGTGGAGGCCAGGAGTATGGCAGTGCACTGGGGTCCCACTGACTAAGGGGGGCATGGGAAATATTAGCTTATGCCATGACATTGTGGCACACCACGCACCCAGGGAGCAAAGTGGAAAAGTGCTCCATGGCCAATCAGATGACGGTCACCAGTTCCTTTTGCCACTGAGCTCCCGATGCGGCCCAGACCCACCTCAGCAGCACCCCAGCAGCACCCGGGGCCAAGTAGCATGTGCTGGCTAGCCCCTACCGGCACCTATCTCCCTCAGAGAAGGGGGACCCATGAGGTGAAGAGTTACATCTGGGTTACCCGGAGGGCTGCAAATATGAGGTGGTGGTGGCCTGCATCGGGGTAGGGGCACCAGCAGGAACCTAGGCGGCCCAAAGAAGTGGCCGACCCAGAGCGGGGGAAGGCAAAAAAAAAAAAAAGAAAGAAAGAAAGCTATTAAATGAATGAAACAGAAATCTACAGTTAGAAACGCTACCCAATTCTGCTAAATTTCTGTTCCAAAGAGATTCTATTATAGTGTTATCCAAATGGTTGTATGAAGTATCCTAGAAGATCAGGCTATTAAGGTATTTAATATTACTTATGGAGTGATTTAACAAAAAGCCATAGGAGAATGGTAGAAATGGATATGCAAAAGCAATGCAAGTTAACAGATAACAGATTAAGTATAAATCAAATTCAATTAAAGAGATAAATGCATATTGATAACCATGGCATATTATAATGGAAAGCAGAGTATTAATAAAAGTTGTGATACGTTAAATGAGTTGCAGGTTTGTAACCAGAAGTAAGAAAAAAGGACAGGATTGATAGTGGCAGGATGGCCAGCCACGAGCCAGATGAATGCACATAGAAATATTTAAAGTGATAACAACAACTTTTTTACACACAGATCATTTTGGAACAAGAGAAGCAACGAGATGTGTTGTACAAAATGAATGTATAAGATGAGGAGTATGTAGACTTAAGGTGAGGCATACAGTCTAGGATGGATAGTGAGCTTCAATATTATAAAATTCTTAAAAATAAATATAATTAAAAATATTTTATACTGTACAAATATTTACGTACAGTATCTATAGAAATTAAAGAGCCCTTGAAAAAGCTTGAATGCTAAGTGAAATGTTGGGGGAAAGGAAATAAATCAAGATATATGAAAAACATTGAAGTATGTGACAATTATTCCATGTTTAGCATCCCTACAATCTGAACAAAACACTGAGCATATTTGTGCACCTCAGGGATGCTACAAACTATCTGCTGAGACCATTTCCCACAGAAACATTTTCTTTTCCGGTTACTTAACAGGACCTGGCTTGGCCACTGCGGAACCTGTTCAACTACTCTCTGGATATGGGGTGGCAGAAGGTAGTTGTGGGGGAGGGTGAATTTTCAGAGCCCAGAGCAGTAACAAGTGGAGGCCCACAGGGCTCGGTACTGTGACCAGTGCTTTTTTACATTTTCATAGCCATCATTTCAGATGGGATAAAAAGTAAGATCAGCCTCTTCGCTGTCGACACTAAAATCTGTGCAGAAGTGGATGGGGAAGGGGGAGATGGCAAAGTACTCCAGGAGGACTTGGTAAGACAGGAGGGGTGGTCGAATACATGACAACTTGGGTTCAATGCCAAGAAGTGCAAAGTCATGCACTTGGGATCCAGGAAACTCAGAAATAGTTATTGGTTGGGAGGAGTGCAGTTATCCATGTCAACAGAGAAGGATCTGGGTGTACTGGTAACAGGGAAAATTAATCACTCAGCCCAGTGCAGCAAGGCAGTGGCAAAGGCCAACAGAATGCTGGGGTGCATAGCAAGGGGAATTACTTTTAGGAGAGGGGAAGTCTACCTGCCCCTGTACAGGTCCCTGGTGAGGCTACACTTGGAGTACATTGTGCAGAACTGGTGCCCCTCCTTGAAGAAGGAAATCAAGCTTCTGGAGGGGGTGCAGTGCAGAGCAATGAAAATGATCCTGGGATTGGGAGATAAACCTTCTGAGAAGAGACTGTGAGAGCTCAATAAGTATTCCCTAGAGGACAGAAGGGAGAGGGGGGATATGATTGAGACCTTCAAGTACCTGAAGGGCATGAACAGAGTTAGCACCGAGATTATCTTCAAATTAAAAGGTGGGAGGATAACCAAGGGGCACAGTCTGAAATTGGAAAGAGGCAGATTCAGGAGGGAAATGAAGAGGCACTATTTCACTGAGAGGGTGGTCACAGGGTGGAACATGCTGCCAGAGGAGGTGGTATCACTGCAGACAGTGAGCAGCTTCAAGAGAGGGTAGGACATGATCAAAGGGAGGGTTCAAACCATGAGTGGATGGGGGGTGGGTGTGAGTAAAAAAGGGTGAATTACAGTGGGGGGGTGGGCAGCTGCAGTCTAAATGGCTGAAGTGCTGCACACTTAAGCAGATTAGATAGACCGTAAGGCCTGTATCTGCTGGCAATTTCATATGTTCATATTTATTTATTTCTAAAGTTTCATCAGGAAAGACATACTGAGCTGAGTAGCAGCTCTTTTCCAGATGCATCCTGGGGGGGAAGGGGCAAGAGAGAAAATTAACAAGCATTTACAGTACAGTATTTACAATATTCACAATAGGTACAGTATTACGAACAAGAATAGAACAGACCATATCAGCAAAATATGCAGTAAGAGGGACTCAGTAATAAAGCAACTTATCAGGGTTAAGGCTGGTTAATGCAAAGGAAATAGAGTTCCAGGAATTATCCAGAAGGGGGAGGCAGTTGAGGATATTTACAAGAGTTGGACATTGGGTAGCAGAAGGGCTGGGGCATAGTTATAGGGAGAAGGGGAAGGCAGGGAAAAAGAATGGGGGGTAGGTAGGCAAAGAGGAGGAAAGGTGTGGATATGCAGGTGAATGCCATATTATAGGTCCAACTTGTATATTGCAAGTAAGATACAGTATTTCTCCAATTATTTTTGGTGGATATTTTATTACTGTGCCAAATCTGGGTTATCACTTTTTGGTTGCCATAGAAACATAGAGTCTGACCGCAGATAACGACCCACCTAGCCTGCCCATTTTCCCTACCTACTGTAATACCACAGACCCTACTTAATCTCTGGCTTTACCTCCCCCTTTCTATACCATTAAGGCTCTCTTTTGCCTATCCCATGACTTCTGGAATCCCATTACAGTTTTCCCCCCACCACCTCCACTGGGTGGTTGTTCCAGGCATCCACCACTCTTTCTGTGAAAGAGTACTTCCTTTCATCTCCCCTGAGTCTACCCCCCTCCACCTTCATAGCATGACCCATTGTTCTTGAGCATCTTTAACCCTGAAAAAGGCTTCCTTCTTGAACCTTATTTATGCCCTTGAAGTATGTGAAAGTCTATCATATCTCCCCTCTCCTTTCTTCCAGGGTATACCTATTGAGGTCCTTTAGTTTTTCTTCATAGGGCTTTTGTTGAAGACCCTGCAACATTTTAGTTGCTCTCCTCTTGACTGCCTCAACTCTGTGTCTTTCCTGAGATGTGGTCTCCAGAACTGGACACAGTACTCTAGGCAATGCCTTACAAGTGATTTAGACAGCAGTATCATCACCTCCCTCTTTCTGCTGGTGATAAGCACCCTAGCATCCCAGTGGATCTCCTAACTGCCTTATTACACTGTTTGATCACTGTTGGGTCATCAGATATGATTACCCCCAGGTCTCTTTCCTGTTGGGTAGTCATCCGTACCACTCACCCCATTTTACACTCAGCCCCAGTATTTCTACACTCAAGTGCATAATTTTGCACTTATTCACATTGAAATTTAGTTACCACACTCTTGGCCACTCCTCAAGCTTTCTTAGATCCCTTTTCACTTTTTCCACCCCACCAGAGTGTCAACCCTACTGCAGATCTTAGTGTCATCAGCAAAAAGGCATACCTGTCCTTATAGTTCCTCTGCAATGTCGCTAATAAAGACATTAAATAGGACTGGTCCCAGTACTGATTCTTGTAGCAACCCACTGGTCACCCTCTCTTCCTTGGGGTGAACTCCATTTACCACCACCCTCTGTATCTTATCCCCCAATCAATTTCTTATCCAGTTTAGCATCTTTTGATCTACTCCTAGGCTACCCAGTTTATTTATGAGTCTCCTATGTGGAACGGTGTTGAAGGCCTTACTGAAATCTAGGTAATCCACACCCACTGCTCCACCCTGATCCTCTTCCCTGGTCACCCAGTCAAAGACATCTATCAGATTTGTTTGACATGACCTCCCCCTTGTGAATCTATGCTGCTTTGGATCTTGTAAGTCACATTCCTTTCCTTCAGTAGTGATTCCATTAATTTCCCCACCACCAAAGTCAGGCAGACTGGTCTGTAATTGCCACCCTTCTCTTTGCTACCACTATTGTGAACTGGGACTACATCTGCCCTCCCCCAGTCCTCCGGTACCACGCCTGTCTCCAGTGAGTGGTTGAACAGGACTGTCAGAGGTACAACCAGCACCTCTCTGAGCTTGCTCGGTATCCTTGGATGTATCCCATCTGGTACCATTGCCTTGTCCACTTTCAAATTTTTGGGTTTCTTTAGGACCATTTCCACTGTAAATGGACTAGTGTCTACCTCCCTACCATCGATACCCCTGACACTTATCTGTGGACCCTCACCTTCCCCTTCCTCTGAAAACACTGAACAAAAGTATTTGTTCAGGATGTCTGCTTTTTCCTGGTCTTCCGCCACATAATCTCCCCAGTTATTATGCTTTGTTTAGGATCAGCATAAGTATAAGTGTATGTGCCCGCAGGGAACTCCCTTCAGGGGGTATTCCTAACAGTATCAGTGACTAGGTCACCTCCTCAGGGCAAGTAAACATTTCCTCTCGTTCAGAGATTATTGCCTGCCTAAAAGTTTGAACCATGGAGCAGAGCCAGGATACATGGACCTGGCTGACCAACCCCTGCCCACAACCTCTCCAACACGTCCCTTTATCAGGGCCCACATCTTTCATTACAACGTCAGGGGAGCAGAAGATTCTGTAATGGCATTTCCATGAGGACTTCTGCCATCTCATGGCAGATGTAAGTCTAAAGACTGGTGCCACATACTTCTGCCATGTGGCTAGGCTAAATTCCGTACTGAAGTCTGAATTACTTTTTCTGAAGAATGTATTATGCTGTGTTAGACTATCATTCCAAGAAGGTTTATACAGATGCCCTATTAAATGAGTCCTCCTCTCCCCTTTAAGGTGACTCACTATGAGTTGTGGCAGATGGGTAGTTTGTCAGAGAGGGAGGTTACTGCTGCTCCCTGCTCCAGGATGTAGAAACAAACCTGCAGGTGCCTTATATGGTCTGTAGGTGGACAATGAAAAGTGACCTGTAGGAAAGGAGTCCAACAGTTGAAAATTGAACCAGAGCCTCACACAACTCAATTTTTTCATTGCTTGGTCCAGTCTGTTAAGCAATACCATAAGGGAGAGCCCGTAACTGCTTAAGAAGGGTAACCATGAGGAATTTTTGTCATATGAATACCATTGCCTAAAGACGAGAATTATTTATATTGGGAGACATCCCATAGGGTTCCTGAAGAGATAGTAATCTAGGTTAAAAATATCATTCAGTTTGAATTCTGTGTGCTTCCATCATGTGTGAAAAGTAGAGGACAGAGATGGAGTGTCCTCTGATGGGAAGCATAACCATACCATATGAGGTTAGGAGATTAACCCCACCTGACTCCTTGGGGAGATGGAGAATGGAGAAATGAAACCATGGGGAGTGCCCACTGCCAGATAAATACAGATATTGCCTTGTTCCATTATTTAAAATATATATTATCTGTCATGATTGGCAGGGTCTGAAGGTAGTAAAATATGTGAGGCAAAAGGTAGAAAAGGGTAGTAAAATACAGGGGGCAAAACGTTCTGGCATATAACCTCCAAAACCAGACAATAAGCTGTATGATAGACCTGTGCATGAGCAGGCTACATGGTGTGGAATTAGCAGCAAATTCCTTTTTTGTTATCTCTATTGGCAGCACGGGGTAGTTCTGTGCATGAGCAGGCTACTCTGTGTGCTACTAGCAGTCTTTTGTTTTTAAATCTTCACTTATTGATCGGGGTAGTCCTGTGCATGGGCAGGCTACACAGTGCACATTTGCAGTTTTATTTACTACCTTATTAGCTGTACAGGAATTCAAGTAACAGAGCAGGAAAGTACTACTGAGCAGCTCCTAGACAAGTTGCAAGTGAAAAGCGCAAATTGCTATTGTTGCGCTGACCACTACTACTACCATCACTGCAATCTCTGGACCTTGTCCCTCTTATTGTGCCACTAGGAGCTTGCTACCTATATTAGGATTAAACTATTTTGCATGAATTACTGGTATTAGGAAACCAGTCACGTGACCCAGTACACACTTACAGGTATCCCGGCTATTTAAACACTTGACCCATCAAATGGGGTGAGCATGCACTGAGACTCAAGTGTCCTAGTGTGCATGTCTAGCATGTCAAGCAGGGAAATGGGGAAACAGGACCATAATCTATATAAGATAGGGAAGTGAACTTTTGTCAGGGTAGAAAATACAAGATATCATTCGGTGAATACACTATTGGAGTTAATGAAGTAAATTAGGTATAGTGTAAAAGGGTAATACACATCCCAGGTATATAAGTAATAGATATAATTAGGCCAACATGGAAGATATTGACCAAATGCTGGTAAAATTATGTGAAGCAGGTAGGTTTACTAAATGTTCTAAATGTTGTATGTTTAGTATTAATCAAATGCCTACTGACAACACATTTGAATGTGATAAAGGTATACAAAATGATATCCTGCAACATAAAATAATCTTACATCACAACTTAAAAATATTAAAGATGTACTGAATATCGAGCAAGAATGTGGCTTACAAACCAGTTCTTCCACTATAGCTCCGATGAACGCAGAGAACAACATTTGCCCCTTCCCCTATGACAAGGAAGAGAACTAGCGAGGATAGAGACACCGACAGTCAACTTCCAGGTGTGTCAGGAGGCACTCAAACCCATAACAAATCAAAACATACAGGAATGGAGAGTACAACTGAGTGGTATATAGTTAGTACAGAAAACAACTTGAAATAGGGTAGAAGAGCTTTATCATCTCATGATATTAAGTTATCTAAGAGATACGATGCTCTATTGAAGGGTGACAATAACTTATGTCCAGCTACTGGTACACTGTCAGATAGTGAATTCATTGTAATGGGAGATTCTATCATTCGAAAATGTGATAGTGTTATCTGCCAGGGGGATAAAGAAAACAGAATGGTTTTGTGCTACCCAGGGGCAAGAGTAAGTAATCTACAACTACAGATACCAAAAGTTTTTAAATCAACAACTAATAAAAAACAAATTGTCATAATTCATGTTGGTATAAATGTTGTAGATATTAATCATGAGAAAGACATTTGTCACTAATTTGCCTTTGCCTTAAGGGATCTAAATTAGTGCACCGGAGCCAAAGCTAAATCCACTTTGCCTTAAGGGATTCTAAAGTAGTGCACTGGAGCCAAAATTAGTGTGTTTGTGCAGGGGTTGCTCATTTCTGCTAAATCTGTACCAACCAAGCAATTTGTACCAAATTAATTGTATGACTAAAGATTCGTTGTACCTGCATTCATGTACTTGGCAAACGTTTGTAAAGGGAACCTCCAACAGTGTAATGTAATTATTGTGTACCTGCTCTTGTTAGCTCCTCCTCCCCTATCTGTTACTTAAAATCTGTCTCTCTTTGTTCCATAGCTGCAATGGTCAAGAGGGCAAGCAGGTTCAGCCCTCCCCAGAGTCCCCGTGCCCCACAAAGCATCGCCGCCAAAAACTGCATCAGGTAGAGACCCTACACCTAAGGCACAGCTCCAGCTGACTGCGCAAGAGGGATCCCCGCCAGCGCTGCATGCCAGCTCCCCACCACCCCCACCACCACGCTTGGTGAGCTCTTTCTTTTATAGGCGGAACCGCGTGACTGCGAGAACCAATCAGCCCTCTTTTCCATTAGCTCCTTATACTTCTCTAACACTAGTGGCCACCCCTGAGCAGTGTTCCTAACTCCCATTGAAATGCTCCATCTCTCTCTAGTAATGGTTGTTCTGTGCATAACCATATCGTCCCTTCCACCCTCTTCTTACCCAAATCCACATATCTCTCTGCCCCCATCTCTGAGACTGTAAAGCTGCCTCCCCACTCTTCCTCTACCCTAGTGCACCACACTCTGCACTGCTGGCAAAACTGGATACTGGGAGCCCCTATCCTCCCTCCCTCCTTTCATGCAGGGTTGCCTGCTTTAAATGTCTCCTACTCCTTCGACCCTATGTCCACCTCTCATACTCCGCACCATCTCCCTATCCGCTGTAAGTCACAAAGGAACATGCACCTATTAAAACAACTCCTGGCACTCCTGCTCCTTATAGCTGGTGATATAGAACGTAACCCTGGTCCCTCCTCCCCAATAAATGGGCACCTCTCCACCCCGGCAGATCACCTTCCAAGAGGGTTCAGAATAGTTCACCTAAATATATGCAGCATTCTGAACAAAATAACGGCCTTACGAACAAGTGTCTTATCCCTTTGCCCTGATATCTTAATCATTACTGAATCCTGGCTGAAGCCCCACAACCTTGATGCCAAATTCTCAATACCTGGGTACTCCCTAATTCGGCAGGACTGCCTAGGCAAAAAGAAGGGTGGTGGCACTGCCATGTACATCTCCTCTAAACTCCAGTTCACCACAATCAGACCTACCTCATCCACGCTGTCAATAGATTCCCTTCTAATCAAAATCTCTGTACCGCACTCGATCCCCTTATACGTAGCAGGGTCTTACTGCCCTCCGGACACACTGCTGCCTATCATCCTAGACCACCTAGGCACCCTCAGGTTCCTCGCAGCTGGCGGCGAACTTCATATCCTTGGGGATTTCAACCAGAACTGGCTAGACATCGCAGCCTCCAAAGCACACTGTCAAGTAAATGCTCTAAACCTGCCCCAACAAATAACTGAACGCACTCACCTAAACCACAGATCCAAGAAGCATACTCTACTGGATTGGGCCCTTACCACCCACCCACATCATATAATTAACGCTGGCCTACTACCGGACTCCCTCAGTGATCACCACATGATTTATTTGGTGTGGAAAATATTCAGACCTAATGCCCCTCTCCCCTGCACATTGTACAACACAGCTTACAAATCCCTTGACCTGACCACAATCCTAAATGACCTCACCAGCATCGATTGTTCCTACATCCCTAGGGCTCCCTCCATAGATGAGGCCCTCAAATTCTTCACGACCAACTTCCTGGCTATCTGGGACACCATGCCGTCTCTCAGAAGATCCAGAGTAAGAGGATCCCACCTACCTTGGGTAACCGCAAACCTCTTGGAACAACTACTAGTCAGGGACCAAACCTGGAAAACCTTCAACGTAACGGGTACTCAAACGGCTCTGCAACACTACCGCTTGCTAAGGAATGCCTGCACAAGACTCATCCGACAGGCCAAATCTAATTATTTCAAGTCAGCTTTCAACAATAACTTTTCTCATCTAGCACAATTCTGGAAATCAATTAAATCCCTACTCACCCCACCGGCCCAACCCACTACTCCCACCCTCAATAGTGGATGGAAGAATCATCACTGCTCCATGCACTGTTGCCACAGAGTTTAACTCCTAGTTCACCAACAGTATGTCCTCTCTACTCACCTCTCACCCCTCACTCCCTCCCTCCCCTTGTTCCTCCAGCTGTCTCCTCACCTGCCTATTTCTCGCTTCACCCGGTTACACCCGCTGAAGTACTAAAAATACTTCAGTCACTTAATCCATCCAAAGGTAAATGCCCCTCGGGCCTTGACTCCAAAATGCTCCATCTTTCTGCCCCAGCCATAGCCAACCCCCTAGCCACTCTCTATAACCTGTCTTTCAGACTCAGTTCCATCCCTACAATATGGAACTAAGCCACAGTCATACCCCTCACCAAAGGAGGCGGCCCTTCCTCCCCATGCAACTACCGTCCTATATCACTGCTCCCCATCCTAGCCAAAATACAGGAGCACCTTGTACTAGCCCAGCTCTCCCACTACCTCAACTCCATCTCCTTCTTCACCCCTTACCAGGCTGGGTTTAGAAAAAAATCACTCCACCACCACCTCTCTCCTTCATCTCACCAACACCATCCTCACGAGCATGGATAAAGGGGAGATAACTGCGGCTATCTTCATCGACCTAGCTAAGGCTTTTGACACAGTCTCTCATGCCCTGTTACTGTCCAAACTCACCCAAGCTGGACTGACTGAGCCTGTCACCAATTGGTTCCAGTCGTACTTGGCAGGTAGGTCCCAGTCTGCCGTATTGGCTCAGCTATCTCCACCTCACTCCCTGTTACCAGTGGGGTCCCCCAAGGATCTGTCCTTGGCCCTTTGTTGTTCTCTATTTTCCTCAATGATCTGCCTACAGCCTGCCCTCATACATCTACCCACATGTATGCAGATGACATGGTGCTGTTTACCTCTGGTTCATCCCCCACTGCTGTGCCAGCCTGCCTTCAGGAGGATTTTGCCTCTGTCCAACGTTAGTTGCGTTCAAATCAACTATTTCTAAACCCCAAAAAAACTGTTTACCAAACTTTCGGCACTCGGGCCAAACTGTCCCGCCTTCCTGCCTCCCCCACTTTCCACACATTAGAAGGCTCCCCTCTGGAGGTCTGCACTTCCTACAGCTACCTCAGGGTCTGGTTAGACCAACATCTTGACTTCACTGCGCATATTGATGCTATAAATAAGAAGCTACACCCCATGTTAGGTGCATTATACCGTAACAAAAGTTGCATCCCCCTACCAACGCGACTGGCTATTGTTCAAAAGATGATCCTCCCAATAATGGACTATGGCAATGTAGTCTACTGTGTAGCTCCTCAATCCTCCCTATCCAGACTAGACCCTCTCTTCAACTCCTTCTACCGGTTCTCCCTGGACTGCCCTCCTAGTACACATCACTGTGACCTCTACCAGTCCTTGGATTTCCCCTCTCTCCACAATCGGAGATTGCTATACTGTGCTAGAACCGCTGCAAAATTCTGGTCGCAATCCCTCCCCTCCTACCTGGTGACCACCCTGAATGTTCTTCCCCCTCCAGCCTACTCACACAGGAACATTGATTCTCAGCTACTTCACATCCCACACAGGTCCACCAGGTCTGGACAGGCTGCTTTCAGCTTCAGGATGCCTAAATTATGGAACTCCCTGTTGGCTGATATTAGACACACCACCAGCACTCCACACCATAATGCTCTTCTTAAGACTCAGTTCTCTACCACTTGCTCTTGCATCCTGCCCCGCTGAATCCCTTACAACCTTGTTGTCAGTTATTTATTTGTCTCCTCTATTTTTTTCTCCCTATTGTTGACAACCCTGCTTATTGTGTGATGTTGGTTGCGGGGTATATACGTAAGTCAGTGCATGTTGTTCCCTTACCTATACCACCCTGTCTGTATATTTGCTATTTGTATATAAGGATTTTGACTACTCTAATATGATTGCAATTGAAAATGTATATGTGTAACTTCTACTATTACTGTATCCTACCTATCCCTATTCCCCCAGGGTGCATCTGGAATTGAGTGGTACACTGCTCAGTATGCCTTCCTAGTAAAACTCTTAAATAAATTGATAGAGACTGTCAATAATTTGAAGCAAAAAGGAGTCCATGTCATTCTATTTGGTTTATTACCTGTTTTGAAGACACCACTTGAGAAAAATCTCACAATAAGAAGAATAAATCTAAGATTACATAACTGGTGTATTAATAGAAACATTAACTTCTTAGACACCTGGGAACACTTTTATGGTAAAACCTCCCTATATATTCACAATGGTTTGCATCTTAGCATGAATGGAACACACCTAATAGGATCCCTTATTAAAGACAAAATGTAAAAAGTTTCTTTAAACTAAGTGTGGTGGAGGGAGGGACAAAATCAAGGAAAGACAGAGTATTAAAACTACAAAAGAAACAAGAACTAAGAAGCAAGGATCAAACTCTCATAAGTTTGCTTAGTAATGTATGACGTCTTAATAATAAATTTCCTGAACTTCAGGCTACTTTAAATACGTATAACATAGATATCACCTTGATCACTGAAACTTGGCTCAACAGTAAGGAAACCTGGAATAGAGATATCCCTGGATATAATACAATAATTGCTGATAGAATAAATAAAAAGGGTGGAGGAATAGCTATTTATTTGAAAAATAATATAGACCACTACAAAATAGCATCTCAAATCAAAATGCAACCAAGTCAAACAGAGACTGTGCGGATTAAACTTAACATTAGTAAGACAGAAGACTATATTATTGGTATCTATTATTAACCTCCTGACTCTACTAGAGAAATAAATGATGAATTATTCCAAGAAATTAAAAATGCTGTAGACATGGGAAACATAACATCAGTGGGAGATTTTAACTTCCCTGACGTAGATTGGGTAAAAAAAATGTGTACATCAAATCTTGGTACACGATTGCTGGAATTATGTCAAGAAAACAATTTAATTCAGCATGTGCATTATCCCACTAGACTAAATAATATTTTGGATCTTGACATAGTGAATGAAGACATTGATTTTAATAAATGTGAGGTTTACACACCCACTGGGAATAGTGATTACTCTACTATTGTATTTAATGTAGTTAACACAGTAAGGCATGTAAAAGGGAGCACATAAATATACTTATATAAAACAGCTAATATCTCTGCAATTAATGATGAACTATCTACTGTTAATTAGTATCATTTACTCAAAAACAAGCATGTAGAAGAATGCTGTAAATGCATAAAAACCACAATACAGAATATCATGAATAGAAATGTGAAAAAAGATCAGAAAATATACTAATAATAGAAATTCTCCCAAATGGTTTGTAAAAAAAATTTGAAACATAATAAAAAAGAAACATAGGGCTTATAGATCATACAAAATATATAATACAGATACTACTTGGAGTACCTTTGAAAAATTACAATGAAAATGCAAAAATAAAATAAATAAGGCGAAGAAACAGTTCAAACTTAACTTGTCTGAAAATGCAAAAAAATCAAATAGCAAACAATTTTATGGTTATATTAACTCAATGTCAAAATCTAACAAAGAATTGACATCGATATTAAGGGATGGGAAAAATCTTACCGAGCCACTAGAGATTGCTAATACATTCAATGAATACTTCTGCTCAGCATACATTAACTCTATTAATACTTCTGTTGTAAACATAACTACAGACTTAGAATGTGAGACATATGAGGTGTCTATAGATGAAATAACAGAGTTAATTGCTAATTTAAAAGATCACAGCTCACCTGGACCAGATAATATAACAACCGAGTTGCTTAAAATTATGAAAAAGTATATATGTGTCCCATTAAAGATATTATTTGAGAAGTCATTAAATACAGGATCAATTCCAGTGGATTGGAAAATTTCTAATATTGTCCCAATGTATACAGTAAAAAGGGATCAAAAACAAGTGCTTCAAACTTTAGATCCATCCGTTTAACCTCTGTCATATGTAAAATTCTAGAAATTATAATTAAGAATAACATCCTGTATAAACTTAATAACACTAGCACATTTGACCCTACACAGCATGGTTTTGGAAATGGTTGCCCCCTGTATGACAAATCTAGTTGGCTTTTATGAAATTATAAGTGAAAAATTAGATAGTTATAAACCCATGGATATAATCTTATTTGATTACAGCAAGGCGTTTGATATGGTTCCCCATTGGGCTATAACAGAAAAACTAGTTAAATATGGTATTAAGGGCCTTATCGTATGGATAAACAACAGGTTGGCCAATCAGAAACAAAGAGTATCTGTTAGGGATTGTCTGTCAAGAGAGGGAATGGTGACAAGTGGGGTGCCCCAGGGATCTGTGCTGGGGCCAATAATCTTTCACATTTTTATTGCAGCCCTTGATGAAGGAGTCATGAATAATATCATAAAATACACTGATGACACCAAACTTAGCAGACTATGTGGAACTGATAAAGAGATAGCTGCATTACAATATGATATAAACACCATTGTCAAGTGGACAGCACACTGGGGGGATGCAATTGAATGCTGACAAATTTTGTGTGTTACACATGGGTGCCAAGAACCCAAAACATAATTATACACTTAACATTAAACATATGCAAAGTAAATTGTTCGAGAGGGATCTTGGTATATTAATAGAAGAAAACTTGGAATTTAAACAACAGTATAAACATGTCATTTCCAAAGCCAATAGAACTATCAGGACAATAAATAAAAATATTAAAAACCAATCTAAAACTGTACTCCTACAATTATATATTTCATATGTAAGACCTCTCCTTGATTATGGAAGCCAGCTGTGGAACCTATATAAGAAAGGGGATATAAGCAGAATAGAGAACGTTCAGCGGTGATTCACAAAACGTATAAAAAATTTGAAAGATAAAACTTATAAGGAGCGTCTGGACTCCCTGGGACTTCACAGCTTGGAACTTCGAAGAATGAGGGGTAACATATTATTTTATTTTGATCTAATGAATGATCTAGAATTAATGACTGAATTAAATATTGAGTATAAACAGGATAGATTTGATGTCAGGAGACACCCCCTACAGGTTAAATCTAAAAAGTATAAATTCACTAAAAGACATTTTTTTTTTAACTGTTAGAGCAAGAAACTTGTGGAACAGATTGTCTGAAAGTGTGATTATTAGTAATAATAGAGAAATGTTTAAAAGAAATCTAGATAACTTTATTAATATGGGAGGAAATATGAACTATTTCATTCTTTCATAAAGGAGCTAACTCATGGGCCTCGGCCTTTTATAGCTCCTAATTTCTTAGTGAATCTTAGTGCACTGGTTAAAAAATCCCATACACAAGTGCATCCAGCAAAATACATAATACAAAATTTGTTGGGATGGGGGCTCAAAGTTAAGGAGCTCCAGGTATGAGAGTTGCTCGGTATGTTTTATTTACAATTATAAGTTTAATTAGTTATTCATGAGCTAAACTAGCTTGCTGATTGGCTGCTGTGCCAGTTCGAAATCTCTTAGGAATGCCCAGCATGGCAACGACAGTCAGGTGATCTCACACTGTACTTTGACAGTAGTGGAGCCAAAATAAGAACTGTTTTTGGCACTGCTGCCATGTACAGTTTCAGTAAGGTAGGCATTGTAGTAACGATTGGCATAACACAAAAACGTCAGCGAACTGGGGAGAAAAATGTTAGATGACACATAAGTTTGAGCAACAGCAGGTCATCATTATTTTATTTATTTTTATTTATTTATTTCAACTTTTGTTTACCGGGTGAACAACATGAGCCAAAGCAATTTTTCAAATGCGACCCGGGACCATAATCTATGTTACAGTCAAGATGTAATACAAAATGTATATACAACACTCCAACATGCCAGCACATCAGCATCGCTCTGATACAGAATAAGAGGAACCAGTCTTAGCACATGGCAGTCTTAGTGTGTGCTGCCACAAAAAAAAGTAAGTACAAAAAACTCTAAAAAAAACTGTCATTATTATGATTAGACTTATAATCACAATAATGATCTCATAGCTGGTTGTATCCTGGTGATTAACAACTAGCTGGGTGGGATTGGTCTTCAGTTGTGCCTCAGTCCACTCTTCCCCCCAAGCCGGTCGTTAATCGCCAGGTAATTATTGCTTAAGTGTCAATAGGCTCCTTTGTGCCACTAGAAAGTAAATTATCTATTCAATGCAGCAAAGGGTGTATAATGATACAAGAGTACCTCCATCTTTTGGGAGGTCAGTTTATAGCCTGCTAATAAGCCAAAGGAGGTTAACATGTCCCAGACTACTGGAATAGACTCTTCTTGGGAGGTAGAAGAGAGCAAAGTATCATCAGCAAATGGGGAGAATTTAAAATAACACCCCCCTCCCAGAATACCCAGTATTTGGGGATCATTCCGAATCATGTGGGCCAGAGACTCCAAGTACAGTGCAAACAAAAGAAGTGAAAGTGGGTACTCATCCCCTGGTACAATGGAAAGGGGGGAGTTAAGGAACCATTGATGCTTAGACAAGCCTGAGAAAATGCATAAATTCCCTGAAGCATCTCCACCACTTTGTCCAGAATACCAAAGTTTGACAGGGTGGCCCATAGAAAAGGTCAGGCCACCCTTTTGAATGCTTTCTAAGCATCTAAGCTGAGTAGTGGCACCAGAATCTCTCTATTAACTGCATGGTCCAGCAGTCAAAGGATCTGCCTAACATTATTGTGTGCCTGTCTCCATCTAATGAACCCCATCTGGTCCATGTCAAACAGTTTTGCGAGTAAAACCTTGAGTCTGTTGGGGCAAATGGTCATGGAGGCCTTGTAGTCATAGCTCAGAATAGAGATAGGCCTATATGTGGCTGCATATCAGGGATCATTGCTCGATTATGACAGTGCAGAAATTGTCATATAATGCTGCAAGGTGGGAGGTATCACATCTGCCTGGACTGCACAAAAAATAATCAATGGTGGGGTAACAAAGAGGTCCCAGAACCTCTTGTAAAGCTTTGCTGTATAGCATTAGGACCAGTGCACTTACTAATTGTGGAGTTCTGTAGGACAATTTGAACTCTTCTGCCAAGATAGGAGAAAGAAGCCACTGAGCCTCCCACATATCTAATTTAGGTAAGGGAAGAGATTGCAAAAGCTTTTGAATGTTCACTGCAGAGACCTCATCTTCAGTGATGTAGAGGTCCTTATAAAACCTAAAGAAAACCTCTCTATTTGCTGAAAGCTGGTGAGTGAATGTCCTAGTGTTAGGATTCAAATGTTGTTGGACACACGCCTGTGTACTCTGTGCACAAAGCCTTTGGGCTAAGTCTTGAGCCCCACAAGCCCCACTTTCTTAATAAGAATGCTGAAGATAATAGAGTGCCTGCTCTACCCTGGCATCCATAATCTTCTGTATCTCTTGCTTCACAGTAGCAGTTTGAGGGGTCAGGAACTTGTCTCCCTGCATAAAAAAAGGATTACAGGATCTGTAAAGTTTTACTGCAATTCAAGCGCTGCTTCCACTTTTTGGAAGAATAAGCAATAAGCTCTCCCATGACTGCCACCTTGGCATTGTCCAAAATGATGGTAGAAGAAGTGGAGAGGTCTGAATTTTCCCACAGAATAAAGGGGATACTCTTCTCTAGATTTCTAACAAGTTCTTGGTCTCTTATCAGGGCAAGATTAAACTGCCAGTTCATATTTCATATAGGCTTGCCAAGACAGAATTTAGCTTAGACCAGGGAATGGTCCAAAAGCATGATCCCTCCATGAGAGACATCCAGCAAGGAGTCCAAATGTTCAGCCATGGTTAGGATATAGTCCAATCTGACCAATGTTTTCATAAAGGGGGCATAATGGGTGTACACTCCCACCAAAGGAAAGGTATGCTGCCATACATCTATAGAGCCTAAATGTGCCATGGTTGTTTTTTTAATATTCCTCTAGGGGAGTAGTGTAGGGACAAAACCCCTTGATGGAAAAAAACATTTATTTTATAATCAAAAACTGATTTTTAATTATTATTATTATTATTATTTGATGTTATATGGTATTAATAATGGGAAATGTTTACTCGAATTTCTAGTTAAGATTACTGTTGGTTAAATCTTAAAAACATTAAAATGGAGGAGTGATGCCATTTAAAATGGAAGCAGTTGCAGAGTTCAGAAAAAAATAGTCTAGGGAAACTTTTAAAACTAAGAGCTTCCCTGAGACAGGCCTCTATGCTCTGTAACTAGCCAAGAGAAGTATTCCTGTGATCTTGACAGATTTATATGCATGTTTTTGAATCCAGGTTAGAGTGAATATTCCAGAGAAGGGTAGCCATGACTACAATCAGATAAGAAACCAGTGACTGGTACAAACTTATGTGAAGAAAAAACTGTTCCTCTCTTTAAACTTTGTATATTAAGAAATGCAGTTTGCTTATAACTTAAAACCCCTATATGGTGCCAATGTGAACATTTAATGGATGACAAATAGTATTATAATAAATAAGCTTACCAAGTTTCATGAGTATGGGACCAAGGGTTCAGGAGTTATGTTTAACTTATTTTAATATCATTTTCTTATTAAAAACTGGATGAATCTAGTATCTCATGATAGCTTACGCTATGAGAAGTCTGACAATAAGACTTTTAAAAATGTATGTTGTTATAAAGAGAAGAATACATCTAAATGTTTATAGTAAATTAGCTTTTCTGACAGAGATTTATTACTTTTCCTTGGAGAACAAAGAATCTCATGTGTTTCTACACAAAATTAATGTTTTAAAGAGTTTAATAATGGATTTTTCTTACAAATCTTATATCTCTCTGTAGCTTAGAATATTTAGAGAATGACTGTCACTTTATTTTAAGAAGTTTTATTAAAATTATGAAATTTTAATCCTTAATAGTGTATCTTAGGAAATATAAATGCTAGGAATATGAGATTTATACCAAAATGCTCCCCTTAAAGAGAAACATCTGAATATGTAAGTTTAATGTTTAAATTATTGGTAGACGCCAAAATGAATAACACTGCAAACTGCAGAAGATCTGCAGCAAAGGCAAACAGGATTCTGGGCTGCATAGCCCGGGGAATTATGTCCAGGAGGAGGGAGGTGATTCTCCCTCTGTATAATGCCTTGGTCAGGCTGCATCTTCAGTACTGCGTGCAATTCTGGGGACCTCACCATAGGAAGGACATAGCACTGATGGAGAGGGTTCAGAGGAGGGCAACCAGGATGATTCAGGGCATGAGTAGAAGGACCTATGAGAAAAGGCTGGAAGTCCTTGGAGTGTACTCAATGGAGGAGAGGAAAGACAGGGTTACATGACAGAGGTCTTCAAATATGTGAAAAAGATAAACAGGGGCAGAACCAAAGAAATGTTCAGCCTGAAGATAGGGGGCACAACCGGGGGCATGAGTGGAAGCTGAAGGGGGGAAACTACAGGGGAGAACGTAGAAGGCATTACTTCACTGAGAGGGTGGTGAGGCCATGGAATGCACTGCCAGGGAGTCTAGTGGAGGAGGGTATGGTGGAGGGCTTTAAGAGGTGGTGGGACAGGTGCATGGGTATACTGAAGCCTAAGAGGAGCCTCTCGGGGGCTGTGGGGGTGGAGGAGCAAGCGCCCTTTAGAAGCTGGCTACCGAGCAGACATGAAAGACCTTTAGGCCTATTCTGTTGGCTTTTAGTATGTTTTAGTATAAATTAGGTTAAATAAGAATGTTACTTAAAAAATGTATTTTGAATGAAAAACTAGTCTTGAGGAGAAGGTTAGGTCTTAGAAGGCATGTCTGTATGTCATCATTTATCATCTAAGAAGTCCTACCTTTTTAATAACTTGGGCCAATCAAAATCTGGTGAAGACATCACCAGGGCAGATTTATATTAGTGAATTTGTCTGGCCACACCTCAGTCTGAACCAAACATCCGATGCAGAAGGATCTATGTTAGTCCAGCTAAAAATGTTAATGGCTTTATCACTGTAGATAGGCCAAAGAGCTTTGAGCCATTCCTGTTTGGAATGCAAGGACTAGCCTAAGGATAGCAGAAGCTTACACAGTGTTGCCACGAGGTCCAGGTGGAAAAACCAGGTGCAAGGACATTCTCATTGTGTATGAAGCAAGGTCTGTGTTTTATTTGCTGAGCATTTTGGCTGAATTAATGTTGGCTGCTGATGCCTAGACCCACAGACTTAACCTTAAAGTTTCACAGCCAGACACAAGCTGCAGTGTGGTGATAAGGAAGTCTACTGTAGCTGTTCTGAGGTTAATAGCAGATGTACCAACATGAAGAAGTCAAGTTCCAGTTGTTGAAACAACTTTGCTATCCACAAGAAAGTTCTTTCAATCCAGTATTGCTATGGACTGTGCAGACTGAAGCTGTGTTCTACAAATCCAAGAACTGACTTTTGGTAAAGTAACTTTCAGCAAGTGAAGTTTAACCTGCAGTGTTTATCCATGCCAAAGAAGTTCCAGGGTCAAAATAATTAGCTAACAAAGAGACTTCTCATCAAGAGTCAGACTCAAACAGGAGTTCCAAACTGAGAGGAGAAGAACCACTTCTACAACAGAAATTTCAATATTTTTGATTACTTTCAATAATTAATTTTGATTAATAGCTAAGTAATTTAAATTGGCTTATCTGGGTAAGTAACAAGGGCATTTACTTTTGACTATAGAAACTGTGTATCTAATTTAAGCTTTAAACTGGGAAATGATGTGCATGATCTAAAAATTTAAAACAGAGTTTATAAAAGTATAGTACAAAACATTGATGTAATGAGTTGTTGCCAGTTCTCAAGGAAAATACATTTTACATCATATGAAGTTTTAAAACAAGTTTTATACAGAAATAATCTGATACATTGATCTTATGCATGAAGGTTATGTTAAATACTCAGTATGCTAAATAGCTAGTATAACTATTTCCATTTACTATGCTGAATATTGCTTATTCATTTACATTGCTTATTTGCTAAAATGTGTTTTATTACTTTGTTGATTTTCTGAAACAATTTTGTTGATGTTTATAATTAGGCTTGATATGTATGCTAATAAGGGATATTTAAGCAATAAACCACGACAGGGTGTTGGTGATGCTGGTTTTACCCACGCCTGGCGTGGTTTGGTCCTGAGCCGCAGGCCGAGTGAGTAAACCCTCGCCAGGGTGGGTAAAACCAGCATCACCAACACCCTGGAGTGGGTTATTGCAATTATACAATGTTCCCCTTGATTTTTTTGTAACAAAAATGAAAAGAGAAATAGAGTTGTTTCCACTTATAATAATTTTTATAACATTTGTCATTCCACCACAAAAAATAGTTCCCTATTAATCCTAATGCAACCATATATAGAGAAGTGCTGTTTTGTTTGGGTGAGTTTGTTTTTTTTGGCATTAAAAAGAGGACTACAGTTGTGGGCTAATTATTATTTTTTTTTTACAGAGACAGCATGGGAGATTTAAGTAACCGTCAGTGCTGAAAGCAGTAACAGGTGACACCGGAGACTGTGTGCTTCCGGGTTCAACTGTTCAGGAAGGAAACAGTAACTGTAGAGGTCGAGAGAAATTTGTTTCCACTTCTTTTTACGTTTTTTAAATTTAAAGTTAAAGTATTCGAAAGCGCAGTAGGAGTTCAGGTAGAGAACAGACCACGAATGAAGGGAGAGGAGTGAGACCGAGAATGGCGTAGTAGGAGGAGTGAGATCGAAAGTAGTGATGAGAGACATACAAAGGAGACGAGGTACAATGAAAATTACATTTGTGGTGTGGTGAAAATTGTCCCCTAGCTGTTGTCTGCTGCTCGGATGCAGTAACGAAAGTATGCGTGTTTTTGAGGGTTCAGAATAACAGCGGCTGTATGTTTGAGTTGAGCTGGTCTGGGTAAAAAGTTCTCCGGGTTCTGAGCGGCAACGGCTGCATGTTTGAATTGACTGAAATGTATTGGGCTGGTGGAGCGGCAAGCGGGTAAGTGTGGAGCAGCCATGAGATAAAAAAAAAAAACATTATGTGCTGTTTGGCGGGCATTCAATATCGCAGTTTCTCACCCCTGCCATTTGGTGTTGGATTGATTTTAGAAAGACGGCTGGCTGGCACTTGTTCCTGTTGGTGATGCTGAATTTTACAACAGGGTGATAGTGCCAGCTGACCAATGAGAGCAGGGTATTTTAGTTGCCATTGTATAATTAGAATTATTGTATAGCTGTGAATAAAATACATTTTTTTCATAATTGTAAGTGTGGAAATCAGTGTTATTTGCAAATATATTTGAATCTGGAGAGCATAAGATAATATCATATTTAAATTTTTATTATTTTTGGAAATTTGTGAAATTATTTGTGTGTAAGGCCTGAGGTGAATACAAGTTCATCTTTGTAAAAAGTGATATTATAGCCGTTGTTCTGACAGTAGTATGCTGCCCATAAGACCCACAGGCATCCAAATGTGGGTTCTAAGCAGTATTGAGGTCACCCCAGAGAATTAAATACACCTGCAGTACAGGGAGTAATTTGTTTAAAAAATCCCTGAGCCACAGTCTTGTCAGACCCCGGTGGGAAATACATGCTGGCCAATGTTACCAAAGCATCAGAGTGCATTCCAACCATTATGGCATACCACCCCTCTGGGTCTGTTATGTGTTCCTGAACTTGAAAAGGGACTCTATGTGGCACCAGGTCCAGGGCACCTTGAAACATTTCAGATACTGTATATGGGAAGAAGCCAATACCACTGAAAAAGCAAAATTCATAAATCTTTGGTGTTCATCACTAGAGATGTGAATCTCTTGAAGGAGCACCATACCTGGGCAGATACGCCACAGCTGCTGCAAGACCCTATAGCACTTTACATGACTGTGGACTCCATTAATGTCAAAGGAGATAACTTTTGATATAGTACCCATAATAGATTAGTTGGCCAAAAAGCATGTCCGCCGATAAGGATCCCCCCCACCCCCAGGAAAAGAGACAGAAGCAAGTTATCTGTAAACAAAAAAAGAGGTATGTTCCCAGTAAGACAAGCTAAATGTATAATGCAGGTAACTACTATTGGCAATAAAGCTACAGTAGCAACTATGTCAAGAGTCAAACAGACCGAGTTTAGCACTGCAGGAGAGAACAAAATGAACAGTAAAGCAGACAAGAAAATGGAAAGATAACACCAACTGAGCATAAACGAGAGCAATGTTTTCCATAGTAAGATGCCAACAGGCCTCCACTGTAGACAGTGTTTCCGAGGTAAGGAGAAGATAAGGTTTCCTCCTGTGTGGAAGCAGATGTTAGCTCCTGCAGGGGGAAATTCACAGCAGTGGCTCTGGGCCCCCTTAACAGTAAGTCTGTTACCTGTGATTGGACACTGACACTCAGGGTTTGAGTCTCAGTATCCCCTCCCTAAGTGACATCAAGCTGCCAAAATCTGAGATGCTCAGCTAGGTACTCATAGACCCTTTCAGAAAGCAAAGCACAATTCAGTTTCTGAGGGAGGAACACGTTGCAACCCAAGTATATGATATCCACAGTAGGTGATGTCAGTGATTCAGCCCTGAAAGTTTACTGGGCATTTAGGAGGCACCCAGCAAACCTATCATGGGGCCTGCTTTCAGCAGAACAATGAACACTGTAAAATGCATCCCCTTCTTACCAAAAAATAAAATCCATCATCCCACTCACCAACATGCCCAGGGTGCCTTTGGCGGTACCCCATGTCTTGCCTGCAGAGAAAGACCTGGTGGCAAAGAGGCACTTCCTTGTGAGGCATAAATCACAGTGGGTAGAGGCATTGATAAACTGAAGACTGCCTGTTCTGCTCCCCTCCACTCTGGTGCTAAGAACATTCAGAAGGCATGCATACTCAGGGCCAAAAGGTCAGCTGCTTGTATAGAAATGGTATTGATTCCACCTTTCAAATGGGCTGACACACCCAGAATGAAGCAGCTAAGCCATAGTTAATGAAGAGTCATTCCCAAGCACCCCCCACAACCCCCATAATGCAGGAAGTACGCCATGAAGGCCCTCCGTGGCAGGTTATTTTTAGGTGCATAGTCAGACCTTACAAGTAAATTTTATTTTATTTTTTTTTAATTTATTTATTAGAATCTTGGAATTAAGACATTTGAGCCATGGGCTTATTTACAAAGACTCCATGTCAAAAATGAGAAATACAGAGGATGAAATAACAAACATAGGAACATGTGTGAGATACAACATTTGCTCTGCTCAGCTGACGAGGGGTTGCTAGAGATTCCGAGAGTGTGTTTGAAAACTTCTGGGACCCGTGCATTTATGCACATGGCCCCAACCCTCTGGAATTCTCTACCCCATCGGTTACAGGAGTTCACGACCCTGGAGGGATTTAAGCAAGCCTTAAAAACACACTTGTGGGTTCTAGCTTTTGGTGAATAAATGATTTTGTAATTGGGTTATCTGTTTGTACCATTTTAATAATTTGGATGTTTGATATGCTTTTTAAATTTGTTAGGTGCCTTGATACTTTGAAAGGTGCCTTAAAAATAAAGCTATTATTATTATTATTGACATAAGGTTAGATTGAACAACAAATTATAATATTAAGCTTAACAAATTATACTGGCAGCTATACATATGAATAAATTTAACAAAACTGTTACTAGGCTTAACGAAATATATTAAGTGCAATGGAAATGGAGAGATTCCAAGGTTAGTAGGAGGGTCAAGGGACAGAGGAGATCTGAAGACTGTATAGTAGTAGTAGTAGGAAGGAAGAAGAGGTTAGTGGGCTAAAGAGGGAGGGAGATGAGGAGTAGTAAAGCCAGGTTGGGGCTCCCTAGATAGAGGACAGTAAGTAGTAGTTACAAGATTAGTAGGGGACTGAAGAAGGTAACCGGTGGCCCGGTGGTAACACAAAGTAGTAGCCCAGGGGGGCCTTGTCAAGAATGGGGCTGTAGAGTTATGAATTGAGGGTCTGAAGGATAAAGTGTGACAGTCACAGCTGCTAAGGTATACTAGGTGTTGTCTGAGACAGATTTTGAAGAGGCCAATATTAGGAGTAAATTGAATATTTGCTGGAAGGTTGTTAAACCAGAAAGGGGCTCTGTACATGAATTATCTTTGTCCTTGAGCTGCATAATGGAGTTTGCAGATCTGGATTTGGCAAGCTTCTAGTGCATCGCAAGTTAGCCGGGGCCCTCTGTAGAAGCTTCTGGATAGATGAGGGAGCTACTCCTAAGAGGATCTTTTTGGCCAAGAAGCAGGTGTTATAATAGATTCTGTTATGAAGGTTGAGCAAAGTGGTTTGAGCATACAGGTTGCAAGTGTGTGTGTCCCGGCTACCACGAGTAATGAGCAGGCAGGCTTTATTAAGGGTTACCACAATCCTTCTGAGGGCAGTGCATAAGACCATAATCGATAATTGATAGTATGTAGCTGGTCATGGCAAGGCATAGAGCCTCTTGGGTCATGCAATGCCAGTCAGTGTCTCTAGAGGAGTCCAGGTCTGGCACTGGCAGTTTTGGAGATGTTCGAAATGTGGTCTTGGTAGGAGATTTTGTTGTCGAGTGTGATACTCAAGTTCTTAAAACATGAAACCTGCCAAAGAGTTGTGCTGATGTTGTTGTGAATGAGTAATTGGGCTGTTTTAAACTTATGTGGTCCAGCAAAAATCATGGTTTTGGTCTTCTTATAGTTCATGATAGGCAGGGGCATCACCAGCAGGAAAAGGGAGGTCATAATTCCGCTATACAAGACACTAGTGAGGCCCCACCTGGAGTACAGTGTACAGTTCTGGAGACCATACCTACGTAAGGACATAGACAGGGTAGAGAAGGTTCAGAGGAGGGCAACAAAGATGGTGCATGGATTGCATCACAAGTCCTATGAAGACAGGTTAAAGGAACTGAACATGTACTCCCTGGAGGAGAGGAGGGAGAGAGGGGATATGATAGAGACATACAAGTATCTTACAGGGAGGAACAGGGTGCAGGAAAACACTATTTTTAAGTGAAAAAGATGTTCCAGGACTAGAGGGCTTGGGATGAAGTTGGAGGGAGGACGATTCAGAGGAAACATGAGAAAGAATTTCTTCACAGAACGGGTGGTGGACAAGTGGAACACCCTGCCAGAGGAAGTGGTGGGGGCTGAAACAATCACGGGATTTAAGAATACATGGGATAGACATAAAGGAATTCTAGAGGTCAGGGGTAAGGGGAAACAGACTTCTAGGAAAACAAACTGAACTTACAAGCTCAAATGGGCAGACTGGGTGGGCCATAGGCCCTTATCTGCCGACACTGTCTATGTATCTATGTATGATTAGTCTCTGTTCCTCAAACCATGTTTATATTGAGGTAAAACTACACTGCAATTCACAGGTGAGGGGTGCAGGATCAGGCTGACTTGTGTAAATCACAGCATCATCTGCATAAAGGAGTAGGTTGCTGGGGCAGGCTGGGGGAGGATGTTGAGGTAGAGGCTAAATAGGAGGGGGCCAAGGATTGATCCCTGTGGCACACTGGATAGTACAGGATGACTAGTGGCGGGATAGTCAGAGATTTGTACACACTGGGTTCTGTCCCCTAGGTAACTTCTGAGCCATGTGATGACATCTTAGGAGAGTCCTAGGGAGGATAAGGTCAGGAGTAGCAGAGAGTGATTGACCATATCAAAGGCCTTTGTAAAATCTATGTAGATAGACCCTACATGGTGACCATGGTCAAGGGCATTATGAATGAAGTCTGTATAGATGAGCAAGGCGGTGGCAGTACTATGATCCTTCCTAAATCCATGTTGCTGTGGGCACTGGATGTCATAAGCGGAGATATATGCAGATAGCTGTTCTGCCACTATTCACTCAAGGGCTTTGGAAAGGGGTGGTAAAATGGAAATGGGGTGGTAGTTGGCATGGTTTGTTCTATCACATCTCTTGTGGATTGGGGTCACTACCACAGCTTTCCAGACCAATGGGAATTGACCAAGGCGAAGGGACAGATTTAGTATCCAGGTAAGTGGGCCCAGGACAGTGTCAGTGGAGAGATGAAGGAGCTTGAGGTTGAAGGAATCAGAGCTGTGCCTAGACTTGATGAGCACTTTCATGAGGTGTTTCCTGGTGGCATGGGGGAGACCGATCAGTAGTAGAATTGAGGAGAGTTTGGAGGGGGTGTCCTGTAGCAGTCAGAGTCACTAGTGGAAGGTTCATCAGAGAAGTTGGGAGGGGTAGGACTCCACTCAGGTCAGTGAATGAAATGTTGAGAATGTCTGCGATTTCACTAGGATCGTGAGTGGTGAGCCCATTGTGTTTGAGAAGAGTGGGAGGGGACTGGTAGGGCTTTCCGGTAAGATTTTTAGTATTGTCCCAGAATTTTTTGCTGTTGTTCCAGGAGCTAGCAAGCATTGTTTGGTAGTGTGAAGCCTTTTCCTGCCATATCGCCCAGGCGCAATTATTTCTGGCGATTCTATAGCATTGCCAGTCACTCGGTTTGCCAGTGGCCTAAGCCATTTTCCAAAGGTGGTCACAAGAGGTCATGAGGAGCAGAAGAGAGGAAGAAATCCAAGGATTAGAGATCCCTTTCACCTTACGCTTCTTAAGGGGGGGTGAATATATTACAGGCTGAATTGAAACATGTGATGAAGAAGCTTAGAGCCTTGTCAATGCTATCAGCCAGGAAGACTGGGAACCAATCACAGTTACGGAGACATTGTTGGAGTAGCTCCTGATGCCCTTTCTTGAGAATCTGCTGATAGGATGTTCTGCGTGAATGTTTAGGGATCTTATTGGATCAGCAGCATATGATAGGTGAGTGGTCACTCAGGGCATCAGGTAACACTATTGTGTTGGTGATCCTCTCAGGGTGGTTGGAGAAAATGAGATCAAGTAGGGTGCTGGTACCAGTCCTGTAGTTAGTTCTAGTGGGAGAGGAGACAGTTTGGGAGAGGTCAATGGCTGCAGCTGCATCTTTACAGATGTTAGAGTCAGGCGACAGCCAGATGATACTGAAATCACCTGGAACAATGACTTCTGAGCCATTAGGCAGATTAGCAATGAAGTTATGGAATGTAGACTGAGGGGATGTGGATAGATTTCTTTTGATTACCTAGTGAAATTTTAACCCCTAATGTTTGGGCATCATCCCTAGGTGGCAGTGTAGGTAATGTGAGGCATTGTAGTGATTCTGAAATATACAGAGTGCAGCCACCCCCTCGTTTACCTACCTTGTCTGCTCTGTAAAGTGTGTAGCCATTTAGGGAAAGTGCTGAGTTGGGGACCAGAGGGGAGAGCCAGGTTTTGTCTATGGAGAGGATGCCAGATCTGTGCTGTAGCACCCAGACTTGGAGTTGATCTAACTTAGGCAGAAGGCTTTGAATATTAATGGAGGCAATTTTAAGTCCCCTGGGACTATCATTGCTATTAAATGGCATCTGCAGGAGCCCTGGGTTAGGATGCACATTTTCAGCCAACAGTATTAGTAAAAGGAGCTGCCTAGTCAAGATGTATTTGAGGATGCAATCTGAGTAGGGTATTTTTATGTTGGGTCTGGGAGAGAATGTAGGGATCATAATAGTGTTGAGACAAGGGAATAGATAGTGTGCCATGCGTGGTGGCAGGTGAGTAGCAAGGGAGGTGAGACTAGTTGGCTTGAGTGGCAGGTTAGGAAGATTGGTAATGGTGCCTGTTGTTGAGAAGCCTAAGAGTGTTGAAGGCATGCCTGTCAGGGGTACACTGTCATTGCCAGAATATTGTGGATAAGATATGTTAGGAGGACACTGAGGAGGGTGTAGTAATAGAGTACTATACTGTATCAGCATCCAGTTGCTGGAAGATGGGGCAGAAATGGCATAAGGAAACTTGGACTAGGGGAATTAAGTCAGAAGGCTATGGGGTTGGGGGTCAGTGTCAAAAGAGGTAGGGTAGTAGGAACCTAGTTAGCAGTAGCACCCTTGGAATAGCATTAATTGTCAGGATGTTTGCCCCTGGTATGGAGGGTCATGGGTTCGAATTCAGATAGGCCAGAGGGTGGGGGTAACAAGGGATGTTACCAGGGAGTGGGGTAAGTAAGGAAGGAAAAGGCCAGGCAAGGAGAGAAAGAAGGCAGGGGGAGGAGGAGTAGAAAGATCAGTAACAGGAGCAGTAACAGTGGGCTTAAGGGTGACTCCTAGTGGTGAAGAAGTAAAACAAGCTAGTAGGAAAGTGGGGACTTAATTTCTTGTCGACACCTGGTCACATGACTGATCACGTGACCCTAATGATGCATAAATCAAATGCCGAGCCAGGGTGGGTGGGGCAATTGACACACAGTGTCGACGGGCTAACCTAGTAATCAAGTGGAATGCTCTGATGCAGCTGCTCTTTCTCTTGGGGCTTACCCCATACCTGTGTGCTTGGCTTCTCATTGCTGCTCCACGGTCCTTGGGAGCAAGTGGGGGTTTATAGAGGAAGCCTGGATTAGAAGGAGAGAACAAAAGGTAGGAATCTGAGGCAGGAAGACAGGACAAAAGGCTGGAAGGAGGCCAACTACGCATGTGCCAGCCCAAGGAAACAGGCAGAGTTCAACAGACTAAATTTGGGTCAAGTCCCCAGGAAAGTTCCTGAACCCAACTAATAAAACAACTATTGTGCCGTTAATGGTAACTGCAGGAGCCTGACTAAGGCCCCTGTCTTGATTACACAGCACTTAAAGTAACTCAGGGAGCATGCTAAAAATCACTGCAACTCAAGGAGCATACTAAAAATCACTGTAACAAGTATACTGCACAATAGCCAGAAAAACTAAAAACTATCACATTCACTCTGCTGACACTAATTTAAAGTAACATCTACAAACAGACTAGTCGGCAGAGTGATTACTGAGTACCATTTTATAACCTAGTATGCAAGTGGAATGCCCCCATGCAGATGCTGTTCCTCTTGGGGCTTACCTGTGTGCTTGGCTTCTCATTGCTGCTCCGCGGTCCTTGGGAGTGAGTTGGGGGGAGGTACAGAGGAAGCTTGTGTGCTTGGCTTCTCTTTGCTGCTCTGCAGTCCTTGGGAGTGAGTGGGGGAGTTACAGAAGAAGCCTGTGTACGTGGCTTCTTCTTGCTGCTCTGCGGTCCATGGGAGCAAGCGTGGTGGGGTTACAGAGGAAGCCTGTGTGCTTGGCTTCTTGTTGCTGCTCCACGGTCCTTGGGACCGAGTGGGGGGGTTACATAGGAAGCCTATGTGCTTGACTTCTCGTTGCCGCTCTGTAGTCCTTGAGAGTGAGTGGTGGTTGGGTTACAGAGGAAGCCTGTGTGCTTGGCTTCTCATTTCTGTTCCACGGTCTTTGGGTAAATAGTATTGATCAGCTGGTAGGGTGTGAGCTAACAGCTGACCTGCCATCAAGGGGACCATGGAAGCTGAGCAACAAGAAATAGCCCTCTTCCACTCAAGTGCCTTCCCAGGTAGGGCACATTTCATATCACTTTGCTGACGCTCTTGCTAAGGCCCTTGAGCACTGAAATGCTATACTGCTCTATTCATGGTCCAAACCAGAGATAGAAGGTAATTTCACCACACCGCCTACCCTGTGGCCGACTCCCACTGAGACGAAGAACTAACAGAATGCTCCCCACCCGCCCCCGAACAACCATGGTAGTAAAACATGCAGAGTGCAGAACTTAAAATAAATGCTTGTTAATTCAGTATATTCATATATATATTACTAACATGACCCACTGGAAGTGTTGCAAGAGGTCCTTTATGATCTGGAGTATCATAGAGGCTTGATACTTCACGATCTCTGCTATGGTGGGAGAGTCCCCAGTGTACAGTCCAGCTGACATACAGCAGGGAGCTGGAAACAGGTACGACCTGGTCTGGACCAGGTCTAAGATGAAATGGTAAAGGTACATCAATGCCACAATGTTCAAAGTCTTCCATAGCATTCTTTGCAGTATGGTACACCACCAGCTCTTCAGGAAAATAAGCTCAGAGATTCACCATGAAAGGAGTCTGAAATTGCAGCCAAGCCTGCTACAAAGCCTTGAGGCAAGTGGAAGAGGCCATGCACTGTACTTAGATGGCTGGAACATAATCTAGGTCAAAGGAGGTGCAATGAATACCCCAGATAGTTTCTTTCTTGTGCCAAGATGCAGACAGTACTTTTTTATGTTTGCTTGCATGCGTGTGCAAGAAACATAGTGCCATCATCCGAGTTTTTGTAGGTGTGGCACCCTGTCTTTCAATTCAGTCACTGTGTTTGCAAGCGCGGCCACAGTTCACCAATGAATGATGCAGCTGTCTATGACAGCAGTTGAAAATGCAGTGGCATACAGTTGAAAGGGAGAGACCGCTTTGGTGAGCAGCGATAAGATAGTGTTGATTAGCATATTGCCAGCAATCCTGCTTGTATACTTCTCTGCTTTCTCTTCCTGGAACATAAATTCAGTTTGAAGTGAGCTTTTTCTAGGACTATCTTTCCGAGAGGAGGCAAGTGACTAAAATAACATCCTTTGAATGTTTCCAAAAAAAGATATAATTGCCATCCTTGGAATGTTGAGTCAGAGTTCAGGGTAGGAGCGGCATTGACAACAGCAGGAAAACAGAACCCCAAACAGACTGAAAAAGTAGACACGGTTGTCATCTGTTGGCACACTCGATCAGTATTGTAATAATATTTCCCAACCCAATGAGTGTTTCTGAATAGCGCTTCCCCCCCACCCGCTGCACACAGTATGGCTGACGGGGGTGCCCAATCTCTGTCAGCTCCACTGACCCCCAAAATCTTCAGCTGCCATGCTGGGAGCCCATCCCAGCATGGCATAAGTCCTGCGTTGTCTTCCTAAAAAGAAAACAAACACCTGGAAAGAAAAAAACGGTCCCTCGTTGATTGTCTTGCCCCCCCAACCCGCGCCCACCTTCTGCGCATCCACCTCCCCACACCCCCACCTCACCCCATACTTACCTCCAGAGACCAGCAAGACAATCTTCGGTGGACCAGGAACACGTCTGCACTCTTCAAAGCCAACCGCGAACTGAAGAAATGCCGGTAAGCTGTATAATGGAATAAATAGGGTTTTTCAACTTTGATGCATATCTCAGGCATTTTTTGGAATTTTGGCACCACATTTTCAACATAGGGTTTTTGGAACCCCTCCTTATGAATTCTGGCACTGTCATGGCATTAATCAGCCCCGAAGGGTGATTTCGTGGTCACTGCACGGAACCACCTTTTGGGACCGATTTACAAAACGACAGTGTCACAGTTCATGAGGTAGGCCCTCAAAACCCTATGTTGACATGATCACCTGGTGAAAAAATCCCGGAAAATGACTGATTTACGAGTGTGCGTTGCGCAGTTCCTACGCATGCTCGTAAGTTCATGAATTTTTAATATTTTCACTCCAGATTTTCAACATTGCCATTTTACCACACCTCCTTATGAGCAGTACAGCTGTCATTTTTCACATCTCACCCAAAATGTGTTTCAGCGCATGTAAAACACAATGGCGCAGTCGGTGTGCGAAATCAAGGTTCGGGACAGATTAAGAAATCACTGTGACACAGTTCATGAGCAGAGGTCTTAAAATGGCTATGTGAAAAAATTTGGTGACAAAAGTCCATAAAATGACTGTGTTACGAGCGAGCATTGCATAGTTTCCACGCACTCTCTTAAGTTCATGAATTTGTAATATTTTCAGTCCAGATTTTCACCACTGGCATTTTTCCACACTTCCTTATGAACACCATGGCCGAAATGTGTTTTCGTACTTCCTGTGCAGAAATGCATGGTCACTGTGGGAAATCACTGTTTGGGACAGATTGAGAAAATCACAGTGACACTGTTCATGAGCGGAGGTCCCAAAATGCCTGTGTTGACAATCTGCTGCAAAAAATCCCCACACTAATTACATTATGAGTGTGTGTTGCACAGTTTCTACGCACGCTCGTGACTTCATCAGTTTTTTTAATATTTTCACTGCAGATTTTCAACATTGCCATTTTTTACACACTTCCCCATGAACAGTACAGCTGTCATTTTTCACATCCTGTTCGAAATTTGTTTTCACATCTGTGGTGCCAAATGGCGTAGTCGCTGTTCAAAATCAGCTTTCAGCTAACAAACTGATGTTGCCACTGTTCATGAGGTGGGGGTCACAAAAAACCATGTGGAAAATTTGGCATGAAAATACCAACGAACGCCTGGGGCGTTAGGGTTTCTGACCATAACGCCCCACCCTGTAGAGACTGACAGGCATCAGGGATGTGACTTGGGATTGTCACCTGTAATGCTTATACCATTCCACCCCCACCCACACCCTGCAGCCAGTAAGAGGCATCGAGGTGTGCCTTGGACTATCCGGCCCCAAAGTTCACCCAATTCTCCTATACAGCACCCACCTCACAGTATTTCCTGATGGAATGGGGTGAACATAAGGGTCAAAGACCCCAAGGCACACCTTGCCACTTGTCAGTGTCTGCAGGGTAGGGTGTGGTGAAATGGCATGGCCTTTATGCCTGACGACCCAAAGGCACACCCCAATACCTGTCAGTATCTGCAGGGTGGTGGTGGGGTTGGCTTCAGTTCAATACTTCACTGCCATTCCCATTATACAGCTCTGTAACTTCTACACTACCAATGCCAATGCCAGCAAGCAAACATTCAGCATTGACAAATGTTTGTATTTAGTGGCATAACTGAGGAATCTCAGTATGATAGATCTGGAACACTCTGTGGGGTCTGGTTTAGGACCTAAAGTCATGTGCATGTCTTCCAGGTGTAACTGTTCAGAGTCCAGTGTCTGAAAGGATTCATGAATCAGTTTATCCTCAAATGTGGTAATTTGAGTCCCTCTTCTCCCTCCAGTAGCCCATAAATGTGAAGGGACATGTACCTGATCCTGCCTTCTAAATCAGAACACTTTTCTTCAAACTACACTTATTTATGGTGTATGTGCTGTAAGTAATAGCGTTGGTTCTTTCAGATAGCATGGTGAAAGTGCTTTGTTGTTCTCCAGTTCACCTTTCAATTAGTCTACGTCAGTTCAGAGGAACTGTAAAGAGCTAGCCACTTCTGTGCATTATAAGAGTTCTTCCGAAATCTGTACCAGTGTTCCCTTTCATGCATAGATGTACGTGAATCACATCAAAAATGAGAAATTCACATCCATCTATGTGTATAGGGGGTACACTACACATAAAGAAGCCTGTGACAGCTTTTCGAATAGAACCATGGGAGGTCCTTTACACGCAGAGTAGACTGTGCTGTTTGAAAGGGCTTTCCCCCCTCACATTTATAGAGGTACGATTGGTCCACACTGCCATGCCACACAAAAAACTTACTCTATCCCCTTTCTATCATTTACAAGTGGGCATGCACGTATGGAGGAGGGAGTGACTGGAATTACCGGTTGCGGGCTTCACATGTGCAGTGAGAGGACAAGAAAGCAGCTAGCTGCAGAACATATTCTGAAGAGAAGGCTGGAGACCGACTGAAGAAATGGGGATCTCAACACTTCATGATAGACACACCCCCCCCCACATGGCCAGTGCTTTAATCAGCAACAGAGATTTGTAAAAATCAGGGACAGTATGTGTGTTGTGTTTTTATTTCCAACCATGTGTTGTCCCCTCAGCCCTCACCCCATCGCTCACCTCACCGCTAGTCCTACTATGTCCTCCTAGTCATGTCTCCATCCCAAGCCCAACATCTTGTTCTCCCATCCATCACCCAATCACCTGTACAATCTGAAGTTTTTTTTTTAATGAGGATGGAAGAAAGACTCACTGAGAATTTGAGATGTTGCATCTGTACTGTAGCTGAGATAGCTAGTTGTCCCACATCAGAGCTCAGCTAGTGAACGGCCGTACCCAACCACTCACCATCCCGGCTATTAGTTCCACTGTCAGCCACCTGATTAAATTAAAAAATGTGTTCTTTTCTTTTTTTTCAACTTCAGGTTTATTGAGACTTTAGTTAAGCACAGAGGTCATTACATTGTACACCATCACACATACAATTCTTCCAATTGGTTTACTTTGGTTCCCCAAGTAATTTTGAGATGTCATTACTCGATGTATGTCTTTGTATGTTGAGATCTCGCTGTTTCCTCTTTCTTTCTTTTTTTCCCCCTTCCTTGTGCCTCTTCTTCTAATGTGTTTTTTTTTATCTTTTGTAGAAAGAAGAGCACATCCAGCTTTGACGGTGTTTCCTCCATGTCATCTGGAACTACTGACTATTCTGAGCTAGTCCAGCATAAAATTTATGCAAGAAAACTCTGTGCTAAGTCTAGGTAGGTAGGTAAAATTTATTTTTATACAGGTAATACATGTCATTTGGACATAATCCAGTTTACAAGACAGACCTGTGTAAATTCTTAACTAGTTACATACAAATAAGTTCCATGTTAAATACATATAAATACAAACACCACAGTATACAAACAACACGGTATACCTAAAAGACTTACAATAGCTGGATTATAAAATCTCAAAATCCCAAGGAACCTTAGAGAAAAAAAACATTTAACACTCACAAATGTGAGCATATAGCTCCTTTATAATGTGAGTAAACAATGAATAATTTGGAATTTCTCTTACCTCATCAGGAAGAGAATTCCAAAATCTAGCAGCCTGATATAGCAAAGACCTGTCCCAATATTTATTATAATGTTTACTTACAACTATCTTATTTAAGTGAACTGGTCTTGTCAATATCCGTTTTTGATAGTTATTCACTGTAAATAATATTAAAGAAATTGGATGATTTACAGATGAATATTTCATTTTGTGTATTAAAGATAACCAATGACACTTATGATTTATGTCTACAGGTGACCAGCTCACTTTCTTCAACAATAAATAATGATGAATCCGATAGTGACCTTGTAATACATATCTTCCTATGTGATAATAAGTTCTATCTGTTCTAGACAATAGGGTTTTATTTGCATTTCTATATATTAATTCTCCATATCTTAGCACTGGAATAATTAACTGATCTGCCAGTCTAAAAAAGATAAACAATCAGTACTTCTTCTTAACGCCCCTACCCTTCTATTTATTTTTTTTAATCAATGCAATAATATAATTTGAAAAGGACAGATGTTCATCAAATATAATCCCTAAATAACTATATTCTTTAACTTGTTCTAATTTAGTTTGATTTCCTGTATAAATGGATAAATCATAAACAAGTTCATCACTTTTTTTCAATGGGAAGTTCATACACTTTGGATTTTTTGTGTTCATTATCAGCCCTGACCTGGTGAACCACCCCTCAATTCTTCGAAAATCAGACTGCAAGTTGGTTTGTAATATTTCTTCCGTTTTTCCGGAAGCAATTATAACCGTATCATCAGCATAAAGTCGAATCTCTGATTTTTCTATAGTCGATGGCAAGTTATTTATGAATATTAGGAACAAAAGAGGTCCTAAAATTGATCCCTGGAGAACTCCTCTATTTACTTTCCTCTTTCTTGACAAACATCCCTGTGCCTCGACTCTCTGGGAACAATCATCCAAATAAGATTTTAACGAATTTAAGGGATCTTTCCTCATGCATATTTCATGAAGTCTTTCAATTAGTAAGGGGTGGTTCACCAGGTCAAAAGCCTTTGAAAGATCTACAAAACATCAGCCGTCTCCCTGTTTTCCCTCAATGACCTATTTATTTGGTCATAAAATTCCAAAAGGGCTGTTGTAGTAGAATAGTTTTTTCGAAAACCAGATTTAGTTGTCAACAAACTGTATCTGTCCAAATATTCCATTATCTGGCTAGAGACAAGCTTTTCAAAACATTTCGACAAAAGAGGTAATAAGGCTATGGGCCTATAATTATTAACTTCTACTGTTACATTCAATAAAATTCCAGAAAAAAATAAATAAATCATAATTTAACAATAATAAACATTTTTAACAACAAAACTCCTTGTCTGGGTAGTTTATTTAATCATCCTATGAGTCTATGTATCTACTATTTCTTGAGCAGTCTGGTCTCCTGGGAGATGCTATCAAATTCCCTCAAATCCATTTATTATACGAAAGCTCTTTGTGATAAGATCGAGTTTCCTTCCTGTTCTTCCGTGAGATGCATAAACTATAGCTGAGTCCCATCATATTTGTCTCTCTGTAGATGGAGCTCAGCTGTGACCCTCTCCATTGTCTGTATACCCTTAACTATCTCTATCCATTCCTGTTGAGTCAGTGGGTAAGGGCCCAGCCATCTCCTTGTGATGGCCTTGCCAGCCACTGTTAACAAAATACCCATGAAAGATTTCTGGGCATTTGTCCTCTTCCCTCGAGGGAGAAACCCCAAAATCATATGTTTAAAGTTTAAGGGCTCTTGAATGCCTGTCATACTTCTGTAATGATTTTCTACTTGTTTCCAGAACAATTGGAGGACCAGGCAATCCCAGAATATATGAAACTGGTTCCCTACCACCCCACAATTTCTCCAACAATGGTCTGAAGAATTTGAATTATAATATTTGGTTCTGGTTGGAGTATTGAAGAACCGCCCGATAATTTTCCATCTAAATTCTCTCCAAACATTTGAAGCCGAAGTATGGAAGACCTCATCCCAAATCTGTTGCCATGTTTGTGTCTCTAACTGGAGCCCTGCCACTTCTTCCCAAGCTGTTTGACATATCCGGGGGACTTCAGGGAGTCCATATATGTCTTGACTAATTTAAAGATGAAATATACATCCCCCTTCATTTTTGCTGCCTCTAAAAGTATTATTTCCAGAGAGTGAGGGTCTCTCTGAGTGTTCTGGAGGTTGGTACCTCTTATAAGAAATGATAATACCTGGAGATACTGGAAGAAATCTCATGTGGATAATCCAAATTCTTATTGCATTTCTTGGAATGTTTTAACCTGCCTTTGCTTTAAAAATGGTACAAATTTACCTAGTCCCAGTCTCCTCCATCTTCCAAATGTGTGATCAATCTTAGGTGGGGGGAATCAGGCACAGGTTATAATCTCTGTCCTATTTGAGAGAGATAAACCTATACCTAAATCTTATTTCACAGCACTCCAAACTTTGTACATCTATTTCTGCCATGGGGTTTCTGTCTTGATTTTCCTAAGATTGTCTGATGGCTCTATAAAATCCATAACTGGGTTAATCCCCTGGCTACCCCCTTCTCCCTGCTCCACCCAGGTATTGTGTGGATCTTTTCATGCTAGGCCACCCAGGGTGTTACCAGAGCCATCTGATAGTACATTTTAAGGTTTGGCAATCCCAAGACTCCTTGCAGTTTCGGGTGGAGTAAAGTTTCCCATGCCACCTTGGCCCTCCCTCCTCTTCAGACAAAACAACAAAGGGCTTTTTGTATTTTATTCCATTCTGAGCTAGGAATGTGCTGGGGAGTGAGTTAAAAAGAAAGAGAATTCATGGAAGAATGTTCATCTGTATGGATTCTTCTTTGCCCGTTAAGGACAGGGGGAAGAGTTCCCAATGTTTTATGTCAGTGAAAACTTCTTTCATGAGTTTCCCATAGTTCACTTGAAAAAGTTGTTTCAGGTCTGTGGGTATATAGATGCCTAGGTATCTAATACTGGAAATGACCCATTTATATGGGATCAGTCACCTTAATTCAGGGGTACAACGTCCACTGATCAACAGGACTTCTGTTTTATCATTGTTAATTTTGAAATTTGAGACCTGTCCATAAAATTGAAGAGCCTGGTCCAGGGAGGGTAAGGTCACAACTGGATTTCTCAGGTAAATCATGGTATTGTCTGTGTAAAGGGAGATCGATTCTCCTCTCCCCCTACCTTAACCTCCTCCAATTCTGGATGCGATCTGATATACTCAGCCAGAGGCTCAATACTCAGTGTGAACAAAATAGGAGACAAGGGGCAGCCCTGTCTCATTCCACTATGTATATCTAAACTACTGGAGGTTGTGCCATTTACTTTTATTCTAGCCCTCGGATTATGGTATATCACTTTTATCCATGTTAAGAAATAATTCCCAAAACCAAATTTAGCTTAAACTTCAAGTAGAAAATCTCACCTCAAGTGATCAAACACCTTTTCCGCATCTTTTGCTATTGCGACCTGGTGTTCTTTGGCCTTACTCCCCTGATATAAGATGTTTAGACAACTCTTTATATTATCCTTAAGATATCTATTAGGGACAAAACCTGTCTGGTTCGGTTGTATCAACTTTGGCAGGAGGGTGTTTATTCTAGTTGCTATAATTTTTGTAAACATAGAAACATAAACTTTGATGGCAAATAAGGACCACTTGGCCCACCTAGTCTGCCCATTTTCCTACCTACAGGATAAGCTGCAGAACCAACAGCCTATTTCTTCCTACCCCCCACAGAATTGCGTTATGTCTGTCCCAGGCATTCTTGAATTCTCCCACAGTTTTAGACCCCACAACCTCCTCAGGAAGGCTGTTCCACTCATCCACCATGCTGTCTGTGAAAAAATACTTCCTCACATTGCCCCTGAGCCACCCCCTCTATCTTCAAATTGTGTCCCCTTGTTCTTGCACATCTCTTTTTCTGAAAGATTTATTTATTTTATTTATTTATTTGAAGCATTGGATTTACAACCTTTGAACCATCAGCTCATTTACAAAGGTACCTTGTCACATGGAGGACAGACACAGAGAGGGTACAGTTACAATGGAATAGCCATCATGTATAGGTTACAGACATTGTTTACAAACATTATATACAGTTTTGGATACAGATATTTACATAAGCACCGCAAAACATTGTTACCATGTGAGAGCAACCATTACAGTATAATCCATCTTATTCATGAGCCAGAGGTGGATTAAACATTGCTGTAAGTGGTGGCAGTCCATAATGGACTTTGTCAGAGGTTAGGGCCCTAGAGGGCATGATAGCACAGGCTAGTTGCAGTTACAGGAGTGGACACTGAGGAGATGGTTGTGGAGAGTGACTTTGAAAGGGGCAATCTTGGGTGTGCTGGTGATGGTGGCTGGGAGTGCATTACACCAGACAGGGGCCCTGTAGTGGAAGGATCTCTGGACAAGGGAGGTTTTTACCCTAGGTATCACCAGTATAGCTTTGTCCGAGTTGCGGGTGGAAAAAGAGGGGTTGGCAAGTTGGAGAGAGGCGGTGACCCCAGGAGGGGAGAGACTGAGCAGAATTTTCTTGGTCAGTAGGCAGGTCTGGTAGTGGAGTCTTTCCTCGAAGTTGAGGAAATTGGCAGTGGAATAGAGGGAGCAGGTGTGGGTGAGCCTAGGGGCACAATTTAGGAGCCTGCAGGCCTTGTTGAGGGAGATTTGAATTTTCTGGATAGCGGAATTATCTGCTGCCCCATACACAGGGTGCCCATAGTCCACTAGGGACAGTATAGAGGAAGTAATGACAAGCCAAATGGCATCAGGAGGGAGGTAATCTGTGACAGCCGCTAGGGTGTTTATGTGGTCATGGAAGGTAAGGGAAGAATCGAGAGTAAGCCCAAGATTTTTGTAGATGGATGCCTGTTCAAGGGAGTGCAGGGTGCTGGGGAGGATGAGGACAGGGGCACTTTTTGCTTTGTTTTGGTGGTGTGAGAAAATCATCAATTTCATCTTTTTTAGGTTTATGACCAGTCTACGGTCCTTGAACCATGTTTTGGCCTAGAAGAAGGCATGTTGGAGGGAGTCCTGGAGGGGAGTAGGTTTATGATGCAAGGCATAGAGCACTGCATTAGCTGCATACAGTAGGATTTTTTTGGAGCAGGCCTTTGGCAAGGTGTTTAGGTAGAGGGTGAAGAGTAGTGGACCCAGGATGGAGCCCTGGGGCACCCAGGAGACAGGTAGTATGTCGGATAGGGTCCCATTTATTTTGATGTATTGGGACCAAGTGGAGAGGTAACTGGCATACCAAGCTAGGAGGCCCATGGAGAAACCAAGTCGGAAGAGGAAGCAAGAAGGAGTGGATGGCAGACCGTGTCAAAGGCCTTAGAAAGGTCTATGAACAGAGCTCCAGCAATGTTACCAGAGTTTGGGAGGAGTGTAGGAAGTTGGTGAATTCTAGGAGGGCTGTGATAGTGCTATGTCCTGAGCAGAAGCCATGCTGCTCCAGGCATAAAAAAATCATGCTTGGCTAGGTATTCAGTGAGCTGTGTGGCAATCACATTTTCTAAAACTTTAGGGGGGGGAGAATGGAGATGGGTCAATAGTTACTGGGGGAGGATTTGTCACCACTTTTATGAATGGGGGTAATGACAGCTGTCTTTCAGGCACTGGGGAATTGCCCCAGGCAAATGGATCTGTTGAGTAGATCCGTTAGAGGGACTAGGACCTCATGGAGGAGTAGCCAAAGGAGCCTAGTGTCTAGGGGGTCATTGCTAGGGTTATTGCTGTTTAGTGCATTTTGCAGGTATGGACGGGCTTCATGGGTAGATATTTTGCACAGGAGGAAATGAGGGCACTGCAGGGTTGGGGGTTGGGATTCAGGTACAGGGTCAAAGAAGCAACTGGTGAGAACAGTGCTGAGATCTGTGAAGGTGGTGTTTAGACAGTTTGCTTTAGTAAGTGGGTCAGTAGAAATGGTGTCGTCTATGGAGAGCTGGGAGGTGGGGGAGCATGACTTCCCATTAAGTTCTTTGATATTACTCTAGAAGGTCCATGCAGACCTACAAGTGGTGGTGAGAGTAATTTGATAGTAGTCCACTTTGGCCTTGCGGATGGCTCATGTGAATCCATTGCGTGCAGCATTATAGGATTGTCTATCAACCGACCTGCCAGACTCCATGGCTTTGTACCAGATATTGTCCCTTTCCCTCAGTTTTTGGAGTAGGAAGGGGGTGATCCATGGTACATTTTGTCATTTGATGTGATGTTTGGTGAGTGGTGCATAGAGATCACAGGCTTTAGTGAAGGCCTGCGTGAACAGATGGAGTGCCATGTCAATGCTGGGGGCTGTATTAATGGGGGACCAGTCCATTTGGGCGAGAAGCTGTTTGATTTTTTTTAACCCCTCTGGGCGGAGACGCCTTTGGAAGGTGGTTTGGGCTATGGGATTGGGGGTGGAGGAGGTCCATAGGAATAGGTGGGGTGAGTGGTCGCTTAGGGAGTCAGGAAGAATTTTTATCTCCTGGATTTTGTGGGGATGGTTAGAGATAATGATATCCAGGAAGGTGCTGATGCCAGTAGAAGGATGAAGTCTAGTAGGTTGAGTGACTAATTGGACCATGTCGAGGGTAGTGAAGGAGTCCTTCATTGGTGCAGCCAAGGGACCAAGCCAGTTGACATTTAGGTCCCCTACTAGTGTCTGTTCAGCTTTGTGTGGGAGGGTAGAGAGATAATCAGTGAGGGATGTGATGGCTGGCTTTTGGTTCTTAGGGGGTACATAGGAGACTGTGATAGGATTTGATGTAGGTAGTGGAGTGTTGGGGTGGGACAGAAGGGCACTAGCTCAAAAGAGAGTGGTAATGGGTAAGCAAAGGAGTCCAAGGAGGACTAAGCCCTCTAGTGGCTGTCAGGTATAACCTGTAAATGGAGAAATGGGAACTGTAAATTGAGTGCCAGGAAGTGATGTCATAGGAAGGGAACAATAAAAGGAGGGTCAGTCTTGGGTGGGAAGGTGGCTGGGGTGGGCGGGGCAGTCGATGAGCAGCATCGACGGGCAAACACCCCACACAAAGATGCAGCTGGAGGGAGGAGGTATCCTTTACCTCTTCAGGCACCCGCTGTAGTCCTTGCTCCAGAGGGAGCTTCTGTGGCTTGGTTTGTCATCTAAGTGGGGGGGGACTGGTTGAGGCCTCTTCAGGTGCCTGCTGTAATCCATGCTCCAGAGGGAGCTTCTATGGCTTGGTCTGTCATCTGAGATGATGCTACCCTCTTGGACTTTGTTAGCACTGAGGTACTTAAAAGTTTCTATCATGTCCCCCCTCTCCCTCCTTTCCTCAAGGGTATATATATTAGGCTCCTTTAGTCTCTCCTCATATGGCTTCTCTTGCAGACCCTGCACCATTTTAGTTGCCCTCCTCTGGACTGCCTCCATCCTGTCAATGTCATTGAGGAGATGGGGTCTCCAGAACTGGAAGTAGTACTCCAGATGGGGTCTCACCAACTCTCTGTACAGAGGGATAACAACGTCCTGTTTTCTGCTGGTGAAGCCTCTCCCTATATATCCCAGTATCCCCCCAGCCCTCCCTACTGCCTTCTCACATTGCTTGCCAACCTTAAGGTCATCTGATATGATTACCCCAGGTCCCTTTCCATTTTTGTTGTTGTTACTACCTCCCCACCCATTGTGTCATCTTCCCCTGGGTTTTTGTTTCCCAGGTGTATATTTTGGACTTCTTTGCATTGAATCCAAGCTGCCATACTTCTGACCATTCCTCCAACCTTGCCAAGTCCCTTCTCATCCTTTCCACACCTCCTTGTGTATCAACCCTCTTTCAGATCTTTGTGTCATCTGCAAAGAGACATACTTTTCCTTCCATTCCCGCTGCAATGTCACTTATAAAGACATTAAAAAGGACTGGACCCAGTACTGAACCTTGTGGTATCCCACTAGTAACCCTCTTTTTCTTCAGAGTGGACTCCATTTACAATTACCTTCTGTGTCCTGTTGTCTAGCCAATGTTTTACCCAGGCTACCACCCTGAGACCCACTCCCACGCTGGTTAATCTGTTTATTAATCTTTTGTGTGGGACTGTGTCATATGCCTTGCTAAAGTCTAGGTAGGCCATGTCCACAGCCCCTCCCTTTTCTACTGCTTTGGTCACTCAGTCAGTGAAATCAATTAGATTCGTCTGGCATGACCTTCCCACTGTGAACCCATGCTGCCTTGGGTCCTATGCCCCACTGGCCTCTAGGTACTTAGCAATTCTTTCCTTCAGAAATGATTCCATCACTTTTCCTGCCACAGAGGTCAAACTGACAGGTCTGTAGTTTCCTGCCTCTGTCATGCTCCCACTTTTGTGAAGGGGAATCACATCCGCCTTCCTCCAGTCCTCAGGTACCACACCATCCTCCCATGATTTGTTAAAAAGGGTAGTCAGTGGTGTCACTAGTTCTCCCCTTAATTCTTTTAGAATTCTGGGGTGAATCCCATCAGGCCCCATTGCTTTGTCCACCTTAAGTTTTAGGAGTTCTTTCAGAACCCTTTCTTCTGTGAAAGGACTGAGATCGATCCCCTTATCCAGAGTGTTTCTCTTAATTGGATTAGGTACCACCCCCTCCTCCTCTTTTGTGAATACTGTGCAGAAGTATTCGTTCAGTATGCCTGCTTTTTCACTGTCCCTCTCTGCCCACCCACTGTCCTTTCTATTCAGCCTCACTATCCCTCCCATTGTCTTTCTATGGTCCCTAATGTACCAATAAAAGATTTTATCCCCCTTCTTAACTGACTTGGCTATCTTTTCCTCATTTTGGGCCTTTGCTATTCTGACTTCCCTCCCTGCTTCCTTCTGCCTTAACTGGTACAGTTCTCTGTCCTGCTCCTTCTGTGTTTCCTTATACTTCCTAAATGCTATCTTTTTCTCCCTAACCTTCCCTGCCACCTCTTCTGAGAACCATAGTGACTTTTTTTCATTTTGATTTGTTTATTTGCTTCACACAAAGGCTTGTTGCCTATGTGATGGCAGTTTTGATGTTTCCCCATTGTTGCTTCACCCCTCCTTCAAGCCTGTTTGCTAGTGCTTTTCTAAGGCACTCTCCCATCTTGCCAATGTCAGCCCTCCTGAAGTCCAGTACCCTCACTTTTGTATGGCTTGACTCTGTAGCTGAGTTTATCGTGAACCACACTGTTTGGTGGTCACTTGTTCCCAGATGGCTACTAAGATCCTCTCACTGTCCCCATTTGAGAGTATGAGGTCTAAGATTGCTCCCTCATGAGTGGGTCCAAACAGTAGCTGTCTGAGGCATGACCCCTGTAGGGCATCGAGAATGACCCCGCTCTTGGATGTGGCTGCAGCTAAGGTGCTCCAGTTAATATCTGGCATATTTAGGTCCCCCATCAGCAGTACTCCCCTTCCTTTCTCTGCCATCCTAAGGATGCTTGCTGTCATATTCTTGTCCATTCCCTCCCCCTGAAATGGGGGTCTGTATACAACCCCTGTGCGGATTGTGGTGCCATTTCCAGTCTGTAAGGTGACCCACAGTGTCTCCTCTCCTCCCTGTTTACTCTTTTGTTCTGTTGCTTTTATCCCTTCACTTACATAGAGAGCTACTCCTCCCCCCCTTCTCCCCCGTCTCTCCTGTAGGTTGTGTACCCTGGTATGTTAACATCCCAGTCATGGTTCTCTGTGTACCATGTCTCTGTGACTGCTATGATATCTAGGCATCCCTCTTCCATCAAGGCCACCAGTTCAGGGAGCTTGTTGCCCATACTAAGGGCATTGGTACTCATTACCCTCTTATTTCTTGATGGCCTTACCCCTTTTTACCCCATCCCTGTCCTTATTGCCTTTGTCATTTTCTCCATTTACCCCTGCCCTTCTCCCTATCGATGTCTCTATCTCAGTGTTTACCTCGCTTACTACCCTGTTTTTTTTTTTTGGGGGGGGTAGAATTTCCCTGCTCCTTTCCAGTGCCTCCCCCTTTGGCTTGTTTAAATGCTTGCCAATGAAGCATTTTAACCTGTCACCTAGGATCCTGGTTCCCTTCCTGGACAAATGCAGACCATCACACCAGTATAGGCCTGCATCATTCCAGGTGGACCCCCAGTCCCCAGTGAAGCCAAACCCCTGAGCTCTGTACCAGTTTTTCAACCACTGATTGAATCCCATGGTGTGAAACACCCTAGCTTCACCCATGCCATAGACAGGCAGCACCTCTGAGAAGGTTACCATGCATGCTACTTCTCTAAGGCCCTTCCCCAACTCCACAAACTCTTCCTGCACTGCTCTGATCCCTTTCTCAGCCAGATCATTTGTTCCTAGGTGAACAGTGACATCAAGCACCCTCCCCATGCAGCTGCTCTGGCGATCCTGAGGATTCGCTCCCTGTCCCTCCAAGCCATGGTGCCAGGCAGGCACCTTACCTCCCACTCCCCTTCCTCCCCCAGTCCTACCCTCCTAACAATGGAGTTCCCCACCAGGAGTTGTTTCCTTCCCCTGTGGGGTCCCATGCTATCCGCCTGTCGGTCTCCTTTGTGGAGGTTCCCAGCATCCTCCTTGGTCTCCACTGCGGGTGCCTCCATAGACTTATTGTTGTATGGATCTGCTGTGTTATTTATTATCGTGTTTGTTGTTTATGAAATTATGTTTTAATTGTAAAGTGCCTTGATATTTTGAAAGGTGCTTACAAAATAAAGTTTTATTATTATTATTATTATTATAGAGGAACCACAATTTGCCAGAGTTGCATATGAATTGTGGAGAGGTACAACTGGAGGGATGTGCCTCTGTTCCACCAACCTCACCCTCTCTGAGCCCACTATGGTCCAAATGCTCCCCTTTCTTGGCAACCTCTGAGGCAACAGCAGTGGCCCTGGTGGTCCCTGAGTGGGACAGGAGGTCTCCCAAATCCTGGCCAACTCAGTAAAGATTTTAGAATCCACGTACAGGAGAGAGATCGGCTTATATGAGGCACAGGACTCCGGGGGCTTGCCTTCTTTCAAAATTACTGCAATGAAAGCCTCTCTCCATGAGTGGGGAAAGTCTGTTTCTCCTTCACATGAGTTAATATTTTTTGTTAAAACTGGGACTAGTATTGTACTACGTTTTGGAAAAAAACTCTACATTAAATCAGTCTGGACCTGACGACTTTCCAATCTTCATATTTTTTATAGCTTGACTGATTTCTATAGTGGTTATGGGGGCTTTTAACCATTTCTTTTCTTCGTTGGATAATTTGAGGAAGGAGATGTGAGCTAAGAAATCTTGGATACTTTGGTCATCAACCCCTGCAGAAGGGTCCACTGAGTAGAGAGTAGTATAATAATCCCTGAAAGCCTCTGCTATTTCTGTCAGGGTATAGTTGTCCTTTGTTCCACCTAATCTGGCCATCGTTATTTTCTTTACATATCTTTCTGCCTGCATTTTCCTGAGCCTAAAGACCAAAAGACTACCAGCTCTACTACCCTACTCATAATATTTTTGGTTTAAATATCTAAGTTTTCCTTCAATCTGCTGGTCAAGGCTACTCTGCAGTTCTCCCCTAACCTTGTCCACTTCTTTCAAGGATCTCTGATCACCTGTAATTTTGTGTTCCGTTTCCAATTATTTTAACTTTTTTTCTAAAGCCTCCTGCCTTTCCCTTCGATGCCGCTTTAATTTGGTTGCATAAGATATTATCTCCCCCTGCAAAACCACCTTTAGGACATCCCAATACCACTGTGGCCTAGACTCCTCAATATCATTATTCCTTTTTTTTTGCTATCTCTTTTTTACCTCCTTGACCACCTTCCTGCTCCCATGTCTGTCGCACCCTACTGGGGATCCAGCCACCGGCAGCCTCTACTACAACCACGGGTCAGCACCCTATAACCCCTGCAGCTTCTCCCCCACACAGCAGGGTGGCAAAGAGCCCCCAACGCCCCACCCAACATGGATCCAGTTTTGGGTGCCCCGCATAAGCCCGGCGCACACACACTGACTGCCATCAAGCCACTCGAGAGGTGCCATGTTTTGCTGTTCTCTTGACCCCTGGAGTCTAGGGTGTGCAGTGATGCTGGCAGAGAGAGCACACGTGTGTCCACATGCACTCTCTCCAGGTGTCTGCCCAAACTCCTTCCCAAGCTGTCACCCCAGTGCCCTGATCACCAACCTCTGCCAGGGGGCAACTGGGCACTGGCTAGTGAGACCCCTCCCTCCCCAGAGAAGGAGAGCAGTCCATTGGACACTCAGTCCTTCTCCAGCCCTGCCAACCCCTGGTGGCCCATGCTTGTTCCAGAACACTGGTCACCAGTGTGGGGAGAGGTAAGGCACCCAGCTCCCCAGCCCTCAGCACCACCAGGCCAGCTATCATTATTCCTTTGATATTCTTCAGTTACCCCCTTTATTAAGTCCCAGAACTCCTCCCTCTCTAAAAGGGAGGAGTTAATTCTCCAAAAGATGCATCGTGTCCAGTCCCCCAACTGAATCTCCAAAGTGAGCACCGAGTGGTCTGAAACCAATTTAGGGTGTATTGTGCATCCCTTTATCTTATGAATGTCAGAATTACTGCATAAAAAATAGTCAATCCTTGAATAGGATTTATTTGGATTGGAATAAAAAGTATAGTCCCTCGAACTAGGGTTCAAGTCCCTGAATATATCCCAAAGTGCCAATTCTTTCATCTCTCCCCACACTGCTCAACTCATGTTCTTATTAGGTTCTGCAATCTGTGAGGAGTGGTCCAGTGACGGGTTCAGAACACAATTAAAATCTCCTCCCATTAATGCCATGCCCTTTTCCAGTTCCAATTTTTTTTGAAAAGACCACCTATAAAAGGATGGATTATCTAAGTTGGGGGCATAGATATTTATAAGATGCATCCTCTGGGCGAACACCTCTGCAGTGATTATAACCCCTCTTCCTTCACCAAATGTCTCCTCTTTAAGAACCGCCAGTGGTAAATTCCTCCTGAATAAAATGCCTGTCTCTGCCTTTTTTCCTGAACGGTGGGATGCACCCACCACCTTACCCACCCAGGATTTTTTAAGCTTTAAGTGCTCAGCTACTGACAATCTAGTCTCCTGCAAGAAGCAAATGTCTGCACTTAGTTTCTTAATACAGTGCAGGATTTTTCTTCTTTTAATTGGTGAATTAAATCCCTGAACTTTCAAGTAAACAACTTTTAGCATACCCATTTATGAAGCTAAATAAACCCCACATTTCTTGATTCTCTCTTTCCTTCCTTTAGACTCCCCATCTCTCCAGACCCTCTGCCGTCTCTTCTCCAAAATGATATTTTTGTCAGAGTTTTGTCCTGCCCCATTATCAATGTGGAATCAACGCAGATCAAAACTTTGCACAGCAGGTGCTGAGTACTGCAACATAAGCCCAAAACATTTAAATTTGTAGATAAACAATTTAAAATGGCCATTATCCTGGCCAACATTCTCAAAATTATGCTTCCAAGGCTATATGATGGTACTTCATGAGCCCATGGAATGGCAGTAGCTCGAGCTACTAAGCCTGTGATGACCACAAGCCTGATCCAAGTGTGTCAGAAAGTAGAATAAACGTCACTGCTGTAGTGATCGTGCAGCAGTTAATGCAATGATGCTGTATACAGACATTCCTGGCCCATGTCCAAGGTCCAGGAGCCATCCTTCAAAACCTTTAACTGTTAACATGCTGTTAATACCAGCAGAAGGTGTATACCCCCTTCCTCCCCCCTCCAATAATCTTGTGATTGTAGGTTCTGTGGGGCACAGGATCCACATGGTTAAGAATGAGCTTCCTCCCTTATAGTCTGAACACTTATATACCAGGTTAGCTGTAGTCCAGTAGTGTTTATGGATAAGAAAATGTTCTATGAAGCTGTCCATAGCAGTTAGATCAATATTTACCAGCACTGTTCAACCCCAGTTCAGTGGGGGTTGGGGGGCAGGGTACACGTTTTGCATGCAGTGAAACCGATAACAATCAGTAGACCGGATCCATTAGTTAGTCTAAAAGTCTTCAGGATAGAATAAAGAGGCCAGATAGTACATCGGAGTAGTCCCCAATAAACATAACTTACTGAGTCAGGTAGTTGAACCACCCTGTTTCATTTCGGTTGAGCTTTCATCATCAAATCCCTCCTTAGTTTACCATGACAGAAGCTCCTTCAAATCTGCATTCAGGTGAGAAGGCCAAAATACAACAGTCAGCCAAGAGCATTTAGGTCTGCTTGCCCATCGCCAAGCTACACAGGCTATTTCTTGCTCTAGAATGTGCAATTGTAAGTCTGGGCAATGGATTCCCAACTTCTGCAGAATATATGCTGCTTAGGGTAATGAGTCAAAAATAGTTGCACCCTTTTCCAAGTGTATACGTAGGCATGCAGAGCAGTGCATTTGTATTCTGATCTTTCTCTTTTGCCATTTTAATAATTGTCCTCACCTGTCTTCTTTTCTCATTCAACGGGTCTAAGAAATCCTGATTAAAAAATAAAAAAGATTCTCTTACCATCTACTTGTAGGTTGGATTGCTTCCAAGCTGTCTCAAGATCATCTGCCTCTCCTGGTAATTCAGAATGCGGATTACTATAGATCTGGATCTTCCATTCTGTTCTCTCAATTTTGGGACAAGGGAGTGATGAGCTCTTTCAGTTGTGAGTTTTTTTCTCTGGGATGTTAAGCACTGAGCAGAGCAGATGTAAGATGAAATCCTCCATTGTAGGGAACAAACTCTCCATCTCTTCAGGAACTCCATATATGCGAAAGTTGTTATGCCTGGAGCGATTTTCCTGATCATCTAATTTTGCTTGGAGTTCACGTTCCCGGGTCAAAAGATATTAAATAGCCTGATCGTGCTGGCTGGTAGAATCAGTGAGGGTGCTAATTGCTTGTTCGGCAGCTTCCGTGCATCTATCTATCTTTTTCAGGTCAGCTTTCACGTCTGTCACTGATGATTCAACTCGATGCAGTGCTTTTATTATGTCATTAAGTTTTGAGAGACCTGTGTGTTGGTCAAGTGACTTCATCCCCTCTTCGAAGTCTGCTATACTTGCAACCGGTGATGCAGGCCGAGAGTCAGCGTGGAGGCCCTGCTGCTTATTCGACTCCATCAGCATCTTTATCTTAGTATCCTGTGAGTATTTCCCTTTATTTTTTGCAGTAGCCATCCCGATGCTTGTAATCAAGTCACTGTCAGTTCTTTCTATAGTGAAATAGCTGGTAATTTTTGAGATTATTAGTGACGGCTCCCAGAGCTCCTTGTCTATGAGGCCATGTAAGCGGTGACATCACCAGAAGTCCAATATTTGTTCTTTTCGGTTGCACATTCTCAGACAGTGGAGTGCACGTTCACTTTTTCTGATCAATCAGCTACTCTGCAGCCCCCACATGTTGTCATCGGTCCCACCACTATAACGTGCCCGCAATCCAACACAGGGCAATTAGGGCACCGATCAGCAATGTCACTGATCATGTTTTTCCCCCAACACCCCCTACTTATAGATTTCAATTCTGGGGGTGGGCGGACTTTGGGGGGGGCGTATCCCGCATTTGGCACCATGATTGCCCCGTGCCATAATGCCAGTGCTCTGAGTGCCAGAACAGCCTGTCAACTTGCCCCATCACTAGGCAGTGTAGGCTGTCTCTAATGCCCAGCATTGCACTGTACTTGGCCACACAGTTTCTAATAAGCACACTGTGCACTGCATTCACACTGTGGAAATGTGAATCTTGTGGTGTGTGGTGGTGTATGTAATGAGGTGTATGATTTAAAATGTTGTCTTGTTTATCTGGCATGGGACCACTTACAGCACAGCAGTTAGGGAAACCACTGCAGTGTGTTGCTTTTTCACACTCTGATCTAGGAACTGTATATAGGCTGAGGAGGGGTTGGATTGCTCCAGACTCTGATGCAAACCTGCCACCTGGAGAATCACGGGTGACTGTGCAGAACAGATGACTGGGGCAGGGTTGGGGAGTCTCACATGCTTCCAACTTGCTGGCACTGAGCATGTCTTTCTGGGGGGTGGGTTCAGACAGTGAGCAGAATGGACTGGTGGCGAACTGAAAGGGGTATAAATAAAGTGTGGTGGGAGGGCATGAAATGAATCCTCCTGGCATCATATTTAAATTAGATCTGTAAACACCTTGGTGGCCAAGTTGGAGAACCCCTAATATGTCTGGTTTCAGACTGCAGGAATTATATTTATGGCTGTGTGGTTCAAAAACAGGTGTTCAGCTTATGTTGAGAGTGTGTGGCGTACCTCTTAAAGTACCCTCAAAACTCAATCTGTACCCCTGAAATTTTTGGGAGAAGGGTATGCTGTAGGTCTGGTGGGAACACTGATCTGTGCATTAGTCACACCGGGGACAGAGCTGACTAGTTGAACACAGGAACATAGGAATTGTGTCGGTAGATGGGGACTGCATGATGAATCTAGTCTGCCCATGTTTCTATCCACCTCTCTATTTAGACTGCACCCTGATGTCTGTCCCATACAAGTTTGAACTCAGCACTGTCTTGGATTCCACCACCTCCTAAGGTAGGCTGTTCCATAGGTCTATGACCCTTTCTGTAAAGAAATATTTCCTGAGATTACTTTTGAACCTGCCTCCCACCAGATGCAAGTTGTGCCCCCGTGTACACGCATCCCTGTTTTGCTGGAAGAGGTTTCCTGCTTGTGTTGTGTTGATTCTCTTAACTTACTTACTAGTTTTGATCATGTCCCCATTTCTTCATTACGCAAGGATGTGCAGATTGAGTTCCCTGAGTCTTGCCTCGCATGGCTCATGAGGCAGTCCTTGCACCCTCTTTGTAGCATTTCTCTGTACCGTCTCCAGGCGGTCAGTGCCTTTTTTGAGCTGGGGCCTCTAAAACTGATTGCAGTACTCTAAATGTGGCCTCACCAAGGACCTGTAGAAAGGAATGATAACCTCACTCTTTCTACTTGTAATTCCCCTACCAATACAGCTAAGTATGCCACTCACCCTCTGTGCTGCTTTTTCACATTGTTTTCCAATCTTTAAGTCATCTGCAATGACTATTTTGAGGTCTCTTTCTGTCTGTCTCCTCTAACTGATGCCCTCCCAGTGTGTATTTTATCCCTGAGTTTCTTTTTCCTATGTGCATAACCTTGCACTTCTTGGCATAAATTTCAACTGCCAAGCTCTGGACCATTCCTCGAGTGTTTTCAGGTCTGCTTCCATACCTTTAGCTCCTTCTTCGTGTCTCCTCTTTTGCACAGTTTTGTGTCATCTGCAAACAGGCAAATCTTCCCCTTCAAGTTGTTTGCAATATCCTTGATAAATATATTAAAGAGGATAGGTCCCAGCACAGACCCCTGTGGAACGCAGCTGGTCACTTTGCCTTCCCTTGAAAATGATCCATTGACAAGCACTCTCTGCATCCTATCTTGCAGCCAGTTGGTGATCCAGTTCACTATCTTATGACTGACTCCTGTATGCTCTAATTTGGTAGCTAGCCTTCTGTGGGAGAGGATGTCTAATGCTTTGCTGAAGTCCAGGTACACAATGTCCACTGCTCCTCCCTGGTTGATTGCTCTGGTGATCCAGTCAAAAAAGTCGATCGTTATTGGTTTGACAAGTGTGTCCTGCTGTGAAGCCATGTTGCCTGTGGTCATTCTTTCTACTACCCTCCAGGTACTTCATTATCCTCTCCGTTAGCCATGACCAAGGCCACTGATTTTCATTTTTACCGGAAAACCCAGTAAAATTCTGGAATTAGAGCTGCCTGAACACCTGTAAAAACAAATATTTCATGGAATTTGGCATTTTATACCGTATCAGTAAATCTACAAAACATGTATTTTCTTATAATTGCATCCTGTACTGATTTCAGATTGCTTTATTTAATGCTCTGTATATTAAGCCTTCTCTTATTCTGATTATTTATGCACATACTAAAAGAATGACAGCAGAATCCCAGTAAATTCCAGAAATTAGAGTAACAGTCACCAGTGCAATTCCGGAATCTGATGTCTTGAAAATGGAATTTCATTGTTTTAATCATCGTAAATCAGTGGCCTTGGCCATGACTCCATCATTTTTCCTACCGCCAAGATCAAACTGACCAATCAGTAGTTTCCTGCCTCCTCCCTGTTTCCGCTCTTGTGTAAAGGTACTACTGTTTCTGTTTTCCAGTCCTGAGGTATTATTCCACTTCCCAGCGACTTGCTGAAAAGCTCAGCCAGTGGTGTAGTGAGTTCTTCCCAAAGCTCCTTCAGTACCCCAGGGTGGATGCCATCTGGCCCCATTGCTTTATCTACCTTGAACCTATTCAGCTCTTCTAGGACCCTTTCACTTGTGAAGGGTTTTGTGTCTGCTCCTGTGGTGTTGTGTACTGACCTGCTTAGTGTAGAACCCTTCCCACTGTCTTCTATGGTGAAGACAGAGCAAAATAAATCATTTAGTAACTCTGCTTTGTCTTTGTCTGTCTCTGCCATCTTGCCTTCCTTTGTTGCTAACCTGACTGTTCCCCCACTTACTCTTTCTTTTTTCCCTTATATATCTGAAGAAGGTTTTGTCTCTCTTCTTGACCCCCTATGTTATTTCTCCTCTCTCTATGCTTTTGATCTCCTAACTGCTTTTCCTCCATCACTCAGTTTGTTTTTGTATTCTTCTCTACCTAATTCACTATTAGTTTGTTTATATTTAGCAAAAGCCCTCCTTTTTTCCTTGATTTTGGTTGCAACTTCCTTGATGAATCAGGGTGGATTTTTCTTTCTTTCTTTTGGATTTGGTGAGCTGCCTAGTGCGTGTAGCTGTATTTAAAGCAGTTTTTAAGGCCTCCCAACAGTCTTCTACATCTTCCGAGTTTCTGCCATCTAGCATGGATGTGACTATACATTTCATTTCAGAAAAATTAGCTCTCCTGAAATCCAGAACCTTGGTTTTAGTGTGACAGGTATCTTCTACTTTGTTCACAGTTAACTGGATTGTCCTGTGGTCACTGGTCCCCAGATTGACCCCTACTTGCACATCTGAGACTTTTTTGCTGTTTGTGAGCACCCGTCCAGTACTGGTTTGTCTCTGGTGGGGGAATTCACCAGCTGTTGTAAACCTGCTCCTTGCAGTGCAAACAGGAAATCTTTGCTTCGTTCAGAGGATGCTGTGTATGAGGACCAGTCCACATCTTGCAGACTGAAGTCCCCTGCTAGCAGAAACTCTCCCCTGTCTGACATTATCAAGATGGTCTCCGTGAGCTCTTTATCTATATCAGTTTCCTGGGATGAGAATCTGTAGACACGAACATACCTATGAACATACGAAAAAGCCATCAGAAGAAGGCCATTTGGTCTATCAAGTCTGCTCATGTTGTAGGGTCCACAGCTTAAGCTATTGTCCCTGCCCCCTCTCCCCACTCCTCCCTTCCTCCCTACCCATGACCCTTACCTTCCCCCTATACCTGTCCCAGCCTCTCTTTAAGCTGCCCACTGTCTTCAATGAGGTTACCTCTTCTGGCAACTCTGACCCAGATTGGGGCCTTCTCTCCAGGCCCAAAGGTAATCCAAAGTGCCTCTGCCTTGCTTTGCTTCCTTTGTATTTCTGTTGCATTGATGTCCTCTTTTACATACAATGCTATCTGCTCCCTCCCTTTTTACTTTTTTGATCCTTCTGGAATAGCGTGTACCCCAGGATGGTGACATTACCATGTGTGGTTCCCGGTGAACCATGCTTCCATAATGGTGACCAAGTCTAACTGTGCTTCTGCTATCATGGCCCATGGCTGTGAGATCGGGAATTTTGTTTGTCAGGCTATGAGCGCTGACATGCATTGCCTTCGAACACTGTTTATTCTGGTTAGTTGAAGGCTTACCCTACCTCTGTTGCGCATGTGTTTTGTTTTACTTGCTGTTTGTATGATAGGAGCATATGCGTGCTGAACTAGTAGGTGATGGGGAAGGGGCACAAGGCAACACTTGTGGTGTAAGGGGTGCCTGTGCCACCACCCACCCACTAGTTTAACTGACCAATATGGACATCAGTCTTTTGACTAAGCACTCATGTACCTTCTTTGGAGAGGTACAGGCTGTTGAATTTAAAAAACTCCCATTCCCAGAAGTTCTGCCAATTATCAATATACCGGTGACCTTTTTCCTGGCACCAGTTCCTTAGCCAGGTGTTAAATTTGGTGATGTCCTTTTCCCTGATCTTCTGCCCACTGTCTTCCTTATTCCAGACAGGCAGAATCTCTGAGTAGGTGAGACTGGTCAAAAGAGAAGAAAGTTTGTCACCCATCCTGCAGATATTTTGTTTAATTTCCTCTGCTGACCTACTGGCTAGGTCATTTCTACCTATGTGGAGAATGACATCAGTGTTGTGGTCCGCTGCGCATACGATCCCCTTGATGCAGCTTGTGTCTCTCCATGCTGACGTCCTCGGGAGGCACCTGACTGCAACTGAAGCATGGTTCTGCTGGAGGTGAGATTCTATACCCCTAATCATGGAGTCACCTATTATTAGAACAGGTTTCTTCTTTTCTGATTTAGCATGTTTAGTGGTGGGGTGCACCTCCTTGTGCTGGCTTGGATGTGAAGAATGTCTGATGCCCGTTACACAAATTGTAGAATCATCAATGTCATCTACGCAAGTCGCCCTGGGAGATAGTGGTGCATATCCATTCAATGTCAAAATAGGTTTGGAACTCCCCTTAGCAGAGGATTTTTTGGTAGTTCTATGGGTCCTGACTATCTGTGGACCCCCTGGCCTGTTTGCCTTTGAAGTAGGTGTGCTTGTGCAGCGTGTCTAGGACCGGCAGGTTCTCTGACATTGCCCAGTGGGGCCTGATGTATGATAGCTCAGAAGTATTGTATCTCAGCCCTGGCTGCATGCAGCTGAGATTTATGCTCCCTGAATGTGCAGCATGTTTGACAGTGCCCCACTCTGAGGATAAAAGCCTTGCTAAACAGTGTGTCACGACAATTGCAGTTTACAAGATCCATGGTGTCTGTATTACTTTGTATAGGCTTTTGGGTGAGAATAGTTGATTGCTTTATAGCAATACTTGGACGAAAGAGAAGTAGTTGTGACTTCTGGCCGAGAGCTTTCTATTAGCCAACCACTATTTCAGTAGTGGTTACCACAGTCGGTGAAGATCAGTGAAGCTCAGCAGACAGTAAAGCTTGGGGGTGGACTGCACTTGGTGTATGCCTCCTAGGGTTGCCCATTGTGTCTGAGCTGTTGCTTCTGGTTGTTTCTGGCTGATACCTTTCTATTAGCTGACCACTATTTCAGTAGTGGGTACAGCAGTCGGTGAAGATCAGTAGACAGTAAGGCTAGGGGCTGGACCGCTCTTGGCATATGCCTCTTAGGGGTACCATTTGTGTCTGAGCTGTTGCTTCTGGCTGAGAACTTTCTATTAGGCAACCACTGTTTCAGAAGTAGGTACAGCAGTACAAGTGCCAATTTTATGCAGCAGCCAGGAAGTCTGGGTAAGTGTTCCAACAGCTCCTTATGCTGAGAGAGCAGCCGCTGTCTGGGTTTGAGTAGAATGAGCGAGGAGAGAAGCTGCTTCAAGAGAGAAAGAAGTCCGGACTGTGCACTCCAAAGTAGATTCAGGCCGAACTGCTGTCAAGGAATCCCTGCTTCTGCACCTGTCAGAGTCTTCCTTCACTCCATGATTGGTCTCTCTCCCAGTTCATGAAGATTTTTTTGTGTATTTTATTTATTGAATTTTGTTGACCAGGTAGGCCCACTGCGACTAGAAGTCCCTTTTTCAGGGGTGACTTGGAGGGAGGGAGGGATACAGATGGCAACCAACTGAAACTGAACCAGGTTGAGTTGTTGGTGGTATTTTTAGTGAATGGGAGAAATTTGACCAGGACACTGGGGAAATCCCCCTACTCTGTTGTAGGTAGCGCTGCATTTACCTTGGCTTTGGCAGGCTGTTTGCTGCTCGGGGAGAGGTTGGATGTGTGGGAGGCTGAGGTGCTGATCACCTCCTTGGACCCCTTTACTTCTTAGTGATCACAGTGGCAGATGAACAGATGGAGGAAAATGCTTTACTGAATAGCCCAGAATCGGGAACTTCTGTTCCACTTGTTTTGGATTTACTGACAGTGTCTGCCCCGAGTTCCATTTCTGCTGGAGCCGATGATGCTGCCTTGATACACCGAAAGCTTCAGGATGAAGAGTGACAGTTCTTGCTCATCAGGAACCATTTATTGCAGAAATTGGATCATACCACAGACACCTTGATGGAGGCACAGGAACAGGATGTTACCCAGTATCCTGTATTGCTGGATGCTGTGGCACTTGAAGTGACAGTTTTGGGCTCTACACAGGTGACTACCCCCCTTTCTTCCATGGATTCTTTGCAGTGTACAATATCATCAGCGGAGACTGTGAGTACTATGGCCGCAAGTAGTGTCCCTGTTATGGAACTGGATGATTTTCAGATATCTATGCATGTTGATGAACCGACTTCGGGTGTGGTAGTAGAGGCTGTTACTGCTACGTTGGGGGCCTTGGATTCTAGCCCTTCTCAGGCCAGCCACATTGATATTGGTCCTTCTCCTAAAGGGCCTGGGCCACATTTTAGGGGTACAGCCAGAAAGGGTAAAGCAAACAAACCTAGATCTTCTTCGCAACCTCTGGTGTGTTCTTCCTCTGTTCCTACTACTTCCATGAACCTTGAAGTTTCTGATGGGATTGTTCAGGCCCCTGCTGCATTGGTGATGACTGCTTTAGAAGCTGCGGGTTGGGTTAAGACCATTGCTGGTAGAGGATGGGATGCCAATTTCTCTGGGGTTCCGAGTTTGTCGGAAACTACTAAGGCTCATATAGAACCTGTTTCAGACCTAGAACAACATACTACTACTACTACTGTGGTTTTTTCCCCCTCGGTAGGTCACTCCTTTATTAGATACTAATGTCGATCTAGCTGTTACACAAGATTCCCTCTTGGATAATATTAGACGTCTTGAGGGTGAACTTTGGATATCTACTGAACCCCCCCCCCCTTCCCCAAACTGCTGGAGCTTTGCTACCGGATTCTCTACAGCAGGATTCCATATCGGTAGCTGCTCCTGAATGGCTATCCTCTATACAGCCATCCCCTGCCACAGTTTGGCATGATAAAGTAAATGAACATTTATTTCTTGCTACCTTTGGTTTGCTTCCAGAGCCTGCAATGAGACGTAATGCTGTTCATCTCAAGTTTAGAGGGCCGGTTTCAGAGATTCCTGATAGATGATTTGTTGGGCATGAACTTCTTAAGGGTAGCATGAAGTTTTACGCTTATGAAATTTATGCCCTGATTCATATGCCAGGTGACTCAATGTTTGATGTCAGCTTTAAACATCCCATGGGCCTTGAGCATTTTTAGAAGCAATTCCAAGCCTTAAAACACACACCATTATGGAAATCTTTCATGGCCATTCCTTTGACTAAACCTGTGACAAAAAAAATAGCTGTGTTATTTCGAAATGAGGGTGTCAATGTTGCTATTACCTACTGGCTGCAACCACATTGTACAGTTAAAGGTTAACCTGAGCCTATTTTAGATGAGGTGCATCTTTGGACTGGGGGATGGTGTTATCTTGTTGACCTACATTTGAATCAGGGTCTTACTAAGCATCTCCCTAATTGTTTTTTTGGGGGAGGGGACAGAGGGGTGATTTTCTACCCTGGTCAGCCTAGGACATGTTATAAATGTGGAGCTTTGGGTCACCTCAGTAATGTCTGTGACCTGCAAAAATGTGGCCTTTGTGGTGACTTAGGACACATTGGAGCACACTGTTGATGGCCCATGAAATGCAACCTGTGTAATGAATATGGTCATATATTTCGTGGTTGTTCATGGGCCTCTCATAATAATGCTGACCCTACACTTCATGCTGAACAGGATGTTTTTGTTGCCAATGCTCAGAAAGAAAAACAACGGTTGCTTGATTTGCAGTCTCATGTGCAACCTGCTATCCCACTTCCACAGAGAGAGAAGGAACTTTGTCCTGAGGAATTTGTTGCTAACGCTGATCATATACCCTCTAATAAGGACATTTCACATTTAACTGATGTAGATCCTGAGGAGGAGGCAGCTGTTTCCAAAGCAGTACCTACACCTCAGGGTGCTCCCTCCATTTTAACATCATCTGGAACTGCTGAACTGGCTCATATGATAACTGATTCTGTTCACACTTGTGAAGTTCAACTTGCCAGGGACAGTATGCCTCCATCGGATTTACAGCAGGAGGTTACTTTTTAAAGGGTGACTCACTCCAAAGCACTTAAGACTGCAACTGAAGTACAACAGGCCACTATGGAACCTCCCTTGGTTCCTGTTCATAATTCTTATGCTCTGCTATTGGAACAGGAAGATGACGATGATGGTATTGATTCTGGCATTTCCTCTATAGCCTCTTTACATGCTGAGGCAGTGCCTGATGTGGGTATTGGTGATAAACCGAAACACAAAAAAAAGAAAAATAATGGAAATGAAGTGTTTTTGTTCTTCTTTTCTATTACTTGAGTGATTACCTGCCTGCCTCTGTGAAGTTTTCTCCTCTTTTCTTCTAATATAGCTGATTTTATTTCCTTTCTTACTATTAATGTTAATAGCATAAAATCAGATACGAAGAGAAGGGTCACCTTTGCTAGCTTAAGGAAAAGTCGTGGGAATGTCATATTACTGCAAGATACGAGTTTACATTCCCTGTCTGATCTTAAATTGGCTGAACAGGATTGGAGGTGGGGGGGGGGGTTCTGTTTAGTCACTGGGGGAGGACCAATGCTCAGGTTTAGGTTTCTTATTTTCTGATGTGGATGTTACCTTCTTACGTGTTCTGGATGTGTTTCCTTGTCGGGCTATGCTTATAGATGTTATTCTTTGTGGATGCATTTATTGATTTAACATTTATGCCCCCCCCAGCTAAAAGTTGGTAGGGTTTTGCTTTTCGAGTGTATAGCCCCTTACTTACATACATACATACCTCCAAATTGGTCCTGTGGGGTGGTGATTTTAACTGTGGTGGTCTTGCTCCTCGGGATTGCGGACGTAAAACTCAGAAGTTTTTTTGTGATACCAATGCATTACTTCAAATTATTAAACAGAATAATATTCGTGTTGTTTATGATATTTTGTGTTTATCTCCTCTCCATACCTTTCATAAAAGCGTTTTGTCTTCTCAGATTGATTTTGGGTTTTTATCTGATCGGATCACTGTTTCAGCAGTCTCGGTGTTACCTCTTGAAACTTCGGATCATATGGTTGTTAGAATAGTGCTTGGTCAATACCAGAAGCTTCTGATGGGCTAGGCATACTGGAAATTCAACCTTACCTTACTGCAAGAAGAACTTGCTAAGATTCATGTGCAATCTCTATTGGAAATATGTTCTACTCTTTGTTGCTTATATGATAGTCCCATCAAGTGGTGGGAAGATACTAAACAGGATTTTAATTTTTTTTTTATTCAGTTCTCCAAAACAAAAGCTAGAGATAAATATTTGTTATATCTCAGTCATAGAGCTCAATATTTACACTTATTAGCACAGCTGGCATCTCCAAATGGTATGGTACAGCAGAAGCTTTCAGATGTTAAGAGTAAGATGTTTGCTTTTCTGAAGTTTTGGGAAGATAGATATTTTTATCAGCAAAAATATGTGCTCCAAGGTACGAGACGGCAAGTTATCCCTTACGATGTCTCATCCTCTGAGTCAAAAAAATGTGTCATGATGGCTTTATTGGATGGTACGGGTACTATGGTTGTGGATATTCAGAGTATTCACCAGGTAGTCCAGACACATGTGGAAAATACATTTCAGGATACTACTTCTAGTTCTAATGACTTGTTTTTTCAACATATTGCTATTCCTTCCTTATCACAGGAGGATGTGACAGCTTTGGAGGCAGCATTTACTGATGATGAGATCTTAGCCGCAATTAAACATTTATCCATTCGTACTTTGCCTGGTATTGATGGTATACCCAATGAATTTTATAAAACATATCCTAACTTATTGCTGTCATGGTTACAACTCCTTTATGAAGCTATTTGAATGAACATAGACTAGGACAGAGTATGAGGAATGGGATCATGATTTTCCTTTACAAAAAGGGTGATCCCACTCTTATAAAAATTGGAGGCCTTTAAGTCTGTTGACCTCAGATTATAAAATATTGACAACTGTTTTGTCTCATAGATTATCTACTGTTGCTCAGAAGTTGTTGATTCCTACATAGACTTGTGCAATTCCTGGTAGGAATATAGTTAGTAACCTTGTTTACCTTAGGGAGCTTGTTGAGCAGGGTTTACTCCAGAATTTATCTGGTTATTTATTATCACTAGGTCAGGAGACGGCATTTGATGTGATCAGACATGCTCATCTTTGGGCTGTATTGCGACATTATGGCATACCACCTATTATGGTTGCTCTGTTATGCACGTTATATTCAGATGCACAGATTACTTCTTTTGTAAATGGTCACTTGGGTGTTCCTGCTTCTTTATGACTTGGTGTTCAACAAGGCTGCCCCCTGAGACCGATATTATATGTTTTTTGTTTAGATCCCTTGTTGCGTTTGATCGCAGAAGATGATCAGATTTTGCCTATTGTAACGTCGTCTGGCTTTGTATTTCACAAAGTTTTAGCATATGCAGAAGATTGTATATTTTCTATAGCAGATTTAAGATCTGGTAGGAGTGTACTTCAGCTGATTGAACGTCTACAGACTACCATTGGTATCAAGATTAATTATGTCAAAAGTAAGATGCTTGTTTTGGGTGGAGCTGAATTGGTGACAGATTTTATTATGCTGGTTACTAATGGAAATCTAAAGTTATTAGGTATTTATTTTGGTACACAAGATGCTATTCAAATGAAGTGGGATACAGTTTATGATTTGGCCTGCAACAAACTTCTGAAATGGCAATCCTGGAAGATGACCCAGAAAAAGAGGGTGTATCTTCTCCATGCTTATATTGCACCTATATTTTTACATGTTTCCCATGTGTTCCCCTTGCCTTTTCCCATGCATGCTAAAATTACAAGTCTTTTTTTTCAATTGCTATGGGGTAGTCGATTGAATCCTGTTAAGAGGGCACACAAGTATCGATCATGGAAAACTGGGGTCTTAATATGATACAGCCTTTAGTATTTTTTTTGGGGATTATTTTAGTTCCATAAAACCAATGTTGTTAGGGACTATGGAACTGGGTACTTTTGTATGCAGTTATGGGGGGGCCCTTTTGACTGCTTGAGTCGAAGTGGCATTCTACTGAGAAACCGCTCCCCTCTTATGTCAAGGATACCTTGAAATATATCAGACTCTGGAAGATAGAACTTAGTTGGTTTATTTCTCATGGAAAAAAATCCTTTCATAACTACATTGTGGATGCTTGTTACATAGAGGAACCTTTGTTTCAGGTGTCTGAACATATTGATATTGCTTTATTATTGGCTAGTGTTATAGAGTCCAGGATACCAAAACAGATGCAAGATGTGAATTGGCTTTGTGGTCACCAAAAGTTAAATGTTAAATATAATCAAAAACATTAGCAATTGTCAAATAGGGGCTGTCCTGAACAACAGTGTCTGGGTCATTTCAAAACTATTCAACATTTGTTTTTCAATTGTATACATGTGCAAGGATTTTGGCACTCTTTAGCAACTTGGTGAAATGAATCTCTTTTTTGTACTATGTCTTATGACCTTTTAATACTGGGGCAGATACCTAAGGCTGGGCTTAAATGGCATAAAAGTACGATTTTTGATATATTGGTCTGCCTCAAATGGACATTTTGACAGGCTAGATGCCAGAGATTTCTATAAAATAAGGTGCTGCTTATGCAAGATATTTTATTTCACCTTCAAAGGGAACTGGATGAACTTTATGACTATGAATCCAGAACTTTAGGAATTATTGTTTGTACTCCTCTCTGGCGTAATGATGATTGGGTGGGATAATTTACTTTGCTTTTTCCTAGTATGTATCTGTTAGTTTTTTATTGTTTATTTTACCTTTGTTTGGTTCATGTTTTTTGTACTGTTCTGATATACCCTCTCTGTATTATGTTTTTGTCTGCTAATAAACATTTACCCTACTCTCCACTAGGGGATCCTTTGTCATCCTGGCTCTTGGCCAAGATGACTGCCTTGGTGGTGTTGGAGGATCAGATGGGCATTCAGGAGACTGGTGAGAGGGTCTCCTCCCCTGCCTCGCCTTTGCCTGAGACCAACTTATTTTTTGACGCACCAGAATTTTTTGGAAAAAGTATGCCTTTCAGACAAGAAGGACACCAGATGCCTTTAACTACCCATACTTCTGAAGAAACCACTGGATCTGTGCCTCTGACAGAAGGCATGCAGCAAGACCAACTTTTGATCTCTCAACTGCAGGCGCTGTTACACGATGAGGAGGCCCATTTTGAACACAGGAAAAGGGAGCTTGCACAAGCACTATCTGCGGCAAGGATGAGCGCTGGAAATAATGTATCCGATTCAGTGCGGCAGCTGTCAACAGCTGCTGCTACCCCAGGAACTGCTGCTGACATGGCAAAAGACATCCAGACAAAAGAATATCCTGCTTCAAACAGCACACCGCTCATGGTCTCTAGCACTCCTTTGATGAAAGATCCTGCTTCAGGACTTACCGAGGAAGTGCCGGGAATGGCTTTAACAGACAGCTTGTCTGGCCTAAGACGCTCCCCAGATCGCAACTCACAGAATTAATCTTTGACCGTGGACCCAGCATTGAAAGGCACAGGTTGGGTGAAGACTGTCTCTGGTAAGTGGATCTCTGGTCCCACACCAATTGTTACCTCTCCTGCTAAACAGCTGGTTATTACTGACTTACCTAGTACTTCTACTTTAACTATTGTGGAGCCTGTCTTGCACCCTGAATCTGCTCAAACACATTCTGCTGGTATTACTGATTCTGCACTTAATTTGCCTTTGGAACTTCAACTAATTGAGGATCCTGTACTTCCTCTCAGAAATTACATTTTTCTACCTAATACTCCTCCTGTGGTAGCAACCATTACAGAAACTTTACCTCATCTATCTCTACTAATACAAGGCAAACAGCTGCATCAGTGGGGCCCCCAGAAGCACCTCTTAACCAACCTAATAGGACCTCCTCTAGACCTTATGCCTCTTTATTTCACCAATCTATTTATCCTCAAAAAGACACAACACCGTCTGGCTTCTATACAAAGGAGGAATGGATACACTCTCTGACAGAGTCATTGCAGCAAAAACTCTGCTTAAACACTCTATGAAGCTTTTTAATAATGAAATCCATGCTCTAATTCATGTGTCTGGTGAAACTATGTTTGTATTAGTTTTAAGTTGAATGCTGGACTTCGAAGGACTTGGACACATTTTCATAATCTAAAACAAATCTCCTTATGGGCACTCTTTGATGCTATTCCTTTAACTAAACCTACTTATAAAATGATAACTGCAGTTTAACTGTTTCGTAGTGAGGGAGTCAGTGTCACTGACCTAACATAATGATTAAAATTGAGGTGCCCTGTATTAGGGGCACCTGAAGCTATCTTTGACACAGAACATATTTGGACTGGGGGTTGGAGGGTAAAAGTTATGCTTTGTTCTACCGATGTGGGTTTATGTCATCTTCCCAACTGTTTTTTTCTTGGTAGAGACAGGGTTGTGCTTTTCTATGCAGGCCAACCTAAGCTCTGTTACAAGTGTGGGTCAACAGCACACCTCAGTAGTACTTGTGATCAGGTGAAGTGCACTTTGTGTCAAGAATTAGGGCATACTAGTGGCCATTGTCTAAATGAACCAAAATGCAAACTCTGCCATAGTCTTGGCCATGCATACCAGAATTGTTCCTGGGCTGCTCACAATCAGGCTGACCCCTCTGATGATTCTGAGCAGAGGTTATTGATTGCCATTGCACAGAGAGCAACTTTTCCTAGGCCTTCTCCTGTTGTCCTGACTGCTATGACCCCCACATGAAGGACCCACTGCCCACTGTTATCATCTCTTCTGCACCACCTATGATGGAATCTCCATCCCCTGTAGTGGTTATGGAACAAGACCCACCCCATAATATGGCTAAAGAATCTACATCCACTGACCCCACCACCATGCCTCCCCCACTCCCTCCTCAGCAGGTCACTACAAGAAGTAAAATGATTACCAGATGTAGTCAGACTCAAGAGCAACCTGTTTCAAAAATCTCCAAAACTTCTGAACTACCTTTGTCCAGTCTATTTGATGCCTTTCAGAACAATTCGGAAGTCTCCAATACTGACTCTAAGGACTTCTTACTTTGGTCCTTACAGGTTGAACCTCTCTCTGATCAAGAGATGAATCCTCAACCACAAAAAAAATTCTGGGAAACAGAAGAGGAAATCTAGAAAATGAAAAGAACTGCCTGAGTAGGTTAGCCAAGTTTTGCCTCTCTCCATTTCCACAAACCTAATGGCACAAACATCGTTAGCTATAGGGACTATTAATGTTACTAGTATGAAGAGCTGTAGGAAGAGACAACTAGTCATGTCCTACCTACTGTCTAGCTCTTTTGATATCTTATTTCTACAGGACACCAGACTTCATACTATTACTGAATTGAATACAATCATTAAAACCTGGTAAGCTGGCCCATCCTACTGGTTCATAGGACCAGATACCTGCTCTGGGATAAGTATTCTTTTTAAATCACACGTCCAAGTACATGTAGTTAAACTGGTTGATAGAGTGCCAGGAAGGGTTTTGTTTCTTGACACTAAAATCTGTAATAAGTACTACAGATTTGTAAATGTGTATGCTCCACAAACAAAAGCTGAAAGAATTGCTTTATTTCAGGGGACCACATGATAGTAGCTCTCTCCTTCAGCTCCGACCATTCGACTCTGAAAACAAATATTTAAGCTGCTCTTCTGATTTCTTTTCCCAGTGTAAACTTACCCAATTAATTTGCCAGGTGTGCAGTGCCATTCCGACTGGGTTCTCTGCATTGATGGAGGTTGAAATGAAGAAATCTCTGCCTAAGAACACACCACCACAAATGCCGGAGAAGGCCAGTAAAAAGCCTAAGGCCTCAGCTTCTTCAGACACCCGGGTGCAGGCGACCTCAACTCCGGATAATGAACCCCTATTCTGGCAAGATTTTTAGTGGAATTTAAGCCTTTCCGCCTGGAACTACAAATGATCACAGCTGAATTAAAGTCCTTCTCTCAAGTACTAGAAGACCTTACTCTCAGAACCTGACAATGAAGCGTGGCTGTATTCACTTAAGAAGAAAACCTCCAAGATTGAACCTGATATAGTGGCAGCCAGACAAAGAATCCTCAAGCTGGAGAATTAAGTGGAAGATTTGGATAGCCGCAGCCACCAAAACAACGTGGTGCTAATTGGCCTCCCTGAGAAGGAAGAAGGGATGAAACCCATTTCTTTTGCCCAGAGGTTTGTGGAGAAAATCACAGGCCTCTCGCCATTTGGGTCTAAATATGTTATTGAGAGAGCTCATCGTGCCCTCCTCCTCCCGATGCCTCAGCAAGGAGCCCCACCATGTCCCTTCATGTTCTGTTTTTTAAACTATCAAGAAAGGCAGCATTTTCTGACTAAAGTTAGAGAAGCCCAGGAGATTACTTGGGAAGGCGTCAAACTCCGTGTTGCAGAGGATCTCCTAGTAACTGTAAGATAGAAAAGGGCTTCTTTCCATCCCATCATTACAAAGCTTATAGCCACTGGGATCTGTTTCAAGATGGTATACCCAGCACGGTTGCAAGTTTTATTATCAGGCTCCTGGGTCACCTATGAAGACGTAGAGCTAGCAGCTGCAGGGCTGAAGGCTGCTCTCCTGGATTTGTTTTGAGACCCCTGATTCATCTACTGGAATTGTTTGGGAAAGTTACGGATCACAACCTTTCATGGTAAAAAGTGAACTTCCTTGATCTATTGCATGTGGTTAAATTTGTGGAACTAAGAGAGGACTGCCTGCTTATTCCCCCTATGATCTCTGTGCGGTCAGCTTTGGAGCCCCATCAGTGATTTCCAAGTTGCAATTGTTGCTCTGATTTGGGTCCCAAGGGGGAATGCTAGTCTTTCAGCTGATGTAGGCTAATCTCCATTGAATGATTCTGGCCACTCCAGTTAGACTGTCAACCTGTGTGAGCTGCATACAATCTTTTGTTCGCACTTTCGTGCAGCTGCAGCTCCTCTGCGCCTCGGTTTGCCATAATATGCAATTAAAGCTGCTAGAGAGAACCAGAGACTAGTTTTACAATTTGTTGTATGCCTAGTAACAGCACCTCCGTCTACATTTAAATTTTGATTCGGCTTATGTATTGGACTCACGGCTTCTACTGAACCCTTGATCTATTCACGGCAGTTTACCTCACCACGAATTCAGTTTAAAGGACTTGCAAGGTGGATTACCCGAATTCTACTTTGACAAAGAGCCTTTTCAGTTTGCATGCTGATTTTGACTCTGAAGATCCTAAGTCAAAGCACAGATTTATTTTATTTGGGCTCTCATGTTTTTGATTGGATAGGTAGATAACTGCCAGTTAGATTTAAATTCTCCTTTTTCCTTCTTTCCAATTTAAAGGGGCCCTTAGAGCTCAATTATGTAATAGTTTCATGTTTAATTTTAATTGCTTAGAGAGGACTTCAAACTTTAATTTTAATTGATGGGGAGAAGATATATAAGCCTATATTTTCTCTTTACTACAGTAGTGTTTTGGGTTTGGTGGTTGGGGGCTTAATGCTGGTGGACTGTTTGTCATGGGATGTGACAGCTTGGGGGGGGTGGGAGGTGGGGAGATAGGAGGGTAGGGGAAACATGTTATTTACCTGGTCAATATGGGTTACATTGGGGATCCGTAAAAATGTGGTGGGAGTACAGCACAATTTTACATTATGTTCTGACACATGGGACATGCACATCTGCCACGTACTCTTTGTATGCCATTCCATATTTTACCCACGGGAATGACTAGATATCTTTCCTTTGCAACATGGGATGTTAAAGGGGTGTGCCATAAAACTAAATAATATAAACTCCTAAAACACTTGCACCTTTTGAGAGCTGATGTAGTTTTTATCCAGGAATCACATTTGCTTATTTTGGAAGCACTTAAAATAGGAAGGCAGTATATTGGGCAGGTATTCTCTGCAGGTGGTAGCATGCAAAGCTGTGGAGTCATGATTCTTTGGGCTAGAACAGTCCCATTTGTCCCCACTCAGACTATCAGTGATCCTTCTGGTAGATATGTCTTTGTTAAAGGCCTTTTGTATACCACTGAGCTCTTGCTGGGCAGTGTTTATGGTCCCAATGTGGACTCTTCCTCTTTTGTTACACAACCTTTAAATACCGTAATACCCTTGCTGTCCCTCCCAATGGTATTGGGCGGGGATTGGAACTTCCTATATGACTCTGATCTTGACTGTTCTGGACACTCCTGCAAATGCCTATCTCCAGCACAAAAGACTGTAGTGGACCATTTAGGTCTTTGTGATATTTGGAGAACCCTCCACCCCTCGGCAAGAGGGTACACTTTTATATCACCAGTGCATGGCATTGCACCTCAGTTAGGTTACATTTTCCTCTCTCACTCACTTCTCCCAGGGGTAACTGATTCAGATATTCACCCGGGTCCTCCAACGGACCATACCCTGGTTTTTTGCAAGGTCACTCTTTCCTCCCTGCCTTAATCTGGAGGTTGCTGGAGATTAAATAGCCAGATTCTGAAGTACCCTGGAGTGATTCGGTTTGGTTCTGACCATATCACCCAATTTGTTACTACAAATCAAGGTTCTACCAGTAAACCAGACATTGAGTGGTGCTCTTTGAAGGCATATCTGAGAGGAGTTATTATTGGCCTAGCCTCATCTAGGAAAAAGAGGAGAGAGGACTGTTTGCTGAACATACTCTGGCAAATTAGAAGCATGGAAGCTCAACTTTCATCCCATTCCTCAGATCAATTTAGGCATGATCTTATAAAGCTAAGAGAGGCCTATTTAGAGCTCCTGTGAGAAAAGGCAGAGTATGCCATTTTGAAGGCCAAGGCCAGTTACACAGATTATGGGGGAAAAGCTGGTAAATTACTCGCTTTGAGAAGTAGACAACAAGAATCAACCAGATTCATTGCAGCCATTTCCTCTTCTGAGGATGGCTCTCTTAAGACCTCCCCCAAGGACATTGTGTCAGAATTCGAGAAATATTACAGGCAACTCTATGGTCTTATGGCAAACCCACCTCCTCCTCAGCTCCTGGATAGCTACCTTAAGAACTTACCCCTACCTTCTCTCTCAGAAGCCCAGGCTCAAAAGCTTCTGTCCCCATTTCAGAAACAGAGCTTTTAAACGTAATTAAAGACATCACTATGGACAAAGCCCCAGGGCCGCATGGCTTTACTCTAATTTTTATAAAACCTTCGCTGACCAGTTAGTCCCTTTATTATTGCCACTTTTCCAACATATTCTTTTGAATGTAAACTCTGATAGAACATTTTTTGAGGCTATAATGATCTTACTGACTAAACCTGGTAAATGTGTTGAGTTAGTCACCAGTTATAGACCGATATCTCTTCTCAATTGAGATATTAAAATTCTAGCAAAACTCCTTGCTGATCTCATTAATCTAATTTTACCCATCCTTATTGGCCCAGAACAGGTTGGAATCATGAAGGGTAGGTCTTCTGTGGATCACTTACATACTCTGGCCCATGTCTTCTTGGTGTCCAGGGATGCCAAACACCCAGCAGTGTTGGTCTCCCTGGATGCTGAGAAGGTATTTGATAGAGTTAACTGGCTCTTTCTCTTTAGGACTTTACATGCTTTTGGATTCCCCTCTAAATTTATTCAATGGGTACGGGCCTTCTATACCATCCCTTCTACTTGTATTTACAGCAATGGGTAGCTATCAGACTTATTCCTGCTTCAGTCAGGTACTAGGCAGGACTGTTCCCTATCTCCTCTCCTTAATTTATACTTAGAACTTTTAATTCATAGGTTAGAGGAGTGTCACCAAGTACAAGGTATTAAGGTGGAAGGCCAGGAAGTTAAGGTATCTGAGTATGCTGATGACCTCCTTCTCCAACTGATGCACCCAATCACCTCCATCCCTCCATGTTGGAAATTATTAGAGAATTTAGTGTCCTGTCAAATTATAAATTAAATGTAGATAAGACAGTAGTGTTCCCCCTAAACTATAAAACTAAAAACCCTATGATTTCTGCTCTGGGACTTTCTTGGGAACCAAATTCTCTTAGGTACTTGGGGATTGACCTTACCAGGAGTGAGTCTCACCTTAGAAAGAGGAACCTTGACACCCTTCTCCAGATGCTCACTCACGACTTGAACAGATGGTCTCTCCTCCCCCTTTCTCTCTGGGGCAGAATTAATCTGGTAAAAATGAATGTCTTTCCTCGCCTTTTCTATCCCCTCAACCTCCTTAATTTGTGGCTCCCTCCCTATTTCCTGGTTTAAAAAGGTACATGGTCTCATCACAGATTTTATATGGGTGCATAAGAAACCACATTTGGCCTATTATAAATTGGCTGCACCTAAAGCCAGAGGAGGCCTTCCTCTCCCCCATTTAGGTCTTTATTACTGGGGCAGTCCATGCCAGCAAATACCTCAGGTGGCTACTTCCAGAAATGGCCCAAGCCCTGTCCTTTTACATGCCCGTTTGGCTCCGTATTGAACAAGCTCAAATCCGATCCCAAGATCTTTCCCAGCTGCCCTTCTGGATGTACGGGTTAAGTCTCTTCCGCCCAAGTTACATGCTTCGCCAATAGGTACGTCTGTCAGAATTCACGCCTAACTTTGTGCTTTTCTTAAGTCCAACCATGTCCAAGACATCACTCAACCTCTCCTGGGTAACCCCAACTTTATTATTGAGGGTAAGGTGCTCCCCTCTTCATGGCTACCCCAACTAACCTATCTTCCTCTTACATATTTTGTGAATGCAGCAGGTAACTGGCTCACCTCTCCATAGATCTTATCCAAGTCTGGCATTTCTGGCGTCAACATCTTCAAAGTATATCAATTAAAACACCTTTTGGTGCAAATCTTTGGGGCCACACCCCCATTACCTCCAAGTTTTCAAATTCACCCAGAATAAGGGCCCTCTTGCTGGATCTCCACATGCGGTTTCTAAAATGGTTAGATTCATGTTTGATTGGATTTATCCTGAACATGCAGGTCCAACAACGAACTGGGCATCTCATTTTCCGGGGTCACCCATAAATTGGCCTGTCTTACGGAAAGGATGTCACAAGTTTGTAAAGCAAGATAGGCTTCACCTAATGCAGTTCAATAATCTCCATAACCTTTATGATTCTCCGGAGAAATTAGCCAAGTTTAATACCACAATGTCGTCCCTTTGCACATGGTGTCAACAGGCAGGTGGTACCTTGCTGCATGTTTTTTGGGGTTGTTCCAAAGTGGCCCCACTATGGACCTGTATTAAACAAAAGGTGGACCCACTGTTAGATCTGGAAGGTTTATTTACATTGCAAATTTGTCTCTTAGGAGATTTTACAGAGGTTGGTGTCTGTAATCGTAAATTCCACATGGCTCTTATATCCATGTCAGTTAAAAAATTAGTACTAAAGCACTGGAAGGATGGTGACACCACCGCTTACACTGAATGGTTGCATGAGTTTTTAGCCAGCCTCAGAACTGAGAAGATGACTGCCAGCCTCCACAATCAATTATCCAGGTCTGAAAAAATTGGGGGTCCCCTCTACACCCTACACTCTTTGTAAATTGTTTTGGTACTGGCATTTATCAAAATTGTTCTGATGCTCTAGGAAGTGCTTACCATGCTGCGACTGGGGTGGGGGGTGAGGGTGAGGGGATGAGAGAGCTGGGAGAGAGGTTGGGTTTGATTTGGGAGGAGGGTGGGTTTTCTGGTGAGGGAAGGGGGAGGGTGGATCCCTTACTTGTTATGGACATGGTATGTATATCTATTACTGATGTGAATCTGTTTTGTATTGTAAAATATTTAATAAACTTTTAGTTTTAAATATAATTGCTTTATTTCATGCTGTGCAACCCTACTTATTGTCTTCTCACTTTGTTGTATTAGGAGGTGACTTTAACTGTGGTCTGGATGTCCGGGTTAGAGGACAACATACTAGAACTGAAAAGATTTTTGTGATATGTCTGCTTTGAAAACTATCATTTCAGACTTTAATTTGAAAAGATGCATACATGACCCTAGGCTCTATGCCTGCCCCTACATTTCAAAAGGAAATTCTAGCTACGAGGATAGATTTCTTCTTTATTTCTCCACCCCTGTATATTTTTTCCACATCTGTAGAGGAGGTAGAATTCTCTGACCATAAACTTCTTACCTTACAGATAGGCCCCCAGGTAGGCCCCTCACATCTTCATACACAAAGTCCAGCTCCTGGAAATTTAACTCCTCTTTACTAGCTAAACCTGAGGTACTTCAAAGTATCCAATATTGTTTGACTACTAAAAAATCTGTAATAGACATGTATGACAATCCTGCCCTCTGGTGGGAGGATTTGAAATCAGATTTAATACATCTTTTACACATGGAAAGTAAATCTTGTAAAACCATGGCCTACCTCCAATACCTCCCAGTTCCTGAAACATAATATGCAAACTTTCCATTTAAGACAGCAGGAAAGCTTACAAAAACAGCAGAATGTCTGCACTCAGGGAAGGGCAGAGGTGCTTTGTCCTTTTTTACACTGTAAAGATAGGATTAGAAAAAAACACGACACATTTACTTGATCAGGATGGCAAGCTTCATTCAGATAAAGATAATCTGCTTAGAATTGTCTCCCAGTATACTTTATCATTATTCAGAAGGACACAGAACCAGTCTGCCACACTCCCAGATTTTTTATCTACTTCCTTGTTGCCAACATGCTCCCCACACATTTTGAAGGAACTCACTCGGGATATTTTCCATTTAGAAGCTGAAACTGCCGTTCGATCCTTGCATAATAATAAGGTTCCTGGTGTGGATGGGCTCACCCCTGAATTGTATAAAATTCTTGGTACTGTCATTTCTCAAGAATTGGCATCCACCTTTACAGTACGTACATGTTAAGACATAGTTCCATCTCATTAAACATGTCTAGAGGCATGTTGATTTACCGGTTTAAAAAGGGAGACAAACATATTCTGACTATCTGGAGGCCTATCAGCCTCTTGAATACTGACTTTAAAATACTGACTAAAACACTCAACAAGAGATTACAACAGGCTGCAGTACACCTCATTTCTCCAACTCAATCCTGCTCCGTACCAGAGAGAACAAGCATTTGTCAATGCCGAATGTTGCCTCACTGGCATTGCCATTAGTAGTGCGGGAGTTAGAGATGCATAATAGGAATGGCAGTGAAGTATGGAACTAACGCCAACCCCACCCCCATCCTGCAGAGACTGACAGACACTGGGGTGTGCCTTTGGGGCATCAGCTATAACGCTCATGCCATTTTATCTCACCCTACCCTGTAGACACTGGCAAGTGTTGTGGTGTACTTTGGGGTCTTTGGGTCTTATACTTACCCCATTCCATAAGGAAATACACTGAGATGGGTACAGTATAGGAGAATGGGCCTCACCCTACCCTGTAGACTCTGACAAGTGTCATGGTGTGCTTTGGGGTCTTTGGGCCTTATACTTATCCCATTCCATAAGAAAATATGCTGAGATGGGTGCAGTATAGGAGAATGGGGTGAACTTTAGGGCCGAACACTCCAAGGCACACCTCGATGCCTGACACTGGCTGCAGGGTGGGGGGTGGGGGTGGAATGGCATGAGCATTACAACCAATGATACCAAGTCACACCCCTGCCACCTGGCAGTCTCTGCAGGGTGGAGTGTTACAGCTGGAAACCCTAACATTGTAAGAGTTTGTTGGTATTTTCACTCCAAATTTTCAGTATAGGCTTTTTGTGACCCGACCTCATGATAATCAGTTTGTTAGCTGAAAGGTGGTTTGCACACCAGCTATGCCATTTGGTGACACAGGGATGAAAACACATTTTGGGCAGGATGTGGAAAATGACAACTGTATTGTTCATGAGGAGGCATACAAAAAGGGCAACATTGAAAACCTGGAGTGAAAATATGAAAAATTGGTGAAGTCATGAGCATGCATAGAAACTGTGCAACACACATCTGTAACCCAATTATTTTTGGGGATTTTTTTAGACACATTTCAACATAGGCATTTTGGGACCTCCCCTCATGAACAGTGGTGCTGTGATTTTGTTAATCTGTCCTAAAAGTTGATTTCCCACAGCGACCATGCCATTGTGTGCCACAGGTGCAGAAACACATTTTGGGTAGGCTATGAAAAATGACAGCTGTACTGTACATAAGGAGGTGTGAGAAAATGTTAGTGTTGAAAATCTGGCATGAAAATATTGGAAATTTGCGAAGTTACAAGGCTTCATCACCAAATATTCAACATAGGCATTTTAGGACCTCTGCTCATTAACAGTGTCACCGTCATTTTCTGAAACTGTCTTGAAAGCTGATTTTGCACAGCGACCACATTATTCTGCACCAGACATGCAAAAACACATTTGGCCAGGATATGTAAAATGACAGCTGTACTGTTCATAAGGAGGTGTGGGAAAATGCCAATTTTGAAAATCAGGAGTGAAAATATTACAAATTCTCGAAGTTATGAGCGTGCATGGAAACAGCGCAATACACGCTCGTAAAACAGCCATTTTTTGGATTTTTCCACCCTGCACTTGCTGTTTAAATTATGTTTAAATTATGAAAAGGCTGAAGCTTGAACAAAAAAGCAGCACCATAATAACTGGGGTGGTGTTAGCAGCTCTGCTACATGCCATGCCCAATCAGAGCCACGGAGTCAGTAAACAAAAGTATGTGGAAGTATTTACAAATCCTGATGCACAAAATAAATCAAGGTCATGTGACACCTTTCTGCCACTACTCTCGTACTGCTTTGCATAGGAATGTCTACATTGCATTTTGCATAAATCTTTATCTGAGCAAACTTTTTTCATTAAACTTTTGTAATGGCTAGCTAGTGGTGCCAACTTTCTGTTCTTTGCTAGCACTATACTAATCATGTCATTTCTCAGTACTTACCTGCTTTACACGTTCTGAAATAATCATCACAGCAGTCGATTGGGGTATGTTGAGCACAGAACACATCACAGTAGCAGTCTATTCTGAAGCAGTTGTCGTTATGTCCTTGGCAGCACATAACCGGGACGTTTGAACAATTTCCTGGTTAAGGAGACATTCAATAATGAAAATAAAATGAGTTGATATAGAGTGTTTTCACTGATGTCAAAAATGTATTTAGTGCTTTACTTTTCTTGTCCTACTGTATATGACTTCATCTTGTGTATTTTTAGCTACATATAGAATATGTCAATATGCAATGCATCATTGTAAAAAAACTTGAATATTTGCAATTTATATTTTAGAAACCGATAAAAATAGAAAATGACAGTAGAAAAAAGACCAATGGTCTAGACAGTCCATTGGTGCGTTTCTGCCATCATATTTTGTGTGCATTCTAATGGATGTATTGATTTTTACTCATGTGTAGTATACTTTGCATCTAACGTCTACCCTCCTTTTTGGTCTGGTTACAACTGATAATCAATAAATCAAATCAAATAATTCTTCTCAGGTGTATATGTGAAGAACCATTTGCCAGTAACAAAGTTTTCTATTTACAAAACAGCAACCATACCTCTTAGACATTCACCTGATGTTGAATAATAAGAATGACATATTATGTATTACAAACCAAATATAAAGGTGATATGTGGTTTGATGTCTGGATGTACAAACATATCATAAGACTAGAAATCAGGAAATCCCTCTTATACAGGTAAACTGGTAAACTGAATAAATGCAGTACTATATGACTGCTAATTATGTAAGGAATAGCACATGTATCTCATGGGATCATCCTGCCTTTAATTTAAAAGTGCAGGACTGCCCCCAATTTGCATCTTGTGTTCAAAATATTCTTTATAAATTTTTTAAATAATATTTTTTATAGATGTTGTTAATCATACAAAGAAAAAAAGACAAAAATAAAATAGAAAACAACATAATAAACACCATTATGCATGCTAACATGTACATTCACAAAATAATACAGTCTATGGAGTGCATGATTGTTAATAGAATTCAATGAATTCCTAGGCCAAGATATTCAAAGGGTTGTGCATGGTGCAACAGTGTTGCACCATGCACAACTTTCATAATAATGTATGCCCCGATATTCAAGGAAAAGTGCGCCGCACAAATCCCGATGCGCCAGAGCGCATCAGTAATGTATGCAGGCACAGGTAGGGGGGCATGCCCATGCATAACCTGCACAGCCCGATATTCAGCCTGGGATGTGCAGAGCCATGCATGTGCAACCCCTACTTGTGCCTGCACAAAGTTAAGCCAAAACAAAAGGAACAAATGATGGCCACCCACAGGTGTGCTGCCATATTGCAGGGCACAACACGGCAGCTGCCACCTGTGGGTGGCCACCCGAGTTCCTGTCGCACCTGGTGGCACCCCCCATGCCCCATCGTTGGCATCTGTGTACACAAACCCCCCCTCCAATATCCCTGGTGGTCCAGTGGACCACTATGTTCTCGATTGTGGGCATTTGTCTCCCAAAAAAAGCCTAATCTAATATCCCTGGTGGTCCAGTGGACCGCACTCTGCCCAATCGTGGGCATCTGTAAAACATAAAAGATGACCTATTACCCTGGTGGTCTAGTGTACCCCCTCCCCACCCGTCCCACTGAACCCACCGCCCGCTCCCTCCCAATCAGCGGCAGGTAGTAGCACCCACATGCCTGCCACCCCACCGCCCACGAATGACAGCTTGGTAGGGCTGCATGCCCTTGGTTTACAGTGTGAGCCAATGGGCATGCAGCCATACATACTCAAGTCCAGATATGTGAATGAATCATTCACATATCTGAATGTGTAGACGGCATGGTTGCACGCCCATTGGCTCACGCTAGTGAACCACTGGGCATGCAGCCCCACCGAACTGTCAGGCAGCAGGTGGCAGGTGGGTGGGGCTGCCGCCCGCTGGCTGACCGGAAGGAGCGGCGTGGGGCCAGTGGGCGGGTGGGGATGGGGGTACACTAGACCACCAGGGTAATAGGTCATCTTTATGTTTTACAGATGCCCATGATTGACAGAGGCGTCCCACTGACCACCAGGATATTGATGGGGGCTTATTATACCGATGCCGACATTATATAGCGGTCCACTGGACCACCAGGGATATTAGACAAGGCTTTTTTTGGGAGACAAATGCCCACAATCGGGCACATAGCAGTCCACTGGACCACCAGGGATATTAGACGAGGATTTGTTTTACACAAATACCCGCGATCGGGCTGCAGGGAGCATCGGTCCCCGATGGCTGCTGCCTGGCAGGGCGCCAGGCGCAAGTTGTTGGGGATCAGTGCACCTGCATGGTAATGGGATGCAAATGGGGCCATAATGACATACAAATGGCCCCATATGCACCTTGCATATATTATGGCTCCATTTGCATGTCCCCTTTTGAATATCGCAGGTGCTGTGCATGGCGCAATGGCACTTGCGCTAGCACACCTCCATGCTCCACTCTGGCCACTTGCGCTGGCAGAGTGCCACTGTGCCATGCACAGTGAGGGTGGCCAGGGTGTGATATTCAAAGCTGCTGCGCCATGGCACAGCTCTGTTGAATTTCTCCCAGGCCACACCCCTGCACAACCAAGCTGAACTGCACCCAGACGTGCGTCACAGCCTGGCGTAGTTTGAATATCCGGGCCCTAGTCTTGTTGTACCCTAGTAGTAAAGTCAAACTGCTGTTGTACCATCTTGAGTATGTCACCACTAGGGTACAACAACATGGAATGCTTTTCCCTCGTGCTCACCCGACCATGACAGCCACATCAATCGGTTGTTTGTTATCTTTTCAGTACTGTGGAGAAAAACTTGTGATTGGTGAACACAGAATGGCACCAGTTCACAAAACTATCTAGCAGAGATAGGACAGGCTCCTAGTACCTTTCTCAATGCTGACATGTGACCGATGTCCACAAGCTGAAGGACCGTTGTTTCAGCTTGCACTTATTCATGTTTGATTTTCTGGCATTTCTGGCAGCTGTTTCAAACCACCCATTATTGTATAGTGACGTCTGCCACTGCCATCCATTTGAATACTCAACTTAAAAAAAAAAAATTTGTTACCACAGTTCACAGTTGGTCATACACTATAAAAGACAATGGATGGGCAACAGTGAACAACAATGCTGAGTTAACTTCTTAAGGTTCTCATAACAACCGTGGATGTCTTGAGCTTCACTCTCAAGGTCTACTTGGCTGTCATGACAACCTCTCGAAGTGAACACAGCGTTGTTGTTCATTGTTGCCAATCCATTACCCCTCTATGCCTAATACAGAGTTTAATACTATGAGGAAAATCTGCAGATACCTAAGGTTTCTACACATGTAGTCTAAAAGGAGAGCCAAAGTCATAATCATATCTCTCCATTGTTTGACAATTTCTAATTGTTAGCATTGTTGGAACTTAGTAACTTACCCATTATTAGGATATCTAAAAACATTTTAGTTCAGTTGAAAATATCCACTGTCCACATATCTGCAAAATGTCATACTCACTGCTTCTTCAAAATTTCAGACTCCTAGAATTAATCTTTCAGCAATCATTGTGGCTAAAGCACATCATTGTTCCTGCTTCAGTTAATCTACATTACATAAAATTATTAAATAACATATAGTAAGGAAATACAGGTAAGGGTTGTAGAATTATTTTACAAAGCTTATTTGCTGTGCATTCACACCAAGAAAATTTGGCAAAGAATTTCATAAGGTATGGAAGATACTCTAGATACCTTCCTGTTGCATTCATGCAAGAACTAACTGTATCACCATTATGGACTCCCATTTCATATAATCTGGTTGGTTTATACTATACCTATGCAGTTATTTTAAACAGCATAGATTTATTTTTGACATAGATATGAATGTTATTAGCTACTTACCAATGTGAGTTCTATTTGGTTTCCATATAAACCCCTTTGATATTCTCTTTCCATTTGGTCAAGTTATGTGATTTATTGATTAATGCAGATGCATTTAAAGTTTTCATGGTTACTTTATAAACTTTACTCAAGGGCTTGAGCTTTTTAGTGAGTTACTTTTGCTATGGCCTCGATCTAGTTCCCGGCCTCCTTGTTTTTAATCTACTTTGAGATAAATGTATCTTATTTTAATATTGTTTATGGATTTTAATGTTACAATTATAATTCTTTTTTGAGTCTATTTATGTTCATTCATTTGTTTATCCCATTTTGTGCAGTGCCTAGAGCCTCCAGGATTGGGCATCTTTTTAAATAAAAATTGCATTGCCTTGCCTTATAAAACGTGTATAGTTTTCCTATCCAGTGCCTTCAAATTTTCTGGGTCAAAATGTTTGATGCACCAGCATTTTTAATAAAAGTCTAAAACAGTATCTTCAATTCATTATGTTTAAACCAATATATATTTACCAAGGATACTTAACCCCAAATTCTTCATTTGTTATTAATCACTGAAAATTTAATTTCTGTATCATTCCATGTTGTCAATGGGAAGTCTTTACAGATAGGTAAAGAACACCCCCACTGGGATAGTGGCACACCCCAAGTCTGTCAATCAGCATAGAACCATGGGAAAAGGAACATTCTGAGAACTAAGATTCTCCAGTCTTCGCTGTGCCACTAGAAGGGGTAGTTCAGTATAGAAGATCACTCTCAGTAGGTCTTTATTCAGTTTATTTGTTGTTTTTTGAGCCAGTTTGTGTAACTGCTAAACAGATTGGGGCTGCCTATTCTCAGTGAGCACCCTCAAATTTAGAAATTGTGCATGTTATGCTGTGGTTTTCAAATTGACTAACCTGCTATCTTTTTACCCCATTTTCACTGCTTAATGTACATGAATTGGGGGCTACATGCCAATGCATTTAGAAGGCTGTTTTTTTTTCTGATTGCTGGTCTTTCTTATTTTTCTTTCTTAGCCTGGACCTCCTTGTGAATGAGCTTGCTCAATGGAGTTTTCCTGCAATAAACTTGAACTTGAACTTGAACATTTAGTACATGTTATACAGTCTAAAAGAGGGACAGGGAGGGTAGAAAAGGAAGAGTAGCTCTCTACATAAGGGAAAGGATCAAAGCAATGGAACTAATGGGTAAACAGGGATGAGGGAAGGCACTGTGGGTCACCCTGGATACAGGAAATGGCACCACAATCCACATGGGTGTTGTATACAGACCTCTGTCTCAGGGGGGAGGAAATGGACAAGGAAATAACAGAAGGCATCCTTAGGATAGCAGAAAATGGGAGCTATTGTTAATGGAGGACCTGAATATGCAAGATGTTAAATGGAGCACCCTTGCTGCAGCACATCCAAGAGCAGGGTCATTGCTGATGCCCTACAGGGAGCATGCTTCAGACAGCTAGTGTTGGAACCCACTCAGGAGGGAGCAGTCTTAGACCTGGTACTCTCAAATGGGGATGGAGAGAGGATCTTAAATTTGGACGTGGGTAGCCATCTGGGAAGATGTGACCACTGAACAGTGTGGTTCATGATAAGCACAGCCATAGAGTCAAGCCATACAAATGTGAGAGTACTGGACTTTAGGATGGCTGACTTTGGCAAAATGGGAGAGTGTCTCAGAAAAGCACTAGGAAATGGGCAAGAAGGAAGGGTGGAGAAACAATGGGGAAACATCAAAACTGCCATCACAGAGGCAAAAAGCCTTTGTGTGAAGCAAATAAATCAAAATGAAGGAAAAAAAACACTATGGTTCTCAAAAGAGGTGGTGGAGAAGGTTAGGGAGAAAAGATAGCATTGAGGAAGTATAAGGAAACCCAGAAGGAGCAGGACAGAGAACTGTACCAGTTAAAGCAGAAGGAAGAGGGGAAGGCAGTCAGAATAGCAAAGGCCCTAACTGAGGAAAAATAGCCAACTCAGTTAAGAAGGGGGATAAAACCTTTTATAGCTACATTAGGGAGTGAAGAAAGACCAAGGAGGGACAGTGAGGCTTAATAAAGCAGAGGGTGGGTGGGCAGAGGGTGACAGTGAAAAAGCAGGGACATTGAACGAATACTTCTGCTCAGTATTCACAAAAGAAGAGGAGGGGAAGGGGGAGGTACCTAATCTAATCAATAGAAGCAATCCGGATAGGGGGGTTGATACCAGTCCATCCACAGAAGAAAGGGTTCTGAAAAAACTCCTAAAACTGATGGTGAACAAAGCAATGGGCACTGATGGGATTCACCCCAGAACTCTAAAAGTACTAAGGGAAGAACTAGTGACACCACTGACTACCCTTTTTAACAAATCATGGGAATATGGTGTGGTACCTAAGGACTGGAGGAGGGCAGATGTGATTCCCCTTCACAAAAGTGGGAGCAAAGCGGAGGCAGGAAACTACTGTACAGACTTGTTAGAGTAACCTCAGTGGTAGGGAAAATGATGGAATCACTTCTGAAAGAAAAAATTGTTAAGTACCTAGAGGCCAGCAGAGCACAGGACCCAACATAGCATGGATTCACAGCAGGAAGGTCATGTCAGATGAATCTAATAGATTTCCTTGACTGGGTGGCCAAAGTAGTAGACCACAGAGGGGCTATGGACATGGTCTACATATATTTTAGCAAGGCATTTGACACAGTCCTATGCAAAAGATTAATAAACAAATTAGCCAGATTGGGAGTGGGTCCCAGGTTGGTAGCCTGGGTAAACAATTGGCTGGACAACAGGACACAGACGGTAATAGTAAATGGAGTCAAATCCAAAGAAAGGGGTTACTAGCAGGGTACCGCAGGGTTCAAGTACTGGTTCCAGTCCTTTTTAATGTCTTTATACATGATATTGCAGAGGGACTGGAAGGAAAAGTATGTCTCTTTGCAGACAACACAAAGATCTGCAACAGGGTTGATACACAGGGGGGTGAAAGGATGAGAAGGGACTGGGCAAGGTTGGAGGAATGATCAGAAGTATGGCAGCTTAGATTCAATGCAAAGAAGTGCAAAGTAATGTACCTGGGAAACAAAAACCCATGAAAAGAGTACACAATGTGGTGGTGGGGGCTTCTAACAACAACAAAAATGGAAGGGACCTGGGGGTAGTCATATCAGATGAACTAAATGTAAACAAGCAATGTGAGGAGGCAGTAAGGAGGGCTGGGGGGATATTGGGATGTATAGGAAGAGGCATCACCAGTAGAAAAAAGGAAGTTGTTATCCTTCTGTCAAGACAGTTGGTGAAACCCCATCTGGAGTACTGCATGCAGTTCTGGAGACCCCATCTCCGCAAGGACATAGACAGGACGGAGGCAGTCCAGAAGAGAGCAACTAAAATAATGCAGGGTCTGCACCAGAAGCCATACGAAGGGAGAGACTAAAGGAGCTTAATATGTATACCCTCGAGGAAAGGAGCATGGGGGGACATGATAAAAACTTTAAGTACCTCGAGGGAATCAACAAAGTCCAGGAGGTTAGCATCTTTCAGAAAAAGAGATGTGCAAGAACAAGGGGGCACAATTTGAAGATGGGGGGGTGGCTCAAGGGTAACGTGAGGAAGTATTTTTTCATGGAGTGGGTGGTGGACACATGGAACGGCCTTCCTAAGGAGGTTGTGGGGTCAAAAACAGTGGGGGAATTCAGGAATGCATTGGACAGACATAAGGTGATTCTGGTGGGGGGTAGGAAGAAGTGGGCTGTTGGTTAACTAGGATCTGCAGCTTATGCAATAGGTAGAGAAATGGGCAAACTGGGTTTGCCAAGCAGTCCTTATCTGCCATCAAAATCTGTGTTTCTATGTTTCTGTATACTAGGCTGTCATTACCTGTTTCTTTGTTCCTGTCTCCCCTGTGGCTATCTGGCTGATGGACCCTCCCTATCCCTGCTCCATATTTTCAATTTGGATATTTTTGTCAGGGTATAGGTTTTGTCTTCATTGTTAGCAGTGTGGGTCTGTTGGTGTTTGGGTGTAGATTGCCAGTAATGTTTGTGTCCTTGTGTTTCTCTCTAGTGACTGAGTGCAAGTTATTTTCTCCCAGGGTGACCAGACATGCTCCCACCTGGTACAGTGATGTCATGCACACTGGCATGACATTGCCACCCTGATTCACGTGCCTGTGCATGTGTCTTGTGTTTCTAAGCACATTTTTCTGCACCTTTCCATTCATTTAGCCAGCATTCTGCCTTTTTTTAAATTTTGAACACCTCCTTATATCCTCTGACCTTTGCAGAAGCACTTCTACAGCATCACTCTGAGTGTCTGCCTGTTAGGAGGTACAGGTAGCTGGTTTTACTTTTTTCACTCTAGGAGACTCTGCAGCTTCAGGACAGCCTCACCGCCATCACCAAGGGGCATGGTTGTTATCTTGACAACAATAATCAGCTGGAGAAAGGAAAGGTGGTGGAGCTGCTAACATTTGCAGGTGTAAAGCAGGCAGCATTACAATAAATTGTTTTTGCTTTGGGGACATTTTGCAAGACAGTGGCCCAAATGACTTATTAGAGACATGTAGTTTTTAAACATTGTAAGACCTGCAGTAGGATGATAAGACTCTCTCCACTGGGGTCTTACTGTCCTAATTGTGTAATATAGTCCAGTATGTCAGTCTTGGTCCCCCTAGACAAACTCTGACCTGGGGGGTTGCACCTGGGGTACTGACTGGCAGTGGCAGGACTGAGTTGTGCAAATCCTTTTTGCTGGTCTTAATTGAGCAGCTGATTGATGAGGTTCCACAGGACATCCCCATCAGTACAGCCAACCCCAAGCCAGACCTTCTTGTTAAGGAGGCCCCCGCAGGCATGTCCAGCTGCACCAGAGCAGAACGATAATACTCACCCAGACCTGCAGGCAACCCACAACACTGACAATTCTGAAGGTCAAGAGGATGACACAGGGGGCCAAGCAGAAAATCCTCACCCATCTGCCCTATTTGATGATGACGTGGAAACTTTTGAGGAAGAGGAGGAGGAGGAGTGGGGGAGTTTACAGAGCCCAAGAAAAATATTCCAATCCCTCCCCTGTTTGATACAAAGTTCCTCTCTTATCTTATTATGGAGGCTTGTTGGACATTTTAACTCAAGGAGGTGCAAGTTGTGGAATCCTTGGACATGCATCCAATCCTGTCTGCTTCATCTTTGGCACTAAAGGGTTTTCCACACTACAACCAGATCATTGAGCAGGAATGGGCCGGTTTGAATAAAAGCAAGCATCTCCCCAAACCAAGGGTGAGATGTTAGCCTTTTTTGGAGGAGAGATAGCACAAGTTGGTGACCATAGAGTGGAAGAAAGTTGGGATATTTTGAAATCTAGCTTTAAAGACTTGTTCCCCCATGAAATTAACAAGGCCTTATATAGAAACGAATTAAAGAAATCAAAAAATATCATTAAGGAGGAGAAGAATAAGCTGGAATATTTTATTTATTTATTTATTTATTTTATTTAACAAAATTGGAATTACAATTCTTTGAGTCAAAGACTCATTTCCAAAGGCTCCTCGTCAGGCAGAGACAGAGACATCTACAGTTACAAGTTCTAATGACAACATAGCATTGCAAGATACAGCAGAGACATCCACAGGTACAAGTTCAGGGTAAATACATAGTTTCAAGACACAGTGCATACATAGTTACATAGATGCTTACATTGTTATATAGAATGTTTCATAGCATGTTTGCACAGGCAGTTACAAAGATACAGTACGCATGTTTACAGTGGCAGGTTGCAGAATACAGTAGATCATACGCCAAGCCAGTAGAGAATGTTTGCAAGATAAGGTGTAAGGACAGTGTAATCAATACAAGAGTCACTACCATAGGCCTATACAAACCATTACCTAGACAGTGGTGCAACCTGAGGGTTATTAACGCTAGTGATTTGGAGTGTAGCAGTACTGGGGCATTGATAGAAAGGGTGCGAGCTAGCTGCTTTGTCCGACTGTGACCTGTGAGAGGTAAATTGGAGGGACAGAGGAATCTGCAGTCCAGGGGACATTGTCGAGAGGGACTTGGGCTACCAGATGAGATTTAACCCAATATTGGGTGAAATATTTAAGATAGTAGGGCCTGGTTATTCACACCTACAGCACCGTGAGGTGAAAAAGTGGTTTCTTAGAGCGATTTTGAAAGGTCCAATTTTGAGGATGTTTGTAATGGTGACTGGGAGGGAGCTGTACCAGGATGGGGCCCTGTAGTAGAAAGACCTCTGTGCAAGGGATGTCCTGGCTCTAGGTACCAGGAGGGTGTCCTTACCAGTCTGGCATGTGTGGATGGTGGTGGTGGCAAGTTGGAGGGAGGAGGTCACCCTGGGGGGGAGGCCAAGGAGACTTTTTTTAGTCAGAAGACAAGTTTGATAGTGGAGTCTCTCCTCAAAGTTTAGCACGTTGCTGGTGGTGTAAAGTGTGCAGGCGTTAGTGAGCCTACCCGCCCCAGTCAGAAGCCTGCAGGCCTTGTTGATGGTCAGTTGGATTTTTTAAAGTGCAGTTTTGTCAGCGACTGCATAAATTGGGAGGCCATAGTCCACAAGGGACAGAACCGAGGAGCTGATGGCCAGCCAAAGTGCCTTAGGGGGAGGCAGTCCCTATGACGGTAAAGTAGGCCAATTTGTGAGTTTGCGGCCGAGGAGAGGGAGCTAATGTGAGAGTGGAAGGTGAGAGCAGAGTCAAAAATGATGCCCAGATATCTATAGGATGACACTTGTTCAAGCGGGTGCTGCGTAATAGGAAGTATCTGGAGTGGGGGGTTTCTGGCCTTGCTCTGGAGATGAGCAAAAAGCACAGCTTAGGTTTTTTTCAGGTTGATGACCAGCCTAAGGCTTGTGAACCATTGTTTGATCTGGGTGAAAGATGACTGGAGGAAGGCTTGAAGGGAGTCAGGATTTTGGTGGGAGGCATATAGGACTGCGTCGTCTTTATATAACAGGATTCTTCCAGTACAGTTGCTGGGTAGTGTGTTGAGATAGAGACTGAAGATAAGATGGCCTAGTATGGAGCCCTGGGGCACCCTGGAGTAGACAGTGCGAGTGTCAGATAAGGTGGTGTGGATTTTTATGCACTGGGATCTAGAGAACAGGTAGCTGTTAAACCAGGAGAGAGGCCCAGGGGCGAGGCCAAGTTGGAGGAGGGAGTCGAGCAAGAGGGGATGGCAGGCCATGTCAAAGGCCTTGGAGAGGTCGATGAACACAGCTCCAGCAAGATTGCCAGAGTCTAAAGCGGAGTGTAGGAAATTGAAGAATTCCAGAAGGGCCGTGGTGGTGCTGTGACCTGATCAAAAGTTGTGCTGCTCATTGCACAAAATTTCATGTTTGGACAGGTATTCCGTGAGCTGGTAGGCAACTATTTTTTACAGTTTTTTTGACAGTGTGGGGAGGATGGAGATTGGCCTGTAGTTACTGGGGGAGGAGCAGCTTCCACTTTTGAGTATGGGTGTGATGACTGCTGTTCTCCAGGCAAGGGGAAGCTGGCCCAGACACAGCGAATGATTGAGTAAATCCATAAGTGGGCAAAGTACCGTGTCCAGGACCTCGCAAAGAAGCCTTGTGTACAGTTGGTCATTTCAGGGGCTGGTACCATTGAGGGCTTTAAACAGATATGGCCTGGCTTTTTTTGGGGATATTGTGCAGAGATGGAATGGTGGGTGGTGAAGGGTGGGGGTCTGTGAAAGGGGGACCAGGTCAGAACAGAGCTGAGGTCTAAGAAAGCAGTGTTCAAACAGTCAGCAATGCTACGAGGGTCAGAGGTGATGATGCCATTAACCTGTGAGTTGGGCTGGGGGGAGTGAGATTTTCCATTCAGCTCCTTCCTGTTGTCCCAGAATTTCCAGGCAGTCCCCCAGGAGGAGGAAAGGGAGGTTCAGTAGAAATCCGCCTTGGCCTTGCAGATGGCCTAGGTACATTTATTGCACTTAGCGTTATATGCCTGTCGACCTTCGGGCTTACCAGAATCAACAGCTCTGCGCCATAGGTTATCCCTGTGTTTTAATTGGTGAATAAGAGATGGGGTAACCCAGGCTGCATTCAATTTCCTAGTATGGGTTTTGGAAAGGGGTGCATAAAGATCACAGGCTTTATTAAACAAGCTGGTGAAGAAGTCAAGAGCAAGGTCGATGCTAGGTGCGAGGTTGACGGGTGACCAGTCCAATTGGGAGAGGTACAGCTTGAGCTTGTTAAGGCTGCTGGGGCAAAGGCGCTGATGGAGGGTTGTCCTAGGTACTGATTTGTGGGTGGTGGCCGACCATGTAAAGAGGACTGGGGAGTGGTCACTTAGCGAGTTTGGGAGGACATTGATATCCAGGACTTGATGGGGCCAATCGGTTAGAATAATGTCTAATGATATAAACTAGTGATTACCAAAGACAATTAGAAAACTTTTTTAGCATACATATATAGTTCAAAAAACTAACCACAGTTTGGGGCCTATGTCAGAAAATGAAATAGAACTTAAGGAGCCTTTGGATATGGCTAATACCTTTAATGGATTCTTCAGTTCTGTCTTCTCAACTCCTAACCTTATTGGCATATCAATCCAGAATGGAGATACAGGATATGAACCTATTACAGAGGGCAGGGTTCATTTTTGGGTAGGAGATTGGGACAATTGGCACACAGTTTTTAATTTTGACTCACCTTTTCTTCTACCTTGGGGACAACCTGCTCACTGTTATAAAGGTTTTAAACCACTGTTTAATGAATCTGAGCTCAGCTGAACAATATGACCCATTATATTTTCATGTGACCCTTACTTTTCATACCCAGTGGGTCAGTGTATCTATACCAGATCATATAAACATTTTGATTATATACATTTCATGCAGAACCTAGAATATTACAACTGGGAAAGATTTGATTTGATTCCAAATGTAAGTGATGCCTGGGATTTGTTACAGAAAGATCTCCAACAGATTTGTAATATGCATGTACCTCCAAAAGCTAGACAGGTGAAATCCAAAAATGCCCCTTGGTATGGCCCTAATTTGTTTCAAATAAAAAGAATTAGAGATAAGGCATGGAAAACAGCTGAAACAACAAAAGAAAACCAGGATTGGTGTAAGTAACAAATGTGAAATCTCTATACTAAAGAAATGAGGAAAGCAAGAAAAGTATACTATAATGAGTAATTTGCAAAGATGTAACACAAAATCCAAGGGCTTTCTGGAATGCAATGAATAAATTACAAGAGAGACAGAAAGTGAACTATCCAGACCACTTCATTATAAAGGGACAAAAAATTGATACATGCAATACAGTTGCAAATGAATTTAATTATTTTTTTATTAATATTGGAAAGGGTGTGTTAAAATCTACTTCAAATACTGTAAGGAATCCATCTCAAATACAAACACAAGGGGAAGGTTTTGGGAAGAAATAATATACATGAAGGAATGGAAGACAAATTTAAATTTGACTTAGTAACAGAAAAGGAAGTAAAAGAATGATTATTTGAAATTAATGGTGAAGGACCCTCTGGCTGGGAGAGACCACCACTCAGAGTGGTTCACGCTCAATATGGGTAGGGAAACAGGGGGTACAGGGACCAGAGTGATTGACTTTAAAGGGGAGGTTTTAAAAGGATGGGGAAATTTTGTGTAGGTCTCTGCAGGAATTCAACCAGACATGGATGCTACTAAGAAATGGAATATTAAAAGGATGATGGAGGCCATTGAAGCTTGTACAAAGACAAGGAGTAAGAAGGGAAGGGCAAAAAAGCCCAGCTGGTTGATTCAAAAGGTTATGGAGGGGGTGAGAGCCAAGAGGAAGGCATTTCTGAAACTCAAGACATTGGGTGGAGGAGTTGACAAGGATGAATATGCGAAGAAGTCCAGGGAGGTTACAAGGCTAGTCAGAGCAGCCAAGGCTTCAAGAGAGCTGAGACTGGCTCAGGATATTAAGGAAGAAGGAGAAAAGGACTTCTTCATATACATTAGAGAAAGAAGGAAGAACAAGGACCTGATTGTGAAGATTAAGAAGGAAGGAGGGTGGATGGAGAAGGGGGTGGATCAGGCAAAGGCATTAAATGAATACTTCTACTCTGTGTTCATGAAGGAGAAAGGGAGGCAGATACCCCAAGGAAGGGGTGGAGTGTGTAGTGGGGAGGAGGGTGTGGCTGGCATAGGTATCACAGAGGACAGGGTTCTGGAAGGGTTTAGGGCACTGAGGATGGACAAGGCACTGGGACCAGACAGCATTCACCCTTGGGGTACTAAGGGAGCTAGCAGAGATCCTGGCATGACCACTGGCTGACCTGTTCAATAAGTCCCTGTACACAGGATGCATACCACAAGACTGTAGGATGGCCCATGTGGTGCCCATTCACAAAAGTGGCCCTAGAAATGAACCAGGCAACTACAGACCAGTGAGACTCACATCAATTCTGGTGAAACTCATGGAAACAATCCTAAAGGAGAGGCTAGTGACCTTTCTGGAGGACAATGGTTTCCAGGATGGCCAACAACATGGGTTTGTCTCAGGCAGATCCTGCCAGACAAATCTAATTGAGTATTATGACTGGGTGACCAGGGAGCTGGACAGGGGCCATGCAGTGGATGTCCCGTATTTTGACTTCAGCAAGTCCTTTGATTCCATGCTGCATGGGAGGCTCGGGGGGGGGGAGCTGGAATACGAAGGGGTGAGAATGAAGATGACCAGATGGATTGTCAACTGGCTGAATGGAAGGCAGCAGAGGGTAGTGATGGTGGTGGTGGGGAACCCTCATCACCAAGGGAAGTGATGAGTGAGGTGCCACAGGGATCGGTACTGGGACCAGTGCTGCTGGGATATACATAGCTGATATCTTACATGAGATCCATAATAGAAGCATTCTATTCACTGATGATATGAAGATGGGAGCTGTGATAGATGACATCAAGGGGTGGAAGAGGCTGCAGGAGGACCTGATCAAACTACAGGAGTGGCTGGAAACATGGCAGCTGAGGTTCAATGCCAAGTAGTACAAGGTACTGCATTTTGGAGCTAGGAACCAGGGGAGGAGCTATCAGCTAGGAGGGATGCAGCTGGAAAGAACCGAGGAGGAAAAAGATCTGGGGTGCCTATAATGGACAGCATGAACGACTCAGCTCAGTGCAGGAAGGTGGCAGCAAAAGCCAGCAGGATGCTGGGGTGTATAGCAAGGGGAATCTGCTCCAGAAATAGGGAGGTGATCCTTCCCTTATACAGATCTCTGGTCAAGCTGCACCTGGAGTACTGCGTGCAGTACTGGCATCCATTCCTGAAGAAGAACATCAAATTGTTGGAAGGGGGTGCAATGTAGGGTGACCAAGATGATCCAGGGATTGGCAGGAAAGTCCTACAGGGATAGATTTGACAAGCTGAACATGTACTCCCTGGAGGAGAGATGGGGGGATATGATTGAAACCTTTAAATATTTTAAGGGGATATATAAGACTAATACAGAAGAGATTTTCCAGCTTAGAAGAGGGAGGGATATGAGAGGGCATCAACTGAGATTGGGGGGGAGATTCAAGAGGGAAATCAGGAGACATTTTTTCACTGAACGGGTGGTGGACATGTGGAATGCTCTTCCCGAGGAGGTGATATCCTTTAGAACAGTGGGCAGCTTTAAGAGGGTTGGGACAGGTGGGGGTTGTGATGAAGAGGAGTAGGGAGGGTGGGGCAGCTGCAAGTTGAGGGGCTAGCTGCACAATTGAGCAGACTCAATAGATCATAAGGTCTGCTTTCTGCTGGCATTTTCGTATGTTCATAAAGCAGGAGGATTGGATGGCATACCAAATGTTTTTCTAAAAATAGCTGCTCCAATTCTAGCGCAGCTAATGGCTAACTTGTTTAACATATCATTAGAGTATGCTGAGATGCCAGATATATGGAAAACAGCTAGGGTGGTTCCACTATATAAATCAGGGTCTAGGACCCAGTTGGAAAATTATAGACCTATCTCCCTGTTGCCAACTATTTCAAACATTTTTTGAAAAAATAGTGACAAAACAATTGCATGCTTTTCTATCCAAGTATAACATTCTAAATAAATATTTATCAGGCTTTAGACCACTGTATGGAACTACTTTGGCCCTATTGAAGATCACTGGGGACATAGTTGAGGGTATGGCAGGGGGATGTCGGTGGTAGCAATATTTGCCAAACTTTCCAAAGCTTTTGATACTTTGGACCACGGCATCCTCCTGTCCAGCATAGGGTCCTATGGTGTATCCAAGATGGCCTTAAAATGGCTTAGGAATTATCTGGAGAATAGACAACAAGAAGTGACCATTAGTGAATGGCCATCCAGAATGAAAGTGGCCCTCTCGGGTGTACTACAGGGATCCATATTAGGACCAATACTTAATAATTTGTATATGAATGGGCTGGTGTTTTCTCAGACTGGGGTGGAGTACCACCTCTATGCTGATGACACCATTATGTATGTTAAGGGGTCATCTGTGGTTTCTATACAACCACTTCTACAAAGGGCTTTTGACCAATTGCAGGATTTTCTTTTAAGCTCTAAATTGGTCCTGAATGCAAAAAATTCCTAGGTAATGATGTTTCATTGAGGTAAAAATGTGAGTCCTGAGGAGAGTAATTTACAAATTGAGACCTTTCAAGGGACTAAGTTAGAGCAAGTTAACAATTATAAATACTTACAGGTCTATTTGGATAATCACTTAAAGTGGGATACTCACATTGCTGAAACAATAAAAAAGATTAAGAAATACTTGGGAACTCTATATGGAAATTGAAAATGTATGTCCATATAGAAAAGAAAGCATCTAGTAAATGTGATGGTATTGTCTGTTTTAGAATATGGTAATTTAGTATATGCTGGAGCAACAAAAACACAAGTAAATTGGATGTAATGTATAATAAGTTAGCCAAATTAATATTAGGGATACCAATAGGAACCCATGGAATAGATATGTATAAGGAATTAAATTAGATGCCCCTATCAGAAAGAAGAGATTTAAATAATATGATTCTTATGGCCAAATGCATTGTGAGGAAAGTTCCTGATTACATCTTGGAAACTATAAATGTTAAAATGTCCCTAAATTAAGACCAGCTGATGGTATCAAATGCATTGTGCCTAACTGTAGAACGGAAGTGGGTAGAAATCACCTTTCATATACTGGCCCAGCATTGTGGAATATATTACCACAATACTTGAGACCCCAGAGTGGAAAAATTCAGTATAACAAAATAAAAATGTGGTATATTGACCAAGTAAGACAGAATTGCTTCATAGAATAGGAAGTAGATGGTTTAGTAGAGAGAAATGCATACTGCCATAAGTCACTTTATGTTTTTGTCATGAGATGATGTAACTGTGGACATATGAATCTGTGTATATTTTAATGTATAATGTATGATTTTGTATGTAATTTTATGAATTGAAAATTATATGTAAGAGTAACAGGAACTGAATAGATGGACCTCACTGAAAATGAGCCAATGGCTTAGTGGAGTAATCAAAATTCATTTTTGTATAGAGTAATAAAATGTTTTACTACTTACTACTACTACTAGTGTCCCACATAGATAAATATCTGAAATGAGCTCTGCAGAGGGTAAGGTCAAAAGAGTCCTTATGACATTAAAAGACAAAACAGCCCTGAGCCAGACACAATCAGTACCAAATTTATCAAGGAAACTGTCGATGAGCTCACCACCCCCCCTGACAATCTTGTTTAACAAGCCTTATAGCTCTGGCATGGTATCTTCTGATTGGAAAAGGGCCACAATGATACCCATTTACCAAAAGAGTGATAAAAGTAAAGCAGGAAATTACAGACCCATTAGTGTCACCTCCATGGTGTGTAAAAGCATGGAAAAATTGTTCAAAAATAAATTAGACCTGTAAATCTCTGCAAAAGGACTTAGGGACCCTACACAGTATGGATTTGTCGCTGGCAGGTCATATACTAGTAATCTAATATTTTTCTATGAGTCAGTAAGCAACAACATCAACAATGATATCCCCATAGATGTTATAGTGTTGGATTTAAGAAAGACATTCGATACTGTGCCTTATGATCTTATTATCAAAAAAATGCTAAAAATGGGATTAAATTATTTCACCATAAAATGGGTGGAACAATGGCTAACTAACAGAATGCAACAAGCCTGTGCCTCTGAGGTTCTGTCAGAGGAGATTAGGGTTACTAGTGGGGTGCCCCAGGGCTCTGTCCTGGCCCCCTACTGTTCAGTGTCTTTATGAGTGATCTCCAGGAGGGAACTCAGTGTAAAATAATGAAATTCGCCTATGATACCAAGCTCTGCTCACAGGCTGATACTGTCTCAAAAGTTGGTTCCTTCATTTTAGATATACAAAAACTTGAAAGTTGGGCAATTGCCAACAAGATGGAGTTCAATATAGACAAATGTTCTGTCATTCATTTTGGCAAAAGAAACCCACAAACCAATTACAAGTTAATGGGTAGGATAATAAAAACAGTTGACTCCGAATCAGGTCTGGGTATTACAATCAACAAAGACTTTAACCATCGTGACCAATGTAGAAGGGTAGCTCTCAAAACTAATAGAATCCTAAGAGCTGTAAAAAAAACATTTGTTAACAGGAAGGAGACTTGTATCATGCCCTTCTATAATGCATATATAAGATCACACCTTGATTATGCAACATCCTTCTAGGCCTCCTATCTAGAAAAGGACAAAAAATCTTGGAGTCGGTCCAGGGGAAGGTAACAAAAGTGGTTAACCGAGTTTGTAATCTTCCTTGTGATGACAGACTAACTGCTCTAAACTTATTCAACTTAAAGCTACATAGGGTAAGGGGTGACATATTAGTGATATTCAATATTCTACATGGCACCAGTCTATCCAGGGAATGCAACCTGAACTGGGTAGTTAAACCAGCTAGTCTTAGATGCCATGATAGGCAACTCAGTATCCCCAAGATAATTACCAATGTAAGAAAATAAATATTTTACTATTAGGGCAAGTAATTATGGAACAACCTACCACATTATCTTGTAGATATAACTAGCTTTGATAAATTTAAGGTAGAACTGGATAGATTTCTCCTGGACAATAGGGCTTAATTCAGGTGCAGGGAAGGCAGTCACGATGGGCCACGGCCTGCTTCTACCTTCACAAATCGAGTAATACTGAGTAAAGTGGGAGGTTCCCTCCATTGGCAGATAAGACCATACAACATAATTCTGTTAAGCACACAACCATCGCTACTGAAGGCTCATTGGCCCTAACCAACACCCATGACAAGAAGGTGGATGCTTCATGCAGAAGACCATTTACCTTGAGCGAGGTTTCATTTTTGTATTGTTTCCAGGGCCTTGAATTCATGGGTCATGGCCCTGGGTAGTTCTGTTTCTCTGGAACTGGATGTGAGAACATCTTGCAGCTGGTGTCCATGGTATCCACTTTTGTAGGAGAAGCCATGGTGGATAATTTACAGATGTTAGCATGTTCTACTTATAACATTGTAGCAGCTATGTGGAGTGTTTGGCTCAGGCACTAGGTCACAGATCAGGCTTCAAAGGCAAGACTGTTTAACCCGCCTTTTGAAAGGGTTTATTATTTGGTTCTGTACTGAACGACACCCTGAAGGAAGCTCAGGCTAAGAATGGGCAACTTCTGGTGTCATGGCAGCTGCAAAAGGTGAACGCGACATCAACAGGTTAAGGAGGTGCATGGCAACAACAGCTCTGAGGCAGTTTCTGACCATTTCAGGATTTCAGAAACTTGTGAGCCAAGGAAGCCTATTTCAGATTCAAGAGCATTAGTAACAGAGGGTCCTTCACCCACCAATTTAATAGAGGCACAGGGTGACAAGATAGTAACTCCCAATGAAGGTACACAGACCCATCTCTGCCCCTCTTTCCCTTGGTGGAAGACTACAATACATTTACCAGAGATGGGCCCAAATTAAGTCAGATGCATAGGTACTAGAAATCCTGGCTGTAGGATACACTATAGAGTTTACAATCATGCCCACAAGAGGTCACTTCCTGCCATCCCCTGTGCCCCAACACCCAGTGAAGAGGCAGGCAGTAGCCCAGACCTTGCATCACCTGTTGTGGATTGGGGCAATTGTCCCACTACCCCCCCCCCCCAGCAAAGAGGATCTGAGGTTCTACTCGATTTACCTTGTGGTCTCCAAGAAGTCGGGGGGGGGGGCCTTCCAACCAATTCTGAACCTGAAGCACTTGAACAGGTTTGTTCACTACATGACCTTCAAGATGGAGTCATTCCGGTCAATAACCTGGCCCATCCAATGGGATGATTATTTGGCTTCCATAGATCTAATAGATGCCTTCTCCACATCCCCATCCATCAGTTGGACCAAACATTTCTAAGGTCTGCGATTCGGGGGTGGCATTTCCAATACCAGGTGTTTCATTTTGGGCTCATGACAGCTACTCAGGTATTCTGACTTTCTCATCCATGCATCATTGACTCAGATGGCAAGAACAGCAGTGTTAAGGACCCTGGAAGTGTTAGATGCTCATGGTTGGGCCATAAATGGGGAGAAGAGCTCCCTTGTTCTGTCTCAGAGTTTGGAACACTTGGGGGCAGTGTTCAGGATGGATGAGGGTAAAGTCTTCCTCTCATCATTCAGAAAAAAGATCCTGAGGTGAGAAGTTTAGTGGTTGAGCAGTCAGCCATCAGTCTCTGCTGACTGACTCCTCTGGGTTCTGGGGATAATGACTGCAGTGAGAGAATTAGTCCCTTGGGCTCAATCACATATGCAACCCCTCCAGAATGGAATGCTGGAGGCCTGGAATCCAGCCTCTAAAGACTACCAAGCCCTGATCATGCTTCTTTAGTCTGTCCAGCAATCACTGGCTTGGTGGGCAAATGTCAAGAACATCAGCAGGTGGTCTTCCATGGAAGACCCACCAGAGCTAACACTGATGACTAATGTTAGCTTGCTCGGTTGGGGCACAATCCTGGACCATGTTCTGGTCCAGGTCAGTTGGACCCCTAAAGAACAGCGGCTCCAGATAAATGCATTGGAAATGAAGGCAGTAGGTTTATAGGTTTCATAGGTAAATCTGAGCACTATAAAGACCGAAGTCCATTTGGCTCACCACGTCTTTGGCTAATACCCCATAATATTATTGCTAAGTAGGTATAAGTCAAGGGAGTGTTTAAAAGCTAGCATTGTTTGACAACCTACCACTTCAATGGGTAGTTCATTCCATAAGTTCACCACTCTTGGCGAAAACCACCACTTTCTATTTTGTTTATTAAATTTATTACACTTTAACTGTAGTGGGTGTGATCTTGTGTTATAAATCTGATCTCGAAGATCAAGGTCCAATAACTCCCACAATTTATAATCCGACAAGGCCCGATACACCAGGCACATGTCACCTCTTAATCTATGGTACTCCAAGGAAAAAATACCTAATTTTTTTAACCTGTCTTCATATTTCATTCACTGGACTTCCCTTATTATTCTTGTTGCTCTTCTCTGTATCCTTTCAATTGCATTTATAGCACCCCTATTTCCTGGTGCCCAAAACTGCACACAATACTCTGTATGTGGTCGGACCAGGGAAGTGTAAAGGGGCAACAGTACCTCACTTCTTCTACTCTTGACATGCCTAAGAATACAGCTCAGGATGCCACCTGCTTTTTTAATCACTTGGTTACCGTGTAGATTAAATTTAGGGTCATTACTAACCCTTACTCCTAAATCCTGCTCATCCCTCACTACCCTTAACACCTGCCCAGTCAAGATGTATTCCACCTCATTGTTTTTCCTTCCCATGTGCATCACTGTGCACTTATCTACATTAAAAATAGACCTATTTTCCTGGGCCCAGGTCTCCAGTTCACTCAGTGCTTTCTGGATTTTTAGTTTCTCAGATTTACTAAGTACCGGGAAACCTATACATGTGTCATCAGCAAATTTTGAGATCCAGGTTTCTGTTTTTGTTTTCATGGTTGAGAAATATAAATTAAACAAACATGGTCCCAGCATGGATCCCTGAGGAACCCTGCTAGTAACGCCTGTCCAATTTGGTAATTCCTCCAACACATTAACCCTTTGTTTTCTTCCGGCCAACCAGGCCCCAATCCATTGCTCCAGTATCGGCTGAACCCCTATAGGGTTTTAATCAGCTGATCATGGGGGACTTTGTTGAAGGCCTTGGTGAAGTCCAGGAGTATGACATCAACAGGACTACCTTCGTCAATTGCTTTACTATCTTTCCCATAGAACTCTAATAAATTTGCTTGACAAAATCGTCCCTTACTAAATCCATGCTGTGTCTCATCAATGGCACCATCAGCTTAGATCATGTTTATAATCAAATCCTTTATTATGCCCTCCAGAATCTTCCAGAGGATGGAGGTCAAACTGATCGGTCTATAATTAGCTACATGCCTAGATCCCTTCTTGTGTATAGGTATCACTACGGCTTGCTTCCTGGCCTCAATGACCTGTCCTGTCTCCAAGGATTTTTTAAATAATGCTGTAGTTGGACCTGCTAAAAAGACTGCCAATTCTCTAAGCATTCTTGGATGCATGCCATCAGTACCCTGTGCTTTATTTTGATTTAAGTTTTTTAGCCTTTTTTTCACATCCTCAACCTCTATTTTGGGGCAATTTATATCTTGCAGGTTTTTAATGGGAACCTTGATATTATGGCCTACATTGAATACCATGGAAAATAAGTATTGAAACTATCTGCCATCTCCTTATTCTTAGTTATGAGAGTATTACTGTTATCTTTCAGGGGGCCAATTGTTCTACTATTTCCCCATTTATTATTAATGTAAGCATAAAATGACTTATAATTATCTTGTGTTTTTATAGCCAAATTATACTCAAAAGCTTTTTTAGCCCTAGAAATAGTTTGTTTTGCTTTTTAAAACAATATTTATAATTTTCCCAGGATTTATCCTCCCCACTGCATTTTGCTCTGCTGAAAGCCCTATTCTTTTTTTTATTATTATTGCTCTTTTAACCGAGGATGACAACCATGGAGGAAGGGCCTTTCTTGAATTTTGATATTTAGTTCTAGCTGGCTCATGTTTCTGTATAAGTTCATTTAATTTGGTACTAAGCTTGTCCCATATTTCAAATACTGAAATATTCTCACGCTCCTGTTCCCAGTTGCATTTGGCTAGTTCCTCTCTCATGGCTCTAAAGTCAGTTCTATTATAATCAAGCAGTACTGTACTTCAAACATTGATTTTTTCCACCATATCATACTCAAAACTAACCATAGAATAGTTGCTGGTACTTAGGGGAACTTCCACTGAACATTTATGGATGTTATCTGCCACATTACTTAGTACTAAATCCAGGATATGATTTCCTCTTGTATTTTCCAGGACCAACTGCTCTAGTCCAGCCAGTACATCTTGCTCTTCTCCATTTCCACACTCAAATGCAGTCCAAGGCAGTGACAGTAAGGTCAGACAAGACCATTGACATGGTGTACATAAACAACCAAAGGGGCACAAGAAGCAAGAAGATGCTAGCGGAAGTCACTGAAGTTCTGTTGCGGACAGAGAAACATCTTCTGACTCTCTTGGCTGTACACCTGGCAGGAGAATTGAACATCCAGGCTGACTGGCTGAGTCAAGAGACAGTTCACCTGGGAGAGTGGACATTGAATCCCAAGGTGTTCGACCTTATGTGCAGAAGATTCAGCTGCCACCAGGTTGACCTATTCACATCAAAGGAAAATGCTCAAGTGTTGTGTTTCTTCAGCCTTTACCGGTGCTCTCAGATGGATGGAGGGAGGGAGTGGATTCCCTGTTTCAGACATGGGATTTCATCAGAGCGTATATGCTCCTTCCACTACTGCTCCTTCCCAAGGTGCTACACAAGGTAAGACACTTAAGAGGAAGCTTCCTTCTGATAGCACTAGAATGGCTGAGAAAACCATGGTTCTCAGACATGGTAAATCTAGCCCAGCAGGTACCATTCCAGCTCCTGCTCTGGGCACCTTGCCTTCCAAGGGCCCATTCTACATCCAAACCCAGAGGCGATGCAGCTGGTGGTTTGGCTCCTGACAGGAGGAGATTATGACAGGTGTTCTCCAAAAAGGTTGTGGATATCCTAATGGCTCCCAGAAAAGTGTCTACATCCATTGCCTATGACCATGTATGGAATACCTTCTCAGCTTGGGCCAGACAGAGAGGTATCAGAATAAAGCTAACAGTCCTGCAGATTTTGGATTTCTTGCAGGTGGGGGTTGACAAAGGGCTTGCGCTGAGCAATCTGAGAGGTCAGGTGTCTATATTAGCAGCAGCCCTGGGAAGTTCCATGAGCATGTCCCTGGGGACTAATCAGGAGGTTATACATTTTCTGTGAGTAGCTACCATAAGCAGACCATAGTTTTTGGTCTCTGGTGTCTCCCTGGGAGCTGAATCTGGTGTTAAATGCTCTTTGCAAGGCATCTTTAGAACCTCTTTCATCAGTGCCATTGAATATACTGTTGTAAAAGGTGTGTTTCCTAATTGCAATCTGTTCTTCCAGAAGGATTGGTGAACTTGAGGTACTGTCACACAAAGAACCGTACCTGAATATTCATAAGAAGAAGATGGTTCTGAGGCTGGTCCTGTCCTTTGTTCCTAAGATCCCTACAGCTTTCAGGTAAATCAGGAAATCTGTTTGCTGTCTTCTGTCCTAACCCAGCAAACCCAAATGAAAATGAACTGCAAAAGTTGGTTATGCAAGGGGGCAGTCAGGGTGTATCCCAAAAGGATAACAGAATTCAGGAAGTCCAAAACTCTGTTCTTTTTGGCACAGCAAAAAAGGTGAGAAGACTTCCAAGGCCACCTTGGATAGGTAGGCTTGCATCACCATGGCCTATGCGGTAGAGAACAAAAAAAGCACCAGCCCTCATTAGAGCTCACTCCTCTAGCTCTGGCTGCTTCCTTGGTGGAGCAAGGGGAGGTGTCCACATCAAAACTATACAAAGTGGCAACATGGGCCTCCATCGATACACTCACTAAGCACTGGGTGTTCAAAGTTCCACCAAACGCAGCCTTTGGTTGCAGAGTTTTGCATGTAGTGGCTAGCAGATAATTATTGTTTTTTCACCATATGGGTCATATATGGTTCAATATTTTCCTCCACCAGGTCAGAAAATAGGTAGTGCTTCTTAGAACCCATCTGCAAAAACTTCCCATTGATAACAGGGAGCAAAACAGAAAGGAGAAATTCCTTCATACTTATAATTTCCTTTTCTGTTAACTCCAATGTTGTCAATGTCTCCTATTGGAGAATATTGTCCAATATATCACAGTGTTTTGGTTTTCAGTAAGGATGGCAGTTGTCTACGATTTGTCTAGGCTTATCTGCTAACCAGAAAAACATTTGCAGTTTATTCGGATACAGGTATGCAGATTAACAGGTGGAAATTATTGAACATTGCATGGTGCTTTTCCCTGTTGAAGATTAGTGCTTATTCTGGTTTTACAGTCAAAATTCCTGTTATTTACTGTTAATACTGTTTAAGCATCTTTATGTTACAAGTGTTGAACAGAAGACCAAGCATAAGAAAACTAGTGGTCAGATGTTTTAATTGGAAGGGCAGAACTTCATCAGCCAGCTCTCCTGACTCAGGTAGGGCAATAGATAATCCTTACTATAATGTCAAACTAATTGTATTTACATTGTTACTATTCAGTTAAGAAGATGACTTGTTGACCTGGGTGTTTTACAGATTATTGGCTACACAGGAGTGTAAAGTATTGCATGGACAAGAGACGACTGCCTGGAGAATCTCAGCTCTCAGAATGTTCATATGCCCAGGGTTCTCTGCTGATTGACAGCTTTGGGCTGTGCCAATACCACAGTGAGGGTGCTCTTTATCCATCTGTGAAGACTTCCCATTGACAATGCTGGAGCTAACAGAAAAGGGAATATGGTAACTATGTAGGAATTTCCCCTGTTTCTACTGGGTTAAGGGTAAATTAACACCTATCAATACAGCCTATGTCCCAGTCCCAAACTAAACACAAATTATTGTCCAAAAATATCCTTGTAGATCAGGGCAGCCCATACCCACCCCCCAGACAAAAAGAGAGTTCTCCTCACAATATGTGGCGAACTTCCACTCCACAGGAATATTTTTAAATGTCTTTGAATTTATCTGGTATGAAATGTACATCAAGTGCTTGAAGCATATACAATTAAGTGTGGTAGAACTATCATTTTTATGGTCTTAATACAACGAGAGAGAGAGATTCTTTTTTTTTCTTCTCCAGGTTTCCCCCTTGTTCTCGGAACCACCACCGCTCACCACCCCATGCCCAGGCTTGCCCCCCCTGGGCAGGGCCACCAGGAGGCTCCCCGATGGACATCATTGGCAAGCTCCTGCTTACCCCTCCAGGTCAACCCATGGGAATGGGTCCCCCCCGTGGACTTCAGAGGCAGTGGGCAGTGGAGCGGGCCATCATGTTGGGGGGCAACTTTTTGTGAGTACTTTTGCTCCCCGGAGGCGGGGACATGCAATGACGTCCAGCATCCGCCCCACCCCCCAATTGTGATGGCTCTGGTCTCGGCGGCCCTCCCAGCCTCCACCAGGAGTTCATAGGTTGCCAGACACACTTCCCCTCCCTTTCCCCCAGAGAAGGAGAGCAGTCCCTAGTATGCGCGATACTTCTCCCCTGGCCGGCCCTTTGACTCCCGGGTCCATTCCTGAACCCAGGTCATCTGCATCGTGAGCGGAAATCCAACCACTACACTGGTGGGCCAGTGAGAGAGTGAGATTTTGCCAACCATCGAGGAATCCCTTTGTTTTACTGTAAACATTATGCATATTCATTTTTACCATACTATCTTTATTATTGATAAAGATAATCTCTAAATACAGCATCCCCTCTTTAATTGCAACATAATATTTAACATAATTTTTTTTTTTTTACTAATGGCTGTTGGATCTAATTAACTTATATTTTGTTGATGCTGCCATCTGCTCACCCCAACATTCATGTCCTCAAGCACTCTGGTGTCCTCCTAGAAACCACTGAGGCTGGCATCACAGATACATAGAAACACTTAAAATGATGGCAAAAAAGACTATTGATCCATCAAGCCACCCGGAGCACTCTATACCCCATGATTTTTTGTATATTAGGGTTATTTTTGTCAACATTATCCACTCCCATGTACTGTAGCTTAATGCTACCCTCCCTCCAGAGTAACCACTAAGCCCTTAACTTTCCCACCTGTGTTTAAAATCATTAATGGTTTTGGTGCCCACCATTTCAGCCAACAAACTGTTCCATGGCTAAAGCACTCTCTGTGAACTAAAACTTTCTCAAGTCCCTCCTGACTCTCCCCTACCAACTTTCTCTCATGCCCCAGTCTTCTAGATTCAGTATTCCTACTTAACAGTTCCTTGAAGTTCATCTTGTTCATTTCTTAATTCCTTTCTGGAACTTAAAACTATTTTCCATATGGCCTCCAGTGAGAACACAGTCAGTGCCCTAAGCTTATCCTCGTAGGATCTGCCTTGCTGGCCCTGAACTACTTTGGTTACCCTACCCTGCACTGTTTCCAGTCTTTGTCTTTCCTGAGATGAGGTCTTCAGAACTGGGCACAGTACTCCAGGCAGTCCTCAAGATGTGGTCTCACCATTGATCTATATAGAGGTAGTACCAGCTCTTTCCTCCAGCAGTCAAACCTCCTACTGATACATCCCAACATCCTGGTTCCCTTACTGTGGGCCACACTGTCACTTATGACTCCTAGGTCCCTTTCCTCTGAATTATTGCCAACTTAAGCCCTCCCATCCAATACTATATCCTGGGGTTCTTATTTCCTATGGACATTCTCTTGCACTTTTTTGGTGTAAATTTAAACCGCCAAAGTTTGGACCACCTCAACAACCTTTACAGGTTCCTCCGCAACTCTCTTACCCCTGCCTCACCAACTCCCCTACCACAGAAATTAGTCCCATGTGCAAGGACACACATCTTGCCCTTCATTCCTGCTGTGTCACTGATAAATTAAAAAGGACTAAACCAAGGATTGATCCCTGTGGAGCCCTACTGATGACCTCCCTGTCCTGGGATTTGACGCTGTTTATTACTACCTTCTTCTGTCTTCATTCCAACCAACTTCATTTAACTGTATCCTTCACAGCACCCAGAGCCTTTAACTTCTTCAGCAACCATCTGTGAAGTACTGAATCAAATGCCTTGCTGAAGTTGAAGTATGGTAAATCTACTGCAGGACCCTTATCAACTGTTCTAGTTACCCAATCAAAGAATGCTATGATGGTGATCTGATAAGACTTCCCTGCCATGAACCGTGCTGTTTATTGTCCTAGGGCCTGTTTTTCTCCAGGTAAGCTCTGAACAGTGTCTCCATCAGTTTGTCCACAATAGAGGCAAGACTGACAGGTCTATAGTTACCTGGTTGCTCTATGTCCTCACCCTTGTGGAGCAGAACTACATCCACTACCCTCCAGCCTTTTGGAACCACCCCTGTCTGAATTCAGCTATTGAGAAGCCCTACCAGGGGTTCAGCTAATTCCAATACCAGTTTCCTATGCACTCTCAGATGCATCCAGTCTGGCCCCGTGACCTTATCTATCTTCAGGGCTACAGACCCATTTCTGACCCTTTCACTTGTAAGTACCTTCCTCCTCCTTTTTGGGATCCTCTTTCAGCAGCTTTTATGCTATTTCTGGCAAAGGTCACTGTCCTCCCTGATGCATACAGAGCAGAAGTAGTTGTTCAGGACAGCTGCATTCTGCTCATCCTCCTCCATTACCCTTCCTCCCCGTTAGCCTAACAATTCTCCCATACGCCTATCTTTTTTCCTAATATATATGAAAAACTTTTTTCCACCATTGACCACCTCCACAATATATAACTATGCCGGTCGAGTGACGTGATGCAGAGCACATAGTGGCTGTGTTCTCCGCGAGCTCCGCTCTCCCGATCGCGATTTACTTTATTTTTCCCCAGCCAGAATCACCGGAACGTTTTTCCTGCACTATAACAGTGCGAAATCATCGGGGGATTAGTTTTATGGAGGCAGAAAGGAGAAAAATGCCTCCCAAACATACGCCCCCGGCGACTCCTGAAAAGGCCGCCAAGAAGTCAAAGGCTCGGCTTGTAGTCAGCCCAGAGCCCCGGGAGTCTTGCCTGATGGAGGAACCTCTTACTTTGGCCAGGTTCCTGGAGAATTTCTGCCTATTTCAAGGTATGGTGAAGGATATAACTAACGAGATTAAAGCCTTACATCTGCAATCAAGATTTAAAACCGCAAGGCCACTGATAATGCAGTTCTAATTAAATCATTGAAGGGTGCAGGGAGAAGATGGACTCAGAGCTGGTTATGTTAAATCGTAAAGTTAACAAACTGGAGTTAAAGATCGAGGACTTGGAAGGCAGAAGCCGCCGTAACAACGTGGTAGTCATTGGGCTACCTGAAAAGGCTGAGGGCACAGACGCTGTTAAATTTACCCAGAAATTTGTGGAAAAAGTGGCTGGGCCCACACCATTTGGTCCGTCTTATGTTATTGAAAGGGCACATCGAGCCCTACGCCCTCCTCCCCCCCCCCAACGGGCCACCTAGAACTTTTATATTTCGATTCCTGAATTATCAGGAACGTCAGCTTTTCATGGCCAAGGCCAGAGATAACAAGCAGCTGTACTGGGAAGGGGTTAAATTCAGAGTGGTGCAGGATTTACCGTTTTCTGTGAGGCAGAAAAGATCAGCCTTTCATCCTCTGGTCAAGAAATTGATAGCTGCTGAGATTAAGTTTCGAATGATCTACCCTGCGAAACTTCAGGTCAACATTCGTGATGAATGGAAATCATTTGAATCCCTGGACCTGGCGACTGAGGCATTGCAAGCGGCCTTCCCTGCATTGTTTAAGGTTCCTTGAATTTACAGAGGCGATGAAGGACTTTCTGGGATCAACTCCTAGGAGACTGTGAACTTTATTCTTGGGACCAGATGTTTAATTTCTATTGTAATATACCCTCTTATGCATATATGTTTTCTGGAATATTGGTTTTTGAGGGTTACCCGCCCCTGGATGTTTCTCGTTATGCCCTTCATGGCACTGCAGGGCGGATGACAATGCACTTCAATTTTACTCAGGCTGGCTGTCTCTGGATTAGGTTTTTGACCCCTCTAATCTTTATTTTTTAGGTTGGAACATTGGGGTCCTTCATTTAAGGAAGGTACTGGTTATGAGGGAGTGCCAGTGTGCTGCATATTACAATTTTCTGGGAAAACAAACTGTCTCTTATTTAATCAGTTCAGGATATTTATAATGAAGGTTGTTTTCTTGGGGGGTCTTTTCTTATAGGACATGTGTTTTGTTGCTGATCACATATGCTGTTACGCTATAACATTGTTTAGGTCGTAGGGCTAACGTTCAGCGTTTAAATAACTGCTCCCCCAACCTTTTCTCTTGTTTATTAATACATATATGGGGTTGAGGGGGAACGCTCAAGTTTTGAAATTTGGGGTTGGTGCGGTAAAGCCAATCTGTTTGTATTGATATATTGTAGCTGTTCCTCAATGTTAGGGCTGGTTATTTACATCGGGTCGAGTGGTGGCGGGATATAGGGAATGAGTTGTGTGTCCTGTGATCATGGACCATGAAATGTGAATTGTTTGGGGGCTGGGGTGGTGGATTTTATGATTTTGGGAATTGTTATATAGGACTATGTTATTTGAGGGTTTATGGGGAGGGAATTTTTATTTTAATTTTTGAGGCTCTATGGGCACTTGAATACCGGGGGTTTGGTCATATTAGCTTTTCTGTTCTCAAGGCAACAAGGAATTTCCATTCTAGTTCGGTTTTTATAGGTTCGAATGGGGACTGATATATTTGTCAATTTTCTGACTTGGAATGTCAAGGGGGCACGGCTTAAGGAGAAGCAGTATAAGATATTGAAACATATAGAAGCCGTTAAGGCTAAAATTGTGTTTCTGCAAGAAACGCACCTAATGCAGTTGGAGGCGGGTGCCATGAGGAGGTTACAAATTGGTGAGGTCTTTGCATCTCATGGCAACACACAGAGCCGAGGGGTTATGTTATTAATACATAGGTCAATCCCGTTCAGCCCTATACAAGTGGTCCAAGATCAAGAAGGTAGATATGTATTAGTAAAAGGGAAGTTGCAAAATACTGAAATCCTGTTGGGTTCGGTATACGGCCCCAACGTGGATACTCAGGACTTTTTTGTGGACCTATTAAAGGCTCTTTGCTTTTAACCGCCTCCGATGGTTCTGGGTGGAGACTTCAATTTAATTCTGGATCCCTTGATGGATAGATCTGCTAGGCCACATGTATATTACACTCCGGCCTCCCGAGCAATGAAAGATTTGCTCGATCAATTGGGATTAGCTGATATTTGGAGGGTTCTCCACCCGGAATCTAGGGAGTATACTTTCACTTCCTCCATTCATGGGACCTCATCTCGATTAGATTACATATTTCTTTCCCGGTCTCTTCTTGGTGGAGTGCTGGGTTCGAATATTATACCCGGTCCTATTTCCGATCATTTGGCAGTAGCTGCAACTATCTCCTTTCCATCCCTTATAAAGAAAGGGAATAGGTGGAAAGTAAATAATCAGATTCTAAGGATACCTAAATTGACTAAATTTATATCTGAACAGATTGACGAATTTACCTTAAATAATCTGGACGACAATGTCCATCCGGATATTTTTTGGGGAGCACTCAAGGCCTATTTAAGGGGGGGTCCTAATTGCTATAGCGGTTAGAAGGAAAAAGGAGAAGGAAAATACAATGACCGAGTTATTAGCACGTATTAAAGCATTGGAATCTAACATTTCAACTTATGCACGGGACGAGGACATTGAGGAATTAATTAAGGTGAAGGATGCCTTTCTTAGGTTATTGGGGGATCAGGCAGAGTTAGCATTAATCAAAACTAGAGCCAACTATGTTGACCAGGGGGAAAAGTCCAGGAAATTATTGGCTAGGTGCATTACACAATTCGAGTCCTCTCGTTTGATTGAAGGGATACTATCAAAAGAGGAGGGTTGTGTCAAGACTGCTCCGGATGAAATGGCTCAGATTTTCCATCAATATTTCATGAATTTATATAAAAGGATGGAGACCCCACCTACCAACCTTATAATTTTGTCCTTTCTGGAAGGGCTCGACCTTCCTGTATTGGATGAAGCAGATAGAAATTTTCTCATTGCTGATATAACCCAAGATGAAATAGAACTTGCTATTAGAAAGTTATCCTTAGATAAATCACTGGGTCCTGACAGGTTCTCGTCCAATTTTTATAAGAAGTTTTCTTCCCAGCTAGCTCCTTCCCTTCTTAGGTTATTTTGATACATTCTCTCTGGACAGGAGACAGATGGATTACTTTCGGAGGCGCTTATAGTCTTAATTTTAACCCAATAGATCTGCCACGGATCCGCTAGTTATAGGCCTATTTCTTTGTTGAATTGTGATTTAAAAATACTAGCCAAACTACTAGCGGATCATTAACAGAATATTACCTAAATTAATAGGTAGTGAGCAGGTGGGGTTTATGAAGGGCAGGTCCTCGGTCGACCATTTCAGGACATTGGCACATGTCTTCTCGGCTTCCGAGGAGATCAATCTCCCGATGGCTTTGGTCTCCTTGGACGCCGAGAAGGCCTTCAATAGGGTTTATTAGGGTTTCCTGTTTGAGACCATGAAAAGGTTTGGTTTCCTGGATAGATTTGTGGATTGGCTTAAGGTGCTCTATTCTAGTCCGTCCGCCAGGGTCACTTGTAATGGAGCTATCTCCTCTCTGTTTCAACTTTATGTTGGTACAAGGAAGGGATGTCCTTTATCCCCCTTGTTATTTAATTTATATTTGGAGCCGTTGATCAGGAAAATTGTTCAGACTAATGAGATAGAGGGGATTAAGATATTGGGACTACCAATCAAAGTCACTGCATATGCAGATGACCTTCTGGTATACGTCTCGAGGCCGGCTAGATCTATTCCGAGCCTGTTAAACCTAATTAACCATTTTAGTTCGGTAGCAAATTATAAGCTTAATCAGGACAAAACTGTGGTTTTTCCCCTTAATAACAGGATATTCAAACGGGAAATAACGGAATTAGGGTTGGAATGGAGTCCTGAATGTCTTAAATATTTGGGTCTTCTTTTGACAAGGAGTTCTATTCGTATGCGCCAGTTAAATTTAGACTCCCTGGTTCATACTATTGACCTAGACCTTAAAAGGTGGGTTAAACTCCCATTATCTCTTTGTGGGAGGATAAATATAATTAAAATGAACATATTCCCGAGACTCTTTTACCCGTTGAGTAGGCTGGATATTTTCCTTCCTACGTCATGGTTTAAAAAACTCCACGTCATGATTGCTGATTTTGTTTGGAATCATAAAAAGTTCAGAATGGCCTATCATAAACTAGCGGCCCCTAAAACTGTTGGTGGACTAAGACTACCCCATTTTGGTCTCTATTTCTGGTCGGCCCAATTGAGTAAGTATGGAAGGTGGGCTTTAGGTGAGGACTCCTTGTCCACATTGGATTATGTTCCTCTGTGGGTCAAACTTGAGATGGCTCTTATTAAGAAATGTGCTATCAATCCTGTAGCCCTTTTTTATCTGACGCCCAAAACACTTCCTTCAGTGTTGAAAAGATCCCCTATAGGGCTGGCGGTGAGAGCCCATAATCAGCTTTGTGGGTTCCTCAAGTACAGGCATGTCAAAGATTGGGAACAACCGGTATGGGGGAACCCACGGTTTTTGATCGATAATAATACCATCAAATCAGGGTGGTTGAAAATACCGGAGGACTGTTCCCTCAAGGATTTTTTTAGTGTGGAAGGTGATTTAATTCCAGCTCTCACAATGATAAATAGACTTAATTTAACTAAGGATATTTTCAAGGTCTATCAGCTTAGGCATGTATTGCTTCAGAAATTTGGAAGGAAGGTTGAGCAGTCTTCCCAGATCTTGTTCTTGACTAATATACGCCCATTGATAGGAATCCCTCATACGATCTCCAAGATTTATTCTGTCTTATTTCATTGGACATACCCAGTAAACTTTGCCCCATGTTCTTATTGGGCTGATGTATTCCCTAATATTGTGCTAGACTGGTCGGGGATATGGCATGCATGCCACAAGTATATTCGACATGATCAATTGAGGCTCACACAATTTAAGGTATTGCACAATATTTATTATTCCCCCCAGAAGCTAAAGGATTTGGGGCTGCTAAGGGATCCCAAGTGCTTTAGATGTCTGGATGATGCTGGGAACCTCTTACATATTTTCTGGGAATGTCCCAAAGTCGCTCCACTATGGCAGGAGATTAAAAATAAATTAGATCCCCTATTAAGTCTGGATGAGATGTTTAGGCCCGAAGTCTGTCTGTTGGGAGAAATGACGGCTTTCCCGATCAGGAATAGGAAATATTATATGGCCTTGATTTCTGTTATAGTCAAAAAGTTGGTCCTTCGCCACTGGAAGGATAAGATGGGTCTCTCTTATTCCGAATGGTTGGCAGAGCTTCTGGCTTTTTTGAGAACTGAAGGAATGATAGCTACCCTGCATAATCAATTGCCCCTTTTTGACAGGATTTGGTCCTTGTTTTATGCTTGTTATCTAGGCCAATGTTGATCTCACCCGGTTTCTTTCTTTATTTTGGTTATACTTTATTTCCTAGTGCCTCGGATGGAGTAGAAAGTTAAAGATGGGGGTGAAGGGGTGGGATCTTTCGGGAATATTGTTTTTGTTTTGTAGGTGTTTTGGGGGGAGTTTCGGCAGAGTAATATTCACCTTGTCTGTAACGAGAACCTTATAATCTGTATGTATGTTTATTTTTTATTTGTTCTCTTTGGATTAATCTCTGCTTAAAATAAATAAAATGTTAATGGAAAAAAAACAACAATATATAACTATGCCTCTGCACTTGTGTCTCTGACTGCCCTCATAACCTCCCTATTTTTCACTTGATGCCCCCCCCCCACCATTTTTCCATCCCTCTGCTTCTCTTTGTACCCCACAAAGGACTTTGTTTTGGCCCTCACTTCCTTCCTGACCTTTTCAGAGAAACATATCTGTCTCTTGTGTCTGTTTCTCTTGGTAACTGTCCTCACGCATGACAGTGTTGACTCAAAAATAGCCCCTTTTATTTTTCCTCATCTTTTCTCTATTCCCCTGATACTGTCCACTCCAATTAACCTGTTTAGGACCAATTTCCTCATCTGGTTAAAGTCTGCTCTTCTGAAATCCAGAACTTTGACAAGAGCACAGTGGTACCGAGGACCAGCTTGAACCATATGTGATAGTCACTGGACCACAGTGGTACCCTACCTCCACTCTGCACACTATTTATGAATTAGTGAGCATTATGTTGAGAATGGCAACCTGTCTTTTGGGTTCATTGACCAGCTGCGCCAGTAGGCATTCATGAGATTTATCTAGTAGGGCCTGACTTCTGTTGTTCCTAGCTGCTGGAATGTTCCAGTCAATGTCTGGCAAGTTGAGATCCCCCACTACTAACAACTCCCCCTTGTGACCCCCTTGTCTATCTCTTTCCCTAGTTCTCTATCACTCTTGCTCCACTGTCTCAGCAGTCAACAAATTAAACCAAATAAACAATTTCTTACTTGATGCTGCCATGAGCTAAACCTATATTGATTCTATTTCCCCATTCCTGCCCATGATGGACTCATTCCCCACTGCCTCAATGTTTCCCTTGCCTTTGGAGCTAGGCTACAGCCATGGGTGCTTTTCCAACCTCAAATCAGCTGCTTACCACAGTCTAGTGCTGGGTGAAAATGGCAAATTCTTAATTCATGGAAATGTCTCACAATTTTTCAAAATTTGTGAAATTTTCTGAAATTCTAACTTTAGCAAAATCCGAATCCTTTGAATGTGTTTGGTGCATTGGTACCTTATTCCATGACATTTTCTGGCTGAAATGTGGAATGATACACATGAACTACAGAATGTTCCATGGAATTCCATTCCACAGCTTAATACTTAAATCCACAATACGTACATGTCATTCTGCAGTTCAGTGATCAGTTCTGTGGAATTTCTTTCTGCATTTTAATACATTAATCTGCAAGTCATACAGTTATTCCACTGTTCTATGTTGGAATTTCACAAAAGTTACCCAAGTGCATTCCGAAATTTTGCAGAAGTGGAAGTCCAACTTTTGTGGTACTTCCGCTGGCAGAATTTTATTTTTGTACAGCACTGCCACAGTTTCACTGTCCTCCTGAGGCTAAGTACAGATAGTGCTATGCCCCACATAGGTACCTGGTTAGATGAGTGTTACATTTATAGTGCCAGTCAAGAGAGCACTATTCCATATAGCGCTACCAGGGACAGCGAACAGAGATTTACAGCACTACACATATGTGTTCCTCCGATTGCTGTCCATGGTACTGCTATATGGACAAGGGCAGCAGAATCCAGGAGCCTAGCCAGGCAACAGTGGAGACCAGGGTTCCAATGCTGATCTCCATAAAGTTTTGCTAGCTGGGACTTTAATACTGGTGTGAGGGGTTGTGGAAACAGTATTCCATGGCCCCACATATTTTTTCTTGCCCCGTGATCTGCTCCACCCCTTGGAGTGAGAATTCTTATTGGGGGGTGTGGGGGGGTGGAGCCCATGCAAAAGAAAAATCAACACTGTTTTTCCCACGCCTTTCTTGTTAGTGGCATTCTTGTCAGTGCTATTCTGACCCACTGTCCCTTACATAGCTTCAAAGGGACAGCATGCCAGAGGTTTTACAACCTATTTAGTCGCATCCAAGTTAATTGAATCTCCCACAGTTACAGCCCGTGTCTGATATCAGATGTGGAGGATTCTGGGAGGACACCAGAGCAGCAGGAAGTACAACCCATTGGAGTTCTGGATGGCAGAATCAACCTAATATAAGCAAATAAAAAATAATTAAAAAGTAGTGGGCACAAGCTTTTTTTTATATACATTTTGCAAATCAGAGTCTGCCCCACATTTAGGTGTTGGGTTTATATTCATGAGAGTTCCACTTTAACAATACATAAACTTCCTCTGAATGTATCTAAAACATTCACATTCTGTATTTTTTTTTTCATGCAGATTTTTATCCCTCAGATCGCTATCAGCTCCTGTCCACATCGGCCCATGGCCGGCGTCCACCTCTTCTGGACTTACCTTGGAGCGAGTCCCCCATAAATTGCCCCTGTGGTGGGGCTGGAGTATGTAGGGCCATCCTCCCACTGAGAGCTACACATCCAGGTGCTCTAGGTATCCTAGTGATGGTGAAGATCTGGGGAGTGGCACAGGGCTACATGAAGTCTTTGAGTCGATTTTCCCATTTGTTTCCCTTTGAGCCTCAGCACCATGGGCTACGCATGTGCATGGAGGTGCACAAATGTTCTAGAACTGTAGCTCTCCCCAACCTTGACTTAAATCTGCTACACTTGGATTGTGGCTGCCACCAGGCCTCCACCTGGTAGCAGTCAATAGCCAAGTCGGCATGCCACCACAATCCAGAAGGGGTGAGCTGCCTGGCAGCTGTTCAGTCCACTCCCAGCCCCCCACCTACCTCCAGCGACCCAAGCTCATTCTCAAACTTGGGTCAGCAGAATGATGTGAGGTAAGGCGCACAGTGCCTCAGCTCTCTGCATCACTGGGTCAGTCAACACATACTGTTTTAACATACAGTAAGTAGTAACATAGTAATTTAAGGCCAGAAAGGACCTGATTTCCATCTGCCCCCACAGTCCTGTACAAATAAACTGTCTGTGACCTTTTCTTTTTCCTAATATGTTGACTTATATCAGAAGGCTTAACTTCAGTTGACAGATTCTGAAGATGTGATTAAGACAGTTCATTTCTTCAAAAATGTGATTTTTCTTATAGGCAGCAAACTGAACATTTAGCATCTGTCTTGACTGAATGTTTAGAGTAAATTGAATTGTCCTTCAGGTGTTCTATTTAAGGCATTCCATCTTCATTCATCTAGTTCATTCTCCCTGAACAATATAAGGTGAAGAGTAACCATTAGGGAATTTCTAAACTGTTCCTCTTGATTTGTGGTATATGCCCTTTAATGCCCATGTCCTAAAATGTATGTGGGCATGACTACTAGAATATTGCGGGAAGGATACGAGACCATGTCAGGGCCTTATAAAATCCCAGGTCTAGCACAGCAGTAAGTATCCATTTTCAGGAGGTACATGAGGGCAATCCTGAATACCTGAGATTTATGGACTTAGAATGTTTACTAGTCAGCAAGAGGGGAGGTAATAGGTTACAGAGGCTTCTGCAAAGGGAAACATACTGGATTTCTTCTTTGAGTGCTCTAAAACTAAATGGTTTAAACAATGAGTGGGATTTAAAGAACTTTCTGTGATCTGAAATTTCTTTGTGACTCTGTATTCTCAGCTGGATAATATTACTCACTGTCTTTCCTCCCCCTCCCCCCCTTTTTTAGCTCAAGAAAGCACAGAATTAAATTTGCTAGTTTTTGAAGAGGCCATTGGTGGCAGGGAAATTACTGCTTTGTAATCCTGGGACAGTTTCTTTCAAGGGACAACAGTGGTACCAGTTTATTTTATCTTTTCTAAGCTTGTTCTATACCCTTTATTTTTACTATCTATTTTCTTAGACAGTTTTTCGATATAAGTGGGTTTGAAATCATAAGACAACAGGACAAATAATTGAAATTGCATATTTATGCAAATTAAATTTATCTTGGAGAGTTGTCCATGCAGCTTTTTTATATGTATGTACTGTTACTTGTATGTTAAGTTTGTTAACTGGTATGTTTGAGTTCAACATTAATGTACATTATAACATGGGCTGTCAAAAACACACAACCCTATTGGTCCAGTAGCTCTGTGTGGCCATGGATTAAATTCCTTATTTAATCCACGGTTCCATGGAGTGACTCAGGGAAAGTGGCATTGGCACTCATTTCCTCCTGTACTGTAGCAAGCAAAAGGCAGCCATTGAAAAATCTGGCAGCAGGAGATTACTCTCTGTAGGGTGTCCCAGAGTAGTGTGTTTGCCAGGCCCTCCACTCACCCCCCCCCCCGTGAAGGACCACACTTGTTTTGGAGCTCACTATCCATGTAGAGTCCATCCCATATTGTCACAGTGTAGGACAGAGACAGCAAGACAGAGAGAGAGATCACATTTCATTTCTGAAAGCATTTGTTCCACGGCTTTGTCTCACATCTCTCCCCTGCCTTGCACCACAAAGTCATGAAGATCATTGTTTTAATTCTGACATCATAGTTTTGTGCTGCTCCGTTCCCCAAAATGAGACCCCATCATCATCTCCACGTGAGAGAGAGAGAGAGAGAGAGAGAGAGAGGGATAGAGAGCTGTGGTAGACACAAAGTGAGCAGTGCAGCATGTGGGGACAGAGACACAGAGAGTGAGATGCTGTAAAGCTAGGGACAACACACACCTGCACAGGAGTAAGTGTAAGAAAGTTTTATGGACAACAAATGTCAGAAATAATTTCAGGCATTTGTGTGTTCGTAAACATCAGTTACATCTGCATTACATCTATGGACCACTTTTCATGTAGGTAGCATACAGTAACTTTTTCCTTATTTAAACAGGAAAAAAACGCCTTTTGGATTTTTTGTTTTGTTTTCAACATAACTGATGTTATAAGTGCAATAACCCATTCCAGGGTATAGGGTTATTGAGGATTAATCAACACCTCGGAGCTGTGAGAACACTTGACCTGTGGCCTCGTGCCTCACAACGTACCCGGGGTGTTGATTAATCCCCAGTAACCCCATACCCAGTCGTTGGTCATGGCTTACTTCACGTAAGCATTAAACCATAACAGAACATGGTTCTACTGTGGAATTAATCCACAGTTGGGGGGGGGGATTCAGGCATGAGCCTCCAACAACCTAACCATGGATTCATTTCACAGTAGAACCATACCCTGGAGTGGTTTATGCACTGGTAACATGGCAGGTGCAAGGTAACTAATGTGAGTGAATGTTTGAGTTCAACTGTGGTAGGTATTAAAAGGAAGTCAAACTGACATTACTGATTTATACAACTTTTTGGCCGGTGTAGCAGTAGTGCTACATCAGTAGCTGTGCATGTGCGTACTGCACACTCTACGTGCACTTACTTTGTGACTTCAGAAATTAAGCAGCTTTTCACATTGTGTGACACACATTTCAATATTGTAAAGGAAAATATTTGTATCTCTGCTCATATAAATGCTTCTTTGCAATGTGATTGGATTCATTAACACATCCGATTCATGGATCCAGACTGCTGCATTCTGGGTGAATCACGGAGATTTGCATATCTACAGCACTGAAACATTATTGATATTTTTATTATTAAACAATGATGTCTAATACTTAACAGACCCTAACAAAAATAATATCTTTACTGCTAACATGTTTTTGTTACGCTGTCTTGGGTATTACATACCATTGTTTAATACTGAAAATGCTGCTAGTGTTTGAGTGCTGTAGATATGCAAATCTGCATGCTTGACCCAGAATGCAGTACTTCGAATGCATGAATCTGATGTTTTCAGGAGGCTGATCATGGTGGAAACATGCATTTTTATGAGCACAGGTAAGAGTGTTTAACTTTATAATATGGTTGGATTGATCAACTGTGTTTTTCTTGATACACATGTGGTCCCGTTCACTCCGCTACCCCTCTGTGTCCTTACTGCTCACTTCTCCTCTGTTCTGTTATATATATGGTCCCACTCTCATGGAGACCTTTTCCCCTATTGTGTGCTACAGGAGCTAGCTGTTCTGTGTCTCGCTTGGTTGCTCTACACTTACGTACAGGAGCTGGTGGGGTATCCACTCGTGTGAGGTCAGCAGATTGGTGGGATGGATCTCTCTCTCTCTCTCTCTCTCTCTCTCTCTCTCTCTCTCTATCTTTGTCTCTCTCTCTCTCTTTCTCTGCCCCATACGAATGTTAGTAAGCGCACTCCCAATGACTCAGGAGTAACCATGGATTACTTGAGAATTAATACATGGTGGTTCTGTGGTCACCTGTTTTACTTTCTCCAATGACTGCTGGTTACTTTATGTTGTTTTTTGCCATGTTACAAATTGAATTATATCTTCACCTGTTTGCCTGTTGAAGATGAGTATAAGATTTGCCCTGCTTAATGAAACCAGCACTGTTTGTTAATGTAAGGGATTTTCACCTGGAACACTGATGTCAGCAGCCTTAGTATTTAAGACTGGGCATAGTGGCTAGCAGTTAACCCCTTGGGGAAGACCTCTGGTTGAAGCACTGTGGTTCTAGTCTTAGCTCTGGTATTGCTTATCATAAGTGCTGAGTGCTATTTGGCTTAATAAAGAATTTTTTTGCAGCTTAATGCTTGGAACATGAGTCTGCCTTGCTGAGTGTGTTGTTACTAATGTTCCTGTTGGAGTCTCAAGACCTGACAAGTTTTAACTGTTGCAAAAGGTAAAAAAACATATTGCGAGTGGTTATTTGCATTATTTACTTGTTGTAGGAAAAAAACAATGGTGTTGGAAAAATACCAGTTGAAATAACCACCATTTTCTTGTTACTTTTTAAAGTTACAAACATTATAAAATACATAAAAATGATCTCTTTTTAAAAAAAAAAAAACACCTGAAACTAGCTAAACAGTACCCGTTTACCTAGTTTCTGGTGCTTGTTTTTTAAAAGCTGCCAGAAATATAGGTTAGTAGGTTGTTTTCACGAGATACATAGTTATCTCGTGCTGGTTTGGGCGAGAGGACTGCAAAGCGAGCTGAGCGATTCTGTCACCCCAAACCAGTATGCGATAACATTCTTATCTCATAAGAAATAACCACCACTAGCCCTATAAATATATTATGAAGCACTCAAACTGCCTTCGGTGCAAACAAAAACATGAAATTTTACTGAGAATGTCTGCTTTATTTGTACTGTTTCTGCTGGTCTCCCCCGCTTTTTGGATATGGTAGTTGTACATTCCATGAGCGACCACGCCGTGTAATTGTGTTAACGGGGACTGAGTGCAGATAAAATAACTTTTTTATTAATTTGAAAGTTTGGCCACCATATTTTCCATTCTGCAGTTGGAAAAAGGGGCTAACTGGATTTTATATCCAGAAGCAGAGCTTTTACATGGAGCATCAGACTTTTTTTTTTATGTATTGCCAACATAACTGGATTATGTATTCAGAAATGGAGCATTTCCTTTTGGTTTTTAATGCAGCATTTCTAGTTTGCATTCAGAAATGGAGCATCGAACATTTTTATTTTTTTAACATTTTGCCAACATCTTTGAGCTGGTTCCATGTGTTAACATCGCCAGAACAACAAAGCAGTAAAGAATATCATGGGCAACACATCGCGGTCAAACAGACCACCTGGTATAAACACCACTGGGTGAAACTCTGCATTGGCACAGCCCATAGTGTGTGTGGCCAGGGTCCCATGCAGCAGATGCAGGAGGGTGTCAGAGTGCAGCATACGGGGGTTGAGCCAGAGGCAGAGGGAGTGCCCAGGAGACCAAAGGCGGTGCAGGCACCCCATAGGAGAGGGAATGCAACAGTGCTCGGCATTAGATGGGTATGGCCGGCAGGGGCTGAGGTATGGGGGAATGCCCATGATGAGTACAGGAGCACCGCACTCCACAGACACACAGGCAGCACACAGGGATCACCCGCCTACTACTCCTAGCCGGACTGCAAGTAGGTCTCAGAGGGTGGACAGGGGTCATGCATGGACTCCCCCCCCCTCATTCAGAGGTCATGTATGGACACACCACAGGGCTTGTACCACCTTCTCCCTACCTGCACAGATGTATCCAGAGATGCTATTCCTGGGCTTTGATATTGTTTGCGATGTACTGGCTATTCTGCTTTGGTCCGCGATGATGTGTCCCATGATGTTAACACATGGAACCCTTTGAGCTTTGCTAGAACCACTGTATATCAATGGAGTAGCATTTTTCCTGCATTAAAACAAACTGCAAGGTAGAGCTTTTCATTTATTTATAAGTTCATGGTTCCACTTGCCGTTGCTCGTTCAGTTATGTGGATGAAGGACCAGTCATTTCAGAACCTGCCCTGACAGCTTTTCGGCAACTTTTGTGGCTAAATAAACTGCTTTTTAGACAGCTTTTTCTTAGAGTGGGATTCCTGTTGCACCTGATTCTGCCATGGCGATTCTGACAGTAATAGTGTGACAAGCCAGCATTGCCGTGGTGGGAATCAGGTGTGAGGAGGAGCACAAGGCAGCAACTGTACATTAAATAAGATGTACAATAATGCTGGCTTCTGATTGGTTAAGGCAGTTCGAGTGCTTTATAATACCTTTTCTCACCACCCCAAAATTCAGGGTGCCCACCTTAGTGAGAGGAGCCACTCACCCACATTCTCTGTATGAGAATAGTGGGACTTTCTTGAGTATTGCAGCTGCAGCTGGAAGTCATGTTGCAGTAACAAGAGTGAGCAGCTGATTCCCTGTTCTGTCTGTCTGCCTCTGTGCATCTCTTTCAATGTCTGTGTGTGTGGGGGGGCATGTGTGCATGTGTGTGGTGTTCTATCCATCTATCTAGCTATCTTCCATCTATCTATCTATTCATTCATTTAGCAGGCCGTGGTGCCCCTCCCCCAGTACTGCTTCTTTCTTCTCCCTCACTTCCAAGTCACCACCCTGCTTTCCCAGTTTTCTTAGTACATAAGCAGATTTGGAAGCTCATCCCCCCATACTGTCTCTCAGGCCCCCCTCCCTAGTTTGACCTACACCCATTCCCCAAAGTGTAGCCCAACACTGTGGTGCCTGATCCCCAGTGTCGGAATAAGCTATAGTAAAGAAAACTATTCCTCAATTTGTTTTTTTTGTAATACCTTGTAAACAAAGGAAATTGTCCCTCAGCAATCACCACCAATCCTTACCTCCCACTCGGCACCTCCACACCCCCCACAACCTTTCTCACTCGAGCATGTCCCACATCAAAGATGCACTCTCCAGTTGAAGACACTTCTTGTTGCTGGAACTGCCAACTACAATATGAGAGACTAAGGTCAGTGCAGTTCAATGTATTTCAATTGGGTTTTGAACTTTTATGTATAACTGTCATTTTTGCATATTTTGACTGAAAATTTTCAACATGGCCTTTTTGGGACCCCACCTCATGACCAATGGCGGTGGAATAATGTAAATAAGGCCAGAAAGGAGAATATTTTGACCCGAGATCTTCAACATAGACATTTTTACATACCACCTCACCAATGTGACAGCTGTCATTTTTTAAACACTGCTCAAAATGTGCTTTCACTCTTGTGGTGTGGAATGATGTTTCGGTGGCATGAAATGATGTTTCGGGGTACTAGGTGAATACAGTGCCTGCAAAACCACATGGTCAGTTATGGTGTGGACAAAACAGTGAATATAAAAAACATTCATGAGCAATAGAGTGCAGAGCTACAACCGTGAAACCACCAAGCCAATAAACTGCCCTGGTCTCCAGGGGTGGGGGTGGCAGATGGAACTCGGGGTTGGGGAAGGGGCAGATTTACTATTGTAAACTCTGTAGGGGGCAAAAGTTGGGAAGAGGGTGATTTTTTATTACAAACTCCACTGCGGGCAAAACTACGGGGGGGGGGCAGAAATCAGCTAAAAGAATGATAGCAAAAGCCCCCCCAAAAAATGTCTATTTCCAAGAGCCAGATTTGAACTCACATAGCCCACCGCAGAGTTGAAGTGCTCCCTATGTAGCCTATATCTTACTCTTCCCACCACACCATGATGACCACACAACTAACAACCCACCCAAAAACACACTCAGTTCTTAATACTAAAATGAACCATAACAGAGACGTACAAACATATATACAGCACTGAAGCTAACATGCACTATAAAGACCACCTCACTCATCTGACTATCACTATTTTTCTGTCACTCAAATTCACTCGCTCATTCCACAGTACACCACATTTCAGCAGGGATTTGAACATTTTCACCTACCTGGTTCACCATAAGAAGGTTATGCTGAGAATTTGGTGTATAAATATAGTAAAATGCCCAGGTTATTATTGAATATTGCAATATTTCAACATCCACTAATAACTTCACTAATTTTCAGTATTTGGACTCCAAACTTTCAACATACCTGTTTTTGACACCACCTTGTAAACTTGCTATTTTTTCAATCCTGGATTAGATGTCTTTTTGCACTTCTGCTGCAAAATGACATTTTGGTCAATATTCTATAAATGGTAAATGTCATGTTTATAAGGTGAATCATGAAATGAGTATCTTGAACATTTGGAGCCAGATATTCAAAACTTTGCCCCGGGGCTAAATTAGCTCTGCCCGGCAGGCAAACTTAGCCCGGAGCACAAAGCAAGCTTTATTCAAAAGGAAATAGCCCGGTGCAAAACCAGCTGAATATAGCAAGCAAAGAAAGCCGGGCAAACAGGGCCAGGAGTGCAGGGCAAATATTGCATGGGAATAAGATAGCACTGAATAAAGCAAGAGGGTAGTGCACACTGCAACTGCAGCTCATTAGACTCTGGAGCAAGCCAGTGTTGCAGGTGGAGAACAATGTGTGTGATTGCACAGAGATGTCTGACATCTACTGCAAACAACAATGTAAGCCACACAGTGCAGAACTGTGCTATGCTGAAGTGAGGTTTGCCCAGGGCTAACCTGATTGCACAGTGCTAACACATTAGCCCAGTGCAAACTGGTTAGCCTGGGGCAACCGGGAGCTATATTCAAAGCTCCCATGCAAATGAGCCCACTTAGGTAATCTGTGGGCAAACAGGTACATTTGCATCTCATTAAGTGCTGCTTAGCATACATTACCATGCAGTTTGCCCGGTGCTACTGCATGGAGCACAAAGCTCCCCCTTTTGGTCGGAATGGAAGTACAGGTTGGACACTGCAGGCCAAGGCATACCCACAGCATCCCCTGTTGGTCGGAATAGAAGTACAAGCCGGAAGCAGCAGGAACTGTGTGCTGCCAGGCTCAGTCGGTGCACCTGACCCATTCACAAAAGAATGAAAAGTAATTTCCCTGGTAGTCTAGTGGTCCCTCCACTCCCCAGCATGAATCCCAACCCATTTGCAATAATATTAACAGTAATTTCCCTGGTAGTCTAGTGGTCCCCCCACCCCTCTGCATGAATCCTGACCCATTTGCAATTAAATTAAAATAAATTTCCATGGTAGTTTAGTGGTCTCCCACCCCCACCCATTTGCAATTAAATTAATAGTAATTTCCATGGTAATCTAGTGGTCCCCACCCCCCGCACAAATCTCAACCCCCATTCACGGTGAAAGGAAAGATTCCCCAGTAGTCTTGTAGTTACTTTCTGCCCCCCAGCACGAATCCTGACCCTCCGTCTGCATGAAAGGAAAGATTTCTCCAGTAGTCTAATAGCCCCCACCCCCAGCATGCATCCGACCCTCGTCTGCGGTCAAAGAAAAGATTTCCCCAGTAGTCTGAGTAGTCCCCCCACCCAGCTGTGCACCTCCCGGTACCCCGATCGGCATCCCTCTGGAGCCGGCGACTGGCTCAGCCCTCCTCTCTCCACCATGGCTGGCCGCCAACTGCAGTAGTCAGGAGTGCTACTGTATTGAATAGGAACGCCATTTCAATACAGTAGCACTCCTGAATACCGTAGTCGGTGGCCGGCCATGGTGGAGACAGGAGGGCTGAGCCAGTCACCAGCTCCAGAGGGATGCCATATTCAGGGGTACCAGGAGGTGCACAGCTGGGTGGGGGGCCACTAGACTACCAGGGAATTCTTTTATTTAACCTGGGACGGGGGTCGGGATTCATGCTGGGGGGTGGTGGGGCCACTAGACTACTGAAGAATTCTTTTATTTATCTGGGACAGGGGTCAGGAAGGGATTCGTGCTGTGGGGTGGGGGCACCACCTCATTTCCGCCAGCTATATTCAGCGGTATCTAGTGCCCGCGCTACAGGTCGCGCTAACGCCTGCAGTACAGCTCTGTACCTTTGAATATGCTGCACTGCTGGCATTCATGGGTGCTCCCCTGTCCACGTCCCTGCATACTATTACCTATTAGTGTCGGCGATACCACACAGTACCGGCGCTAATAAGGCTTTTGAATATTGCAGCCTCGCGCAAAGCCAGCGCTATTCCTACTCTACGGCTTTGTGCTCGGTGCAACGGTTTGAATGTCTGGCCCCTGGAGTCAAAATTAAAAAAACATATAGATAATTTTTGTGTGTAGTGCCAGCCTTGATCCCAGCTGGTATGCTTTGTGATCCCATGCTGCTGAGATGAGTTTGGGGGTGAGCTCAGTGACCCAGCTGGATGGGGTGAGGGTGGGGGGATTGCGCTATTATGCAACATCCCCCAACTAGTGAATGAAAGATGCAAGGTTGTCCACACAGGCCTGGGTACCATATAGTGAAGACAACTGGCCTCTTGGCATAGGGACCTGCACCTCTCCACATGTGAGTGGCAGAGGGCCCTGTTCATTGGCTGACAGATGCACTTTTTGCCCTGTGCATCTGTATCTGCAGCCACATGGAAGTGCAGGGACCACAGCACCATGCGTTTCTGCAGCTCACCAGACAGCCCCATGAATTCTTCAAATCTGCCACTGCACACAAGTGAAGGACCTGCAAGGGACCTGCACTTCTGTTGGTGGACTTAGTCTTTTCTTGGCACAGGACATTTGTGGAACCTGTGTGAATGAGAATACAATTCCACTATTTCAAAAATAAAGGAAATTCTTTGTGGAACAGAGGCACACCCAGTCAGTTGTTCCACTCCACAATCCATAGACCATTCTGGGGGAGCATAGCTCCCCTATGGATGCACCCACAGAGGAGACCAAAGAAGGCTGAGGACAGCTGTCACAAGGGAGGCCCACAGGAAGGAGGCAGAGGACACCACAAGGAAAGGAAGCAGCTCCTGGTGGAGGACTCAATTATTAGGGGGATAGAACTGTGAAGAGCTGGAAAAACTGAAGTAAGGTGCCTGCCTGGTGCCATGGCTTGGAGGGACAGGAAGCGCATCCTCAGGATCACGACAACAGCTGCAAGGATTCTGAGCTGGATGTAATTGTCCACCTAGGGACAAATGACTTGGCTCATCATGAGGTTAGGCAGTGCAGGAGGACATTGCAGAGTTGGGGAGGGGCCTAAGACAAGTAGCACACACAGTATCCTTCTCAGAGGTGCTGCATGTCAAAGGCATGGGTGAGGCGAGGTAACTGGCACCATGCAGTTTAATGAATGGTTGAAAAAATGGTGTGGAGCACAGGGGTTTGGCTTCATTGAGGACTGGGGTTCCACCTGGAGGGACACCAGCCTATACTGGCAGGATGGTCTGCGTCTGTCCAGGAAGGGAACAAGTCTTTTGAGCAATCAGTTTAAATGCTTCATTGGCAAGCTTTTAAACTGGTCAAAGGGGAAGGCACTGACAAGCAGCAGAAAAATCCCAGTCTCTCCCTACAAAACAGGGTACTAAATGAGAAAAAGACCAAGGTAGAACGGTCAGTGGGGGATGCTGCAACAGAAGGTAAAGCCATCAAAAAATGGTGAGCAATGAGTACCAATGCCCATAGTCTAGGTAACAAGCTTCCTGAATTAGTGGCCTTGATGGAGGAGGAACATCTGGATATCGTGGCAGTCACAGAAACATGGTACACAGAAAACCATGACTGGGATGTAAACATACCAGGATACACTATCTACAGGAGGGACAGGGAGGGTAAAGAGGAGGAGGAGGAGTTCTTTACATAAGGGAAGGAATAAAAGCAACAGAACAAAAGGGTAAACAGGGAGGAGAAGAAGCACTGTGGGTAAATTTGGAGACAGACAAAGGCACCACAATCCGCACAGGGGTTGTATACAGATCCCCTTCTCAGGGGGAGGAAATGGACAAGGAAATGATAGATAGTATACTTAGAATGGCAGAAAAAGGGGAGATATTGCTGATGGGTGATCTGAATATGCCAGATGTTAACTGGAGTGCAGTTGCAGCTGCCACTTCGAAGAGTGCAGTTATTCTAGATGCCCTACAGGGGGCATGCCTTAGACAACTAGTACTGGAGCCCACTCGAGAGGGCAATATTAGACTTGATACTCTCAAATGGAGATGGAGAGGGATCACAGATGTAAGTGGGTAGCCATCTGGGAACTAGCGACCATCGAACAGTATGGTTCACAATAAACACAGCAATAGAGTCAAGCCATACAAAGACAAAAGTACTGGACTTTAGGAGGGCTGACTTTGCCAAAATGGGTGAGTGCCTAAGGAATGCACTAGCAAATGGGCAGGAAGGAGGGGTGGAAGAACAATGGGGAATAATAAGAACTGCCATCACAGAGGTAATGAGCCTTTGTGTGAAGCAAATAAACAAAACAAGACGATGTAAGAAACCACTATGGTTCTCAAAGGAAGTGGCAGTAAAGGTTCAAGAGAAAAAGAAAGCATTCAGGAAGTACAAGGAATCGCAGAAGGAGCAGGACAGAGAACTGTATCAGTTAAAGCAAAAGGAGGCTGGGAAGGCAGTCAGAACAGCAATGGCCCAAACCGAGGAAAAGATAGCCAACTCAGTTAAGAAGGGGATAAACCTTTATAGGTACATCAGGGAGCGAAAGGAAGACCAAGGGAGGGATAGTGAGGCTTAATAAAGGGAGGGAGGGTGGGTGGGGGAGACTGCAAAGGCAGAGATACTAAACAAATATTTTTGCTCAGTATTTACAAAGGAAGAGGGGGAGGTACATAAAACAAACAGTGGTAACACTCTGGATACAGAAGTTGATACCGGCCCATTTACAGAAGAAAGGGTTCTGAAAGAACTCTTAAAACTGAAGGTGGACAAAGCAATGGGGCCTGATGGGATTCATCCCAGAATTCTAAAAGAACTAAGGGTAGAACTAGTGACACCACTGACTACCCTTTTTAACAAATCATGGGAGGATGGGGTGGTACCCAAGTTCTGGAGGAGGGCAGATATGATTCCCCTTCACAAAAGTGGGAGCAAGGCAGAAGCAGGAAACTATAGACCTGCTAGTTTAACCTCAGTGATAGGGAAAATGATGGAATCACTTCTAAAGGAAAGAATTGTCGAGTATCTAGAGGCCAGAGGGGCACAGGACCCTAGGCAGCATGGATTCACAGTGGGAAGGTCATGCCAGACGAATCTGATAGATTTCTTTGACTGGGTGACCAAAGTAGTAGATCAGGGAGGGGCTGTGGACATGGCCTACCTAGACTTTAGCAAGGCATTTGACACAGTCCCACACAAAGATTAATATACAAGTTAGCCAGCCTGGGAGTGGGTCCCAAGATGACAGCCTGGGTAAAGAATTGGCTGGTGAATAGGACACAGAGAGTAATAGTAAATGGAGTCCACTCAGAAGAAAGGAGGGTTACTAGTGGGGTACCGCAGGGTTCAGTATTTGGACCAGTCCTCTTCAATGTCTTTATAAGTGACATTGCAGAAGGACTGGAAGGAAAGTATGTCTCTTTGCAGATGACACTAAGATCTGCAACAGAGTTGATGCACAGGGTGGGGTGGAAAGGATGAGAAGGACTTGGCAAGGTTAGAGGAATGGTCAAATGTATGGCAGCTTAGATTCAGTGCTAAGTGCAAGGTAATGCACCTGGAAACAAAACCCAGGGAAGAGTACACAATGGGGGTGAGATACTAACAACAACAAAAATGGAAAGGGACCTGGGGGTAGTCATATCAGATGACCTAAAGATGGGCAAGCAATGTGAGAGGGCAGCAAGGAGGGCTGGGGGATACTGGGATGCATAGGGAGAGGCATCACCAGTAGAAAACAGGAAGTTATTATCCTCTGTACAGACAGCTGGTGAGACCCCATCTGAGTACTGTGTGCAGTTCTGGAGACCCAATCTCTGCAAAGACATAGACAGGATGGAAGCTGTCCAGAGGAGGGCAACTAAAATGGTGCAGGGTCTGCACCGGAAGACATATGAAGAGAGACTTAAGGAGCTTAACATGTATAGCCTCGAAGAAAGGAGGGGGGGGGACATGATAGAAACTTTCAGGTACCTCAAGGGAATCAACAAAGTCCAAGAGGGTAGTATCTTTCAAAAAAAGAGGTGTGCAAGAACAAGAGGGCACAATTTGAAGATAGAGGGGTGGCTCAGAGGTAATTTAAGGAAGTATTTTTTCACAGAGAGGGTTGTGGATGCATGGAACAGCCTTCCGGAGGAGGTTGTGGAGTCAAAATCAATGGTGGAATTCAAGCATGCATGGGATAGTCGTAAGGCAATTCTGGGGGGTGGGGGTAGGAAGAAGTAGGCTGCTGGTTAACTAGGATCTGCAGCTTATCCAGTAGGTAGGGAAATGGGCAGACTGGGTGGGCCAAGCGGTCCTTATCTGCCGTCAAATTCTATGTTTCTATTTTTCTATGTAAAAAAGGTCACTAATGTACCAGTTAGTGTAAATGAATGCCACAAAAGTAGTGAAAAGTGGCATTAGGGTTTCCAGCCCTAACTCCCCACCCCTACCCCCAAGCAGCAAAAGGAAAAAACATTAGGGCTCTGGGTCTCCGGAGTCTTGGCAAATCAGTGGTGGGGTCCTCCTTGGGGTTGTCAAACCCAATGCTCACCCCTCTCTCCCAGTCCAAAGCCTCCACTCTGAAGCACAAGGTACAGTTGCAACCCATTGCATCATAGTGATATACTGTTCAAAGGTACAGAAGTATGTTTCACCACAGTTTGCCAATACAATTTGCTGTAGTTTTCTTCAAGCCGGGCCCTGTGGGCCACGTGTAAAGAAAAGAGATCATGTGTGATATTGTTTGCTCATGGAATGGGATGAGCATTAGGGTTGACAACCCCAGGGAAGACCCCACTACTGATTCACCAATACTCTGGATAAGCTAATGTTTTTCATTTCCCTACTTTGTGCGCTTTGCATTCTTTAACCATAATGTCTGCATTAATGTAGATTTTTTGCAATTAATTTCTCTTCTTTTTCTGATAGTGCAATAAGTTCCTCATTCATACAGGTCCCTTTGAGACCTGCACAAAATGAAATAAATACAATACAGGAGATAATCCTGATGCAGTGCATGGGCTCATCAGGCCTTAACACCCATGCCAACCCCTTGTCAGAAAAGGCTCCACAGCCTGCCACAAGGTGTTGTGTGTGCACCCAAACTCTGCTCTGTCCTTCCCCAGGCTGGAGCCAGTGCCACATGCTGCAGGGGCTTCTTCCCAGCCTCCACCCAATCAGCCAGTTCACTGAGCTTGCACCTGATGGATATCAAGAATTCATGGGGCTGTCTGGTGGGCTATGGAAGCACATGGCCCTCTGGTGGCTACAGGTACAGACACACAGGGCAAAGAATCTATCTGTGAGCCAATGCACAGGGTCCTCTGTCACCATGGATGCAGAGGTACAGAGCCCTATCCCAAGAGGACAATTGTCTTCACTATATGGTACCCAGCCCAGTGCAGACAACCCTGCAGATTTCAGCACCATTCCCTCACCCTTGCCCCATCTGGCTGGGTCACTGAACTTGCAAACAAACTCAGCTCAGCGGCACAGGATCACAAAGCATACACATTTCGGAAAAGACTAGCACTACACACAATGTTTCTTAATAATTATAATTGTTTTTAATTTTTAATTTTGACCTCAAATTTTCAAGATAGTCCTTTTATGACTTCTTTTATAAAAATGACATGTAGTATTTATAGTATATTGTCTGAAACTTCATTTCCTACCAGAAGTGTGAAAACACGTCTCAACCAGTATTTAAAAAATGACATCTGTCTCGTTCATGAGGTGATGTGGGAAAAAGGCTATGTTGAAAGTTTGGAGTTAAAATATTGAAAATTAGTGAAGTTATGAGTGAATGTTGAAATACTGCAATTGGGCATTTTACTGTATTTGTACACCACATTTTCAGCACAGCATTCTTACTACCCCACCTTATGAACTGGTAGGAGAAACGTTTCAAATCCCTGCCAAAACATCATTCTGCACCACAGGTGCAAGAATGCATTTTGGCCAGTATTTGCATATCACACTCCTGAGGTACAGTAGTATGAAAAAAATGATTATGTTGAAAATTTGGGGTCAAAATATTTAAAATGACCAAAGTTATAAGTGAGCATAGAAAATGTCAACATCATAACATTGCATGTTTTTTATATTTTAACCCTAAATTTTCAACATAGCCTTCTTATGATCCCACCTCATGAACAAGGGTGGTGAAAATTGTCAAATGCCACCCGAAAGGAGATTTCAAAAAGTGGTCATAAAATTACCTTTTCGGGCCAGACTTAAATCATTCCACCACCACTGGTCATGAGATGGGATCCCAAAAAAGCCATGTTGAAAATGCGGGGTCAAAATATGCAAAAATGCAAAGTTATGAATCAAAGTTCAAACGCCATTGAGATACATTAAACTGCACTTATCTGATTTTCTCATATATGGTCGCTGGTTCCAACAGCAAGACATGTCTTTGAGCGAAGAGTGGATCTATGCCATGGGACATTTTTAGGTGAACAAGTGTGTGTGGAGGGTGTGCAGGGGTGTGGGATGATGGGTGCTGAGTGGGAGGTCATGGTGGGGTGGGTGGGGAGTGTGGGAGGGAGAGATCAGAAAGGGCCTGTTTTCTTTCTTACAGGTGAAAAAAAAAACAGAACAATGATGTATGGTTTTATTTATGCAAGGGACATTCCCACACTGGGGAGTGGGCACCCGAGTGTTGGGCTAGTGTTTGACAGCACTGGGGATGGGCATCCCAGTGCCACCACCTACAGAGTGGGAATGGGGGAAGGCAACCTGCAGTGGAGGGAGGTCAATAGAAGTAGTACTGAGTGTGGCCATTCTGGTCTGCTTATAATAATATATAAATAACTAAAAATTGGGAAGAAGGCGGGTGGGTGACCAGGAGGATAGATAGATAGTTAGATAGATAGACAGACAGAAAGAAGATAGAAGACAGAGAGACAGAGACAGAGAAAAGACATTCTATTATAACTGCAGTACAGTCCACAGCAGCCTTTAAAGTTGTCAGCCTTTTCTGTTAGATCAGCTAGTAATATGATGGTCACATTAATGTTGACAGCTGATCTTGCCATGGCTTAGAGGGACAGGAAGCGAATCCTCAGGATCGTGGGAGCAGCTGCACGGGAGAGGAAGTTCGATGTCATTGTCTGCCTAGGGACAAATAACCTGTCTGGGAATTGGATCAGAGCAGTGCAGTTTGTGGAGTTGGGGAGGAGCCACAGACAAGTAGCATGCACAGTAACCTTCTCAGAGGTGCTGCCTGTCTACGGCATGGGTGAGGATAGGGTACTCCACACCATGGGGTTCAATGAATGGCTGAAAAACTGGTGCAGAGCTCTGGGTTTTGACTTCACTAGGGACATGGGGTCCACTTGGAGGGATACAAGCCTATACTGGCATGATGGTCTGCATCTGTCTGAGAGAGGAACCAGGATCCTAGGTGATAGGCTTAAATGCTTCATTTGCAAGCATTTAAACTAGGCAAGGGGGGAGGCACTGAAAAGGAGAAGGGAAATCCCAGCCCACCCCCACAAAGAGAGTAGTCTGCGAGGTAAACACCAAGGTAGAGAAGTTGATAGGGAGCAGGACAGGGATGGGGCAAAAAGGTATAAGGCCATCAAAAAATTGAGGGTGATGAGTACCAATGCCTGTAGTCTGGGTAACAAGTTCAAGTTCAAGTTTATTGTAAGAAAACTCCGTTGAGTAAGCTCATTCACAAGGAGGTCCTTTGACATAGACAGGTAGTTACAGATTGCATAATCAAAAAAACAGTACAAATTCAAGTACAGAATTATGAGCAAGCATTAACATGTTGCAAAAAATGGCAATGACATAGAAAAAAATACAAATACAGAAAAAATGTACAAAGTGCTTGTTTCGGAGTATCAAGGCAGCTAATTTCTAGGTAAGTAAGAGGAAGCAGTGGGCTAGGGTTAGAGCAGTGAGCTGGGATTTAGAAGCAGCTTCACGTAACTATTTATTATTGCTGCAGCTAACCTTTCAAATAGGCTGACAGAGGCAGTACAGGGAAGCTTCAGTACAACTTGGAGCTGGTTCCAAATAGTTGGGAGTACACTCAATATGGCCTGCTTGCCGAGTGAAATGCGAGTTCTCGGTACTTCGAGGAGGAGGAGGAGGAGGTCATTTTTCCTAAGATAGTAGGTGCTATGGGAAATATGGAAAAGGGTTGTGAGATAGTTTGGAAGCTTGTTCAAGAGTAGCTTAAGAGTCCAGATACCAGCATGAAGCATGCGTCTAGTTGAGAGTGATGTCCAGCCAGCAGCTAGATACAAATCGCAATGATGGGTTCCCGTAGGGTAAGTTGGTCATGGACCATATGGCGCAGTGGTAGGGGACATCTAGTTTGTTGAGTCCTAAGGCTGCTGCGGAGGAATAGATTAGTTCTCCATAGTCGAGTAGCGGCAAGAAAGTAGCCTGGACCAGCCTAATTCTGGTATCCAATGGAAAGAGGGACTTGTTATGGAAGAAGAAACCTAGCCTAATTTTTAGCCTCTTTGCCAGATCGTCGAGGTGGTCATGAAAGGAAAGCTTGTTGTCTAGCCACATACTGTACCAAGATATTTGAATTCTGAGGTGATTTCAAGGGGTTCACCTAGGGAGGTAGTGATGAATTCCTTGTGCATGTTTGCAAGGGAATTGGAGGTGGTGTTTGGCACAATTATCATGGCCTTAGTTTTTTTGGCATTGAGGAGTAGTTTGGCATTGATTAGGTTGATTTCTAGTTCTGCAAAGTCGGCTTGGAGTACATCCCTCACTTCAGCCATTGAGGGCCTCATGTATACAGTACAGTATCATCAGCAAAGAAATGCAGATGGGACTGGGATATATGTGCATCAAGATTATTGATGTACAGGAAGAAGAGGATGAGACCTAATATGGAGCCTTGTGGGACTCCCCTGACAACTGGGAGAGATGCCGAAAAGAGGCCACCAGCTTTTACTCCTACTTTTATTAGGCCTGAGACTAACAGATTGTGGTCGACAGTGTTGAACGCTCTGCTGAGATCTAAAAATACTCCACCAGTAACTTTCTTGGAGTCCATGGCTCTGATCCATTCATTGGTAACTTTGGCTAGAGCAGTGACTGTACTATGGTTAGGCCGGAAGCCAGATTGCACAGGGTTGAGGATTGAAGATGATTTGATATGGAGTTTCATTTGGGAGTAAACTAGCTTTTCGAGGACTTTGGAGAGGACAGGTAAGATTGAGATGGGCCTATAGTTGTTTAGGCTGCATGGGTCCCCTGATTTGAATAATGGGAGGACGTGGCCAGATTTCCAGCACAAGGGAACAGTGGCAGTGGAAATGGAAAGATTGAATATGTGGAGGATAGGGGTGGTGAGGTTGAGCTCCCTGAACTAGTGGCCTTGATGCAAGAAGGACACCTGGATATTGTAGTAGTCACAGAAACATGGTACACGGAAAACCAAGACTGGGATGCCAACATACCAGGGTACACAATATAGAGGAGGGACAGGTAGGTTAAAAGAAAAGGAGGAGGAGTAGCTCTCTACATAAGGGAAGAGATCAAAGCAGTGGAACTAAAGGGTAAACATGGAGGAGAGGAGGCACCCTGGGTCACCATGGAGACAGGAAAAGGTACCACAATCCGCACGGGGGTTGTATACAGACCCCCGTCTCAGGGGGAGACAATGGACAAGGAAATGATAGAAGGAGTCCTTAGAATGGCAGAAAAAGGGGAGATATTGTTGATGGGGGATCTGAATATGTCAGATGTTAACTGGAGCACCTTTGATGCAGCCACATCCAAGAGCAGGGTTATTCTCAATGCCCTACAGGAAGCATGCCTCAGACAGCTAGTGTTGGAACCCACTCAGGAGGGAGCAATCTTAGACCTGGTATTTTCAAACGGGGATGGAGAGAGAGAATCTCAGATTTAGAAGTGGGTAGCTATCTGGGAACAAGCGACAACCAAAGAGTGTTGTTCATGATAAACACAGCCATAGAGTCAAGCCATACAAAAGTGAAGGTACTGGACTTTAGGAGGGCTGACTTTGGCAAAATGGGAGAGGGATGGAGGAACAATGGGGAAAAATCAAAACTGCCATCACAGAGGCAACAAGTCTTAGTGTGAAGCATGTAAACAAAACAAAGGAAAACAAAATACTATGGTTCTCAAAAGAGGTGGCGGGAAAGGTTAAGGAGAAAAAGATAGCATTCGGGAAGTATAAGGAAACACAGAATGAGCAGGACAGAGAACTGTACCAGTTAAAGCAGAAGGAAGTGAGGAAGGCAGTCAGAATAGCAAAGGCCCAAAATGAGGAAAGGATAGCCAACTCAGTTAAGAAGGGGGATAAAACTTTTTATAGGTACATTAGGGAGCGAAGAAAGATCAAGGGAGGGATTTTGAGGCTTAATAAAGGGAAGGGGGGTGGGCAGAGGGTGACAGTGAAAAAGCAGGGATACTGAATGAATACTTCTGCTTGGTATTCACAAAAGAAGAGATGGGGGAGGTACCGAAACCAAACAATAGAAGCACTCTGGATAGGGGGGTTGATACTAGCCCAATCACAGAAGAAGGGTCCTGAAAGAACTCCTAAAATTGACGGTGGATAAAGCAATGGGACCTGATGAGATTCACCCCAGAATTCTAAAAGAACTAAGGGGAGAACTAGTGACACCACTGACTACCCTTTTTAACAAATCATGGGATGATGGTGTTGTACCTAAGGACTGGAGGAGGGTGGATGTGATTCCCCTTCATGAAAGTGGAAACAAGGCAGAGGCAGGAACTACAGACCTGTTAGTGTAACCTTAATGGTAGGGAAAATGATGGAATCACTTCTGAAAGAAAGAATTCTTGAGTACCTAGATGCCAGTGTAGCACAGGACTCAAGACAGCATGGATTTGCAGCAGGAAGCCCATGTTAGACGAATCTAATATATTTCTTTGACTGGGTGTCCAAAGTAGTAGACCAGGGAGGGCTGTGGACATGGCCTACCTAGACTTTAGCAAGGCATTTGACACAGTTCCACACAAAAGATTAATAAACAAGTTAGCCAGCATGGGAGTGGGTCCCAGGGTGGTAGCCTGGGTAAATAAATTGACTGGACAACAGGACACAGTGCATAATAGTAAACATAGTCTACTCTGATGAAAGGGAGGTTACTAGCAGTGCACCACAGGGTTCAGTCCTGGGACTGGTCCTCTTTAATGTCTTTATAGGTGACATTGTGGAGGGACTGGAAGGAAAAGTATGTCTCTTTGCAGACGTCACAAAGATCTGCAACAGGGTTGATACACAAGGGGGGGGTGATAAAGATGAGAAGGGACTTGGTAAGGTTGGAGGAATGGGCAAAAGCATGGCAGCTTGGATTCAATGCAAAGAAGTGCAAAGTAATGCACCTGGGAAACAAAAGCCCAGGGGAAGAGTACACAATGGGGGGAAGTATTAGCAACAACAAAAATGGAAAGGGACCTGGGGGTAGTCATATCAGATGACCTAAAGGTAGGCAAACAATGTGAGAAGACAGTGAGGAGGGCTAGGGGGTTACTGGGATGCCTAGGGAGAGGTATCACCAGTAGAAAACAGGAAGTTGTTATCCCTCTGTACAGACAGTTGATGAGACCCCATCTGGAGTACAGTGTGCAGTTCTTGAGACCCTCATCTCTGCAATGACATAGACAGGATGGAGGCAGTCCAGAAGTGGTCAACTAAAATGGTACAGAGTCTGCATCCGAACCCATACAAAGAAAGACTCCTCATCACATGGAATAGGCAACACCTTTTGCCTGCAGTTCCACCATCATTCAGGCACAAAATACCAGGGTCTTATGAACTGGCTTCAACACCCTAAACCTGCATATTGTAATCTAACACAGTTATGTGTTCCAGCACGAGTGGCAATCTATGTATTGTCGATATCCCATTTTTTTTACTAGTACTAATGAATCATCCAGTAGACCTGTACCCTTCAAAAAGGGACATCTACCACTTATTAAAGTTATCATTAGCAGACTTAAGAGGCTGTTCCTTATTCTGCTTCTTTGATCTGGGAACGTGGAACTTAATCCTGGACCTCCTTCATACATTGCAGCCCCTTCTGACCTGGCTCACCTTAAGGGTATTAATCTATTGCATATCAATGCCTGCAGCATTCTTAAAAAACTAGATTTGATACAAGCCTGGACTTTACATACTATCCCCAATGTGACCGTTATCTCAGAATTATGGCTCCGCAGTTCCACTTTAGTCCATGACATTAATATACCTGCTTATAACATGTTCAGGGTTGACAGGCATACAAGAGGGGAAGGGGTTGCTATCTACAGTATGTGTCTGATAAGCTTACTGTCTCTGTCATTAACACAATATCTATGTCTAAGGAATTTGAAAGCCTCACCTTAAAGGTCTCCTTACCCTCCAATGAGGCCTTGCACAAAACAGGATACTACATACCGCCTTCAAGGGGAACTCACGATATTGCCCCATCTACACAAAGTCTTACAAACCACCAACTCTGAAGCTATCATTATGGGTGATTTTAACCTAGATTGGTACTCCCCCTGTTCTAAACATCTAAAAGATCTATGTGACAGTTATGATCTGTCACAGCTCATATCAGATGTTACCCGTCCAAATTCTCTTTTTTTTTTTTTGAAATTCAACATTTTTTATTACATTTTTCATTACATACAAAACCATTAACCATGGTACAAACAATTAGACAACATTGGACAACTTAAATTACCTATCCCTAAAGCCCTCCCCCTCCCTGTATCCTTGTCTCCCCCCCTCCCCCTCTATTTACCCACCCCACCCTCAGGAGTGTGCTAACCTTTATAAAATAATGGGAAATAATGATTAGGAAAAATCCATCTCTGGGGAGTCAATACCACACCACACTACTTAGTGTAAGTACAAGGCATATACAGGTAATTTACCCTATCTTTTCTCAAAAAGGGAAATAGTGTAAGTACAAGGCATATAATTTACCCCATCTTTTCTCAAAAAGGGAAATCATATTACCCGAGCTTGCAGTCAAGCGTTCAATCCTAAAATAAACTGTGATCTCATTGAGCCATTCAACATATGATATACACAACTGGTCTAACCAATGTTTAAGTACTAGTCTCTTAACCACCATGGAAATTAAAGCCATATGGAATCTGCACTCTCTGACCTCTATCACCTGGTAATTTCCCAAAAGACAGACTTCAACTGTAAACAGATCCTCTAGGCCTAACATGGGGTCCAATTTGGACCAGAGGGCCTGCCATAGGGGAGCTACTTTCTCACAAGACCAAAAAATGTGTACCAAGTCCTCCTCCATCTTGCCACAGCTAGAGCAAGTAGGATTAGGGAGATGTCTGATTCTAGCTAATTTGACTTGGGTATAGTACACATCATTTAGTATGTTTTATTGGGTAAGTCTGAATTCATCTTGGGTATTGTATATATGGAGATCTTCCCAACTTTGAGCCCAGTTGATAGTTAAGTTTCTATAGCAGGGATGACCATGCCTTGGCTCCAGTCACTGGTTCTGGACACTTGGAAGTGATGAGGGCCTTGTAAATCAAAGAGACACAGTGATGAAGGGAAGAGAGAGACCACATCTGTGTAAGCGGCCTATCCAGCTTGGGTAGTTTGGGAGTAGGCCCGAACATCTGGCCTATTAGATGTCTTAAATGGAAAATTTTGAAGATATGAACCCGGGGTATGTTGTGTTTTAAGGGAATATCAGTGGAGGAAAGGAGGGCATCAGATGAGTATAGATCTATTACCTTGATATCTTTTAACTGGGGCAGCCAACCCAGGATGAGATTTGTACCCCCAATTTTGATATTGGGGTTAGAGATGAGCGGTTGGGCCATATCGTGGGGTGGAGACAGGTTGAGAGATGAGCAGCATTAGGAGAAGATCTTTAAGGAGGTGCCAATCACTGTATTGCGTAACCCTGGTAGCAGAAGGAGGCAGGGAAGGGATTTCTCAATGGAAAAGAAAATGGTAGGGATATACAGGTGGTATAAATGCAACATTTGGTTTATATATTCCCCATCCATTGTGGACAACCACCTACCTATCCTTGACATGTGGCTGGCCCAATAGTACATGAGAAAGTTAGGTTAGCACAAACCCCCAAGTTCTTTGGGGAGGAACAGCTTATGGTAAGATTGTCTGGGGTGCTTATTGAGCCAGATAAAGCTGGAGATTATTGAGAGTAGACTATGGAAGAATGACTACGGAAGCCATATGTGTAGCAGATTATGAGGATAAAAGATTCTAGGAAGAATATTCATCTTAGCAATGTTAATCTTACCCTATAATGACAGTGGAAGTGATTCCCATCTGTGGAGATCTTGTTGGATAATGGAGACCAAGTCATCCAAGTTAAGTTTCCTTGCCTTTATAGGATCAGTGGTTAGAAAAATACCTAGGTACTTGATGGAGTGAGGAGACCATTTCATGCCAAATCTAACAAAGCTTAGTTTATTGATATGGTGGTTAAGAGGAAATATTTTGGTTTTAGACTGGTTAAGCTTATAATTAGAGTATCGGCTAAATTGGTTTATTACCTTTAGAGTGCTTTCTAAAGAAGATATTGGAGACTTTAAATGGAGAAGAATGTTGTCAGCATATACTGATATGGTTAAATTGTGATTTAAAATAGGAATGCCCTGAATTTGAGGTGATGATTTAAGACTATGAAGAAGGGGTTCCAAATAAAGGTTTAATAGAAAAGGTGAAAGACGGCAGCCTTGTCTAGTACCCTGAAAAAGTGGAAACCGGGAGGAGAAGACCCCATTACAATAAATTTTAGCTGAGAGTGAGGAATAGATAGATTGGAGCCATTGGGTGAGAAGAGGGGGGAAACCCATTTTCTTCAGGGTTAACCATTAAAACTCTAGGTCCACTCTATCGAATACTTTTTCAGCATCTAGTGAAACTAGAGCCATGGGAGAGTTAGAGATTTGGGCAGCCTGGAAGATGTGACTCAGTTTTCCGAAGGTGGTCTGCTGAGGAATGACCAGGGACAAAGCTGACCTGTTCGGGATTTAACAAACCAGTCCATACCATTTTGATACACCAAGAGAGAATCTTTGTTAGTATCTTGATATCATAGTTCATAAGAGAGATCAGATGGTAACTGGATGGTTGGGAATGCGGTTTATAACCGGTTTAAGGAGAAGAACAACTGTTGCTTCTAGTAGTGATGGATCAAGGGAGTTCGCTGACAGCATATATTTGTACAGCCAAAGGAGTAGAGGAGCCAGATCTGTGGAGAAGATTTTTTTCAAACTGGGGGGAAGTCATCTGGGCCAGGGGCTTTGTTTGCTGCTAGGTCTTTGTGGCTTCTACTTCTGATAGTGTTAAAGGAGATGAGATATGGGCCCTCTGGACGTCTGAGAGAGAAGATAGACCTAGTAAGTCCAGATATGCTTCCGTATCTGTGATATTCGGTGCATTGCGACATCTACCATATAAAGAACAGTAGAAATTCTCAAAGACTTCTGATATCTCTCGGGGGGGGGGTAACTCTGGTAGTGCCATCCGGGGCCATAATGGAGGGAATGAGTCAGGAGGATTCTATTTTACGCATTCTTAAGGCGAGGAGCCTGCCTGCTTTCTCACCTTGGTCTGCATATTGGGCTTTAGTTTTTAGTAGAGCATACTCAGCATTTCTCACATCAAGTCTGCGTATTTGTTCCTAAGTGAGATTAAGGCTGTGAGAGAGAATCTGGGGGTAGGTTGAAGAAAGGGAGAGCTCAGCTGCCCAGATTTGAGCCAGAGGAGAGGTGGCTTCTTTCTCTCTACTCTTCTTTCGGTATGAGGCTATCTTTATTAATTCTCCTCTGAGGGTACATTTTAAAGCCCACCAAAACATATCTTCCTTTTGAACCGAGCTCTTGTTGTCTTCTATGAAGGATTTTAGAAGGGATTGAATTTTGGAAATTATGGGCTCCTCTTTTAGTAATTGGGTGTTTAGCTTCCATGTTGTGTCTCTCTGGTTTAATGGGTCCAAAGTTAGGAGCACCCATGCTACCGAATGATCTGGGAGAACTATAGGTTCTAAACCCACTTGACCCAGGGCCGTGAGAAGAGAGAGACTAATTAGGATATAATCTGGACCAGGTTTGATGTATTGTTGAGAGGTATGAGAAGAGCTTGCTGGAGGGGTTAAGGATACACCATGGATCACAGATCCCCAGGAGGTCCATGAAGTCTCCCAGCGCCCTTTGAAACAGAGATGGAGGTTTCAGAACTGAATGAGATTTATCTAGATCTTGAGTAAGGGGAATGTTCCAGTCACCCCCTAAGATCAGGGGAGCCTATAAATTGGGATCCAATTTGTTAGCTAGCGCTATGAGAAAGGCAGGGCCCCCCCACAGGACCGTATATTGACCCTAGGGTAACCTCCTTACCCATTAGGTTGTCCCTAACCATTATAACTGTACTATTTGGGCCTGCAACGGTGGAGTCTGTCTAAAGAGAAATGTTATGTTTAATTAAAACAGCCACCCCCCCCCCGCTTGCGGTAGAGTCTCCAGCTGTGAAGACTTGTGATACCGCTTGCCTGCGCAACCATTTGGCTTCATCTTCCAACAGATGCGTTTCTTGTAGTAAAATAATACCCGCGTTTAGTAGGGCACAGTGTTTTAGAATCTGAAGCTGTTTAACTGGGTCTCTAACTCCCCTGATATTCCATGTTGCAATTTTAATCACTGCATTCACCATATGTGTGTGACCCCCCCTGCAATTGGGGGTTCCCAAAAGCCTTCTAGGAGCTTGTCTAGTGCTCCCAACCTGAATGGAGTTCGGCGTTTAAGCCGTTTATTGTGAGTGCTTTTAGAGCCCCTGGTACTGTCTCTTTAAGAGCTGTCTGCTTGCAGCCATGATTGTTTTACATGGAGGATTGTGTGTTTCCCTGCTCAAGTCCCGCTCGAGTTGCTGACCAATTGCTCCGTTAATGCTGTCACTAAATGGGCAAAAGGGGGCACTTATTGGAGGTGTAACTGTTTGCCCCATATTGTTTAGAGTATTAGTGGAAATGTAATTTGTCTAACCTGCCTTTCTTGCAGCTGGGATTCTGTGTGTCTTCCCCCTCCATTTTGGATCTGAACTGCTGAATAGATCCAATCATGCAGGAGGAGCATCTAAAATGGAGTTTAAGCGAACCAACCAGGATCAGGACTTTCTTGGGAGCCGGCTGGCCATAAGGAATATAGCTAGTAATTCTGGGAAGTGAAGTTCTGGACATGGCACCTTTTCTCGCCAATAAGGGGAGTTTTGAGTGATTGACAACTAAAGTCTACCAATTGGACTGGGTGGTGCCAGATTGGAATACCCTGCCTTGTGTCTGGAAAGGCAGATCCATTGTGACCGTGACTGGAGAAGGAGCTCCAAGCTCCTGCGCTGTAGAGTTTTCACGTGGGAAGCTAGTGTGAAGGCCTAAACTTGGGCGGCGTATTTGCCGTGGTGATTCGGACTGAATCCGCAGCTGCTGAGGAAAGGAGAGGCTGAACATTTGGGTACCAGGCTCGCCCTGTAGAGGACTGGAGAAACTGTTTCATCGTGCTCGATCTGTCAGGAAAGTGAAGCTGTGTTGTGAACTCCCAGGTTAGCAGTAAGTGCGATCGGGACTGTGAGCAGGTTGCCTGGTATAGTAATTTCTTTTACATATAAATGTGTGGGGTGTTTGGGGAGGACAGCTTGACGAGTCTTCTGGTCTCAGGTGTGCAGATGGGAAGGCAATCGCGTGCAGGCGGACTGAATCCGTGGCTGTTTGAAGCTGTGTGCCTGCTGGTAGAACTTCCTCCCCCTGCTGTGCGAGGGCGTCTGGCAATCCATGACACCCTCAGTGATAGCTTTCAGCTTCAAGTTTGTGAGTGCAAATCAGGGTAGCGCCCTGCCATCAGTACATTTATTTGCAAGTGTATCATCTGATTTCTGTTCTTTCTGTCTTCATGAACTGAGCCATCCGGCTCCGGATTACAATTTGGGTATTGTGCAAGTGTTCTTCCATCACAGGTCCCCAACCAGCTGCACCGATCCTGGCTAGCCCCCTACCATCTTGGGTACCCAGCAAAGTGACATTTGGGACTCTGAATGTGCGTACAGTACTGTGATTATTATTGTGTCTAACCTAATTAACCTGATTTCTCCCGTCCTTGTTACAGCCCCTTAAATAAATCAGATCTATTTGTTTCAGCAAAGTTACACTGACTAAGGTATGTGTTTATGTTAAAGTGTTGTACTGTGGCTATTGCACTGCATGATCTTGTTTTACAGGGGGTCCCCATAGTCAAGTTGGCCCTGTCAGTCCTGGAGGTAAGTGTAAACAGTGAAGATACTTATGGTACATTGTGGGGGCCACTAATAGGATTGCGAGGGGGTCTCAGCGTCCCAGAGGGCTGTGACCAAATTAGTCGAACTACTGTAAACCCTGACCTCTAGGTGGAGGCACCCACCATAGAACCTAGGCCCATCAACCTGTCAGGAGTTGCGCAGGCAAGGGTAGTAGCCCTTGGGATAGCACCACCTGGGGGTTACATTTGGTACTTGGTACATATACAACAATCGTATTGTTTAAGCATAATATGCGAACCTTGAAGTACACTCCATCCCTCCTCCCTCCTCCCTCCCAGTTCAATTCCCTGGAGTACCCATGGACCTTGAATTATGAACAAAACTGTCCACCTAATAGAAATCCCTACCTTCCTCAACTTGTTCGGAGTCAATACCCCCTGTGTGTTTTCCTTATGAATTTTAACGAAACTTAGAAGGAGACTGAGATCTGTCCTCCCACCCTCCCCCACCCTCCCCCTTCCCCCAGCAACTATTTACAAGGGACCTTGCTTGGGGCTTGTGATCCCAAAAAGGTGTATAGGTCCCACCCCTATCAGCTCCTGAATGAGCCCCATAGTAACTCTTGTCCTTAACAAGGAAACCAACTTGTAGGTTTCCAGGGTTTAACACTGGGCTATCTCCATGAATTAGTCCCAGAATAGTAACCCATGACACCAGGGTCTGGGGACACAGTGAGGAACTGTACCCCCCATTAACTGAAATGTCAAGCAGCTTCCCCGAGCCTGCATAAACCAGAGCCCCCTCCACCATCCCTAACTGAAACAGAGAAGCTGGTCCAAGCTATAGATATCAGGAGTATTCAAGATAATATGACCCAGTCTTCACCCCTTAGGCATAAATATGCTTAATGGCCATTTATGCAATTCTTGATTTATTAAGGAAAATAACTTCCCTCCCTCCTGCTCACCCCTCTCATCGTTTAGCTACATTGTTACTATAACATTTAAGTCCATGGCTTCTATTCCCACAAACCATACAGTTAAGACCATTATCCGCATTCAAGGTACCCGTAGGTGAGAAATATAAAATTATTTACAGTTTGGGTGTTTCATAGTCCAATGTGATCTCCATGCTGTATAATAGGCCGTAAGGATGTCAGGGAAATGAATGAAGTGCCGGACAGAGATCTGGCCCTTCTGTAATGCAGCCCCAGGGAACTGTAAGCATGTTAAAGGTCCCTAACAGATAGGGGTGCTCTGAAATTCCCACGCACCCCTAGCGGCCAAGACCGCACATTACTCGGCAACAAAATCACGGCCTACCCAAATCTCCACCCGAAAGTCACCCCTGGTGCCCCAGGTACCAATTATATCTATTCAGCCTGAAGCTTAATGCTTTGGAGAGCTTAACAAATAAATGAGTAAGACTTTAAAGATAGGGAGGAATTGCTCCAATATTAGCGATCACTTGTTTGATATGAATAATGTCACCTACTTTTGAACAACTCCGGGAGCTTGGTCGAGAGTTCAGAGGTTGCTTGAACAGGTAAGTCAAAGGAAACCCAGTTACCCAATAAAGAGACCTGTAGTTTTGCCGGATAGAGCATCTTGAAAGCAATGCCAGCTGCAATAAGCTTGCTCACTGTAGGGTGAAAGGCGGTATGTTTTTGCCTGATTTCAAATGGTAAATCTTGGGTTATTCTTAACTTGGATCCTTCCCAGGTAATCAATTGCAGTTCCAGGACTTTGGAAATAACATGTTGTTTCTCAATATAGCTCAGGAATTTGAGAATGATGGGGCAAGGAGGTGCCCCTGGTTGTGGCCGAGGCCTGAGGGACCTGTGGGCCCTCTCGATGTGGTAGCTGGCGCTGAGAGGAGAAGGGCCCACAATTTTCAGGAGGAGTTTTTGTGTGAAGACCACCATGTTAGAGCCTTCTTCTGATTCTGGTATCCCCATAATTACAATGTTGTCCCTACGGCTTCTCCCTTCTAGGTCCTCTGTTTTTAACTGTAGCTTGTGGAGTTGCTGTCTGAGAAGCACTACCTCAGGGTCTAATCTCTCCTTCCATTTTTCCATGGAGGCTGTACGAGCTTCTGCATCTCCCATTCTTTTGGTGATGTCAGACATATGCGATCGTAAAGTTTTAATTTCCGAGGAAATCTCTTGCAGTGTTTCCCTGAAAGAGAGTAACTCTTGCAGAAAATGATCCTCCGTAAGAGGGATTGAGTGAGGAGTCGCTGCGGTGCTCTTGCTCATTTGTCCACTTTGGCCCTTCAATTTTTTGGAGAATTTCTCCAGTGAGGGTGGCGGCATGTGTTTCAGCATGGCCTGCTGCATTTCAGCTTCCATCGCAGAGGGTAGAAAGCTCCAATAGCAATGCCAAAAGATCAGAAAAGTAGGTGCTGTCAGCAGGCTCACTGTCTCCCAGTATTTTGAGCTGGAGGAAGGAAGGTTTTTGGTAAATAGCCGAGGATGGCAAGAGTATAGCGGGAGCTCCAAGTATCTGCTGCGACCAGGTCGCGTGCATCACTTGACCCCCTACCCATCCAAATTCTAAAAACCCAACGAAGAGTTCTCTGTTAGACCTTATTCTTGTTAACAAACCCAACAAAATGTCACACACTGGGATTTTTCACAATGATATTAATGACCACAGGGCTGTTGCATGTGTAAGATATATTCCCAAACCCATCTCCACCTCTAGATTTATTTATAAACAGTGCCACTGAATTTCAATACCTCTGACTTTTTAGCTGACTTAAAGAGGATCAGATGGCAGAACATTTACCATGCCTCTTTGGTCTCCAATGCCTATAACCAAGGCCACTGTTTTTTCATGATTCTGTGATTAGGGACAGAATCACGGAATTCTGATTGGCTGGCAGAATTTAAAATGTCCTGCGGGTGACACACAGATCTCACGCTGCTAGCGTGAGCATTCAGGAGTTCAGCAGTATAAGAGGAGGCAAGTGAGCACCTTTCGTCCCCTATTTGTTCAGAAGCCAGAAAAAGGAGGAGGAGGAGAGACCACGCTACAGAAAAGACACTGTTGGAAACCACGTTAGTCTTCTACGACACAAGTTTGCCTAGCAAGACACAGCTGGAGTTTTGCTCTGCTTCCTGCTTGGCCAATTTTCATTGAGAGCTAAAAAAGCATTTTAAAATACAGTGCAAGCCATAAAGCCAAAAGTATTTTACTAGTACGGCCACATTCCACAAGAAACGCTTGGCAACAAACACCGAAGGACACCTGGAGCCACACCACGACCTTGCCTTTGCATTCAGATACTGTGTACATGGAAAAGAAACAGCGTTGTTTTTGATCGATGCAGTGATACTAGTATATTTTCAGTAGTGGGATCAAAATGCTGGGATTTAACTTGGGAGTTTGGTGCTAAATTGGCTGCTTAATCTGTGTTCTTTTTAGTAGCTTCTCACTGCAGGCAGAGCAAACATATAATAGACAACATGAATAGTGGGTCACCACTGTTTCTCCACATGCATTCCAACATATTTTGTGTGCTCAGAGGGGGGGGGTTCTAAAATATTGTATTAGTTCCTATGCTGCTGTGAAGTTTAAATCAAGGTAAACCAAATCAAGTGCCATTTCCCACGTTCCTTAAAAGGGTGTACAGCTCTGTAAAAGTGCAGATGGGTTACTAACTGCAAACTGCACTGATTTTCAAGCTACTTGTTTGCTTTATGTAGGCATACCAACAAAGCCCTGGGCTGAGTGCAAGAAGTTGATAAGTTCAACTAAAAAAAAATTAAGTAAGCAAAGGAGAAGGGGTCAGAGAGTGTGTGTGTGTGTGTGTGTGTGTATTTGCATCAAGCCAAAGCAGAAATCTAGTCCTTCGGGGGGAGGGGGGAATCCAAGGATCCCTAAGCAGCTATTTTGCCTTCTTGGTACCCCAGAGCACATATGTATGTGTGTGTGGTGGTGGAGGCCAAGGATCTTTCCTTGAGCTTGCTGTGTGTGTGTGGTGGTGCGGAGGGGTGCAAGGATCCTCAAGCTTGCTGTGTGCCAGTGGGTGGGTGTTACACACTAACATGGGCATGTTGGGGGGGTCAGAGCTGGCAGTGCTGCATCTGAGCACGTCCAAAGCCCCAGAGCAAGCTTGGAGAGGGGTGTTACTGTTACAGACTCTGCTACACACTTATGAAGCTTTTTCCTGCAAAATTGCTCTGAGGCACACAGAAATTCACTTGCTGTGTGCCACAGTAAGGGAGTGGGCATTACACACTAACATGGGCACATTGAGGGGGGTCAGAGTTGGCAATACCACATCTGAGCATGTCCAAAGGGGCTGTGTTGGTTTCTGTGTGCCCCAGAGGAAGCTTAGTGAGGGGTGTTACTGTCACAGACTCTGCTACACACTTATGAAGCCCTTGCCTGCAAATTGCTCTGAGGCAAACAGAAATCTATAAAGCCCTTCGGACTTTGCAGGTAGTGAGGCAAGTCAGTGGAGTTCTGAGCAGCTTTTCTGCCTTCTGTGTACCGCAGAGCACATATGTGCGTGTGGTGGGGGAGGGGTGCAAGGATTCTCAAGCTTGCTGTATGCCACAGTAAGGGATGGGCATTACACACTAACTTGGGCATTTTTGGGGGGGTCAGGGCTGGTGATGCTGCATCTGAGCACATCCTAAGGGGCTGTATTGGTTTCTGTGTGCCACAGAGGAAGCTTGAAGAGGGGTGTTACTGTCACAGACTCTGTTACACACTTATGAAGCCCTTGCCTGCAAAATTGTTCTGTGGCACACAGAAATCTGCAAAGCCCTTCAGACTTTGCAGGTAGTGCAGCAAGTCCAGAGAACTCTGAGCAGCTTTTCTGCCTTCTGTGTGCTCCAGAGCACATATATGTGTGTGGTGGTGGTGGAGGAGTGCCACAGTAAAGGGGTGGGCATTAGACACTAACATGGGCACATTGGGTGGATCAGAGCTGACAATGCTGTATCTGAACACGTCCAAAGGGGGCTGCGCTGGTTTCTGTGTGTCCCACAGGAAGCTTGGTGAGGGGTGCTATTGTCACAGACTCTGCTACACACTTATAAAGCCCTTGCCTGCCAAATTGCTCTAAGGCACACAGAAATCTGCAAAGCCCTTCAGACTTTGCAGGCAGTGAGGCAAGTCTGTTGAGCTCTGAGAAGCTTTTGTCTTTTGTGTAGCCCAGAACACAGATGTGTATGTGGTGGTGGTGGTGGTGGTTGGGGTGTGTGCAAGGATTCTCAAGCTTGCTGTGTGCCAGAGGGTGGGCGTTACACACAAACATGGGCATGTTGGGGGGTCAGAGCTGGCAGTGCTGTATCTGAGCATGTCTGAAGGGGCTGTGTTGGTTTCTGTGTGCCCCAGAGCAAGCTTGGTGATGGGTGTTACTGTTACAGACTCTGCTACACGCTTATGAACAGGGCCCCAATTTTTTGCGGCACTTTGGAGCAACATTCTATGGCGGGGTTCCCATTTGCTGTAGAACTTCTGTAGCGGTGGACAGTTATTTCTGCAGCAATTCTGCAACACAGATCTGTTGTACTATTCCCCTTATTTTTAGACACTGTTGTTGTTTTTCTTCATACTTCACATTTTCTTAGTAGAGTCAGGTGCTTATATTGTGACATTCACCCTTGCCAATCAGTACAGAAAAACATGAGCCCATTGCACTAGTGGTTTTAAAAAGGCAAAGCAAATCTCTGCATACATTTGCATGGTCATGGAATGTTTCACCACAATTGTTCATGTTGTGAAAATTTGTTCTTTTTTTATTTTTGGGGTGTCATGTGACATACTAATTAATATATACTGTGTCCTCTTGAACTACATTTCATACCCCTCACCCACAGGACGCATTTAGAAAAAAGTTGTTTCACATCAGTATTCCTGGCAATAGTTTTGAAAGATTTTTGAAAGATTTTTGACAGACAGACAGACAGACAGACAGACAGACAGACAGACAGACAGATAGATAGATAGATAGATAGATAGACAGATAGTCATATTTGTTTGTGTATGTATATATTCATATGAGCAGGCGTACATATTATGCCACTTTAGTGAACACAAAATATTTTCAGCTGCTATTAACTCCTTTTCACAACTGTGTGTGTTGTTTTATTTGTACTGCGAAATTAAAGATGTCAGATTCACTGCACACCACCTTCACATATCTACATGAGAGATGAGTCATGATGTTTCATGGATGCCACATAAAACATAACATTAATACTGCATTGCTTAGAACATCAAACAAGCCTTACACACAGCAACATGTTTTACTTGTTCTTGCTAGAATCTGACTGACAGACAAAGAGGTTTATTTGTTTGTTTTTGGTTTGTGTAGTGGGTTAGAGCCCAGGAGAGCAACAGAGGTTTCAGTTAAAATTCAAAACCCAGTTCCAAGCAGGACTCAGCCCTGGAGGGCATAGAATCCTTACTTCCAGCAGGACTTAGCTTGGCTCAGGGTTCCAGCAAGGGAGGCAATATAGTGCAGTGGTTTAATGCTCTGAGCTGCAAATGTGGGGACCTGGGTTTGAATCCCACAGCTCCCACTTCCATACTGTGTTACCCTGAGCAAGTCACTTAACTTCCCTGTGCTCCCAGGTCGCACCTGTAAACAAGCTTTCAGCTTAGTGTGCTACTCCTGGTTAAACAATTGAAAAGAAAAAAAAAGGTGGGGAGGGGTGCAGTTTATTGTGACCAGGTGGCAGCCAGGGCTGGTCCACAACAAATCTTCACACTGTCTGTATAATCAAAATTAATTCAGGAAAAACAAGTGTTAGAGAACTCATTTTGGTTACACAGTGTGCAGATTTCTTTTGTTCTTGGTCTGGCTGGCACCCAGCCACAGTAACCCGCCCCCAATACTGGGACAGGGCTGAACTGAGTCCCACTAGGACTGGTGATTATAATTTATAGCAATGCCCTCCATGGCTGAGCCCAGCTCAGTTATAGCTGGGATTTGAACTGTGACTGAAGACTCACACATACTGTACCAGCAGATAATGATATAAAAAAGCATGGTCCCTGTTACGGTGTGGGTTCTACAGATGGACACAGGACTCAGTAAGTAAGGTGCAACTCACATTGGCTTGTGGGATGTTTATTATTCTTCATAAACAAGTTCTTCTTGCACCTTCCAAATAACATAAAAGTCCAAATGAAAATAACATCAAAAGAAAAACAAATAAACAACTGTGTTCAAGCAAAGTAACCAAGTATAATCCTTACAGTAGGAACCTTCTCTCTCCACTGGTCAGAAGATACTGACCCTATCTAACAGGTACCTGTTCAGGTAGGATTTATATACCCGCCTACCTGAATCAGGTGACACAGCATCATCAAAATAAAAATATATTTTAATAGCTTCTAAAACAAATTTATACATATTCCTTAATGTATTGCTTGATATAAACAACCTGCTTTAAGTTTTATCTCTTAAAAGAGTTCTTTGGTAAAACTTTACCAGTTCAAAGAATGTTCTCCAGACAATGATTGACAGGTTCCTGTTATAAATGTGGGCCACTAGGGGCCGCTGATCCCCTAAAGGAACAGTCAGAGTGCAGCAGGCTTTCTCAGAGAACAGACCTCCTTCTAAGCAAGGGCCCTGCTCCAACTACACAGAACCAGAAAAGGAACTTCTTCTGTGAGTCTTATCCTGTTTACTATCGGTTTGGTTTAGCTTTAAGAGTGTTGTAAAGTACATTCTATAAGGTATACATTTTATTTTTATCTACAAATACCCAGAGCTGTATTTAGTAGACAAAACCCAGATATTTAGCAGCATATAAACAGAAGGAACAAGGCTCAGTGCAGCAGAACTAGAACAAAACAGCATTCTGTACTACAGGGTTAAGCTTGCAGCAGGGAGAGTGCTTACAGCAGGGAAAATGCTTGCACTAGGGAGAGTGCTTAGCACAGAAACCCTGTTCAAACAAAAACAAACTCTCTCTCTCTTAGTGAGACTCTCAAATGAGAATTCATAACATACAGTCTCCTGTCTATTTTCCAGACTGCAAATGAATATTATTCTGTCCTCCTCTTTAAACAGAAACAGTAAATAATGTTGGAATCTAACAAATGTTTTATGGGAAATGGAGTGTGTATTTACCCATTACTTCAGGCAGTTAATCTGTTATATCCAAAACTTGATATTTAAGAGTACCCAATGAAAAAGAGAAATAAAGCATGAAGAGGGTAACAGAGATTGGGGAGGGGCGGCTGTGTAAGGAGGTGGCCTGCCTCCATACAGAAAATACAGGGATAGCCTTAGAAGAGGGGAGGAAACTGGTTGCAACCAGAGAAAGAAATAAAGGATGGGTACTTTTATTTAGTGGCAGGGAGTAACCCTGTCAGTACCCTCTTGTCTGGCAACATCCCTGCTGTGGATATGTTTTTCCCGGGCAAAAATAGTTTAAAATATTCCAATACCCTTCTGTCCAGAGACTCCCTATATTTTGTATTCTTACTATTTATTAGTATGTATTATATTTAATGCTTTGCAGCTGGGCTATATGAAATATGTCTGTAGGGGATCTGGAAAAAAGGGCATTACTATTTTATAAATAAATTCAGCCCAGAGGACAGTAGTGTAATTAAATAAATTTGCAATGGATGTCACCAGCAGAGATGGTACCAACTAGGAGGAGATGTGACTTTTTTTCTTACTATGTCAGTTTCTGCATGTACTCCTGTAGGTGGGTTAGAACTCCACAGAGCCAATAAAAAAAAAAATAATCACCTCCCATCCTAAGTAGCACCATACCTACCGGGGACACATTTTTAGCATGTAATAAATAGAATAAAGTATGGGTCGGGATGTGTAATGAGAAGTTTACAAACCCGAGGGGTTAGATGCTACATAAACCCCGAGAGCGAAGCTCAAGGGGTTTATTAAAAGCATCTAACTCCGAGAGTGTGTGTAAACTTCGAGTTTACACACACTGACCCATTTTTTATTTTTTATAATTTCATACTAGGAAAGAACAGGTATACAGAAGGCCGTGGCCCATATATGTATGTCTCCTGCCAAGCTGGTATAACATCCCAAAATTCACAACAGAAATTTATCAAGGTTTTGTTTGAATGAAACATGGTTATGATCTTCTAATAATGAACAAGGAATGGTATTCCATGATGGAATTATTCTCTGGGTTTAATATTATCTCTTTTTATTAGTTCTAGGATATGTTAGTGCCAGTTGATAATTGTGACTTCTTAAATTAAATTCTCGTCTACTATAGGACATGTCTAACTGATTCATTAGCTCCGTATCTGTATATGTCTCGTGCATCAATAAAAGATCTCCTCTCTTTCTTCTCATCTCCAATGAATACATGTCCAGTTCCTGAAACCTCACCTTGTAACTTTTATTATGCATGTCAGTAACCAGCTTAGTTACTCTCCTTTGTACTCCATCCAATCTACCAATATCTCTCCTTAGGTACAGGCTCCATGGGGGGAACAGTAGTCAAGATGTGGTCTCACGTATGCCCTATATAACGACAGGACACATTCCCTATCCTGGGAGGTGAAGCTCCTCTAAATGCAACCCATAAGTCTATTGGCTGTGCAGATAATAAAATTGCAATGACTACCAGAGGTTAAATCAGAGTTAATAATTGTTCATAAGTCATTATCTTGGACTGTAGGAGTTCATTCTTGACCATTTAATGCATATTGTTTTTGTATATTTGTAGTTCCCAAGTGCATGGCCACACATTTATTTACATTGAAGGACATCTGATTTTTATCTGCCTACTCCTCAGCTTACTTCAAATCATTAGCAAGGTTTGATATATCTTCCAATGTTTTAACCAGTGCTGCTATTTTGGTATCATCTGCAAATTTAATGGAGAAACTATTAATATGATGGTTAGATTAGATATAAAGATATCCAATAATATTGGGCCTAAAACCAATCCCTGCGGTACTCCACTGATAACTGGACGTAGTTCAGACATGTGGCCCCTGATATATACACATTGGGTACGCTCATTTAACCATTCTTCAACCCAGTTGGTAATTTTGTTGTTTATACTTAATAGTCTCATTTTATTAATTACAAGATCATGGGGAACCATGTTGAATGCCTTACAAAAATCAAGATAGATTACATCAACCGGTATATTGTTATCCAAGGTTTTACTAATATATTCATAAAACACCAGGTTTCCGGTCAAGCAAGATCTACTTTTTTTGAAACCATGCTGTGTTTTGTCTCTGAACCCTTTGGTATTTAGATCATCCTCTAGTCTATTTTTCAGTAAGGACTCAAAAATCGTACTTTTAATACATGTCAAACTGATTGGTCTGTAGTTTGAAATGTCTGCATGGTCTCCCTTTTTGTAAATCGGTGTTACCACTGCTGATTTCCAATCGTTTGGTATTTTATTGCATGAAAAAGACATATTAAAAAGTTTGTATAGTGGTTCCACTATCCAATCCTTAATTTCTTTTAAAAGTCTGGGATGAAGTTTATCTAGCCCTGGTGATTCATTTGTATTACTGTTATTTAGTTGATGATCTCATCCTTTGATATTGCCAGGTCGTCACCATCGATATTTCCTGATGATATGCCATGAGATTTCTTTTTAATATTGAATACAGACGTGAAATATTTATTGAATTCATCAGCAGTTTCCTGAGGAGCTGTTATCTCTTTTGCATTTGATGTTAGTGGTCCTATTGTCTGAGGCGTTTTCTCTTTTAATTTATGTATAAATAGAAACTTTTCCCTCCGTTTTTTCTGTATGCTAATCTATGTTCAAATCTCATTTTTTCCATTGTTATTTTGGTTTTACAATTTAATTGCTGGGTTTCCCTTTTTTGCCACAGCAATTATATAAAAAGCTGTTGCTCTGCGACTGCGGTCCGGTTTCAGTGTGCCATCCGTTGTTGCCATCAGGACTGACACATCTTTTTTTACTTTTTTCTTTGGTAGGGCAGGCATATGTTTCTTGATTATTATTTTAGTAATTTACATTTTAAAAAACACTTACCCCCTAGTCTGAGTGGTGGTACACAGTTCGTCGAACAGCGTCTTGATCCCAGGAACTTGGGTAGACGAATGCGCAGAGTGAGGGAAACCATGCGCATGTTTGCCGTAATTAACACTCCTTTATTACGGCAAATTATGCCACAGTTTCCCTATGGGAAAATTGGGAAGCCAGTAATTATTATTTTATAAATAATACCCTCCAGGGATGAGTTCTTACTTATTTTAAACAGAATATAATAATTTCTAGGCAGAGACAGGCTGCAGACTGGAATCATGAGTTCTGTGTAATCCCCTGTGTAATCCCCTTCTTGATTTCTCAGGGCTCAGTCCTGCTATTAGCAGAAAAAAAAGATTTAAATTGAAACTGAAGCCTCCCTGACTTAATGGAGGATTGAACCCACTGCAATTATCAAATTAACAAATCACATCCTCTACTTGCTGGCAATGACGTCATCCCTGCTGGGGAAATCTTTCAAAAATGTAATTCATACTAATAATGTCCTCTATGTAAATGTGACTGATGCCTCCGTGGCTCAGTTGCTCTCGGGTGGTGGGGGGGAGTGGGCTTTGCTAAAATTGCAAAACAGTACTGGCTGTTTTATTATGTATCACATTTTTTTTATTGCAGCAGGACATTTACCATTACTTTTGTCCTGGCCGACTCTGAAAAGAAGATGAGTCAGAGTGGACCACGCAGTTTTTTTTCCTCAGAGAGGCTTCGGTTTAGATAAACATTCATGCTCAGAGCAGCTGTTAACACTGGACAGCATTCTTAAATTTAAAATTCTAGTGGTCTGGCCGGCGAGTGGTTGGATTGGCTATACCGGGCGACCGGGTTCAGGAACGGACCCGGTCGCCGGAGGTCCGGCCGGGGCAGAAGGATTGAGCGCCCGCAGGCAGCTCTCCTTCTCTGGGGGGAGGGTCCCGACAGTATCCAGAGCAATGAGGACTCCTAGCGGAGGCTGGGAGACCTCATGCTACCGGCCTGTGGTGAGGGAGGGGCGAGGTAGGCGGGGCGGACACTGGCGTCATTGCACGTCCCCGCCTCCTTGAGGGAGGGGAAGTATAGGGGGATAAAATCCTTGCCTAGCGTCTAAATGACGCTCTGCCCAGGATTGCCCTGATTGGCCACCGGAGCTGTTCCCCCTATCCAGTCACAGTTCCGCGGCCGATAAAGGGGGTCGGTATCGCAGCCCCGCTCTCTGGGGGTGCGCGAGATGACCAGGGGGATTCGGCGATGTCCGGTGGTCGGGGCTCCAGGGTCCGTGACCGGAGCAGAAGCCGGATGTGAGGTGGGGGCATAAAGAAGCAAAAAATAAATAATTTTTAATTCCTGCTCTGAGCAAGGACCACCTTACCTCTCACAGTAATCACTTTCCTCTGGTTGCCTATACAGGCCTTGCATATCCAGGGGAAGAACTGCTCTCTGGGGCTCAGTGCCATGTTGAAATGAAAAAAAAAGATCTTTGAACTGAATCCTCCCTGGCTCAATGGGGATAGCACCCACTATAAGTGGTGGAGACATCTTTCATCTGGGCTGCATCCCACTATAGGCCAAAAAAAATCTGCAGGAAAATGCAGCAATAGGTGCATACATGGCACAAGAACAAAACATAAATACATTCCCCTTATTGCATAAAAAAATGTTGAATGTAGCAAATTATGCTGGCTGAATATCTTGGTTTAAATCCCCGCTCAACAAAGGGGAGCTTACTCTGCATCTACTACAATCAGCGATGCTGTCAGGATAAATAATCAGAATAAAAATGCTGGTTGACTTGTGTGTATGACTACGTCTGGCAAGTTAATAAACAAAAAGCTTATTAGTGCAAGAAAATAACTGAAGCTTATCCCCCAGATAAACATAAGGATAATTGCATTGTCTTGACTACAATCAGCATTATCTGGAAGAAAACTAGGAGTTTAAATGACAAGACTGAATTGGCCCTATATTTGTAATTTCAGTATCAAGTGTGTTGGTGTTCAAGAAGTCCTCGATTAATGTGTGCCAGCTTGAGCAAAGTCTTTTCTGATCTTCTCAACCATCCACTACATGTTGGCAGGATCCATATGAAGGGTACTGTTTTGTCATATAGGAAAGCTGTAAAAAAAGCAGGAATCAGGATGTGCATAGGTGATTCCCAGCTCTCAAAGTGCCGTACACAACGACATCTTCTCTGCTGGCACCTGACTGCTTCTGTTGCTTCCCTAAAGCTACCTCCATCTGACCACTCTGGTAAACCCAAACTGAATAGAGCTGGAGTGGCAAAGCAGTCATATCATTGGCACAGCAATGCCCAGAAGCGAGAACTTTCAAAAAGCAGGTCAGTACTTTAGGCTCCCAGTGCAGTCTGATGGGAAAAAAAAGCTCACCTTATACAAAGTGCCTCATACAGCAAGCCGCCACATAAAATGCATCTGTTCATCAGTTTAAGGAGAATGTTGTGCGCCCTGAGTGGTCCATCAGAGTAGCCTAGAGGACTCACTTGGCACGATTCTTTATGGCTCAGAGAGTTCCAACTCATGGAGCAGTGCAACAGAAGGACAGGTACCTTATGGCTCAGGGGAAGGGGGCAGAGATACAGTGAGGTGGGAGACTGTTCTTTAATTACCTAACCCAGTCAAGTATTCTTAATCAACTCTCCCAGACCATAGTCTAGGTACTCCCCACTGTCCCATACACAGACATTGGCTAGAGCCACTTAGAAGTATTTACTCACTTGTTACATCCCACTCCAGATTGAACTTGGTGGGAGTAACTGGTCTTCTGTTTCTGTGTCAGAGTTTACACAATTGGTGGGAGGAGGTTAAAAGAGCAGTCAGCTAGTCACTTTCTTTCTGCTCTGAATCATTTTAACACAATACAGCATTTCTATGATAAACAAGCCCACTCCAAGCGAGCCACAAATTTTCAAATTGCTCAGCTTATGAGTTCCACGGTTGGGTACCATATGGCTCGTGGTGGCTGTAACTTCCATGGTTGGTCGTAACGTCCGCAGTCAGCTGCAACTTCCATGGTTAATTCTACAGATGGCCACAGCTGCAGAACTGTGGAAAACCTGAGGCCTTGCTTTATGAAGCCCTTGCCTACAAAATTGCTCTGAGGCACAAAGAAATCCACAAAGCTTTTCAGATGTTGCAGGTAGTGAGGCAAGTCTGGGGAGCTCTGAGCAGCTTTTATGCCTTCTGTGTTACCCAGAGCACATATGTGTGTGTGGTGGTGGGGTGAGGATCCTCAAGCTTGCTGTGTGCCACAGTAAGGGGGGTGGGCATTACACAGTAACATGGGCATGTTTTAGGGTCAGAGCTTGCAATGCTGCATCTGAGCACATCTAAAGGGGCTCTGTTGGTTTCTGTGTGCCCCTGAGGAAGCTTGGTGAGGGCTATTACTGTCACAGACTGTGCCACACACTTAAGAAGCCCTTGCCTGCAAAATTGCTCTGAGGCACACAGAAATCTGCAAGGCCCTTCAGACTTTGCAGGTAGTGAGGCAAGTCCAGGGAGCTCCGAGTAGCTTTTCTGCCTTATGCGTACCCCAGAGCACATATGTGTGTGTATGGTGGTGGGGAGGTGCAAGGATCCTCAAGCTTGTTGTGCGCCAGAGTGTGGGTGTTACACACTAACATGGGCATGTTGGGGGGGTCAGAGCTGGCAGTGCTACATCTGAGCATGTCCAAAGGGGCTGTGTTGGTTTCTGTGTGCCCCAGAGGAAGCTTGGTGGGGGGTGTTACTGTCACAGACTCTGCTACACACTATGAAGCCCTTGCCTGTAAAATTGCTCTGAGGCACACAGAAATCTGCAAAGCCCTTCAGATTTTGAAGGTAGTAAAGCAAGTCAGGGGAGCTCCAAGCAGCTTTTCTGCCTTCTGTGTACCCCAGAGCACATATGCGTGTGGTGGTGGTGGTGGGGTGGAGAATCCTCAAGCTTGCTGTGAGCCACAATAAGGGGGTGGACATTACACAGTAACATGGGTATGTTGGGGGGATCAGAGCTGGCAATGCTGCATCTGAGCACATCCGAAGGGGCTGTGTTGGTTTCTGTGTGCCCCAGAGCAAGTCTGAGGACAAACTGTTTCTAGATCTTGGAGATATCTCTTGCAGGATAGCTCTCAAAAAGGACATGGTTGGCAGGTATGGGAAGGCAGAGTTTCAGTGGGGATCGGGTGGGTATTACTCCCAGTGCCCTCTGGCAGAATTCTTGGCATCCTGTAGGGGTCAGTCCTTGGTATGCCTCCCTCTCAACCCCATCCATCACTTCCCTCCTCCTCCACTGCACTCCTCAGAACTAACTCCATACCTCCCTCCTGCCCCACTGCCTAGCTATCTTCTCTCCCTCACCTCTGTCTTCACCTTGTTTCTGCCTCCTGGCAGGGTTCTCGGCATCCTGTATGGGTCAGTTCTTCCTTGGTATGCCTCACTGTCAGCCCCATCCCTCACTTCCCTCCTCCACTGCACGCCTTAGGACTAACTCTGTACCTCCCTCCTGCCCCCCCCACCTATCTATCTTCTCTCCGCCACCTCTATCTTTGCCTTGTTTCTGCCCCCTGGCAGGGTTCTCAGCATCCTGAAGGGGTCCATTCTTGGCATGCTTCCCACTGCCCTTTCCCCCTCCCCTTCTTCTCCCCTTCTACACCTTCACCTTCGTCCTCCTCCACTACACTCCTCTGCTAACTGCTAGCCCCAAACCTAAAATGCACCTGAATTTAACTTGCCCTTTTGTTTCTACTTGAAGCTTATTGCACTGTTTGCAAGAACACTAGTCTGCATGTAAGTACTGTACTATGGGGAGCTTTTCTAAAAAGTGCAAGGAAGTCTGGCAGGCTAAAGTATTGCCATGGTCTGCAGCTTGGGAAACGCCAGGCAGTGTCTAGATTACCACATGAATCTGCCTCTTATAATGGGGGTACGTGTCAAGTTGGGTTGAATTGAGTGCACCTCAGAGCAAGTTTGGGGGGAGGGATCTTGTGTAGCAAGTTGTTGGTGGTGTAGTTGACTATGCATAGTGGTAACATAGCAGTGTTACTCCTCTGCAAATGTACTCTACGGAGGCAATGAGGAAGAGAAACTGCCAAATTTTCTAAGGGCATTGATGCCAGCCCTCTACCCAAACTAGGTGTGGAGCATGCAACAGAGTCCCTTGGACATTCTCTGGGACATACTGTATAAGGCCGAATGTATAAACTGGCTCTCATTTTTCAGAGGTGCATTACACATGGTTTGTCCTTGATGAAGTCCGATGGTGTCTGTCCCCTTGTAGCATGCACCAGAGCAAGTTTCAGTGTCTGGAGAAGGGAGCTGGTATTGCTGGAGACACTCAGACTTGGTTAGAAAGCTGCAGTGTGTAAACCCCCCCCCTTGCAAACTCCCTCTGGGGCTGTGCATTTTTCTCTGTGTTCCCACTTGCTCTGTGAAATAAGAAAAGCAACTCCGCTCCTCGTACTTTGCAAGGAGGTCCTTACAGGGTATGTCCTTGACCAGGCCAGTGTCTGTATGGAAGTTTACTTTGGAGAAAACCACAAGGTACAGAAACACTCAGACTTGCTCAGGGACATGCAAGTGTATTGTAATATATGCTGTTGCCTCTTTAAAACTCCTTCAGTACCCTGGAAATAGAGTGCATGTGTAACCAGTTTGAGCCAGTGTGGCCAAGACTCCAGTGTGTCTGCTGAGCTTACTTAGTTCTGTTATGCAGTTGGAAAATAAATATAAGATAGCTGTTTTACTTAAATGAGTCTTGGAATCTGTTCTGTGATCCTGCTCCTGTTTGGTATAGTGGTCTCCAGTGAAAATCTGCAGAAACTAATGAAAGAATCAAAGATATCAGAAAAGTATACAACAGTCAGAAGTGAAAGCCAATCCAGGAGGGTCACAGTAAAAAATACAGAGAACTCAGGACCAGAAAACAGTGAGTACTCAGAATATAGCAAAAGAAGATTTGTAGTCTTGAACAGAACTTAAGTTAGTACTGAAAGTGGTGTGTGTGTTAGTCATGGAGCAATTTAAGCCACCCAATCCACTAAATGTTAACTAGTAATCTCTGTGAAAATTGGAGGAGATGGGAACAAAGGCTGCAGCTCAATGTGACAGCAACTGGTGTCGGTGACAAATCTGAAAAATTGAAAATAGTTATTCTGTTACACACTATTGGTGATGAAGGGTTAGCATTATACAACACTATGAACATAACATATGCAGATCCTCAAGCACCCACAGTGGCTGAAGTACTTGATGCATTTAGAAAGTACTGCAATCCAAGGGAAAACACTGTGTTTAAAAGATATCAGTTCTGGGCACACTCAATGCAAGAGTCAGCTGGTATAGACCAATTTCTAACTGAGCTGAAACAAAAAGCAAGGAACTGTGAATTTGGTGACACAGAAGACCTGATGCTAAGAGACAAAATTGTGTTTAGTGTAACCAATGATGCTCTTAAAGAGAATCTTCTAGCTAATCCTGATTTAACATTAGAAGAAGATGTTAACATTAGCAGAGTTAAAGAGATCACAAAAGCCCAGGTGCAAATAGTGGCAGGAAGCACCCAGCAGAGGTCAGTACAAGCTGTCATACAGCACAGTGTTAAAAAGGACTACAAGAGATAGAATGAAAATAGCATACAGAAGGCTTCCAGTACAAGGGAACTGAAATGTAAACATTGTGGGAAGGTCCACTAGCCTAAACAGTGTCCCACATATGGTGCCATATGTCACAAGTGTGGAAGAAAAAATCACTATTCCAAGGTTTGTAGGACCAAAAACCCAGAAGCCAGTACCAGTAAAAAGAAATCCAGAGAGATAGACATGTTATCTGTTAGAGTACTACACAAAGTGAACTCCAGCAGAGCAGAAGAAGAACTGGCAGAAGCCAGGTATGTAGATGTTAATATTGAGAAAATCGTTGTTAAATATAAACCTGACACAGGCGCAGAGGCAAACTTAATTCCAATTGAAATGGTAAACAATTTGCCAAGTCCTGTAAATATAAGGCCTACCAACACATTACTAGTAGCTTATGGGGGAACAAGAATTGTACCTCAAGGTTGTGCCACATTGCAAGTAGAAGTGCAAGTGCTGAGAGAGAGAGAGAGAGAGAGAGAGCAGCCAATGCTTTCTTAAATCAAGGAGGTTATTTAATAGACTACACTGAATTGAATTGTTACTTTTTGGACCTGTGTAAGTAACTAGTATTGATTCTCTGTTTTTGGGGTTGACGTTTCTTAGTTTAACTTTTATTTGCCAGGGAGGAACTGTAGCTGGGAGATATTTGCAGTAATTTAAGACTAGACCTGTTACTCAACCTCTGTGAAATAGGTGTCTGAAAGACAGGAAGGCACTCCCCAGGGTGGAGGGTCAGAGTTGTAGTTGATTGTTTCTGGAGGGCACAAGTGCATAGCTTCTTTTATAGCAGGGGTTCTGACATCACTTCCCCAAAACTGCTAACAACATACACCTGTTCATATCCTTAAAGACACCGCACGCTGAATAGGGGGTACAGACACTCACCAGCTTGCACACAATAAAACAAGAATAAAAAAACATCTGTAACAGGAAGGGACACAGACATGTGGGGAGTGGTGCAATGCACTGGCTGTGGAGCAGCAGTCTTCCGGGAGACATTCTGGAGACTGCATTGCTGCCCTATTTGCAGGCACCTCTCTGGTCTGAGGGAGGAGGTAGTTAATCTCAATGCTGACCTGGCAAGGATTCAGGAAACTGCTCCCCCACCCAGGGACCACCCATGCCACTGCCACTACCTCAGAGGTTGCCAAGAAAGAGTAGTGGTTGGACCATGTTGGGCTCAGAGAGTGTGATGGTGGTGGAACAGAGGTGCATCTTTCCAGCTGTGCCTCTCCACAGTTAATTTGCCACTCTGGTGGAGCATGGTTCCTCTATGGAGGCACCCACAGTGGAGATCAAGGAGGATGCTGGGAACCTCCACAATGGAAACCCACAGGAGAGTGGCACAGGACCCCACAGGGGAAGGAAACAACTCCTGGTGGGGACTCCAATTGTTAGGGGGTAGAACTGGGGGAAGGAGGGGAAAGGGAGGTACGGTGCCTGGCTGGCACCATGGCTTGGAGGGACAGGAAACAAACCCTCAGGTTCATGGGAGCAGCTGCAAGGGGGAGTGAGCTGGATGTCATTATCCACCTAGGGACAAAGGACCTGGCTGAGAATGGAATCAGAGCAGTGCAACAGGAGTTTGTGGAGTTGGATAGGGGCCTTAGACAAGTAGCACACATGGTAAATTTCTCGGAAGTGCTACCTATCTATGGTATGGATGAGGCTAGGATACTCTGAACCATAGGATTCACTGACTAGTTGAAAACCTGGTGCACAGCTCAAGGATTTGGCTGCATTTGGGACTGGGGCTCCACCTGGAGGGATGCAGGTCTATACTGGTGCAATGGTCTGCATCTATCTAGGAGAGGAACCAGGATCCTAGGTGATAAAGGAGAAGGGATATTCCTAGCCCCCACAAACAAATCAGAGTAGCTAGTGAGGTAAACACCAAGATAGAGCAGTTGATAGGGAGAAGGACGGGGTAAATGGAGAAAAAGACGAAGGCAGTAAGGACAGAGATGGGGCAAAAAGAAATAAAGCCATAAAAAATGGAGGGTAATGGGTACCAGTTCCCATAGTCTAGGTAAAAAGGTCCCTGAAATGGTGGCCTTGATGGAAGAGGGATGCCTGGATATTGTGGCAGTCACAGAAACATGGTACTCAGAGAACCATGACTGGGATGTCAACATACCAGGGTACACAATCTACAGGAGGGACAGGAAGGGAAGAAGAGAAGGAGTAGCTCTCTATGTAAGGGAAGGGATCAAAGCAACAAAACTAAAGGGTAAACAGGGAGAAGAGGAAGCACTGTGGATCACCCTGGAGACTGGAATTGGCACCACAATCCGCATAGGGGTTGTATACAGACCCCCATGTCAGGGGAAGGAAATGGACAAGAAAATGGTAGAAGGCATCCTTAGGCTGGCAGAGAAAGGGGAGATATTGCTGATGGGGGACCTGAATATGCCAGATGTTAACTGGAGCACCTTTGCTGCAGACACATCCAAGAGCAGGGCCATTCTCGATGCCCTACAGGGGGCATGCCTCAGACAGCTAGTTTTGGAACCCACTTGGGAGGGAGCAATCTTAGACCTGGTATTCTAAAATAGGGACAGAGAGAGGATCTCCGATCTTGAAGTGGGTAGCCATCTGGGAACAAGCAACCATCAAACAGTGTGGTTCATGATAAACTTAGCTGTAGAGTCAAGACATACAAAAGTGAAGGTACTGGACTTTAGGAGGGCTGATTTTGTCAAAATGGGAGAGTGCCTCAGAAAAGCACTAGCAAACAGGCAAGAAGGTGGGGTGGAGCAACAATGGGGAAACATCAAAACTGCCATCACAGAGGCAACAGTCCTTCATGTGAAGCAAATAAACAAATTAAAATGAAAGAAAAAACACTATGGTTCTCAAAAGAAGTGTTGGGAAAGGCTAAGGAGAAAAAGACAGCATTCAGGAAGTATAAGGAAACACAGAAGGAGCAGGACAGAGAACTGTACCAGTTAAAGCAGAAGGAATTGGGGAAGGCAGTCAGAATAGCAAAGGCCCAAACTGAGGAAAAGACAGCCAACTCAGTTAAGAAGGAGGATAAACCCTTTTATAGGTACATTAGGGAGCAAAGAAAGACTAAGGCAGGGATACTGAGGCTGAATAAAGAGCAAGGTGGTTGGGTAGAGAGTGACAGTGAAAAAGCAGGGATATGGAATGAATACTTCTGCTCCGTATTCACGATGGAAGAGAAGGGAGAGATCCCTAATCCAGTCAATAGAAGCACTCTGGATAGGGGGTTGATATTAGTCCTTTCACAGAAGAAATGGTTCTGAAAGAACTCTTTAAACTGAAGGTGGATAAAGCAATGGGGCCTGCTGGGATTCACCCCAGAATTCTAAAAGAACTAAGGAAGAACCAGTAATACCACTGACTACCCTTTCATAAATCACGGGAGGATGGTGTGGTACCTGAGGACTGGAGGAGGGCAGATGTGATTCCCCTTTACAAAAGTGGGAGTAAGACAGAGGTAGGAAATGACAGACCTGTCAGTTTGACCTCAGTGGTAGGGAAAATGATGGAATCACTTCTGAAGGAAATAATTGTTGAGTAACTAGAAGCCAGTGGGGCACAAGACCCAGGGCAGCATGGATTCACAGCAGGAAGATCATGTCAGACAAATCTAATTGATTTCTTTGACTGGGTGACCAAAGTAGTAGTAGATATGCAAGGTGGGTTGGATAGGATGAGAAGGGACTTGGCAAGGTTGGAGGAATGGTCAAATGTATGGCAGCTTTGATTCAATGCAGAGAAATGCAGAGTAATGCACCTGGAAAACAAAAACCCAGGGGAAGAGTACACAATGGGGGTTGGGGGTGAGATACTGAAAACAACAAAAATGGAAAGGAACCTGAGGGTAGTCATATCAGATGACCTAAAGGTGGGCCAGCAATGTGAGATGGCAGCAAGGAGGGCTGGGGGGATACTGGGATGCATAGGGAGAGGCATCACCAGTAGAAATCTTGAAACTGTTGGCCCTCTGTACAGACAGTTGGTAAGATCACATCTGGAGTACTGTGTACAGTTCTGGAGACCCCATCTCCACAAAGACATAGACAGGGTAGAGGCTGTCCAGAGGAGGGCAACCAAAATGGTGCAGGGTGTGCACCAGAAGACATGTGAAGAAAGACTAAAGGAGCTTAAAATGTATAGCCTCGAGGAAAGGGGGGACATGATAGAAACTTTCAAATACCTCAAGGGTATCAACATAGTCCAAGAGGGTAGCATCTTTCAGAAAAAGAGATATGCAAGAACAAGAGGGCACAATTTGAAGATAGAGGGTGGACGGCTCAGAGGTAATGTGAGGAAGTATTTCTTCACAGAGAGGGTTGTAGATGCATCGAACAGCCTTCCTGAGGAGGTCATAGAGTCAAAAACAGTGGGGGAATTCAAGAATGCATGGGACAGACATAAGGCAATTTTAGTGGGGGGTAGGAGGAAGTAGGTTGTTGGTTAACCAGGATCTGCAGCTTATCCGTAGGTAGGGAAATGGGCAGACTAGGTGGGCCAAGCAGTCCTTATCTGCCATCAGATTCTATGTGCCTATATTTAAAACGAGAAAACTAGTCTGCTATTCTTCATTACAAATGAAAACACTGCTCCTTTATTTGGACAGAGAGCATGTGTTGAGCTGGACTTGATACGCAAAATTAATTCTGTGCATGTGCAATCTCCAGCAACAAAATAAGCATTAATTGCACAGTATCCTACAGTATATGAAGGTCTAGGTCATTTCCCACGAGCACATCATAGTCACAAGGACACTACAGTCACTCCGATAATACATGGCTGTAGAAAAATTCCCTATGCAGTCATGGACAAATTGAAAAACACCTTGCAGCAGCTACAGGAGTCAGGTGTTCTAAGTCCAGTGTAGGTGGCCACGGCCTGGGTGAACAGTCTTGTAATCACAGAAAAAGAAATGGAACCCTGAGAGTCTGTCTGGATCAAAGAGTCCTCAACAAGGTAGTGAAAATACAACATTTTTCCATTCTGGCTCCTGCGGATGTGTAGTGCAAGCTGCAAATGAAAAGGATGCAGATGAAAAGGATGGTTACCGGCAGGTAATCCTAGATGAAGAGTCTTCACTGCTGTGTACTTTTAATACCACATGGGGGTTCTACAAATTTAACAGACTACCATTCGGGATAAAATATGCAAGTGAGGTATTTCAGCAGAAAATGCAGAAGCTTTTAGTAACATTGATGGTGTCCACATCATAGCAGATGACATGGTCATAGCTGCATGCACAAAAGAAGAACATGATCAAATATTGTGTCATGTCATGGAGAAAGCACAAAAGATCAATGTCAAATTCAACAAAGACAAAATGCAATATATTTGAATCAAGTTAAATACATGGGCCAGGTCATTACTTCAGAGGGTGAAAAGCCAGAAGAAGGAAAAATAACAGCAATAAACAATATGAAGCCACAGGAGGACAAGAAAGGACTAGTGCATCTACTGGGCATGACCAGGTATCTAGCCCAGTATATTCCAAATGAAGCATCTTTGACTGCATCACTGAGAGTGCTGCTTAAAAAAGACATAGTGTGGCAATGGGGACCTGAGCATGAAAAGCTCTGAAAGATTTAAAGGCAGCCCTGACAAAAGTGTCAGTCCTTAGTTTTGATGATCCTGCAAAGCCACTAGAAATACAAGCAGATGCACCAAAATATGGTCTAGGAGCACGTCTGATGCAAGCAGGATGACCTGTTGCATACACATCCTGTGCGCCGTCCTGTGCAGAACAAAACTATGCACAAATTGAAAAGGAATTGTTAGCTACAGGGTTTGCTATAAAGAAGTTCCACCAGTGTATGTATGGAGTCACAGTAAAAGTTCAATCAGATCACAAACCTCTAGAAGCTATTCTTTCAAGGCCATTGAGGCAAGCTCCTGCCAAGCTACAGAGAATGTTGCTGCAACTACAAAGGTATGATTTGATTGTGTCATATGCTCCAGGAAAACTCATGTGCATAGCTGACATGCTTTCAAGGGCAGTTGAAAGTGACAGTTCTGACAAAACTGATGAAATATTTCATGAAAAAGTTATATATGCAACGGAGATGACAGAAACTTTAAGCTCAGAACTGCTCAACATGCTTACTGAGGAAACCTGGAAAGATGAAACACTGGAAGCACAATAGAGATGCACAAGAAGGGATGGCCACAGTTAAGAAAACAGATGCCACCTACTTTACAAGTATTCTGGCCAATACAACAGTCACTGGCAATAGAGAATGTCCTTCTCATGTCTGGAGACAGAGTGGTGATACCGCAAGGTGCCTGAGCAGAGATACTAAAAACATTACATGATGCTCACCAAGGGAACCAAAGACGAAAAGCTAAAGCCAGAATGGTCATGTACTGGCCAGGAATGTCTAAAAACATAGAACAAATGGTTGAAAGTTGCAAAGTGTGTCAAGCAAATCGTCCAAGCAATCAAAAAGAGACATTGTGGTCCCAACAGATTCCTGTATTACCCTGGTACAAACTAGCCGTGGACATTTTTGACTTTAAAGGGAGATCATTTTTGCTGCTTGTAGACTATTTTTCAAAGTATCCAGAAGTACTGAGACTGCAAGATAAAACATTTAGCACAATAATTGCTAAACTCAAATCAGTATTCTTGAGGCATGGGATACTGAAAGAAATGGTCATAGACAACATGACTTTCTCTAGTAAAGAAATACACTCTTTTGCAACACAGTGGGAAATACAGTTGATCCATTCCAGTCTAGGATACCCACAGTCAAATGGCCAGGCTGAGAGAATGATTAAAACTGTAAAATGTATCTTTAAGAAGGCATCCCACACTGGAACTGACTCACATTTAACACTCTTGAGTCAATGGAACACTCCCATTTCAGGCCTGCAATACTCACCTTCTCAGCTACTAATGGGCAGAGTGTTAAGAAGCACCTTACCAAAATCAAGACCGCTACTTCAACCACATGTACATTAAGGAGCCCATCACAAACTTAAACTACTACAGAAAAAGCAGAGGGAGTATTATGACTATAGTGCCAAAGACTTATCCATATTACATCCAGGAGACAGAGTATGTGTGGAGACAGCTCAAGGATGGCAGCCAGCGACAGTTGAGGACTCCAAACCTGAACCCAGCTCATAGACCATTGTTACACTGAGTGGTGCACATTTTCGCAGGAACTGACATCACCTGAGACACGACCAGACTGTTACAACATCCGCTGAAGCAGCAAATGGTGAACAGGTGATAGTGTGGAAGTGCCTGAGTTGGAACCTATTCAACTTCCTGAATTAATAGAAGGCCAAAGCAAACAACCAAGTTTGCTACCAGAGTCTCCTACAAGTGTACAGAGGTTCACTCGAAGAGGAAGGAGAGTGAAGATGCCTGTCAAGTATAGTGACTATGTTTTAGGTTAGTGGTACACACCTGAATTCATCAAGGGTAAGTGTTGGAAATTTTCATTTGGATATTTTGAAAATTTCAATATAGGTGTTAAAGAGCCTCTAAGTGAACATTTGAAATGTTTGAATTGTTTGTGGGCAATTCAGTTGAAAAGGGGGATTTAATGCTGTTGTCTCTTTAAGAGTCCTTCAGCATGGGTCATGCACTCATGAAATAGAGTGCATGTGTAACCAGTTTGAGCCAGTGTGGCCAAGACTCCAGTGAGTCTGCTGAGCTTACATAGTTCTGTCATGCAGTTGGAAAATAAATATAAGATAGCTGTTTTACTTAAATGAGTCTTGGAATCTGTTCGGTGATCCTGCTCCTGTTTGGTATAGTGGTCTCCAGTGAAACCCTGCAGAAACTAATGAAAGAATCAAAGGTATCAGAAAAGAATACAACATGTATAAGGGCTTTCCCCAGTGAAGTTGGCTCTGGGGTTGCAGTGCGTTCTGTATGCCCCGGAGCCAGTTTTCAGGGTGGGCCTTAATTACTGAATCAAGGAGCAAAATAGAATATGTGTTGCATCGGTTTCAGACCAGTCTGCAGTGTCGTTTTGGGCAGGTCATGTTGGATATATTCCATATGGCTGTGCAAATAGCTCCATGGCACCAGGTAGGTCTGTATGTTGCGTGTGTGGTTGGCAAGTCAGGAGAGGGTTACTTGCCATGTATTTGTGGCAAGTATGAGGGTGTTTATTTGCTGCTACCATTGCATCCAGAGAATGCTGGCTATTGGCTGCCCTTCTGCCATCATGCCTGTAGGATGAAAGTCGTAGGCTGCTGCTGCCATTTCACCTAGTGAATGGTGGTTATAGAATGCTGCTGCTGTCATACCTGGATGATGGGAGTCATAGGCTGCTTCTGCTATCATACCCAGAGGATGCGAGTTGGAGGCTGCTGCTGCTGTCGTACTTGGAGAATGCAAGTCGTAGGCTACTGCTGCTGTCATACCCAGAGGATGGGAGTCATAGGATGCTGCTTCCATTGTACCTGGATGATGCGAGTTGTAGAATGCTGCTGTTGTCATACCCAGAGGATACGAGTCGTAGGCTGCTGCTGCTGTCATACTGGGAGGATTGGAGTCATAGGCTACAGCTGCCATCACACCTAATGAATGGTGGATGTAGAATGCTGCTGCCATTGCACCTGGATGATGGGAGTTGTAGAATGCTGCTGCTGTCATACTCTGAGAATGCGAGTTGTAGATTGCTGCTGCTGCCATTGTACCTGGAGGATGGGAGTCATAGAATGCTGTTGCCATTGTACCTGGAGGATGGGAGTCATAGATTACTGCTGCCATTGTACTTAGAGGATAGGAGTTGTATACTGCTGCTGCCATCTCACCTAGTGAATGGTGGTCATTGGCTACTACTGTCATCGTACCTGGAGAATGGGAGTCATAGGCTGCTGTTGCTGTCATGTCTGGAGGATGGAAGTCATAGGCTGCTGCTGCGGTCGTACCTGGAGGATGGAAGTTGTAGGCTGCTGCTGCTGTTGTGCCTGGAGGATGGGGGCTGTAGACGGTGGCTGCTGCCATCATAGCCAGAGGATAAAAGTCATGGACTGCCCTATCTAGGGGATCTGAGTCTCCCATTTTGTTACTTGAATTATCTCATCAAGCAGATTGGTGGAACACATTACTAATATTTTTTTGGGTTGTGATTTCAGTATTTATACTTTCTGCCTGCATGATGTCTGCTGCACCACTGAATAAGAAAGCCAAGCTCTGCTACACCTCAACTAAGGAGCTAGCCCTTCAGTTCAAACCTGAAGGCCTCTCTGAGGATGGAGGAAAACTTTTCTGTCCATACTGCAACCATGTCCTGGACCATACCAGAAAATATATAGTACAAGATCATCTGATCAGCAAGAAACATGCTAGGAATAAGGAACTACCTGCTAGTGAAGGAAGACAAGCAAGGCATGCGACCCTGACCAGAAGTTTCAGAGCTGCAACAGAATCATCCATAGCAAGAAATGAGATGGTCACGGATGCAGTTAAGGCATGGGGGGCTGCAAATATCCTGTTGGAGAAGCTAGATCATCCACAGCTGAGGGAATGGATGTGCAAGTACGTGAAGGGGAGTGGAGTGGTACCAAAAGCAGACACCCTGAGGCAGCTTTATCTACCCAAGTTAAGAGAGAAAATTGATGCAGACCTTAAAGCAGCTCTGATTGGGAAAGCATTGTCTGTGATATGTGATGAGAGCACAGATGCACAGCTGCGGTGCATTCTTAATGTCATCATTGTGTTGGATGGGGCAAAACATACCTTGGAAACAGCATAGAACTAGACACTGTTAACCATTCCACAGTGGCTCAAGCTGTCTTGAAGACTCTCCAGAGTTATGACATTGATTTTACGAATGTAGTTTTGTTATCAGTGACAGTGCTCGTTATATGATTACATGTTTTAATGACACACTTCATGGGGTTCTTGGGGACCATGTTGTGCATGCGTGTTGCTGGACACATGTCTTGTCCCTTGTTGGGGATACATGGCTGCACCATTTCAAAAAAGTTAATGAACTGGGTTAGTTGGTAAAAGATGCCCTTCAGCAATTGCCAAAAAGCAAAAGAGAATTCTTTACATTTTTGTAAGATCTGGAATCTCCTGGTGAAATGATTGCTTTGCCACTGGTTCCTGTTTTAACTAGATGGAACACATGGTTTGCAACTGTGGCATACCATTCAACACACCTGCAATACCTGAGGGACTTTTTCTGGGTGGATTCAAGTGATTCCACCTCAATAAACAATCTACAGGCATTACTGGATGAATGGTTTGATGAGCTACAAGCACAGCTGGCATTCATTACGGAGAATTCAGGTGACATTATTGCTGCGATAGAACTTTTGCAGTCAAAGAAGAAACCTCTTGCAACATCTGCATATGACATGCTAATGTCAGTTAAGAGCCACTTTGAGGCTCGCACAACTAAAAATGATGGCTTTGGTGAGAAGACAGAGCTCTACCTCTCTAAATTGAGGCATAAAGTAAGGAACGAGAACCTCAAACTGTTCAAAAATGCTTTCAAGGTCAATTTGGAGAAACTGACAAAACACCTGCAGTCAAACCCATCTGTACAGTTTCTCATGGCCTGTTGAATTTTCAGTCCACTCAACCTACCCAAACTCAATAAGGACTATCAACTGGGCTTGATCTATATCCCAGTCTTCACATTACACAATAAGAATGCAGTGTTAAAGGACTGGGAGATCTACATATGACAGGATGTGCGGGAAGTAACAGAGATCGGACCATTTGATCTTCTCCAGTACTGGATCTTTATGTCCTCACAGGTACCAACTCTGGCCAAGGCAGCCCTTCAGGCCATCTGGGTCCCTGTTTCTAGTGCAGATGTGGAGTGGTCATTTTCTGTACATGGACAAATCCTGACCGACCAACAGAGAAGCCTGACTGTGGACAATTTAAAATAATTTTCAATGCTGCTATTCAATAAGTAGACCCAGAATCTCCCACCCTCATTTGTGTAATTGCAGTTCTGATATTTAGTATCAAACATACATCAAAATTGGTTCCTACTAGCTAGAAAAATGTTACTGTTGCATGAGGTCTTTTAATTTCACCTGCTGCCTTGATCTGAGAAGGGAATATTTTAATAAGTATGCCAGTTTGGCCAATGGAGTTACGCAGTCACTACCCTTGCTAGCTGGCAGATGCTAAACTTGACTAGCTATATAACATGCAATATGAGATTAAATGTTCTTGTTTTCTGCTGATGTGGCTTAAATCTGCATAAAGCTATGATAAAACACTGTGATAAACAAATTTATTACTTAAAACTTCTGAATAATATTAAGTTTTGGATTACCGGAAACATTCTGGAAATCGAATTTCCAAACACTGGTAAAATCCCAGAATCCAGGATGGTCAAATCGGAATTTGCTTTTTCCAAGCACCAAAAAACAGTGGCCTTGCCTATAACCTGTTTCATAACTGTGTTCTAAAAGTCATTAACTTGTATGCCCCTTTGGTTAAAATCAGAACTAGAAAGAAATCTTGCCCATGGTTGACTAGTGTGTTAAAATCTGCCTTGCTCAGCAGAGATGCTCTATGGAAGAAGGCATGCAAAACAAAAATGGCAACCGATCAGGCAGCCTTCAGATTAGCCAGGAACAGCTGCACAAAATTAATTTTAGAAGAGAAAGCAAAATATTTTAAAACACCACTGGACTCCTCAAAAAATGATGCAGCTGATTCTGGCAAATATTAAGGGAAATTGAAGGGTGCAGCTCCTCAGCAGCTTGACCTAACAAAATAACCACAGGAGATAAGACCTATACTAGTAAATGTAGCATTCATCAACAACTATATAATCATTTTGCCACTGCTGGGCTTGCCTTCGACACCTCCTCAGTAAGCAAGTTTTTTCAACAACCAGATAATAATAGCCCACTTTGCTCCCCTACAAATGCCTCTTCCTATTTAACTAAGTTTTCGTTCACCACTATCAGCCTCAAGCAGGTGGAAGATCTTTAACCACCCTTAACACTAGGAAAAGTGCAGGAGCTGATCAGCTCAAACCATTTTTTCTAAAACTTGGTATTTTTCCACCTAGCACCTCTCATCACCCATCTCTTTAATCTCTCCTTCAACAACTCTTCTTAAGTAGAAAACAGCCCATATTATCCCACTTTTTAAATCTGGCAACTCTGGTGATGTCAACAATTACAGATCAATCTTGCTGCTACCTATCTTATCAAAAATGCTTGAAAAATTGTTAACACCCAACTTAGAGAACATCTGGAGTCCACTAACATGCTGAACCCAAGGCCCAAGCACAGCACTGTATCTGCTCTGGCCAAAGTCACAAATGATTGGCAACTCATCCTTGATTCTAAGTATTACATATGTGCATTGTTCCTCGATCTAAGCAAGGCTTTCGATACTGTAGATCATGATCTACTATTGTGCATCTTACAGAACATCAGATTAGATGATCACGCCATAAAGTGGTTTTCCTGCTGCTGTATAGGCCGCAAACAGCAGGTTAAAGCCCAGGGTGATTTCTCCCCATTAAAATCTGTGTTGAGAGGGGTTTCTCAGGATTCTGTCCTGGTGCCCCTACTATTTGCTATTTATATCAACAACATTGATCACAACATTAGGTTGGCAAGTGTCCATCTCTTTGCAGATGACACTGTGTTCTATGTCGTCCAGCCTTCCCTTGAGTCTACATGCCTGGAAATACAGCGTGAATTTAACCTACTACAGTAAAACTTAATCCATCTAAAACTTTTGGTTAAGGCCAAGAAGACAAAAGTTATGCTTCTATCCCAGCAAGCAAAAAAGTTGTCAATTCTCCCTTTAATTAATATCCCACAGATTAAGACAACCTTAGGGGAACCATTGGAAAACATGGATACATTTAAATATTTAGGATTTTGGGGATTGACTGCAAGCTTTCCTTCTCTGCACACATAGAGGAACTGGCAAAAAAATTCAGGCAAGGGTTTGGTCTTATTCAATCGCCTTAAGCACCTACTAACCCAGGATGTGAAATTAAGGCTAGTGCAAACAATAGTTCTGCTACTTGATTATGCAGACTTCCTTTACAGTCATAGCTCTAAATCTGCATTAACAAAGCTGGATACATGGTACCATAGAGCTCTTAGATTTATATCAAATGCTCTGTATAACACCCATCATTGCTCACTCTATACTCTTATTGGCTTGATGTCTCTAGCTACCAGGAGGTCACGGAACGCTTCCCTCTGGGCATATGGAGCCATTACTAATAAACTTCCTTCAAACATCTCTATACTCTTCAAATGTATCCCATGTGCCTACCGACTTAAAAGATATGCATTCATCATTCTCGATGTTTCCAGTGTAAGATCACATTTTGGCGCATCATCACTGAGTCATGCCATACCTACTTTATGGAACACACTTCAAAATTCATTAAAATTGATGCACTGGTTTGGGATACTCCACTTTAAGGCCCTGCTAAGATGCTATGTGAATGATGACTGTCACTGTTACGCATAAATTGACTTATATTGTGAGTAATCTTTACACTTCACACCTCCTCTAGTACTTGGCCACCCTTCCGCCTCCGCTAATGCTTCCTGTTTTCCTTCTTTTACCTACTCCTTTAGCATTCTACTCTCCCTCCTTCCTCTCTATTATCCCTCCCTTTAGTTCTCTATATTCCCTTGCATCATCAGACTTTTCTTGTGCCCATTCCCTCACTATCTAGCATCTCTTAAAACATTGTTTTATCATTGTATCAAATATAGACTGTTCCTAGTAAAATGTAATGGCTGTAATAAGTTTATATTACTTCTGTATATTATATAAAGAATAATGGATAGTTAAGTGTGTATTATGGATTTGTTTCACACACCAGAGGTGTGTGATGACCCATAAACCTCGAGAGAGCGAGGCTCGAGAGGTTTGTGTGGTCATCACACACACCAAAGGTAAGTGAAATAAATCCATAACATCAAACTTACCTAGCCTTAATTTTTTATAATTGGTGGTGTGGAGGTTTAGACTGTATTTCTAGCAGCTTGAAAGAAAAATACTTTTTTTATTTAGCTAGAGTGCAGTTTTATTTTTGAAGACATTGAACTGTACATGAATAAAACAGTTGAAAATACTGCAGTTGAAATACTTTTTGTGAAACAATGGAATGCAACAGTTTTAAAGTATTTTCTTTGGAGAATGTCATATCAACCTGATTTTGGGTTATTATGAAGTGTCATATCAACCTAATTTAGGTTATTATTGCCTTTGGAACATAATAACCTGAAATTCAGCTGATATGCATTTTTAACAAAACAGTAATCCTGCTGATATTTATGGTCACCAGTAATTATATTGTTATATATCCTGTATCTGTATTGTTGTTTACCCTTGACCCTTTGTGTACTAGTCCTCCCAGGACTACTTTGTAAATGAATTTCTCAATGGTGTCTGTCTTTCCTGGTAAAATAAATACATTGAATTAAATTGAATAAAGGAGCTTAATATGTATACCCTCGAGGAAAGGGGGGGCACAAGAGAAACTTTCAAGTACTTCAAGGGAGTCAACAAAGTCCAAGACGGTAGCATTTTTCAGAAAAAGAGCTGTGCAAGAACAAGGGGGCAGAATTTGAAGATAGAGGGGGGACAGCTCAGGTGTAATGTGAGGAAGTATTTTTTCATAGAGAGAGTGGTGGATGCATGGAATGGCCTTTTGGAGGTGGTGTCAAAAACAGGGGAGGAACTAAGGAATGCATGGGACAGACATAAGGCAATTCTAGTGAGTGAGGGGTAGGAGGAAGTAGGTTGTTGGTTAGCTAGGATCTGCAGCTTATCCAATAGGTATAGAAATGGGTAGATTGGGTGGGCCAAGCAGTCCTTATGTAAGGAATAAAGCACAACGAGGTGTGATTTATGGCCTAATAAGAACACACCCCAGGTGCGTAATGAGGCATGAGGCACTTGTGCCAAGTGCCTTTAGCACCTAGACAGTGCTCTTATCAGGCCATAAACCACACCTCGGAGTGTCTTATTCTGCTTATAAAATGGGTCCCTCTGTATAGAAGTTAGTTAAAAAAATGTACATAAAAACAGTAAAAAAATTCTATCAGGAGAAAAAAAACAAACAAAAACTAGTTCTTGTCACTGGCTTGCAATGAAGCTGTTGTAACAGTCACTTCAGGGGTTGGTGTCTGTATTTCCCTCCAGTCCCCAGCCACCCACCCACTGTAACTCTCAAAATCTTGCACACTATGCTTATTTTTTTACTTTTTGTCTTCACATTTTTCACTTTCTTTCTCTAAGTAGTGACCTACCGACTGCTTGTAACCTGGAGTTTTTTTTCTGACTTTGTCTCCATTGAATTTACATTTGCATGGAGTGACCTGGAGCGAGTGTGTCAATTATCAGCTGCCGTACAGAGCTATTTCCTGGTTTGTGGTTTTCCCGTAACTTGTGCTCTGTGTTTGATTTGGTTTTGTTATTTGCATTCTGAGATACATAACACCCTTTTCAGTTACTGCTTGCTCTAACTTTTGTGGGGCACAATATCAGGGCTGTATTGGTATGGTGGAGACGTGTGTCACGACTTTGATTTAAAAGCCATTCTAATGGCAGCACGGGAGATGCTCAGTGAATTGCAGATAGCTCTTTTTCAAGATTGTGAGTGACTCTTGTGTGAACTGGGGGGAAGCAGAGGTCAGACTTTTTCAAACAAATGTTTTGCTCCCGGTTTTACTGTACTGTATTTGTGTGCTGTTGCACAGCCCGGGGGGGGGGGGGGGCTGCAGATTGGCCACTACAGGATGGTATTCTTGGGAGCTCCAGTGCTTGTACAGTATGGGAGAGACTTTGCTTTGGCACAGTGATTTATATTGTTAGCAGTCCTGACTCGCTGAAAAGGTGCCGGTTGGCACAATATGCCCTGATATGGACACAGCCAGAGGCACCTCTCAGCCAATCAGGATACAGAAAACTACCAACCCATTTTATAGCTGCTGTCAAAGTCTATGTTTGTATCTCTCAGATTTGTAATGAACGTGCAGGTTTTATTTGTTCTGGTCGCCAGGTGTCAGTGCAGTAATGAAAAAACAGACCGACTTTAAGAGAAAAAAGATCCTATTATTAGAATTGCATTGCAGCCTGTATCAGCAGTTCATACTGTCAGTATCTTTCTTTAAAGTCAGTTGGCATGTGTTAATGATCCTTCGATGACAGTGCAGAGTTGTCATTTTGTTTAGCTGCTTATCTGTCAGTGTTTATATGTTTACCCTTTCCCTAATACTGCAGCCCCAGTTGGCGCCCAGTGCCACTGAGGGTTGAGGTGATGGATGCCACACTTTGCTCCATGCCATTGACCGGGCTTCAGGAATGGACTCAGGCTGCCGGGGACCGGCAGGGGAGAGGGAGGATTGAGCATCCCATGGCTGCTCTCTTTCTTCTGGGGTGGGTATGGAACATGCACCATGCGATAGCAGCGCCTGGCGGAGGATAGGTGCACTATCAGTTGTGGGCATACCAAGGACAGGGAGCACAGTGGGTGTCTGCACACAGATGCACTGATGCCATTGCACATCCAGCTCCCATAGGGGTTGTAAATAGTGGAAAATTGCGTGGCAACTGCGGAGGCTAAAGGCTGAGCCCTGCACCCCAGGACATGAGAGGCGTGGTCACCAGGATCCTGGCACAGGCCTCTAGATGGGGGGGGTGTCCTGCTTACAGGCCGGCCTGTGTGATTCGGGTGTATAGATACATACACCAGACCTGGTCTGGGGTGCAGGTGTGGATGCGGGTGCCGGTGCCGGTGGCCGGCGTTTGATGAGGCCCGCTCCGCACAGTGAAGGAGGAAATAAATGTGCTATAAAAAAGTAATACTGCAACCCCGTTAGTTTAGCACTGTACAGCTGGCTAGAAACTGTCTCTTGTGTCAGTGTCTGTTGCTAGGAACAGAACCCTGAGGGGGAGAGTCAATGGTTTAGACTGTCACACCTTTCCGTTTATGATGAGATAGTATCTGTTGGATAGCAGAAAGATTACATTGTCAGCTATGATTTCTAATTTCATTTGTTTGCTACATCTGATTGTCATCTGCTGGTAAATTAAGAAGATGACAGCATTTTCTAATACCAAGCTGTTTACTGTTGTTACTACTGAGTTAGTTTTTATGGCTGTGGGCGGAACCTACAGCTGTTTTGTAATCTGTAGCCTGAAAACAGCCATTAATGATATGCTTCTGTTGGACTTTTTGGTGTATCCTTCTGAATGTCCAACAGAGCTGGGAGCACTCCGCCACAGTCAGCCGCTGTGGAGAAACAGCCAGGCTATTTTGGCCATTACTTCCACATTCAGGTATGAGAACTGTGCATGAGCGCCTTGCACACATGCGCAGTTCTGCTGGTGCCACCATCTTGGGAATGGCAGAATGCTATTCATCGCAACTACACATGCACAGTTGCATCACTACTGCTATCTTGCAGATGGCACTCTTCTTGCTCCCTTCCACTGCTGCTGTCCTCCCCACTCTCTCTGTTTGGTCCCAGCCCCGGCAGCAAATAAAATCCTCCTGCTCCCTCCCACTGCTGCTGTCCTCCCTGCTCCATCCATTCCCCTTCCCCGCACCAACATTGGGGTGCCCAATCCCTGTGTCAGCATCATGTATCCCCAACTCATGTTTTTTTTCCTGTAAACAAAGAAAACCATCCCCAGACGTCTTTTTGTTTTACTTGTAAAAAGAAAATGGTCCCTCATCATCGCCCCAGTCCCCCCTCCCCATCCCTACCCTCCCACTGCGCACCCACCTCCCCACATCCCCCCTTATCCCATACTTGCCTCCAGAGGTTGCCACTGTCATCTTCTCTGGACCGGAACACGTCTGCACTCTTCAAAGCCAAACCACAAACTGAAGAATCAAAGGTAAGCATGGTATAATGGCAGTCAATGGGGTTTTCAACTTTTGTTGATATATCAGCCATTTTTAGGAATGTGGGTCACTGTCATTTCATTGGTCCCAAAGATGATTTCATGGTCGCTGCGTGGAATCACCTTTTGGGACAGATTAATGAAACGACTGTGCCACTGTTCATGAGGTGAGGTCCCAAAAAGCATATGATGAAAATTTGATGAAAAATTCCAAAAAATTACTACGTTAGGAGCGTGCATCATGCAGTTTCTATGCACGCTCCCAACTTCACCAGTTTTTAATATTTTCACTCCAGATTTTCATCATTGCCATTTTTGCGCTCTTCCTTATTTATAGTGCAGCTGTCATATTTCACATCCTGTCCAAAATGTGCTTTTGCACCTGTGGCACAGAACGGCGCAGTCACTCTTCGAAATTGCCTTTCAGGACATGTGAATGAAATGACAGTGGCACGCTTCATGAGGTGGGGTCCCAAAAAAGCAATTTTGAAAATCTGGTGAAACAACTCCCCAAAAATGGTCGAGTTGCACCCAGTCATTCAAAATTTTCCACGCTTGCGAATAACTTTGGTCGTATGGCAGCTCACCACAGCTGTATCAGCTCTGGCTAGAGATTGTTTAAGGATGTTACATACTCCTTTGTCTATGTCAGTGTTTTCTAATTGAGCAGTGGTGGTCATGGAGGATGGAGTTGCAGTTTGGACGAGTGTACATTGCTGAAAATAAATAACGGTGATATACACTTGTGGTGACTACAAATCCGGAAATGGGAATGCAAGATATGCGGGAGGCATAATTAAACTAAACTAATCTCAACTCGGGGGGAAACTTAAAAAAAAAATGTCCTGATGCAAAAAGCAACACCTACCTCAGAACCGAACCCAGCACCCTCCCAATCCCAGCCTGCCACCCTACCCACCTCACCATATGACCAGCTTGGCAGCCAACTGCCACACTACCTCCCACATACCCTCCCCTTCTGCCCCTCATGCAGAGTGGTCCCCCCGCATGCATGTATACTTCCTGTCGCCATATTCACACACAATGGTATCCTGTTGCTGCCCTGCCAGGTAGCCCAGAACACAGGTGTCATGATTGAGTCGCCCTTTTTTCAGTCGCTCAATCGCAGTTGCCATGTTCACAGGATACCTTTCATAGCACAGAGCAATTTCATTCAATACGTCACTTCAAAATGCCCTCTCTTAATGTTGCTCACATTGTGGAAACAGTGCTCAACTTCATGCAAACACTGCGTTAGTGTGTGTGTGTGTTTGTTTCATTGTCATTTGTGCTGTCATGGGTTCTGGTGGAATTTGAACCTGCTAATCAGATATCAATCGATTCATGTACATGTAATTACATTAGCAATTTGGGTATTTATGTAGATGTTTCTTGTGTGACTTCAAACATGTTAGCATGCTTGACACTGTATTTTCTTATTCTTTGTGGTTAACCCATAATAGCCTAGTTTATTTGCAACCCCACCCCCTCAACAACCACCACAGCTCATTTATGAGCTGCTTTTCACCATGGTTTATATGTGCTGAAGCATTTATTTTTCATGTGTATTTAATTGAATTTTAATGCAGTGTTTGCAGTGAAGCTGAGCACTATTCCAGCAATGTAAGCAGTATTAGGATATGCCATTTTTAAGTGACGTTTCAAGTGACATTGCTCTGTGCTGTGAAAAACACAACCACAATTCCCTCACCCACAACCACCACTGTTCATTTGGAAGATACTGACACAGACATAGAGAATAAAGGATGGAGAAGTTTGTGATATGAGAATTTAATGCACACATGAGGTGTGGGATGCTACATAAAACCTGAGGGAGAAGCCTGAGGGGGGTTATTAACACATCCCACACTGAGTGTTTGCATTAAATTCTCATATGCACATTTCACATCATTTATGTTTTATAATTGTTGGCCAGCAATTTTTTTCCAGCAACATTTCCGTGACCCTGTGTCACACACACACACACACACACGTCTCTTTCTGAGTATTTTGTTCCTTTTTTTTGAGTTTGTTATTGTGTTTTCCTTTTTACTTACAGTTTGTTCACACTGAACGCAGTTGCACTAGGTACCAGGAAAGCTGTGTTCAGTTCCAAGGTGGATGAGGAGCAGGATCAAACAGACAGTTGTAGCAGTCATAGCGAATTGAAGCCGTGGCCATTTCCCAAACCGAACGAGGAGCAGGGTCAACCAGATAATATTTTCTTTTATGATGTGGACTAGATAGACTTAAAAAAATAACTGAAAGGAAGGAAAGTTTATGCTTGTTGTGGTGGCTCTTCGGATAGCGAGACACAGAGCTGCCATGTTTAAAAAATTGTTAAGCCTGCCCACACACGGAAGAAGAGTCAATGAGGGAGCCTGCATTCTGAAGGCAGTGCACATGAATGCCATACTATACCATGGACATTAATCAAGAGCCAATCAGAAAGGCAGACTGGCACCTTAGCCTCGTTGTAAATCCTATGATAATCACTGGCAAAAGTGCCAGTCTGCCACATCCTGGTGCCACCCTGAAAAGAGATCACTCCGATACCCCCACCAACACCACAAAGTCACCATATTTCCTCTCGCTAAGAAATTGCACTAGGGCTCGTATATTAAAAAAAAAAAAAAAGGCTCCATCATGTGACCTAATCGACGAGACAGAACTCGATCAACATTTCACAATAAACACTACATGAGAGCTAACTTGAAGTGCTCCATAGTATTTTTTAAATCATTGATCAGTAAACAGTTCGGCACCGCTGCACCCACCTCGTTTGTTAGCGTTTTCGGCTCCACTCTGCATGGTTCTCAATCTTCGCTGCTGCCTCACTCCCTCTTTCTCTCTGTCAGTACTCTACACATCACTTTTTTTTTTAAACAACAATTAAAAACAAATTCCCTCGAACACCACCGTATGCCTGCAAAATCATACCCGGAAGTAGAAACAAAAACACGATCCCAGACGCCCCGCTGTACTCCACTCACAGCGCCGACTAACACCGCTCTCTCCTTCTCTCAACCACTCATCGCTCAAAACACATTTCCAAACCTGGCAGCAAAAACTAAATTATAAAAAAAATAAATAAATAAATGGCAATCTAACTTCTCTGTCAACATCACTTACTCTCGTTTTCTACCCAGCAACAAGGCACTACTTACAGTAATATACAGTGGAAGAATATATATATACACAAATATATTAAAAAATAGAAATAATATATATATTTTTTACATTCCTTTCTATATTAATAATGACACCCAGTATAATGCAATAAGCCACTCGTGGGTGTATTATTGGGTTATCGGGGATTGCAACTGGCGACGATTACCTACTCGGCTGCTACGTGGCAAACCACTCCAGCTGTGGTAAACCTGATGACCTACACCCCTTGTGGCTTATTGCTTAATTATACAATGGGGTCAGAGAACTGAGGATTCTGATTGACTGACTGGCATCTTTCTGCTGTGGTAAATCCTGGCATAACCCACGCAAAAGGTGCCAATCGGCAGCATATGCAATCACCCCGTTTCTGAATCACTCTGACCCCCCCCACCCTTGAACATCAAAATGCCTAAACCACTATTTTACTGAGTACCCAGTAAATGTGACGCTAAGGCAGAATGGTGCAACACTCCCAATATGCAAAAAAAAAAACTTAACGAAAGAGCCTGAAAAATGCAATCAGGGGCCAAAACTGTATTTTTAAAGTCTTTATCCATAACCACTTCCACCTGGCTCACCTCTAAAGTATTGTTTCAGTGTCTGCTCAGCCCTGTTGCCACTGTCCTGGACCATCACAGCTGACAAGTCCATTTACTGTACACTGCAGGATCTTTCAGAATAAATGGCCCGATGTCCCAATAAAACAATAAAAAAAAGTCCTTTCCCGTATGGAGAACTAAAAAGAAATCAAGCACCTCAGCAGTCAAGTCATCCAAGCAGACTGTTACATACGGCAACCTTAAGTGCCCATTAGAGCCGTCACATGCACACAGCCACTCACAAGTCATATGCACAGTCTCGTTACACTGACTGCCTCCCACCTCCATTGCTAGGTCCCTGATAATGATTCAATTTTCCCAGGTCATTACCAAACGTGAAGAAGAAGAAAAAGCTCAGCTTCCAGTCCAGCTACAGGAACACTGCTTCTCCCTGGCTCTCCTTCACCATGCACTGCATCCACTGCCTCCTAGTCTGTTCACCTCAGCTGTCACAAATGTTGCAGAGCTCCCAGACTGATTAGTCATTTTATCTGCAACTTCATTGTAAACTTTCCTGTAATTTCCTGTGGATGCTGTATTTTTGCTCTCTCTGTCAATGAAAGCATCACTATCTCGGGTACGGGAGTTTTCTACCTACCAATAGGAACTATTTCTCTGGGCAACAATAAATTAAAGAAAATGAATTATAGTGTCAAAAACTGTATTTTCTTCAATGTTTTGTTACAAAAGTGAAGGGGACATTAGAGAATTGCATAGTTTTGATTAGGTGGTTATTCTGGGTTTTACCACAGCCGACCAGGCTCTTGAACATGCAACCTGTAGCCTTGTGGCCAAACCACACCAGCCATGGGTAAATCCCAGCATAACCTACACCCTGTTGTGGTTTATTGCTTAAATAACCAGCCAATTATTATGACAATATCAACTGGTTCAGCCCATAGAGAAAAATTGGTGACCAGTTATTATAAAGGAGTAACTAACACCTCTCAAAAATTATGCTAGTTGTAACAGTAGTAAACAACTTGTGATGTACTGTTAGGATATTAGAAAATGCTGTTCTTCATAGTTTACCAGCAGACGACAAACAGATGTGGCAAAAAATAATTAGAAATCACAGCCGATAACTTAACCATGCTGAAAGTCAACAGATAGATTGTAAAGGGAAAGGGACAATTGTCTGATCCACTGATACTGTCTGAAATGCAGTTATTCTAATGAGTTTATTTTCTGCATTCAGACTTTAACCAGATTGTATTTCAGTTACATCCAAATCATCAACAGCATTGTGAAAACCATACAAAAGCAGTGCAAACCTGCAGTGAGGGCTGCTAAAATTAGTAATTTAATATCTAAACAGCTGAGTGATTTGGGTGTCTCCTGAAACACATGGCGAACATTAAACTCTTTGCTAGGTAAGGAAAGTAATACTGAATCTTTTGCCCTTCAGGGAGATTCAGGCCTAGTCACTGACCCTTTGAAGGTTGTCGAGGATTTTAATAATTATTTTGAAAACCTTGATTTGTATAGGGCAAAGTTCAGTGTTGCTGTAATCCTCCTTGGCACTGAAGATGCAATTAAGAAGAATGAACCCAGTTTTTATTTTAATAATGTTTCTCCTAAAGTAGTTTACGATTATGTTATGAAACATGACCTTCGTCCTACCATAGGTTTAGAGGAGCTGGATTATAGAATTTTGAAACTGACAATTTCCCAAATGGCTGGGCCAATTGCCTCTGTTTTTAATCATTCGCTTTGTCTAGATGTATTTCCAAACAAATGGAAAATTGCAATAATCAAACCCAATTGGAAGTCTGAATGTTGTTTCTAATTTTCATCCAGTCTTTTTACTGGTGTCCCCTCTAAGATTTTAGAGAGGATAGTTTATGATCAAATCACTTGTTATTTAAGTAAATATAATCTTTTGACAAATGCTCAACATAGGTTTTGTGCTTCATATAGCACTGAGACAGCCTTAATGAGGTTTACTGGCTGGGTGCATGGTGCCATCAATAGGGGATGCTATGTGCTGTTTTTGTGGACTTCACCAAGCTTTTTGCTCTGGTTGGCCATGACCTATGGGTAAAGTTTTCTTTAAAATGTCATTTTTTCAAAAGATGTCTCAAATTGGTTTTCAAGGTATCATGTAATGTGAGCAAGTATTATTGAGCGGCTCAATATGAGCGACTCAATAATACCACTCACCTTTAGAGTGAGTGGAGAAAAAGAGCACTGAATGATTATAGTAAGTATTGCACTGAAGGACATGCACTAGACTCATGAGAAAGGAGATCAGTAGACCAGTTCGTCCAAGACCTGTTGAGCTCACTGTGTGGCATAGTGGTTTGAGATGCTGCCCCTGGATCTTGTGGTGCTGAGTTCAGATCCTGTTGCAGGAAGCCATTTTGCTTCCTGGGGGAGTTTCTATTTTCTTCCATGTCTGCTCCCCCTGGAGTTTACAATCTATATTTTGGGGGCGCAGGGGGCTTCCCCCCACATTGGGGTGTGCGGAGGGCTTGCCCCTGCATAAAAAAACTGCTTTAGTTTTGATTTCCAATTAAGTAAGCGATTGTCACTATTTGTGATGGTCGGTGCCCTGCAGTTCACCCTTTTGATGTAGGGTGGTTGTTGAGTCGCATTATGTGATCGGCAGTCTTATAGACTTGCCCTTATCACATAAAACCAGTTTTCAAACTATTTGTCAGGGAGACGTCACAAAGTGTCCATATCTTGTAGTCTCTCAGATCCTCTTCCAATCAAGTGTGGGGTTCCCCTGGGCTCAGTTTTGGACTCATTCTTTTTCCCTTATTTATTTTTAAACTCCATTCCAAAAAACCTGTAAATCATCTGAAGTTTTATTACATGCAGATGATGGAGTTATCTTTAGCTCTGATCAAGATGCTAGGATAGCTGTTGCCAAGTTCAAAGTGATTTTAATTTTTTCAGTATTGGCTTCAGTCCAAAAGAATGATACTGAATTAAAACAAAAATTAATGCTTTTCTCTGGCCCAAAGATGGAAAGAGATTCTGCACAATCACTTGTAGATCTGAATGGTGATCCCATTGAACAGGTTGATTATTTTAAGTATCTGGGTGTAATACTTGATATGTTTCCTTGCTGTGTGTGTAAATTGCCTTTTGGTTTTTTCAGCGATGTACACTCGCCACAACAGCGATCACTATTCCATGATTGCTGTTATGACATGGAACCAACTGTTGCAACTACATCCAAGACTAGATATTACTGTAGGTGCAGTTGCAGCAAAGATGTTTAGTCCAGCTGTGCCAAAAAAAATGGGTTGGACACAGGGATTGACACAAGCCCTGTGTTGTCCTCTGAAAATCTGGCCCACCTTTTCCTGAGCCACATGGTAAAAAGGTTATTAAGGACTATCCATTAAAGGTTGGGTTTGTTATTTAGGGCATTATAATAAGGGTTTGAGAAATAGAGCATTCTGATTGGCTGGAAGCATTCTGTCAGCCTTATGTTAATATTTTATTAATATACATGTAGAGCCTAATTATATGCTGACCAAAGTTTAACACTGTGTAAAAAAACTTTTTAATTATATTAGTAATAAGCACTCCCAGGGGTTATATTAATGGTCAGTTAATCACCTCTGGGGCATGTGGCACTCAGCTATGCCTCATGCAACATTACACCCCTAGAGGTTGATTAACATAGCATCTGGTCATGCCTTATTGCTTAAAAGAAGTTTTTTATTCTAGAGTCTTGTAAATTGCTTGCCCATCTTACTGTCTGTATTGGACTATTGGCTACCAATTTATGCACTGGCTAATGAATGTGCTATGTCTAAAGTCCAGGTGGTGTATAATAATATTTGTAGATTTATAACTAACCTCACCTGATCCATACATCATTATATTTTGTACTCAACCATTGATGTCTTCCTCTCGCAGACAGGTGTAGATTAAAACTTGCTGTTATGTTGCAAAAACTATGGTTTTGATCTGCTTCCCAAACTTGTTTCATGCTTTTTTAGTAAGGTATATATATATATATATATATATATATATATATATGTGTGTGTGTGTATAGTTATTATATAATACTATTTTATATATATATATATATGTATATATACACATATGCAATAGGTGTGGAGATAAACAGAGTGTGACAAATCAATTTAACTGAGTAACTGTGTGTATAAGTAAACAATAAGGCACAAAGGGGTGTGTGTAAAACATATTTTACAGCACGGCCAGGGACATAGTAAGGCATGAGGTTGAAAGCCAAGTGACTTCAGCCACAGGACGTGCTGTAAAATATGTTTTACACATACCCCTAAGTGCCTTATTGCACTTATAGAATTGGCTCTTTTTTTTTACTTTTTACTATTGGGAAAAGCATGTTTATATCTAGAAACAATAGATTTACTTGTGTACATTTGTGATAAAATAGTCCTTCCGCCCACTGCAAGTGATGTCATTGATAATGTCATTGTATTATTGCCTACTTTCTTCTTCCCGTTTTTTTCTCTGTTTTTCTCCACATTCAAGATATAGAGGGCATGATTCACAAAGAAGATGCACTCAGGGGGGTGCTGATGAGCAGCTAGCTGAACAGACACGAATTTCCATGCTGCTCCCTCTTTGCGGCTACAAACATTAAAAATAAAAGTTACAAAGTGCTCAGAAGTGTGATCAGCATATAGCAGATGGTGTGCGAACTTGGTATGGATGAAGACTTGGCATCGAGACCCTCTAAGAGCCAGAGGACTGTGAATAAAAGCACAAAGAAAGGTGGTGATAGTGGTAGCCTAGTTTCCCTGGCAGTAGCGGAGGTGGCGGCCCTTGGAAGGGAGGTTCCAGGGCAAGTCATAGCAGCACTGGAACCTTGACTGATCAAACTCGAAGGAAAACTTGATCTGAAATTACAAGAGATACAAGAGCAGCAAGTTGTCCAGGCTGGTAGAATGACGGAGATGGAGGAGAGAATATTGCATATAGAGGACGAGCTGTTGGTGACTCCTTGGCTCGTGGTGGCACTTCAGAAGGAATTGAATGAGCTAACAGATGCATTTGATTACCAGGAAAACTATCACAGGTGGCTGAATCTTAGATTGAGAGGGCTACCAAAGGATATGGAGGGGGAAAGTGTGCTGGACTTTTGCTCAAAAGTACTGCCTGAGCTATTAGGCCTGCAACCAGCGAAGGGTAAATTAAAGCTTGAGAGGGCTCATAGGGCCGTGATGCCCAAACCTGCAAATGGTTGGCCAGCGAGGTAGATATTATTCAGGTTCCATCATTTTCAAGATAGAGAATTAATGTTGAAGGCATATCGGGAGAAAGGAATGGTGGAATATGAAGGTCACTGCCTATTTATGTCGCAGGATTATTCGGCCAGGCTTTCGAAAAGAAGGAAGGCATTTAACAGTATTATGCTGCAACTGTGTGAATTAAGAGTGGAAAACTTCCTGATTTACCCAGCTACTTTAAAAATAAAACATGAAGGTGCCACATACTCGTTTTGGGAAGTGGAAAAAGCAGAGGAATTTGTGAGGAGCCTAAAGCACAGAGATCTGGATCAGGGAGCTGAGGGCTCTACAATGAGACTGGAGAGATTAGGTGCAGATGTAAATACGGAGGATCGTTTGTTATTTTTGGTCATGGAAGATACTGTTGTTGATGCCAGAACTCGTGCTGGTGAAGATAGGAGACTTTGAGAGGATGAGGACTTTGTTTGCTGTTGGGAAGAGCTGGGGTAATTGGAACTGGATGGAGAATGGCGGAGCACTCAGAAAATGGCGGGGAGAGACGTGGAGGAAACGGATAGAGGCAGAGCTCAAGAGTATGGCGAGAGGAGGAGCTGGACTTGATGGTGGAATTACTGGGTTGTGTGAGAGACTGCCATAAACTCAGTGATGGAAGGAACTGCCTCTTATAATGTCTGAGTGCAGGTAGGAGGGCGGGTGGGGAGAGGGGCTTAGCGCGTTGGTTTTTTTTAAGCACGGCCTGCTCTCCCTGCTAACCCTTGCTGATACCCATAACTGTATGGAGCCATTTTTTATAACAATAACTAAACAAGGGGAGGAATAAGGCAAAGAAATGGGGGAAGGGAAAATGCTGCATCTGAAGGGGAATGTGATGAAGAAACATGAAACGGGGGTTGGGTGAGAGGAGAAGAGATACGCAAGAAACGGATACGGATGGTTAATAAGGGGCACAAAGGTTAAATGGCCATGGGGGGGCGTGGAAGCGCCTGTTGCAGCATCTGGGGATGAGGCAGATACTTGAGTCAGGGAGACTATTAGTGCCTAAGGACCAAGAGAGAGAGAGGACGGGGGGGAAGGTAAGGACTGAGTTGTGGGGGTGGATATCCCAAGTTAAAAAGGAAGAGGGGAAGCATGGAAGGGGAAGGGGGAGTGGTAAGGAATGAAGGAAGCAGTGGAAAATGGAAGGGGCAGGAGATCACAAGGAAGATGGAGGGAAGAAAATTAATAACGGAGAAATGAAAGGGGGAAACAGGATGAGGGAAAGATCAGGTTATAGAGGGGAGAAAGGAAAGGGGAGGTGTATATATAGTTATATGTTTGAAATGTTGTTGAGAGTGTGTATGTTGTTAGTATGGTTTCTTGTATTTTATGAACAGAGTGCAACCAAAGAAGTTAAATATGTAAACCTTCATGATACTGATGGAAAGGTGATGATGAAAGGGAAAAGGAGAGTATACACCGATGGCGATTAGTAAAACCATGAATGTAATCACATGGAATGTCAGGGCTATTACAAATCCAGTAAAGAGGTCTATGTTTCTAACCGCCCTTAAAAGAGGGGGAGCCCATGTAGCTTTGCTACAAGAAATGCACCCAACAGACGTAGAGCATGCTAAAATGGCTAGGGGATGGGTAGGGAAATGGTATGCAGCCTCAGTGCATAAAAGGGGGGTGGTGATATTAGTACATAAGGGGCTGAATTTAGAGGTGCAGAGAATAATCAGGGATACGAAGGAAAGGAGATACATTTTTACTGTGGGGACCCTGGATGGAGAACAGATTACCTTGGGTTCAGTATATGCCCCTGCGGTATTTGAATACCAATTTTATGCCTCTTTGCTGGATTTATTGGTGAAGGAGCAATTCCCAGGGCTAATAATGGGGGGGATCTGAACTAGGCCATGGATCCAAAGATGGACCACTCCGAGGGGAAGGGAAGAAGCTCAGGAGCAATACAACAATGGCAAGAGGGAATGGCGGAATTGGAAATGGTGGATGTGTGGCGAACAGCAAATCCAGGAGAGAGGGAATATACATTTTCCTTGAATCCTCATAAAGTATGGACGCAGATAGACTATATATTTGCTACAAGAGAATGGTACACGCCGGTGGGGGAGGTACAGCACAGTCCAATACATCTATCAGATCATGCTATGGTGATAGTGAAAATACAAGGTAGGGAAAGATGGGGGACGCCACCTGTGTGGAAGTTTCCCACTTACTTGGTCCAGAATGAGGAATTTAGAAAGCACCTGGAGGATAGTTGGGATCTCTTTATGGCTACAAATGATAAGGAGGGCACCTCGAATAATATTTTATGGGAAACAGGCAAGGTATTTATGAGGGGAGCAATTGCTGAATATGTTCTCGTGATAAAGAAAAAAAAAGATGCACAAAGGAAGGAGCTGAATGTAAACTAAAGGAGTTAGAGAAAAGAGTGGCCTGGGGGGGGGGGAAGGGGGAGACTATCCAGGCACTGGGAGTAATTCGGGAGGCAGTGAATGTGTATTTAAGGTCAGAGGCAGGGAGAGCCAAACTATTTAGCAGGAGATATATATTTGAATGGGCAAATAAACCAGGTCCAATGGTGGTCAATCTTATGAAGGGACACAGAAGGATGTACAGAATTTTGGGAGTGAGGGATGAAAAGGGTACTCTACAGAATAAAGAGAAGAAGATAGGGAATACCTTTAGGGCCTTCTTTCATAAGCTGTACCAGGCAGAGGATGAGGGAACAAAGGAAAGGATGATAGAATTCTTAGAGGGAATAAAAGTTCTGACAGCCACACAGGCACAGAGGGAAAGGCTGGGCAAACCAATAACGGAGGGAGAGTTGTTGTGAGCTATTCAAAAATTGCAGAAAGGGAAAGCGAGTGGCCCGGATGGATACCCAGTGGAATATTATAAGTTGATGGGGACCAGGGTTGCAAAGGTGTTGTGCAGAGTGTTTCAGCAGGCAGAAGGGGTTGAAGAGGTTAGTTTGCCAGATACATGTTATGATGCTAGTATATGCCTCATACCAAAGGAAGGAAAGGACTCTGCCTTATGCGCCTCATACTGGCCAATATCATTGTTGAATTATGATCTGAAGATAATGGCTAAGGTGTTGGCCAGTAGGCTGGAGGAAATTTTACCTGAGCTGGTTCACCTGGACCAAACGGGGTTTATCAAGGGACAACAGTCATACCACTACCACTACCATAATATGAGGAGGTTACTTAACGTGCTGTGGAGGGCAGGAAGGGGAAAAGAAGATATTGGGATCCTCTCGATGGACGCGGAAAAAACGTTTGATAGGGTGGAATGGAAGTATTTGTTTGAAATGCTGGGGAGGTTTGGTCTGGGTGAACCATTCCTAGGGTGGGTAAAGGCGATGTATAAAAGGCCCAGAGCGCAGGTAATTGTAAATGGGAGCAGGTCGGAGAGCTTCAATTTGGACAGAGGTATGAGGTGGGGATGCCCGCTCTCCCGCTATTGTTTGCACTTACTATAGAGCCTCTGGCAGTGTGATGAGTAGTAAGGACAGCCACACAGGGGTGGGAGGAGAAGGGTGACTTGCAGCAGAGATTGGTACTATATGTGATTTACATGCTGTTGTTTATGAAGAATCCTAGGAGTTGGGTTCCTACTCTCTTGGCTTTGATTGAGGAGTTTGGGAAATTTTCAGGATATAAAGTTAATTTGGGAAAGTCAGAGGTTATGTGACTTAAGGGATCGAGTGAAGAGATTAAACATTGGGGTCTCAAAGCGGTGTGAGAGAGCATGACATATTTGGGGTGCAGGTGGGTAAATCTTTGGGCTCACTGTATAATTTAAACTATACCAAATTGATAAAAATCATAGAAGAGGACATGAGAAGGTGGTAGCACCTGCCAGTGTCATGGCTGGCTAGAATCAATATAATAAAAATGAATGTGTTGCCTAGGATCCTGTATCCCTTGCAAATGATACATTTGAGTCTGTCCAATCAGGATGTGAATCTGGAGGCTGTCATGGTGCAGTCAGACCTGGACATTGTGGCCATCACTGAAACCTGGTGTAATGATAACCATGACTGGGAGATGGCCATACCTGGCTACAACATATTCAGAAGAGACAGAGCAGGCAGGAAGGGAGGAGGAGTGGCATTGTATGTGAACAATGACATAAGGGCCACAGAGATCCAGGAAGAACAAAATGGGGGAGAGATACTGTGGGTTGAGCTGGAAAGGAAAATGGGGACAGCCATCCGCACAGGTGTGGTCTATAGACCACCAGCCCAGGAAGAAGAAACAAATAGGGAGCTGATGCTAGCCATCCAAAGGAGGTGAGGTAGTACTGTTTGGAGACTTCAATATTCCAGACGTGGACTGGAGCATCCCAGCAGCAGCATCAACTAGGAGCAGATTTATCCTGGAATCCCTTCAGGGTGCCTTCCTCAAGCAACTGGTCATGGAACCAACTCGGCAGAAGGCAATACTGGACCTTGTACTCAAAAACAGGGACAGTGTGATGGGAGTAACAGTGGGGGAGCACCTGGGGAACAGTGACCACCAGTCATTGTGGTTTGAAATCACAGAAAGAGCAGAACCAAACCACACAAAAACACATATCCTGGATTTTAAGGGTGCAGACTTTGGGAAAATGGGGAGATACTTGAAAGAGGCATTAAGGGCAATGGGACAGATATCAGGGGCTGAGGAACAGTGGGCAGTATTTAAAATGGGGATTACAAGAACAACAGAATTATGCATTAAGCAGGTTAGCAAGAGGAAAAGGAAGAGGAGACCATTATGGTTTTCCAAAGAGGTAGCAGAGAAAGTGAAAGCTGAAAAGATTGCATTCAGGCAATACAAAAAGACACAGGCAGAAGGGGATATCAGTAAGGGAAGCCAAAGCTGAGACAGAAGAACACATTGCAAAATCAGTGGGTAGAGGGACAAAACCTTTACAGGTACATAAGTGAAAAAGAAAACAAAGGGAGGGATAGTGAGACTGAAGGGGAGGATGGGGCTGCATGGAGGATGACAACAGTAAAGCTGACATATTGAACAGGTATTTCTGCTCAGTCTTACTGAGGAAGAGGAGGGTAATGGGTCTGAACGGAGTACAAGGGTGAGAATGGTGCAGAAATGGACATAAGTCCCTTTACGAGAAAGGGTCCTGAAGGAACTGTAGTGCAATAAGAGTTGATAAAGCAATGGGGCCAGATGGGATGCACCCAGAGTCCTTAAAGAACTAAGAGAGGTGGTGGCTGAACCTCTGGCTATCCTGTTTAGCTGATCACTGGAAACAGGGAGGTACCCAAAGACTGGAGGACAGCAGATGTAGTCCCCTTATACAAAAGCGGAACAAAGAGGAAGCAGGGAACTACAGACCAGTCAGCCTCACCTCAGTAGTGGGGAAGATCATGAAACACTACTGAAGGAGAGATTGGTGGAACATCTGGTTGTCATTGGACCACAGGATCCAAGGCAGCATGGTTTCACCAGGGGGAGGTCATGTCAGACCAACCTCGTTGAATTTTTTGACTGGGTGACTAGGGAGGTGGATCAGGGAAGGGCAGTGGACATGGCCTATCTGGATCTCAGCAAGGCCTTTGACACTGTGCCACATAGAAGACTACTACAGAAACTGGGGAATATGGGTGTGGGCAGGACAGTAGTGTGGTGGGTAGGTAACCGGCTGGGTGGCAGGACACAGAGGGTGGTGATAAATGGCTGTCACTCCACAGAGGGAAGAGTGACCAGTAGGGTACCACAGGGATCAGTGCTGGGACCAGTCCTATTCAACATCTTCATCAGTGACATTGCGCAGGACCTAGAAGGCAGAATTTCACTGTTCGCTGATGACACAAAGCTCTGTAACAGAGTAGACACACCAGAGGGTGTAGTCAGCATGAGAAGGGACCTGCAGAAACTTGAAGAATGGTCAGGGGTTTGGCAGTTGAAATTCAATGCAGAGGAGTGCAAGACAATGTATATGGGGCACAAAAACCCTGGCACAATATATCAGTTGGGGGGGTGAGGATATAGCAACCTCCAAACAGGAAAGGGATCTTGGGGTTATCATCTCTGATGACCTCAAGGTAGGGAAACAGTGTGACAAGGCAGCAGGTAAAGCAAATAGGATGCTGGGATGTATAGGCAGGGCATCACCAGCAGGAAAAAGGGAGGTCATAATTCCGCCATACAAGACACTAGTGAGGCCCCACCTGGAGTACAGTATACAGTTCTGGAGACCATACCTATGTAAGGACATAGACAGGGTAGAGAAGGTTCAGAGGAGAGCAACAAAGATGGTGCATGGATTGCATCACAAGTCCTATGAAGACAGGTTGAAGGAACTGAACATGTACTCCCTGGAGGAGAGGAGGGAGAGAGGGGATATGATAGAGACATACAAGTATCTCACAGGGAGGAACAGGGTGCAGGAATACACTATTTTTAAGCGAAAAAGATGTACCAGGACTAGAGGGCATAGGATGAAGTTGGAGGGAGGACGATTCAGAGGAAACATGAGGAAGAATTTCTTCACAGAACGGATGGTGGACAAGTGGAACATCCTGCCAGAGGAAGTGGTGGGGGCTGAAACAATCACGGGATTTAAGAATGCATGGGATAGACATAAAGGAATTCTGGAGGTCAGGGGTAAGGGGCAACAGACTTCTAGGAAAACATAAACTGAACTTAACAAGCTCAAATGGGCAGACTGGGTGGGCCATAGGCCCTTATCTGCCGACACTGTCTATGTATCTATGTAGGTTGGAGAAGGCCTTTACTGCTTTTATTTGGAAAGGGAAACGTCCGAGGTTGAGTCTAGGGAAGCTAAAGGCAGATAAGGAAAATGGGGGGTTAAACTTTCCAGATTTGGAGAAATACTTTTTGGCCATACAACAAAGATGTGTGGCAGACTGGGTACATAAACCTGAAGTAGCCAGATGGGTGGAATTGGAGCAGGGAGAGGCACAGGGGAAACTAACAGCATATCTACATAGTAGAGGGTTGAGAGCATATAAGATGGGAAAAGAAGTGAACCCTATGGTGGTACAGGTATTGAGGGCCTGGAAAGTGTTGAAGAAGAAAGGATGGACACAAAGGAAAGAGCCGCTTTTGTTGCCGGTAGCGGGAAATCCCTACTTCTCGCCAGGAATGGAGGATATTGGATTTGGAAAGTGGGAGTGAAAGGGAATAGGTAGCTTGGGGCATTTATTGGTGAATGGGTGGTTCTGCTTGTTGCAGCAGTTGCAAGAAGTGGTAGGAAGAGATAAGAGGGATAGGTTCTGGTACTTCCAGACCAGGGCATATATGGGAAGTTTGAGAAAATAAAATAAAGGGGTGTATGAGGTGGATCCGGTAGATGGGATGATATATGCAGCTAAAAAGCAGGAAAAGCGGTTTATAGGTAGAGCTGTTGAGAGAGGGAAGGCTATATTACCAGACAGGACAATAAAGACTAGGAAATTATGGGAGAGAGATATCGGACCAGGACTGGATATTATTGCTAAAAATGCACTCTGGAATAATGATATGCAACAAATATAAGGAGGCTTACTTTAAATTTATACACAGAGTATACCTACCACCAGTAATAGTACATAAGGCGCATCCTGAAGTGTCGCCCTTATGTGGAAGGTGTGGCTCGGAAAGAGGAACGTATGTACGCTGCTTCTGGGAATGCCCAATATTGCACAGATATTGAAGGGAAATAGTGGACAGAGTGGGGGAAATAGACGGAAGGGAGTTGCCAATGGACCCTCTAGGATGTTTATTTGGAGTGGAGAATGGGGAGGAGGAGGAATGGGTACCGCTTCCCAGGTGGGTTAGGGTACTGTTCATCTTGGCTCGACATGGGATCCAGAATACGTGGGTTTCACAGATAGCACTAACAGTGCAAGGGTGGTGGAGGATGGTGTTACAGACATTGGGACTTGAGAGGCTGACATATGTGATGGGAGGAAGGGAAGAGGGATTTGAGAGGCACTGGGCCCCGTTCTTGGCCTCTCTGACAGAGGAAGAAAGCTGGATGTTATGGGAGGGTACAGGAGGATAGGAAAGAAAAAAAGAAAGTGAAGAAAGGTATGTGAAAGTAGCAAAGACAAAGTGGGGAAGGTGAGGGTCAATAGTATGGGAAGGAAGGCTAGGAGAGTGGATAGAAGTGAATGACAGAAGAAGTGTGTAAAGAGTGGATGGACTTTAAGAGTGAAGGGAACAGGATGGAGAAGAATGGTTGCACTCTGTTTTGTTCTGTTTTGTATTGATTTGCTTTGATTTGTTTTGAGTTGATCTGGTTGGATTGTATGTAATCCTGTTTTATTTTATAATGTATTATTACATATAATTTTAAACCAGTATAATCTAATGTAATGCAACTCTGTAGAAATCAACTGTAAGATTGGGTGGAATGAAGTGAAGTGCTTTATATCTGCGGGATATAATGGTGGTAACTGGATGTAAAAGTTATGATGTGACTGTATGAAGTAGCTTATTGGAAAAACAACTAACAATATTACACAAAAAAAAAAGAAGATGCGCTCAGTGCTTCTCAGCTGCCCCAGTGCAGGGGAGATGCACTGTGTGCAAAATGGATGATTTACAGAGGAGGCACAGGGAGATGCCCCCGGTGCATCCCTTCTGTGAATAGCACAGGTGTGCCCCACCTAGGATGTGCTGGGGCATCCCAGGCTGCACCAGCGCATCTCCCATGCCTGGCTGTAAACCGCTCAGGGCAGGGCATCTCAGGATGCCCTGTGCCCAAAAATGCGATTCACAGCCAGAGGCATGCAAATAAGGCCATTAGGCATGCATGTGCAATGGGGCCATTTGGATGCCATTATGGCCCCATTTGAATTGCACCTGCAAGGATGCCCTGGCGGAATGCGCTGAATAGTAGACCCCCTTCCCCAAGTCCCTGGTAAATGCTACTCCCAGCAGCAGTAAATATAATGCAGAACACCCTCCCAAGCCCCCAGTAAATGTCGCTCCCGGTGGTGGTAAATGTAATGCAGAACCCCTCTTCCAAGCCCCTGTTGAAGCTGCCCTCCACGGCAGAGGTAAATGAAAAGAATAACCCCCCTTCCCCAAGCCCCCATTGATGCCACTCTATGCTGCAGCCATCTGTTATGGAACACCCCCCAACACCCCACCCCACCTGCCTTCCCCACCTCTAGCAGGGGTCCTATTGTTGGCGCGCATTACAGCCCACCCACACACCACCATGGCCGCCTGCTGACAGAGCTGTCTGACAATGACAGCTACCTTACAACCCAAAGCCCAGCACCATAGATATCCGGACCTGGCAAGTTTCAAATCAATGAGATATACAGTTGCGGATTTATAAAGCGACATTCCATATCACATTTACACTTTTTTGCGCATTCTTTGCTCGCACCTACAGGGCGCATGGTTTGCACAACCATCCAAAAACTTCAGGAAACATGCAGCCAGGGTCCCCGATGTGCCTTTCGAAGATTTCGTGAAAAAATATGAAACAGTTCAAAAGTTATTCAAAAAACAAGTTTCCCATTATAGTTAATGTGAAAAGTTAACAGAAAGTTCAACAGTGTCGCAAATGCAGTTTTTAGTGTTGCAAATGACTCCTATATTGTCATGAGTCAGCCTTTTTTTTTTTCAGTTAGTGGTCACAGAAATGCTTGGCATTTAAATTTGGGACCCTCTAGGGACACAATTCTTTTTGTGTTCACCTAGTCGGACCCTGAGGATGCTAGCCATGTCTTTTTTGGGGGGTTAGACACCCCAGAAATATGTTTTTGAAATTTTTGTAAACTGTAGTGTTGCAAAGTAGTGTCGCACCTGCAACACTTTCATGATGTTAGGACCGACAAACCCAATGCACACCCCGATGCCTGTTGGTGGGGTCGAGGTGGGGTTGGGGTGCAAGGGAGGTGGGAACCCTAACATCAAATTTCCTCACTTTTGTCACTGTGGAACAACCCTAACTGATGCATTAAACAGAGTTTTTCACCATGAAGATATATATATATATATATATAAAATACATGGTGGCTGGCCCACCGGTGCAGCACTTGGATTTACGCTTGCAACGCCAGTGACCCAGGTTTCGGGAATGGACCCAGGTCGTCAGAGGGCCATCTGGGGTGGAAGAAGGATTGAGCATCTCCAGGACTGCTCTTCTTCTTCAGCGGGAAGGGGGGAGTGTGTTCAGTGCTGGAGCAACACCTGGCGGAGGCTGGGTCCATCACATATGCACCAATGCCAATTTCACTCTCTGGCGGTGGGGTAGATGCTGGTCGTCATTGCACATCCCTGCCCCAGCCTATGGGGAGAAAATGCCTGCACCAGCCATCTCTGTGAAGCCCTGTCCCAGGCTTTGATTAGCCTCCTAGCTGGGCTCTCCCGACCAGTATCAGTTTCACAGCACTGGTAACTGGATCCCGGTGCTGCAACCCCACCCTCTGGGGGGCAAGCCAGGGGTGACTGGGAGAGCACCAGCAATCTAGGAGGTGGAAGCATGAAGGGGCGACATGACCTGGGCGGATGAAATGACGGCCAGGACCTGCACAAAAAGTATAGTAAATAAAAAAAATTGAAAAAATAATAATTCATGGGTGGAGTACATAAGAGAATTTAATGCACACCTGAGGTGTGAGATGCTACATAAACCCTGAGGGAGAAGCCCAATGGGTTTATCAAAGCATCCCACACCAAGGGTTTGCATTCAATTTGAGCTATACTCTCTCCCCTATGTATTGTTTTATGTAATTGCTGGGGGACTTTTTTTTCCATCCAGATTTCTTGAAATATAAGCTACTCTAAATAAAATCTTGTGTCTGCTTTTTTATCGTTGTTTAGAGCAGAAAATACAGTACCTAACTATTAGAGTGGGGCATTTAAATTATTGTGAAAAGAAAATGTAAAACTAGACTATTAAGTGTTTTTAAGATTTAGTTTAGTTCCAGGTGGTGGCTGTCACGGTGATAAGCAAATGAGGTTCAGATGTAGCTCATTTGCATATCACCATGACAACGGGGAACTGGAGCTGGAAACAAATCTTAAATAATGTTAGTAGCTTTCAGAGATGTGCTTTTTTTAAATGGTTTAATCTCAGTGAGTGCAACAAATGCTGGTTTAGTGAGGTCACCCCCTGATGACGTGCGGTGCATGAAACCGGTTGGGATCTTTTTACTTTGTTCCCTGTTTGTTAGGCTTGGCGTTCATCTGTGAATAAAATTATGCCTGTTTAATACGCCAACTTACAGTGTGCTGAGTTTCGCTTTTTTTGTACATTATTATGCATACATTCTTTGTATTCCCTGTGCTTCTCAATGCAACTTTTGGGAGAAAAAAGGGTGTGCACTTTCGTTACTGTTACAGTTAGTGTTTCCACTTGCGTTTCCATAACTATTTGCGTTAGCATTCCTGTCTACGCCACCATGTGCGCTACCCTTTGCATTTTCGTTTGTGCTTGCATTTGCATTACTGTTAACATTTGCATTTCCATTACTGTTTCTGTTTGCGTTTCATTTTGCGTCACCATGTGCATTACCATTTGCGTTTGCACTTCCGTTTGCGTTTGTCTTTCCTTTGGCATCATCATTGGTGTTACCATTAGCATTTGCATTTCCAATTGTGGTACTGTGGCCCTGCGTATTACCATTTGTGTTTCTGTACGTGCTTGCATTTGCGTTTCCATTTGCATTACTGTTTGCTTTGACGTCTTCATTGCTGTTACTGTAACTGTTTGCTTTTCAATTGTGTTACCATTACTCTTTGCATCTTCGTCACCATTTGTGTTTCTGTTGGCCTTAGCGTTTGCATTTTCAGTTGCATTTCCATTGTTGATTGCATTACTGTTTCCTTCTGCAGCACCGTTGCCTTTATTGTTTGCATTTCCGTTTGTGTTACCATTTGCATTTATCATACCATTTGCATTTCTGTTGGCGTTACTGTTTACGTTACTGTTTATGTTAACGTTTGCATTTCTATTGCCATTAGCATTTGCATTACCATTTGAGTTACCTTTTCTGTTTTCATTAATGTTTGCACTTGCATTTCTCTTACCATTTGCATTATCATTTACATTTGCATCACCACGTGCGTTACCGTTTGTGCTTGCATTACCGTTAGTGTTACTATGTGACAAAAAATCACATATCATTCACTATTTATAGTGCTCATTCTCAAAAAGAAGAGAAATTCATGGCAAAAAAACTCTGTTTAATGCATCAGTTAGGGTTGTTCCACAGCAACAAAAGTGAGGAAATTCAGTGTTAGGGTTGCCACCCCTTGCACTCCAACTCACCCCATCCCACCAATGAGGCATCGGTGTGCATTGGCTTATCGGTCCTAACTCTCACCCTATTCTCCTATACTGCACCACCTCAGCTTGTTTACATATGGGATGGGGTGAGAGTTAGACTGATTACCCAATGCACACCCGATGCCTGTTGGTGGGGACGGGTGATCTTGGGGCAAGGTGACAACCCCACCACTGAATTTCCTCTCTTTGTCACTGTGGAACAACCCTAACTGATACATTAAACTGAGTTTTTTGCCATGAAAATATATATATATATATATATATATATATATATATATACACACACACATACATACATACATACATACTATCTATATATATATTATTTGAACAAAACTGTGTTAATGCAACAGTTAGGGTTTGTGCAGCAACAAAAGTGAGGAAATTTGCCATTAGAGTTACCACCCCTTGCATCCCATGACCATCCTGCCCCCACCAACAGTCATTGGGGTGTGCATTGCAGTCATCGGCCCTAACTCTCACCCCATTCCATGTGTAAATAAGCTGAGGTGGTGCAGTATAACAGAATGGGGTTAGAGTTAGGACCCAACGACCCCAACGTGCACCTTGATGCCTGTTGATGGGGGCAGGTTGGTCATGAGGTACAAGGGGTGGTAACTCTAATGGTGAATTTCCTTGCTTTTGTCGCTGTAAAAAACCCTAACTGTTGCATTATCATGGTTTCTTGTAAAGAATTTCCTTACTTTTTGAGAAAGCATAGTAAAGTACAATGCCGCGCAAGTTGGTGGGAGGACCCAGCGCTCTCACCAATTTGCAAATGTCTGCCTAACATAACAGTACAAGTACTGAATATCATATGTATTGGTGGGAGCGTGTATTGGTGGGACCATGGGGCTCTTTGGGCCCCACGTTCCCACCAACTTGAAACAAACCAAATTTTCATTCATCGGAGGGGCATAATTCCACACTTGTTTACATTTTACACTGAAATCACACTAATTTACACTAATCACTGAAAATTACCTCCATGGCAACAAGGCTAGCTACCCTATAAGTGTCAAGCCACTATCACAATGCAGAAGGCTATGTGCAAAATGTAAACTGTGTCACACAATATCTCCACAGCAAATTAATTTTCCAAAACCTAAACACCATAATTCACATCTACAGTCCATCCCTTCAACACCCCCCAAAATCTCAAGTTAAAAGACCAAACCATTTCTGAGATATTTTCTATAAACTAAACTGCACTCTGTATTGCTGCTTCACTGTGGACAGACGTTTTTCTATTAGACCTATCTGGCACTCGAAATAACTATAAATTGAGCCCTGTCATATGATAGTATGCAGGAAGAGTAGCTGTAGTTTTTAAAACTGCATCTAGTGACAAATCTATGCTCTTTTTTATGTACTTTCTCTTAAAAGGGTGTTTTTATGCTTTTGTTTGACACAACACCATGCATGAGTGGTTATTACTACATATTGAGCAAATTTTAACTTTAAAACAAACACCTTTGTTACGAGGCTTGGCCCTCCAGCTGACTTCTGGGTTCTAATTACTATAAATACAGCCCCTCTGCGAGCGGGACGTTTTCTATAAACTAAACTGCACTCTGTATTGCTGCTTCACTGTGGACAGACGTTTTTCTATTAGACCTATCTGATACTCAGAATAACTATAAATTGAGCCCTGTCATACGATAGTATGCAGGAAGAGTAGCTGTAGTTTTTAAAACTGCATCTAGTGACAAATCTATGCTCTTTTTTATGTACTTTCTCTGAAAAGGGTATTTTTATGCTTTTATTTGACACACCACCACGCATGAGTGGTTATTACTACATATTGAGCAAATTTTAACTTTAAAACAAACACCTTTGTTACGAGGCTTGGCCCTCCAGCTGACTTCTGGGTTCTAATTATTATAAATACAGCCCCTCTGCGAGTGGGGTGAGCAAGACCGGGGCACCACGCGTCCGCACGCGAAGACATGTGCAAAGACACGTTCATCAGTGCGTGTTTGCATGTTCACATGTACGAAGTGTACCAGGACCTTAGAAACAAGTTTTAAACACTGTGGCTGTATTTGTAAATGTAAAGTGAGTTTACAGAAATCAAATCATTTAGAATTATCTAAATACAAATAATACCTTTGTGTTAATAACCATGGATACCATTATGACTCTAGAAGGTGACCTTGGAGTCAAATGTTTTGAATGTAACATGTTTCTCATCATGGACTCAGTTCCAGAAGAACTGTTTGCATGTTGTAAATGTTTACAGAATAAAGAACTGCTTAAAGAAATTAGTTTGTTTAACGAAAGATTAGACCATGTAGAAGCAAGTCAAAAACAAAGCATCTAGGATTAAGGAAGGTCAATCTTGAATAAACAAAGATTCTTGTCTACAATTAGGGGGTAACCAGACACAAGTACATCTAGAAAATGTTAAAAATCCATCAATCCTGTCTGTAAAAAATAAGAAAAAAAGAAATAGAGAGGAGGAGTGTGGACCTCTCTTGAATGAGGAATGGTTTACAGTACAAAATTCTCAGGTATCTAAAAAAGGTAGAAAAGCTGATACCTTTAATCTACCCTTATACAATAGTTATGATGTTCTATCTGTTGACACCCCTGATTTTGTTGAAAACAACCCTATTGCATCTAATACTCCTATAGATATGGAAGTGAACACTCAACCTACAATACCTGAAAAGGTTGAAACTGTGAAACAAGACATTTTTCTCTTAGGAGACTCTCTAATTAAGTATCTAGACAGAGCAGTGTGCAATCCAGACAAAGCAACAAGAGTGTTATCTAGCTTTAGTGGAGCAAAAATAATGGACATAGTCACTATGTTAGAAAAAATATTAAGTAGTGCAGGCCCAAATCCAATTGTCATTATACACTTAGGAGCAAATAATATCTTTAAAGACACAGAAAATAGTATAAAAAAGGATTTTGTAGTACTCATTAATAAACTTATTGAGATAGGCTGTATTCCTGTACTTTCCCATTCCCAAAGTATCTTATCTACATAAAATAAGGATCAGAAATATAAATAACTGGATGAGGAGATGGTCACTGAGACAGGATATATCATGCATTGCACATGGGGAAGAATTTAACGATCATGCAGAACTTTTTTCCTGGGATGGGCTACACCTGAGTAGGAGGGGAAATCATTTGTTGGCAAAACAGATAACTGAGTTTATCGACAGTACTTTAAACTAAACTCTCTGGGGGGAGGGTGTCTTTCTTCGTGTCCTCCTGAAACTGATACATTACCGGAAAAATTAGCTAGTGGTACAAAATGTAATTATAAAAACTCTGAGAAAGCAAAGTATCAAATAAAACTAAAGAATAAAGACCTCAGAGCTAGCACTATACTGTTAGTAAACGCATGTAGCCTGACAAAAAAAATAGAGGAATTGGAACACATCTTAGTAAAAGAAAATATAGTAATATGTGGAGTTACAGAGACATGGTTCTCCAATCATGAATGGAATATTGAAATTCAGGGCTTTAATAAGTTCTCCAAAAATAGATGTAACTCCAGAGGTGGAGGTGTAGCACTATACATCTCAAACAAATACAAGGCACATAGCATAACACCAAATGAGGTATTAGAAAGTAAAATAGAAGTAATTTGGACTCAGATGAATTTACAAAATGAAACATTGGTGGTTGCACTTTGTTACAGACCTCCCAGTTTATCTCAAACTGAAAACTTAGAACTTTTGTCAATTTTAAATAACATGGAAACCACACAAAATTACATATTAATGGGTGATTTTAATTTCCCAAAAATAAACTGGACAGTCTTAGAAGGGCATGGACCTCTTGAAACTGCCTTTATTGAGTTTACCATTCAGCAAAACTTAACTCAAATAGTAACTAAAGCAACTAGACAGAATAATATTCTTGACATCATATTAACAAACATAGAAGATAAAATGACTATACCAACTACAAAAACTCCTCTAGGAGAGAGTGACCACAATATGGTATCGGTAAATATAAACTTATGTAATAACATTACAAATGATGTGACAGTAACAAAGTAAGGCAGATTATTAAAAAATACTGAGTTTTTGAGATCTTGGAACTGGGAATATGAACTTGTAAATTTAGATGTATGTCAAATATGGAAAAAAATATGGAATAAAATTAACCATTATATGAAAACTTGGGTCCCAGATAGATTGAAATATAAAAAGGGTAACAGAATTCCCCTATGGTGGAATAACAACATAAAGAAGGCAATTAATAAAAAAAAAAAAAGAACTACTATAAGAAACATAAAAAAATCCATCCTCTATAACTTGGAGAGCATATAAAGATAAAACAAAAAAAGTTAAATACCTTATTAGGAAAGCAGAAAGTAATTTTGAATTAAACTTAGCCACTAAAACTAAGGACAATTATAAATTATTTTATAACTATGTTGGTTCTCTTAAAAAAAAATAGTTCAACAATGGGAACACTTGTAAACACCAATGGTCCTATTACTAGTGAATTAGATATGGCAACTGAATTTAATAATTACTTTGCCAGTATATTCATTTCAGATGACATTTTACCTATAACTCTGGACCAAAATAACAAAGAGTACATTCCACCTGTTAATGAGACTGAGGTCAAAACATTAATACAACAACTTAAAATGCATTCTTTTCCTGGACCTGACAACATACATCCTAGATTTTTAAAAGAAATAGCAAATGTTATATGTGGACCTCTGACAGTATTGTTTAATGCTTCACTAGATCAAGAGAGAACAATTCAATCATGGAATGAAGCTATACTTACACCAATACACAAAGCTGGAAATAAACAATTAGTATCCAACTATAGACCAATTAGCCTTACATCGGTAATTGGTAAATTATTTGAGAGAACATTATTAACAAGAATTGAAGGACATATTATCCAAAACAACTTACAGGATTTAACTCAGCATGGATTCACTGAAGGTAGATCATGTATGACAAACTTGCTAAACTTTTACGAAAATGTAAGTGCATCTCTTGACTTAGGATTTCCAGTGGACATTGTACTGCTTGACTTTTCCAAGGTCTTTGATAAAGTCTCCCATCAAGTAATAATAAACTATGGGCTGGACATTCAAATTGCACTATTCTGTGGCGCAAGCCCTTGCACTGCACAAAATAGTTGCGCTGGGGTGTGGCTGGGGAGATATTCAACAGAGTTGCACATTTGAGCAACTCCTTTGAATATCACCCCCAGGCCACAGCCACTGTGCATGGTGCACTGGAACTTGCGCCACCACAAGTGGTCAGAGTGGAGCATTCAAGATGCGGTGGCACAAGTACCATTGCGCCATGCGCAAATTTCCCATATTCAAAAGGTGACATGCAAATGGGACCATAATTCATGCAAGGCACAGGGGGCCATTTGCATCTATTTATGGCCCCATTTGCATGCCATTAGCATGCAGGTGCACCGATCCCCGAGGACTTGCGCCTGGCACCCTGCCAGGCAGCAGCCATCAGGGACCGATGCCCCCTGCAGCCTGATCGCAGGCATAAGTGTAAAAATCCTCCTTCCCCCTGACTGGCCCGATTGTGGGCATAAGTTTAAATAAACCCCAACCCCTCACTAGCCCAATCGCGGGCATGAGTATAAATAAACCCCCACCAGCCCGATTGCGGGCAAAAGTGTAAAATAAAACCCACCCCACACCAGCCCAATCGCAGGCTGCAAAGAGTCCAACCCCCCCAAGAACATATCCCTGGTGGTCCAGTGGACGTTGAAGCCTGATTGTGGGCTGCAAAGTGTTCAAACCCCCCCAGGACCACCTACCCTGGTGATCTAGTGGCTCCCCACCCCACCCACCATGAAGCCCCACCACCCCTGCGCCCCTGTCAGCGGGTGGGCGGCAGCATCCACCTGCCACCGCTGCCCCGCAGGCTGACTGCTCGGTAGAAACTGCTGCGCCTATTGATACAGAGCAAGAGCCAATGGGCATGCAGCCATATCCAGCAGCAGTCAGATATGTGAATGAATTCATTCATTCACATATCTGAACTGCCTTATACGGTATCTACACCATTGCTCTTGCTCTGCACTAATGGGCATGCAGTTCTACCAGGCCATCAGTCTGCGTGGCAGGGCAGTAGGTGGTGGATGTTGCTGCCTCCGGCTGATGGGGGAGGAGGTGGGGCTTCATGGTGGGTGGGTGGGGGGCTACCAGATCACCAGGGTAGGTGGTCCTGGGGGTTTGAACACTTTGCAGCCCGCGAATGGGCTTCGAGGTCCACTGGACCACCAGGGATATGTTCTTGGGGTGGACTTTGCTGCCCATGATCGGGCTGGTGGGGGTGGGTTTGATTTACACTTTGCCCGCAATCGGGCTGGTGGGGGTGGGGTTTATTACTCATGCCTGTGATCGGGCTGGTGAGGGTGGGTTTGATTTACACTTTTACCCAATCGGGCTGGTGGGGGGTGGGGTTTATTTATACTTATGCCCATGATTGGGCCAGTCAGGGAGGGGTTGCTATATGCCTGCGATTGGGCTGCAGGGGCACAGGGAGTACGTTGAGGGCCACCCACAGGTGGCAGCTGCTGTGTTGCACCCTGCAATGCGGCAGCTCACGTGTGGGTGGCCCTCGACTTACTCCTTTTTTTTTTGGCTCAGAGTTGTGCAGGTGCAGGTTGGGGGTTGCGCCTGCACAACTCTGTACAGCCCGCTAAATATTGGGCTGTGCAGTTTATGCATGGTTCCTCCCCCTCCTGTTCAGCATGCCTTCATTAGCATTGCGCTGTTGCTCAGCTTGACTTGGGGGGGCGCAACTGCCTCCTGCTGAATATGGCAGAATGGTGCAATTTTGGACTTGTGCAGGTGCAACCCTATTGCACAAAGCGCAACCCTTTTGAATATCCAGCCCTATATGTGTAAGTCTGGTTTTCATCCCAACATTATTAGCTGGGTAATAACTTGGCTACAAAATAGGTGTCAAAGAGTCGCAGTAAGAGGACACTTATCATTAAGGGTGAAGGTTGGTAACGGGGTACCTCAGGGATCTGTTCTGGGCCCAATACTTTTTAAATTACTACTATTAACAATGCAACCTTCCAAAAAGATATGGATGACATAGTATGCAGATGACTGCAAACTTGGATGTATGGTGAAAAATGCACAAGACGCAGTTCTTTTTCAGAAAGAATTAAATGACATCTCCAGCTGGGCACTAGAAAATAAGATGTGCTTCAACGAACAAAAATGTAAGGTTATTCATTTTGGATACAATAATCATAACTTCAATTATAAAATGAATAATGTTCCACTTGTTACAGCAACAATTGAAAAATATTTAGGGGTCTTGGTGGATAACACACTTACATTTGACAACCACACTAGGGCTAAAGTCAAAAAATGTCATAAAATTATGGGATGTATTTTTAAACATATTAAAAGTAGAGAACAAAAAGTATTACTACTACTGTATACAAGTATGATCAGGACCAATCTTGAGTATTGTTCTTCTTTTTGTGGTCCAACTACTGTAAAAGGAAAAAAAACTAGTGGAAGGGGTACAGAGGAAATTAACTAAAAAAATTAGAGGCTTAGGACACCTTCATTATAAATCAAGGTTGCAACATATGGGACTTTTCTCACTGGAATATAAACAAATACAGAGATTTATTTAACTCCAAAAATTGATTAGCGTTTTGCTCATAAAAGTGCTAAAACATTGTGAAAATGCATAGCACTTGCTTCACTGTGTTTAACAAACATAACACTTCTAGAAAACCTATATAAATACTTTCTGTACAGTTAGCATTGTGCCAAGAAAAAAACTGCTAATCAATTATTTAAAACCCTGAAATACATGGAGATTTATGTACAATACACAAAGCAGTTAATGATCAATATTTGTTTGAAACCTTAGGTTTAATAAAGAATAATTCTGATAAATCAACAAGATCTCACAGTTATAAACTTAGAGGGGCAAATTGTATAACTCAAAAAAGGTTTAAATGGTTTTCACAAACGGTTGTAGGACAATGGAACAATCTACCAAGGGAAGTAGTGGAGAGTATTAATATTGATTCCTTTAAAAAACAATTTTATATATATATATATATATATATATATATATATATAGTAACAAAAAAATATCACATCCATAATACTCCACCAGGTTGGTGGCGACCTCACTAAGGGCATTTTGTGCTTCCTGAGATCGCAACTTTGTATGAATCTATGAATTTTAAAATTTTAGATTTTCATTCGTCGGAGTGGCATAATTCCTCACCTGTTTACACTTGAACCACTGAAAAGTACATACAAGGCAGTATGGCTAGCTACCCTATAAATTTCAAGTCACTACCACAATGCAGAATGATCTCTGCAAAACATAAACTGTGCCACACAATATCTCCACAACAAATTTATTTTCCAACACCTAAACACCATAATTCACATCTAGAGGACATCCCCTCAGCACCCTCCAAATTTCAAGTCAAAACACCAGACCATTTCACAGATATTCAATTTCAAAGTTTGTGCACCTTTAAGAATTCTTTGATTATGAGAATCGGCCGTGACCCACAAAATGGCACACCTCATGGCCAAAAATGCGCTAAAATGATAGACTTTGCAAACAAAAAATCTTTGATCGCAAGGGTGGGCAAATTCAGACTCTTATAACTCTGGAACTGAGCAACATTTTTGCACCAAACAAACACTGACATATTCCATAAACAAAGGGTGTTCTATGTGCCAAGCTGCAGAAAAATCTACCACACAGTGGCTGTGCTATGTGTCATGGAAGACAGTGTGCAAAAATAGCAGAAACTCCATTTTTGGCATTTCTCTGCACAAAAAACGTATACTCTATTGAAATAGAAATTGGTAAATAAAAAGATGTATCATGCCAGTGCATGTATACCAAATATTATACAAATATCTTCAACAGTTCCAGAGTGGCACAAGTGGAAAAGTGCACACAAGTGGCAAAACATGACTTGTCAGCAGAGCATTTTCTCACGAAATCTTCAAACAACAGCACCACAGCCCAGCACCCGTGTATACAAAACAATCTGAAGTCAGTCAAATACATCCTTGCTGCACACCAAAAGATGACATAATCACTGTTTTCACAATACACACATATATATTTTTCCATCATTAATTATAGTAAAAGAACCCCAAAAAAGCATTACTTTAGAACGGAGCAATATTTTTTAATAAAATATTCAAAGGACACCACCAAAGCCCAGCACCCATGCACACAAACCAATCTGAAGTCACTCAAATGCATTCTTCAACAGCTGCTGGGGGTGGAGCCCTTTGGGATCCACACTCCCACCAACTCATCCATTTCTCTCTAGCATCACAGTACAAGTACTGAATATCATATGTATTGGTGGGATCGCATATTGCTGTCAGTGTGGGGCCCTCCAGGACCCATGCTCCCACCAACTTGTCCTCTTCTGCCTAACATCACACTACAACTACTGAATATCATACATATTGTGGGAACGTGGGGTCCTTTGGTCCCCACGCTCCCACCAACTTGTCCATTTCTGCCTAACATAACAGTACAAATACTAAATATCATATGTATTGCTGGGAGTGCATATTGCTGGGTATATGGGGCTGTCCCTCCTCCCACATTGCCCAGCAATCTATAGCCACATATCATCTGCCATACATTTTTAGCTCTCCTATACCTTATCATGAAATTATCCAACATAACCACATATATGCTCATCATGCATTTCACAATGCACAGAAATGTTTTCCCAGTAACTATAATGAACATGCACCACAACTCAGCAACTGTAACTGGCACCAACACAAAAACTGACACAATCCAAGACCTATGATAACTCTTTCTACATACCAAATTTCATGCAAATCATGCACACAATTCAAAAGTTACTGAAGCGGAATGAACCACATTTTCATTCGTCGGAGTGGAAAAATTCCACACCTGTTTACATTTTGCACACCTAACCACTGAAAAGTATGTCCATGGCAGTAAGACTAGCTACTCTATAAATTTCAAGCCACTAGCACAATGCAGAATGCTATCCGCAAAACGTAAACTGTGTCACACAATATCTATGCAACAAATTTATTTTCCAACACCTAAAAACCATAATTCACATCTACAAGACATCCGCTCAACACCCTCCAAATTTCAAGTTAAAAGACCAAACAGTTTCCAAGATATTTAATTTTAAAGTTTTAGCATCTTTAAAAATTATTTAATAATGAGAATTGGCCACGATCTCGTGATCAAAGATAATCTTTGATCGTCAGGGGACATCTGGTCATGAAATTTGGGCTATCTGGTCCCTCCCAGAGACATCTGGTCCAGCAAAACTCTGGCCATCTTGTCCCACCCTAGTGAATGAAGCTCGTAATTAAAGAATTCTTGCGATCAAAGATCGTTAGTGAGCCACGATAAAATAATTTAAAAGTTTAAAACTCTATTTTTGACACAAGTGCATTAAACCACAGGCATGGCTCGATAGAGGGAAGCCCTCTGAGCAAATCCCATCTAAGTTTTACTTCAGAAGGCACCCGTGGACTGAGATATTTGTTTTTTTCCAACCCCAAGATGAAAACAAGATGGCAACCATCATGATCGATAAATTTCTCACGATCTAACATTCTTTGATTGTGAGCCTGCAAATTCTTTGATCATGAGGAGTGACCAAATGGCCAAAACCCCATTCTTCTTTTGCAAAATAACCACATAAATGTTTCCATAGACTTATAATGGGAGCTAAAAAGTTTAATAGCTTTTGAGTGGATTAATATTTTTCACCAAACAAAAAGTTGCTTATTCCTTGACCCAAGCTCTTGCTATGTACCAGGTTTCAGACCAGCACGTTACATAGTGGCTTTGCAGCACCACAGACAAAATCCAAAAAACTGCCCACAAAAGTGGCAAAAAGCGCATTTTCAGCGATTCACTGCACAAAATCCATTCTTCTGACTGAAATACAATTTGGCAAAAGAGATCTACCATACCCCATCACGCATACCATATTTCATGCAAATCCATTGAACGAGTCAAAAGTTATTAACGTGCAAAATTTCAAGTTTAACATTAAAGTGCCTTCATAACCCTAACTATAGGGGCACAACCACGCCCCTATAATATATATATATAATTTTATACTGACACAGTAGTGCCAGTATAGTTAGGGTTGCCCAGCCACTTCTATGTTAAACCCAAAATTTTGCACTTTAATGACTTTGCAAACTTATGACAGAAGTGCCTGAAATTTCTCATGTGCTGTCTGGTACCAGAGATCTCTGGATCTGGCAGATTTCATTCTAGTCAGAATTGCAGTTTCAGAGCTGTGGAGTGCCAAAAAATTTAGAAATTCACTATTTAGGTGCAAATTCTTTGCTCAGCCCCAACTCCAAAATGGCTTTGGGATCTGGTCTGAAATTATTGCAGTATATGGAGTCTGGGCTGCAGATGTGCCTTTTGAAGGTTTGGTAAAAAAAATAGTAATCCCTTCAAATGTTATAAACATTTAAGTTTTCCATTATGGTCTATGGGAAAAAATACATGTATGCCATGAAAGCAACTTTTGCTTTCACAAAAGCATGTTTTGCTGCCTCAAATGGAAAAGTTAGTGCTGTGCTGCCACTATCTTGTTTTCAGTTAGTGATGGGGAAAAAAACACTGTACTTCAAAAAATACTGCCCCTTGGTAAACACCAAGAGTTGTGTTTACCTTATCGGGGCCCGAAGAACATGATTCTGGCATTATTTTTTTAAATAGTAGCTGGAAATATATTCTTTGCATTCGATTGTTGGTAGTGTCACTAATTTGCAGTACTACTTTTTCGAAACTACCACAAATTGTGGCAGTTTTAGTGCAACTGACAGCACTGTTGCATGAATAGTGCCACAACTTTGTGGCGCTTTTTGTCAAAACTGCTGTAAAATTGCAGCACTACCTCAGTGTCCCATGTGTCAATGTAAACATGGTCCCCTGTAAAAAAAAAAATATTTTCCAAACACGTTTTGGGCCAAATAACTACAACATTGTGTTCCTCAGCCCCCATTTAGATAAACACCTGTAATTTCATGAATTAAACCCATAAGGTGATTTCGTGGTCACTGTGCAAAATCACCTTTCAGGACTGAGTAATGAAATTACAGTGCCAGTGTGTTCATGAGGTGGGATCTATATATATCAGCTGCAAAAAACTTAGCTAACGCACACCCCATTCCATCTGTAAATCAGCTCAAATGTGTAGACTTTATGAGAATGGGGTGAGATTTAGGCTTAAAAGACTCAAAGCACACCACACACCTGCTCTCCTGCCTGGTTTGGGAGGGTGGGATGTTAGGGAAATCCTACTGCCTCATTTTCTAACTTCTGTTGCTTTGACCCTAACTGGAGCATTAGCAAAGTTTTTTTCAACTTATTTCCTTACTTTTTGAGACAGTATAATAGTATTCTTATTTTACTGTAGAAGTGCAGGGTCCTTCAGACCCTGTTCTCCCATCCCACCGTAGATGCGTATATGTATATAGCTGTGGAAATGCAGGGCCCTCCAGATCCTTTGATTGCATTTGTAGGACAACAGTGACCAAATTGTCAGCATAGCCACCTTATTACCCCACCTCATGTACCCAGTACAGAACATTTTTGAATCCCTGCCAAAATGTAATTCTGTGCAACTACAGTGCCATTCCTTGCCACAGGTGTGAAAACACATTTTGGGCAGAATTTGAAAAATGACAGCTGTGACATACATGAGGTGGTGGTAATAAGAAGGCTATGTTCTATTGAAGATTATAGAAGGCTATTGTAATCCTAGAATCAAATAAACAAAAAAAATTAAAATGTTGAACATATGGGTCAAAATATTTAAAATTTCAAAAGTTATGAACAGGCATAGTGAAATTGCAACAAATGATCATAACTTTGGAATTTTTTCATATTTGGACCCCACATTTTCAACATAGTCTTCTTATGACCCCACCTCATAAATTATGTAGATGAAAATGTTCAAATCTGTGCCAAAATGTCATTCTTTGCCAGAGGTGAAAAAACACATTTCAGACAGGATGTGAAAAATGATAGCTGTACTGATCATTAGCTAGTGTGAAAAAATGGCTATGTTGAAAATTTAGACTCAGAATATTAAAAATTACTAAAGTTGTGCATGTGTGTAGAAAACTTTCAACACACACTCATGACTCAGCAATATTTAGGACTTTTGTCATCAGATTTTCAACACAGCCTTTTTGGGACCCCACCTCGTGGACACTGGTGGTGAAATTTTATTATTCTGTTCTGAAAAGTGATTTCACACAGCGACTGCAAAATCACCTTCCGGGCCCCTTTAATGAAATGACAGTGCCAGCGTTCATGACGTGGGGTCCCAAAAAGGCCACATTGAAAATTTGGTGAAAAAAATTCCTAAAAATGGCAATGTTACGAACATAAGTTCAAAACATCATTGAAATACATTATATGGCACTTACCTTGATTCCTCAGTTCACAGTTTGGCTTTAAAGAGTGCAGATGTGTCTCAGTCCACAGAAAATCACAATGTATGACCTCCAGTGGTAAGTATAGGGTAAGGGGGGTTTGGGCTGGTGGGTGCTCAGTTTGAGGCTTGGGACTGGGGAGGGAGATGGAGGGGATGACTTGGGACTGTTTTCTTTTTTTCAGCTTTAAATAAAACAGATGTTGGGGACTGTTTTCTTTTTACAGGATAAAAGTAAATAACTATTTTGGGACACTGGGGTGTTCCACACTGCTGGGGAGAGGCTTGTAATGCCAACACAGAGATTGGGCCTCCTGATATCACTATCAGTTAAACAGTGGGCTGTGGGAAGGTATCTGACACCAGGGTTGGGCATCCCAGTGTCAGATTATATAAATATATTAACAGGGAGAAACATAAAAATAAGGGGGATGGTGATCAGAGGGTGGGGGTGCCACTGGACACCATGGACTAAAATAAAAATATGGGAATGGTGATCAGAGGGTGGGGGTGCCACTAGACACCCGGGAATATACATTTTATTTAGGTGGACTGTGATCAGAGAGTGAGTCATGTCACTAGACATTAGGTCAAGGGTGCTCACAGCTCTCACTGCAGCCAGCAGCATGAAGTCAAGAAAATCTGCAGTTCTCATACAGAGAACCTGGGGAAAGAACTCCTCTTGCTAACTGGGTGCCCAGCCAAATTATTTCCAAATTATTTCTGGCCCTAATTGTGAACAACAAACATCAGAATCTAGCTAAATTGAGCCTGATTAGCAAGGTTATGGTGTTTGATTTTAAAAATAACAACATTTGTATGTATTTCCATGCTTTTTAGTTAGTGGAAAAAAACAAGATGGAGTCTCACAAAAATAATTTTTCCTCACAAAAAAGGAATGGATCTCGCAAGAAAGAATCCTGTTTCATGAGATCAAAAACTTTGTCGAACTTAACTCCATCCTGAACAGTGATTTTCCCATAGGAAATAATGGGAACTTAAAAACGGAATAACTTTGCATCTGATTAATATTTTTTCACCAAACGTTGCAGTTCTGTTATCCAAGCTCTTTCTACCATAAAAACATCACACCAAAATTCCTTACCATCTGGGCACAAGATGATCGAGAAAAAAACTGCAAAAAATGATTACTTTTAAGGTTTTTACACTATCCAAATCTCAGAATCCGTCATCCAACCAAAATGAAATGTGCCACATCAAGAGATCCACCCCACAGGACAGAGCATACCAAATTCTGTGCAAATCCATACATTAGAGTTGTATTTCTATATTTCTGCATATATGCTGCTGTATATACAGTATATTACAGGAGCACAGTTGTGCCCCTATAGTTAGGGTTGAGTAGCCTGTTTAATGTTAAACCTCAGATTATGCACTTTAATAACTTTACAACTAATGTAAAACATGACAGCATATTAAGGGCCAAAAACAGAGGTGATTTGGAAAAATAGAAAAGCCGTTTATTTTTTACATTCTGTATTTCATTTTATTTTTAATGTTTTATTGTTTTATTTCTTGTATATTTTAATATGTTATTATATTGTTAGTAATTCCTTTCCAATGACTTTAACATAAACAAGATTTAGGTCTCAGTTGGTTCTTTACCAAATGCATGTGTTTGGGATTAGCCATACAAAGACAAAGGTACTGGATTTTAGGAGGGCTGACTTTGCCAAAATGGGTGAGTGCCTAAGGAATGCACTAGCAAATGGGCAGGAAGAAGGGGTGGAAGAATAATGGGGAATAATAAAAACTGCCATCACAGAGGTAACAAGCCTTTGTGTAAAGCAAATAAACAAAACGAAACGAGGTAGGAAACCACTATGGTTCTCAAAGGAAGTGGCAGTGAAGGTTCAAGAGAAAAAGAAAGCATTTAGGAAGTACAAGGAATCACAGAAGGAACAGGACAGAGAACTCTATCAGTTAAAGCAAAAGGAAGCTGGAAAGGCAGTCAGAACAGCAAAGGCCCAAACCGAGGAAAAGAGAGCCAACTCAGTTAAGAAGGGGAATAAAACCTTTTATAGGTACATCAGGGAGCGAAGGAAGACCAAGGGAGGGATAGTGAGGCTTAATAAAGGGAGGGAGGGTGGGCAGAGGGTGACTGCAAAAAGGCAGAGATACTAAATAAATATTTTTGCTCAGTATTTACAAAGGAAGAGGGGGAGGTACCTAAAACAAACAGTAGAAACACTCTGGATACAGAAGTTGATACCAGCCCATTTACAGAAGAAAGGATTCTGAAAGAGCTCTTAAAACTGAAGGTGGACAAAGCAATGGGGCCTGATGGGATTTATCCCAGAATTCCTAAAAGAACTAAGGGTAGAACTAGTGACACCACTGACTACCCTCTTTAACAAATCATGGGAGGATGGGGTGGTACCTGAAGACTGGAGGAGGGCAGATGAGATTCCCCTTCACAAAAGTGGGAGCAAGGCAGAAGCAGGAAACTACAGACCTGTTAGTTTAACCTCAGTGGTAGGAAAAAATGATGGAATCACTTCTGAAGGAAAGAATTGTTGAGTATGTAGAGGCCAGAGGGGCACAGGACCCACGGCAGCATGGATTCACAGCAGGAAGGTCATGCCAGACAAATCTGATAGATTTCTTTGACTGGGTGACAAAAGTAGTTGATCAGGGAGGGGCTGTGGACATGGCCTACCTAGACTTTAGCAAGGCATTTGACACAGTCCCACACAAAAGATTAATATACAAGTTAGCCAGCCTGGGAGTGGGTCCCAAGATGACAGCCTGGGTAAAGAATTGGCTGGAGAATAGGACACAGAAGGTAATAGTAAATGGAGTCCACTCTGAAAAAGGGGGTTAGTAGTGGGGTACCGCAGGGTTCAGTATTAGGACTGGTCCTCTTCAATGTCTTTATAGGCGACATTGCAGAGGGACTGGAAGGAAATATGTCTCTTTGCAGATGACACAAAGATCTGCAACAGAGTTGATGCACAAGGTGGGGTGAAAAGGATGAGAAGGGACTTGGCAAGGTTAGAGGATTGGTCAAATGTATGGCAGCTTAGATTCAATGCTAAGAAGTGCAAGGTAATGCACCTGGGAAACAAAAACCCAGGGGAGGAGTACACAATGGGGGGTGAGATACTAACAACAACAAAAATGGAAAGGAACCTGGGGGTAGTCATATCAGATGACCTAAAGGTGGGCAAGCAATATGAGAGGGCAGCAAGGAGGGTTGGGGAATACTGGGATGCATAGGAGAGGCATCACCAGTAGAAAACAGAAGTTATTATCCCTCTGTACAGACAGCTGAGACCACATCTGGAGTACATGGCAGTTCTGGAGACCCAATCTCCACAAAGACATAGACAGGATGGAAGCTGTCCAGAGGAGGGCAACTAAAATGGTGCAGGGTCTGCACCGGAAGACATATGAAGAGAGACTTAAGGAGCTTAATATGTATAGCCTCCAGGAAAGGAGGGAGAGGGGACATGATAGAAACTTTCAAGTACCTCAAGGGAATCAACAAAGTGCAAGAGGGTAGCATCTTTCAAAAGAGAGTGTGCAAGAACAAGGGAGACAATTTGAAGATAGAAGGGGGGCGACTCAGAGGTAATTTAAGGAAGTATTTTTTCACAGAGAGGGTTGTGGATGTATGGAACGGTCCTCCAGAGGAGGTTGTGGAGTCAAAAACAGTGGTGGAATTCAAGCATGCATGGGACAGTCATAAGGTAATTCTAGGGGGTGGGGGTAGGAAGAAGTAGGCTGCTGATTAACTAGGATCTGCAGCTTATCCATCAGGTAGGGAAATGGGCAGACTGGGTGGGCCAAGCGGTCCTTATCTGCCGTCAAATTCTATGTTTCTATGTTTCTATTAATAGAGATATAAATAAATCTGTAATCAATCACTAATTGAATGCATTGCCAGGGAGGGAGATGGGCAGAAATTGATGCCTAGATGTATAAAAGAAGAAATGGGTCCTGTAGCAAATTTTGTAGAACTACAAAAACAATGGCGGAAATCTCATATAATGAAACTGATTGAGTCTGTATGGTTCTCAGTCTTGGTAGGCAAATAATTTTTCCACTAGTGAAATTCTGTGGAACTACATTTTCCACTGAGGATTTTTTTTTTTTTTTTTTGCAAGAATGAATTCCTGGATTCACCCTTTTTGAAGTCCTATTAGCCTCACACTGTATGTAGCATCCAGGTGGTAATTTAATATTCACATTTTTAGGAGAAACTGAATTCTAGTGCATTTCACAGACATGTTATATTCCAAAATAGTTTGATGTACATTTGCTATTCCATTATGTCTTTAGACAATTTTCATTTACACTTTTTTTTCTGTAAGATTATTGGGGTTAAAAAGTCTGTTCTCTTGAAAACTGAATTTCTTGTCATTTCTCCTGTAGCTAAAAAGGATGATGATCATACATTTTTCCAGCATTTACTAGGGATAAGGAAAGACTGACAGGACTAATTATACAAGATGTGTTTGTTTTATACAATAGCAGTTTCCTTGTCACTAAATAGAAAGTAGTTAAAACAGTCTAGTTTATGATAGCTGTCTCGCCAGCTTTTCTTGAATACAGAACAAGTAAAAGGGGAGACAGAGTGGGATCTAATTCTTAAAACAATGAATGCTAGCTAGAAAATCCTGTTCTATAATCCTCCCTTTATAATGGCACGTTGTATAACCTTGGCAAGTCTTCTGATCCTCTTGTGCTTCCCTTCTACTGGCTAAATATAGTACAGCAGACACAAAAAAGATGTTAAAAGAATGGCCTTGTGTTTAATTTACACTTTCCTGAATAAATGCATTATAATGTATGGGGAGCCCTTGTTATTAACTGAAATCAAGCAGATTACAGTCTTGTTATGCCATCGTTATGACATCACTCTGTTGTTGACCCTTCTTGAGTATGTCATATCGATTGTATAACAAAACGGAACGCTCACAACAATGTTCCGTACAGTAATTCAGTAAAGAAAAGTAATTCAATCCACAGTTACACAATCTTGGTAGCCCATACACTGTAACATATAATGTACTGTATAGTCTTTGGTTAACAATCACGCTGAAAACACTTCTTGAGGTTTCCATTATATCTGAAAATCTCTTGATCTGCACTCACGAGGTTTACAATGATCTCAAGGCAACCCTTGAAGTGTTTACAGCGTTGTTATTAACCAAAGACCATACATTATCCTCAAGGCCACTGTTTTTTGGTGCTTGGAAAAAGCAAATTCGGTTTTGACAATCCTGGATTCCAGGGTTTTACTGGTGTTTGGGAATCCAATTTCCAGGATGTTTCCGGTATTCTAAAACTTAATATTATTCACACATTTTAAGTAATACATTTGTCTATCAGAGTGTTTTATCATGCTTTTATGCAGATTTAAGCTACATCAACAGAAAACAAGAACATTTAATCTCATATTGCATGTTATATAGCTACCCAAGTTTTGCATCTGCCAGCTAGCAAGGCTAGTGACTGCAGAACTCCATTGACCAAACTGGCATACTTATTAAAATATTCCCTTCTCAGATCAAGGCAGCAGGTGAAATTAAAAGGCCTCATGTGACAGTGACATTTTTCTAACAAGGAGGAACCAAGGTTGATGTCTGTGTGCCACTAACTAGGCACCAGAATCTAGTGTTTGTTTTAATGCTGACCATGGCCGGGATATTCAGACTGCACCAGGCAGTGGCACAAGCCTGGACACAGCACAACTGTGATGCACCGGGGCCAGGTCCAGGTGATATTCAATGGTGCTGCACCAAATATAGCACCAGCAGCACAAAACCTGCGCATGGCACAGTGGCACTGCACCAGCGCAAGCCACTAATAGGGAGCAGGGGATGAGCCTGCACAAGTGCAGTTGCGCTAGGTGTATCACCTGTGATATTCAGCAGGGGGCATGCAAATGAGGCCATAATATATGCAAGGTGCAAATGGGCCCATTTTCATGTCATTATGGCCCCATTTGCATTCCTTGCACAGGGCAGGCCAGCGACTTGCACCTGGCACCCTGCATAGCATGACATGTGCTATGGGGATCCCGGGACAACCCCCACCCCATAGCCACGATCATGCGGTATATGTATCTACAGATAGCCCTTGGTAGTCTAGTGGACCCTCATAACCTATTCCCTGATGAGTTTGCAAGATGATCAGCCCTGGTGGTCTAGTGGTCCCCCCTCCCACCCGAGTCCCCAATTCCCCAATAAATGACAGTATGACCTCCAGGTGGTCTAGTGGAATTTCCCCATTTGCTGGTGATCATGGTAATATCCTGCATTGAAATGCCCTGGTGATCCAGTGGCACCCCACACCCCTCCCACCCACACAGAGACTCCATTCACATGTTTGGGACCATCTAGTACAATATGCGCTGCAGGCCATTGGTCCACACTGGGGACCAATGGGCTTACAGCCCATACTCTACCTGTCATTCAGCGGGTGGCCAGGTGGTTTGTGGGGGGGATGCAGCTGACCCCGCTGATGACGGGAGGGAGTGGGGTGAGCAAGGGGTTCTGTGTGGGTGGGGGGGTGGAGGGTGCCACTGGATCAGGTCATTTCATTATGGGATGTTACCACGATTGTGGCAATGGGCACGGGGGATTCCACTAGACTACCAGGGAGGGCATATTGTCATATATCAGGGAACTGGGAACTGTGGTGGGAGGGGAACCACTAGGCCACCAGGAATGGTCATGTTGCATACACATCAGGGCATCAGGGACTGGGGGGCCACTAGACTACCAGGGATATCTTTAGAAACATATTCCACATGATCACAGCAACGGGCGGGGGGGTTCCACTAGACCACCAGGGATGTGAGTGCTTGCAGACAGTGTTCTGGGTAGGCAGGTGGCCACCCAAAGCTGGGCTGCTGTGTTGCACTCTGCAATACAGCAGCCTGCCTGTGGGTGGCCAGGATTTGCTCCCACTCTGCACGGGCTCAACTTTGAGCCCCCATGTGCGGCACAGTGCAGGTGCGCGCTGGCATATGCACCGCACATCCCAGGCTGAATATCTGGATGTGCCGCATATGCATGGGCATGCCCCCTGCATCAGTGCCAGGTACATTATCATTGCGCCCTGGGGCATTGAGATTTGCGCTGCACCAAGCAGCCTTCTCAATATCCAGCCAGCGCACAATGCGGGCTTGCGCTGGTGCAACTCCATTGCGCCAGGAGCAACCCCTTTGAATATCCGGGCCCATGTGTTCTGTGATATGTATAATAACAACTTCTCCAAGGTAAAATGCAGTTCATGTGTTTTATTTTAATTAGATTTACAAAGATAAACATATGCAAAAAAACACAAATCAATTAAAGTATTAGCTACTGAACATGGTTCGACAAATACACTACCCAAACAAAAACACTACACAGACAAATACGGTACACAGACTACATAAACTAAAGCATACTATGTGAAGGGCAGTAGAATCTAACCCATAGATACATAATGCAGTGATATTACATATTGCACGTCTGTACTTTATTGCACAGTGGAAAACCATTTTTCCCCTACAATACTGCACGAGAACTGCACGTCTGCTTCATTGCACATTGAAGCATCATTTTTTTCTACAGTATTGCACTAGAACTGCATGTCTACAAGTTATTGCACGGAGCAGCAACATTTTCCTGCAATAGTGCATCAGAACTGCAATTACACAATTGAGGGTGGGAGATTCTGGGTCTACTTATTGAATAGCAGCATTGAAAATTATTTTAAATTGTCCACAGTCAGTCTTCTCCATTGGTCAGTCAGGATTTGTCCATGTGCAGAAAATGACCACTCCACATCTGCACTAGAAACAGGCACCCAGATGGCCTGAAGGGCTGCCTGGCCAAAGCTGGTACTTGTGAGGACATAGAGATCCAGTACTGGTGAAGATCAAATGATCTGATCTCTGGTAGTTCCTGCACATCCTGTCATATGTAGATCTCCCAGTCCTTTAACACTGCATTCTTATTGTGTAACGTGAACAGTGGGATACAGGGCAAGTACAGTTGGAAGTCCTTAATGAGTTTGGGTAGGTTGAGTGGACTGAAAATTCAGCAGGCCATGAGAAATTGTACAGATGGGTTTGACTGCAGGTGTTTTGTCAGTTTTTCCAAACTGACATGAAAGGATTTTTGAACAGTCAGTTTGAGATTCTTGTCCCTTAATTTATTCCTCAGTTTAGAGAGATACAGCTCTGTCTTCTCACCAAAGCCATCATTTTTAGTTGTGCCAGCTTCAAAGCGGCTCTTAACTGACATTAGCATGTCATATGTAGATGTCACAAGAGGTTTCTCCTTTGAATGCAAAAGTTCTATAGCAGCAATAATGTCAACTGAATTCTCCGTAATGAATGCCAGCTGTGCTTGTAGCTCATCATACCATTCATCCAGTAATGCCTGTAGATTGTTTATTGAGGTGGAATCACTTGAATCCACCCTGAAAAAGTCCCTCAGGTATTGCAGGTGTGTTGAATGGTATGCCACAGCAGCAAACCATGTGTTCCATCTAGTTAAAACAAGAACCGGTGGCAAAGCAATCATTTCACCAGGAGATTCGAAATACTACAAAAATGTGATGAATTCTTTTTTGCATTTTAGTGATTGCTGAAAGGCATATTTTATGAATGAATCCAGTTCACTAACTTTTTTGAAATGGTGCACCTGTGTATCCCCAACAAGGGACAAGACATGTGCCCAGCAACACACATGCACAACATGGTCCCCAAGAACCTCAAGAAGTGCGTCATTAAAACATTTAATCTTATAACGAGCACTGTCACTGACAAATGAAACTACATTCATAAAGTCAATGTCACAACTCTGGAGAGTCTTCAAGACAGCTTGAGCCACTGTGGAATGGTTGACAGAGTCTAGTTCTGTGCTGTTTCCAAGGTATGTCTTGCCACATTCAAACACAAAGATGACATTAAGAATGCACTGTGACTGTGCATCTCTGCTCTCATCACATATCACAGACAATGATTTCACAGTCAGAGCCGCTTTAAGGTCTGCATCAATTTGCTCTCTTCACTTGGGTAGATAGAGCTGCCTCAGGGTGTCTGCTTTTGGCACCGCTCCACTCCCCTTCACATACTTGCACATCCATTCCCTCAGCTGTGGATGATCCAGCTTCTCCAATGGGACATATGCAGCCTCTCATGCATTAATTGTGCCCATGACCATCTCATTTCTTGCTATGGACAATTATGTTGTTGTTCTGAAACTGCTGGTCAGGGTCATCTGCCTTGCTTGTCTTCCTTCACTAGCAGCTCGTTCCTTATTCCTAGCATGTTTCTTGCTGATCAGGTGATCTTTTATTGCATCTTTTCTGGTATAGTCCAGGACATGGTTGCAGTATGGGCAGAAAAGTTTTCCTCCATCCTCATAGAGGCCTTCAGATTTGAACTGAAGAGCTAGATACTTAGCTGAAGTGTAGAAACGTTTGACTTTCTTATTCAGTGGTGCAGCAGACATCATACAGGCAGAAAGTATGAATACTGAAGTCATAACCAAATCAACATGTTAGTAGTGTGTTCCACCAGTCTGCTTGATGAGATAATTCAAGTAACAAAATGGAAGACTCAGATCCCCTAGATAGGGCAGTCCATGACTTTTATCCTCTGGCTATGATGGCAGCAGCCACCGCCTACAGCCCCATCCTCCTGGTATGGCAGCAGCTACTGTCTACAGCCCACATCCTCCAGGGTACAACAGCAGCCACTGCCTGCAACTTCCATCCTCCAGGCTTAGCAGCAGTAGCAGCCTATGACTCTCATCCTCCAGGTACAACAGCAGCAGCATTCTATAACCACCATTCACTAGGTGAGATGGCAGCAGCAGCCTATGACTCCCATCCTACTGGTATGATGGCAGTAGGGCAGCCAATATCCACTGTTCTCTGGGTGCAATGGCAGCAGCAAATAAACACCCTCCTACTTGCCCACAACTACATGGCAAGTAACCCTCTCCTGACTTGTCAACCTTGACAAGCAACATTCAGACTTACCTAGTGCCATAGACCTATTTGCACAGTCATATGGAATATACCCAATATGACTTGCCCAAAACCACACTGCAAACTGGTCTGAAAGAGATGCAACACATTTCCTACCTTGCTCCTTGACTCAGTAATTGAGCCCCACCCTGAAAATTGGCTCCAAAGCATACAGAAAGCACTGCAGCCCCAGAGCCAACTTCACCAGGGAAAGACCTTATACACTTGCATGTCCCTGAGCAAGTCCGAGTGTTTCTGTACCTTGTGGTTTTCTCCAAAGTGAATTTCCATATAGACACTTGCCTGGCCAAGGTCATACTCTGTAAGGCCCCCCTTGCAAAGTATGAGGAGCCGTGTTACTTTTTGTATTCCACAGAGCAAGTGGCAACACACAGAAAAATGCACAGCCCCAGAGCGAGTTTGTGGAGGGTGGGAGTTACACACTGCAACTTTCTAACCAAGTCTGAGTGCCTCCAGCAATACCAACTCCCTTCCTCAGATACTGAAACTTGCTCTGGTGCATGCTACAAGAGTACAGACACCATCGGACTTCATCAAGGACAAACCATGCGTAATGCACCCCCTGAAAAATTAGAGCCAGTTTGTACGTTGGGCCTTACACACTGTGTCCCAGAGAATGTCCAAGGGCCTCTGTTGCAAGCTCCACACCTAGTTTGGGTGGAGGACTGGCATCAGTGCCCTTAGAAAATTTGGCAGTTTCTCTCCCTCATTGTCTCCACGGAGTACATTTGCAGGGGAGCATCACTGCAGTGTTACCACTGTGCATAGTCAACTCCACCACCAACAACTTGCTACGCAAGACCCCTCCCCCCAAACTTGCTTTGAGATACACTCAATTCAACCCAACTTGACGCATACCCCATTATAAGAGGCAGGTTCACATGGGAATCCAGGCACTGCCCAGCTTTTGTCAAGCTGCAGACCACAGCGATACTTTAGCCTGCCAGACTTCCTTGCACTTTTTAGAAAAGCTCCCCATAATACAGTACTTACGTGCAAACTAGTGTCCTCGCAAACAGTACAATAAGTTTCAAATACAAACAGAAGTGTAGATTAAATTCAAGTGCATGTTAGGTTTGGAGCTAGCAGTTAGCAGAGCAGTGCAGTGGAGGAGGAGGGAGATGAGGGGAAGGGGGAAGAAGGGAAGGGGAAAGGGAGGTGGGAAGCATGCCAAGAACTGACCCCTTCAGGATGCTGAGAACTCTACCAGGGGGCAGAAACAAGGTGAAGATAGAGGTGAGGGAGAGAAGATAGATATTTGGGGGGGCAGGAGGGAAGTATCGAGTTAGTGTTGAGGAGTCCAGTGGAGGAGGAGGAGGGAAGTGAGGGATGGGGTTGAGAGCGAGGCAGATCTAGGACTGACCCATACCTGATGCTGAGAACCCTGCCAGGGGGCAGAAACAAGGCAAAGATAGAGGTGAGGGAAAGAAGTTAGATAGGTGGGGGGGCAGGAGGGAGGTATGGAGTTAGTGCCGAGGAGTGCAGTGGAGGAGGAGGAGGAGGAGGAAAGTGAGGTATGGGGTTGAGAGGGAGGCATACCAAGGATTGACCCCTACAAAATGCAGAGAATCCTGCCAGGGGGCACTGGAAATAATACCCCACCAATCCCCATTGCAACTCTACCTTGCCATACCTGCCAACCATGTCCCTTTTGAGAAATGTCCCCGAAAATCTAGAAACAATTTGTCCTCAGATTTGCTCTGGAGCACACAGAAACCAACACAGCCCCTTCAGACATGTTCAGATACAGCACTGCCAGCTCTGCCCCCCCAACATACCCATGTTAGTCTGTAATGCCCATCCCCTTACTGTGGCACACAGCAAGCTTAAGGATCCTCACACCCCCACCACCACCACTACACACACATATGCGATCTGGGGTGCAAGGAAGGCAGAAAAGTTGCTCTGAGCTCCCTGGACTTGCCTCACTACCTGCAAAGTCTGAAGGGCTTTGTGGATTTCTGTGTTCCTCAGAGCAATTTTGCAGGCAAGGGTTTCATAAGTGTGTAGCAGAGTCTGTAACAGTAACACCCCTCACCAAGCTTGCTCTGGGGTACACAGAAACCAAAGCAGTCCCTTTGGATGTGCTCAGGTGCAGCACTGCCAGCTCTGACCCCCCAACATATCCATGTTAGTGTGTAACGCCACCCTCTGGCACATAGCAAGCTTGAGGATCCTTGCACCCCTCCCACCACCCACACATACACATACAGTATGTGCTCTGGGGTACACAGAAGGCAGAAAAGCTGCTCGGAGCTCCCCAGATTTGCCTCACTACCTGCAAAGTCTGAAGGGCTTTGCTGATTTCTGTGTGCTTCAGAGCAATTATGCAGGCAAGGGCTTCATAACTGTAGCAGAGTCTGTAACTGTAACACCCCTCACCAAGCTCACTCTGGGGCACACAGAAACCAACATAGCCCCTTGGGACATGCTCAGATGCAACACTGCCAGCTGTGACCCCTCCTCCAAAATGCCCATGTTAGTGTGTAATGCCCATCTTCTGGCACACAGCAAGCTTGAGGATCCTTGCATCCACCCCCCCCACCACCACCACCACACATACAAATGTGCTCTGGGGTACACAGAAGGCAGAAAAGCTGCTTGGAGCTCCCTGGACGTGCCTCACTACCTGCAAAGTCTGAAGGGCTTTGTGGATTTCTGTGTGACTCAGAGCAATTTTGCAGGCAAGGGCTTCATAACTGTAGCAGAGTCTGTAACTGTAACACCCCTCACCAAGCTCGCTCTGGGGCACACAGAAACCAACATAGCCCCTTGGGACATGCTCAGATGCAACACTGCCAGCTGTGACCCCTCCTCCAAAATGCCCATGTTAGTGTGTAATGCCCATCCTCTGGCACACAGCAAGCTTGAGGATCCTTGCATCCACCCCCACCCCCCCCCACCACCACCACACATACAAATGTGCTCTGGGGTACACAGAAGGCAGAAAAGCTGCTTGGAGCTCCCTGGACGTGCCTCACTACCTGCAAAGTCTGAAGGGCTTTGTGGATTTCTGGGTGACTCAGAGCAATTTTGCAGGCAAGGGCTTTATAAGTGTGTAGCAGAGTCTGTGACAATAACACCCCATACCAAGCTTCCTCTTGGGCACACAGAAACCAACACAGCACCTTTGGATGTGCTCAGATGCAGCATTGCCAGCTCTGACCCTCCCAACATGCCCATGTTAGTGTGTACTACCCACCCCCTTACTGTGGCACACAGCAAGCTTGAGGATCCTTGCACCACCCACCACCACAACCACATGCATGTGTGTGCTCTGGGGTACACAGAAGGCAGAAAAGCTGCTCGAAGCTCCCCAGACTTGCATCACTACCTGCAAAGTCTGAAGGGCTTTGCAGATTTCTATGTGCCTCAGTAATTTTACAGGCAAGGGCTTCATAAGTGTGTAGCAGTCTGTAACAGTAACACCCCTCACTAAGCTTGCTCTGGGGCACACATAAACCAACACAGCCCCTTTAGACATGCTCAGATGCAGCACTGCCAGCTCTGACCCCCCCCCCAACATGCCCATGTTTGTGTGTAACGCCCACCCTCTGGCACACAGCAAGCTTGAGGATCCTTGCACACACACCCCAACCACCACCACCACACACACATAAGTGTTCTGGGATACACACAAGGCAGAAAAGTTGCTCATTGCTCCCTGGACTTGCCTTACTACTTGCAAAGTCTGAAGGTCTTTGTGGATTTCTGTGTGCTTCAAAGCAATTTTGCAGGCAAGGGCTTCATAAGTGTGTAGCAGAGTCTGTGACAGTAACACCCCTCACCAAGCTTCCTCTGGGAAACACAGAAACCAACACAGCCCCTCCGAATGTGCTCAGATGCAGCATTGCCAGCTTGCTCCCCCATCATGCCCATGTTAGTGTGTGATGCCCATCTCCTTACTGTGGCACACAGCAAGCCTGAGGATCCTCACCCCCACCACCACCACCACAGACACATATGTGCTCTGGGGTACACAGAAGGCAGAAAACCTGCTTGGAGCTCCCTGGACTTGCCTCACTCCCTTCAAAGTAGTAGTAGTAGTGGTAAGTATTAAATCTTTTTTATTCATCAGAATAAGGGAAAAATATTCAGTTGAATGTAGCTCATTTTCAATGAAGTCCCAGGTTTTAAGGCACGAACATTAGTTACAGTATAACAAAATACACAGATCAGTCTATAAATAGTACAGAATAAAATGTCAAACATACGAACAGTGAGAATCAGCCAACACCACATTCATTACAACGAGAAATACTATTAGACCAATTCAAATACCAATTGTCCAGACATGAGTAATGAGTCATTTGATTAATTCCACGGAAACTTAACAGAATTTTGTTCCACAATGCAGCTGCCCTGTGAGAAACAGAAGATCTGCAGATTTTCAAATTACATTTAACAGTGAAACATCGTACCCCCGAAGCTGACCTTAAGTTATCTTTCACATTTCTGTTGGGGAACAACTCATGAATGTGAGTAGGGGCCTCAGATTTCTGAATTTTATACATAAATTTGAGAAGATGTAAATTCCTACATGAGCAAGGTTTTGGCCATTTCAGATTATTAAATAATATACATCTATGAGTTCTGTAGGGTACCTCCAGCACAAAACATACTATTCTGTGGAACATTAAATCCATTCCATTCAGTAGGGTGCTGGAAGCTCCACCATAAAGAATGTCCCCATAGTCTAATACAGGCATTAATAGAGTTAACTACATTTCATGGGACATCTCTAGTCAAAAAGTTTTTAAATTTATACAGAGCCTCCAGCTTCCTATTCATTCCCACAAGCATATTTTCTATATGAAAAGACCAAGTCAGGTTACAGTCTAACCATAGCCCTAGGTTCTTATACTGGGCTACCTCCTTTATATCAATACCATCTAAGGTTCAAATATTTAGACATGGGTTCGATATTTCAAACTGTTTGTTTCTAAACAAAAGGACCTGAGTTTTTTGGGGTTTAAAGTTAAACAATGCTTAATAAAAAATTCCTGGGCATGATCAAATGCTGACTGAAGTTTAGATTTGATTAGGTCCAAAATTTGGCCTTCAGCATATATTATGGTGTCATCTGCATATAGATGGTATTTAATATCAGGGACATCAATTTTAAACTCATTAATATAAATATTAAATAATAGGGGCCCCAAAATTGACCCTTGTGGGACACCAGAAGAGATGTTCTTTAATTTAGACTTAGAGGGGCTAATGTCCACAAATTGCTTTCTCACTTTTAGATAGGAACAAAATCAATTAACAGCCTGAGAGGACAAACCAATCCGGCTGAGCCTGGATAGGAGGACTTGGTGGTTTAAAGTATCAAAAGCTTTGGAAAGATCTATAAACATAGCTTCAGCAATTGCTTTTCTGTCCAGGCTCAGTGGCAAATCAGTGATCACTTTAACCAGTGCAGTCTGAGTGCTGTGTAAAGACCGGAAACCAGACTGATAAATGGACATCTTTTTATTCAAGTCTAAGAATTCCCCTCAGTTGAATAGAAATAATTCTGTCAAAGACCTTTGAAATCTGTGGTAGGAGCGAGATGGACCTATAATTGCCTGGTTCGTCCCTATCCCCAGACTTGAAAATAGACTTTACTCTTGCAGTCTTCCATCCCTCGGGAAATTCACTCCTGGAACAGGATAAGTTGAAAATGAGAGCTAAGAGTTTGGCTATACAAGGGGCTGCATATTTTAATAATCTAGCAGGAATCTCATCAAAACCAATCACCTTAGCTGTATTCAGCTTCAACAGCTCAGTTCTCACCTCCTCAGGTGAAATGAATTTGAAACTGAATACATCAAGGCACCCATTCCCTGAAACCCTAATATTCTTATTCATTGTATGATCAGAAAAGACACTCCTGTCAGATGCAGAGGAGGCCACCTTACTAAAGTGTGTTTGAATACGTCCACCAGTTCCTCCCCAAATGTAACTTTAGCTCCATCAACCGTGATTTTATCCATATCGGACTGTTTGTTTTTCTCTGTTAAATCTGAAAGCTTCCTCCAGAATAGTCTAGGATTCTGCTTTTGAGTATTATTCAATTTTAGTCTAACATATACTCATTTGGCTAGCCTAATTTTGATTGTATAGGCATTTTGGGCTTGTCTGTATAAGGCCCAATCAATGTCCTTCATAGATTTCTTAGCAATTTGCCATCTTCAGTTTCTTACTTTCCTAGCTTTATGTAAACCAGTGTTAAACCAAGTATTTCCCCCAAATTTAGTCTTCCTGACTCTCACTTGTGCATGTTTGTCACAAACTTTTAAAAACTCATCTAAGAAATATTTCAATGCATCCATTGCCGTAGGGATTACATTTAGCCTAAACCAATTAACATTTTCTAAGTCTATCATAAATGATGTGTAATCGAATCATTTAACATTTCTCCAGTACACATTATAACTTAAATTAGGTGCATTAATATTAGTTTGAGTGGCATAGATCAATTGATGGTCTGAGAAAGACTCAGACAGTACCTCATAAGCCGAATAATATTGGGGAGAATTAGTAAACATGAGATCCAGAATTGTAGATTTCGGGGGGTCACGATGATTAATTCTTGTGGGTTCCGTAATTAATTGGGTCAGCCCCAGGTCAACTTGAAAATCGACTAAAGCATGATTTGGATTATTTCTAACCAATTAACATTGAAATCTCCAGTTACAAATAACTCATGGGAATGTTTATTACCAGAAATTCCTGTAAGATCATAAAATGCCTTTATATCCGATTTGGGGCATTTATAGACTCCCATTAATAAAATAGGTTTTCTATAGGACAATAGGATCTCAACAGCAAGAGTCTCAGTGCCACAGTCTGGGAATGGGCATAGTATTTTTTTGGTAGTAAAGTCTAAAGGGCTTTGCAGATTTCTATGTGTCTCAGTGCAGTTTTGTAGGCAAGGGCTTCTTAAGTGTGTAGCAGAATCTATGACAGTAACACCCCTCACCAATATTCCTCTGTGGCATACAGAAATCAACACAGCCCTTTTGGACATGCTCAGATGCAGCACTGCCAGTCCCCCACATGTGCCCATGTTAGTGTGTAATGCCCACTCCCTTACTGTGGCTCACAGTAAGTGGATTTCTGTGTGTCTCAGATAAATTTTGCAGGAAAGGGCTTCATAAGTGTGTAGCAGAGTCTGTAACAGTTATACCTCTCACCAAGCTTGCTCTGGGGCTTCGGACATGCTCAGACACAGCACTGCCAGCTCTGACCCCCCAACATGCCCACGTTAGTGTGTAACGCCCACCCTCTGGCACACAACAAGCTTGAGGATCCTTGTCCCCCCCCACCAGCACCACACACAGCAAGCTTAAGGAAAGATCCTTGCCCTCCACCACACACACACATGCATATGTGCTCAGGGGTACTAAGAAGGCAAAATAGCAGCTTAGGGATCCTTGGATCCCCCCTCCCCAAAAGACTAGATTTCTGCTTTGGCTTGATCAAATACACACACACGCACACACACACACACACACACACACACTCTCTGACCTCTTCACCTTTGCTTGCTTAATTTTGTTTAGTTAAATATTTCAACTTCTTGCACTCAGCCCAGGGCTTAGATACCTTTATGCCTACATAAAGCAAACAAGTAGCCTGAAAATCAGAGCAATTTGCACTTTATAACCCATCTGCACTTTCACAGAGCTGTGCACCCTTTTAAGGAACTTGGGAAATGGCACTTTATTTGGTTTACCTTGATTTAAACTTCACAGCAACATAGGAACTAATACAATATTTTAGAACCCCCTCTTTCTCTAAGCACACAAAATATGTTGGAGTACATGTGGGGAAACGGTAGTGACCCACTTTTCATGTTGTCTATTATATTTTTGCTCTGCCTGCAGTGAGAAGCTACTAAAAAGAACACAGATTAAGCAGCCAATTTAGCACCAAACTCCCAAGTTAAACCCTAGCTCTTCGATCCCACTACTGAAAATATACTAGTATCACTGCATCGATCAAAAACAAATCTGTTTTTTTCCATGTACACAGTACCTGAATGTATGGGCAAGGTTGTGGTGTGTCTCCAGGCATCCTTCAGCATTTGTTGCGGAATGTGGCTGTACTTGCAAAATGCTTTTGCCTTTACGGCTTGCACTGCATTTTAAAATGCTTTTTTAGCACTTAATTAAAATCGCAAGACGAGAAGCAGAGCAAAATACCAAGCAGCGCAAAACTCCAGCGGCATCTTTCTAGGCAAACTAGTGTGGTAGCAGACTATCGTGGTTTCCAATGGCATCCCTTCTGTAGCATGGTCTCTCCTCTTCCTCCTTCTTCTGGCTTCTGAACAAATAGGGGACGAAAGCTGCTCACATGCCTCCTCTTACACTGCAGAACTTAGCAGCGTGAGATCTGTGAGTCACCCGTGGGACATTTTAAATTCCACCAGCCAATCAGAATTCCATGATTCCATCCATGATCACAGAATCATGGAGAAACAGTGGCCTTGATTATCCTCTATTTAAAGTAACATACACTTTATAATGAACATTTTAAACCTATATCTTTTTATTCTCTCCTGGATTGCGTTTTCTCTCCTGCCTTGAAGGATGACCTTCCCACTCCAGTCTGAGACTACTTTAGCATTTTTCAATGTTTGAAATAATAAAATGAGTCCTCCTTTCAAAGTGGCTATCTCCAAGTTTCATCAATATTCTCAGCTGTTCAGGAACACCCATTATTTAAAATCCCTTTTTGTGTGACTAAGAAGAATTGCTGAAACATCCAGCAGATGCTGCTCTGTGACCATATCGGACAATGAGGAGTAAACAATGACTGCAAATAATGATGTAAAGCTGTGGAAACTTGTTTTTGAAAAGCACTCTTTTTACTATTTCAAATGTAAAAAAGTGATGAAGGCTAAAACAAACATAAAAATCTATCATACAAGACAGACAAAAAGGATCAGTCTTAAAAGAATAAAAAGGTATAGGTCAAAAATGTTACTGCCGTTTTAAGGTAAAGAATACTTTTCAGATGAAGTGATGCTGACTTCTACTTGATAGATTTTAAGTGCCATGCCATGATGTATTCAGCTCAGTTTTATTCATCATTACTAATAATAATAATAACTTTATTTTTTGAGCGCCTTTTAGAATATCAAGGTGCCTAACAATTTTAAAACAGACATCAAAAATCGAGATCACAAAATAATAAAAATATATATAGAATATAAAACGGAGATCCAATACCAAATAATTTATTCACCGAAAACTTGAACCCACAAGTGTGTTTTTAAAGCTTGCTTAAATCCCTCCATGGTCGTGTACTCTCGTAACCGATGGGTAAAGAATTCCAGAGGGATAGGGCCACGTACATAACTGCACGTGCCCCAGAAGATTTCAAACACACCCTTGGAGTCTCTAGCAACCCCTCGTCAGCTGAACAGAGCAATCATCCAGGGCAGTAGGGGACCAGAAGCTCTTTCAGTTAATCCGGGCCGAGTCCATGTAGGGCTTTAAAAGTCAGAAGACTGACTTTAAAGGTGATCTGCCACTGCACCAGCAGCCAATGCAGTCCACGCAGCACCAGTGTAATATAACAAGATCTAGGAGTTCTCGTCAAAAGCTGAGCTGTAGCATTCTGCACTAGCTGCAAGCAGCGGATTTCCACCCCAGGTAGCCCTAGGAAAAGGGAGTTGCAGTAATCAAGGCATAAGAACACAAAGGCATGGACCAGTGTAGGAAGATCACCAGATGGAACAAGGTGCTTAATGCTGGAGATATTCCTCAGATGGTAAAAAGAGGATCTGACGACGGTTGACACCTGCGAATGCGGAGTCAGCCCTTCTTCAAAAATTACCCCCAGGTTTCACACCCATTCAGAGGTCGGGACTGATACACCACCTAGGAAAAGCCCTGTGGGAGAACCCACCCATGGCCCCCCTATCCAGCGCACTGGATCCACAACCAACACCTCAGTCTTTTCCAAGTTCAACTTTACCCAACTGGAATCCATCCACTCCTGGATTTCTGTGAGGCAGCTATTAAAGACTAAGAGAGCTCCATCTTGGTCAGGTGCAGAAGAAAGGTAGAGCTGGGTATCATCAGCATAGCAGTGAAACCTCAGCCCATACCTTCTTACAATATCTCCAAGGGGAAGCATGTACACTGTGAACAACATGGGGGGGACAACACTGAGCCCTGAGGAACCCCACAAAACAGACAAACTGGGTCTCAGGAATAAGCCTCTGACACCACTCTCTGCGTTCTTCCAGTAAGGAAAGATGTAACCACCTGAGGACTGTACCTGACAGTCCGCAGATGAACCACAGGGATCCAGCATGCCTTGACCAAGCCACAGACACCTCAATTTCTGGAACTTAAACAGTTTTTCAGAAATCCTCTATACTGCAAGGGATCCAGCGTGCCTTGACCAGGCCACAGACCCCTCAATTTCTGGAACTTAAACAGTTTTTCAGAAATCCTCTATACTGCAAGGGATCCAGCGTGCCTTGACCAGGCCACGGACCCCTCAATTTCTGGAACCTAAACAGTGTTTCAAAAATCCTCTATACTGCAAGGTACTAGCCCTGACTTTTGGATTTTGGTACCAGTGGAAGCTGATTTTTTTCGCCTTCCCCCACTCCCCTCCTCCACGACTTGTTAAATACAGCTAAACCACTCCCCCTTCTGTGCACCTTTCTCCCATTGGCCATCTTGTCATACACAAATTTAAAGCTACAGAACACCTTCTAGAGTGTGTTCCTGCCCCAGAGAACTACATCTCTAACTGCCCCTTGCCTCACCACTCCTCCTCTCCCTTCATAAGGCAAACCAAGCTTATTCCCTCCTACTACTTTCCATTGTCCCCATTCTCCCTCGGAAAGATGAAGCTGGTACTACCTATATTATGTGCCATCTCCCTAACTACTGCGCTGGTATTGACCGACTTCTGTGCGACAGTGCTGGCCTGCGATCAACAGTGCCTCACCTTCCTCTCATTCTCCCCCTCTCCCATGTCTCAACCCTCTTCACTCACTGTAGGGACAAGTCCACCCTGGGGTACATCTCTCTCTCATCCTACTCACTAAAGGAGAGTGCCACCTACTTGGCCACTACCTGGTTAACCTCTCCTGGTCTCCTTCTATTCCCTCCTGCCCATACATTCTCCTACTATCACTACTCTCCCTTGCTGGGGACATTGAATGCAACCCTGGCCCAACAAACTCCCATATCACCCCCACCTCCAGCATCTGGACAAACGCCCCTGGTCTTAAAATCGCACATATCAATGTCTGCAGCCTTCCATTTAAATTCAGTGACCTTGAGGCTTGGATTGAGCTACACAAGCCCGTATTCTAGGACTCACTGAAACATGGCTAAAGCCACACCACACTGAAAACACCTTCAAAATACCTGGCTACTCTTACCTACACCTCAACATGCCAGGCAGGAAAAAAGATGGCAGTGTGGCCCTGCTCCTAAGGGAACCCCTCTCAGCTAGCATTGTCCTACACTCCGACCCTTCCTCATCTAGTGAATGTCTACTCTCTAAATTCACCCTGGGATCCTGCAAGAAACTCTATATTGGCTGCTGCTACACCCACCCCCCTCGAACAGAACCATTGGACTCACCAGCCTCTCCAAGGCCTGAGCTCTCTAACTCCCCATAGGGGATCTATCCCTCTCGGCGACTTTAAGCTAAACTGGTTGAGCTGCCATCAGCCTGACTATGTATCCCTGTTAAAGCAGCACTGCCTGGTGTAGGTGACCACTCGTCCCATCAGACTTAATCCACGCTCAGCCACCCAGACTCTACTAGACTGGATCCTCATAAACAGGGAGAACCGAGCATTACACACTGGCACCATGGCTGACTCTGTAAGTGATCATTCACTGACCTATCTCCTCTGGTCTTCCAAACTAAAGTGCCCCCCACCCAAATACCTATCTCTAAGAAATTTCAACTGCCCAGTCTCCACAAATCTCCTCGAGGAGGCCCAGTCCTTGGAATGGTCCATGCTTTTATCCCTTTCCAATGTAGCCATGGCAGTTTCCACATTTACCCACACTCTACTAACACTCCAGGACCTCTTTTTCCCTGTCACTACCAGATGGGTCAGAGACAGGTGCTCACGCTGGGTATCTAAAGACCTCTCAACCCTTACAAAGGCCAAAGACCACACCTGGTCCACTTTCAAAGCAGCCCCCTCTCCTGCCCTCTGGGATGCTTACAGGCACATGAGGAACAAATGTAAACAACAGGCCAAATTTTTGAAACAGACCCACTTCCACAACCTGCAAAAGGCCAACCTTGGAGACCCTAGAAAAATCTGGGACTCAATCAGCTCCCTCCTAAACCCCTGCTCCAGCTACGCTGCACCACAACTCAACTCCCAGGATGGGCTGCTGACCGACCCTCACGATGTGGCCAGTGTCTTCAACTGTAAGTTCACCAACTTATCCATGTACCTAAATAAGCTGCCAACTGCCCAACCTCAAAGCCCAGCCCTAATATCTGACACACTGCCATCCTCCTCCAGCTCTGCCACTCACCTGCAAATACCCCCATTCTGTTTTAAGACCCTCTCCATACATGATATAATGAAGCTACTCAAACATCTACCTAACCACAGCTCTTCCAGATCTGATGGCCTATCTCCAGTATTTCGTAAGTTGATCTCTTCGGCGATTGCCAAGCCACTCACCTTCATCTTTAACCTTGCCCTTTCCACCTCCTCTATGCCTGACCCATGGAAAATAGCTAAGGTTATCCCCATTCTTAAATCCGGTGACCCCAAATCCTCCGACAATTACTGTCTAATATCCATCCTCCCTCATCTCAGTAAACTACTCCAGAGAGCAGTCCACAGTCAGCTCACTGAGTATAAGCAAATACACCCTCTTATGCAACCAACAGCATGGCTTTTGCAAGAATCATTCCACCGCCACTGCCCTCGATCTACTGACTGACCACATCCTCTCTGACATGGATAATGGTAAAACCACTGGGGCTGTCTTCATCAACCTCTCAAAGGCTTTTGACATGGTTAACCATGCTCTCCTTACCTCCAAGCTTAGCCTCCTTGGTTGTTCTCAGAAAGTCACACGCTGGTTCACTAGCTACCTTACTGATTGTTCACAATTTATGTGTATTGGTCAAACCTGCTCCCCCACCCTGCCTGTCTCTGTGGGGGTCCCTCAAGGCTCAATCCTGGGTCCCCTCCTTTTCTCCTTATTCGTTAATGCACTTCCCTTCGACTGCCTCAACTGTAACTCTCTCCTGTATGCCGATGACCTTGTCCACTTTCACAGTGACAAATTCATGGCCGCAATTTCCTCAGTTCTCTCACACAACTATGCTGCAGCCCACAGCTGGTTCTCAAAAAAACCTCCTCTTAGTAAATGCCAAAAAACTAAATCCATGCTGTTTGGATCTAAGCCCTTCCTGGCCAAAACTAAAAGCCACGCCCCCTTAAGTATTCTCACCCCAGATGGTACAGCCCTGGAAGACATCAACACCTACAAATACTTAGGAGTAGTGCTCGACCCCTCCCTCACCTTCACTGAGCATGCAAATTCCCATGTCAGAAGGTTCCATCAATAGTTAGGTGCCACCTATATATTCAGGCAATACCTTACCGCTGAAGCTAGATTAGACATTGTCCAGGGTAATCTTCTCCCTGTTCTTGACTACTGCTCCCCCATTTATGCCAGAATCTCAGCTACTGATGTGGCTAAACTCTAAGCTGCCTACAACAGCGCCAGCAGCTTTGCTTTATTGGCCCCATTCTCCACCCACCACTGTACCCTCAATAATACCCTTGGATGGCTACCGCTGCAAGGTCACTTTGACCTAGCCCTCTGCTGCATGGTGGACAATGTCATCTGCACGGCTCCAGAATCCCCCTCAACTGCCCTTCTGAAAATCCGAACACTCCTCCACAACCTCCGCTCAAATGGTACTCCCCCTCTAGCTGTTCCTAGGGTATCCACCAACATGGGTAGCAGAGCTTGGTCTGCAGCTGCCTCCTTGCAGTGGAGCAAACTACCAGCTGAACTCCATTCCATTGACACACACTCCAGTTTCAAGTCCCACCTTAAAGTCTAGTTCTTGGAAAACTCATCCTGCCGATGCTCCCAGGGGTCTCACACCAACCCACACTAGTCAACTCTCTTGTCTACAACTGTTATATTGCATTTTTCACAGTAGTATTTGACTTCCTTGCCTGTATATATTGTATATACATTTTTTTGCTGAGTATTCTGTGTATTACTTGCTCACTGGATGATGTAGACTCACATTGTACACTGTGCCTAGCTTTGTTTGTTTGTACCAAGTCTTCTCATGTCTGATATTGAAACCTTGTATTCACTGTTCTCAAATGGACCTATGCATCAAACCTGTATATTGTGTCTACTATTGTTGCTTGTATCAAATCTGTTTCATGTGTATTACTGTTACCTTGTACTCCACTGTCACCCTGCACCATGTGTTATGGCCTGGGTCATGATTGAAAACGGTCCCTGGGATCAGTGCACTCACCCGGTTATCAAAGTCATAAATAAATAAAATAAAATAAATAAACCTCAGGCAATCAAGCAGAACCCCATGGTCTACAGTGTCGAATGCTGATGAGAGATCTAGAAGAACCAAGCTGGAGCGGCTCTTCCGATCTCTAGCCATCAGGAGATCATTGAGCACCCGAACCAATGTTGTCTCTTTCAAAATCCAAACTGGAGGGGTTCATAGAAGTCATGGATGGTCAAATGGTTCTCCAGCAGTTGCACAGCCACTACCTTCTCAATCACCTTCCCTAAAAAGGGAAGCTTAGAGATTGGTCTGTAGTTTGCATGGCAGTCTGGGTCCAAAGAAGCTTTCTTTAGGAGCGGTGTTACCATCGCCTCCTTCAGGGAGCTAGGAAACTCACCTGTTTCCAAGGAGCACCAGACTATCCATGCTAGGACCTCATCGATGAAATCAATACAACCCAAGATCAGGGAAGTTGGTCCTGGGTCCAAACTACAGCATGCAGGGCAAGAACCCTGGACAATCTGCAAGACATCCATGAAATCCAGTCGGTCAAAGGTACTCCAGGAAAGTTGAGACGTAGAAGCCCTGAGCCAATCCACAGCAACGCCCACAAAGTGTGATGGTTGGAGCACCGCCCTGATGTCAGCCACATTAGACACAAAGAATCGAGCAAGTTCATCGCACTCTATTTGTGAAAAAGCTTTTCAAACTTGCAGACACACTGGGTTGCACAATCTGTCTACCATTCGAAAAAGCTGAGCTGGTCGATTCTGAGCGATCACAATTTCCCTGGACAGGAACTCTGCCTTCTTATGGGTGATTGCAGATTGATAGACTTGATAATGATCCATCAATCTAAGGCAGTCGACATCAAGGGCAGATTTCCACCAGCAATGCTCTAATCTTCGTTCTAGTCACCGCATCTCTCTCAAGGTCCCATCAAACCATGGGGACCGAGGGCAACGGGAGAGAGGGTGAACATGGACAGGAGCAATGACATCCAGGGCTGCCGAAACAGCCAAGTTATAGGCTGCCACGAGGGTCTCTGGATCACTGCTTGCCACTGGGATGGACGATAGGTCAAGCACCACCACCAGGCCTTCAGAGCGTAATCCTCATAAAGGGCAGTACCCGACCATCTCCACAGGGGCAGGCCTACAGAGGGGACACTAAAACTAAATCCCACAGTGTAGTGATTTGACCATCTGACTGGTTCCACCCCCAAATCGGAGGCCTCGATCCCCAGGAGAAAGACTAAGTCAAGAGAGTGACCATGTTTATGGGTAGCAGTGGTAACTATCTGTGTGAGGCTCAGCGATATCATCAACTGAAGGAAGTGTTGTCCAAACTGCAAGAGTTTGTCATCAACCCAGGTGTTGAAGTCACCCAGGACCATCAGCCTGGGCGACTCAAATGCCATGTCGATGACGAAGTCCGCGACTTCCTGAAGGAACAGCTTCTCATCTCCAGGCAGATGGTAGCTGAGAGAGCACCTACAACCTACACCTGCTACCACAGTACACTCAAATGACTCAGCCTCCTCAACTGGTACATTCATGATGTTAAGTTTGGTCTTGAAACAGACCACAACTCCCCTCCCCCCCAGTCATCTAATCTGGGGCAGTGAATCACCAAGTAGCCAGCTGGAGTTAAAGCCTCCAAAATGAGACCAGAGTTCTCATCCAGCCATGTCTCAGTGATGCAGGCCAGATCAACCATTCCAACAAGATCTGCAATTACTGCAGTCTTGTTTATAGCCGACCTGGCATTACATAACACCACCCGAGTTAATGAACTTCCTGGGCCACTCGAACCACCCGCCCACCTAAATTGGTAGTGCCCTTGGATATGGAAACCAGACATGGTGGACCATGATCCTGGTTCCATTTCACCCCAGAACATCTTCTGTATCCTACAACCCTGATATGGTGGCCCCACTCACTCACTCTCCACTGTTCGCATCCCCCCACCTTCCTCTTCCCCCCACGAGCAATACCCAGTGCCCTACAGCGCTGGTATGTTATAAACTGCAAGGGGGGGAGGGACAGAGGGCGCAGAGAACAGAGGGTGAGTAGTGCACAACCGTGGGTGCAGGGCTCCAGAACATTCTAGGGACAAAATCAAAAACAACACTTCCTTAGCTAAGTCAATTATCTACCTAAAACAACAAACAAAACCAAATAAAATGGAATTACACAAACCACCAATATTCAACCCCCCAGAATAAAAATGAAAATGAATAGATTTTGTTCAGGGGTGGGCTCTCACCACCACCCTTACTGTCCAATATTTGTGGTACTCTCACTACCACTGCAATACAGAAACAAGAAATATGCAAAAACTAATTAAAAATAATTTTCAAATTACTACAACATTGAAAAACTCAAACATAGAATATAAATTCAGACTGACGTCCCACAATATTGCACTAATTGAAGTTACAGGAGTCAGAAGTATTATAAATCCAGGAGTTCTGGCTGCAGCCTCCAAACAATATCTGAACAGAAAGAGGGCTCTCACCGCCTCCTTCTCCCTACAAACAGTCGAATAATATATCCAATAACACCGAGGCCCTCTCATTGCCTCAAATAAAGAGTAATAGTTAACAAAAGACTTGCGACAGTCCTATAGAGGCAACTCTTACAAGGAGCACAAATAAACAGGCATGCATCAAGCAACACCACAATGGGGGGGGTAGGAACAAGAACATCGGCTAATAGATGGAATATGTTCGATAGATTGAAAATTCTTAGTTGGACAAAACTAGGCCCCAAGTCACTGTCTTGACAGCTCCAATTACCAGTGAAGAAATTCCAGGAGATGGGAATTGAGTGTCTCTAGCCACCCCACCTGGAGACCCACTACCCACCCCTCAGACCCAAGACCATTGGCTACAGATACCCAGAGAGTCAGCCTTTAGGTTGAACCCCCCCCCCAGGCAACTTAGAACAGCACCCTGCTCCCCCACTGACTCTTCAACGGTCAGACAGTGGGCACTCCTGCCCTGGACTCGAGCCTAGTGTAGGGCCGCAGTCCCTCAGCAGGTGACTGTAGGCCTCACCCCTTGAATCTCAGAAGGTCGCTGCAAACTAGATAGACTCGAAAGTAGTCAAACCAAAAAGCTGACAAGTTGTCAAGGCCAAATCAGTGTACTCAAGAATCCACATGGATCCACTCCACAGGTCCAGGTCAAACCACAAGCAAACAATTGACTAACCACAAAACTCAGAGCATCTTCACACCCCTGCCCCAACCTCCCGTAGAGAGTCGCTCAACTAAGCGGCAGTGAAATCAATTCCGACAGTGTAACAGTACAAGATAGTACAATTTGGGACAATTCGAGATGCTCACGCTCATACTCCTCGGAATATCCGCTCCCCTGGTTCAGGGAATAATCCACTTCCCTGGCTCTGCAGATAATTCAAGAGGGCTTCAGAGAGCTTCAGGGCTTCAAGGCATGCCAGTCAAAAATACACCAAAAAGGAGACTTGGATGGAAAAAAAACAAAATAAACTCAAAATAAATAAAACAATTTAACAACTAAATAAAAAAACTAAAATATAAACTTAAAACTAAATGGCATTCAACTGGATCTTAGCTCATACTAGCTCAAACTAACAAACTAACAGACGGCAGACCCAGTGTGGTCGCCATCATCAATCATGGCTTGTAGTTGTTCACCTTTGAGTATTACAAATTCTTAACTGAATCAACGTTGCTAATTTTCTTTTCCATTAAAGATAATTCCTGAAGAAGACCTATGTTGGCTGACCCACTAGCACAGTGGTACAGCTACCACTTGGGATGCCAGTGACCCAGGTTCAAAAGTGAGCCTGAGTTGCTGGAGAACCAGCCAAGTAGAGGAGGATTGAGACACCCAAATGGCTACTCTCCTCCTCCTGGGAGGGTGGGCTGTGGGTCCCATTGCTTCACTGCCACCTGGGTGACTATGGGTGGTGGTGCAGTGGGATTTCAGAGTGAACAGGGTAGGGAAAACAAAGGCCGAGGTCAGCAGCAGTGGCACATCTCTGCATGCTCTTGTCTCCTTGAATCTCCTTGTGTGCCATCATCCTCGGGGGTAGGGGGGACCAAAATAAGGAAACATCCCCACACCTGTACCTGGAGATGAGCCCTGTCACCTTAGCCACATAACCAGGCTCCATGAGGGGGCTCGGCTGGACCACCCAACGTGCTCAGATGGACTGGAGGGGGATGACCCAGGGGTCCCCCTCCTCCCTCCGGCTGGGGGCTAAACCATGGCCAAATTTGGGTTGGTCCTCCAAAGCTTCCTGGAGATGCCCAGTGGAGCCTTACAGGATGTCTTGGGAGTCCCAGAGGATATGGGCAGATGCGGTGCAGAAAGAGTGAATAAACAGAGAATATAAAAAAAAAATCTATGTCAAAACATTGCTTCTAAGTCTATTTTCTGCTTTCAGCATGTTTTCTAGCTTAACCTTTTGCTATTTTTTTGTTATTTTCTGCACCCTGTACATCTCTTTTGTATACTGACACAGCTGCACCTTGTATAACGCTTTGCTAATATTGCTTTTGAGTGCTATTTTATATATCTCGATATTCCCTCTCCATGTGGGGCAAAACTGGAAATGGGCTTCAGCTCAGTGTGCCTTTCTGTGTCCCCAGATTATGAATAAATAACTGATTTGCAGCCCACTGGAAACAGGTATGATTTCAGAGGACTGGAAGAGAGCAGACATGGTCCTGCTCCATTTGAGTGGCAGCAGGGAGGAGGCTAGCAACTAGAGGCCAGTCAGTCTCACACCAGTTGTGAGGAAATTCATGGAAACCCATTTAAAGGGACACTGTCAACCCCCTTAGATCTCAAAGTCTCCCTTGTTTAAAAAACACATTTTAAGACTGCCAACATTCTGTAAAGATTGTTGATGTAGCTGATAGTTTGATTCTGACTCTTTTTTTCTTTAAAAAAGTCAAAAACAGACTGCCCTTCATGCTGGTGTTACCACACAAACACTGGTTTGTTTACATTGCTTAATCAGCTCCAGCGGCATCTTTCCTGGACTTGGGAACACCCCACAACACAGTCTAGCCCCTCATGATGCAGTTGGAGTTTATAAACTACTGCCTCATGAGTGACTACACTGTTTGGATGTGCTTCTAATGCTCAGGAAGTATGCAGTAAGAACAGATCCAGGCCTGTAAACAAAATGAAGTTGTTTATAAATATACATTTGCATGCATTTCAGTTCTACTAAACAAGTAGACAGAAAAAACAAACAACAATATCAAAGAATGTTAGAGAAGGTTAGCAATCATAAAATGTAGGTTTTTTACTAGAAATAATATGATGAAAAAACAGGGTGACAGTGTCCCTTTAAAGGAAAGAAGGAATGGTTAGCAGAGTATCTTGAATACAGTGAGCTACAAGACCAAGGGCAGCATGGATTCATGGGGGAGAGTGGTCATGCCAGATGAATCTGATCAATTTATTTGATTGGGTGACAAGGGAAATAAATCAGGGGAGGGAGGTGGGTGTGCCTGTCTGGACGTTAGCAAGGCATTCAACATTGTGTCACACAAAAAACTAATAAAGTAATTGAGCAGCCTATGTGTGGGATTCAGAGTGATAAATTGGGTAAGAAACTGGTTAATGGACAGATGGAAAAAGGTGGTGGTTAATGGCACTCACTCTAATGAGGGGAAGTGACCAACAGGGTGGCACAGGGCTCTGTACTAGGACTGGTCCTCTTCATTTGCTTCATTAGTGACACTGCAGAAGAACTGGAAGGGAAGGTATGCTTTTTTGCAGATCACACCAAAATATGCAATAGGGCAAATCCTCAGGAGTGGTGGAGAGAATGTGTAGGGACCTTTGAAAACTCAAGGACTAGTCAAGGGCATCACAAGAGGGATTCAATGCCAAAAGTGCAAAATCATGCAGTTAGGGCATATGAACCCAGGAGCTGAGTATGGTATGGTGGGAGGCAGTATTGACAGTTACTAAGCAGGAAGGGAATTTTGGGATTATCATATTTGATGACCTCAAAGTGGCAGGGCAGTGTGACAAATCGGTGGGTAGGGTCAGTTGGAAACTGGGATGCATAGTGAGAGGTATCATCAGCAGGAGGAGGGAGGTGGTGTTATCACTGTATCATTCATGGAAAAGACCCTATCTGGAGTATTTCAGCCAGTTCTGGATGCCGCACCTCAGAAAGGGCATAGACAGGGTGGAGGTAGTCTAAAGGAGGGCAACTAAAATGGTGTGGGGGTTGCATCAAAAGCCCTACAAGGCGAGACTGAGGGATCTCAACATATACACCCTAGAAAAGATGAAAGTGAGAGAGGACATGACAGAGACCTACAAGTACCTCACAGGGTAGGACACGGTACAGGAGGGGAATTACTTTCAAAAGAGAAAGAGCACCAGTAGGGCCAGTGTTTATTATTTGAGTGAGTTTACAGTACATGGTTCTTCATAATGCATGTTTCCTAACTGTTTTCTTACAGTATAATATTTCATCCATATTTTCAATCATAGGCAGCACCTGCTTGAAATTGTTCCCCACTTCAAATATCTAGGTGTGTGGCTAGAATGAAGGTCAACTCCTGCACCAATATTGCTGCCATCCACAGAAAGCTTCACTTCAAACTTGGCACCCTCTACCACAACAAGAATTTCCTACCACTAGAAGCCCTCAAGTAATGATGTGTGACGTTACCAAACTTCACTCCACAAAATAACTCACAAAGTTTGCCTAATTTGCAAAGTGTAAAATGGTGACTTTGTGACACTTTTGGCAATCAAACAGGCACTTTTTCAGGAGGAGTAATGCAAATTCACTGGCGAAGTTGCAACTTAGCCTTAACTTCGCCTGACTTCACCTAGAAAAGTGCCATTCCTCCAAGAAAACCTTAGTGCAATGTGGCCAAGTGTTGAAGTGAGTAATTTGCAAAGTTATTCATGAAGGGGAATTTTGCAAGTTCTCTTGAACTTTGTCGGTTACACAAAACTGCACATCTCTACTCACAAGGTAAAGGTCTCCAACATGGTGCTTCCAGTGTTCCAGCAGATGTATACTATGGTGCCACCCCTACCTTCTGTCTTGCCAGATTACATACTCTCTGCAATGCCTTTTGTCATTTCGCCTCTAATGCTCCCTCATAATGATACCCATCACTGCTCCCTTTATACTAACCTCTAGATTCCACCCCTTGCCTCCTGCCACCTCACTCACTGTACTTCCTTTCTAAATACTGTTTCTCATTCTTTCTCACCTTACCTTTTCTTCCTCCTCTCTTCTGTCCCTTCCAACTCCTATGCTCTTCGTTCTAAGAACATCCTCACCTTCTCCATTCCCTACTCCAAATCTACTGCTGGGCAATCTGCTTTCTCCTCCCATCTTCCCTCTATCTGGAACAACTTCTACCCCATACTTCATCTATCCTGCTCTGATTACTCACTCAAGCACAAGCTCAAACTCCTCTTTGCTCCCTCTTGCTCTTACTCTGGCTAGTTTGTCCCATGTCCTCTTCCTTCTCTTGGGCTGTTTGCAACCTCTGCACTTTCACTTAATTTATACTTTAACCTGAAAGCCCACTCTGGTTTGGGTGATTCCTAAATACATATTTTTCACTCTTTTCTGGCTGCACCACAACTGTTGCATCTTTTGTTGTTTTTATTGCCAGTACAACATCTCCACACACATTAATAGTCCACTGTTTATATTGCAATGAAGTGCTCACTTTGGCTGCTCTTTTTACTACATATCTTGTCTGTACCTGTCTACAGTTTTTTATTTTTTTTATTTTTGGTAGTTAATTTTGCCAGCACACTTTTATTTGTATTAACTACACTTTTCCACTGAGTTTGTTTGTCTCCCTGTACCCCTCCCTGTCAGGTCACACCAAGAAACGAGCCTTGGCACAGCGTGCCATTCCCAGTTACCAATTTCCAATAAATAAAGAAATTAATAAAAAAAAAAATATTTTTGCTGGTTTACAATCCCAGTAATCATGATGTTGAATGATGCTTGCAAGTTCCATAATAATATAATAAAAGTGTTTTCTTTTTTTCTGGGATATGCAGAAAATTGAAAATTAGCATGTGTGACTAAAACATAAATAAGTCAAATCTGACTCCTTTCTAAGATACTAAGATTTTTTTTCTGATAATTGTATCATCATATGAAATCAAATGTTATGTTTCCAAACCTAAAACTTCCATGAAAAGAATAAATAGTCTTTAGAGGAATGTTTTAAAACATCTCTAATAAATCTGCAGTTTTCAGCATGATCAATACAGAGAGGAAAAAGTAACAGGAGGTATATTGATTTAAAGTTGCCTCCAACAATATTAAAATAAAACTTCAGTAGTAAAACACAATTAATGCAGATGGAAACATCTTCTATGTAGTGAACAGTAGTAAACCATGCAGCCTTACCCTTCCGCTGGCTTTGAGCTCCCTGTACCCACATTATTACAATCATCAAAAAGATATGCACAGAATTGAGGATAAAAGTCATTCTGTCTTCTGTTTAACTAACAAGCTGAATATTGTGTCGCACAGAGACTGTAAGGAGCATCTGTAAGCACCTGTTAAATACTCACACTTGAGCTACTTAACAATTGTGGTTTTTGTACACAGACAGGTGATGCTTCTCCAGATACTCTAGTTTCCTGGTTTAGTTTAGTACAAGGTGCAACATGTGGCACTGTTAGAGATGAATAAAAGCATCATTGTTTGTTCTCAAGGCCGGGTTTTTTCTTCAGCAGGCCTCTGTTATGACAATGGGATTCTTCCTGTCTGTTGTTTACAAATGTGAATTGACTACATAGAAACATAGATATTGACAGTAGATAAGGACCACTTGGCCCACCTAGTCTGCCCATTTTCCCTGTCTATTATAACACCACACACCCTACCTGATCTCTGACTTTACCCTTCCCCTACCTTTAAGGTTCCCCTATGCCTATCCCATGTCTTCTTGAAGCCTGTTATGGTTTTTACCCCCACCATCTCCACTGGAAGGCTGTTCCAGGCATGCCCCACTCTTTCTGTGAAGTACTTCCTCACATCTCCCCTGAGTCTCCACCCCCTCCAGCTTCATAGCATGCCCCCTTTTTCTTGAGCATCTTTTTTTCTGAAAAATGCTTCCTTCTTGAACTTTTATATCCATGAGGTATTTGAATGTTTCTATCATATCCCCCTCTCCCTCCTTTGCTCCAAGGTGTACATATTGAGGTCATTCAGTTTCTCCTCATAAGGCGTGTGATACAGACCCTGCACCATTTTGGTTGCCCTCCTCTGGACCACCTCTATCCTGTCTAATGTCCTTCTGGAGATGTGGTCTCCAGACCTGGACACAATACTCTAGGTGTGGTCTCACCAGTGAGCTATACAATGGTAACACCATCTCTCTCTTTCTGCTGGTGATACCCCTTCCTATGCACTCTATCAACCCACTAACTCTCCCCACTGCCTTGTCATACTGCCTGGCCACCTTTAGTTCATCAGATATAATTACTCCCAGGTCCCTTTATTGTTTGGTGGTGGTTAATACTACCCCCCCCCCCCATTTTGTACTCCATTCCTGGGTTTCTGTGCCACAAGGGCATGATTTTGCACTTCTTCACATTGAAACCTAGCTGCCACTCCCTTGACCACGCCTTTAACTTTCCTAGATCCCTGTTCATTCCCCCCACCAGAGTGTCTACCTTATTACAGATTTTAGTGTCAGCTGCAAAGACGCATACTTTTCCTTCTAGCCCCTCTGCAATGTTGCTAATAAAAACATTGAAGAGCACCAGTCCCAGTACCAATCCCTGTGGCATCTTGCTTGTTACCCTCCCTTCCTCAGAGTGAACCCCATTTACCACCACCCTCTGTCTCCTGTTCTCCAACCAATTTCTCACCCAGTTCATCACCTTAGGAGTCATTCCTAGGCTTCCCAGCTTAATTACAAGTCTCCTATGTGGAATGATGTTGAATGCCTTATGAAATCTAGGAAGGCTACATCCACCGCTCCACCCTGCTCCAATTTCCTGGTCACCCAGTCAAAGAAATCTACCAGATTTGTTTGACATGATCCCCCCCCCCCCCCCCCCCCCCCAACCATGAGAATCCATGCTGCCTCGGGTCCTGAAGGCCACTGGATTCCAGATATTCCACAGTCCTCTCTTTCAGTAGTGATTCCATTGCTTTCCCCACCACCAAAGTTAGGCTGACTGGCCTGCAGTTGCCAGCCTCCTCTTTGCTTCCACTTTTATGAAGTGAGATGACATCTGCCCTCCTCCAGTCATCCAGAACCACTCCCATCTCCAGTGAGTGGTTGAACAGGGCTGTCAGAGGTGCAGCCAGCACCTCCTTGAGCTCCCTCAATATTTTAGGATGCACCACATCTGGCTTCATTGCCTGTCCATATTCAGATTTGTGAGTTGCCTCAGAACCTTCTCCTCTGTAAATGGACTAGTGTCTACCTCTCCTCCCTCGATGCTCGTGACCCTTATCTATGGACCCTCTCCTTCTCCTTCCTCTGAGAACACTCAACAAAAGTACTTGCTTAAGATATTCTTTTTTCCCTGGTTCTCCTTGACACACTTCCCTCCTTCTTTCCTAAGCCTTACTATCCCTCCCATGGTCTTTCTCTTTTTGCTTACATACCTGAAAAATACCTGGCCCCCTTTCTGCACTACCTGGGCTATTTTCTCCTCTGTCTGTGCCTATGCACTCCTAGTTGCTTTCCCTGTCTCCCTCTGTTTCTCCTGATACACCTTGCTATCTTCCCCTCTCTGTCTTCTTATACATCCTGAATGCTGAAGTTATTGCCCTTACCTTCTCAGACTCCTGTTTTCAGAACCATAGCAGTCTCTTTTTAACTCCTGCTTTTGCTTACTTGTCTGTTGCAGAGGTTTTTTGCATTCTCTATCCCTCCTTTTAGATTTACCCACTGTTTCTTCACTCCTCTCAAGTCCTCCCCACCTTCCAGGGCATCCCTGAGGCAGTGCAGTGCTTTGTATGCAGTGCACTGCAGTGCTTAGATGTTTAAACATGCTACACCATGGCCCTTTGAAGCCACATCAGATCTCTGTATCTGACATGTTGCTCTGCTCTCTTTTCACTGACCTGAAGAAGACAGTATTATATCTCAAAAGCTAGCCTCAGAAATCATTTTGTTAATCCAATAAAAGGTATCACCTGCAACATATTTGTTGTTTTTGTTCTTTTCTCTTTTCTCTTCTGTATCATTGACTGGACTAACATGGCAACCCCATTTCTTTATTTGTACTCAAAATCCTTTGATGATTTCAATTAGATACATTTGCTAGTTCTTAAAGAAATATATAATATACATGACTTACACTTTAATAAAATCCTAATTTAGCCAGGGGTACATGCATTAACTATGATTTTGATTGATTGATTTGAAAACTGATAACTGAGAAAGGCACTCTGAGTAGAGGCTCATTTCCAGGTGTGAGCCAGAGGAAGGGAAAGAGGAAGGGGAGTACTATATTACAACAGACACAACTTCAAGGGTAATGTACAAAGTAAAGTGCATAGTAGTGCACAATCAACAGGGTACAAGTACCATGACATTGGAAGAACCATAAAGTAGTATATAGAGCAGTATTCACGTTGTCATGAGCAAATAAAGTGCAGAGTGCAGGTAGTAAAGTAACAGTGCTAGAGCTGTGGAGAAAAGTCTCTTACAGCCAGTGACGGTACATTGGTGAGAGCCAAACATAAAGAAGGGGTATCTAGCAGAGAAGGGTGAGGTAAAGGGTCAGCAGGAGCAATAGACAGGCTGGGAGAGATTTTAGTTGATGTCTAACTAAGAGGTGTGAGGAGGGGAGCAAGTTGCAGAGGGAGGGAAGGTGATAGGAGAAAACAGACTGCTGAACACGGGAGTGTGGGTGGGGCAGAGGAGTGCACATTACTATATCACTGTCTATAACATGCTTGACATTTTTACAAATGTTATAAATGTTTTAATCTACTCCAAGTACATGTCAATGCTGCAATAACCTCACTTCCTGGGTGGATGAAAGCCCTCAGTTGCAACTCATGCTTCACAATCTACCCAGGGCATATGGTTATTGCAGTATTGCTGTACACATGATCAAAGATCATTCCTTACATGCAGTAACTTGCTGCGTCCCCAGTTGATGAGGGTGGAGTTAATGCACTCTCCCATCAGATTTTACAAAAAATGTTACCACCCGAGAGAACGTGGTATGAATGGGTGATCTTTATCTCTCAGATGTGGACCAGGCAACAGCAACATCTATAAAAGCAAGGAGCCAGACCCTTGAAGATTCATTACAAGAGCTCTTCCTTATACAAGGGGTGATCAACCCACCAAGGAGGGAGATGTCCTTGCATTGGTTCTGTCCAACCAGGGTATGGTGGAACAGGTTAGGGTAAGGGAACCCCTGCTAACGAATGATCACAACTGAGTTTGGTTCACTTGGCCCTAGATTACCGGAAGGCAAAGTCTATGACAAAAGTCATAGATTTAAGAGGGCAGATTTTAGAAGAATGGCAGAGACCTTCTTAGGCAAACTGAGGGGGATAGAAAGGTTTCAGAACTGGACGAAACATGGAAACTCATCATGAGTAGTCTTTTGAAGATGACTAAGACCTGCCTGAAGCAGGTAAGTAAAAAACAAAAAGCTCAAGAAGCCACTCTGGTTCTCCAACGAAGTGAGAGAAGGGTAAAGAAGGCTACAATTACAAAGTACCAGCAAGATTAATCTGCATGTAACAGAAAAGAAAAATGAAGAAGGAAAGCAGAGTTGTATGGAGGACAAAGGCAGATATGGAATTGAGGAAAGCTGAGGGTTAAAGGGGAAATTTACAAAGTCTTCTTTAAATTTATCAGTGAACAATATCAAGTATGGTATGATGTGGCTAAAATTGGGAAATGTAGGTGCTGAAGAGGATGAGAAGAAAGTAAACATCCCCAATAACTAGTCATTTTACTTGGTATCATGGTAAAGGTGTGTTTCCAACCCCCCTGACTGCAGTAGATTGGCTACAGGAAGTGAGGCAGAGGGACCTGAACTTAGGACCAGCATTATGGAATCAAGTACTTAAAGAACTATGTAGAGAGATGAAGCCCTGCCTGCTGCACAGATAGGGACTTCACTTCTCTGATTCTTCTTGCAAAAGCCATAACAAATTAATAGTTTATTTACCTCATCACTCATAAAATTGTGTAAAAACTCTGGTGGAGCCAGCATTTTAAACATGGCACTCCAGAACCCCGCCCCCAGGATCTCACTGGTAATACTGCGAGATGGTGCACTGCCCCTGCCATTATGCTGCCCTTATGTATGGTAATAAACAATATATGTATTTTGAATATAGCACTGATTGTACTTTTACTGAATTAAATCCATGGCATGCCTGCCATACCCATGGGACTTAGGCAAATTCAGTAAAAATGGCACCTGGCATCTGAAATACATCAATTAATCAATCAGTGTTTATTTAACCAGGTGAAACACCATTGAGCAGAGCTCATTTACAAGGTGGACCTGGACAGGATTACAAAAACATACATAAGCAGAGTAGAATGAGTGCATACAAGGTACAACGATGCATAGAGGTACATGTAATAATAAGAACATACGATATTTTTATTGTATGTATTTTTTTTTTCTCTTTTAATTTCCTGAAGAAGATCTAAGGTCAAAATGTAGATTTTTAACTCTATTTTCTATTTTCAGCATACATTTAATATATCCATTTTGTTTTACAATATTTTTAGATACATACACAAACTGCAACAATAATGACAGTGTAGGAGACATTAATAACTGTAAGGGCATTAGGGATACACAGGATGCTTGAAGAGTGATAGCCCCAGGTTAGACAGGGTTAACTAGGCTAGATACTGCGTAAATCCATAGTGCAAGGAATATAGACTGAGTGCTACCCCCAAGTCAGGAAAACAAGTAAAAAAGGTGTGTGAGGGATATGTGAGGTAAAGGTATCAATCGGAGCAGAAGAGTCTAGAGCTGAATGGGTTGCACTATGCGGAAATTAAGGCAAGGCAAGGGTAGAGCAGAGGCTGAGGAAGCGGTGATGAATGTCACCAGAGATATATACAGTATATCCATATAGAACATATATCCTTTTATTTCCATACATAAGGACGGTGTAATGGTTGGAGCAGTGCCACGTCATAATCTCACTGTACTACCAGCAAGGTCCCTGCGGGTTCTGGAATGCCATGTTCAGAATGACAGCTTCACTGGAACTTTCCACACTTTTATGAGTGATGAGGTAAATAAATTATTAATTTGTTATGACATTTGCGGGGTCGGAAAGGTGAAAACCCAATCTGTGCAGCAGTCGGGGCTTCATCTCTCCCAGCAGAACTTTTAAGTGACTAAGGTACTTACAGCTCATATGTTTTGAGGGCCAGATTGGTTACATTCCAGGCTGATGAGGGAACTGGGGCACAAACTTGCATGGCCCTTGAAGATCTCCTTCATCTGCTCTTTGTAGACTAGGGTAGTCCCAAATGACTGGAGCAGAGTGGAGATGGGCCCCCTACACAAGAGTCAGAACATGGAGGACACAGAAAGCTGCAGACTAGTTAATTCAGCATCTATAGCGGGACAAATCCTTTCAAGCTATCATCAACAAGCATCTGGAGAGCCAGACTAGTGCGACTGAGACTTAAGGCGCTGGACGCCACATCGGTGACCTGGATTCAGGAATACACTTGGGACACTGTGGGTCAGAGGGGAAGGAGAGGATTGAGCATCTGGAGGACTGCTCTCCTCTTCTGGGGTGGGTTGTAGGGGTTGCCTCACTCTGTAGTGGCCCCTGGTGTAGATCAGGAGCATGACAAGAATGGTGCTGTAGACAGGGCAGGAAAACATGAAAATGGCACCCATGCCAGCTGGATGACAGCAGCCCCACCTCCCCACACTGCGAAGCCAGGAAGCCCCCAAAGTGGCATACCCTTGACTGGCAAAGAAGGAAGGGAGTGCCAAGGTGCATGCCAGTCTCCCCTCCCAATGACCCCTGGAGGGCAGGGGGGGCCCTCAGTGAAGGGATACATCCAGGTCAGCTGGGTGAGGGAGCAGCAGAAAGACAAAATGGGAGAGGCAGTAGTGGTTGAAGGCTTTCCACCCGAAGGAGGGGGCAGCTGGATGCAGTAAGGAGGGAGAAAAAGAATATGCAAAAAAAAGAGCATCTGTTGAAATTTCTTGAAGTGAATGGGCTCCAAGACAGGAAGCAGCATGATTTCATGAAGGGAAGGTCATGCCAGATTAATCTGACTGCGTTATTTAATTCTTTAATGAGATCAGGGGACAAGGGATAGGCAGTCAATGTGCTGTATCTAGATTCCAGTAAAGACATTGACTCAGTGTTCCATAGATGGCTGATCAACCAGCTTGGTAATCTAGGGTATAGGGCAAGGTTAATAAAGTGGGTATCAAAATGGCTAGGTGGAAGGATCCAGAAAGTGGTTGTAAATGAGAACAATTCAAAGGTCAGTTATGTATTAACTGGAGTATCACAAGGGTTGCTGCTAGGACCAGTACTGTTTAATGTGTCCATCTGTGCCGAAGGGGAAGGGATAAAGGGAAAAAATTGCCTATTTACAGATGACACTAAACACTGTAGCAGGGTAGACTCCAATGGGGTCAGGGACATAAAGAAAGACCCAGCAAAGTTGGAGGGGTGGTCCAAGGTATGGCAACTGAAGTTTAATGAGAAGATATGAAAAGTTATATATCACATTTTCATGTTTATGTACAAATGTGTTAAAAACTTAGTGTCTAGTTACATATTGGACCACCTCAAGTGAAGATCTGTAAAATCATGTCTGAGTGGCAAGCTGCCTCTTGTTTAGAATTTTGACCAGCGAAATGGGTAGCTCTCATTTTTTTACAATAGGCCTTAACCTTTGGAACAGTCTGCCTTCGAACTTGAGACCCTGGGTTGGTAAGATCTTGAAAAGTAATTTTGTAATTGGATATACAGTCAGTCCAATCAGATTTCAGCCTGGTGTCCCACATGGGACACTAGATGAAATACACAGATACATAGATACATAGACAGTGTTGGCCGATAAGGGCCTATGGCCCACCCAGTCTGCCCATTTGAGCTTGTAAGTTCAGTTTATGTTTTCCTAGAAGTCTGTTGCCCCTTACCCCTGACCTCCAGAATTCCTTTATGTCTATCCCATGCATTCTTAAATCCTGTGATTGTTTCAGCCCCATCACTTCCTCTGGCAGGGTGTTCCACTTGTCCACCACCCATTCTGTGAAGAAATTCTTCCTCACGTTTCCTCTGAATTATCCTCCCTCCAACTTCATCCCATGCCCTCTAATCCTGGAACATCTTTTTCACTTAAAATAGTGTATTCCTGCACCCTGTTCCTCCCTGTAAGATACTTGTATGTCTCTATCATATCCCCTCTCTCCCTCCTCTCCTCCAGGGAGTACATGTTCAGTTCCTTCAACCTGTCCTCATAGGACTTGTGATGCAATCCATGTACCATCTTTGTTGCCCTCCTCTGAACTTTCTCTACTGTGTCTATGTCCTTACGTAGGTAAGGTCTCCAGAACTGTACACTGTACTCCAGGTGGGGCCTCACTAGTGTCTTGTATAGTGGAATTATGACCTCCCTTTTCCTGCTGGTAATGCCCCTGCCTATGCATCCCAGCATCCTATTTGTTTTACCTGCTGCCTTGTCTCACTGTTTCCCTACCTTGAGGTCATCAGAGATGATAACCCCAAGATCCCTTTCCTGCTTGGTGCATGCTATATCCTCACCCCCAACTGATATATTGTGCCAGGGTTTTTGTCCCTATATGCATTATCTTGCACTTCTTTGCATTGAATTTCAACTGCCAAACCCCTGACCATTCTTCAAGTTTCTGCAGGTCCCTTCTCATTCTGTCTACACCCTCTGGTGTGTCTACTCCGTTACAGAGCTTTGTGTCATCAGCGAACAGTGAAATTCTGCCTTCTAGGTCCTGCGCAATGTCACTGACGAAGATGTTGAATAGGACTGATCCCAGCACTGATCCCTGTAGTACCCCACTGGTCACTCTTCCCTCTATGGAGTGACAGCCATTTACCACCACCCTCTGCGTCCTGCCACCCAGCCAGTTACCTACCCACCACACTACTGTTCTGCCCACACCCATATTCCCCAGTTTGTGTAATAGTCTTCTATGTGGCACAGTGTCAAAGGCCTTGCTGAAGCCAGATAGGTCATGTCCACTGCCTTCCCCTGATCCACCTCAGTAGTCACCCAGTCAAAAAATTCAACAAGGTTGGTCTGACATGACCTCCCCCTGGTGAAACCATGCTGCCTTGGGTCCTGTAGTCCATTGACAACCAGATGTTCCACCAATCACTCCTTCAGTAGTGCTTTCATGATCTTCCCCACTACCGAGGTGAGGCTGACTGGTCTGTAGTTCCCTGCTTCCTCTTTGTTCCCACTTTTGTATAAGGGACTACATCTGCTGTCCTCCAGTCTTTGGGTACCTCCCTGTTTCCAGTGATCGGCTAAACAGGATAGCCAGAGGTTCAGCCACCACCTCTTTTAGTTCTTTAAGGACCCTGGGGTGCACCCCATCTGGCCCCATTGCTTTACCAAATCTTATTACTTCCAGTTCCTTCAAGATCCTTTCTCCTGTAAAGGGACTTGTGTCCATTTCTGCACCATTCTCACCCCTTGTACTCCCTTCAGACCTATTACCCTCCTCTTCCTCAGTAAAGACTGAGCAGAAATACCTGTTCAATATGTCAGCTTTACTATTGTCATCCTCCACGCGGCCCCCATCCTGTTGCTTCAGTCTCACTATCCCTCCCTTTGTCTTTCTTTTTTCACTTATGTACCTGTAAAAGGTTTTGTCCCCTCTACCCACTGATTTTGCAATGTGTTCTTCTGTCTCAGCTTTGGCTTCCCTTACTGACCTCCCTGCCTCCCTTTGCTTCTCCTGGTACTTCTCCATATCCCCTTCTGCCTGTGTCTTTTTGTATTGCCTGAATGCAATCTTTTTGGCTTTCACTTTCTTTGCTACCTCTTTGGAAAATCATAATGGTCTCCTCTTCCTTTTCCTCTTGCTAACCTGCTTAATGCATAATTATGTTGCTCTTGCAATCCCCATTTTAAATACTGCCAACTGTTCCTCAACCCCTGATTCCTGCCCCATTCTGCTTAATGCCTCTTTCAAGTATCTCCCCATTTTCCCAAAGTCTGCCCCACTAAAATCCAGGATACGTGTATTTGTGTGGTTTGGTTCTGCTCTTTCTGTGATTTCAAACCACAATGACTGGTGGTCACTGTTCCCCAGGTGCTCCCCCACTGTTACCCCCATCATACAGTCCTTGTTTGTGAGCACAGGGTCCAGTATTGCCTTCTGCCGACTTGATTCCATTACCAGTTGCTTGAGGAAGACACCCTGAAGAGAGTCCAGGATAAATCTGCTCCTAGTTGATGCTGCTGCTGGGATGCTCCAGTCCACATCTGGAATATTGAAGTCTCCAACCAGTACTACCTCACCCTTGTCTGCCATCCTTTGGATGGCTAGCATCAGCTCTCTATCTGTTTCTTCCTCCTGGGCTGGTGGTCTATAGACCACACCTGTGCGGATGGCTGGCCCCATTTTCCTTTCCAGCTTAACCCACAGTATCTCTCCCCATTTTGTTCCTCCTGGATCTGTGTGGCCCTTATGTAATTTTTCACATACAGTGCCACTCTTCCTCCCTTCCTACCTGCTCTGTCTCTTAATATGTTGTAGCCAGGTATGGCCATCTCCCAGTCATGGTTATCATTACACCAGGTTTCAGTGATGGCCACAATGTCCAGGTCTGACTGCACCGTGACAGCCTCCAGATCTTCCATCTTGTTGCTAAGGCTCCTGGCATTGGCACACATGGCTTTCCATGATTTGACCTCCCAAGGGATTTATTGAAGAATCCAACACTGAGGGTGTATGTAAAAACTCAAGTTAAACACACAACCCCATGTTTTATTTTATATAATTGCCAGGGAGTATTTTCTCACCACAGCAATTGTATAAAATAAACAACCACAGTCTGGTCCCAATGAAAGGCTGTCAGCAGTCTGCACAGCCGAGGAGTGGCTGCCGAAACCTTTCACTTTGATCTTTTTTTTTTGTTTAAAGATTTAAATGAGGACTCAAACTGTACTGGTGAAAGGAAAATTTTTTGTTTGTTGTGTCGTGTTCTCGTGCTTGGATTATTGCAACTCCCTTTACCTAGGGCTTTCTGGGGTTGAAATCCGTCACCTGCAGCTAGTGCAGAACACTGCAGCCCGGCTTTTGACGGGTTCTAGCAGATACTGTCATTTTACTCCAGTGCTGCGCGAACTGCACTGGCTGCTAATTTGGTGGTGGATCACCTTTAAAGTCAGCTTGCTGACTTTCAAAACTCTACACGATATGGGCCCAGGCTATCTGAAAGAACTTCTGGTTGCTTATCACCTGAATCGATTACTCCGCTTGGCTAACGAGGAGTTGGTAGAGGTTCCAAGGGTAAATTTGAAATCTTCGGGTGCTCGGGCATTTGTGTATGTAGCCCCCACCCTTTGGAACTCTGTAACACATCAGTTGCGGGAGTGCACTTCTATGGAGGGCTTTGAGAAAGGTCTGAAGACTTTTTTTATGAGAAACTGCATTTTTAGAACACTGTTTTGTTTTAATTGTATGTTTAAATGATTTTTTCTTTTACTGTTCTGATTTATTATTTATGTACGGCGCTTTGGTAATTGAAAGGCACCTTATAAATAAAATTATTATTATTATTGTTTGTTTGTTTTACATTTATTTACTGCCGAGTGATGGTGGCAGAGTCTGCCGTGAGCAAGTGTACAGCGGGCTGTGTGAGCAGAAGCAGGCACATACATGGAGCGAGGGAAGCCCAGTGTATGTTCGCCGTTATAACCTGTGGGTTATAACAGTGAATTATAACCCAGGTTTCCTATGGAAAAAAATGCTCCCCAGTTATTATACTGATTGTTATGCATTCATTATTTACTATATTTTATTGTGTAGATTTTATGTTAAGGACATCTACCTACTATGAGCATAGGCAACAAAAACCTGAAGATGGGTTATTGGTTATCACTGAGGAAAAGGATTTGGGATCATCATTAGTGACTGACTCAACTCAGTGACCCTGTGCACCAGAGCACTTGGGAAAGCAAACAGGATGCTTGGATTTATAGACAGAATTCTCCAGTTAGGGAAAAGAGGTACTGTTCCCCCTTCCCCCTGTAGATCACTGTTGAAGCCATAGCTGAAGTGTTGTGCCCATTTCTGGATCCCAGATCTGAAAAAAAGATTAAAAACAAAGTCTTAAAATTTGTCCACAAGTGTCAACAAACATGATACAGAGTAAGTGAAATCATACAGTATGAGGAATATTTTGCTAGCATGAGCATGTACTTGATTGAGAACAGAAGGGAGACAGGGGGCATAACAGAAACATTTGAGGATCTGAATGCAATAAACAGGGTAGAGTGCCATGATCTGATTAGCAAAGGATCAGCAACTAGGGAACACCATTATAAATTGGCCGGTGGGGAAGATTCAGGAAGGATGTTAGAAAGCATTTCTTTACAAAAAGGTTGGTGGAGAGATAAATAGTGTGCCAAATAATCTGGTAAATGCCAAGACAATGACAGGCTTCAAGAGAATACTTTACATCTAAAAGGGGTTGGTAAAAACTAAGACAGTGAAAGGCATGGAGAGTGGCGGGAGGGGGATAAACTACCTATTGGCATTCAGCCTAGGCACGACCAACAGCAGGTTGGTACAGCTCAGGAAAATGAGTGGACAGAATGGATTGAAAGTCTTTTTCTGTTGACATGTTTCTATGAAAGCTCTTGCTGTATTTTAAATGCTGACACCAACAGTTTGTGCAATAACCAACAAATACTTAAGGCATCTGCACAGCTCCATTACAAAACATTCCTAACATGTTTCAGTATGCAGTCATTCTTCTTTAGTTTTATTGAGGAATCAACATGGAAATTAAATTTTCAACCCTTACAGTTTAGTTACAGCTGGGGCTTAGTCTGGCAGGGATATCTTGATTCCCAGCTTGTGACATCACAGTCTGTTGCTGTGGGAATCATTGTGATATCAGAAGCATTGAATTATGACTTCAGCTCCAGTCAGACTCCGCTGTAGATGAAGAACAGGAGTAGGGGGGGGAAACAACATGAGGATAAGGGTCTTGGGCTTTAGGAGGGCAGATTTTTTAAAAATTGGAAACTGCCTCAGCAGAGCTGCAGAGAGAAAAAATAAGAGAGGGTATAATTAAAGCAATCAACATCTACATCAAAGAAATGAGCAAAAGCAGAAGAAAACAAATTCTGGTGAGAGCCAACATGGAAGCATAAAGCCATTCACATCATTCATGGAGAGCATGGAGCTCATGCGGAAAAGTTAGAAACAGAGAAAATTGATGGCAGATAAGGACCACTAGCCCCATCTAGTCTTCCTTTTTTCATTACCTATAACAGCAGCTGGTGACCCAGTTTTGGCATCAGCTAGCCTTTTCTTCCCACTTCTAGGGTTTCTTTATGTCTATCCCAAGCATGTTTGAATTCCTCTACTATGCTTGCTCCTACCACCACATGGGGCAAGCCATTCCATGTATCCAACACCCTTTCAGTGAAGAACAATAACTTCCTCATATTTCCCCTTATCCTTCTCCCTGCAATCTCATATTGTGCCCCCTTGTTCTTGTTCTTGTACTCATTCTATACTGAAAGATGTCACCCACTCGCACCTTATTTATGCCTTTAAGATACTTGAAGGTCTTTATCATAACTCTACTTTGTCTTTGCTCCTCCTGTGAATATATATTGAGGTCCCTCAATCTCTCTTCATATGTCTTGTGGTGCAAGCCCTGTACCATCTTAGTTGCCCTTCTCTGAACCACATCCACCCTTTCTACATCTTTACGAAAATGTGGCTCCCAGAACTGCACAAGGTATTCCAGATGAGACCTCAGCAGCATTCTGTACAGTGGTATCACCACCTCCCTTATGCTCATGATACCCCTCAGTGTACCCCTGCATGCCACTGATTCTCCCTATAGCGGTTGTGCATTGTTTGGCCATGTTTAGGTCATCCAAGATGATAATCCCCAAGTGTCTTTCTTCCTTAGGGACTGCAAACACCCCTGCCCCATCCTGTAGCTCTCTGCAGGGTTTCTGCACTCCAGATGCATGACATTGCACTTCTTCACATTGAATCTCAGTTGCCACACTTTGGACCATTTTTCCAGATTTTCTAGGTACCACCTAATTTTCTCCACCCTATCTGGAGTGTCTACACTATTGCAGATCTTGGTGTCATCTGCTAAGAGGTGAGCCTTTCCTGCCAGCTCTTCTGCAATGTCACTAAGAAAGACATTGAAAAGGACCAGTCCTAGGACTGATCACTGAGATAGAAGAGACCGGGGGACATGATAGAGGTCTTCAGGTACATGAAGAGGATAAATAGGGAGGAACAGTCAGGGTGCTTGAAGGAAGGAGGAGGGGCGACTAGAGGCATGGTGTGGAAGCTGGAGGAAAGATTCAGGGAGAAAGGAGGTGCTACTTCACTGAGAGGGTGGTGGAGCCATGGAATGCACTGCCTAGGGGCTGGTGGAGGCAGAGACAGTGGAGGGGTTCAAAATGGGGTGGGACAGGTACAGGGGAAGGGTTCTAGAAGCAAAATCCATTGCAGCAAGAATATCCAGAACTGGGAAGGGAGAAGCCAGAGAAGGCGAGGGGGACAGCAAGGTCAGCACCCAGGGTGGGGGCTGACCAAACGAGCAGACACAAAAGACTGTTAGGCCTATTCTGCTGGCATTTTAGTATGTTAGTATGATACAGTACCCTACTGGTCATCTCCATCTCCTTGGACTGGATATCATTAATCACAGCCCTCTGCTTCCTATCCCCCAGCCAGTTCCTAACCCAGTTCCTGCGATTAAGTTCTCCTTGAAGATGGAGCTCACAGCAGAGAAGTGTGCCATGTCCAAGATGTTCACTGGAGTTTGCATATCTGCACTGACTCGAGAGATCCACGGCAATCAAAATCATGAGGTGGCATAATACGCTGTTTTTGAATAAAGTTGTTCACCCCGTATTTTTATAGTGTATACTACTATTTTTTTATTCATTTGTTAACCGAGTTGGTACAGTGGTCCAAAGACCTTTTTTAGGCATGGCCTGGGCCAGAGACATGCACAATCAATGATGAAATACAGTGAACAACAGCAGTGAATCATACATAAGAAAGTACAGAATCCAATGCAGTCAGGCAACATACAGAGGTGGACAAATAATAATACAAGCACACAGTACAAGATACAGCAAACACAGTGGGCATTATACAAGATATATAAATGCATAAATACAGGCAAGGTATCATTGTCCTGTAACAATAGGTTATGTTACATGTATGTGAAATGTGCAATGTTATATTTATGTGAAATGTGCACCCAGCAGTTCTTTGGCTTTCATAATGAAACTGTTGTATGTAGTCTCTAGAGGTTCCATAGTGCTGTGGGTACAATCACATTCCATGACCTTTGAAGTGTGGTACAACAACATTTTAAAAGGGATGGAATTCTATGCAGACCAACGCTGTACTATACAGTGTATATCAGTTCTTGGTGATAAGGATGTCCTCCCCCCAAGACAGCCTGTTTCCCCTACCTACTGCAATGCAACACACCCTACTTATTTGCCAGCTTTATTACCACTTCCACTGCATCAATGTTCCATTATGCATATCTTATTCATTCATGAATGTTAGTGTCATTTCTTACCCTGCCACTTCTGTTTTGAGGATGTTCAATGCATTCTCCGCCCCATTAGAGAAGAAGAACTTTCACACATTTTGCCTAGGTTTGCTCTCCCTCAGCTTCATATCATGACCCCTTGTTCTTGGACACCTTTTAATATGAGTATGCTTCCCTCCTAAACCTTATTTATACCTGAGAGGTATCTGAAAGTCCCTATCATACCATACCATATCATATCATACCATACCATACCATATCCCTATGTAAACACCCAGTCCCTGGGGTTACTAGAATCCCATTAGTGTCAGTGCTAGGCAGAGAAGGCAGCTGGTGAGTAACTAGTTAAATGGGTTTTCACCTACTCTCTCTCTCTTGTTTACTTAGCTTCAGCTGAGATGAGAGAGATGAGGTCATTTAGAACTCTCGCAGCAGCATAAGCCACTGCAGCTGGCTGTGAGTGGGGAGTTTTAGAACCTTGGGGTCAGTCTGAGTTGGTAGTATCAGTAGAAGTGTAAGCAGTGGAGCTGTAGTGGGCTCTGTGAGGAGAGCTAATTTTTCTCTCCCTAGTCCTGAGAGACTCCAGCCTGCCAGAGAAGTGGTGGAAACCATTGTCTACAGCAGAATCTCCTGATATTTCCATCCCCAGAGAGATGGAAGGAACTGTAGGAAGATGGATCCAAGGGGAAATCCTCTCTTTGATCAGGGGCAATTTGAAACTGCCTGTACATGTTCTAACTGTGAGTAAATCTGACTTTTGTGCTTCCTGGAGCAAGTGCCTGGTTTTATGATGTTTCTCTGACAGAGGGAAAGGTGCACCAGTTTGGGTTCGAAAGGAGATTTTTTCTGTTTTAAAGTTGTCTCACAATAGGGGTGTCCAGAGACAGACTGCTCACATTGTGCAGGACTTTAATTTTACACTCCCAGAGTAGTGTTCTTTCTTAAATGCTAGATGTGAAAGTTCATTCAAAAAATGCATTTATTCTAAGTTTTGAAGGAAGTTTTAAGGTGTAACTCTGAAAGAATGGCTGGTATGAATATGGAAGCAAAATATGGGCAGCCCCCTATCTGGAGTGACCAGTTCAGCACTACAGGTTCCATAAGGATGCTTGGTTATTTTATTTATTTAATTTTGTTGACCTGGTAAGCCCACTGGGCCTAGAAGTCCCTTTTTCAGGGGCAACCAGGGGAAGGGGGTGATACAGATGGTAAGCAACTGAAACTGAACCAGATTGAGCTGTTGGTGGTATTTTTAGTGAGTGGGAGAAATTTGGCCTGGACACAGGGGGAATTCCCCTACTCTTTCTGCAGAGGGCACTGATGCACTGTAGGAGAAATTGAGGACCTCAGTTCAGAGAAGGTTGTAGAGGAGAGTGGTTGTGTTCTTGGAGCACCAGAGTTCTTGGTGATACCTTCCATGTCTGAGGGAGAAGGTGAACCCGAACAAAGCGGAGATCAAGTATTAGCTCCGGGCAAAAGTGATTCCACAGTTGTGGAAAACGATGATACGACTGCTGAACTGCAATTACAGTGTGAACTGGAGACAAAGACATCACAATTATTGGACTTAATAACACTAGCAGAACATGATTTTCAGTCCTGTTGACAAAAGTTAGAAGCTGACAGGAGTAAACGCAAACAATCTATGGCGAGCCCGACACAGGATGGGAGTAAGAGACTACCCTGAGGTTTACCATTTCCTGCTCATTATATGGACCAGAACATAGCTATAATGAATGTCCCTATGGTGTCTACTGAACAGTTTGAAAAAAAATGTACATTACCCGACTGGTCTCCAGGTGTGACTCTGCAACAAGCAGAATGGCTTTCGGACAACGCTGCTGGATTCCGGATCCCATGATTCCTTTACCTGGATCTGAGATCACCTAGTAGAGCTGCAGGGGATTTGGAGATGGCTTCTCCAGGTGTTGAATCTGACATTAGAGTTCAGTCTCTGCTTGGTCCTACTGTGGCTGTGCATGATCAGGGAGAGGCTGAAGAATTCTGCACTATGCCAGATGCCAGTGTATGAGGAATGGAGAAAAATGTTACCAGATCATCCCTTCAGACTGAGGTTTTGACAGTGTATCCTCAGAATTAGATATGTGGAGAGCTGAACCATGAAGGTGAGACTTTTGTTACAAGTGCTGCGCAGGGTAATGGACGTCCAGAGGGATGAAAAGGGGGGAGGGGACTTTCCTCCTCAGACTGATACGCTGGTCTGTTTCGAAAGCCAGTGGAGGTGGCTAAACGCTGATATTTGGTTAGACTTAGATATAAGGGTAAAGCTGCAGTGGTTCCTGACAGAGATTGGGTGGGGAAAACCCTTTTGGTGGACTACATGGGTTTCATGCCGGCTGAGGTGTATGCTTTCATACCCCCCCCCCCCGGGGATACATTCTGGAAAAAGTGTTGCGATGTGAAGGACTTGGAAGTTTGGAGAGACTTTCCGGCGATACCAATCACAAATCCCACAAATTAAAATAGTAACTATTCTTTTCCGAAATGAGGACATCAATGTTTCTAACATTAGTTTTTGGTTAGAAAAAAGGTTTTCAGTTTATGACCATCCTAAACCAATTATGGACAAAAATAGCTTTTGGACAGGAGGGTGGACTGTCCGAGTACAATTGACACATACTGAAGATGGAATACAGCATCTTACTAGCTCTTTCTTTTTGGGCAGGGACAGGAGTATTGTATTTTATGTGGGGCAACCCAAAAGTTGTTATAGATGTGGATCTTTACAGCATTTGAATACTTCTTGTGACCAGGTTAAGTGTTTCCAGTGTGGGGTGTTGGGTCATATGGCTGCTCAATGTGTTGCTCCCCCTGTTTGTCATTTGTGTGGAGATGATGGACACTCCTATGCAGAATGTCCATGGGCAACTCATGCTTCTGATGACTCCTCTGATCAGGAGTACTTCTTGTTTCAAGCTAGGAGACCATTTATTTCTGTTGAGTCAAAGTCAGAGGGTTCGGGGGGGTAGACATCGGGGCAGAGGGAGGGGTGGGGTATGGGGGATAGGAGAGAGACCCCCCTGTGCCTCCTACTGCTATAATCCCTGTAGAGAGTAGATCTTCTCAGCCTGAGGGTATGGATATTAACCCCCCATTGCTAGAAGGTACTGGGCTAGGAGAACGGGAGACCCCCTTTGTGACCCCACTAGGTTCCCCACAGTGGAAATCAAGGAGCCTGTTGCTTTCTTCTCTGCCTGATTCAGTCCACCAAGAAGTTCACCCCTTACCTTCTATAGGTTGCCTGGTGCAGCAGTCTGAATTGCAGAGACAGGATGAGGGCAGGTCAGATTCCTCATTGACGGTTACAAATGGTTTTGACAGTCAGTGTCAGGCTTTATCTCCTTTACCTTTGTCAAATAGATTTGCCCTCCTTTCCTCAAGGGGGGACCAAATGGAATGAGATAGCCCATTGCCTGAAATCAGTAGTAGTCAGGGTGAGTCTACTGCTCCCTTAGAGGGGTAGAAATTACCTCCATGTAAACCCCAGGCTTCAGAAATTAAGAAGCAGATTACAAGATCAAGTGGGGACATTTTGAAGCCCCCTCCCTTAGCCATCTCCTTTGCGCATGGCTACCTGAAATGTTAATAATATAAAGTCATCAGTTAAACATTTAGTGACCTTTGGAGTTTTATTCCAATTGAATTATGATGTTTATCTGCTACAAGACACCCGTTTATATACCTTGAGTGAAGTGGCTCAGGCAACAAAAGATTGGCCAAGGGGACACTGGTCTATGGGGGAGGATTCCTGTTGTGGAATAGGGATGTTTTTTGACACAGGAGTTCCATGTTTATAGACTGGTGGACATAGAACCTGGTAGACTTTTACTTACTTCTGGATGTAGTTTTGAATGGATTACAGTGTAGACTGGTGTCTATATATGGGCCACAGACGAAGGCACACAGAATAGATGTGTTGCAAAAGATTCAGCCTTATTTGTTTGCAAGTTGCCAAATTTTTTTGTGGAGATTTTAATATAAATTGTCATTAGCAAACAGATTATGGCAAACAGTACGGTGATAAAGCATTTCTGAGGTCAGTCCTGTCACAGGCGGGTTTAGTAGATGTCCATACTGTTGGACGATTTAAGGCACAATCAACATTTTCTAAGGGTTCACTAACCTCTAGTATTGATTTTATTTTTGTGCAGAAATCATTATTATAAAAAAGGTCTGAGAAATGAAGCTTTCTGTTTAGCTGCAACACTCCAATAGCCTTGTGTTAATCTTTTATTAACATACATGTAGAGCTTAGCCACATGCTGAACAAGGTTTCACACTGTTTAAAACATTTTTTATTATAATAGCAATAAGGCACTCCCAGAGATTATGTTAATGGTCAGTTAATCACCCTCTAGAGGCATGTGGTACTCGGCTACACCTCGGGTCACGGTACACCCCTAGAAGGTGGTTAACAGACCATTAACATAATACCTGGTCATGTCTTATTGTTTAATTAATTGCTAAGGTTATGAATATGCCAGTGGAAACATCAGACCATTCTTTGATAGACTGCTATAGAGAACCCACCCAGACAGATGAGAGATCCTGGGGTGTGGAGACTAAATACCTCCCTTTTATCATTACCTACTACTACAGGAGATTTATTGCAAATAATATAAGATAAGGTTACCACAATCTTTTTATATGATTATATTGGTATTTTGTGGGATGATTTTAAGTGTTCTCTGGTAGGTTATTTTCAGACTTTAGGGAACTCCCGTGCATGAACCAAAATGGAGGAATACCTTTTGCTTCAAACAGTTTTTGGTACACTGTTATCTAGACAGGAAAAGGGGGAGGAGAACTTAAAAGACAAAATTATGCAGGTAAAACATTCTATGAATGATTGTCAGTATAATAGGCTTAATTCTTTACATAAGGAGCAGGCATTTGGAATGTAAGGGAAAATGGTTCATGTTAATCTTTATTTGGCCTGTCAGGATTACAGAGAAAATTGTGTTTTTTACAGCTTATGTCACTCGAATGGTGTAAGAGTTTAGGAAAATGAGGGCATAATGCAGACAGTAGACGACCATATTGAGAAGATATTTGGTGAACAAGTTGCTGATGCTGTTTCTTTCCCTCAGTTGTTTCAGGCAGCATATCTTCCTAGTTTATCTCTATGTGGGCAGATGGCATTAATCAGAGATTTTACATTGGCAGAGTTGGAGAGGGTTATTTTATCTTTAAAGCAGGATGTTTCCCCAGGGTCAGATGGGTTACAAGTGAGCTGTATAAACTTCTCTGGCATCTAATGCCAACAACTTTATTATCACTGTATAACTTTTTCCTTGCAGATATGTATTTACCTTTGCAGATGTACGAAGGCTTGATGGTTTTTATTTACAAATCAGGGGATCAAGCTGACATAAGTAATTGGAGACTGCTTACGTTATTAAATGTGGATTTCAAAATATTTTCTAAACTATTGGGGAACAGACTATCTTTAGTTATTCCTGATTTAACTAGTATGGATCGATATTGTTCGGTTCCTGGAAGACGCAGAGCAGATGCGTTATTATTCATATGTGAATTAATGAAGAAATGGAATGGGATGGGATGGGATAGGAGTATTGAATCAAAACTTGAGGTATTTGGTTAGTTTGGATCAAGCAAAGGCCTTTGATGAGATTTCACATACATATTTATGGCATTGCTTGGAGACTTATGGGATACCGGTAGTCTTTGTGCAGTGGATAAAACTGTGTTATGCACTGGCATCCGTCTAACCATACAAAAATGGGTGGATAGGGTCACAGCATCAGATTCTCAAAGGGGTTCACCAATGGTGTCTGCTAAGCCCCCTTTTTATATGTATTTGCATTAGACCCTTTATTGAGGTTGTTGAACAAATCCCCCAGAATTAGAGGGGTAGGGGGGATTTGGGGAATTTTTCAAAAATTTTAGCATATGCTGACAATCTTTGTTTGGTATTAAGAGATGGTGACTCCATTACTATGGCTTGTAATCTCATAGGAGAGGTAGGTAAAAATTACAGGAGCTAGGATAAATCTGCACAAAACCCATTGTTTACGACTGGAAGGTTTTCTGGATGCTAGCAATGGTAGAAGGTTTTAAAGTAGACATGGCTCCCTACCAGATTTTGGGGGTTTATTTTGGGGGAGAGGATATGGTGGATTATAATTGGCAATGAGCCTTGGTTAAGGGGAAAAGGTGGAAGTGGGTTAGAATAGATAGAAGCTATCGAAATTGAAATTGAAAAGAATATATATGATTAAGACCTTTTTGCTCCCTGTCTTTTCATTTCTGAGTTCTATTTTTTTGTTATTACAGAGGTTGGCGACACCATTGATGGGATGTTTTTTTAGTTGTTTTTGGGGTAGCCATTTAAATCCAATAAAACTTAATGTTTTATATTTGGACATTAAAGCTGGTGGGGTTAACATGGTATATCTGGTTCTTTTCTTTTTTTCATTTTTTTTATGCCAATATAGTTCCGTTAATTAAGGGCTGTACACAGTATTGGCGCTTTTCCAGTATGCCGTATGTTGAGTGGGGTTTTGTTAGAATGGAGGAATAATTCATTTGTGCATAAAAATAAGAGAAATCCTAGATTAGTTTGTAGCTGGGAGGGTTTTTTGACAAAATTAAATCTTGGCAAATTAGTTTGGTTTCGGTAAGAGGTTTTGTTAGGAAAACTCATTATAAAGATGTTCTAAACAGGTGTTTTTTGGAGTTTCCATTTTCTGGATTTTCCTTGGTTCAACAAATGGAAATTTCCAACTATATTACAAATTCTAGAATACAGAAACATTATTTGGGACACAGTCTGGTTGGAGCTTCATAAAAGGGTAAACGTTCTTAGTAACCAGAAGCATAAAGGTCTACAGGAACAGTACTGTCCGAGAGAACATTGTGAGATGAAATTGGAAACCATGATACATTTATATTTTCAATGTCCTTATGTGATTGATTTCTGGGATGTGGTGAAACATCATTGGAAAAATAGGGTTTTAGTTCCCTCAACTTTAGAGGAATTATTTTATGGAATCTCTGACAGGGCATTATCTAAGGATAGTCTCAGTACTCTAAGGGTGATACATGGGTATTTTTTGTATTGACTGTGGATTAGTAGATGTCAGTTACTACTACAACAACAATTGCTTTTTACTCTGGATTTATTTTTCATGGTGACTTCTGATATAAGCAAACTGAAACAAGTGGAAAAGTTGAAATTTGGTGCTATCTATTGGGATAGTTTATGGAAAGAATATGGTTTTATTTAACAACATTATTTGAGAAGGATTTAATGCTGCTTGATTTCTTTTATTCTACTAGTGTCTGGATCTAAATGGGTCCTTCTTTACAGCATTAATAATGATTTTTTTTTTTAGTCATTATGACTTCTAAGTGTAATCTATTGTGCTATATAGAATGTACTCCTCATTCCTGTGGGTATGATGAGAGAGGTGACATTTTTTTGTTGTTTGGGGTTGAAGTATGATTGATTCTGCTTTTTGCATTAATTATTTTTTTATTTTTTTTTACAGTTTGTATTGATTATGTTTTTCTTTGAAGTATGAATACTTTACAGTATTTCTGTTGTTTTTTTTTTCTTTTTATGTTTGTATAAAATATTGCTGATTTTGTTTATTTGTTTATTCGTGATATGAATAAAAAAATTCCCCTACTCTTTTTCAATAAGTGCCATGGTATCTTTAGCATCCACCTGAACTACCACCAATCCAGGCAGATGGGACTTCAGTCTAATGTCTCATCTGAAAGATGGCACCTCAGAAGTGCAGCACCCCCTCATACTGCACTACAGTGTCAGTATTGGGATATTAACCCAAGAGCCAGATGTGGGAACTGAACCCATAGCCCTCTGATCTCCCAGCCTCAGAGGTGAGTGTGCTACCTACTGAACCACTGACACTTTTCAGGACATGGTGGCCAATGCCTGAAGAGAAAGTTTACCCACTAGTGTGGGTCCTGCTGGTTATAAGCCCCAGTGTGCTCCGTTGTCAGTTGCCATGTAAAAACAGTCTAAAATCCTATAACATATGGGAATGTGTGTGCTCAGTTGTGGCCAGTGCCACTAGAAGAAATATGTGCTCAACTGTGGCCAGTTGCCACTGAAGAGAATTCAAAGTCCTATGAGATACCGTATGGGATACTGTACATAGAGTTTCTGTCAGATACAGTGTTCTGTTGTTTCTGCAAGTGCCTTGTGCCATAATGTGTAAACTTTGGGGGTCCACCCTTGCTTTAGCATACCATCTTTTGGAATAAAGTCACACTCTAGAATCCTAGCTTGGTTTGGACATTTAACTTTCTTGCTTTCCATGTGGAATTACTGTGTACCCCTCCAGCAGACAAAAGATTAGATGGCTAGCATAGCCTTAGGCAAAAAGTTCTCTCCTCAGGACCTGGGATTTCTAGATACCTTAATAGGGCACCGACAGATGGTAGTTCTAATGCTTTTGTACACCCCACCCCCTTTTTTGACTTCTAGAAGTAATAAGCCTGGTATACATTCCCAAAGCTAGGGATGGTACCATTTATGAAGTGGTTGATGTGCCCAGTCAAGGGTACCCAAGGGGGGTAGCTAACTGTGGAAAGAAGTGGTGGTGGGGGAGATGGTTACACCTAGGTACCTCCAGAGTGTATATAATGAGATACTTTAGTCTGTGGTCAAAATTATTTTATAATAACTGGTCAGTAATTTTTTTAACATAGGCTAACTGAGTTATAATTATCCATTATAACCCATGGGTTATAATGGTGAGCATGCACTGAGTCACTCAGAAAACAACCACTCCCTGATTGGCTGGTGCTCTACCACTGGGCGGGGTAAACAGTTTCAGAAATATGGTGACTCCTTATCCCATGTACTGAGGAGCCACTAGACCGAGTGTCATCATCAGTTTTCTTTTTCTTTCAGCTCATCATCTACAAATAAAAAAAATCTATCTGGTTGATCCTGTCATTCAGAATCCACAGTGGACAACAACTACCAGCAGTAACTGGGAATGGCTCAGAGGCCAAAGTGCCTGAGCTAAGCCCGATCATGACCGCAATCCAAATGTCCAGTTCTGCAAGTCTGCAAATTAAAAGATAAATACCAGATTAAAAAAAAATGCTTTACAAGAAAAAAAAAACAAAGGAGATAAAGAAAGAATATGTGTGTGTGTGTGTGTGACTAACACATGAGTTGAGACACAGCAATACCAAATGCACTTTGGAAAAAATTGCTGATCAGAAATTATACAATATAAAAGGTGGGAAGTGTCCTACTTGAATGTGTCCTACTGGAATGCAATGTTCGCTCTCAGTGTGGGATGTTTTAATAACCCCTTCGGGCTTCGTCCTAGGGGTTTATGTAGCATCCCACACCTCAGACGACCATTAAATTCTCATAACACACACCTCCCCATCCGTTATTTTATATGCTACAGTCACTGCACCATTTTTTTTAATCATGAAAGATTTTATAATGATTTTTCAGCAATGAAACATACATGAAGCAGAGATGACTTGGCATCAAATGCGGTAGGTAACAGTTGTATATTTAACTTTTGCTTATAGGATACACTGTTTGCAAATACAGGCATGCATGGAAACAATTTAACACTAAGTAGGACTCAATATTGGGATGATTAGTCACTTTCTATATTAACCATAATAAGTAAGAATATCAACCATTGCATGGTGAACCATACCCTCTAGCTCTGAGTCGATAAAGGAGTGTGCAGCCTGGGTATACATCAGCTTGGAAGCAGTGTGGGCTCATCATGTTGAACCTTTACAGAAGGGAACTGAGCAAAATCCTGAATATTACCAGCCATTGCTGACCCGTCCGGGGGGGAGCTGAACCTATATTATTAAGAGTGACCTTTCAGCCTATAAGAACTGAAGTGAACCAGTTTGGGTGAAAGCTTAACATGGAGTAAGAATGTTGTCTGGGTCAGAAGGGTGGGTTGTCAGGTGGTGGGGTGGTGGTAGAGCATAGGTGTGATCTGATATAAAGGCCCCATTTCTTGTTGCAAACCTGTGTGTGGTTGGCGGTGGTGTAAGTCAACTGTTCAAAAAGTTTTAACTTAGCCACTGTTGTATGCCATGTAAGAAGAGACGGAGGGAGGTAGATTCTGGTACCACCTCATTTGGATACCCCTTTTGGCTTTGAGTAGTTCCATGAGGAGCCATTTTTTGGATTGGTTGGAACAGTTTGACACCTTCGAGGTATTGCCCAAGAGGCTAATTGTTGGGGTGGCAGGGACTTGTGTTTGCAAGATCTTGAAGCAGTCCTGAATTACTCCCATCCAGAAGGGCACCAGTATGGGACACTGTCATAGTATGTGCAGCAGATTGGCCTGTGGGGCCTGGCACCTACAGCATGTGGAATGGGGGATTAGTCCCATCTTGTGGAGTGTGTCCTGGGTACTGTACCATCTCAGCAGTACCTTAAGGTGTATAAACTGGCTCCTAGAGTCCCTGTAGACCAGACAGGTATCTTTGAGGTATTGCCACCCTTCATTGTCTGTTATCTTTATTTGGTGGTCCTGCCCCCATTGCACTTTACACTTAATCATGGTACTGGGTAGGGAGTCCCTAAGCATACCATACATCTTGCCTGCAGTGCCCTTTACTTTGTCTTGTTTATGCATGGTGGTCAGCAATTCCCACCCATCTCCAATAGCTCTGAGGGTCTTGGATACATCCCAGATCTGGAGAAATCTACAGAAGTCTGTTTTGGATAGTGGATACTATGCTTGCATTTTCAGAAAGGACATCATGGCTTCAGAGTCCAGTGCATAAAGGCCTGCTATCGTGCAGATGCCCGTCTGCTGCCAAGAGTGCCAGTTGATGGTTTGTACCCCCACTAGCACATCTGGGTTGCCCCATAAGGGGCTGTACTCTGCAGATGGTGCCCATAAAGGGGCTGGATATTGAGTGAGAAGTTTGCACTTGTGCCAAGTTTCTCTTGTCTCACGGCCAACAGGAGGAAGGTGGCCCTTTGAGTGTCCCCCTTTGTTCAGCAGGTTCTCCAGCCATTTGGATTCTGATAGGTCCATTTCCAGATTCACCCATACAGAAGTATTTGGGGTTTTAGGGAGAAACCATAGAATTGCTTGTGCAGTCCTATATCCTAATAAGTATCCTTGCAGACAGGGGAGACCTATTCCCCCCAGACCAATGCACCCATAATCTAGTTTTTCCAAATCTTGGGGCTTTGCCTCCCCAGATGAACCCTGCTATCACCATGTTGATTTTCAGAAGTGAGTTTAGTTGCATAGGGACTGGTAGGTTGCACATGAGATATGCTGTCTTAGGCAGCACCAACATGCGTACCACATCTACCCTGCCTTTCAAGAATGGGTGTAACTTAGTATATCTTTGTGTTTCCACACTGATGGAGGCTGTGATGAGTGTGTTTTCCTTGACCATGTTCCTCCATAGTGTGGTGAAGTTTATCCCCAAGTATGTGAAACCTTGGGGGTTCCCATACCACTGGCATGCCCTGTTGGCATTCCCTCTTACAGGGCAAGTTTAGTGGTGAAAGCACGCCGCTGCACCATTTTAGTTGCCCTCCTTTAGCTCACCTGTAATCTGTGCATGTCCATTCGGAGATATGGTCTCCAGAACTGGACACAGTACACTAGTTGAGGATTCATCAGTTACTTAATTTTACAGTGGTATAAATGCCTCATACCTCTAATACCTATGCACAGCAAGATCCCACTGGCACTCTCATCTGCTTTGTCACACTGCCTGGATTCTTTTAGGTTATCAGAAATGACAGTCCCCAGTTTTCTTTTCTCTTTTGTGCTCACCATTGCAGTACCCCCTTCATATACTCCACCCCCTGGTTTCTATGCATGAAGTACTTGACTTCTCATTTATTCACAATGAATATATGTTGTATTGTAAAGCGTTGTTCTGTGTAGAATCCCATGCCTTTTAATATGCTGTTGTACCACAGTTCAAAGGTCATGGAATGTGATTGAACCCTTTTGTGTTACAATGTCGTTCTGAAAGCTAGAGACTGCACACCTCAATTTCATTCTGAAAGCAACATAACTGCAACATGTACATTTAACGCAGTACTATATACATTAAAAAAATACAGGATGAGCAACTTTATGCACAACCAGTGTGTTCTGCCAACTTGTGGTTCTGATTGCCACTGACATCTCAAGCTTCACTTTTGAGGTCAAAGGGAATCAGAACCCATCTATGGCAAAACACACTGGTTGTGCATAGTTGCCCATCCAGTATTCTCTATTTAATGACACACATTGGATCTCTTCTCAGGCTTAAGTAGTTCTGTCTTCATTGGTCCATTTAGTTTTCCACCCTCTCTCGGTAGTATCTACCCTGTGGTAGATCTTTATCTTAACCATAAAAAAGCATATCTTACTTTCTAACCCATCTTTCAATGTGGGGTACATAGCTTGGTGTTTGTGTATACTTATGAACTGACTGGTATATGCTTGGTGTTTATGACATGAGCTTTGGCTCTTCTCTTTATCCCACCCTCTGTAGGATATTGGGTAGGTGTAGACTTAAGACCCAGTGAAGAGGGAGAGACAGGAGTGCCAGAGAAGGAGGAGGAGGCAGGAGAGGATGGAGGGTGCTGCCGAAATGCTTGAAGCAGTGCGAGAGTTTAGGCCAATGATGCAGGTTGAAGAGTCCAGTTCTACTGTAGGTCGATAAGCAGGAAGTCGATGTTGCAGATAAAGGTTCGAGCACATGGAAAATCCAAATTATAATGATTTCCAGATGCCGTGACAATGGTTAATCTGAGTCTGATGTAGATGAGAGTTGAACACTCATGGTGTGGCTTTTGAGTATTGGATATTGCTCTGTAGTGTGTCTGTTTGTTGGGATGGCTGGAACCTGTTGCAGGTTTGCCATTGCTGTATAATAACATAATGCAACAGAAAGGGTGATAGCCATTGTTGGGATGGCGAGATACCACGTGATCTGCCATGCAGAAGTATAGAATAATGCAGGGTGCAAAGGACAAAAGTCGCATTTTGAGACTGACTGAAATGACATGGAAGTATCAGTAACCTCCATTGTGGGGCATGCGTGAATGGGATGGCGGGACCCCACGTGGTCCACCATCACCAGGAAGCTGTGAGGCATTGGAAATGGAATGAAAGATGATGGATTGTGACAGAAGACATCAATGAATTGACAATAGTAGGCTCAGAGGTATGCTAGCGGGGAACTAAACTTCTCATGGAGTTCCGATGACTGTAGTAGCCATGTTTGAGCAAAGGACAGTCTCAAGTGGCCAAACTGGAAGGAGAGACCCCTGTGAGGGTCTGCCATAGTGCAAGTGGAAGTACATTTGAAGAGAGAGAGAAGATGACCCCCCTTATTTTATCCTGAAGGGCAATATGAACTGTTGGGATGGTGAGACACCTACGTGGGTCCACCATCACTCTAGAATGATGACTCTGAGGTGAGGAGGCAAAAGTCTACTGAAGAACTAAATATGGTGAATGCAGTTGAAAAAGGAGGGTTCCCTCGAGGGCATTTTTAAGAAGGGATAGTGGAGGTCCTGAATCACCGATTTAAACATAGTTCCGAAATAAGTCGATGATCGTTGTCCTATTGCAGAGTTCTAAGTGAAAAGGGTCACAGAAATTGGACTGGAAGACAAGGAATACAAGGAGGGCTTTTGAAGGGATGTAGAAGAGGGATGGTGGGACCCCACGTGGTCCGCCATCACTATGGTATATAACGATCCAGGTGCTAAGGAGGTACTTTCAGGAGCGAGAGTCTATTGCAGTCCAGGGTAAAAGGTGATACCCTGCATATGTTCTCCTGAAGCAAACTGGAACTACTTTCAAGCTAGGGTAGGACCCTGTTGCATGGTATCTATGTTTGGGATGGCGAGACCCCATGTGGTCTGCCATTGCCATGGTATGGAGTAGAGAATGTGTGGGATGGTGGGACCCCACGTGGTCCGCCATCACTGTAGAATTGCCAGAATAAGTTAGGGATGCAGGACCCCTGTAATCTGTTGTACATGGTAGTAGCATAGTCCCAAATCAGAAGGACAAGACCCAAAGTAAGCCAATCTCCAGGCAAAGGGAACGTGATAAAGCAATGAGTTAAATCCCTTTGACCAAATGTAGAGTGGGATGGCAGGATGCTCTGTAGTCCAGAAATGCCATTGCAGGAGTTGTACAGGAAATGAGTGGTGGACCCCATGTCCCATTGAGTACTGCGTAATTATAAAGGTGAGACCCTGTGTGGTTCACCTTCGCCATGGTGAAGAATAGTGCATGATAAGGATGGTGGTACCCCACATGGTCTGCCATCACTGTACCACTGGTAGTGCATGATTGGGAAGGTGAGACCCCATGGGTTTGCCTTCACCATAGTATGTAATAGTGCACGACAGGGATGGTGGGACACACGTGGGCCACCATTGCCATATAAGAAAAGAGCTTCAATGGCAGAAGCAAGCATGACAGAGATGGCAGGGACCCCACGTGGTCTGCCATCACCATACCACTGAATAGCACATGATTGGGAAGGTGACACCCCACATGGTTTAGCTTCACCATGGTAAAGAATAGTCGAAGATAAGGAGGACAAGATCCCCATATATCTGCCATTAGTAAATGAGATGAGTAGGCCTGCTCTGGGGGCACCGTTGTGATAGTCTAGCGCTATGGCAGGTGGGAATGACTGGAATCCCTCCTCAGTCTGATGTCACAAAAAGTCAGTCACAGTGTACAACAAGTATAAGAGCCCTCTATACATACATGGTAGTAGTGTTGTTGCAGAGTTAGGAAAGTGTGTCCATGAACTGGCATGGAACAAGGCAAAAACAGTAAATGTGGGTACAGTGACACTCAAGAAGGAGAAAATAAAATACTTAGTCCAATATGGGAGCAGGAACCCCATCCTTCATTGGTGTCTGAAGGGCTAGGGAGCTGGTTTGAAAGTGGAGGAGATACTGTAAATGCGGAATAGAATTATACGGGTGAGTTATTGCCTGACTTGAGGGAAACTTATAAAGGGATGGCAATGACTATGCGTAGTTAGGACATTGATTCTATTGCAGAGCAGTGGTCCAGCCAAAATGGGTGAAGGTTAAAAGTCTCTGAAGAGTGGAATTGAGATCCTGATTAATGGCTGAGTCAAAGTAGAATCCTAGGAAGGGAATGAGATGTGCTAGTCGGTTCCTGCCAAATGGTTCTGGAATTGGTGCAATCATTTTTATCCCACAGAGCACTAGTCGGTTTGCAAACTTCAAAGGCATTAAATTCTCTCAGATAGGAGTAGCATTCATTCAAATCAAATACCGAGCCTTTCCTGACAGCATAGCAACCGGAGCAAACTAAGTTCGATATGGATAGCAGTAGACGCCATAGCAGTACAGTGGAAGGAATCCTGGTAAAGCAGGAATGCTGGGATGTCACTGACCTGAATGGTATGGTATGGGCATCCTAGTGGATTTACAGGTCTCGACACACGTTCTACAGGTGTAGGCTGGAGATCGCTGTGGCTGCTAGCCCAATTTGGCATTAGCAGGAAGTGAGCCATGAAGGTTACAGCTGAGATGGAGCCACGGAAGAGCACAGGCAGAAGCCCAGGAAAGGAACAGCAGGGAGAGGAGAACAGGCTGTAAGCTGGAAGACAATCCAGGCGTTGAGAGCAAGGAGCGGTGGCAGTGAGGGAACTGGAGCATCTGGAGGGCACGTGGAGGCTGCATGGCAGAACAAGGAGAAAAAAGCCCCAAAAGAACAAAAAGAAGAAGATACAGGACAGAGGGCCAGGGAGGGGAGTGGAGATGAATACAAGCAGCACAACAAAGGGGAAAAACATGAGGAAGGGACAGAAGTAAGAGCAGGAAAACAAAACGGGGCGAGAGCCAAACACCTGCAAAACACCACCAAACACTAAAGCAGAGCAAGAGGCGGCATGATCTTTAATAGGAATGGGAGGACACTTCAATGAACATCAGGCTATAGCCTTCCTATTATTATCACCAGTGATGTCAACAAAGAGTACAGGCCAAAGCACTGATCCCTGTGGTGCACCACTAGTCACTCCTCCAACACCAGATGAATGCCATTTCCAACTCCCCACTGATGCCAACTCCCCAACAAATTCTCTACCCAGTTTAACATTTTAGTACACACCCCCCAGGCTGCCCAGTTTGTTTACTATTCTGCTATGTGGAAAGGTACTGTGGGCCTTACAGAAATCCAGGTAAGCCACATCCACCACTCTACCCTGATTAAAATCCCTCATCACCCTCTCAAAGACAACTAATAGATCTTTGATATCAGTCCGCCCTCCAAGTGAACCCATGCAGCCACAGATACTGTAAGCCACAGGATTCAAAATATTCCACCATCCTTTCCTTCAACAGTGTCTCCATTACTTTCATCTCCACCAACTGCAGTTTGATGGACCTGTAGTTGCCAACTTATTGTCTGCTGCCAGCCTCCTCCCTGCTTCCACTTTTGTACAAAAGAGCCCATGGTGAGGGTACAGCTCTGTCATGCTGCTAGCTCACTTGTTACCTGATGTTGGCAGCATTATGCAGGGAGGCAGTGATGCACATAATTGCAAATATGATGAAGAATGCACTTGAACACAAAGTCCCTGACAGTGGACAACATTTGTCACATCCACTTGGCACAGTAACCTAGAATAGAACTCCCGGCTTTGAACATTTAGATCCCATAGATTATTTTATGCTCTAACACAGTACCTTACAACAATATCTAATTGGCATTCCCGTACGTACTGATTTCATATCAAACATTTTTTTCTGACGTTATAGATTGCAGTATGATACTGTTAGACCCCCCAACAAAGTCTAACCAAATGTCCAAGCAGTGTACCACACTTTCAATAAAAAAATACTTTTTATCACCACCCATTAAGTTGCACACTTTCAGCATAATTGTAAGTCCTCTTGTGATTGTGTCTACACACACACACACACACACATATCCCATCTCTCAGTCCGAACACAGTGCATGAATAAAACTAATGTTTAGCCTGGTATTTCACTTTTCTACATCTGTAGCTAGCGGCAGATGTTTTGAAGGAGGAGACTCCTGTTTATTTATGAACTAGATATCTCTGACATATTTTTCATACATTACATAAGTTAATTTAAGTATGTCAGTAAGAGATCAGTAAATTTTCTGTTGTAACACATTGCAGAATTCTGAGGCAGTAAAACAAGTTTATTTACTGTTTAAGCCAGTCTCGCTGTATATGCAAATGAGGCACTTGTAACATAGAAACATAGAATCTGACGGCAGATAATGACCACTTGGCCTGCCTAGTCTGCCCATTTCCCTACCTAATGAATAAGCTGCAGGTCCTAGTTAACCAACAGCCTACTTCCTCCTGCCCCCGACTAGAATTGCCTTATGTCTGTCCCATGCATTCTTGAATTCCTCCACTGTTTTTGACTCCATGACCTCCTCAGGAAGGCCGTTTCATGCATCCACAAACCTATCCATGAAAAAATACTTTCTCTATCTCTGAGCCATCCTTCCTTTATCTTCAAATTGTGCCCCCTTGTTCTTGCACACTCCTTTTTCTGAAAAATGTTATCCTCTTGGACTTTGTTGATTCCCTTGAGGTACCTGAAAGTTTCTATCATGTCCCCCCTCTCCCTCCTTTCCTCGAGGGTATACATATTAAGCTCCTTTATTCTCTCTTCGTATGTCTTCTTGTGTAGACCCTGCACCATTTTAGTTGCCCTCCTCAGGACAGCCTTCATCCTGCCTATGTCCTTGTGGAGATGAGGTCTCCAGAACTGCATGCAGTACTCCAGATGGGGTCTCACCAGCTGTCTGTACAGAGGGATAACAAGTTCCTGTTTTCTACTGGTGGTGCCTCTCCCTATGCATCCCTGTATCCCCCCAGCCCTCTTTACTGCCTTCTCACAGTGCTTGCCCACCTTTAGGTCATCTGATATGACTACCCCCAAATCCCTTTCCATTTTTGTTGCTGTTAGTATCTCACCCCCCATTGTGTACTTTTCCCCTGGATTTTTGTTTCTCAGGTGCATTAACTTGCACTTCTTTGCATTGAATCTAAGCTGCCATACATTTGACCATTCCTCCAACCTTGCCAAGTTCCTTTTCATCCTCTCCACCCCATCTTGTGTATCAACCCTGTTGTAGATCTTTGTGTCATCTGCAAAGAGAATACTTTTCTTTCCAGTCCCTCTGCAATGTCACTTATAAAGACATTGAAGAGGACCAGTCCCAATACTGAACCCTGCAGTACCCCACTAGTAACCCCCATTTCTTCAGAGTGAACTCCATTTACTATCAACCTGGGCTAAGGTTAATAAATTAACCTTTAATCTTCCAAAATGTAATGGGATGCATTTCAAGTAAAAATAACAGCTTGGCAGATTACTTTATGAATAATATCCTATTAAGCAAGGTAACATCAGAGAAGGACTTTGGAGTTTATATAACTAATAATTTGAAATTCTCTGAACATATAAATAGAACAGTTAGAAAATGCCATAGATTAACTAGTTGTATTTTGAAAAATGTGAAGTGTAGGGAGCCAGAAGTATTAATTCTGTTATATAGCAGCATTGTTAGATCACATTTTGACTACTGCTCATCCTTCTGTGCACTAACATTAGTTCAGGATAAGGTGTTCATTGGAAAAGTTCAACAGAGATTTACAAAAAAATATTACGAATCTGCTGAAATCATGTTCTTATGAAAAAGACCAAATAAATTGAGTCTTTACTCACTAGAATACCATTCACTAAGAGGTGACCTATGTCTAATCTTTAAAGCAACAAAAGATAAGGCATTATTTGAGACTATATATATCAAATGGCATCCTTCTGTAAATAATACCAGATCTCACAACTTGAAGTTAAAAGTAAATATTAATAAGACTAATAAAAGGAATGGCTTCTTCACACAGAGAATAGTTCCAATCTGGAACTATCTGCCTCAGGAAGTCGTACATAGTGACAACATACTGAAATTTAAACAAAATCTAGATCTATACATGAGAGACCTTAAATACAAATTTCACTCAGGTTAGGGGTGGCGAATTCATAATGGGCCATTCCCTCAAATTCATAATTACCTATGAACTATTACCCTCTGTGTCCTGTTGTCCAGCCAATTTTATACCCAGGCTACCATCTTGGGACCCACTCCAAGGCTGGCTAACTTGTATATTAATCTTTTGTGTGGGACTGTGTCAAATGCCTTGATAAAGTCTAGGTAGGCCATGTCCACAGCTCCTCCTTGGTCTACTACTTTAGTCACCCAGTCAAAGAAATCCATTAGATTCATCTGACATTCCCTTCCTGCTGTGAATTCACGCTGCCTTGGGTCCTATGCCCCACTGGCCTCTAGGTACTCAACAATTCTTTCCTTCAGAAGTGATTTCATAACTTTCCCTATCACGGAGGTCAAACTAACAGGTCTGTAGTTTCCTGCCTCTGTCCTGCTCCCACTTTTGTGAAGTGGAATTACATCCACCCCATCCTTCCATGATTTATTAAAAAGGGTAGTCAGTGGTGTCACTAGTTCTACCCTTAGTTCTTTCAGAATTCTCGGATGGATCCCATCAAACCCATTGCTTTGTCCACCTTCAGTTTTAAGAGTTTTTGCAGAACTCTTTCTTCTGTGAATGTATTGGTATTGACCCCCCGATCCAAAGTGTTTCTAGTGTTTGATTTAGATACCCCCCTTCTTTTGTGAATAGTGAGCAAAAATATTTGTTTAATATCTCTGCCTTTTCACAGTCACCCTCTGCCCACCCCCACTCCCCTTTATTAAGCCTCACTATCCCTCCCTTGGTCTTTCTTCATTTCCTGATGTATCTATAAAAGGTTTTATCCCCCTTCTTAACTGAGTTGGCTATCTTTTCCTTGGTTTTGGCCTTCACTATTCTGACTGCCTTCCCCACTTCCTTCTGTTTTAACTGATACAGTTCTCTGTTCTGTTCCTTCTGTAATTCCTTGTACTTCCTGAATGATATATTTTTCTCCCTAACCTTCTCTCCCACCTCCTTTGAAAACCATAGTGTTTTTTTTTACTTTGTTTTGTTTTATTTGCTTCACAAAAATGTTTGTTGCCTCTGTGATGGCAGTTTTGATTATTCCCCATTGTTCTTCTGCCCCTCCTTCCTGCCCATTTGCAAGTGCATTCCTTAGGCACTCACCCATTTTGGCAAAGTCAGCCCTCCTAAAGTCCAGGACCTTTGCCTTTGTATGGCTTGCCTCTACTGCTGTGCTTATCATGAACCATACTGTTTTGTTGTAATACAGCCCCCTCTCATTCTTGGATATCACTCAGAAGCTCTGAAAGCATAAAGATTTTCAATGTCCTCTTTGTCTTGTCTATAATGTTTTCAGTGCTCCCAATTTGTATTTTATGTTGTTTTCAAAGGCTTAAAACAGTCCTGTCACACCTCTCACATGGTGCTTGTAGCCTTCATTTGGGCAAAGTGTAATGTTTACATTTCAAATGCTCCTTAAACCACAATTGCTGACTGGAAATACCAAGAGAGGGAATGACTATGACATGGGAGAAATGAAGTAAACGACTCCCCCCTTCACAGTCCTTTGTAAATTAACCCATTCACCACTGATTTTAGCATACTTTGGCAAGAACTGACAGGGCAGCACAGAACAACACACACACACACACACACAGGAAGCATAACCAATTGTAAACAAAGCAGAACATCTATGTGTGTATGTGTGTACAGTAGGCAAGACAGGTCTGGGGGGAGAGACTGGGCTCCAACGCTGCACTGCACAACATAATTTTAAACAGCTATGTGCTCAACAGATCAGAAGTAAGACATCTATGTGGTACTGACTTTTTTATGTAGTACTGCTGTTTTGAGCAGGAAGCAGAGATTTGTGCCTCATCACCAGCTGAAGCACCAAGCGTAGGACAACTGCCTCACATTCCTGTCACATGCTACCACCGTAATTTTTCTTTCCTACATCATGGCAATACATTAGCATGGCTCCGCCCATGCTGCCATAAAAAAAGACTGTTATGGTTCTCCAAGAAGTGGCAAGGGCTGTGAAGGAAAATGCAGTGGCATATAGAGGATAATGGATGGGAGAAAGGCAAGAACCGTGCTGTAATCACATCAAGTGGTTTCCTTGACAACAATTTAAACTGAGAGAGAGCTGCTTGAGAGGTTTACTGTTGCCAAGGAAACCGCAAGATGCAATTTCAGTGTGGTTATTGTCTTTTTCCCATCCATTATTCTTTATAGTTTTTGGGGAAACTTTAAGCTATTAAGGCTAATAACTGAACAAAACTTAGACTGAACAGTGAACAGAAAGAAAGCCAATCACTTGTGCTGCTGAGTGTGTAAATGTTGGGCTCCATCGCAATCACTGCCATCTGCTGGTAACACCTTGATTTAAACTGAACAGTTGGAGAACTGCACACAGACGGTAGCAATCATGATTCTAAAAGCAGAACTCTGCAGGGAAAAGTATTCTAAGTTGTTATGGTACTGCTGTGATGTACTTATGGCACAGTTAACAACCTGCTGATGTCACAGCAGTACCATAACAACAAGATAAGCATGGCAATTTTGGACAATAATAAGGGCATGCCATACATTATAACACTATTCTAGTTATGGATTTCTATCCATAACAACCTTCCACCATACTCTATAAAGTAGGTGTACAAAAATGCAGAGGAAGGAGAACATAAAAGGAAGCACACAAGTGGAGCAAAGCTGCAGACAGAAGAAAATATTACCATAGGGGGGTCACTAAAGGGGCTGTGACTTTCTTCAAGTAAGTATCCCCCCCATGTCTGGGGCTTACTGTGTTGCTTTCTTGAGACTTTCCTGCCTTATTGCCAACCCATTGTGTCCCTTCTGGTGCTCCTGCTGGCTCTCAGTGTTAAAAATCCTATGGCGGACCAGAGGAGCTGCTCAGTGGTAACGCTGCAGGTGAGCACCATGCAGCTTGGTGTGTGCACGTTCAAGCTGGTGCCTGCTTGAATATATGAGCTGGAGTGGTCTGCTTGCACACTGAATAGCACTATAGCACTCAGCAGCATTAAGCAGTATCTCCATTGTGTGCTCCGGCCCCAAAGACATTAGCCATATCAAGGGTGGTTCGGAGATACACAACAGGGAGGAAGAGAACTTTGTTAAAAGTGCTTTTAAGTGGTATGGCTTTAAGAGCAGCTGTGGCTGCTATAATAAGTAGCCCAGCTAGCCACCCATGGGAAGGCATTTTGGCACTCACAAAAGGTAGGGGAAGTCCCTGTCAAGCTTCACTCTTCTACTGGACACCAGAGTGGAGGAGCATCTAGCCAACCTGGGGACAGTTTGATATTAAAATAATATAAGAATCTTGCAAAATGAATTGAAGGTTGGGGCTCTGTGTGAACTGTCCTGCAGCAGCCATTTCTTTCACCCCAACCTCGTTCATAGCCAAATGGGAGATCAAGAAGCCCAGAGGACTATAGCAAGTGGGCTCCTTGGAAAAGGAGAGAACTGTGTATTGGCACCTTTTAGTCCAACCAATCAGGCATTGAGTGAATGTTTGGCATTCTAATTCTGTGGAATTACAACCTGTTTGACCAATGAGATGCTGTACAGATTTCTCCAGACCACAGGGCAGATATAGCTTGGCACAGTCTGCCTGAAGCTCCCAGAGGGTGAGGAGGGCTAGGACTGTGTTTCTGCTAAAGGCTGGAGGCCTGCCTGGGGCTTCTACAACCAACAACAGAGGGGGTACTCTTCACTGTGTTTAAATACCTGGAAAAGGCTGCCAGAGAATTTAAGTACTGTTTTTCTGAAGCTGTGTGTGATACAGCCAGACCAGATACTGTGTTTAACTTCAGTTGAACTGTTGTGGCACAACTGCTAGCCTGCAGTGTGGCTGAAGTGTGTGTTCCAGAAATCCCAGAATAATTCTCAAGCCTGAAAACAGTCTGGGGAATCAGCCAGTCACTGCCACCTCTATCATGCTGCCCTGAGGCATGGATAACAGGATGGGTGGGTGAGGTGTATGACCCTGGTCCCTACAATTAGATCCCTCTGGTTTGCCTGCAAAAGAAGCAGAAGACAATGTTCCAGCCTGCACCTGAAATCAATCCAGCCAGTGAGACCTGCATCCAGGTTCAGAGCACTCCAAACCTGCAGCTTGAAAGGACTCAAAGATTGATAAGTCCAGAACTGTGAGTAACTTCAGGGCTTGTCCTGCACCTGCAGAACTGTAAATAGCTTTTCCATCACAGTGTCTGGTTTGGACATTGGGCCAGGATTTAGAGTTGTTTGTGTTCAAAAGGCATTTTTGCAATTGAATGGCCTGTTGGGTTTGAGGTTAAAATATTTGAAGTGCACCAGCGCTGGCGAACCAACTGTGCCGCCATCAGGCCTGCAACATTCCAATGGCTGGGTACCCAGTGAAGACCTTGGGAGCTCCCATTTAGTTTAACTGGGGAAACTGGAACCAGTGGGAGTGGGTGGTGCCCCAGTACAGTTGGTCAAAGGAAAAAATTAGACTCTGTACTGTAGCAGATGCTGGTGGGGGTAGGCACTGTTATTACTTACTGTTTATTCATTTGAACTGTTGTACTGTGTTTATTTCTTGCATCCCTTTCCCTTATAACTACCCTTTTAATAAATAGTTTGTTATTCAATATAAAACTGTTTTATGAGCATAGTATTAGTGATAGTTAATAATAGCAAGTGTACTGAATTCTTGCAGTTGTTTCTGGTATTTCATGTGTGGGGTAACTGTGTGGGGAGGTGGACAGGTACACTATCCAAGGGAGATGTACCACTGTCTGGGGTCTATGTCATTTCGTTCCCGCTTCTCGCTCCCCAACATTTCGCTCCTGACATCTCTCCCCAACGTCAATTCGCTCCCGCTAACTTCACTCCAGTAAATTACACTCCCACTAACTATGCTCCTTCACTCCCGAGTAACAGCATAATAAATACATACAACAACTGCATTGCAGTATCCATGGATGCCAGGACAAACAAATTTAATGAAAATAGTTGTTCTCGCAGAACACAATCTGTCAACTTTCCCACCTGTCATACTGATATTACATGCAATTTATGTTCCTTGGCTACCACTGCAGTATGTTGTGCTTACATGAACCAAAGAATTTCTGAGAGGAGTAGAACACTGTTTCGATTACTGAACCCCACCAAAACAGTACAGATTTTAAAATATGTACCTTTATAAAGATGTTTTTTAAAAGTCATTTTAATCCTTTTGGACATGGACAGCAAGCACTGAAAGCTCTTCCTGGTTTACTTTCACATGACTGCATTCCCGTGGCAACAGTTGGCATTGCTAGGCAACACATTCATGATTCATGTGGCTGTGAGTGTGTACATTAATTTATGCTGGGTACACTTTCTGATTCAAATGAGTTACTATGCTGTTAGGAGCGAGTCATTTCATTGAGTGAGCTGTGAGTGCTTTCAGATTCAAATTTAGGGTATCAGTGCTGTGGAGCAAAATGTGCATATTACCACTTTGAAATGAGTTAGTATGCTGTTACTAGGAGTGAATCAATTCATGAGTGAGCTGTGAGCTGTGAGAAAATTTAGGGTATCAGTGCTGTGAAGCAAAATGTGCAATATTACCACTTTGAAATGAGTGAGTATGATGTTACCAAGAGCGAGTCAATTTATGAGGGAGCAGTGAGCAAATTTAGGGTATCGGTGCTGTGGAGCGAAATGACGTGGGAGTGAATTTACAGGGGACGGAAACTGACAGGAGCAAACTGTCGGGAACGTAATTATGCGGAGTGTAAAGACGGGAATGAAATGTCATGTTCCCCACTGTCTCACCAGGCCTACATAAATTTAACTCTGGATGGAGGCACCATGCTATTTTTAATTCTGTTGGGAACAAATCCCCATTCAGGAAAAGCAGATCCCAGGCCCCTCAACCTTGATGGAGCCCACAATGCAATGGTAGTGACCGTAACATCTACGGTGACCTGATTACATCTTTGGAGGCACTGCTGGGATTTCCTGTTTACCAGTCAAGCCCCACATGGACACAGTTGCCCATGACACAGTGCTCTAGCCCCCAACCCCCAACTGGTTGGTGTGAAGGTGAGGAGCTGGATCCTCAGAAAGCCATCATGTTCCCAGGAGTCCCAGCTGGGACAGATAACAGGAAGACAGAAGAGGCCTGTCTGTAGTCAAATGACTTGGTCCAGTTGCTGTACAAGAGCAGGTGATGGACCTTGTTACTGAAACCCTAACTAAGTTAGTAGAATGTTGTAATGTGGTAGATGCCACTAGACTGCCTGATGTACTGACCTCAGAAGGCTCCAGTGCTGCCTCGATTGTAGTGACATGCTAATGTGACTCCCAAAATGGAGGCCTCACCTACATTTTAGGGATTTAAGGAGATGCTTACTAAGTTGTTACGAGCTGAAGGAAAGTTTATTGAAGAAGTTCACAAGGTGCTAGATGCTAAAGGAGGTACCCCATCCCAGATCCCTGGAGGAGGGCCCATCATTGTGGCATCAGCTAGAAATTATTCCTATCATAGGTTAAAAATGTTTTCAGGACTAAAACCCACCCTGGCAGGTGAGGATGATCCAGAAAAAATGGATGGACTATGCTGTTCCATCAGTTCAAGATTGGCAATACTCAGAAGCCAAAATGAGGTAAAGACTACATGACAGTCTCCGTGGTACTGCTTTACAGACTATCCCATCATTGAGGGCTACTGACCCTGATGCACCAGCACAAGAGTACTTGACAACCCTGGAGAGCATCTTTGGAAGCATAGAGTTCTGTGAGGATCCCCTATGGAAACTCAAAACTACCTGGCAGTGGAAAGAACAATTGTCTGCCTTCTTGAATTGGGTGGAGGGAGTTTTGCACTGAGTATTCCACAAAGAAGGCTTGGCCTCATAAGACATGTATTTTTTTATTTAGTTTTTGTTGACCAAGTAAGTGCACTACGCAAATTATGTTTATTTTCAGGTATGACCCTGGGGATCAGGATAAAGATGAATGTCAATTGACCTTGAACCAGGTGGTATTTTTAGTAAATGGGGGGAATCTGGCCAGGGCTCCGGGGAAATTCCCCTACTCGGACTGTAGGGAGAACCCTTGACTGTCTGAGATTCTCTCAGTAGGTCTTACTTGCTGGGAGAAGGAGGTGGTTCAGCTTTGCAGCTCGTAAGGATAGATGAAGCCTTTGTTACAGAAATTAAGCATCAGAAAGTGAATCCTGTGGATGACGTGATGGATGAAACGCCATATTCTCAGGAAGGGGGAGCTGCTGAACCTATGGCCTCAACCCAGGAGAGCATTCAGAGTGCTGGTGAACCTGCAGGACAGCAGATCTCCCTCCCTGCAGGTCCAGTAAAGGAGATCAAACCTTTAGGAGGAACAATAGAAACCTCTGAAAATGTGTCTCAAGGAGAGACAGCAGAGAATTCAAAGGAAAAATAGTTGAAGAAACTCTTGTAAGAAGATAGAGCCCTAGTTATGGCAATTATGAATGAAACTCCTCAGATATCTGAGGTACAAGCTGATGTTTCTGAACAGCAAAAAGAAGAAGGTGCTGGCAGTATGACAAGCACAGCAGAACCTTTAAATGAAGGCTTAAATGGGGAAAATGCAAAACGAGATGGTTCTAAAGCTACAACATCTGAAATGACTTTCCAAACACCCATTCAAGCTGTCAATTGGCCGAGAAACTGTGACGCACTAGCATCAAAGCAAAAGCCAATGCCAGATGACTTAGAAGCTGGATAAATGCCGTAAGCTGTCCTCAAAAATGTCAGTGAGACATCAGAAGGGGCAAACCTTGTAGTTACTCATGAGAGAATTGAAACTCCATGGCATTTAAGTACACATACTGAAATGGCAAATGTTGAAGGTGTACAGATTTTGGGGGTTAAGACAAGGCAGACAAACAGAGGGAGAGGTGCATATGAAAATGCCACAAGGCCTAGAAAGAACATTAAAAGGGGCAGGCTGGAAGTGAGATGGTTTGACAGTGGATTCCGGATGCAGGACACAGCCCCATACCAGGCTGCAATGTAAATATGGAAAAAGGGGACAGTTCTCATCCAAAATCTGCAGGTGATACCGAGTTTAATCTGATTTTGAATACAGAGAAAATGCAAGTAGACCAAATAGAACTGGAAAGAGCCCAAAATACTATCTTGCCCGAAAGTAGTTACACGGGGGATGAGGGGCCTAGTGAGAGACTGGTATCATGAGGTGAGCAAGTGGAGGCTATGGAGAACGTCAGGCATTCAGGGTCCTCCCCCCCCCCCCATGAACAGGAAAAACACAGATGGGAAGAATTTAGGAGAAAAGATTGATTCTTTAATCAACCTCCACCATTGCAGAGGAAAAATGCTGTAAGACTACGGTATCAAGGAGGGTTAGAATTTGCACCAGATAGACTGTACATGGGAAAAAAGTTGATAAAAGTGCCTATGGGAGTTTTTACAAACGAAATCTACTCACTGATCCATGTGTCTGGAGACACAGTATATGACATAAGTTTTAAAAGCCCTCAGGGGCTGGATAGGTTCTGGACAAAATGTGACAAATTGTACTTTTTCTGAACTCTGGATACCTTTCAGAGCCATTCCTCTCACCCAAACCATCCATAAAGTTTGTAACAATTTTATTTAGGAATGTAAACATCTCAGTACATGATATCACCCATTGGCTGCAACAACGCTGTGAGATGCTGGAACAACCACAACCTATATTTGATGAAGAACATTTTTGGACAGGGGGTGGAAGTATAAAGTTAAACTGAGGAATAATGATTCAGGCCCTGTACACTTGCCAAGCAGTTTGTTTTTAGGTAAGGAAAGAGTGCATTGTTTCTATGGGGTACAACCAAAGACATGTTTTAAGGGTGGTGCTTTGATGCATCTGAGTTCAGTGCATGATAGAATCAAATGTAACCTGTTTTTTCTTTTGGGCATACAAGCACAGAATGTCAAAATGAACCAACATGCAATTTATGTGGGGGAAAATGGCCACATATACCACTCGTGTCCGTGGGCAACTCACAATAGAATAGACTGCCCAGACCAAGACAAATTATTAACGAATGCTCAAAAAAAAAAGATATAGTTGCACACAAAGCAATGCATCGGGCTCAGGAAACTGAAGCTCAAGATGTAGCTAGAAGCAGTCAGGAGCAAATGCAAGTACCACAAGAACAAGTGGTTCAAAGTACTGCAATGGCTCCAAATTCAGGGAATGTGTCTAAAGCACTTGATATACTGCAAAAAACCCTATGGAGCCCCAAAGGCCTCAGACATACCCACCCCAGGAAGAGAGGGAAAATGTGGTACGGCAGGAAAAGCAGACTGAACCTCCTAAAATAAGTCCAATGTTACCACCAGAAATGACAGTAGTATCAAAGAAAAGAGCCCTTAAGCAGACAAGGCCCAAGTCCAAACTAGCAAAGGTGTCATCTCCCTTGACTCTACCACTTAGCAATAAATATGAAGTGTTACATACAGAAACACAGGACTCAGAGCCAGGGGGAGACTCCGGATCTTCATCACAGTCTTTAGTATCAAGTGACTCAGAGGGAGAGCTATGGGTACTGAGCACCTGAAAGGAAGGAAGCCATTCTTAGGGGCAAGAACTAAGAGAAGCAACAGAATTGGGAAAGTCAGCAAAAGCGTAGTATAAAGGTCCGGCATATATGTGTTTCCTAAGTGTTTCTTGGTAAACCCGCTGTGTCAATACAGGACTTTGGGTACCCCTTCAAAACACAAATCTTATGACTCCAAATTTAACACTAAAAATAGTTACCCTAAACACGAATAGCAACAAAAATCCTAGAAGGAGAATAGTCACCTTATCCATTTTGAAAGATTGTGTTTTTGACATCTGTTTCCTTCAGGATACACGTTTAAATACAGAGTCCCTAGTGTGTCTGGCTAAAAGGTTTTGGATTTTGGGGCCATCTTACTATTCCTTTGGCACAGAAAAATGTGATGGTGTAGGAGTGCTGTTTCGAGGGGATAACTTCACAATTACAAGGTGCTGGAAGTACAGGAAGGTACGGCACTCGTGATAGACTTTACTACACACAAAACGCCATGGAGAGCAATAAATATCTGTACTCCATCCACAAAAAAAGAGAGGGTAGACCTGTTCAAAAAGTACAGCCATATCTTTATACCACAAAACATGTGATTTTTTTGGGGGGGTGATTTTAACTGCGTATTAGACAAACAAGATAAAAGACAATCACACTCTTGGTTGATTTGGGTCTGGAACAAATCGTTTCAGAACCAACATGAGGTGACAACATACTGGACTTGGTTATTACAAATATAGGGAATCTAATATCCAAAATTACAATTGGTGCCCCACTAGGATCAAGTGATCACTACACCATTTCTATTACACTGACACTGTGTCAACACATCACCAACTATACTGAATTGAAAAATTACAAAAAAGCTAATTTAATGCTATCAATAACAAATTAAACTCAATCTCTTGGGATACAGTACTATCCTCCCTTTCCATGGAAGAATCCTGGGACCTTTTTAAATCTACCATTTACGACTCTGAAAAATTATATGTTCCTATAACAAAAAAATACAATAAAAAGGGCAAAAATACCTCTGTGGTTTAATAATACTATCAAAACCTTAATTAAGAAGAAGCAGAGGCTATTTAAACTAGCCAAAAATAGCAAGGGAGACACCAAAAAGTTATGATTCACTCAGTATAGGGTAACTCTTAAATCACTAAAACAAGCCGTTCTGCAATCCAAAACAAAACCTGAGTTTCGTCTGGCCTATACCAAAGACAACTATAAATCACTATTTTCCTACCTTAACAATAAAAAAATAAATAATAGACACATGGGGCCCTTATGTATACATGACACAATTGTATCAACAGACAAAGACATGGCAGACACATTTAACAAACAATTCTGCTCGGTATTTACCAAGAAAGAGATTCCTAAGCGATTCAAACACACAAACAATGTTACCCCCTCTTACATCATCACCGAGGATGATATACTAAAAGCAATTAAATCCCTAAAATCCAATTCAGTCCAGGCCCTGATAACATTAGTCCCCAATTTCTAATAGAGACAGCAGCTGCCACTGCTAAACCTCTCTCAATTATATTCAACAAATCCTTCCATGAGGGAACTATCCCTCAGGACTGGACGATGACCACCGTGGTCCCAATCTTTAAGAAGGGTAATCATTCGAAACCAGAGAACTATCGTCCAATAAGCCTGATGTCTGTTGTGAGTAAGATCATGGAGAAAGTTATTAAAAAACTGCTAGAGTATGAATCTACTAGGGGCAACTTGACTGACACTACACAGCATGGCTTTAGGCAGGGTTATTACTGTACTACTAACTTGGTTTCCTTTTATAATCATGTCAGCAGGGCACTGGATGAAGGCATCCCTATGGATGTGATACTTCTCGACTATAGTAGAGCATATGACAAAGTCCCTCATGACATTCTACTCGACAAAATGAATGATATGGGTTTTTCTCACTGCATAACTAACTGGGTCTCAGGTTGGTTGAGTGGAAGATATCAGCAGGTCAGAATTAATGGCACACTTTCCCACTCACTGAGTGTGACCAGCGGGGTCCCACAGGGGTCTATGTTGGGGCCTACCCTGTTCAACATCTTTATTAGTGATCTGCAGGCCACCCCCGAAATTGTACTCTCAAAATTTGCAGATGATACCAAGCTGTGTGGCTCTGTACTTACATCGATAAACAGGGATTCCATGAGGAACAATTTAAAATCCATCAAAGAATGGGCAGTTTTAAATAAAATGACACTCATCTCAGACAAGTGTCACGTTGTACACTTCGGTAAGAATAACCCTAGACAGACCTATTTCCTGAATGGTGTTACCCTTCATGTGTCACCATTAGAATGAGATCTCGGGGTAATCATTAATGACAAACTATCATCTAGTGATCACTGTAGGATGATAGCCAGGAAATCTAATGCATTGCTCACTCATATTCAACGTTCGTTTGTGTCTAGGATGCAGGAATGCATAATCCCCTTGTATAGGGCTTATGTCCGACCCCATTTGGTCTATGGATCCCCCTGCTGGAGTCCCTATCTGGGGCGGAACGTTGTTGGGGTTGAGAGGGTACAGAGAAGGGCCACAAAAATGGTCCCTTATTTATCGAGACTCGACTACGAGGAAAGATTAAGAGTTACAGGGCTACATTCACTACGCACAAGATGTACCAGAGGTGACCTTCTTCTATTGTACAAAATCCGGAATTCTTGAGTTAATGCACCACTGTGGCTTACATTTCTCCACCAGTTGGACATCACCTTGGTATCATAATAACCAGATATTTGTATCTAAAGCTAAAACAACAAAAAGGCTAAACTACTTTATTGTAAGAGCCCCCAAATTGTGGAATCTTCTCCCACAAAACCTAGTAGATAGTCGCTCAAACACAGCCTTCAAGAAGAGGCTGGATTGCTGGCTCAAGCTTAATAACTATAAGGTATAATTATCCCACCAGTGTGGTGGGGACAGTCTCGATGGGCAGTAGCCTTCTTTTGTCCTTTGAAACCAAGTGAAATCAAGTGAGCAAAAACAAATAGAACATTTTATGACACTGCCTGTTTAAAAAACATAATTCAGACTACAGGCATGAAATATGTATATAGAACAAAAAATGCTTGGGAGGGGGGACCTTTTTAAGGGGTTCCTATCTACCCAAACTGATTTTTTGTATGTATCAAAAAATATTTATATACAGGACACACACATAGCCCCTATAGAAACTTCAGATCATGCCATAGTAATAGGGAACACTGGATTACAAAAGGGAACACAGTTTGGGAAAAGCTATTGGAAATTTTATAATAAATTACTGGAAAATGAAAATATAATATCTCAAGTGTATGAATTATTGCGAGCTCGTATGTCCATAGCAGGCTTGATGGAGGACATTAGTGTTTGATGGAGAGATACAAAACAAGACTTGAAAAATAATTTAATCCATTGGGCTTCACAGCATTGCATGGTTAGTTATAAAAAATCCCTTACATTACAAAATCAATTAAGGCAACTATATACTGTTGTTAATGCAGAAAGAAGGAATCTAACTGAACAAATTAATAATATCATAAAGGAGATGGAACAACTACAATACTCCAGAGCTGCCACGATGCTCTTAGAACATAAAATATGTACTCAGGGGAAATTAGTAGCAGAAGATGTATTCTTGGACTGTGCAAAAACATCTGAAGCCAGAGTAATGAACTCCATAATTACAAAAGGGGAGAAGGAGGTGTTTGACTCTTCAGAGATTTTGAAAGAGGTACAAACATATCTAACAGAGATGTACACAGAACCACCTCTGGATGAGGAACAAATGCAGAACTTCTTAAAATACAAACACCAATGATACCTGACACATATGTACATATCAACCAATAACAAAGGAAGAAATTCAACAGGCAATTAAACAACTAAAAAATGACACGGCCACAGGGATGGACAGGCTTACAACAGAATTTTATAAAAAATTATCCCCAGAATTAGTAGGAATTTTATGGGTAGTCTTTAATTGGGTACTAACATCAAAAGCTATTAACTTCCACTTATGTATAGTGGTACACATTTTTTTATATAAAAACCAAGATACAAGGAACCTTGACAATTGGAGGCTTTTATGTCTACTAAACACGGACTTAAAAAGTATAATGAACATTTTAGTAAAACAATTGTCAAAAGTGGCCCCTTATCTTATCTTGGTTACCCAGTCATGCTCAGTTCCTGGTAGATCTATACATGTTACTTTATTACTATACAGAGAGTTAGTAGAGCAAGGGAAAGAGGATAAACTGATGGAGTACCTCATATCCCTGGATCAGAAAAAAGCATTTGATAGGGTGTCACACAAATTTATAGAGAGAACACTATTAGCATATGGTATACCACCACTTTTTTGTGAATGGATCACCACATTATATGCAGCAGCAACAAGTATTCCATTGGTAAATGGCACTCTAGGTTCATATATACAAATAAATAGAGTGGTAAGACAGGGATGCCCCTAAAGCCTGCTGCTTTATATTTTATGTGTGAACCCATTGTTAAGAAGTATACAACAAGATACCTCAAGAAAGGGTATTACACCAAGGGTCAGTAGGATAACAGTTAAAAATGTGGCTTACACAGATGATCGCTGTTTGTTTGTTCCAGATAAAGAATCAGGAGTAAGAGCCTTGGAACAGGTGGAACAATATTCCACAGTAACAGAGGCAGCTATAAATGAGTTTAAAAGCTTTGTGTATCCCCTTAGCCCCTCAACACCACACCTGGAATCAATAAAGGGAATAACAGTTATAGTAGATTAATTTAAAGTTGCTGGGAATCATTTTGGGGAGAGGGGATACAGCACACTAAATTGGCAAAATAAGTTAGAAAGTGCAGGGAGGAAAATCCAAGTATGAAATTGTGGCAACAGACAAAGAAGAAAAAAGTAATGATAATAAAAACTTTTTTTTTCTATATTATTTATTTAAGTACAGTATACCCTATCCCTATAGCATTAGAAACAACCTAAGCCAAGTGTTTCAAATTATATGGGGAAGCCATTTGAATCCCATCAAGTGAGATACCTTGTATCTTCCAGTGCAAAAAGGAGGTCTTAACGTATTTAACTCGGCATTTTTTTATAGCATCTTCCTTTATCATAACATAAAAGATCCACAAAGACCAGGGCCTGGGATTTTGGGAATATTTTCAAATAATTGGTGGAATGCTATTTTTGATGTATGTGAAAAGACAGACAGACAATCTCTATCCTTCAGAGCAGGACCCCAGTTTTTTAAACCAGTGATTATTAAAATTAGGAAATGGAAGCTGATGCCATCACAGGTTTGTCAGACACACCAGAAACAAATATATGTCAGTATCCAGAGCACAGCATTTGCCACTAGTTGCACTTTTAAAAGGGTAACTGACAGCAATCATGTGAAAGTTCTAAAAGCTCTTTGTGATTTACGAACGCCCCCTAGAATGTGGGACGTATTATGGCTGAGTAGCCATGGCAGATTAAATGTTAAAGCAAATGCAAAACATAAAAGTCAAATGGAGCGTTCTGCCTGAGGGATTCATGTATAGCAGTGGAAGAAACCATGGAAGATTTTTTAACACAATGCCCATTTGTACAGACTTTTTGGACTCTTATAGCACAAAATTGGGAAAACCCAATCTGGGATTCTTTGTCATATGAAGAAACAGTAGGGGGCTTCACGAGGAGGATCTGTCAGATTGAAAAATTGACGGTACAATTAATCTTAACTATAATAAAATATTTACTATGGCAAATAAGATGTCAATTTGTAATACAGCAGAGCTATGTAGAGCTAGGAGGATTGTTATGTACAATAGAAAATGAATTGGGTGTAATCTGTATGTCTGAGAAAACTCAAGTAGCTCATCAGATATGGTCGAGTAGATGGCAATGTGTACCCTGCTTAAAAAACAAGATAGGATAAGAAATAAAAAATGTTTTTGTTTTGTTTTTTGTAAGATTTGTAAAATGCCAGAAAACCAGCTGATTAGTACAGAATTTCCTTTTATTCAGTATTATTGGTATTTGTATGATTTAAATATAGGTTTCTTGTAGAAATTTCTACAAATTACAACTGAAGGTATCATGTAAGAATTAAGAAAAGGGGCAACATTAGTATGCGCTGTATAACCTTTTAATTAAGACTGTACAGGTTTTTTTCCCCTATGTATAACATGTTGTGGTGTTATTAATAAACATTCTCCTACTCTTTTAGTGGGGGGGGGGGTCTTTTTGGTTTTATGATTTAAGTTTAGGTTTAAAAAGTGTAGTTGAAAGAAAATCTGACTTGTATGGATGTAATACTTATTTTGAGTTCTTTGGTCTTATGATTTGTATATTATTTGGTGTAAAGTGAACACTGTTATCTTTTGTTCTTGAAAGTTGTAATAAAAATTCCCCTACTCTTTTTTGAGAAGTACCATGGGATCTTTAACATCCACCTGAACTCCCACCAGAACAGGCAGATGGGACCTCGGTTTAACATCTCATCTGAAAGACAGCACCTCAGGAGTGCAGCACTCCCCTCATGCTGCACTACAGTGTCAGTATTGGGATAGTAATCCAAGTGCCTGGTGTGGGGATAGAACCCACAGCCTTCTGATCTCCTGGCATCAGAGGCAAGTGTGCTACCTGCTGAGCCATTGACACATGTCCCAAGACATGAACCGAATGTGACCAGAGCATGTGCTCAGAGCTGCCTGTCACTCCGCTTTATTAATTCTTATGTTGCATCTGACTGAGAGGAAGGATGCCCCATCCTCTCACTGAGCACTGATGAGAGAAGTTCGGGAGGCTCAAAAGGAAGAGGAATGCTGGGGACCCTATCATGCCTCTGCAGTCATTACACAAGTTACTGACAGTGTACAGCCAAATGAAGTTCAAGAGTTGAAAGTATTGTTAAAGGCATACAAAGAAGCAGTTAACCAGTCAAAAATTACCCCAGTAATGGACAGCCTGATTCCCAGAGTCGGCAGGCAGCTGCTGTCCACCAAAACCCCTCTGTGCTGGGAATAGGGGTACCAACTCAGACAACCTCTGCAGACTATGACCTTAGAGTTAAGATAGACGAATTGTTGAAATGGGTAACTGACATAGAGGGGTGTCAATCTCAATCTATGTCATGGTTAAGAGAAAGAACCCCCTGAGTGGAAGCACGCAGCAACTTGCACCCCCATCAGAACTCCAAATGCAGGTCCTTCTAATCAAAGTAATCCAGATAGGAGGCCTCCCCCTGATGCCCCTAGGGCTCACAACTATACCAAGAGGACATTTTCTGTTACAATTGTGGAAAAGATAGACATATAAAGAGGGACTGCCGGTCACATGAGGACCCATGAAGAGTCAGAGACAAACTACCTAAAAAGCTTCAGGAGCAAGGAAACTTCAGCAGAGTTCCAGCTAAGCCTAGCTCCACCCCATCTGTAGCAAAATTTTCAGTTAAAGCCCCTGAGACTGCACCCTTTGACCTTGATAAACTTGTTTGACCTTCCACTGAAACTACAGTCACTATTGAAGGAGTATCTGTTTGAGCTCTGTTCCCAAGTGACAATAATATTCAAGGACTGGTACAATCAACACCTGTCCCAACACAAGCTACTGCTCTTGGAAGGTGTGAATGTATGGGGACTGAGTGGCAAGTCTTACCTGTACTTAGGATACCTCAAAGTATGGATTGCTTTCCACTCCAAAGTAATTAGAGTGGGAGACCCTGTGGAAACTTTAACATTAGTGTGGCCAAAGTCTGGAATGTACAATGGAGTGCCCATACCTATAGGCACTAATGCTCACATGTTTGGTCACCTGGATCAGCTTTGTCAAGAAAGGGGCCCAGTGATGTTGAGGGCTGAGGCACTGGAATGGACTCAGGTTGCCCGGGTGTCAGTAGGGTGAGGAAGAATTGAGCGTCCATGGACAGTTCTCCTTCCTCGGGGAAGGGGAGATCATGCAGCATGCTGTAGACTGACAACCAGCAGTGGCTGGGTGTCAGCAGAGGTGCACCACCAAGAATGGGGAGGGCCCACATCCAGGGCATTAGGCTGCCTCCATGGAGGTAGAAATGAACCCCTGAGTGGAAGCACACAGCAACTTGCACCCCCATCAATGCAATGCTCTGCCCATTGCACGATCATGGGCAAAACAGCAAAAATCAGAAGCCAACAGGGTCTACGATGACCCACCTATCAGGTCAGAGGACAAGTCCCTCTGAAGGAGAGACTGGAGCTTCCTGTCAGCATTCCACACAAAAAAAAAGCAGCTTTATCAAGAATAGGAAGCCAAGCAGAATGGAAAAGTGTTGCTTGTGCTTGCCTTGGTAAAGAAGTCCTATAAGCAATAGAAGCAAACCACAACCGAAGATTGAGATGACCCTGTAGGTATAGTTTGGCACCATGATGCTGAAGAACTTGTACTGCCACCTAATGCTTAGTGCAGTATCATTGGGGGATGTGCCTGAAGAAGTATGTCAAAAATCAGATCCTGATGCAGGATGTTCCAGATGAACGTGGCCTGCCAGAAGGGCCATTGGTGAAGCCTAGTGTGTTGCCAATGAGACAATAGCTTATGCTAAATGAGTCACCATCCAGGTGAAGAATGTTGCAAATAGAGACACTGTTGCCAGGAAACGACGCCCTTTGGCTCGTGATTACTGTGCGGAAACTGCAGTGCAACCAACCCCAACCAAAGATGGTGCCCAGCTTGGCATTGACTCAGAACTTTTTGATTTTGTTGATTCCCCCATACTAGAGAAGTGGAAGACCCATGTTAGCCAAAAAGTGGCTGAAAGGACCAAAGTGTTTTTGCTTCATGAGTGGGATGTGGGATGTGCCATTGTAAAAGACCACCATGTCCAACTTCATGATGACTGCCCTTTCCGTGAGAGATCCTGCAGATTAGTGCCAGCAGGTATTGATGATGTGGGGATGCATTTGTAGGAACTGTTAGCTGCAGGCATTATTCAAGAGTTAAGAAGTCCTTATGCTTTACCAATTGTAATCGTGTGCAAGAAAAATGGAGCTGTGCGCATGTGTGTAGATTATCAAACTCTTAACAAATGGACTATCCCAGATCAGTATACTATGCCCATAATTCAAGATGCCTTAGATCGTCTTAATGGAAGCAAATGTTTTTTGGTGCTTGACCTATGAAGTGGATGCTATCAGATCCCAATGGCTCCACAAGACCTGGAGAAAACTGCCTTCATATGTCCTCTCAGTTTTTATGAATTTCTCCAAATGTCTCAAGGTATATCTGGTGCCCTAGCCACTTGTGTAAAGAGCTGTCAGAGATGTGAAGCTACTGGAATGTTTGGTCTACATAGATGATGTCATTGTATTCGAGAAGACCCTGGAGAAACATGAGGCAAGACTGTTAATGGTTCTAGATTGACTGGAAGAGTTCGGGCTCAAACTCTCTATCAACAAGTGCCAATTTTTTCATAGTTCATTTAAGTATGTGAGGCACATTGTATCAGCTCAAGACATTCAAACTGATCCAAGTAAAGTCAAAGCCTTAACTACGTGGCCTAGACTCAAAAACCTGAAAGATCTGCAATGCTTTCTAGGCTTCTGTGATTATTACAAATGTTTCATTAAAGATTATACCCAAGTGGTGAGGCCACTACTGAATTGGACACAAGGCTGTTTGCCCACCAGCAAAAGCAAAATGACCTCTGCCACTAGTGCTGAATCCAAGCCATATTTTAAACTATCTGAGCCATTTGAACAATGTTAGAATGCTGAATGCAACAACGCCTTTGAAGAGATAATTTATCACCCAACCCATGCACCAGTACTGGCTTATGCAGACCTCGAGAAACATTATGGTTTGCATACGGATGCTAGTTTTAGTGGTTTTGGGACTGTCCTCTACCAAAGTTATCCAGGAGGACTACATCCAGTTGTCTTCTCCAGTAGGAATCTAAACAGTGCTGAGCGAAAGTATTCCATGCACAGATTAGAGTTTCTAGCTCTCAAGTGGGCTATCGTAGACCAGTTTCACAGATATCTTTATGGGGTGCACATTACAGTCAAGACTGACAATAGTCCGATCACATATGTGCAAACTACTGCAGAACTTGATGCAGCTGGACACAGGTGGCTTTCAGCATTATCAACTTAAGATTACTGTGTAGAATACAGGCCTGGACTGAATTGTGTAAATGCTAATGCGCTTTCTTGTCGCCCAATAGCATCCACTACAGACAAACAAGCATGGGTACAAATTACAGAACAGACTGTAAAAGTTCTGTGCAAAACATTTGACACAGACGAGCAGCCTTATACAGCAAATGCCATTCATCTTGAGGACAGCCTCAGTGCTTCTGGTGATTGTCTCCAAACTGCCTATTGTAACCTAGCTGCTCTGGATTTAAACACATTGCCACAACTGAGTCCTCAGAATTTTCAAAAAGAACAAAGCCTGGATTTCAGTATTAAGGTATTGTCAACACCCTAAAGAAAGGGGATGATGCCAACCAAGAAGTCACAAACAATCCAGATGTGAAATGTTTGCTGTGAGAGTGACCAAAGCCAAAATGAGGAGAATTTGTTCTACAGAGAAATCCAAGGCCTACAAGGGTTCTCTTGTCTACCATTGGCCCTGCCATCAAAGTTCAAAAAAGTGATTGCATGATGATATGTGACATGTAGGGAGCAAGAGCACATTGGACTTGGCTTGTGCTCATTTCTGTTGACCTCGTATGGGGAGTGACATGGAACAATAATGTAAAAACTGCAGCAAATATGTCCAGTGAAAAGCCTTGCCACAAAGGGCCACTCCTCTGGTCAACACAGTGACAAGTGTGCCTATGGAATTAGTGTGCATAGATTTTCTAAGTTTGGAACCTGACTCAAAGAACATTTCAAATATTCTGGTAGTCACTGACCATTTCACCCGATATGCCTAGGCATACCTGACAAAGGATCAAAAAGCCTCCACGGTTGTCAAGGTCTTAGTTAAGAAATTTTTTGTGCATTACAGAGCCCCCAAAAGAATACACTCACACCAAGGGCAGGACTTCAAAAGTCATCTGGTAAAGGAACTGTTGCCATTAGGGGGGATCAGTGAGTCTCACACAACCCCCATATCACCCTTAAGGTGATGCACAGCCCGAGAGGGTCAGTCAGACACTTCAGGACATGTTGGGGACCTTAGACTCCAAGAACAAAAGCACATGGAATCAACAAGTAAGTGCACCGGTTCATGCTACAGGATTCTCTCCTTACAGACCAATGTTTGGCCAGGAAGCCAAACTCCCTGTAGACTTGCGGTTTGTATCTCTGCTGATGGAGCTAGGCCAGAGACCTATCTGCAATACACTCAAAGACTGAAAGACCAGCTGAATTCTGCCTATAAGTTGGTTGTGGATGCTGCAGCCAAATGAAATAAAGCTAACAAAGAGAGATATGACATATAGGTATAAGGCACATGAATGGATGACAGGAGACCATGTCCTGTTACAAAATTTAGGAATACCTGGGAAGCACAAAATTTCTGACAGATGGGGCAGCATTCTCTATGTTGTGGTCAAGATTAATCCTGCAGGAGAGTCAGGTGGATTCCGAACTATCCACCACAATCACTTGCTGCCTATTGGACAAATGATTACAGTGCATGCCGCTTATAACAGACTGAAATTTGAAATGGTATTTCATCTATTATAAGCATCGTTCAGTTAATCAAAAAACATAATTTTCGAATACTATACCTGAAATGGAATTACACAAGGTTAGACAGTATGGTTAGACTGTATGTATGTGCACAGCACAGTGATTACAACTCTTTCATGAAGAAATATCTTTGCTGTGTAGGCATCCTAGATACAGTACTCTAATGTTAAATCATAACTTTTATTTAGGTATGTTAAAACAAAGGTTTAAAAGCATTTTTTTACTTTACTTGCATGCTGCGTGCTGCTTAATTAATCCGTGGCTCTGGTTGTTTAAAAAATTCAGTGATCTTCTTCTGTGACTCTGGCTTCTCAGTGTATCTCCCTCATTTCTTAATGGTCCATGCCATAACATCCCAGTCAGGCAGCAGGTCATCCCATTGCTCCATCGCACATCTAAGAGTGAGGAGGACATTCTGTACATCTCAAGAGGAGACTGCTATTTTTTCCTCTGCCACATCCTCACTGGCCTCTTCATTCTCTGTCACATCCTCAGTTTGTTCTTGAACCCCTCTGAAGGCATCCACGATGTCATCCTCGGGAAGCTGTGTCTCTTCACCACCCATGGAGCATATCTCTGAGAATTGTTCCAGGGTGAGACCTGAGGTGGGGTGTTGTCTTCCGGGTCAGCTCTGTCATCCAGGTCCTCTGGCCACTCCATAGCTGCAAGTGGAATAAATCCTGCTTTGTGATAGCATTTAACAATGCTCTGTAGTGTGACATATTGACAGGCTTGCCCCATCGTGTGGACTACATCCAAAATGCTTATTCTTTTCACACATGTAGCCACAGTGAGGTCTTGCTCTGTGTCCAGGAGATTCAGCATCCTATAGTTCCACAAAGGATCTACATACCACAGAACAAATGCCTCAGACAAATGATGCTAAGCTGTAAAAGTTTTATTACTGGCAGAGCCAAACTCCACCAGACCCCAGCACTTCAGCGATTAGGCCTGCATCTGGGGGTGTGGTTCTGAAAGCAAACTACATCCATTTTAAATACATAATTTTCTGAGACCTCACTGATGACATCACACCAGTGCTCCATGTAAATAATATAGTGATCTAAGCTACTATCCATATACAGTATAACAATACAGAAGAACAAAAATACAAAATTATAAAGTTATAAAAGACTTCAGAACTACAAAACTCAATTTAAATAATCAATATTACCTTGCAGTACATTCTTCAGTATAAATTACAGTTTCATTTTTTATTATTTACTGTTTATTACATTTCCTCTTGTCAAGCAGGGAAGAAATGAATAGTTCCGAAGTTGAAAAAAGGTACCACAAAGGCAAAGTCCTAAGAAGCCAAAAGTCAAAAGAGTAAAGGACAAAAACATCCTAATGGTGGCTGGAATAACTGTATGTTAGCTAAGGGGGAGTAATCAGGATTAGTAGGTCAGGCATAATCTACTGGAGAACAGGTCGAGGGCTAGTAATGTCAACAAATAATAATAGTAGTAGCAGCCGTGAGGGGGACATGTTAATCAGGTCAGGCATGATTCATAGGGCAACAGGTATAGAGAGCTAGGAATATAGACAAATCAGAGAGAGAGAGCTAACTTAGGTCTGAAAGCCAGAAAAGGTACATAATAGTAGAAGGTAGGGGAAAAAGGGAAATTTAGTTCATCGACCAGGGATCGTAGTTAAGTGATCACCCTATTTCCATTCTCATCTCAGTTTCTGGGAATCTACGGCATACAAATCTTCACAGGTCCAATCCTATAAATAAAGGGGAGAAAAACAGGGAAGGAAGAAAAACAGATAATTTGAAAAAAAAGTTTTTACACTAAATGGATATTCATTCATTCACATCATGTCTCCCACTTTATTTCTTTCTTTTCAAGAATTGCTTTAGATCCCACTGGTCATTAAAGCCATCTAGTTTCACACTCTGTAGGTGATTGATCCACTGGCTTTCTCTCTGTAAATGCTCATTCACTCTGCCACCCCCATATCTAAGGGGTTGTTGCCAGTCTATGCCCATAAAAGTTAAAGCAGTGAGATCAGAATTATGGTGTTGAGCAAAGTACAACCCCACCAGTGTATCCCTTTTCACATTTGTTATGTTTCTAATGTGTTCTTGCATTCTCATCTTTAATGCTCTAGTAGTTTTTTCTACGTACCGAGTTTTACACTCACACCACAGGACATAAATTACAAATGTGATATCACAGTTGATGAAATCCCTAATAACATATTGTTTGTTATCCCCCTGGTGTGTAAATTATTTCCCCACATTACAATAGCTGCAAGAGATACACCAGTGGCACTTGAACATGCCCTTAGGTTTGTTATTCAACTGTGTACCAGGATTTATTTCAGGCCTTACTCTTGTTCTCACAAGTTTGTCTTCTAAATTTGGTCCACGTGAAAATGTCACTGTTGGACTATCTCCCACTACTTCAGTCAAATTTCTATCTGTGTGTAGTAAATACCAGATCCGATATATGATATTCCCTATTTGTCCTACTCAGTTATTGCACTCTGTAACAAATGTAATAGAACCATGGTCCTTGTTAGCCTCATTGTGTGTTTTATTGAACAACTTTGTAATTTTGTATTTCTGTACTTCTGTATTGTTATATATGTATATATGGATAGTAGCTTATCATGGGTTCTCAAATGGTGAGGCCAGCCTCCCTGGGGAGGCCCCAACCTGTTCAAGGGGAGGCTCAAGCAAGTCTGAAAAAGTACTGTATTGAAATTTTGGGTTTTATATATTTTGTGTGATGAGATGAAGCAAACTGAAAGAGGATAATAACAGTAGGTGAATTGTATGTATTTATTTACTAATAGGTGACAAGGGAAGGTGACTGAGCCAAGGCTCATTTCAGGTGTACCTTGGGAAGGGAAGGGAGTGAATACATTTCAAAAGGTAACTGCAGAACAATCAAGAAACATACAATGAGCAATAGAGCAAATAAATATGAACAATAAATTAATAATGAGTGGTGGTAATTGATCAATTTGTAAACTGATGGCAGAACAGCCCAAATACAAGGTTGAGCAGCTAGAAGTGCTGAGAACAATAGCAGGAAGGAGTAAAGTAATTCCTGAAAGTTGCTTAGAGCAGGAAAGGGGGGGAGAGGCAAAGTATGTAGGAAGGTTATTTCATGTAGAGAGGAAACAGAGAAAGTAGTCTGACCCATGAAGGCACTGCAACAAGGTGTAACAATGGTTCAAGAATGAAAATAGTGGAGCAAAGTAGGTTGACCTGTGGGGGTACAATAAGCTGAATAATATTTGTTTATTTTATTTATTTGTTATTCAGATAACACTTTTGAGCACAGGAGCTCTTTTTCAAAAGTTCCAAGTCAGTATAAAACAAAGAACTGAATGTGAGCCAAGGTATTCAAAGGAATTTAAATTTATTCATGGTGTACTGCGTAAAGTACAGTATGTTATTTTTCTTTGGGGAGGCCCAAGATTATTTCAGTTTTTGGGGAGGATCAAAATCTTTTCCATGGATTTGGGGAGGCTCACTGTGACAAAGTCTGAGAACTATTGGCTTAGATCATTGTATTATTTACATGGAGCACTGGTGTGATGTCATTGGTGAGGTCACAGAAAATTATATATTTAAAATGGATGTCATTTGCTTTTAGAACCACACCCCCTGACGAAGGCCTAATCGCCAAAGTGCTGGGGTCGGGTGTAGCTTGACTCTGCCAGTAATACATTTTTGCAATTTGGCATCATTTGTCTGAGGCATTTGTTCTGTGGAGTGCAGATACTTTGTGGAACTGTGGTATCGCTTTGAGGCTGGCTGCCCTCTCATCGACACCCGGCCCTCATAGCTGCACAGTAGAAAACTTTACATAGAAACATAGACTTTGATGGCAGATAAGGACCACTTGGCCCACCCAGTCTGCCCATTTCCCTAACTATTGGATAAGCTGCAGATTCTAGTTAACCAACAGCCTACTTCCTGCAACCCCCCACTATAATTGCCTTATGTCTGTCCCATGCATGTTTGAATTCCCCCACTGTTTTAGACCCAACAACCTCTCCAGGAAGGTGGTTCCATGCATCCACTACTCTCTCCGTGAAAAAGAATTTCCTCACATTACCCCCGAGCCACCCCCTCAACTTTAAATTGTGCCCCCTTGTTCTTACACATCTCTTTTTCTGAAATATGCTACCCTTCTGGACTTTGTTGATTCCCTTGAGGTACTTAAAAGTTTCTATCATGTCCCCCCTGTCCCACCATTCATCAAGGATATACATATTAAGCTGTCAGTCTCACTTCATATGGTTTCTGATGTAGGCTGTGCACCATTTTAGTTGCCCTCCTCTGGACTGCTTCCATCCTGTCTATGTCCTTGCTTAGATGAGGTCTCCAAAATTGCACGTAGTACTTCAGATGGGGTCTCACCTACTGTCTGTATAGAGAGATAACCACTTCCCTTTTTCTACTTGTGATGCCCCTCCCTATGCATCCCAGTATCCCCCTAGCTCTCCTTACTGACTTCTCGCATTGCTTACTCACCTTTAGGTCATCTGATATGACTACACCCAGATCCCTTTCTATTATTGTTGTTGTTAGCACCTCCCCTGCTATTGTGTACTCTTCTTCTGGATTTTTATTTCCCAGGTGCATTACTTTGCACTTCTTTGCATTGAATCTAAATTGCCATATGTCTGACCATTCCCCCAACCTTGCCAAGTCCCTTCTCATCCTTTCTAACCCCCCTTGTGTATCAACTCTGTTACAGATCTTTGTGTCATCTGCAAAGAGGCATACTTTTCCTTCCAGACCCTCTGCAATGTCACCTATAAAGACGTTAAAGAGGACTGGACCCAGTACTGAGCCCTGAGGTACTCCACTAGTAACCCCCCTTTCTTCAGAATGTGTTCCATTCACTATTACCTTCTATGTCCTGTTGTGCAACCAGTTTGCTACCCAGGCTACCACCCTAGGACCCACTCCCAGGCTGGCTAACTTGATTATTAATCTTTTGTACGGGACTGTGTCAAATGCCTTGCTAAAGACTAGGTAGGCCATATCCACAGCCCCTCCCTGGTCTATTACTTTGGTCACCCACTAAAGAAATCGATTAGATTCATCCTGACATCCTACTGTGAATCCATGCTGCTTTGGGTCCTGTGCCCCCTGCTGGCCTCTAGGTACTGAACAATTTCTTTCTTTCAGAAGTGATTCCATCATTTTCCCCACCACTGAGGTCAAACTAACAGGTCTGTAGTTTCCTGCTTCTGCCTTGCCCCCACTTTTATGAAGGGGAATCACATCTGCCCTCCTCCAGTCCTCAGGTACCATCCCATCTTCCCATGATTTTGTTAAAAAGTGTGGTTAGTGGTGTTACTAGGTTCTCCCTTAGCTCTTTTAGGATTCTAGGGTGAATCCCGTCAGGCCCCATTGCTTTGCCCACCTTGAGTTTTAGGAGTTCTTTCAGGACTCTTTCTTCTGTAAATGGACTGGCGTCAACCCCACTACTACTTTGGACCTTGAGCCAGCATCCTAGCCTGCATTTGCCTTACATAGTGACATTTAAAGTTATAAATGATTCCCTGATCTAAGGGTTGCACAATGCTAATGGTAAACCTAAAGGAGCTCACACTAGGATGGGGTGCCATGGAAAAATCAAAAACTAAAAACACAAATCCAGGCACACACCACCACAAAATAGCTGTCACATGAGAGGAAAACAATTAAAACATAGTGTTTATTATCCACTGCTTTCCCCTGATTTATTTCCCTGGTTACCCAGTCAAAGAAATCTATAGTGTAACTCCCCCCACTAATTTGGGGTTTACCATAATGTCTTCCTGGGCCTCTAATGCCCACTGACAGGCCGGTGTTCTGTCCTACTGTGTTTCTGTGTATTTGCATGAGAGTGCCATATTTAGCCTCCGCACCTGTCCCTTTAAGAGAATAGCTAATCTGTGCTTAGAAAATGGTATGTGCTGGGTCTGACCGATTTAAGGTTTGTGGCCAGCCAGGCAGTGCTCTGTTTTGCTCCAATCTGCAGTTGCTACTTGTGCAGAGGGAGTTTATGTAGGAACTGTGCTTATTTACTGTTTATCTGCTGTTATATTTGAGACAGAGATGTTTGTCTAGCCTGCATTAATTGCAGTTTGATCATTTTGATGGAAGCCACCATGTTAGGTCCAGGACTTCCAGTAACTGGACCAGTAGAACCACTGGGGACCTAAAATGGATCCAGTCCCCCAGTGTTCTGTGGGAAGGAAATTCTGTAGTATTGTGGTTTTTCAGTTGGTGCCTAAATGCACCTGGTGGGGGAGCCTTTACTTTGACTGCCAGCTCCTGCAGCCAACAGAACCTTTGGATTTACAAGGAAAATGTTCTGTATGCCAAGAGACAGTGGATCACTTAGAGTTGACAATTGAAGGATCAGCAGCTTGAGCTGTTGAGCAGTGGCTCCAAAAAGGAGCATAGGGGAACCGGCGGGAAGAGTCCTAACATGCCTACATTCCACTTTTCTCCTGCTTGTGAACTGCCTTTAGCAGAAGTTGAACTTCTCCAATTCCAACATTGAACTGTGGCAGAAAGAAGAAGAAGAGTTAGTGCAACTTGCGATTTGGACCAAAGATTTGATCCTGAAGTGATCAGCCTAGCTTGTGTGTGAGATGTACTCAGATCAGAAGGTTTGCTCAGTAAAGCTGCTGAATTGAAACCAGATTAAATCCGAACTGTTGTCTGAAGTAGTTATTGCTTTAAATGTGCTAAATGTGTTTCGTGGGTCGAGACCTGCTTTCCCATGAAAGAACCTGTTATGCCAGTTGGAGGCTTCACCAGCAGAAGATCACAAACATTGATAGACAGCTTATCCTGCATGGGCCCTGCCACTTTGGCCTAGGCCACTACTCCATCACCAGAGACTGTCATGGCAAGAGACCGGCTCAGGGATCCAACCCCCATGCAGCAACAACACAGGTTGCAGCCACCTGGATGAAAGGCCATGAAGAGGAGGTGTGTTGGCGTTGGCCCTGCCTCTCCATGCTTTTCTGTCATCATCATAAGGTCCCCATATCGCCTGCCTTGCAGCAGATTCCTGGTAACGTCAATACAGTCAGGGTAGCTCCCTGCAACAAGAGTTTAAATCATTTGTGGTATCATCTAATTGTCTCAGTTTCTTGGGTTTACAAAAGACTGAGCCAACAGGCTCGAAATACAAATAATCTGGATGTTTTGCATGTTAACTGCTTTTCTTTCCATCATGGGCCCCAACATAAGCTGCAACGCCAGCCACACCGGGCAAAGTCTCTGGTTAACCAGACTTACCATCCTGAGTACCCAGTGCTGTGTGACTGTTAGGTTGAGACGAAAAGTGCATGCAATCACTGAACTAAATCAGATAGCCAATAATTTGCCTAGATGCTTGCCCCTTCCTTGTTCACTGCCCCTAAATAAACCTGATTGTCTTGTTTTATGCTTAACCTGGCTAGTGTGCATATTATTAGTTGGGTTACAGTATTAAGATTGTACTGCTGCATTGCTAACCTTATTTTCTAAGGGGTCCCCAGGGAAACTGTTGAAGGTCCCATACTGGTGGTAAGTGTGAAGAAGATGTGCAGATTATTACTGTGCCATACTGTTTGTGAATTCACTACTGTGTCATATACTGCACCACTAGGAGGGTTGGTGGGTGGTTATAGCTTTCCAGAGGGCTATACCAGAGCAGATAAGCAACCCCAATAGCATTCCTCTGCTTTGAGGCACCTTATTAGAGAACTCAAGCCCCTCAACCTGTGCATAACCATACAGGCAGGGGTAGTAGCCCTTAGAATAGCACCACCTAGGGGTTACATCTTGGAGGCACCACTGGGATTAGCACCCCCTAATGGCCAATGTTTATGTCAGCTGTGGAACTGATGGGAGAACTGGTCAACAACCTTACGCACCCTTCCCCCATTGGTGTGTTCCAGTTACGGATGGCATTTTCTCCAGAATTACCCCTATCCCTAGTGGAGAAAAGGACTGGGAAACCTGGAAAGCCTATGCTATGTGGATGGTGTATAAATGGCCTGAGACTGATGATCAGAAGTGGCAGGAAATTATAAGAACCCTCCGGGGACCCACTCTACATGTTATTCAGGGGCTTCAATCTACAGAGTCCACTGCATCTGTGCAGCAGTACCTGGATGCCTTAACCTCTGTTTTTGATCCACATAAGGATGTGGAGCAGCTGATGTGGGAGTTTAAGGCAATTCGCGAAAACCTGGAGAATTGTTGATGGCCTATGTTCTGAAGATGGAGGCCGTCTTGCAAAAAATATTAGACCAGGGAGGGGCCTCTCTAAAGGAGTTAAATTGGATCCAAATTGACTACCTCTTGACTTCAGTCCAAGATTCCTGGTCTCTGATGTTCCAGTTGCAGACCCAGCAGTGCTTGGATGATGCCCCCCTTTTCTTTCGCTAATGCAGGTGGTGTGAAGGGCCAAGTGTCCCCCTGATAAGGACTTTTCTGTGCTGCTTGCACCTAAAAATCCCAGTTGTCACTAAAGACCCAGAGCAGGGGTACCTAGCGGCCCCAAAGATACAGACTTTCTCTCTTTGGAAGACCGGCTGAGCAAGATGGAAACCTGATTTGTTCGGTTGTGTGGCGCATTGCTAGACATATTCCAGTGACCTGAATTCATGGCTAATGTTGGAATCGCCAAGTCCATAAGCAGTAAAGCTTCTGATCCTGTCTCATCGCTATTGAAAACCCACCATACAGACACTTACTTTGAGGATTTCATATTCTGCTATCGTTGTGGCTGAGATGGGCTTTAGCAAAATGAGTGCCGGTCTTCAGCCGATTTGGGCAGAGTAATTAGCTGCCTGATAACTGATCGGAGATCTCAGTTATGCAACTTACCAAGATGAACCCCAAAATTGACTTGGTCTTGTTCTGACCATGGCCATTGCTGAAAGCATGGCTGGTGACATACCAGATTAAACTGAAATGTTTGACGTTAATGACTCTGATAACATGATGGACAATAATGCAGATGAAAATGATGATTCTGACAGTATCAGTAATGTGTTATATGATATAAACTCCATAGAATTTCCTCTTGATGATGAACCTGGAATTTCAGAACACGGTAATGAAGATAATTCTGTTGAACCAGAACTTACAGAACAAGAAACTAAAATTGTTTCTATGCCAGAACAAATAGCCAGTGCAGAGGTATCCCTTTCATCAGAAGCTGACTTACTGGACATCAATGAGCCGGGACTGAACAACCTAAGTGCAAAAGTTGAAAGAACTGAGCCTGTTCCTGCTCCTCTCAGAAGGCCTGGAAGAGCCACCAGACCTGTAGTGCACCTCAGTTACGACTCCCCAGGAAGGCCTGTAGACCTCCCATTGCATGTAGTTCACATAGGGATGTGCATATCTGAAAACTCTCTTCCAAAGTTAGGCTACTCTGCCACCTCAAGGTTGATAGTTAAGCCCTCCAATCAGTGTGCTAATGCCTTTGCCCCATGCAGCCCCAGTGTAGCTGACAGGGATAGGCCCCAAGCCATGTGGGTTAGTGTATAGGAGGTAATACAAACAAGGGTTGTAAGAGTGAAGTGTCTTACTACCTGAACCTATTAACATGCTTATGAAAAGTGTTTATGAAAATGTGTTCTTATAAAAACGTAATTGCATAATGAACCATATAGCAATGCTATTGTCATGACCAGTTATTTCACTGATGCATCAGATTTTATTTTGTGGTATACCAATGAAACATGCATGTATTTATGTATAATATTTTCTACATAGAATCTTGTAGTATGTTTAGACCTGACGCAGATGCCAAGATTTTCCAGGCGGAGAAAAGTGTATTCCCCCATCAATTTTGGATTTACTATAATGTCTTCCTGGGCCCCTAATGCCTACTGTCAGCCTGGTGTCCTGTCCTAGTGTGTTTCTGTGTATTTGCGTGAGAGAGCAATATTAAGCCTCCACACCTGTCTCTTTAAGAAAATAGCTAATCTGTGCTTAGAAAATGGTCTGTGCTGGATCTAAGTAATTTAGGGCTTGTGGCCGGCCAGACAGTGCTCTGTTTTGCTCCAGTCTGCAGTTGCTACTTGCCCAAAGGGAGCTTATGTAGGAACTGTGCTTATTTACTGTTTATCTCCTGTTATATCTGAGATAGAGATGTCTGTCTAGTCTGCATTAATTGCAGCTTGATCATTTGGCTGGAAGCCACCATGTTAGGTCCAGGACTTCCAGTAATTGGACCAGTAGACCCACTGGGGACCTAAAATGGATCCAAACCCCAGTGTTCTGCAGGAAGGAAATTCTGTAGTATTGTAGTTTTTCAGCTGGTGCCTAAATGCACCTGGAGGGGGAGCCTTTTCTGTGACTGACAGCTCCTGCAGCCAACTGAACCTTTGGATTTATAAGAGAAATGCCCTGTATGCCAAGAGACTATGGATCACTTACAGTTGGAGGTTGAAGTGTAAGCAGCTTGAGCTTTTGAGCAGCGGCTCCAAAAAGGAGTGTAGAGGAACTGGTGGAAAGAGGCTTAACTTGCCTGCCTGCCACTTTTCTCCTGCTTGTGAACTGCCTTTAGCAAAAGTTGGACTTCCCTGATTTCAGCCTTGAACTGTGACAGAAAGAAGAAGTGTTAATGCAACTTGTGATTTGGACCAAAGACTTGCTCCTGAAGTGATCGGCCCAGCCTGAGTGCGAGATGTACTCAGATCGGAAGGTTTGCTCAGTAAAGCTGCGAAACTGCAAGCGGATTAACTCTGAACTGTTGTCTGAAGTAGTTAATGCTTTAAAATGTGCTGAATGTGTTTTGTGGGTCGGGATCTGCTTTCCCACAGAAGAACCTGTTGCGCCAGCTGGAGGCTTCACAACAGAAGATCACAAACTTTGCCAGATGGCTTATCCTGCCTGGGCCCTGCCACTTTGGCCTAGGCCACTACTCCATCACCAGAGACTGTCACAGCGTGAGATACCAGCTTGGGAATCCAGCCCCTGCGCAGCAACAACATGCAGGTTATGGCTACCTGGAGGAAAGTCCATGAAGAGGAGTTGTGTCATGTTGGCCCTGTCTCTCCATGCTTTTCTGTCATCACCACGAGGTCTCCATATCACCTGCCTTGCAGCAGATTCCTGTTAGCATGAGTACAATCAGGATAGCTCCCTGCAACGAGAGTTGAAAATCATTTGTGGTACCATCTAATAGTCTCAGTTTCTTGGGTTAACAAAGGACTGAGTCAACTGGCTGAGATTCCAAATAATCTGGGTGTTTGGCATGTTAACTGCTTTTCTTTCCATCAAGGGCCCCAAAATAAGCTGCAATGCCGGCCACCCCGGGCAACACCTCTGGCTAGCCAGACTTACCATCCTGGGTACCCAGTGTTGTGTGACTGTCAGATTGGGATGAAAAGTGCATGCAATCACTGAACTAAATCAGATAGCCAATCATTTGCCTAGATTCACGCCAATTCCTTGTTCACTGCCCCTATATAAACCTGATTGTCTTGTTTTATGCTTAACCTAGCTAATGTACATATTATTAGTTGAGTTACAGTATTAAGATCGTACTGCAGTATTGCTAACCTTAATTTCCAAGGGGTCCCCAGGGAAACTGCTGAAGATCCCACACTGGTGGTAAGTGTGATGGAGATGTGCAGATTATTACTGTGCCATACTGTTTGTGAATTCACTACTGTGTCATATACTGGGCCACTAGGAGGGTTGCTGGGTGGTTATAGCTTCCCAGAGGGCTATACCAGAGCAAGTAAGCAACCACAATACCATTCCTCTTGGTGGAGGCACTTTATTTGAGAACTCAGGCCTCTCAACCAGTGCGTAGTCATACAGGCAGGGGTAGTATCCCTTAGAATAGTGCCACCTAGGGGTTACACAGATGACACCAAAATCTGCACCAGGTTGGACACTCAGGAGAGGGTGTAGAAAATGCACAGAGATATTGAGAAATTCAAGGAGTGGTCAAACACATGACAGTTTGGTTCAGGCCTGCTCTTGAGATGAGAATGCCACTATCAAAAATGAAAGTCCTAAATTTCAGAAGAGCAGACTTCAGCCCCATGAGGGGATCGGGTCCAAGACAAATTGACTATTGTGCACAGCATCGGTGGCGTAGAGGAAAGATGAGGGCAATTAAGGGGACCATTCATGAGGCAACAAAGTAATTCACAAGAATTGTTACAAAACAAAACATATACAAGAGACCAGTATGCTTCTCAGAAAGGGTCAGGGAAGCAGCAAGGTCCAAGAAAAAGGCTTTTAAAAGGTACCAGGAGGAGGAGCAGGAATGGGGAAAGTACCAAATGAAAACTACGGATCCTGAAAGGATGGTCAGGGAGGCAAAAGCAGACATGGAGCTGCATATTATGTAACAGGTCAAGGGTTGGGAAATGTAATGTTTTAGATATACTAAGGAAAAACAGAAGGAAGGAGGGGGTATTATAAGGCTACAAAAAGGGGGTGGGGGTTATAGAAGAAGATGAACAAAAAAAATGCTTTCCTAAATTATTACTTCTGCTCTGTCTTCATGAGATAAGACAGCAGGCCCCTGTTTGAATGTGTCTTCAAGGCAGTTGTCTGGGGCCTAATGAAATGAAGCAGCTAGTCATTACCAGAGAAAGGGCCCAGAAGGGGGCTAGAAGTCCTAAAGGTAGATTATGCCTAAGGGCCAGATGGGATGCATCCAAGGGTGTCCAAGGAAATGGCATTGGAACTACTTAAACTCCCAGTAAGGCTATCCAGTAGCTCAATTCAGATGGGTTAGGTCTGAAAGACTGGAGGGTAGCAGACATAATCCTGCTACATGGGGGGTAACTAGGGAATTCAAAACCTGTCAGTCTTAACTGTGTAGTGGGCAAACACTGCAGTGCATCAGGATGCCGGCATTAGGGCGCCAAGTCACTACAGGACCAAAATCTGAGTTTGCCACCCCCTCCCTGAGGTCTGCCCCACCCCCAGAGTTAAGAAAATATAGTTGGGGTGGGGGTGCAGCTCCCCACAAGGGGGGTGGGTGGGTGCACAGCCCCCTGCAAAAAGAGTGCCATTTGGCTCCATAGTGACTTGGCCCCCCCAACACTGGCGCAATTCGAGGGTAGAACCATGAGTAAACTGATGGAGTTACTGATCAAAGAAGACCTTGTGGACTAACTAGAGAACGATTGTTTACAGGATAGATTCAGATTCAGATTCTTTTATGGAACAGAAAAATGTATAAAACATATGTTTGTTACATCCATAAAAACGCAATATAAATAGGCATAGACATTTCTTGTATGTCAAACAATATACTATTAAATAAATAAATCTCATCACAACTAATTCATATTTTAGTGAAAAAAAATCTTGCTAACCCATTCATATGCTTAATATCATTCAAAATTAACATCTTATTAAAATCAGCTCCCTGTTGATCAGTTAATGGAATAAGGCATTTCTTTCTTTTTTCTTGCCATAATATAAATTCAGTTAGTACATGCACAATTTCTGAATCCTTTCTGATGGCACATTTGCACTTTTCCATACTTATACCATATAGTTTATTATGTAAGTTGAAAAATGTGTTGTCCAGACTGGCCAATCTTATAATACACAGCAAATTTATATGCTTGTCATTTTCACATTTTATTAAATACTTCTCCATCCACCAATTTATTTTAATACTAAAGTGTAGCCCATGCGTGTCAATTGCATGAATTCTACTCACATCTTCTTGCATTGCAATATCTTTTAATCATACGGTTTCCTCACTCACAAATGAGTCAATGTTATTAGCCACGTTCCCGTTCCAAATTTCCACAAAGCCAGCCTTTTTCAACACATCATTCAATTTCACAAACCAACCAGTATTTGCCCCATTTGCTTTTTTATTTTTAAAATCATTCCAGCACAACTTTAGAAGCCTGTCATCCTTCATTTTTAGAATTTTACCCAGCCATTTTTTGGTACGGATAAAAATTCTTGTTTTAATAGGTAGCATCCCTGTTTCAGCGCTTATAAAACTGACAGGTCAATTTCTAGGTAAATTCAAGGTTGTTCACAAAAATGAGTTCTGAATCACCTCTATATTCTGTTTATCCATATAGAGCCCCATATTTCACTCCCATATAGCAGCTGACATATGCACTTAGGCCCAGATATTCAAAAGAGTTGAGCCATGTGCAATAGGGTTGCTCCAGCGCAAGTCCAAAAATGCGCCATTCTGAGATATTCAGTGAGAGGCAGATGTGCCCCCCCCAAATCACGCTGAGCAAGAGTGCAATGATAATGAATGCGTGCGCAACTGAAGGGAGAGGAACCATGCATAAATGGCACAGTGCGATATTCAACAACATGCGCCATGCACAATAGGGGAGCAAGCGGAAGTTGTGCCATAGCTGAAATGAGCCAAAATAAAAAGGAGCAAGGGAGAGGCGCAAGAACGCTATAGGGAAGGCACACATGGCTGAACTCTAGCCAGATACATAGGGCAGGACAGACACACAAGGCAGGACAGAGAAAGGGCACCCTGAACCCACAGGCACAGGGAAGGTGTGGGAGCCACAGCCAAACACAGTGCAGAAGGAGGAAGTGCCACACCGCACTGAGGCCACCAGAGGAAGGTGTTTCCAGTGCAGGGGAAGTAGCAGTCAGGACGGGGGGAACACAGAAACAGCTGCCGGGGGGGACACAAGCCAGGAACATGGCCAGTGCCACCATCCAGATGGAGACAGTAATGAGGGGGTTGAGAAGGCAGGCAGCAGGGGGGCGTGGCCGTGGAAGGGCCCATCGGCGGTATGCCCCCAACAGGCAGTACCGAGCCCGCACCAGCTTTGAGCTGTACAGCAATACTGAGATCGTGGGCTGGTACCGCCGGAATCAGACAATTCTGAGGTGGCTCTGTGAGCTGTGCAGTGATGTGATGCAGGCACCCACACGACAGAGTCATGCTCTGTCAGTAAAGACAAAAGTGACAGCTTGCATGTGCTTGCTCACCACGAATACCTTCACGGAGACACCACAGGCATAACCCAGTTGGCCGTGTCATGTCACCTCACCCAATTCCTCAGTGCACTGCTGCCACATGCTGCGGAGTACATCCATTTCCCCAGCACACCAGTGGAGTGCACAGCAAACATACAGAAGTTCCACAGGGTAGCACGTATGCCTGGCATGCTAGGGGCAATAGACTGCACCCATGTGGCCATCCACACACCACCTTGCCCCGAAGGGGCCGCATATATCAATCGGAAGGGCTATGCAAGCATCAACTGCCAGGTGGTGTGCGATGCAAGGGGGCGCATAATCAATGTCTGTGCCACGCACCCTGGTGGACCATATGATGCCTTCATCTGGCACCAGTCGGCACTGTGCCACAGATGCGAGAGTGGGGACACCCCCGCTTGCCACTTAGTGGATGAGTATGCAAACCACGCGGAAAAACATAGAGCTTGGGAGGGGCATGGTCAGAGGTGACATGGGTATTGGCCTAGATGGTCCAAGGCAGGGGGACGCTGATTACCAAACTGACCTCCACCCTCTACACACAGGTGACAGTGGATACCCACTCCGTTCCTGGCTGCTCACACCATACCGGCGGCCCGCGACCCCATTGCAACAATGCTTCAATGAGGCACATGCCACTACATGCAATATCATCGAGCAGGTGTTCGGGATGCTTAAGGCACATTTCCATTACCTGGACACATCTGGCGGTGCCCTACAGTACAGCCCCTCAAAGGCCTGTAGGCTATTCCTGGCCTGTTGCATCCTGCACAACATGTCCAATAACTGTAGGATAACCGTACAGGTCAAAGAGGGTGACAGCGATGGGGACGATGAGGAGGCTGGTGAAGATGGTGATGGGCAGCTCCCCTTGGGCAACGGGACCCCCGACTAATCCGGCTGGCACAGCTGCACTGGGACACCATCACAGAGGAGCACTTCAGCCAACCCAGGTAAGTCATGGGGCCATGTGCAACCACCAGTGGCAAAGGCACAACCCACAAACACGCATGGACAAACACCAGGGGTGCATGCTGTCAAGGGAAGTGGCTGAGCATGGAACCGCACACACCACCAGGAATGAGCAAGGTCTAACATGGCACACGGTCATGCACACACACACACACACACACACACACACACACACACACACACACATCTCACAAGACATGCACAAAGGGTAGGAGGCACGCTGACCCAGACCATCACCCCTAGCCACACACATGTCCACAGACCACCACGCCCACTGTCTCTCATTGTGCGTGTGTCAGACGCTAGGCACCATTGCACAGTGGCATACAGCGCAACACAGGCATCATCATGCCTATGCCACAGCAGACAGCAGCCAGGAGGGTGTGCAGATGGAATGTGTGTATGCGTTCAGGGCCGGGTACCCAACCCGTGCATTGCACACTGAACGACACAATGCACACAGCATCAGACAGTAGCCATGCTGGGAGACAGGTCAGTCATGCGCCACAGTCCTACAGCTGCCACGGATGTGTGGGCAGCTCAGCCGAGACCCGCCAGCAGTGACAGGCTGACCACTGGCCTTATGGGGTGGCACCGATAGTCCCCCAGGGGTTCCACTGCATGAACATGACCGTGCTCACACAGGGGTCTGCAGCACACTGAACATGCCTGCACCAGGCGTGCTCGGGATGCCCACAGCTGAATCCGGTGTCGACATGGATGGTGTCACATGATGCTGGGAATGGGGGATGGACATTGCACTGCGCAGTGTCTGCGACGCATGGGCAAATAACTGTGCCCATTGTGGCCGTGACAACTGTGAATGCCTGTGTCTGCCTGTCAATGGCAGTGGTCACATCCTCCTGCAATCAGTCCATCCCTGCCAGGAGCAGAGCAGTGTCTCTGCTGCACAGCTCCTCTGCCTGGTGCAGAGCCGCACTCAGTGCATTCACCGCCATCACAAGCTGCATCTGCTGATTGACTGATGCTTGCAGTGTGCGGGTGTGCTCATCTAAGAGGTAATTTGCCTGATCAGCATGCTGTCCCTCATGGTGTTCACGGCCCTGATGGTCATCACCCCTTGAGGGTGGGTGCTGCACACCAGGGCCAGGCCTGGGCATGTCCACAGGTGCTGCACTGACGTCGCCCCCTGACACTGTACCCCCATGGCCATTGACCAACTGCTGATACTGCCCCTCTGGCTGCCACTCTCCAGGGCTCAATGGTGCCGCCGCAGTGGCCACAACAGCCCCACTGTCCTGGACACACACACCAGTGCTGCCACACTGGTGCAGACAGGCACAGGCTGGGACTGTGATGTCACACAGGCCTCCATGGTGGCACCACCCACAGCCATGGCCGATGATGTCACCTCCTGTGCTTGACATCCTGTGGCCCACATGTCTCACTGCCCATGGCGTTAGCTCCATCATCATCGGTGATGGATCCAGCACCAGCCCAAGTTCAGCATGCCGGCATCCATGGATGCCCGGCATGCTGTTTACAAGCAGGGCCTCCTCCCATCTGCTCCACCAACATCAGTCCGGACATCCAGGCGGGCCCACTGTCACCCTGACCCGCGTGCCTGTGGAGGTGGACAGGCCCTCCTCCATCTCCATGCTACTGCCCTCAGTGGAGAAGCCCACCACTGCTGACCCATGTAGATGCTCAGGAGCTGTAAGGAAAAAACAGTAGCATTAATGTATGTGACCAACCCTGCTCCCACATTGACAGACCAGGACCTACCATGCAGTGACGGGCTACCAACCGTCTCGAATCCACCACTTGGAACACCCTCGATGGTGCAACACTGCATGCTTCCAGCAACCTGCTGTTCCTGTGGGGTCAGGTGTTGTACCTCCGGCTGTCCCCAACCGGTTGCAGACTGTGCTGCCCTGATGGCAGCCACCTTCTCTTTAATTCTCCGCCTGTCCATGCCCATCTTCTTTTTGCACTCCTGCATGGAGCGCTGGTGGCTGCCATGCAGGTTGACAGCATGTGCCACCTCCTCCCATACAGCAGCATGGGCCTGTGGTGTTCTCTGGTGTCCGCTGAGCAGCAGCTCCTGGTCGAGGTAGGCCTCAAACAGGGCATCTGTCTCTGCCTTTTTGAAGTTTGGCCTCCTCTTCCTCCCACATCTCTGTTCCTCTTCCTCCACCTCACAATCAGTCATGATTCATCCTGTGAGAATGACAGGTGTTACCTGTGACTGTGCAGTCCATGCATGTCCCAAACACCACAGATCCACATCCCAAACAGCATGCAACTCACCACAATAGACTGCAGTAACCGACTATGGCCAGTGCAGCCCAATGTCTCATTTTATAGCGCAACCCATTCAAATGAGGCGAGGTGCATTTTAAAGTGGATGCAAATGCAGTGACTGGTGCCACTGAATGGCTGATTAGATGATCTGCATATGCCGGCTGAATATCGCGCTGTTGCGCTTTGCGCAATTGTGTTGAACGTGCTGAGCCAAGGGTGCAGTTCTGTGACATGCACAGTACACACCTAACTGCGCATGCCTGGGTTGATGATGCAGGCGCCTGCCATGCTGCTGACGTGCTGTGCATGGGAGACAATGCAGGGCATGGCCACCATTGTGCCAGTGGCGCTACAGCACTGTTCACATATATGGCACTGGGGCGTCGTATGTGCACTGGGGAAACAGCGCTGTAGGCCACTACAGGAGGTGGCACACAGGTACCCAATCGCACTACACGCATTGGGTTCCAATCACACTGTGGCTGTCCGTGCACCAGAGACCCTTGACCCTGTGCCTGACCTTTGCCCCTAGGCGCCATGCATCAGGCATGGGTGCACCACTTTCGTGCTGTTCGGTGACAGTGCGATAGGGAATGGCAGCGCTGTACCACGCAGCATCTGCACGTGGCAGGACCACACTGCTGAGCGCCATTTTGAATCCACCACACTGAAGAGATGGCGTGGAGGCAAGCAGTAATGTGGAGCCAGGTTGAGCTTGCCAACCTGGTGGCAATAGTGGAGCCCAATGCTGGGGTTTTGTATGGAGAGGCACCCCTGGACAGGGCCAGGAGTGCAGTGTGGCAGGAGGTGGCCAACACCCTGGAGGAGGCCACCAGTATGGGGCGCATGGTGGAGCAGTGTCACCACCGTTACAGGGACCTGAGGTGCAGGGATCTGGACCTGCTTGCCCACCTGTGGGAACGTGCCAGGAGGGGCACGGTGCCTCAGCCAGGTAGGTGCCACATCCACACACTATTATCGTCCATACGGGTATTATGGTTGCATGTGTCCGGCACATGGGAGACCATCCAGTGTTGGCCGTGGTGGTGGTATCGGGGTGTGGGGTAGATGGGTATGGCTGTGTGGGATTGCACACACATGGGGGCAGGGGCACTTTGCTACCAGATTGTACTGATGTTCCTCTCCATGTTTGCACTTTAGTGCCCGAAGAACGCAGGCGAGCCAGGGAAAGGAGGCGCTGCCTGGAGGAGCAGCAGGGCAGGAGGGATAATGGTGGTCAGCGGCGCATGGACCAGCCTGATGATGGTGAGTGCCTTACATCCTTGATTACTATTGCATGCTATATAACTGAGCGGGCAGCAGGGCATTGCCACCATCCATTGACACCGCTGCCATGCATGCAACTTGTTACAATCAGCACTGTCCAGTGGTGCTGCATGTCTGGGAGTGCATCAATGGTGGTCCATGCATGCACTGGGCACATGGCTGTGGCACTGCCTTCATACCGCATAGCCAAGTCACTGTACGGCCATGGTGGTGCTGTGCAGGACATGGGCGGTGGGTGTGTGCAGTGGTCCATATAGCTGTGGCTGCGTGGGTAGGCAGGTCTTGTGGACACAGTCACTGTGGGTGGTCGCACACTATCACAGGGGCATGGCACATAGCTGTATGCCATGCACAATGGGTGGGCTGCAGGGAGCTGGACAGTCACACTTATTGACTCTGCTCCCTCGTCCTAGGTGGACGGCAACTCCAGGTGCTGGAGAGGAGTGTTCGGGAGCTGCTCCAGGTGGCAAGGGCGACACTGGAGCTGTTACAGAGAATCCACCACCACAGGGTGAGGAGGAGGAGGAGCAGCAGACATAGACGCCATGTGCAGGAGGACCGGGGCGCACATTAATGACTCCATGCCCCTACTACCACCTTCCCTCCATTGACCCACCCTCATACCCCTTCTTCCCTCTCCCATATGTTCATCCCTGCCCCTTACCCACCCCCACCTGTTATGTGGCCCTTCCCCCCCTTGTAAATAGTTGTAAATAGGTTTTGTAATTTCTTTTAAATATAAGCATTTTGTTATGACAGTTGTGGTGGTCTCTGATTTGCAACAGGCTACAGGTGCTCAGCTGCAGTGGTGCATAGCGTCCGGGGTGGTGTATGCATGGGCGATGTGTGTATGTAGAGGTAGAACACCTATGGTGTGGGCAGGATCAGTCACTATCTGTGGTTTGTATGTTGTACTCTGCACTGGATGCCTCGTGCAGAGGTCCACAGAGCCCTAGTCAGACCCATCCATGGCCTGTGCCACCCTGACATGTCTGTGATATGCCGGTCTGCTGGCGTGTCAGTGGTGGCTGTCCATGCTGGATAACAACTGTACCCGGCACAATGCCAGGTTGCCTTCCATCACCAGATGGTGCACTTCTGCCTCAGTGGCACTGTGGCCTCACTGTTATTGCCCCCCTCCATGCTGTCACTTGTGTCTGTTGCAGAGGATGTGCTCAGTGTCTGTCACTTGTGCTCCAGCAGCATGCTGGTGGCATACAACTTCACGGTGCTGGTGCAGGGGTGACTGGCACACCCTATGCAATGTGGGGTGCTGGCTGTGTGTACACGTCAGCTGTGGCCACTCGCCAATGAAGCTGCTGTGTCCCACACTGTGTTGATGGTGTGCCCCCTTGGGTATGGATGGGTGTTTGTCCATGCATGTGTTGCATCCTGTATGGTTGCATGCTTCCGTCTACAGCGTGCGTGTCATGCTGGCTGTTGTGGCCAGTGCTTGGATGGAAATGTTCTTGCAGGGAGCATGTGCAGGGTGCTGCACTGGAGGTGGGGTCTGGGGCATGCCTGTCACATGTGGGGTACCTCGTGTGCAGCGCTTACATGGTCAGTCTCTCAACTGTACCTCGGGGAGACGTGCAGGGTGCTGTCTATGCTGTTGTGCACTGCTCTCTGCCACCACAGCAGGTGCACATGGTGGGATGCTGCCATGGCTCCATGGTGCACAGGGTTACGTGTCACAGTGGGGTGGTAGCATGGGTGTCCTACTGTTGGTGCTACTCCTGAGAGGGTGTGGTGATTGCGGTGCGGATGTGTTCTGCATTGGTGGGATGGGGTGCCACAGGTGGTGACCCTCCTTGTGCCAGTCAGCCTGAGGGGTTTGCTGGAACACCATAGCCCAGCTGTGGGTTCATTACTGGTATCCATGGGCCAGTGGTTATTCATCTCCCTGGTTGTACAGTGCATGGGTTTGGGGGACGTTGTCTGTTCTGCAAGCTTCTCTGCCCATCTGGCATGGTGGGCACCTCATCCTGGTTGTGTGTGCATTGCCCTGCTGCAGAGGCATCCTAGTTGAGCCATAGGCATCTGGACTACTCTGCTGAGCATCCCTTGTTGCTATGGTGTAACCCATCCTTAGTTCCACATGGAGCAGGTAGTCGATATTCAGTCATCGACGTAAACATCTTAACCTACCATTTTGAATATAATGCTTCTTGCACATGACTCATGGACTTGCGCTTTTCTGCTACATACTTCGAGTGCAGTTGATATCTGCCAGTATTTTTAAAATAGTCAGCAAGTGTTGCTCAGTTTTCAATCTTTCCAGAATATCCCACAATTTATATCTATTTACTTGATCAAATGCTGATTTAATACCAATGAAGCCAACATACAAAGTTCTTTTTTTTCCCTCACATAATTACTAATAAGGTAATTGAATGTGAACACCAAATCCATAGTTCCACAATCTCTCTTGAATCCACACTGGAATTTTAATATATGCTCATTTTCATCTACTTAATTAACAACCTTTCTAGAATCAGTCTAAAATACATTTTCTATGTTACTGGCAAAAGGATATTGGGTGGTAACATTTTGGATCCTGTTTGTCTCCTTTTTTAAAAAGGGGTACAATTATTCTCTTATTCCAAGCTTGAGGTAACAAGAGAGAGGTATTTATATAATTAAAAACTGGCATAAAGATACTGGCCCATAGGTCTATATTATTTTGTAGTAGTTCCACCGGGACACCATCTCCACCAGTAGCCTTATTCTTTTTTTGTGTATTATGTGCATTTTTAACTTCCTCAGACCCAAAAACAAAAATATTGTTATTGTCATAGTTTTAATTAACTTTATCCAACTTATCCTTATTACAATCTTTTGTTCTCTAACTCATACATATTAATGAAATGTTTAATTCATTGATCTTCAGGAATCATACCCACAATATTATATTGCACATTATCCCTCATTACACCCATAAGTAATCAGTGTCCAAAAGACATTTATTAAAGACATATCTTTATTAGCTATACTTTTTGCAATTCTTCCCATAATCTATTTTATAATTTGACTTTTCCCTTATTACACATCTATATTCTGCTCATCAGCTTGAAAGTCTTCATAACATCTACAGATGGTTGTTTTGTTCTTATTTTTCCCACTTTTTATTTTGTTTCCAATATATGACAATCGTTGTCATACCATGGATATTCTGCTCCTATATCCAATGACTTTCTTTGTCTTTTCTGGTCTCTTAGAAGGCTTCAACAATGTTAGTTATCAACTCGTCGTACATCTCAGTCCTCTTGACCCTGTCCTTAAGTTGTCAGCTGTAATTTTATTTACTACATTTCTAATTGTTCTATTACTAAATAAATTGTCCATTGTCTGCTTTGTATACCCATTCATTTAATCCTTTTACCATTAATGATACACATATGCACATCTGCCAGGTTTTCACACTTATATTCTTTTCCTCAATCCTATACTTAAATTTAAAATGCATAAAGTGGTAAATGATCCCACTACTCTCAAGTTTCATTATCTTAAACATCTCAACCAGATTGTAATCAATAGCTTTGAACATACATAGGATCTAAAACACTCCCTCCATTTATTGTCGGAAATGAGAATTCTCCAATCCAATCCACCTGTGGTTCTCCCATTTAACAGTCTAAAGCTGAATCTCTACAAAATTGTATTATACTTTACCAATTTTGTTAAATACAACCTTATCTTTGGAGTTTCTTACCGGGATATTCATGGCATCATCAAGACACAAATCATGTGATTGTTCTATCATATTCCCCACATGTGCATTAAAGTCCCCTGCTATTATCTTAATGCCTATATATCTTCCCTTAACTGACTCTAAACTATTTCCTATCAAGTTCAGTATGGTTTTATATTCTTGTAATTTTAATTTGGGGGGTATATAGATATTATAGAGTGCCCATATTAGTTCTGCATTTACTATAACAATATACATAAAATATTCAGAAGCAGCACTAACCTCTATAGCTCTACATTTCAGTGAACTATCTACCAAGATCATTAGACCACCTTTTGGATGTCCAAATCTTTTTGATCTTGTAGCTGATACTGACCATGAGGTAAAGCCCCTAAATGATGTAATTTCCCCTTTTTCATCCAAGTTTCTTGCAATAATAATATTGAACGTGTTTTCATCCATGCATGGCATTCTTTATCTATTAATTTCTCTTTCAGCCCTGCCACATTCCAACTAAGCAGTTTTATAAGATCTTTCCCATTGCTGTCCTCTCTAATCAATTAGACACTTCTGATAAACTTATAGTACTCTTGCTACTAACAAAGCTCATTGAATTTATATTTCCAATATATCACTCTCCTCTGTTTTTCTCATCCAGCTTCTAATATATCCAAGCTATTAATCCTACTCTCAGTTGTCTCCTTCTCTCTTTTATTAATTACTTCTTTTCTTTCTCCTTCTGTGTTATGTACTATCTCAGTTGATCTCATATATGCTGTTATTCTTGGTTGTTTATAACCGTTTAAGTCCTTATTTTTTTCCTATGTCCTCACATACTTTATTGATCCTGCTATCCTGTTTAGTCTGTATTTTTTGGATTTCTCTTATATTAACGTCAAGTGAGACCCCTATTTCTGCAAATATCTCTTTATTTGACAATATTTTTCTTCTTTTGTCCCTGTCTTTAAGTACTACACAAATCCAACCTTTTGCCAGGCTAGCTTTTTATTGGTAGGTAGACTAACATCTTTTCAGTTCACTTTATGCCCTATTGTGCCTTTAAGCATATTATGAATTGTTAGCTTCAACGTAAAATTATTTTCATTTCTTGATTTTGGCAACCTCTTTCACATATACTGTAGGTAGTAAATCATCTTTGGTTATTAAATCATTCTTCTTCTTCTATTGTCTTCACTTTTAACTTGTTTTCCTTTTGGTCCTTGCACTAAATCTTACCTTTTCTCTACAAATGATTCAATCTCCTTTTCCTTTGGTACTTTTTCTTACCATCCTTTTTTTACCATCACTTCAACCTTCCTTACTATTTTCCCCTTTGGCTGTTCTTTACTACCATCATAGGTCTTCCCTTTCTTCCTCTTTTTCTTTCTGTAGTCCATTACTTTCCTTAATCTGTTTTTTTTCCTTTGATTTAGATCTTTTATTAAGAGATCTATTTCTTTCATTCATTTTCAGAAATTTCCTCTGTTATTGTCCTTTTATCACTTCCACTAATGTAATTACCTCTTTACTTAACTCCTAGATCAATTATGGCTTTTACCTACACCATCCTCCTCCTGAGTTAAACAGGTGTCATCAGTTAATTGTGTTTTGCTTTTTCCCCCACAGTAACATTTATTTTTAATTTTCTCATAGAAGTCCAAAAATACATGAAAAAGGGTAACTAATTCCAGAAGTTGGACATTGTTAAAATGTTGTTCTTTTTTTAAATCCAAACTAATTCTATACACTGATTCATTCCATTCACTCCCTTTCAGCCTATTGTCGCCAATATGGCTGGGACCACCACATTTTTCATCATCAATAATTTTATTAACTGATGAAGCAGCCTTATCTTGTGATTATTTTTCCCATAAAGGTAGAATTATCTTTCCTGTTTCATGAATTATTGGGCATTAATATTGTAATCTCTAATATACTGTAGGGTGTCAAAAAAGATTCATAATTTTCTAGGTAAGTACCTCTCTTATCTGTTCTATTAATTTGGCTTACTAAAACAATTGGCTTATTGATCAGACTTCTTTTCCCTGGAATTGGTTTTCCTTCATTAACTAACAAAATATCATTAGTCACCAAGTTAACATCAACATCATGTTTCACTATTGTCCCATCCATACTATCCAGATCAGAAATATGTAACTCAGGCCCAGTAACACTTGTTTTATCCTCCCCCATGGTTACTTTCACCTTTTCTACTTCTTCTTCCATACTCCTAGTGAATTTCATTAGTGGACGGGTACATGAATATACAACCTCATTTTGTGTTCTTACCGGGGATGGCGTAATTTTGAGATCAAACTTCTCTCTTACTACATCCTCTTATTCCCTCTTAACTCTATATGTTCTTCCTGTCAATTTAAAACTGTTATTTTCTTAGAATCCCCTTTTTTCTTGCCTTTTGTTTTACTCCTTCTTTTACCTTAGCTTTTCTTGTTGTCCTTTTCTGCATATTTTATACCACAGCATTCATTCTTTAAACAACTACCAGCCTTTTCTGCAGCACATACCCACCACTTGCTGCTCAGACTGCAGGTAAAAAATCTGAACTAAACCTTAATTTACAACTTCCTTAAGATTTCTTAAGAACTAGTAGTTCTAAATTATTCTAAGTTGCACAGTTCTCTTTCCTGTTTTAACCTCAGTCAAAAGACAGCTTAAATTCTTCCTGCCCTCAGTAATTCAGTTATCAGATAAAATTATTGCAAACTAAAAAACTTTGGGCCAACTAAACGTCCAAATTCTAAAGTCCTGAAGAGTTTAACACACGCCTCTTTCTAATAATAGTCACATCAAATCTTGTGCAAATATGCTCTCCACTGCCACCAAAAGATAGCCTCCTGCAACGAGCTCCTTGGAGTCAATCTTGCATCTGTAAAGGCCCTTCTTGGATCCTGCCATAGTGGGCAATCTTGTTTGTATTTCCAAAATTTAATTGGGTCAAGCAACAACAAATCTTCCTTTGTCTCCACTACACAAGAAAAAGAAAAAAGGAGAAAAAAGAATCAAGCTACAATATTATGCAGCGATTACAGTGCAAAACCAAAGAAACAATCCCAATTTAAATAACAAAGACAACAACAAGATATTCTCAGCATATACAAAACAAATAATGAAGTCCACAGAACTTACTTGCAATGTGAATGTTCTGCCACTACAAGATTCTAATATCCCAATTCCCCTTACTCAGCTGCTGCAGCAAATCACTTCATTACACGGCTATTTTCCAGTTATACGACCTTTTAACCCTGTCAATTCTTCATTGTAATCACAGTCACAAATGGCTCAGTTGTACCACAAAAATCTTGCTTTATACCACCCGAGCTAAAGTCCCACAACTTGACAGAGTAATACTGGCTTTCTACCCACTCTCAGCACCGGTCTTAATGATTACTTGAAACTCACTACACACCTCTCACAATGCTCCACTGAATTCTGCTTTGTTCTGCAAACACAGCACACATGCTCCTTTAATCCTCTGCCTGCAGGTTCATTTACATATAGCGTGAACTTTGATTGAACCAGCACCTCACACTATGTGCCTTTTGTAATTGCTCTGATGTTCCCCACCCGGTGTTCCCGTCAGCCAAGTGTTGCTCAGTTTTCAATCTTTCAGAATATCCACAATTTATATCTATTTACTTGATCAAATGCTGATTTAATACCAATGAAGCCAACATACAAAGTTCTTTTTTTTCCCTCACATAATTACTAATAAGGTAATTGAATGTGAACACCAAATCCATAGTTCCACAATCTCTCTTGAATCCACACTGGAATTTTAATATATGCTCATTTTCATCTACTTAATTAAGCAACCTTTCTAGAATCAGTCTAAAATACATTTTCTATGTTACTAGCAAAAGGATATTGGGTGGTAACATTTTTGGATCCTGTTTGTCTCCTCTTTTTTTAAAAGGGGTACAATTATTCTCTTATTCCAAGCTTGAGGTAACAAGAGAGAGGTATTTATATAATTAAAAACTGGCTTAAAGATACTGGCCCATAGGTCTATATTATTTTGTAGTAGTTCCACCGGGACACCATCTCCACCAGTAGCCTTATTCTTTTTTTGTGTATTATGTGCATTTTTAACTTCCTCAGACCCAAAAACAAAAATATTGTTATTGGTCATAGTTTTTAAACTTTCTTTATCCAACTTATCCTTATTACAATCTTTGTTCTCTAACTCATACATATTAATAAAATGTTTAATTCATTGATCTTCAGGAATCATACCCACAATATTATATTGCACATTATCCTCATTACACCCATAAGTAATCAGTGTCCAAAAAGACATTTATTAAAGACATATCTTTATTAGCTATACTTGTTTGCACTTCTTTCCATAATCTATTTTTATAATTTGACTTCTTTTCCCTTATTACACATCTATATTCTGCTTTCATCAGCTTGAAAGTCTTCATAACATCTACCGATGGTTGTTTTGTTCTTATTTTTCCCACTTTTTTATTTTGTTTCTCAATATATGACAATCGTTGTCATACCATGGATGTTCTGCTCCTATATCCAATGACTTTCTTTGTCTTTTCTGGTCTCTTAGGGCTTCAACAATGTTAGTTATCAACTCGTCGTACATCTCAGTCCTACTTTGCCCTGTCCTTAAGTTGTCAGCTGTAATTTTATTTACTACATTTTCTAATTGTTCATTACTAAATAAATTGTCCATTGTCTGCTTTGTATACCCATTCCATTTAATCCTTTTACCATATACGATACACATATGCACATCTGCCAGGTTTTCTACACTTGTGTTCTTTTTCCTCAATCCTATACTTAAATTTAAAATGCATAAAAGTGGTAAATGATCACTATCTCAAAGTTTCATTATCTTAAACATCTCAACCAGATTGTAATCAATAGCTTTGACCATACATAGATCTAAAACACTCCCTCCATTTATTGTCGGAAATGAGAATTCTCCCATCCAATCACCTGTAGTTCTCCCATTTAACAGTCTAAAGCTGAATCTCTCACAAAATTGTATTATACTCTTACCTTTGTTAAATACAACCTTATCTTTGGAGTTTCTTACCGGGATATTCATGGCATCATCAAGACACAAATCATGTGATTGTTCTATCATATTCCCCACATGTGCATTAAAGTCCCCTGCTATTATCTTAATGCCTATATATCTTCCTTTAACTGACTCTAGACTATTTCCTATCAAGTTCAGTATGGTTTTATATTCTTGTAATTTTAATTTGGGGGGTATATAGATATTATAGAGTGCCCATATTAGTTCTGCATTTACTATAACAATATACATAAAATATTCAGAAGCAGCACTAACCTCTATAGCTCTACATTTCAGTGAACTATCTACCAAGATCATTAGACCACCTTTTGGATGTCCAAATCTTTTTGATCTTGTAGCTGATACTGACCATGAGGTAAAGCCCCTAAATGATGTAATTTCCCCTTTTTCATCCAAGTTTCTTGCAATAATAATATTGAACGTGTTTTCATCCATGCATGGCATTCTTTATCTATTAATTTCTCTTTCAGCCCTGCCACATTCCAACTAAGCAGTTTTATAAGATCTTTCCCATTGCTGTCCCTCTCCAGTCAATTAGACACTTGCGGTAAACTTATAGTGCTCTTGCTACTAACAGAGCTTGTTGAATTTATATTTTCCAATATATCACTCTCCTCTGTTTTCTCATCCAGCTCTAATATGTCCAAGCTATTAATCCTACTCTCCAGTTGTCTCCTTCCTCTTTTATTAATTACTTCTTTTTCTTCTCCTTCTGTGTTATGTACTATCTCAGTTGATCTCATATATGCTGTTATTCTTGGTTGTTTATAACCGTTTAAGTCCTTATTTTTTTCCTATGTCCTCACATACTTTATTGATCCTGCTATCCTGTTTAGTCTGTATTTTTTGGATTTCTCTTATATTAACGTCAAGTGAGACCCCTATTTCTGCAAATATCTCTTTATTTGACAATATTTTTCTTCTTTTGTCCCTGTCTTTAAGTACTACACAAATCCAACCTTTTGCCAGGCTAGCTTTTTATTGGTAGGTAGACTTAACATCTTTTCAGTTCACTTTATGCCCTATTGTGCCTTTAAGCATATTATGAATTGTTAGCTTCAACGTAAAATTATTTTCATTTCTTGATTTTGGCAATCCTTTCACATATACTGTAGGTAGTAAATCATCTTTGGTTATTAAATCATTCTTCTGCTCTTCTATTGTCTTCACTTTTAACTTGTTTTTCCTTTTTGGTCCTTGCACTAAATCTTACCTTTTTCTCTACAAATGATTCAATCTCCTTTTCCTTTGGTACTTTTTTCTTACCATCCTTTTTTTACCACTCACTTCAACCTTCCTTACTATTTTCCCCTTTGGCTGTTCTTTACTACCCATCATAGGTCTTACCCTTTCTTCCTCTTTTTCTTTCTGTAGTCCATTACTTTCCTTAATCTGTTTTTTTTTCCTTTGATTTAGATCTTTTATTAAGAGATCTATTTCTTTCATTTCATTTTCAGAAATTTCCTCTGTTATTGTCCTTTTATCACTTCCACTTACTGTAATTACCTCTTTACTTAACTCCCTAGATCAATTATGGCTTTTACCTACACCATCCTCCTCCTGAGTTAAACAGGTGTCATCAGTTAATTGTGTTTTGCTTTTTCCCCCACAGTAACATTTATTTTTAATTTTCTCATAGAAGTCCAAAAAATACATGAAAAGGGTAACTAATTCCAGAAGTTGGACATTGTTAAAATGTTGTTCTTTTTAAATCCAAACTAATTCTATACATTGATTCATTCCATTCACTCCCTTTCAGCCTATTGATAGCCAATATGCTGGGACCTACACATTTTCATCATCAATAATTTTATTAACTGATGAAGCAGCCTTATCTTGTGATTATTTTTCCCATAAAGGTAGAATTATCTTTCCTGTTTCATGAATTATTGGGCATTAATATTGTAATCTCTAATATACTGTAGGGTGTCAAAAAAGATTCATAATTTTCTAGGTAAGTACCTCTCTTATCTGTTCTATTAATTTGGCTTACTAAAACAATTGGCTTATTGATCAGACTTCTTTTCCCTGGAATTGGTTTTCCTTCATTAACTAACAAAATATCATTAGTCACCAAGTTAACATCAACATCATGTTTCACTATTGTCCCATCCATACTATCCAGATCAGAAATATGTAACTCAGGCCCAGTAACACTTGTTTTATCCTCCCCCATGGTTACTTTCACCTTTTCTACTTCTTCTTCCATACTCCTAGTGAATTTCATTAGTGGACGGGTACATGAATATACAACCTCATTTTGTGTTCTTACCGGGGATGGCGTAATTTTGAGATCAAACTTCTCTCTTACTATCCTCTTATTCCCTCTTAACTCTATATGTTCTTCCTGTCAATTTAAAAACTGTTATTTTCTTAGAATCCCCTTTTTTCTTGGCCTTTTGTTTTAACTCCTTCTTTTTACCTTCGCTTTTCTTGTTGTCCTTTTTCTGCATATTTTATACCACAGCATTCATTCTTTAAACAACTACCAGCCTTTTCTGCAGCACATACCCACCACTTGCTGCTCAGACTGCAGGTAAAAATCTGAACTAAACCTTAATTTACAACTTCCTTAAGATTTCTTAAGAACTAGTAGTTCTAAATTATTCTAAGTTGCACAGTTCTCTTTCCTGTTTTAACCTCAGTCAAAAGACAGCTTAAATTCTTCCTGCCCTCAGTAATTCAGTTATCAGATAAAATTATTGCAAACTAAAAAAACTTTAGGCCAACTACAACGTCCAAATTCTAAAGTCCTGAAGAGTTTAACACACGCCTCTTTCTAATAATAGTCACATCAAATCTTGTGCAAATATGCTCTCCACTGCCACCAAAAGATAGCCTCCTGCAACGAGCTCCTTGGAGTCAATCTTGCATCTGTAAAGGCCCTTCTTGGATCCTGCCATAGTGGGCAATCTTGTTTGTATTTCCAAAATTTAATTGGGTCAAGCAACAACAAATCTTCCTTTGTCTCCACTACACAAGAAAAAGAAAAAAGGAGAAAAAAGAATCAAGCTACAATATTATGCAGCGATTACAGTGCAAAACCAAAGAAACAATCCCAATTTAAATAACCAAGACAGCAACAAGATATTCTCAGCATATACAAAACAAATAATGAAGTCCACAGAACTTACTTGCAATGTGAATGTTCTCGCCACTACAAGATTCTAATATCCCAATTCCCCTTACTCAGCTGCTGCAGCAAATCACTTCATTACACGGCTATTTTCCAGTTATACGACCTTTTAACCCTGTCAATTCTTCATTGTAATCACAGTCACAAATGGCTCAGTTGTACCACAAAAATCTTGCTTTATACCACCCGAGCTAAAGTCCCACAACTTGACAGAGTAATACTGGCTTTCTACCCACTCTCAGCACCGGTCTTAATGATTACTTGAAACTCACTACACACCTCTCACAATGCTCCACTGAATTCTGCTTTGTTCTGCAAAACACAGCACACATGCTCCCTTTAATCCTCTGCCTGCAGGTTCATTTACATATGACGTGAACTTTGATTGAACCAGCACCTCACACTATGTGCCTTTTTGTAATTGCTCTGATGTTCCCACCGGTGTTCCCACTAACTGTAATTGGCAAGTTTAAAGCTACAAATCATAACACAAATATTTAAAATCCCTTCAGCAATTACCACTAAAAACAAGAACAAACAGTGACAATGGCAGTAAAACAAATATAATACCAGGGTTAGTAAGAACACTCAAATGCTTAACAAATATATTTAAAATGCATTGATCACAAAAATGCTAAATTACACTCATATACACAAATCTTTTGCCCTAGGTTGGACCATATTTTCCCTGCCTTCCACAGTTTTCAAACTTCATAGAAACATAGAAGTTGACGGCAGATAAGGACCGCAAGGCCCATACAGTCTGCCCATTTCTTTTTCTACCTTATAAATGTGCTATCGGTATTTGCTCTGCCAGTGGCCTATCTATTCATACTCATCTGTATTGCTCCCTTATGCCTATCCCATGCCTGTTTGAAGCCCTGCACTATATTCATAGCCACTACTTCCTGAGGTAGGCAGTTCCATGCATCCACCACCCTTTCTGTGAAAAAGAATGTCCTCACATTTCCCCTTAATTGGCCCCCCTCTAATCTCATGCTGTGTCCTTTTGTCCTGCTATGTTTCTTATATTTAAACATGTTAGCCTCTTTCACCTTGTTAATGCCCTTAAGGTGTTTGAATGTCTTGATCATATTACCTCTCTCCCTCCTTTGCTCAAAGGTATACATATTGAGCTCCGTTAATCTGTCCTCATATGTCTTCTGATGCAGTCCCTGCACCATTTTGGTTGCCCTTCTCTGGACTGCCTCAATTTGGTTAATGTCCTTGTGAAGGTGTGGCCTCTAGTACTGCACGCAGTACTCCAGATGGGGCCTAACCAGTGTCTTCTAAAGAGGGATTACCTCCCTCTTACGACTTGTGTTACCCCTACTAATACACCCTAACATCCTCCTAGCCTTACCTACTGCTTTACAGGTCTGCTTGGATGATTTCAGGTCATTGGTGATGATGATGCCCAAGTCTCTTTCTTCCTTTGTGACTGCCAGCAACTCCCCTCCCAGCCTATAGGTGGCTTCAGGGTTTCTCTTTCCTATGTGCATGATCTTGCACTTCTTTGCATTAAATCCCAGTTGCTACTCTTATAACCATTTTGCTAGTTTATCCAGATCTCTTCTCATTCTGCCCACCCCATCTGGATCATCTACTCTGTTGCAGATTTTGGTGTCATCTGCAAACAGACAAGCCTGACCCTCTAGTCCATCTGCAATGTCACTAATGAAGATATTGAAGAGGACTGGCCCCAGAAGTAAATAAAAAAATAATTAAACAAAATATCTATATATCCTTGTGTTTAGAGAGAAAATACTGTCTTCCAACTGGCAGCGCTGTTCTAGCCCACTGATTCACCATTCCAAACGGCTTCTGTGATAAACCTTCATACAGGTTCTTTCTGATTATCTTTCAGATTATTGCAGTTTTTTATGTCACCCTGTTAGAAGCCAACCAGAGCTTCTGCAAACTGTCCCAACCGAAAACTCGTCTACTCTTCTCTCGTATTTTAGGCAAAACACTTTGATGCTTTCCGCACACTCTGGGCAATGAGTTTTGCTCAGCACCACACAGCTCAGCTCTTCGCTCTCAGCCTTCTCCAGGGTGACCACCGTTGGGCCAACCAGCCTTTTGCAATAACACAAAAACAACAGGCACAACACACTGCAACAGAGGACCACAATAAGCTCGACTGTTAAGGGAAACAATTCGGGTAATGGTGGTATACCTGTTATAAAAAATAAATAACTTTTTATTTCCCCTGCTTCCGAGTCTTCCTCCACAAGACCACAGAACACATAGCAATCATCTGTCTCTCACTCTCTCTCTCACGCACACTTAAATGATTCAATACTACAGAACAGTAAAAAGCATGGATTTGTGGCAAAGAGGTCTTGTCAGACCCAACTGATAGTTTTCTGGGTAACAAAGGTGGTAGGTAAGGGCCATGCTGTGGATTTACTCTGCTTCCATTTGGTGTCACACAGAAGATTGCTGAAGAAGCTGGAGGACCTGGGCATGGCTAGGGACATAGTTAGATGGGTGGAAAACTGGTTGAAGGAGTGACAGCAGAGGGTGGTGGTAAAGGGGGTCAAATTAGAAGAGAGGGAAGTTATGAGTGCAGTGCCACAGGGAGCAGTTATGGGCCCTGTATTCTTCAATATGTTCATCAGTGACACTGGAGAGGCCATCTGGCACAAGTTGTGTCTCTGTAGATTATACGAAGCTCTTAGCTAAGGTAAATAATGACAAAGGGATCAGGAAGATGCAGAGGGATCTAAAAAGGCTACAGAGATGGTCTAAGGTTTGGCAGCTGAAATTCAATGCCAAAAAGTGAAAGGTTATGCACCTAGGGAACTAAAACTTCAGAACAGTGTACTGGATGAGAAGGGTAAAACAGAGCACTACAGCAGAAGAAAGGGACCTAGAAACCATCATTAGTGACTCTCTCAAATAATCAAGCCAGTGGAACAAGGCTTTTAGTAAGGCTAATAGGATGCTGAGGTGATTTGGAAATGGTATTGACAGCAGGAAAAATGAGGTATCACTACCTCTATATACACGTCATTGGTTAGGCCACATCTGCAATACTGTGCTCAGTTCTGGAGTTCCCCCCTAAGGAAGGACAAGAACAGGCTAGAGACAGTGCAACACAGGGTAAACAAGATGAGTCAGGGCCAACAGGGCAGACTGTAAGAGGATTGTCTCGAGGCATTGAACATGTACTCACGGCCGGCCCGCTGGTGCAGCGGTTGGATTTCTGCTTGCGATGCCGGCGACCCGGGTTCGGGAACGGACTCGGGTCATCGGAGGGCCGGCCGGGGGGAGTAGGATCGAGCGTCCGTGGGACAGCTCTCCTTCTCCGGGGGGGTGTGGATAGCGGGCGGTGCATGGGGACCCCTGGCGGAGGCGGAGTTCCCACGCAGACCATGACATCAACCCATTGGGGGCGGATGCTGACATCATGTCACGACCCGCCTCCCCGAAGCGGAAAATGGATGAGCCTGCCCACCGCCGAGAGTGAAGCCCGCCACCATGGCCTCGATGTGCTCCCCAGGCCGGGTCCCGACCTGTCCCAGTGCCTGCGGCATATCGCGAGGGTATGCCCATGAGCCCACCGTGGAAAGCCACGGGGTGTCGGGGACAGCGGCTGATCTGGGGGCAGACGGGCAGCGGCCCATGATGCGCTGGAAAATACGCAGCAAGGCAGCTCGAGTAAAAAGCAAAAAAAAAAAAAAAAAAAACATGTACTCACTAGAGACCAGGCCAGAGATGGGATATGGAAGAGACATTCAAGTTCCTGAAGGGAATAAACAAGATGAACTCTGGGGAAAAATTTAGCAGGAGTAAAGATTCAATAACCTTAGGCTATGAGTGGAAACTGGTAGGGGAAGGTTTAAGAGGGAAGTAAGAAATAGTATTTTACATAAAGGGTGGTGAAGCCATGGAACAGTCTGCCAGTGGATGTGGTGGGTGCCAAGACCATAAGTGGTGTCAAGCATGGCTCAGACACAGCAAGGGGTTTGGTGGTTACTCAGGTTGGGAACAGTAGGGATAGGAGTGAGGGGAGTGGACATTGAGGAATAGAACTCCATATGGACAATAGGTCCTAGGGCAGATAGGGAACAACAGATAAACTAGATGGGCCCCTGGTCTTTTTCTGTCATCATTGTTTTTGTTTGTATGTTTCTATTTTTCAGATGAAGTTTAATGTCAAAAAGTGCAAAATCAAGCACCTAGGGCATGGGAACTCTGGCATTGAATATAGGATGGGGGAGGCCACTGACAGTCAGACAGGAAAGAGACTTTCAAGTTATCATATCTGAGAACCTCTAGGTGGCAGGGCAGTGTGACAAGGAAGTGGGCAGGGTTAGTGGGATGCTGAGATGCATAGTGAGTGGTAGCTACAGCAGCAGGAGGAAGCAGTGTTGCCACTGTATCGCTCATTGGTGCAACCTCACCTGGAGTACTGTGTCCAGTTTTAGCAATCACACCTCAGAAAACACATAGACAGGGTGGAGGCAGTCCAGAGTAAGGCAACTAAGATGATGCAGGGTTTGCATAAGAAGATCTATGAGGAGAGACTAAGAGATCTCAACATGTACACCCTGGGAGAGAGGAGACAGAGAAGGGATATGACCAAGACCTACAAAAACCTGTCAGGGGTGAATAAAACAACAAAACAACAGTGCACACATCACAGCTCCAGAGCATATAAAACTATGTATTTATGTAGGTGAGAAACCTGGAACTGAATCAAAAGCTGGGCAAACAGCCCCTATGCATCACCTAGTAAAAGTTTTCATCAGCTTTATATGCTGTGGCACTGTGGTGTATATGCTGTGTTTTTATTTTATGTGCCTGATGGTTCAACATCAGCACCTTTGGGGTGGCTTGAGTTTGCTTCCCTACCTGCCTCACTGCTTCACAGCGGTGAACAGGGTGCAGGCACGGAGTCTTTATCAAATGAAAATGAGCACCTGGATCAGTAGAGAGTATGTGATGAAGCTGGGGAGGAGTTCGCAACAGATCTGAGGAAATATTTCTTCACTGAAAGGGTGGTAGACACCTGGAACAGACTGCTAGTGCATAATGCAGGCTAGAACAGTGATGGGCTTCAAACATGCATGGAATAAACATAGAGGTAAAGCGACAGGGAGGCAGGAGGGTTGCTGGAGAACATATAGGGTCTGCAGAGGCAGAATGAGCAGGGAATATCTGGGGAGACAGGGTAGGCCAAGTAGGCCTTTTCTGCTAATAAATTCTATGGGCCCAGTTCACAAAGCTGAATCAGTGATGCAAGGTGCCTGTGGCAATTGAATTGATCCAAGGGGCACCTTGCATCAAAAACTGTGTTGGGTCTGATTCAGGTGCAGAGGCTGTATGGGACCCCTTGCATTCAACAAGGCAGCCTTGCACCTGAATGTGGGGTGTGCCATGGTGCTATGGGACTTGCAGTGGATGCAGACTGCAGGCTGCAGCATCCCTATTTTTGGCATCCAGGAAGAAGGACAGACCCACCAGGGATTAGTCCAGCCCAGGCTGGTCTACCAGCCCATATGCTACTGACAGCCATTGCTGGTGTCTGACAACTGTAGGGTTCCAGTGGTGGACTCACTCTAGTGTGGCACAGCTGGCCCCCGTTACAGTAGCCTGTAGCCTCACACCACAGGGTTACATAGATACATAGACAGTGTCAGCAGATAAGGGCCTATGGCCCACCCAGTCTGCCCATTTGAGCTTGTAAGTTCAGTTTGTTTTCCTAGAAGTCTGTTGCCCCTTACCCCTGACCTCTAGAATTCCTTTATGTCTATCCCATGCATTCTTAAATCCCGTGATTGTTTCAGCCCTCACCACTTCCTCTGGCAGGGTGTTCCACTTGTCCACCACCCGTTCTGTGAAGAAATTCTTTCTCGTGTTTCCTCTAGAATCGTCCTCCTCCAACTTCATCCCATGCCCTCTAGTCCTGGAACATCTTTTCGCTTAAAATAGTGTTTTCCTGCACCTGTTTCTCCCTGTAAGATACTTGTATGTCTCTATCATATCCCCTCTCCCTCCTCTCCTCCAGGAGTACATGTTCAGTTCCTTCAACCTGTCTTCATAGGACTTGTGATGCAATCCATGCACCATCTTTGTTGCCCTCCTCTGAACCTTCTCTACCCTATGTCCTTACGTAGGTATGGTCTCAGAACTGTACACTGTACTCCAGGTGGAGCCTCACTAGTGTCTTGTATAAGCGGAATTATGACCTCCTTTTTCCTGCTGGTGATGCCCCTGCCTATACATCCCAGCATCCTATTTGCTTTACCTGATGCCTTGTCACACTGTTTCCCTACCTTGAGGTCATCAGAGATGACAACCCCAAGATCCCTTTCCTGCTTGGTGCATGCTATATCCTCACCCCCCAACTGATATATTGTGCCAGGGTTTTTGTGCCCCATATGCATTATCTTGCACTTCTTTGCATTGAATTTCAACTGCCAAACCCTTGACCATTCTTCAAGTTTCTGCAGGTCCCTTCTCATTCTGTCTACACCCTCTGGTGTGTCTACTCTGTTACAGAGCTTTGTGTCATCAGCGAACAGTGAAATTCTGCCTTCTAGATCCTGTGCAATGTCACTGATGAAGATGTTGAATAGGACCGGTCCCAGCACTGATCCCTGTGGTACCCACTGGTTACTCTTCCCTCTGTGGAGTGACAGCCATTTACCACCACCCTCTGTGTCCTGCCACCCAGCCAGTTACCTACCCACCACACTACTGTCCTGCCCACACCCATATTCCCCAGTTTGTGTAATAGTCTTCTATGTGGCATAGTGTCAAAGGCCTTGCTGAAGTCCAGATGAGCCATGTCCACTGCCCTCCCTGATCCACCTCCCTAGTCACCCAGTCAAAAATTCAATGAGGTTGGTCTGACATGACCTCCCCTGGTGAAACCATGCTGCCTTGGGTCCTGTAGTCCATTGACAACCAGATGTTCCACAATCTCTCCTTCAGTAGTGCTTCCATGATCTTTCCCACTACCGAGGTGAGGCTGACTGGTCTGTAGTTCCCTGCTTCCTCTTTGTTCCCACTTTTGTATAAGGGGACTACATCTGCTGTCCTCCAGTCTTTGGGTACCTCCCCTGTTTCCAGTGATTGGCTAAACAGGATAGCCAGAGGTTCAGCCACACCTCTCTTAGTTCTTTAAGGACCCTGGGGTGCACCCCATCTGGCCCCATTGCTTTGTCAACTCTTATTACTTCCAGTTCCTTCAGGACCCTTTCTCGTGTAAAGGGACTTGTGTCCATTTCTGCACCATTATCACCCCTTGTACTCCCTTCAGACCCATTACCCTCCTCTTCCTCAGTAAAGACTGAGCAGAAATACCTGTTCAATATGTCAGCTTTACTGTTGTCATCCTCCACTAACTCCCATCCTCCCTTCAGTCTCACTATCCCTCCCTTTGTCTTTCTTTTTCATTTATGTACCTGTAAAAGGTTTTGTCCCCTTTAACCACTGATTTTGCAATGTGTTCTTCTGTCTGAGCTTTGGCTTCCCTTACTGACTTCCCTGCCTCCCTTTGTTTCTCCTGGTACTTCTCCCTATCCCCTTCTGCCTGTGTCTTTTTCCCACTTTGACCCCTTTCAGTTCAAAAATGAAGTTGCTAGTCAAGATTGATCTAGTTTATGGACTGCCAATGACATCAGTATAGCTCGCTCACATTTTTGTAAATTATTCTCTGGTATCCAGAATAAATATGCCCCTCTAACCTATAGGCAGGTCCAAGGTGTGATCACCAAATGGCTGGACCACTCCCTATTGTCTCTGCTTAAAAGACGGACAAACACTAGGCTGCCTTTGAGGCCATTCATTCTGACAATGATTGGATATATTATAGAATACTTCAATCAAGTGTAAGGGACACAGATGTACTGTATTATGATATGCATGGATATTTATCTCTTTTAAACCCATTTTGTATGTAACAAACTAAAAATAATAACTATTGTTATATGTAATTTTATGTGTGTATTGTCATGACTTATTGCAAGTCGAACAACAAACTTAGATTGACTGATATAGAATGCTTAGAGAAGAATGTACACAGGCGATATAGCGGAGCAAAAATAACTTCTGTAAAATCCTGTATGACTTCACTGTTGGTAGCCCATGACATTTTTGGAAATGTATAAAGCAGACCTTGGGTCAAGATAATGCTTTCACCCCTACTGATATTGACATTGATGGCATTAATTGTAATAACACATTCACCATCTCAAATGCCTTCAAATGTATCTTTTCTGATGTCACTGCATGTACTGGGGCCATTCCAAAACCCTCTGATTTCCAAGTATCCCTTCCTAACACTGAACTAATGCAACAGGCCCCTTTCTATTTTAAAAGCGTCAGGGTTTCCAAGGTGTGCAAACTCCGGAAACAAAGTCCTAAAGCTAAATCCACTGATTCAGATGGGACTGAGCCTAGGCTCCTAAAAACTGCTGCTAATGAACTGTCCTCCCCAATCACTAGAATTTTTAACCTGTCCCTCTCATCCTAAATTGTGCCTGATCTCTGGAGGATGTCTCCCATCATACCCATTTTAAAAAAAGGAAGCTGTAAAAATCCCTGCAACTATAGACCCATTGCTATCCAACCAGTACTTAATAAGGTCCTCAAAAAAAGTGTTACCTCGCAACTCTCTGAGTATCTCTTGACCTACGAACTCCTTTCCCCACTTCAGCATGAATTCTGCTGGAGTCATAGCACTACCACAGCTCTACTTACACTTACCAATAGCATTGCCACTACAATTGACTAGGGTGAGCTAATGGGCACTGTCTTCATAGACCTAACTAAGGCCTTTGACCTGGTTGATCACAACTTGCTCTGCAACAAGATAAAAACCTGGTGTATCTGGCACTGTCCTTCCCCAGTTTAAAAGTTATTTGGCTACCTGACAACAATATGTTTGGTTTGGACCCTCTCTCTCAGACCTTACCGCTGTCACAGTTGGGATCCCACAGAACTTAATATGTCGGCCTCTCCTTTTCTCCCTACATATTAACTCTGTCCATCAGTCTCCCAAACAGTACTCCTATCCTTTATGTAGATGATTTAGTATTTTTCTCTAGTGCCCAGAATGTATCTGACATCAATAGTTTATTGATGTCTAACTTACATGCTGTTGAAAAATGGTTCCAAGAAAATAGACTCCTAATGAATACCACTAATACTCAAGGCATGCTGTTTGGGTCTTCCACCCAATGTAAAGAGCAATCCAATTCTGCTTTCATTGGTATATAATAATGATTCACCCCTGGTCATCTTCCCTTCGTTTAACTGCCTAGGTATTATGCCTGATCCCTTCCTGACCTCTCACTCTATGTGGCATCCATTTGCAAGGTGGTTAATGCCTGTACCAGTTTCGGGTTGTCCTACAAAGTTAGTCGCAATCTATTTCTGAGAGCCTGCTTTGCTATAGCCCAGGGCATTTTGCTGCTCAAGCTCACCTGTAGATTGCCTGTTTGTACAGCAGCCTCTAAAACCATATTACAAAAACAAGATGTTGTATACAACAACAGTTGTCATTATTCATTGGCCATAAATTGGCACACCTATCATTGTATTCTAAGCTTGGTTGGCTCCCCCTGTCTGCAATAGGAGACCTCCCCTTGGGTTGAGTCCTCTACAGTATGTATGTATGTATGTATGTATGTATGTATTTATTTATTTATTTCAATTTTGACGACCTGGTAGGCTCACTGAGACAAGACTGTCCCTTTTTCAGAGACAACCCAAAATTAGTTACAAACATTAAGTGAGAAAAAATATACAACCTTTTCAGAGTAGAAAAATAAATATAAGAGAAGTTATCATACTTACAAATTACAGCTTATTAGTTACAATCTGGAGGATCAAGAAATGTACATTTAGAAACAAGTTGTAGAATAAAGCAGGCATGATTGTAGATATCCAGGGTCCATCCAGAGGATGGTGAACACCAAGGCTCAGCCCAGAGAGATAATTCAGCTGAGAATGCAACTGGTCATCGATTACTCTTGCAAGGGATTGTTCCATTGGAGAAGACTTTGAGCCTCCTGCATTTTTTTAAATTCTGTTTTGTTCTCTCGGGTACGGATGGGGGAAATATCCCCAATCAGTGCCCGGACCACTCTCCTGGCATCTTCCTCCAGGACAGATGGCTTGGTGGCCCATAGCTTACCTCCACAGCAGGGATCACCTGAGGGGTTCGGGAAGATACTGGGATAAACTAGATGCCCCAACCAAGGCTTATGCCTGGGGCATCATTCAGGAGGTAGTCTGGGGGTGTCACAGAGCTCCATGACCAGAGGTGTTTCCTTATTTACCCCAGGATCATGGACATGCAGTGATGTCCCCCGCCAGCTATACTCATTAGCATTGGAATGCGAGGGATCCCCAGATTTCCTAGTACATTTGGGCACAAACGATTTGGAGGGGAAAAGTGATCTGGAAATCCAGGAGAGGTTTAGAGAACTGGCCAAGGTCTACCACTCTATGGGAAGTTCAGTCTCCTTCTTGGAAATTCTACCAATACCTAGGGCAAATGGGGAGATCAAGCATAAACTCAGAGGGGTGAACTAGTGGTTCAGGGACTGGTGCAGGGCAGAAGGGTATGGGCTGGCGGGGGACTGGTGGGACACATGGGAGGACAAGGGGTTATATGCCAGGGATAGCATACACCTCAACTTAGAGGGGAAGAAGATCTGGAAACTAAAACTCACTGGATTCATAGTCGAGAAGTGGGGTTTAAACTTGTAAAGGGGGGAAGGATGAGTGAAGAAATGAAATCAGGAGGGCTGCTTGAAGAAATGAAATCGGGAGGGCTGCTCGAGGTTCCAGGCCTAGGGCATAAAAAGAGGGCAGGTGACTGCAGTGTAAATAAAGCCCGAGCTGTGCAGGAAAGGATGAAATGGCTTTGTGCAGGGCCAAGGCAATTGGGTAGGGGAGGGAGGATGAGGTGAAGGATGGTCCTGATCAATGCCAGGAGCATGGGCAACAAAATGCCCAAGCTCCAGACAATGCTGGCTGAGTGATTAGTGGATGTGGTGGTGATTACAGAGACATGGGCCACCCAGAAGAATGACTGGGACCTAAACTTGGAGGGCTACACAATATTTAGGAGGGACAGAGAAGAGGGTAGAAGAGGGGGTGTAGCACTGATAATCAAGAATGGCATAGTGGTTAGTGGAGTGGAGGAGGCTGATAGGGGAGTGGAAGCGATTTGGGTAACCCTGCAAATGAGGGGAGGCAAAAGATTGAAAATAGGGGTGGTGTACAGAACCCCCGCAATGGATGAGGCCCTGGAGGAAAAATTAATTGAGAACATCAAGGGGCAATGTGACCATGAAAAGAGTAGGGTGGTGGTCATGGGGGACCTAAAGTAAATATGCAGGGGGCAGGCTGGGACACTATGACATCAACGGTGGCCAGGGAGCAGAGACTGATGAATGTGTTTCAGGATGCCTTCCTGTTCCAACAGGTAGGGGAACCTACTAAGGAGGGGAGGATACTGGATGTTGTCCTTGCAGACAGTGACCAGATAAGGGGTCTAGAGGTGTGTAGCCCACTGGCAGGTGGAGACCATGCCATGGTCTGGTTTCTGCTGTGTCTAGGGAGGGAGGATAACCGCTCAGATACAGTAGTAATGGACTTCAGGGGGGCAGACTTCGTGGGCATGGGCAGGATTCGAAGGGGGAGCTTGAACAAGATTAGGCCAGACATGGATGTTGGTAGCTTATGGGAGACTATTCAGAAAGGGGTGCAGGAGGCTACTAGCTCATGTACAAGGGTAAGACATAAACAACAAGTCGTGCTGGTGGACCAGGGAGGTGCAAGAGGCAGTGAGGGATAAAAAGGCTGTCTATGCATGTTTTAAGTGCTCCTGTGGGACAAGGGAGAGAGGAGACTACGAGATGATAGCAAGGAGAGTCACCAGAGTGGTGAGGGGAGCCAAGGCGAGGACGGAGCAAAACCTGGCTTGGGATATCTGGAGGGGTGGAAAGGGATTTTATAAATACATAGGGGAGAAGATAAAAGGGAGAACACAGATCTCCAGGATTAGGACTGGGGAGGGATGGGTTCAGGAGGCAGGGGAGCAGGCAGAGGTACTAAATGAGGGTGATACAATATTGCAACCATTTTTTATCATTGAACTGCATTAGTGGCCAGTTTAACATATTTCTGCCTCAGTAGTCAGGTCACAATTGAGTGAAATGGTGCTCAAACCCTGTTAAATATGTGCACTCAGGCAGTAAGGCCCTCATATGTTGAGCAGTTTACAAAGATTGCTCATCATGCAATCCATGGCTGGCCACGCTGGAGTCACTTGCAGTCTGTTCTCGATCATGCGCACTCTCGTGAGCTGGCTGACTGACATAATGAGCCAATGGCAGAACTGCAATGGACAGAACACTGCCACCCTTTAAATAACACCGGTGCAAGTCTCCCAAATAGCAGTGCCCCCAGTTGCAAAGGCTCCCCACATGAGATCTCACTCAAGATGCCCTCCGTCTTGAATGCGCACATGTTCAAGAGAGGAAGACAGGCCCAACCACCACAGAGGAGACCAACCAGCAGCCTGCCCTCACTACCCTTATGGAATATGACACGGCACACCCAATTTGCTGGAGGCTGTCCCACCATTAACCTGAAAAACATTTTAACTGAGAGAGTGTACTGACTGCAGCTATCACCTGAACCTATACTTTCAATACAGTTGCATTTTCAGAAAACTACAAACATATTTTGCACAATTAGTTCACTATTTAGTGGCAGTATGAAATTCCCATATTCATGGTTACACAATCAGGAGAGGGAGGAATGTGGGGTGGTGTTGGGAAGGGAAGCTGACAAAACAGTTTACCTCACAGTCATTTTAGAACAAGTGAGCAGAGTCTCTTACATTAACATGAACATTTCTCTGCCATATTCAGGAGATAGCTGCTTTCTGAGAGTTTGGGGCTAGTCCATTGGCTTGTGAGTCTGCATGCCAATCCATTATTTCTGCCCATGAGGTGGCCACTGGGTCTGGCATCTTGGATCGGACAATTATTTCCGTCATAACATGTGTGCGTGTCACCAGTACTGTCTCTTTTTTTTTAGGTGGTGATGAGGGGTTTGGCGCCCAATCTCTTTGATGCTGGTTCATCCACCAAGACCGTGCTTATCTCCAATGTGCTAGATTCCTGCTTATGTTCCTGCTGCAAAGTCTGTTGCACTGGTCCACTCTGGTTCCGGTGCCTGCCACTTCTATTTACCCTTTTGGACTTTAGTACCTGTCAGTACATCTCCTGCGACTATGATTCTTGGGCTGTGCGCTGCTTTTGGGATTGTGGCACATTTGGAGGTGTGGAGTTCTTGTAGTGATTTGGGATCTGGGTATGCAGTTCTTTTCCCTTGCCTGTCTGATTTATTTGAATGTAGCTGGCAGCCTCTTGAGGAGTTTTAAATTCCTTTGGGATGGCATTCCATACTATTTTTTTGTGTTGCAGGGTATTGTAGCTAATATGGGACACACAGTGCCTGAAACTGCTTTTTCTCATCAGTGAATCCCTTGCTGTGAAGTGCCAATTCTGTAGAGAAGTCACTGAAAATGTGTACTTGGTTCCCCATCCAGGTAAGGGGTCCTCTGTCCCTGGCCAGTAACAGTATCTTTACTTTGTCGGGAAATGTCAGCAATGCTGCGATGATCAGTCTCGGGTGACCTCCTTGTTTTAGTGGGGGACAAAGGAACTGTGAGCTTTTTCAATTTCTAATGTAGGTCTAATGTAGGCATTCCTCCACCCATGGCTGTAGCCTCAGGAGCTGCTCCCTGCCTTCTCTAGGGCCAAAAACAGAGTGTGCCAAAGTCCCCTGGGCATTTTTCCACCCGTGACCATAACCACAGGAGCTGCTCCCTGCCCTCTCAAGGGCCGAAAACAGGTACACCTGCTCAACTGATAGAATGCCCCCCTCCAGCTGTAAATTTTAAATTTGGCACCATTTCTCGGATCTTTGTGTAGCCTGAGCATTGACTCCATCCTTGAACCTAGGAGCTACGAGGTCACCTGCAATCCCTAACTTAGCAACTCAATATTTAAGAATTAGTTTTTATTCCCCCTCCTTACAGTTTTCTAAATCAAGCTAGTTGCGCACTGAGGGACCTTTGTGCCAGAGCCTACTCTCACTCGATTTTTCGCCTGCCTACATCATTTTCAATGTTTACTGTTTGTTAACAACTGTAACACAGCATGATCTTCAGACCAGTTTGATTTTCTAGTAGTCCAGTAGATTTTCTTGTATCTGTAAGATTTTTCTCTAGCAAGTGAGATTTTTGTAGAATTGCTTCTTCTGTACTGTTAGCTAAGTGACTGTAACAGTGCATGACCTGCAATCCAGTTAGTCTCTAGCAGACCTGTATGTTTTCTCGGACTGTTCCTGCTAGGCAGCTTTATGTAATTTTATTATACTGTGCTTGTAATTTGTGTAGCAAGGCTTCCCTGCATAGTTCTATTACAGCGAGCGGGTTTTCCAAAGTCTGCATTTATTCCTCTATGCACTGCATCTCCTTAGCTAGTGAATTAGCAAGGTCTTACTGAACAAAATTTCCTCAACTTGTGAGTTAACCAAAGTCTGCACATATTGAAATGGAACATTAATGCTTAAAATATTCTGCTTGAGCCCCTGATTCCACCTTTCTTACTCCTGTTAACTCAAAAATCTGCATCTACCTTGCCTTGAACTTCAGCCTTTTCTTTTCTGCATTTTTAACTAACCTTCTCCTCTTCTCTTCACCCCATCCCCGCTTTCTCTCTCCCTTTTGTCAAGGAATCCTACCTTAGCCATCCTATCCCTCCCCCCGCCCTGCCTACTCAGACAGTCCTTCCCCTTCCTCCTGCTAATCTCTTCTCCCTTTGTTTACAGACTGTGCCAAAGTCACCTGGGCATTCCTCCATCTATGACCATAGCCACAGGAGCTGCCCCCTGCCCTCTCAAGGGCCAAAAACAGGTACACCTGCTCAACTGATAGAGTGCCCCCCTCCAGCTAGGGTTACCACCTTTGGATGAGGTAAAAACTGGATCCGAAACCACACCCCAAACTCAGCCTCTGGCTCCACCCCTTTTTTATGACTGGCCAGTATATCACTCCTCCTCCAAAGCCATTTGTAATGTTGGAATAGACATTACTAGTGATAGGAAATTATTTTTATACTGTTGTTTATTTGATTGATTTATTTAGTTATTTATTTTTATTCTTTGGCAACCAGGTTACCTCCCATAGGCCAAATAGCCCATTTTACAGGAGTGACCCAGGAGCACAGGAAGGTTAAGTGACTTGCTCAGGGTCACACAGTATTTAAGTGGAGGTTGTGGGAATCAAACTCAGGTCTGCTGGATGTGCCAAGCTCAGCCACGGCTTATTGCTCAGCCCTCTGTTAAACACTCTCCCATTTTCCTTTCCATGTCAGCCACGTATTCTGATTCTTTGACCAATTTTTGATAACTTAATTATCAGTGCTTGTGGTACCCTTAATACTGCACTGTGTTGCCCTTTACCTCATCAGCTACTGCTGTTTCTTTTCATATTTCTAAGACATTCCACAGTTTCAGATACACCATTCCATGCTGTTTATCTGAATGACCTGTCAAAGTGTAGCTAATGTCATGGAATGTTCAAGTAATACAAAAAAATTAGAGCAAATGTAGTGATAAAAGTAATAAAAGTTAGATTATTAATTTAACAAAAATGGGTTTAAAACTTACCATAATATAGAACAAACAAAAAGAAACACATGAGAGCACATACAGGTGTAAAAACTGTTTCCTGTCATAGCAGTAAAAGACCATACTTAAAATTCAGAGTGGAAAAGAATAGGTTAATTTACTGCTAACGATCTTAATGGCCATACTTTATGCCTCTCAGTCTGGTTTTACAAACAAAGGCAAGTCTGAATGACTGTGACAGCAGAACTTCTTTGTAACCTGGACATGTAATGCAGCCAAAACAGTGAATGATTTAATACATCAGTTTTAAGAGTATATGAGCACTCAAAATGGCCCAAAAAAACGGACTGCATATAACCAAAACCAGATGACCTGATAAGGACCCTAAAAACTGGATTATCCAGTCAAAAACTGGATAGGTGGCAACCCTACCTCCAGCTGTAAATTTTAAATTTGGCACCATTTCTCGGATCTTTGTGTAGCCTGAGCATTGACTCCATCCTTGACCCTAGGAGCTGTGAGGTTACCTGCAATCCCTAACTTAGCAACTCAATATTTAAGAATTAGTTTTTATTCCCCCTTCTTAAGCAGCTTTCTAAATCAAGCTAGTTGCACACTGAGGGACCTTTGTGCCAGAGCCTACTCTCACTCGATTTATAGGCTCTGTCCAGGAACTCCTCCCACTGGAATTAGGGTTGCCACCTTTGAATGAGGCAAAAACCCGACCCTAAGCTCTGCCCCTAGCTCCACCACTTTTCATGACTCATCATGCATTGCTCCTCCTAGAAAGTAATTTGTTATATCAATAAAAGACAATGCTTAAAGCAGCAGTTCAACAAAAATGTTAAGATACTGTACTGTACCTGTTAAAGTTACTTTCCTAGATCCTTCCTAGTTATTTATTTATGTATTTATTTATTGACATTGGTTTACCAGATAAACATACAGAGATAAAAGAAATTTCACTTACAGATATGATCTGGGGAGACAAGGGAAACACTACAAATAGCATACAACAGTATACATGGTATATAATAATACATTGTTTCCTGTAATGTGTACATTATAGATTTTTCTGGCTCCATTCCCTGTTCATGTCCAAGCCAAAGAAGTGACCATACTTTTTTTCTTGAGGGAAAAAAATCATTTAAAACATATAAAAATGCTTAAATTCTGTTAGAGATGAACATGTTCACCAGCAAATGAAAGTAGAAGACAACTGACTCTGTTACTGTTACAAAAGGTGGGGGTAGCTTTGCTGCTATGCTACTTTAAGATGCAATGGAAAAGATTAGGTTAAATAAGTGCTAATGGTGTTAATTGCCATACTTTACACCTCCCAGGCTGACTGCTTTCATAAACAAAGGGATACACTGACAACAGAAGTTGTCTGTAACCTGGACATGTAGCTGAAACAATGAATGATATGACAGAATTTGTTTCAAAAGTATGTGACCACTCAAAATGGCTCAAAAACCTGACCAGCACTGAATAAAACCAGATTACCTGATAGGGACCCTGAATTCCTGATCACCAGGTAAAAAACCTGACAGATGGCAAACCTAAATGGAATCCCAACCCTCCCCCTTCTCTGACAGTTTATTATATAGTCTCTGTCCAGGAACTCCTCTCACAGGAACTCCTCCCACTGGAATCCCAGAGTCAGATGGTTTTCTATCCCCTGAAACCACACCCTCCCTTCCTAAGTAGATCAAACCTAAATCGTTATTTCTCCTCTCTTCCTCTCCAAACCCAGGCCTATCCAGCCCCTGGGTAACCTCCAACATCTCCTTCACAAGGCTCTAAAACACCCTCTCCCTGGTGTACTCAAACCTGGGACCTCTTGTACCAAAGTCAGTAACACTATCAGCACTCTACAGCGGCAGTCACCCTCACTGAAGTTCAGCTATCACCCTTATCTTTCACTATAAACATAGAACTATGGGCACTCACACTCCCTTGCTAGGTCTTCTCACCCTTACTCTCCTGGTTCAAACTTCCCCCGACCTGAGCTCCTGCCCACTACATCAGGCACCCCTCCCCAAGTTAGCCCAGTAAGACCCAGCCCCACCTTGAACACACTAACTCCCCAGCACACACCCCTGCCTACAGCCCCACTTCCCCTGCCCTCCCCGGCCCACCTTGGACCCATCTGTTCCCTACCATGCACACCCTTTGTGCTCTACCTATCCCCTGCACCCTTATCACCAGGCCCTCGCCCGGGTGCTGAACCAAGGGTCCCTGCCGCCACCGTCCCCTAATCAGAATAATCACATTGCTAGTCTTACTGTCTGGGAATGTACACCCCAATCCTGGACCTTTATCTGCCAGCCCGCCCAAATCCTGTACCACTACCAGTCTCCGCCTTAACATATCTAGCCTCCTAAAGAAAACTGCTGCTCTCCAGTGCTGGGTCACCCAGCATCAACCTGATATTCTTGCTCTGGTAGAGACTTGGCTCTCTAAGTCCACCCCTGACTCCGCTATCTCCCTCCCTCCTCCTGGATACACCTTATTCAGGAAGACAAGCCCAGGCAAATGTGGTGGTGGGTGTGCTATATTCATGAGGGACACCCTAATAAGTCATGCACTCCCTGCTCCCAAACTTGACTATGGTGCCCAAGCCCTCATGCTAAAAGTTATCCCTGACCCCACTAGAGGCCCTCTTTTTCTCATTGACTTCTACATACCCCCAAGGAACCAGAACTCAGCAGTCCAGTCCCTCATCGACTACCTCACATCCCTCCCACACAAAGTCGACCAAGTCATCCTTGGTGATCTTAATGTTAACTGGCTTGCTTCCATCACCTCCCAAACCAGGGACTCCTTCGCTGCCCTGGATATGTCCCAACTAGTCTCACAGCCCACCAGGTTCAACCGATCCTGTGGAACCAACACCTTCCTAGGTGCTATCTTATCAAACTGCCCCTTTAAAATCCAGGATGTCATTGTCCTCCCTGACTCACGTAGTGATCACTACCCAGTCATCTGTACCTGGTCATCCCCCTCTCCAAAACCAGTGTACCAGGCTAAACTGCACTGGCAGCTACACCCTGGTGGCCTAAAAAAGTTGAAACACCACCTAGCATAGCTAGACTGGTCCCCTATCTGACATGCCCCAGATATTCACTCAGCTCTTGACTTCTTCACAAGTGCCTTCTGCAAGGCCTGTGACCTTTTCAGCCCCCACCCCGCCACCAGGATCCATACAAAGAAATGCAACACCCCTTGAATCACCCCTTCCCTCATCCAGAAACTTAAGAATAGGGATAATCTCTGGCGAATCGCTGTAGATTCAGGCAATCCATCTGACAGACAAGCCTACAATGCAAAGCGCAATAAGTGCACCTGGGCCATTAAACGGGCCAAGGCGAACCACTACCAGGCCATCCTCACCTCCACCTGGGGTTCAGCCCGGACCTTCTGCAATAGCATGAAAGAACTAAATGGAAAGACCCGCTCCCCTCCACCATCTCAGCTCACCATCAATGGTGCTACCTCCTCTGATCCACTACCTATAGCTGACTGTCTCAACACCACTTTCTCTGATCTAAGCTCTGTCCTCTCCAGCAGCTTTTTTGATCCAGTCCCCTCCTCACTCCCCCTGCCCTGCATCGCCCACTTTCTACCTGCACACCCTGTCCCTCCATGAAGCCAGGCCACATCTGCTAAAAGCCCTTGGTAGTAATAACCCCAGCAGCGACCCCCTCGACTCCAGGATCCTCTGCCTGGTCCTGGACGTTGTCCTAGTCCCCCGATGGACCTACTCAACCGCTCCCTATGCCTTGGATAGTTCCCCAGTGCATGGAAAACTGCTGAAATCACTCCAATACACAAGAGCGGTGATCGATCCTCCCCCAGCAACTATCGGCCAATCTCCATCCTCCTCCCACTCTCCAAAGCCCTCGAAAAAGTGGTGTCTATCCAACTGTCTGAATACTTGGCTAAGTATGACATTATGTGCTAGGAGCAGCACGGCTTCTGCCCAGGACACAGTATAACCTCTACTCTCTTGGAGTTCTCCCAATACCTACACTCTGTTCTTGACTCCAGCAACCTGGTCAGTGCAGTGTTCATTGACCTCTCCAAGGCCTTTGACACTGTCTGTCACCCCCTCCTACTCGACTCTAACCACCAACTCGGTTTCTCTGCTGGTTTCCTTGCCTGGTTTTCCAGCTACCTCTCTGCTAGATCCCAGCATGTAAAAAACAAAGGCTCCCTCTCCAATATTCAACCAGTTAGCTCCAGGGTCCCACAGGGCTCAATCCTAGGTCCCATTCTCTTCAGTCTCTACCTCAACACTTTCCCCAGCTCCTGCAATAGTAAGATGCTTCTCTATGCAGACGATGCAGTTCTCTATGCCTCACCCAGATCCCCCCACTCTCCAATCATCCCTTCAACTTGCCTATAACCACACAGAAAGGTGGTTTCTTGATCACAGACTAGTCATAAATCTTAAGAAAACCAAATCAATGGTCTTCTCTAACCACCAAAATAAAGCTAGAAGTGCCCCTCTCTTGATTACCCACAACTCTCAGCTCCCATTAGAGCAAGTGCCCAGATACAAATACCTAGGCATCACTTTCAATACTGCTTTCACCTTCCACACCCACATCAATGCTCTTTCCTCTACCATAAACTCTCAAATTGGCCTACTTTACCGCCATAGGGATTGCCTGCCCCTCGCTGCCCTCCGGCTGGCCATCACCTCCTCCTCTGTCCTGCCCCTATTGGACTACAGCTTGCCCATCTATGCTGCAGCTGCAGCTGATAACACCGCCCTCTCTAAAATCCAGCTCTCCATCAGTAAGGCCTGTAGGCTCCTGACCGGAGCCTCCAGCCGCACCACACCTGTCTGCTCTATTCCTCTGCCAAACTACTCAACTTTGAGGAACGATGCAGTATCAGACCTGTCTTCTTGCTAAGAAATCCCTGCTCGGATTCTCCCCCCACCAGAGTCTCTGCCTCTCTACCACGGTCATCCTCATCCATTTCCACCCACAACTCCGTTAAAGTCACCTTCAAAGTACCCAGAACCAAAACCTCCCTCGCCCAGAGATCCTTCTTTTATCGAGCCCCCGCCTGGTTCAACTCCCTCCCTACCTGCATCACCAAAACTGCCAAACTTGGTCCCTTCAAAACTGCTCTTTGGAACCATCTCTTTAATATCTGCTGCTGTAGGTGCAACTAACCCTGCCCCCCAATCCTACTGCAGGACCTTTCCCTGCCTGGCCCCCCCTAATCTCGACAAGGTCCCCTGGACTGCCGATCCATCTTTCCCCCTACCCCTCTTTACCTACCCCCTTAGGTTTATACAAGAATGTATTCCACTGCAACTCCAGAGAAATTGTACATCTTTAACTGTAAATCTGTATTTTATACCAACATGTAACTAAGTGTACTCTATGTTCAATGTCTGCACCTGTAATATTGTCCAATGTTGTATCTGCACAATTTTCTATTGTCTTGCCCTCCCTGCGATGAGGTGCCTTTGTAAATGAGTCCCTGACTCAAAGGTTGTAAATCCGACTTATTCAAATAAATAAATAAATAAAAATAAATACAGTTATGTCAAAGCAGTTTAGGCAGTTCTTACTGTAAAAGCCCAGAGACATTCCTATGTTCTGCCCTTTGGAAAATCCTGTGAATCTAAGATTAATTTCTCCATTTACAATTTTCAGCATCTTCTGCCCTGGTACAGGAAAGTCCCACCATTCGCTCCGGCTTTCATGTCTTGTGTCTTTTTCATGTATGTAAGAAAGAATGGTTTCTGTTTCCTTTGCTTTCATAGCCAGTGTTTGCACCTTGTCCTCTAATGTTAAGACCACTGTTTTGAAGGTATTCGTTTGCTTCAGTACCATCTGCAACAATTCATTTATTTCAGCAGTGTCCATGAGCACTGGCTGTGTAGGTGTCACCACCATCTCATCAGTTAGGAGCTCTGTCATTGTTGGACTGTTTTTTGGATTATTTCTGCCAGCTGCCTCCACCAATGTTACTGAAACTTGATATTTCTTTAAAGCCATTTTTTTGTTTGCATTGAATGATGTGTACATTGCCTGATTTCAAATGCTGGTTTCACAGATTTTAAAAGAAAAATGTAGTGGGTTAAGAGGGCTGGTCAGTCAAGCTGTCATCTTGATTACACATCATGCATGCACCTCACCTTGGGCTGCTTTGTTGATAACGTCATTAGAACTGCTACTCCTTGAGACTTTTGATGGCACATCCAATGAGAACAGTCACACTGCAGCATGCTCCGGCACCAACCACAAAAAGCAAACTTTAAAAACTGCATGAGTCACCTCTGAACCAACACATCCTGCACCCCCCATGTATAACCAACCTGCTGGAAACAGAAATTCAACCTAAAGAGAAAAAGAAAGAGAAGCAACCCATTAACAACAGGAACTCAGACTAGATCAGCAGCAAGCAACGCGATTCCAGAAAGAGCCCAGGCCTTAAAACAGCACAAAATGGACACACTGCCAGCAATCCCGCCAACAAGCAGCAAGTGATCCAGATGTCCTGTGTAAATTCTTAACTGAACTAACCTCCATTAAAATGGCAGTACTAGAAAGCACTGACATTTTTAAATCAGTTAGGACATTGCTGGACATACTGGCCTGGTCAGCTGGAGATGTAGAAGCTAGGGTTAGCTCATTAGAGAAGTTAAAACACAAAAAGACGAAACTGAAGTGGTTGTCCTGAAATGAAAACTCTCCCACTTGGAAGAAAAACTGGATGACAAAGAAAACCGGAGCAGGAGGAACAACCTACTCCAGGATATCATACCTGAACTAACTAGCAGAGGGCAAAGATACCATTGCCTATGTGAGCAATCTGTTTATACAACTAGCGGGATCCCTAGACTACAGCACCTCATACGGAATTGAGAGAGCACAAAGAGCTCTGAAACTGATGCTACATAGGGGCAAAATACCCAGAGACATCATCTGCAAAATGTTAAACTTCCAAGACAAACTCTAGATTCAGCAAGCAACTCACACACACACACACACACACACACACACACACACAGCTTTACACTGGAAAGAGGTTCATTATTACATCTTCAATGGCCTGAGCCAGTCTGTCTGTGACAAGCAAAAAGCTCATTGAGACATAAAATAGAAGCTTCACTAAAGGGAAGTGGAATTTTAAATAGTTTTCCCAACTGAGCTCATAGTGCAACTACCCCACAGCACCCAAACCTTTGATTCAGCCACTACAGCTACACAGCATCTCCTCACTGTCTTGCCCAAACTCTTGAAGCAGCAAGAACACACATCCCAGCAAGTAGACATGGATCATTAACCTCAAAACAAACCTCCCCCGCATGTGGCCAAAGGAGTTTGCCTGACCTCCACTTGGTCATTGAGTTTAGTGTTCCACCTATCCACAAGACCCCAGTCATCTCTGAACAATTGTCTAATATAGTAACAAAAAAACAGAAAAAAAGAAAATCTTAGTTTTTTTCCCTTCTTTGCCTACTCTAATGTCAATATCCCCAGGGACAGGGAAGAGCCGCACCGTGATACAATGGGGCTGTAAACTCTTGCTACACAAGAAACAACTTTATGATGCATTCCAATTGGTACCACACAGCTTTTAAGCATATCGATTCTTCACACCAATCTTTCCCATGAAAATCTCTCCCTCAACCAGCCTGTTCATATGAGCAGCCCCAGCTAACTCACATGTTCGAGCAGCAGATGATTGACCTCCCAAATCACTGACTGAAAAACAGTGATTGGACACGGAAATGAGTGATGTGCCAATGGCGCAGTCACTGCAAGCTGAGAATGCATGTAGCAATGATGAGAGAGAGGATGACGGCACTCCGAGTGCAGACCAGGAGCAGACATTCACTCACCAACTACAAAACACATTGTGACTCACCCACTCAGGGGAAGATTTACACAACTGCCCCTCAACTTCCTGTAGAATCTCACCAGGACCCACGGCAACAGGCAAACACTGAGCAATGCAGCACATAATATTGGCACCTTTTTGAGCATCAATCCCAGCTACAACAGACCCTCTCTATGGAGACAGTTCATATAACATCGCACCTAAAGCTTTGTCATGCAGCGTCCTCTGGGCTGAAAAACTCAAGAAACTCCAGGTGTGAGTAAATAGAAGTCCAGTTCACAGCTCAAATAAACCAAAAGTCAACACCATTAACTGTTAAGGCCAATACTCTTTGTTTTATTGTATTGTAATCATGTCCCAGCAGGGCAGTAGTGCAAATATGACCAACTGCATGTCAAGCCTTTCAACCAACTGTTACTGAAATGAGAGACCCAGACAATGAGTTACACCGATCCTCATAATGAGGGACATACTCCCAAGCAGAGAGATAAACACTCAGAACAATGTGGAAATGTTTGATTTTACTTGTACAAGTGCATGCCTGATTTACCATGTCAAAATAGTATGAACTTTAAAATCTGAATTTTCAGCACACACCCTATTTGTGCAGCTCCTTCTCAGTTAGTGACAGAGGAAGTATTTCTAGAGATTTAAATGAGGGACATCCCTAGCAAACAGGAACAGTTGAGAGTTATAAGATGATACTCTTTGTGTTATCGTGCTGCAAATAGTGTCCTAGTAGGGCACTAGCACAATTACTACTAATGTGCATACCAGGCCTCTCAATCCCCCTGTCACTGAAGTAAGAGACAGAGACAGTGAGTAACACTGATCCTCAGAATGAGGGACAGACTCCCAAATAGGGAGACAAAAACTCAGAATGACATGGAAACCATTGACTTTACTTGTACGAAATACAAGTCTAATTTAACATCTTGAAATATTATGAACCCCTACTTTAAAGTCTGAATTTTCACCACATACCCTATGTTGTCAGCTCCTTCTCCAATGGTGACAGAAGAAAGACAGAATAATTTAAAAAAAAATAAATGTAGGACATCCCTCCATTCAAGAAAAGTTGAGAGTTATAGTACCTATGCCAAGAAGAAGTTCTAACAAGGGTCCTATGAGATGCCTGGGGGAAGGGGGAGAAATGAATTACACCTCTATGTACTGCTGGATCAGATCCCTGAGTGTGAACCTCTGTCTAACGATCCACTCTGGTTAGAATTAGTGTGAGATGACAGGTAGTATATTTGCAGCCACTGCCCATTCATACCAAACCAGGCCTCAGACAGGATGCAAGTGGGTTCTAAAAATGGGCCAGCCACTCATAGGGGCTGACAGAGCCAGATACTGCAGAAAGAGAACACATCTTATGTAGGAGGGAGAGGGTTTCAGGTTTGTCTTTGTACATATTAGGGTAAGGAGCAACTCAGATCTAAGGACCCACAAAAGCATCAGGATGCCTTTGTATAATGCTCCCAGAGAATATCTTTACTATAGACCACGAAATAAAACTCTATGCCACAGGCTCCATATATCACCGTAATGAGTACCAACCAGGTCGGGTTTATCACATGTAACATTAAGAGATCACCTATCCTTAACCACTTAAAGCAATATAAGCCATCAATTATTTTCTTACAGGGGACTCACCTTTGTGAACCCCACATCACCCTGTTACAAAGACAAAGGGTCAATCAAGTTTTTGGGGTGGGTATTGATGTCATCTGGGAGGGAGTAGCCTTACAGGTCTCGAGGGCTACGGCCTTCCAACAACAAGTAATTGTCTCTGATCCCCAGGGCCATTACATTATAGTCAAAAGAGTTCTAGACAGAAGTTATATTGTTCTAGTAAACATATATGGCCCCAACTGTGAGGAAGTCTCCTTCTTCACCGCCATAATCATTATGGCAGGGAACTGGAATGTTGTCATGGATACAGACCTGGACAGATCCCAAGACCAAAAGAAGAGGCTTTCATCCTCACAGAGGGCAGTCAGGGAATTACAGGACTCACACAACTGTGCAGACCAATGGAAGCTTCTGCACCCCAAAGACAAAGAATTCACATTCCACCCCCTGCACAACACCAGTTCCAGACTAGATTATTTTCTTATTACTTTGCCTCTACACTCAGGCCTCTGCACAGCAGAAATTCTGCCTTGGTGATCTTGGACCCTGCCCCAGTCCAGCTTGCTCTATACCTGGACACCCAAGCAGGTGTGGCTAAAATCTGCAGACTAAACAATAATCTCCTCAAAGGCTTCAGGAGCTTGGACCACCACAAACAATTCACAGCACAGTTTGTGGCAGGATGATATTCCTGCCCCTAAGAATCCTCCTGGATGAGGTGAAGCACCAGCCCCCCCTCCCCTTTCTCTTTACTGTCCTTTTCTGTCCTGTCTGCTGCTCTCCTTTGCAGACTGGCCACCTGCAATTCTATCATTCTATATTACTACTTTTCTTTTGTCCCTTTCTTTTTCTCCTAAAGATGCAAAGTACCTAAAGTAAAGTGCAGAGTGTTAAAGGTTTATTAAAGTATATAGTTTGAAGTGCTATGCCTCAAAGATACCACAGAAGCATACTTCATGTAATGAATACAATTTAATATAGTTTAAAGTGCACAAATCAGAGTACTGTAAGGTGCCTGAAGCCTATTGTGCTATGTGCTTTAAACCTGGTGTATTGTTGGTGTATAGCTGCCAGTACTGCGTTCAGCCATAGGAATGGCTTGAGTATGCTTTAATAAGATATACAGGGTTTATCTGTTACAAGCACCCCCAAATGAAGGGGCAAGTGCAGAGAGGTTAACAAAGGGCTTTTATAGAAAATGCCTCCACCACAGTATTTTCTCCCGTTTCAGATCCCGTTTCCCTCCCACTAAATTATTGGAAGCCCTTCCTGTAGGTCTAACTTTCATGGCTGTACCAATAGAATTAGAGGGTTTCTGGAGAAGAATGTATTTGATTCAGTCTTGCAAACATCGGTAGGATGCCAGCTGCTTCACAGGCAGTAACAGATGCCGCCGCCACACCGCGCAGCCTGCCTGCCTATTGCAGCTGCTTTTTTAGCATCCCTGCAGCCTCCAAGGTATAAATCAAAGAAAAACACAGAGATAAAAAAGTAAAAATAAAGTCATCAGAAAGGCTCAGCTCAGAGGGAGGTGAAAGAAAAAGGTGTGCGCCTGCCTCCTTCCCTCGGCGTCTCAGCATCTCGGCCCTCCTGCACTACACAGCTTCAGACAAATAGTTGCTTTTGTCCCCACTGAAGTAAAGTTCCTCAGTTATCTTTTTTCTAAATGTAAACTTAAGAATGCAAGTTTAAATGCTGCTAATAGCAGGAGTATTAACTTACCCTCCATCCAGTCTGCTCCTCCCTTCATAAATTCAGGTCTCCTTCAGGAGCCAGTCGGCCCTTCAGCCACTATATTTATACAGACATGGGCAGGACCGTCAGAATGGTGGTAGAGCTCATTAATTATTCATGAAGTGTTTTTAGTTATCTTTAAAAAAGACATATCAAAAGCCTTTTCAGCAACTGTAATGTTCTTTTAATGGTATAAAGGTTCTGCTGGTTGTGAACTAAACTAAAAACAGCCTGTATTATGTAAAATAAATGTTTGAATCCTAAAAAGGGGTGGGCTCAAGGTCACATGAGCCTGTAAGCAGGTACAAAAGGGACGATGTTTCAAGTCACTTTGGATAGCTAGGTCACAGAGTGCTTCTGACCAGAGAGGTGTGAGGACATGCTGTCTCCATGTCCTATTGCTTAGCAGTCTATTGCTGATTTATCTGCTATTTGCTTTGCTGCTAATTTTTTTTCTTTAGTTTATTACATGCTCAGTTCACTATATTATTGCTGCCTGATTGAAAATAAATCTAAATACACTATTTGGTGTATTGAAAGATCACTTGCTTGTGTTGTGTCCACCTGATTTACCCACTCACCTCTACACAGTTCTTTAGGGAAAATAAGTGCTTGGTTCCACAGACTAACACTGTATAGAATGCCTTTAAATGTGCTATCCAAGGTGCATTAATTTGCATGACGGCTAAATAGAAAATCAAAAGGCAGCACTTGCCACCTCACTTCTATCCCAAATCAGAGAAACAGAGAGAGACCTATCTAGCCAATGCAATGTTTCATCAAGACAGGAGCTTCTATTCCTAAGGGAAAAATACCATGCGCTGAATAAGGAAAGGGAGGAACTAGCATTCTTCGAGCCAAGACTAACTGTGTGGCGGAGGGAGAAATGGCTGGGAGATTACTGGTGCTCCACCTCAAACATCAGGAAGTGCTCAAGGCAGTCAAGTCAATACTGGACCTCACTATCAATATACCTCTTACCCCACCCAGGAGTATTGTTTAGGCTTTTAAGGAGTACTATTCAAACTTAACAATACTAAAGAATCTAAATGCACTACCCAGCAAATAGACTCCTACTTAGGAGCAAACCCTGCAAAACCTCCCTGTATGCGGATGACATCCTACTCCACGTACAACGCCTAGCTACCTCAATCTCAGAAGTACTAAGAGAGGTGGAAGAGTGTGGCAGACTTTCTCTATATAAACTGAACATCTCTAAAATGACCATCCTCCCTCTAAACCATAGGGTCAGATGGCAGAACCTTGCACACCTTGAGCTGAGTTGGTCCAGAGACTCACTAGTATACTTGTGAATAAATGTTTCCACCTCCCGCCAAACTATGATCCAGGATCATCTGTCATCCTTACTTGCCAAAGTGAAGCACGATTTGGGGGGGGGACACACTTCCCCTATCACTGTGGGGAAGGATTAATGTCATGAAAATTAATGTCTTGCCTAGAGTCCTTTACCCCCTCAACATGCTGACAGTTAGACTCCCTTTCACATGGTTCCAGTCCTTACTCAACACTATATTCACCTTCTTCTGGCGAGACAAAAAAACCTAGAAAGACATACACTAAACTGGCTGCAGCCAAATAGTCCGGAGATCTGAACTTCCCAGATTACCTTGCCTACCTTCTCTTGTTACCATGCTGCGCAAGAAACAAAATACATTCACTGGAGCATGACTCAGCAAGACCAGAATACTCGGTATATACCACAGTAGCTGGAACTAGATGAACTAATATGCAAACAATAGTTCAAGTTCAAGTTTATTGCAGGAAAACTCCATTGAGCAAGCTCATTCACAAGGAGGTCCTAAATCATGTACACAGTCAAGAGACTTAGCATAAAAGAGGCAACATATAAACAGCAAAAATGAAACAGTATACACATAAGATTAAAATGCATCAATTCATATAAGTACATCATAACAAAATGAGGTATAGTAAGGTGAATATATTACCAGGTGCTCAATTACAACAGTGCAGGGTGGGGATTATTAGCATAAGATAGTGGTAGGCAGAAAATGTAGGGACTGTACCGAGACAGGAGAGAGTAGTTAAGTAAGAGAGAGGGGTTAAATATAACAGGAGAACATAGTAGAAGAAGATGGATGGGTAGCTAATGAGTGGTAAGAGGAGGGTGAAGGCTAATGAGAGTAGGGGGAAGAGGATATAGATAAAGAAGGCAAGGACAGGAGAAGGTTTTGAGAATAACTGAATGGTTTCATGTCCTGTCGAGCATTGATTCAAGGTGGATGTTCATAAGGAAATAAGGGCAGGGAAGAGGCTTAAAAGCAGCTACAAATATCTTTTAATTTGGATGCAGTTAACTCTTTGAAGAAATTAACCGAGACCACACTGGATAGTTTCAGGGTGGATTGTATTCGGTTCCAGATTGTTGGAAGAGCATATGAATAAGCACATTTACCAAAAGCGGTGTGAGTCCTAGGCATGTTAAGGAAGTCAAAGTCAGATTTCCTGAGAGAAAATGCACAGTGAGAAATACTGATGAGAAATGTGAGGTAGCGCGGTAATTTATTCCGGAGTAACTTGAGGGTCCAAATACCAGCGTGAAGCAGACGTCTAGTGGTAAGTGATGTCCAGCCAACAGCTGCGTAAAGGTCACAGTGGTGATAGGGAATAGGGAATTGTCCTATCCTGTCTCTTCTATACCAAACCTACTACTCTCCCTAAACAGATCAAAATCACTCCCATTGCAATCCTGCTTCATATCACTATATATAACCTACTGACCAGACTATCCCAAACCAGGCTAGAAGCATTTGAGCTCCAACCACTATGGCACAACCAGAATTTAGCATAGATTGGCAGTCTTTCCTCATGAAGGAATGGAGAGACAGGGGAGTCTCAACAGTGGGATACTTAATCACAGATAGAATGTGGACCACCTTTTCCCACTTACAAACCAAACTACAGCTAGACAGTAAAGAAATGTTCTCATTTTTACAGCTTAAACACACTGTCATGTAAGTGTAGGTCGACTGGTGAAACAGCCCCCACGGGAACCCCACACTGCCCCTACTGCAGCAAGTAGCCTCTGCAGTGCATCCTATTTCATGACTCTGTAGTGCCCAGTGAACCCTAACTCCACACAGATTCGAACAGTTAGCCCAGTACTGGTCAAAAGCACTGTCTTGGAACCCAGCAGGCAAAGACTGGGAAACAATCTAGAATAACACCACCAGATATGTCAAGCTGGGCAACTATAGGTTCATGCAGGTCAGGATCCTATGGGACATGTATTACACACCAGCGAAGCTATATGAATGGCACATCTTAAACTCTCCCCATGTACTAAATGCAGACTGAAACCAGGCACCCTAAAACATGGCCTGTGGGACTGCACCCTTGCACATCCACTGTGGCAAGAAGTTCAGAATGTCCAAGATCCCCTATTTTGACTAGATGACACATTTACCCCAAAGAGATGTCTGCTAGGGTCAGGGATAGAAAAACTCAGTGACACAGGAGACACCACTTCACCCTTACTGCCATGGCAATCAAAAAGATAATTCTGAGACATTGGTCGAACCAAGAAACACCCACATTCCTGGCATGGCACCAGGAAATCATGCAGGCTCTCTGCATGGAAAAAATGCTCACCTCCATGAGACACAATATAAGAAATTTACAAAGAAATGGGAAAATCTCCCCACCCTTCTGGGGATCATGGTAGTGTAATAGATGGATTATGACCCATTCAACACATGAAGGTATTGCAGACTCAGGATACACTACAGTAGGTCAAGATCTAATAATTCTCACCTTGCATTCCATAATAATTAGTATCATGTTAGTTCCCATAGATATCCCATATCTAGGGTAGGAGTAAAAAACGGTTTTAAGGAAGTTGGGAATTTGTGAAACACCCTATCTAGGGTAGGAGTAAAAAAGGGTTTTAAGAAAGTGAGAGTTACACAGAAAGTTGGGAATTGGAGACTTCCGGCGATGCATCGTGCAGGATAGCAGCTTCCTCTTGTAGCTCTGGACCCCCGATTATTAAAAGTCTTCGAATTGCCTTACAGTTACTCGTCTGCTCCCGTTACCGACATCTAAACCTATCGGACCACCTCGGGAAGTACAGCAAGTTAAAAACCGTTCAGATACATGGATGCAGAGTGCAAGAAAATGCAGCCGAAGCGCACCCCCTCCCCCGGTGACACCAGAAAAGGCCCCAAAGAAACCTAGGGCCTCAGACACTAGCCAAAGCTCAAGTACCTCTGTATCAGCTGGGGATCATGAGCCACTGACCTTACAGAGATTTTTGAATGAATTCAGGCCATTCCGGGAGGATCTCCACAGCCTTGCTTCGGACCTTGCCACTTTAACAGCACAGCTTAAAGAGGTCGCTCAAAAGGCCTCGGACAACTCTGCCTGCATTGCCTCATTGGAGAAGAGACAAGATAAGATCGACCCTGATCTGGGTGCCTGCAGACAGCGTTTAGGCAAATTGGAACTCAAGGTGGAAGACCTTGAAGGGCGTAGTCGCCGGAACAACGTTGTGATAATCGGGCTCCCAGAAGAGGAGAAAGGGCATGATACTATACCGTTTGTCCAGAAAATGCTGTATAAACTTGCGGGCCCTTCGCCTTTTGGTGATAAGTATATTATAGAGAGGGCACATCGAGCCCTCCGTGCCAAGCCTGCACCAGGTGCCCCGCCGCGCCCGTTAATATTCCGGTTTTTGAACTTCTTAGAAAAGCAACACCTTCTTCAAAAATGCAAGGAGCTACAGGAGATCAAGTGGGAAGGCAAAAACCTTAGCATAACTCAAGATTTGCCTGTACCTGTCCGATTGAAAAGGGCAGCTTTCCATTCAATGGTGGTGAAGCTTGTTGCGGCCAGTATCAAGTTCAGAATGACCTACCCGGCCAGGTTGCAGGTCTTAATTTCAGGAACTTGGTCCTCCTTCGATGATCCAGAAACAGCATCCTCGCAGCTTCAGCTTGCCTTACCTGACCTCTTTAAGAGCCCTTGAAGGGACACTGTGAAGATCTTCGTTTGCAACGTTGCCCGTTAAATGTGAAGATGTTTTATTTCAGGGGAATCCTCCTGTGGAGGTCGAGAACCGCATCCTTGGCATTTTAATAGGTGTTTCTATAACCCGCTGGTGCTCTTTTGAGAGTGCTTGCCTACTGCACCGCAGCGCCACCACAGGAGGGCGCTCCAGTACTGTGGATGGACACTGTCAGAATTCACAGGCTTACCGGCTACTCGAGTACTGACCTGGGACTTTTCTCTGTTATTGTCTTTATTTCGTTTCTCTCCTTCGCAGATGGACTTTTGGTGCAGTGCCAGCCCTTCGAGCTCAGGATTTCTCGGACAGTTTCTTTCAGCGGTAAAAGAGAGTGGGAGGGACAAATCTGGATGAAGAGGCATTTCCAATTTTGATGCTGTTACATTCTATATCATGCTGATGGGTTTTAAATGTTGGTCATCACTGCCCCTTTGGTTGGGTTTCTTCTCTCCTGGTTCTTTATAATTGAAAAGGAGTCTTAAAAGTTACTCAGAAGGGGGAGCAATGATTAATTGAGATAGTTAAGTATATATGTAACTGTAAGGGTAGATGGATATTATAATTATCACTAATAAGTTGTTTCGTGTAGTAGTTCAGAGAAGTAGTTAGTAGTCCCAGAATATAAATCAGATTTTACGGGATCGAAGCTCATAGTTTTAAGTTACTTATGATGGATAGGACATGTTCTAAAGGTTGAATACTTTACTTAGGCTCGGGTTTTCTGGGTTATAATAATGATATAAGTACTACTTGTGTTGATCATAGGCTATTTGAGACTGTTATTTCCTAATTGCATTACAGATAAAAGGGGGCTGGGGGAGGGCAGATTGCAATGGCATGAGGCATAGGCGTGGAATGAACAAAGGGTGGGGGTGGGCTGGGTGTATTGGCCATTGTTTGTTTCACGTACGGGATATAATAGGGGACTTGTTTGGTATTGGGGATATTGGGGGAGGATTTCTTCACACAGGTTCGGTTTCCAGGGGGGTTCATTGGATAAGGTTTTCACATGTTCATTATTGTGTATTCTGACATGACGGGAATGGTGAGTATTCTCACATGGAATGTCAGAGGGGCTAGGCATAAACTTAAGCAGTATCAACTTCTCAAGCAGTTTCGACTACTGGCAGCGGATATAATTATGGTCCAGGAGTCACACCTACCAAACTCAGAGGCGAACAAGTTGCATAAGCAACAAATAAGTCAGTGTTTCTCAGCAGAGGGGAATACTCAGAGTAGGGGGATGATGATCCTAATTCGTAGAACTATACCATTTACCCCCAACTTAATCATTCCCGATCCAGAGGGGCGCTACATCATTGTGAAGGGAAAGTTGTGTACTAGAGACATTTTATTGGCTAGTGTATATGGTCCTAACATTGACTCCCCCCGTTTCTTTATGCAATTACTTAATATCCTTTCACCCCTTTTAAATATTCCCCTAATCCTAGGAGGGGATCTAAATTTGGTCATTGACCCTCACTTAGACCACTCCAATAGACCTCAGAAAGGGCTTTCTCCAGCCCAGCGTGCACTCCGGGAGCTGTTAGACAGTGCAGGGCTGGTAGACATATGGCGGGTCCTCCATCCAACAGTCAGAGATTTCACATTTACTTCACAGGTCCACCATACCTCCTCTCATATTGATTACATATTAATCTCCCAAAGCCTGATCATCGGGGTATCAGAAGCGAACATATGCCCAGGCCCTCTCTCCGATCACTCACCAGTATCATGCCTGATTTCCTTAGCATCTCTTCCTACGAGAGGCTGGCATTGGAAGGTCAACAACCAATTACTCAAAGTCCCGGAAAATATTAAATACATAGCAGAGCACATCTCAATTTTCTCCAAAACCAACACTAACTCAACAAAGAGACCAGATATAGAATGGTGTGCTCTGAAAGCCTACCTGCGGGGCCAGCTGATTGGCCTGGCATCTAATAGGAAAAGGATGAACGAGGAGAAACTTAAATCCCTATTACACCAAATTCGCTCGTTGGAGCGTACTTTATCGTCTCAGTCCTCTAACTCAGCAAGACAGAACCTAGTTAGGTTAAACGATGCTTATCTGAACCTGCTGAGACAGAGGACTGAATTTACTATCCTCAAAACCAAAGCAATCTACTTGGACCAAGGAGAAAAAGCAGGGGCGTCTCCTGGCTCTCAAACTTAAACAACTCGAGTCAGACAGGTTCATTGCTTCAATCCGCTCCATGGAGGACAATACCTTGAAAATAGCTCCACCTGATATAGCCTCTGAATTCAGAACTTATTACATTAAGTTGTATAGCCTGATGGAGGAGCCCCCATCGTTGGCAAAATTGTACCTGTTTTTCTCTCGTCTTTCTTTGCCCACCATTACCAATGAGCATAAAGCCGCAATCATTGCCCCCATTACACTAAAGGAGATAATTAGAGTTATCAAAGACCTGCCATCAGATAAAACACCCGGGGCCTGATGGCTTCTCCGACAATTTTTACAAAGTGCATGCCTCTCAATTGGCCCCACCCTTGATGGCACTGTTCCGCCATATATTATCAGGACAGGAAGTAGACAGGTCCTTATTCGAGGCCCTAATTACTCTAATACCAAAAGAGGGTAAACCTCCTGATAGAGTGCACAGCTACAGACCGATTTCCCTTTTGAACCAGGACCTTAAGATCCTCACTAAACTTCTTGCAGACCGGTTAGGCCCGATCTTGTCAGACATAATAGGTCCAGAACAGGTGGGATTCATGAAGGCTAGATCCTCCGTAGACCATCTTAGGACCCTGTCGCATGTCTTCTCGGCCACCAGGGATGCCGACTATCCAGCGGTGCTTGTTTTCCTGGATGCCGAGAAGGCATTCGACATAGTCGACTGGAATTTTTTATTGTATTCCCTCCAGGCCTTTGGATTCCCTTCGCTGTTTTTGGAGTGGATCAAGGCATTATACAAATATCCAACTGCACGTGTGCTCAGCAATGGGTTAACATCTGATTCTTTTACACTTTCTGCCGGAACTAGACAGGGTTGCCCATTATCGCCCTTACTGTTTAATATCTATTTAGAGCCTCTCATTCGTAGGATCACAATGGATCCGGACATACACAGTATTGTGGTGCAATAACAGACAGTGAAAGTCCTGGCCTACGCAGATGACCTGCTTTTACAATTGGCCCACCCCAAGACCTCCATTCCTGCCATTGTGTCAGTCTTGGAAGAGTTTAGCTCCTTGTTCAATTATAAGTTGAACAAGGACAAGACTGTTGTCTTCCCCTTAAATTACAAGGCGACAAAGATAGATGCATTGGTGGTGGGTTTTTCCTGGCAGACGAAGTCCTTAAAATATTTGGGAGTTAACCTTTCAAGAGATCCCAGCAGATTCATAAAACTGAATTTAGACCCCCTGGTTGTGGCCATCAGGCAAGATCTTGCAAGGTGGGCCTTGCTCCCCCTCTCTTTGGGGGAAAATCAACATAATCAAAATGAACATGTTTCCCCGATTATTTTATTTAATTCATCACCCAAACGTCTGGATTCCGCTGACTTGGTTCAAGAGGTTACATAGGATGATTTCGGACTTTGTCTGGTCAGCAAGGAAGGCCCGGATAAGTTACAATAAGTTATCAGCTCCCAAGGAAAAAGGAGGACTTCGTCTCCCGCACATGGCATTATATTATTGGGCTAGTCATGCGAACAACTACTTGAGGTGGCGTACACCAGAGCTCCCGGATATATCATATCCCTTCACCCCTATATGGCTGAATATTGAATGTTCCCTGATAAAGGGTAATGGACTACCTCCACGGGGGCTTTTACATACTAGGTTAAAATCCTTACCTTCCTCACTCAAAAGTAGCCCGGTGGCAGTCTCGGTTAGAGTTCACTCACAGTTATGCGCTTTTCTGAAATACGAGCATACAGTGGATCCTGCTCAGCCGTGGTGGGGAAACCCCAGTTTCACTATGGAGGGTAAACCTCTCCAGTTGAAGTGGATCCCCCAACTGGGAGACTGCCCGCTCAGTTTTTTCATGCGAGAGGATCTCTCATGGCTAAATTCCTCTGAGATTATCCAAAAAGCCCAAATCCCGAACTCTGTTGTGTTCAAAATATTCCAATTACGGCACCTATTGGTGAAATCTGTCGGCCCTTTCCCCCCGGTTTCTCCTAACCTTTCCTACTGGACAGAGCTGATTTCCGAGGCTGGCCTTCCCCATGCTGTATCCAAGATGTACGGGATACTGCAAAACTGGAAATGGCCAGATTGTTTTGGCTCAACCCAATTTTGGGCTTCACTTTTTCCCCATCAAACATTCAACTGGCCCTCCCTCTGGAGGGACTGTCAAATATATCAGGCATGATAAGCTTGACTAATGCAGTTTAAAATTTTGCATAAGTACTATTATTCACCTCGTAAGCTAGCTAGGCTGGGACTCCTTAAGTCCAGTACTTGTACTCATAGTCATCAGGAAGAAGGGAATCTCCTACATATATTCTGGGAGTGCCCTAAGGTAGCCCCCCCGTGGCACGTGATTCGATCAAGGGTAGATCCATTACTAGGATTAAATGACTTCTTCACTCTCGAAATCTGCATTTTGGGAGATTTCTCCTCTGTTACAGTAAACATTAGGAAGTCTCATATTGCTCTGATAGCCATGTCGGTGAAAAATATGGTGCTGCATCATTGGAAGGACGCGACCGACAGTGAATGGTTGCAAGAGTTGTTGGCAAATTTGCGCCTAGAAAATATGATAGCTAACTTACATGATCAGTCCCAGAAATTTCAGAGGATATGGGACCCTATACTGACATTGTACTCTCTACAGGTCTCATAGAGGTTTTCCCCCATTTTGTTCACCCACTGGATGTCGCACCTGTGTGAAGAAATGGGAAGGGGAAGGGAAGAGTTGATCTAATTTCTGTATGTTGGGCCTGTATCAATCACATATATGTTTATTGGATCTTCTCTTTGGAATTGTATAAAATTGAATAAAGTTTGAATTGAAAAAAGAAAGTAGGGTAAGGGTAAAAAGGGTAAGCAAGTAAACAGAAACAGGCAGGGTAGTAAATAGATATGCTGGGAGTGGTGCAGTGCAGTGCAGTGGCTGTGAGGTGGCAGTTTTCAGAGAGGCTTTCTGGAGACTGCAGTACTGCCCCATCTGCATGCACCTCTCTGGGCTGAGGGAGGAGGTTGCTAGACTCCAAACCAAGCTGGCCAGGATTCAGGGGGGCCTCCCCCCCCAGGGACCACCAAGTCCACCACTGATGCCTCAAAGGGTGCAAAGAAGGAGGAACGGCTGGACTATGGTGGGCTTGGGAAGGGTGATAGTGGTGGGTTAGAGACACATCCCTCTATGTTACCACTACACAATTCATACTCTGCCCTGACAGAGCAGGACTGTCCCATGGAGGCACCCGTATTAGTGACTAGGGAATGTGAGTGACATCTGTGGTGGCATCCCCAGGAAGGGTAGCAGAGGACCCCAGGGGAGGAGGAAGCAACTCCAGGTGGGGGACTGCATTGTAAGGGGAATAGATTTGGGTGCGGGAAGGGAGGGGAGAGGAAGGTTAGGTGCCTACCTGGTGCCACAACTAGGAGAGATGGAAAGCAGATCCTGTGGATTGCTAGGGCAGCAGGATGGGAGGGAAAGCTGGATGTCATTATCCACCTAGGGATAAATGACCTGGCTAGGGACATGGTTAGGATAGTGCAGGAGGAGTTCAGGTAGTTGGGAAGGAGTCTTAGGCAGGTAGCTCACCCAGTGACTTTTTATGAGGTACTGCCTGTCTACTACAGGGAAGAGTTGGGTACTCCATACCATGAGCTTTAACCAGTGGTTGAAGGAGTGGTGCACAGAGGAGGGATTCGGCTACATTGAGTACTGGGATCCCACCTGAAGGGATAACAGCCTTTACAGGGATGATGGTCTGCCTCTATCTGAGAGGGGGATGCCAGGTCCTAAGTGAGCAGTTTAAATGTTACATTGGCAAGCATTTAAACTAGCTAAGAGGATGGCAGTAGGAAGTAGGGAGACATAACATATCCCCCCCCTCACAAGCTGAAGTAGTAAGTAGAGAGAACCCGAAAGGAGACAAAACCCCAAGGGTACCTGACAACAAGAGAAATAAAATAATAGAAATGAAGAGAGATGGAAATGAGGTCAGAGGGGAAAGGGGAGAAGTCAAAAGGGAAAAGGGGGGGCTGACAAGCAGGATGGTAGCAAAATTTGGAAGGCCATGTGCACAAATGCTCAAAGTCTGGGAAATAAAATCCTGTAACTAGTGGCCATTATGGCAGAGGCTGACGTGGACATTGTCATTAGTCATGGTGCAATGAGAACCACGACTGGACACAGCCATACCAGGCTATACTTTGTTCAGGAAGGACAGGGCAGGTAAGAAAGGGGGAGGAGTGGCTCTTTATGTGAGGGATTGCATAAAAGCCACAGAGGTACAGGTAACAGAGGGAGAGGAAGAGGTACTGTGGGTCACCCCAGAGATGGGGAATGGAGCCGCTGATCGCACGGGTGTGATCTACAGACCTCCAGCATGGGGAGGGTGGATAAGGAACTGGTGGAAGCCATCCAAAAGATGGCAAGTAAGGGGGAGGTGCTGGTGGTGGGGGACTTCGATCTACTGGATGCAGTTTCCAGCATCCCAGCTGCAGCTACAGCTAGGAGGAGGGACATGCTGGACTCCCTGCAGGGGGCATTCCTTGGGCAACTAGTGAAGGAGCCCATTCATGAGTGAGCAATATTGGACCTTATACTCACCAACGGGAACAGTGTTGCAGACATCATGGTGGGTGGCCACTTGGGGACCAGTGATCACTTTATGGTGTGGTTCGATATACGTATGGTGGCAAAAGTGAACCACACAAAGTCAAGGGTCCTGGACTTTAGGAGTGACAATTTTAAGACGATGGAGAAATGCCTCAGGGATGTCCTGGCAGGGGAAGAGGACTTGGGTGGAGTGAAGGAACTATGGACAAAGCTAAAAGCAGGGTTAGTGAGGGCAACAAACCTCTGCATCAGACAAGTAAGCAAAAACAAGAGAAAAAAAGAGACGACTGCAGTTCTCCAAAGAGGTGGATAGGAAAGTAAGAGCAAAAACATTAGCATTCAGGAGGTATAAGGAGACACAGAGGGAGAAGGATAGCGAGGTGTCAGGAGAAGTAGACACTGGCTGGGAAAGCAGTCAGGATCACAAAGGTGCAAATGGAGGAAAAAATATCTCAGGCAGTAAACAAAGGAGACAAGACATTTATTAGGTATGTAAGTAAAAGAAGAATGACCAGGGGAAGGAGTGTAAGACCAAGGAGGGAAGCGGGGTAGTGTGTGGAAGGGGACAGGAGAAAAAACAGACATCCTGATTATTCAATGTTCGCAGAAGAAAAGAAAGGAGAGGGGCCATAAATAAATTTCGGGGCACTGAAGGAAGGGAGGTGGACTCTAGTCCATTACAGAAGGGAGAGTCCTGAAAGCACTCACAAATCTGAAAGTGGACAAGGCAATAGAGCCTGATGGGATACACCAAAGGAGTTCTATACCAAAACAAAGATTGTCTCTCCTCTCCCATTCACCAGGAGCTGGTTATCAAAACTATCCTCCCAGTGTTCAACTATGCAGACATCGTCTACACAACCACCCCCACTGCCTCCTTAGCCAAACTAGACACCCTTTTACTACTTTGCTTCATGCTCCCCTTTCCACACACACCATTGCTCCCTCTGTTCCTATGTATCTATCCCTTCACTTACCCACCATCACCAGACCCACTCCTTGGCACTTATTGCTAAGTACTGGTTTGGTTCCCTCCCATTCAGTCTCTCCTCCTTCCCGTCACCAGCCCAACCCTCCTCCTACCCACTCTGCTTTAGGGACTCCCGATACTTCTCCCTTCCACACCTCCATTCAATCTCAGGTCAATTCACCTTCTCCTACTATCTTCTTTCCCTTTAGAATCAACTCTATACTACTCTTCGCCAAGCTACCTCTGTCTCTCTCTCTCTCTCTCTCTCTCTCTGTGCCTTCAAGCACCTGCTTATTTTTTTATCTGTTGCTTCTTGCTCCTGTCCCAATGCTCCCTAACTGCACTGCATTTCCAGCTGAGCTGCATTGTGGCCTTGTTCCTCTGGCCATTTGTATTCTGATTCTTGTATATTTTATTGTGTAAATATTATTGTACCATGATTATTTTGTTGCAGTGTGGTGTATCTATCTGTAGTGAATCCTACTCTCCCCGGATCGCACCTGGAAACGAGCCTCAGCTCAGTGTACATTTCCTGGTCACTAATTTTTAAATGAATAAATAAATATTGAGGGAGCTCAGAGTGGTGCTGGCTATGCCTCTGACAGTCCTGTTCAACCACTCACTGGAGACGGGAGTGGTCCCTGAGCAGTGGAGGAGATCAGATGTAGTCCCGCTTCACAAAAGTGGGAGCAGGGAGGAGGCTGGCAATTACAGGCTAATCAGCCTGACTTCAGTAGTGGGGAAATTAATGGAATCTCTACTGAAGGAATGGGTTGTTGAATATCTTGAATCCAGTAGTTTACAAGATCCGAGGCAACATGGATTCACTGGGGGCAGATCATGTCAAACAAATCTGATAGATTTCTTTGACTGGGTGACCAGGGAATTAGATTAGGGCGGAGCGTTGGATGTGGCGTACCTAGATTTCAGTAAGGCCTTCGACACCATTCCACATAGGAGACTTGTGAACAAGTTGGGCAGCCTGGGAGTGGGTCAAAAAGCAGTAAACTGGGCAAAAAAAATTGGTTGGGGGATAGGTGACAGAGGATGGTGGTAAATGGAGTTCACTCCGAGGAAGAAAGGGAGACCAGTGGGGTGCCACAATGATCAGCACTAGGACCAGTCCTCATTAATGTCTTTATTAGTGACATTGTAGAGGGGCTAGAAGGGTAGTTATGTCTTTTTGCAGATGACACTAAGATCTGCAATAGGGGTGGACACTCCGGGGGCCGGGGGATGAATAGGGATCTAAGAAAGCTTGAGGAGGGGTCAAGAGTGTGGCAACTTAGTTTCAATGTGAAGACGTGCAAGATCATGCACCCGGGGTGCAGAAACCCAGGAGTGAAGTACAAAATGGGGAAAGTGGTACTGGGGACCACCAAACAGGAGAGCGACCTGGGAGTAATCATATCAGATGAACTAAAGGTGGCCGAATGGTGTAACAAGGCAGTAGGAAGAGCCAGTGGAATGCTAGGATGCATAGGGAGGGGTATCACCAGCAGGCAGAGGGAACTGGTGATACCGCTATATAAATCACTGGTGAGACTGCACCTAGAGTACTGTGCCTAGCTCTGGTGACCACATCTCCACAAGAACATAGGTAGGGTAGAGTAGAGGCAGTCCAGAGGAGGGCAACTAAAGTGGTACAGGGTCTACATCAAAAGCCCTATGAGGAGGAACTGAAGGACCTCAGTATGTACACCCTGGAGGAAAGAAGGGAGAGGGAAGATATGATAGAAACTTTGAAATATCTCATGGGTATAAATAAGGTTCAACAGGAATGCCTTTTTCAGGACATGGGGTTATAATGTCACCGACCAAAACAGCGCGGCAATAAATGCTGCAGGCAACACAGCGTGCCCGAAATAAGGTAGGAAAAAACACTGACCTAACAAACAGCCACTTCCATAGGAATTAATGGGACTTTCTTTTTTTATAGGGGGCTTTGTCCCCTGCTTCCGGACACGAGAAGCTTTGCCTCCATGCCCCTGAACTTTAAATAACAAACTTCAGGGATGTGTGGACTTTGGTGATGGGGCGAAACTCTTGGAGGGGGAAAATTAACTTTGCCAAAAAAATAAAAAATCTGCAGCACCAGGAGACCTGGGGGGAAGCAATCCACGGTGCCAGGTCTCCCTGCAGTGGAAGTGGCTCAACCAGGCACCACACACATGGCAACTTAATCCCTTAGCAGTAACAGCACAGAACAACAGAGGTGGGGGTAATTTCCTACTGCTATTGTACCCCGTCACTCTCAATGCTTAAGCGCTTTACACGGCGTGGTTATTGCCACACTATTTATGTAGTACGGTATTGACCTGGTACCCTTTTTCACAGAAAAAGATGCTCAAAATCAAGGGATCATGCTATGAGGTTGGAGAGGAGTAGGCTCAGAGGAGATGTAAGAAAGTACTTTTTCACAGAAAGAGTGGTAGATGCCTGGAACAGCCTCCCAGTGAAAGTGGTGGAGGCAAAAACTGTAGTGGGATTAAAGTAGGCATGGGATAGGCATGTGGAAACCTTAGTGGTATGGAAAGGGGTGGAAGCCAGAGATCAGGTAGAGTCTGCGGTGTTACAGTAGGTATGGAAAAAGGGCAGACTACGTGGGCCAAGCATTCCTTATCTGCCATCAGTTTCAATGTTTCTGTTTCTATACTGAGTTGCTGTGGGGATGTAGGGAGCGGTATGGTACCCATTTTTTTGCCATCCTATATTGTATTGTTAATGCATTGTACTTTGTATCAATGTGTACTTGAAAAATCTCAATAAAGTATACTCATTTAAAAAAAGCACTGCTACTCCAGCCACCCTGGCTGAGCAGAGAAGGGTTGAAAACTTATGTTACCCTCCTAGGTCTAGTAATGTGTTTCTGCTCTCTGTCCCAAAAACCATGTACAGCTATGGGAGACCAAGCCTTTGTTGTCTTTGCACCCAGGTTTTGAAACCCCTTCCCACTATCTGTTCATAGTGCCTCCTAGCACTGCCTCTTTTGATGATCCCTTTGGGACTACATGAAGGCTGATAACTTGCAACTGCACTTAGATCAGATATCTTCTCCATCTCATTATTGTGGACTCTAGTATTAGCTGGTATACCATTATGACAACAAACCCTCCACAGCTAATCCATCACATTGACAACAACCCATTCGACATCCACACTGTTGATCAGGTTGTTGCAGCGATGAATGGATACAGTAACTTCGCTGTAAGCTGCTCTCCCTCGTAATCACCCCCCCCAGCGATGGCAATCAAAATAGTAAAGGGCTCTGCCGCTGTGGGGGTCCGTTGGCACTTTGCTGCGGCGATGTGATCGCTGTCAGCAAAGTGGTGTCACTGTCGTTGTAAAGTTGTTCAACAACTTTGTTGCTGATGTGACTTGGTGGAACCGTATCAGCCTGGTCTTCTCAGAACTATGACTGCACCAATAGTTAAAGTCCGTGTCAGAAATAAGTCCTGCCAGTGATTTACAAACGAGCTTAAGGATGCCTTGCGGCACAGGGATGCACTCTGGAAAACTGCTCAGAAGACCAAACTCCCAAATGACTGGAACCTTTTCAGGAAGGTGAGGAACCTCTGCTCCAAGAAGGTCAGAGAAGCAAAGGCTAGTTATTACCTCTCCCAACTTGATCTCTCGTCTAAGTGTTCTTCCAAATTCTGGAGAATAATTAAAGACTTAGAAGGCCATACTACTGATAGTTTCCTGCCCACCAAAATTTCAATTGGCTCTACCACTATTAGAGATAAACCAACAATTCTTGAGTCCTTCAACAACCACTTTGCCACCACAGGGCTAACCTTCAAAACCTCTCCAGCCAATACTCTCCATGCGCAACTATGTTTTAATAACTAAGGAACCACTCTCTCCACCTCGACCGTCTCTCTTCAACCAACTTCTCTGAAAGAAGTTGAAGAACTCATGCTGAAGCTAAATGTCAAGAAAAGTGCGGGCGCCGACCTCATTGACCCTTACTTCTTAAAGGTGGCCTACTGTGTCCTAACGGTGCCTATTACACATTTGTTTAAATTATCCCTTTCTCAGGGTGACCTTTTTTCCATCCGGAAAACAGCCCAAATTATCCCCCTGTTTAAATCTGGGGATCCCAGTGATGTTAACAACTACATGCCAATTTCACTTCTCCCAGTCCTGTCCAAGATGCTCGAAAAAATCGTGAATGCTCAGCTTAGGAAATACCTGACGTCGGCAAACTTGTTCAACCCATTGCAATCTGGCTTTAGAGCACAACATAGCACAATTTCAGCTCTAGCCAAAGTAACCAATGACTGGCAGGGTGAACTGGATAATAAGAACTTTGTATGCGCAATCTTTTTGGACCTAAGCAAAGCATTTTATACCATCAATCATAGCCTGCTTGTCTCATCCCTCCAGAATATTGGCTTAGACGCTATTTCTCTCAGATGGTTCAATAACTACCTTACAGGACGCTCGCAGCAAGTAAAAGCCGAGGGGGCTGTCTCGACTCTAAACCCCCCCGAGGGGTGTATCCCAAGGCTCTATTTTAGGTCCTCTGTTATTCCCAGTCTATATCAATAGAATTGATGTCACCCTAAACAGGGCCCATATTCATCTGTTCGCGGATGATACAGTGCTCTACATTGGTAGGCCCTCCCTTGATGCGGCATGTACAGATCTCCAGGATGAATTCAATCTACTTCAGCTTCAGTTGCTAAACTAGAAGTTACTTCTTAATGCTAAGAAAACCAAAGCAATGCTTTCCACTCCCTTTCCCAATTTACCAAATCATGCCTCATCTGGGACTCTTCCTCTGATTACCATAATACTTGGCGAACAGCTGGAGTATGTAAGTAAATTCAAGTATCTGGGGTTATGGCTAGATAATAAACTCTCCTTCCTAGGACATACAGAAGAACTGTCAAAGAAACTTAGACGGACACCTGGTCTCATCTTTAGGATAAAAAACCTCCTCACTAGGGATGCCAAGTTGAGATTAGTGCAAACTACCTTTCTTTCCCTAATAGACTATGCTGACTTTCTCTACAGCCAGGGTTCCACCAGTGCACACATGAAACTTGATATGCTCTATCACAGAGCCCTAAGATTTATAACAGACCTTCTCTACAATACTCACCATTGTTTATTGTACTCAGCAGTAGGTTGGCTATCTCTCAGCTTCCGACAACAGATGAACACTGCAATCTGGACCTACAAAGCCCTCCTCAACAAATTGCCTAACTGTATCTCGGGCTGCTTACCACTATGCCTACAAAGTAGTTATGCACTGCGAAGTGCTCCTTACATTTCGCTGAAGGTACTCAAGACTAGATCCCACTTTGGCCAGGCCTCCATTAGCTATATGCTGCCTCAATTGTGGAACAAGCTGCAAAAAAAATTTGAAAATAAGTAATCTCATTAGCCTCCAAGCCTTCAAAACACTATACTTGAGCCACAATAAGGAATTGTGCATTTGTTAGCTTTAACAAGAGGGTCTTGTATTCCTTTTTCTGAATATCTGTTGCCTCTGCTCTTAGGGGCCCATCCCCTTCCACTGCCTGACCCCCTTCCCCCCACCCTCCCAGTAGTACTCCTGTGTCCCTCCCTTTTAATTATCTGAAACATGGACTTGGCTTCTCTCAAGCTTTCACATACTACCTGTCCTGGTTGCTTCCCATTCCCATCCCCTGTTCCTCTTTACTCATTTCCCCTTCCCTCCCTCCTTCCCTTCATATTTTGCTTCATCTTCCTGTTTTATCCCCTTGTGGGACTGGGGTGAACCTAACTGAGCCTGGTACTTACCAGCAATACCGTTGTTTGTCTAATTATATGCACCTCAATTGCTCTTTGACCTTTTGTTGGATACATTGGCTGGATCTTACAAGACTGAAACATAGAAACATAGAATTTGATGGCAGATAAGGACCGCTTGGCCCACCCAGTCTGCCCATTTCCCTACCTGATGGATAAGCTGCAGATTCTAGTTAATCAACAGCTTACTTCCTCCTGCCCCCCACTAGAATTGCTTTATGTCTGTCCCATCCATTCTTGAATTCTCCCACTGTTCCTGACTCCACAACCTCCTCAGGAAGGCTGTTCCATGCATCCACAACTCTCTCTCTCTCTGTGAAAAAATACTTTCTAACATTACCTCTGAGCTGTCCCCCATCTATCTTCAAACTGTGACCCCTTGTTCTTGCACATCTCTTCTTCTGAAGGATACTACCCTCTTGTACTTTGTTAATTCCCTTGAGATACTTAAAAGTTTCTATCATGTCCCCCCTCACCCTCCTTTCCTCAAGGGTATACATATTAAGCTGCTTTAGTCTCTCCTCGTATGTCTTCTGGTGCAGACCTTGCACCATTTTGGTTGCCCTCCTCTGAACAGCTTCCATTCTGTCTATGTCTTTGTGGAGATGGGGTCTCCAGAATTGCACGCAGTACTCCAGATGGGGTCTCACTAACTGTCTGTACAGAGGGATAACAACTTCCTGTTTTCTACTGTTGATGCCTCTCCTTATGCATCCCAGTATCCCCCCAGCCCTCCTTACTGCCTTCTTACATTGCTTGCCCACCTTTAGGTCATCTGATATAATTACTCCTAGGTCTCTTTCGATTTTTGTTGTTGTTATTAACTCACCCCCATTGTGTACTCTTCCCCTGGGTTTTTGTTTCCCAGATGCATTACCTTGCACTTCTTTGCATTGAATCTGAGCTGCCACGTATTTGACTATTCCTCCAACCTTGCCAAGTCCCTTTTCATTCTTTTCACCCCACCTTGTGTATCAACCCTGTAGCAGATCTTTGGGTCATCTGCAAAGAGGCATACCTTTCCTTCCAGGTGCTCTCCAATGTCACTTATAAAGATACTAAAGAGGACCGTTCCCCGTACCGAACCCTGCGATACCCCGCTAGTTACCCTCCTTTCTTCACTGTGGACTCCATTTACTATTACCTTGTGCGTCCTGTTGTCCAGCCAGTTTTTTATCCAGGCTACCACCCTGGGACCCACTCCAAGGCTGGCTAACTTGTATATTAATCTTTTGTGTGAGACTGTGTCGAATGCCTTGCTAAAATCTAGGTAGGCCATATCCACAGCCCCTCCCTGGTCTACCACTTTGGTCACCCAGTCAAAGAAATCTATTAGGCTCATCTGACATGACCTTCCTGCTGTGAAACCATGCTGCCTTGGGTCCTGTGCCCCACTGGCCTCTAGGTACTCAACAATTCTTTCCTTCAGAAGTGATTCCATCATTTTCCCTACCACTGAAGTCAAACTAACTGGTCTGTAGTTTCCTGCCTCTGCCCTGCTCCCACTTTTGTGATGTAAAATCAGATTTGCCCTCCACCAGTCCTCAGGTACCACTCCTTCCTCCCATGATTTGTTAAAGAGAGTAGTCAGTGGTGTTACTAGTTCTACCCTTAGTTCTTTTAGTATTCTTGGGTGAATCCCATCAGGCCCCATTGCTTTGTCCACCCTCAGTTTCAAGAGTTCTTTCAAAACCCTCTGCCGGCAACATCATTTGTTGTCCAGTTCTCCAATCCACTTGTGTCGTACAAATTTGACTGACTGTATAATGTTCCTTGTATTATATCCTGCACTTATACTTGCATCTGTATCTAAGCATGCCTTCTGCTGGTATGTCCCTGCATTGTATCTGTTGCTGTTCATTGTGTGAACTCTTCTTTTGTACAGTAAACCCCAGGTCCACCTCGAAAATGAGCTTGCTCAATGGTGCCCACCTGGTTAAATAAAGATTTTGATAGATTGATTGATTGACTGTGCACACTCTTGTTATGTGCCTATACCATATAATTACTGTACAGCTGCTATATTCAGAAGTTGTTTTTTATCCTAGGTGCTATTATAACTTGTTTTTCTATTCACCTTGTAATCGCCAGTGTCATACCTGAAAATAGGCATTTATTTGTCTAGTGTGCTTACATTGTCAACAATAAATAATTATAAAGGAGTGTAACTGCCTCAGCCAATCACAGTGCTAGTTGACTATACCTCTTATCTAGCATAAAGTCTGCACCTTGTGCTGCCCTGATAAGCTGATTCCTTGCACACTGAGGCTGTCTTCTGACACTGCTTTCAGTTAGAAATGTCACAGCTTGAACTCTGACAAGGAAATCAGTGCAGGTTAAACTTTTAAGTTGGTAAAGTAAGTGTAGGCAAAACAAAAACATAGAGGAAATAACTTTTAAAACTGTTAACTGCTTGGCATAGCCCACAGCCACTACCCACCGTGTAAGCAGCGTCAAGTCCTCTGGTTTGTGGGACTTGGGCCATACCATGTAAGCAGGGGAGCACAAAAATGAAAGAAATTAAATTGAATCCTTTGACTTTAACAATAGTTCCTGAGTGATTTTTTATGTTGTCTTGCCCACGCGCAAGCAACATGTAGTGGCGGTAGGAGATCAGTAGGAGAAATGCAGAGGTGTGTTAGTTTTGGTGAATGCAGGGCACACTTTAGAAGGTACATCCCTCACTTGCCAATTAGCGAGCATGCTAGCAGTGACACAAGTATTTTTTAGTGCCACCAACGTGAAACGATTTAGCTACTGCAATCAGAGCCAAGCTCATCATGCAGTGGCACCGATGACATGCCTCCCTTATATGTCTTGCCTGGTGAAACAGTTTACTAAACATGGCAGTGGCTCCACCGTCCACCTGTTGCAATGCCTAGAAAACCAACTTCAGGGGTGCCCAGTCCCCCTGTTGGCATGTGTAATATCCCACCAAGATTGTGAGGCACAATGGGAGCTCACTCCAGTGTGTCTCCCTGTGTTTGGAAGCCGACTGCGTCAGCATGTTCCTGCCCCTGCCCACCCCCATTGTGAGCCACACTGGGAGCCCACCCCAGTGTGGCCAACATGATGTTCCCAAAGTCATGGGGCAAACTGGGAGCCCACCCCAGTGTCCCCAACATTTGTTTTCATACCTGGAAAGAAAGAAAACGTTCAGCGCTGATCTTTTAATTTTGAAAACCTGAAACAAAGAAAATAGTCCCTCACTGTTGGTGGGGCCCTCTCCCTCAACCCGCACCCACCCTCTGCACACCCAACCTCCTCACACCTCCCTCACCTCATACTTACCTCCAGAGCCTGGCGCAACAATCTTTGGTGGAGCAGGAACACGTCTGCACTATTCAAAGTTGACTGCGAACTGAAGAAATGCTGATAAGCTGTATAATGGCATCAGTGGGGGAGGTTTCAACTTAGGTGGATATCTCAGCCATTTTTTTGACTTTTGGCTCCAAATTTTCAACATGGGGTTCTTGGGACCCCACCTCATGAAATCAGTCACTGCCATTTTGTTACTCAACCCCAAAGGTAATTTTGCGGTCACTGTGTGGAATCACCTTTCAGGACTGAGTAATGAAATGACTGTGTCACTGTTCATGAGCAGAGGTCCCAAAATGCCTATGTAGAAAATTTGGTGAAAAAATTCCAAAAAAGTACTGTGTTACGAGTGTGCATTGAGCAGTTTCCACGCACGCTGGTAACTTCAAGAATGTTTAATATTTTCACTCCAGACTTTCAACATTGCCATTTTTTCACCCCTCCTTATGAATGGTATAGCTGTAATTTTTCACGTCCTGCCAAAAATGTGTTTCCGCACATCTGGTGCAGAATGGCGCAGTAGCTGTGAGAAATCAATGTTCGGGACACATTAACAAAATCACAGTGCCACTGTTCATGAGCGGCGGTCCAAAAATGCCTATGTTGAAAATCTGGTTAAAAAAATCCCCCAAATAATTGCGTAACAGGAATCTGTTGCCCAGTTTCTATGCACGCTTGTGACTTCATCAATTTTCCAGATTTTCACTCAAGATTTTCAACATTACCATTTTTTTACATCTCCTCATGAACAGTACAGCTATAATTTTTCACATCCTGCCCAAAATGTGTTTTCACACCTATGACTCCAAATGACGCAGTCACTGTGCAAAATCACCTTTCAGCTAACAAACTGATAGTGCCACTTTTCATGAGGTGGGGGTCACAGAAAGCCCATGTTGAAAATTTGGAGTGAAATTAACCAACAAACACTTGGGGTGTTAGGGTTTCCAACTGTGACGCCCCACCCTGTAGAGACTGATAGGTGTCAGGGGTGTGACTTGGAATTTTCGGCTGTAATGCCCCACGCCATTCCACCCCACAGCCTGCAACCACTGACAGGCATTGAGATGTGCCTTGGACTCTTTGGCCCCAAAGTTCACCCCATTCTCCTATAGTGCACCCATCTCAGCATATTTCCATATGGAATGGGGTAAGCGTGAGGACCGAAGACCGCAAGGCACACTGCGACACTTGTCGGTGTCTGCAAGGAAGGGTGAGGTAAAATGGCATGAGCATTATGGCTGATGACTGAAAGGCACACCCCAGTGCCTGTCAGTCTCTGTAGGGTGGGGGCAGGGTTGGCGTCACTTCAATACTTCTCTGCCATTCTTATCGTGCATCTCTTTAACTTCTGTACTACCAATGCTAATGCCAGCAAGACAACATTCGGCATTGACAAATGTTTGTTTTCAGTAGAGGCAGTAACACTGCTTCATAATATATTAATACATATAGTGTTGTCCTGTGTTTCTTACATGATAAGAAAGTTATCTGATGCTGTTTTGGGCTGATAGAACTACTCAGCTTCACTTCATAGTCCTCTCACCCAAAACAGCACAAGATACAGTAACCTTCTTATTATGTTAGAAACACGGGATAAAGGTGGTCAGAGAATATGGCATAGATGCCAATGTCTCAAAAGTATGCTTTATCTCCACGAACAGTGAGGGCTTTGAAATTAACAAGGATGATGAAGGCATTCAAGGGCCCCCTCCCCCCAACATGAGCACAGCTGACTTCTTCATATACCTTATAACTGATAAAAAGTTACCAACTGAGTGTCCAATAATAAGACATAGATCTGCAATGAAATCCTGGGCTCACAGACAGAGACAGACAATGACATCGCAGAGCTAGCACCTACCAAGACCACGATGGAGGCCACAGCGAATATTGAGAAAGTTAGTTTTTTATATGGACCAAGATCCATACAGACTTTAACATACATTTTAGGTGCCAACAAGCTAGCTTGTAAGAGCTTTTGTAGTCATGCGTACTCTTTTCTGCATTTAGGAAAGATTAATGTTATATTCACTCTGATTCGGAACTGATGTCACTAATGGGGCTTGGTGTGGGTTTGCAGACCACGGAACTATTAGTTCTATGCTGCAGACAGTTAATCTAAGTTAGTTTCATCTGAGGCTTGTGTGTAGATTTGAATGAAATTTGAGCAGGAATCATTTCAACTGCAGAGTCTGCCTGAGTAGACTTCTGAAATTACTCTACTGGAAGATATCTGTCTAGGTGTGGGGCTCTCCACTGAGTTAGAATTGATATACAATGGGAGGCAGAACACACACTACAGACTGATAAGACATAAAAGATAAGCATTGACCTTGACCTTGAGTGCCTTACCTCCTGCAATGCCGACAAACTGCTCAAGAATGAACATGGGTTGCCGGGGGTCAGCCGCAATGGGAGAGGACTGAGCATCTCAGGTACTATCTTCTCCCAGGGAAGGGTGGCCAGCCATCTCAGCCAATGAATGCCACTGGATCCTGTTGGTAATGTAGGCTACGTGCAGCTCAAAGGTGGGGCCATGTCTCTGCAGGGCGTGCACACCACCATGCGTACGTTCAGATGTGTCACCACAGTGTGGGATAGGAGAACAAGGCAGGCGTCATGAAACCCTACCCACTCTCCCCCACAACCCTACTCACCACCTGACTGCCGGGCTAAATCTGGATTATTCAGGGTGGGGGAGTGTGGCCTTAACCCTTGTAGCCCCCGGGCAGGGAGAATCTGTGGGGGGGGGACTCAAAACCCTGGAAGTTGGGGGAGACAGGAGTAGGTCATAGGAAGTAGGGGCAAGGCTGACATGCCTGGCCACCCCTCCCCTAGAAGAAAAAGCACTACAGCAAAAAAAAGTCAAGCACTGATGAGTACTGTAAAAGGAGAGCAGTCAGTTCTAAAAGCCCAACACCCAAGTGTGGGGCTGGTCCCAACTTGCACTTTGTGTGGAAAAACATGTTTTTCACTTACTGTTTACTGCAGTAAAGTAGATTGCATCAGCCTGATATGGTTTCCTCCCGGCTGATATGTTCTGTATCTAAAAATCTCAGAATCCCTTGCAGATGACATCAGAGAAGGGCTGCAGCAGGGGATGATTGAATAGCCTACAGTGCATGTCAGAGCATGTTTTCCTGAATGACCTCCCTTCTGCCTGTGCCAACTCTCACATTCACATGTATCCAGATGGCACAGTTATCTATTTCTCTGGCCCTTCAACTGCAGTGGTGGAAAGCTTGTTCCTGCAAAACTTCCACAATGTCCTGAGCTGGTTCCACTCCAGCCAACTCCTGGTCAGCACTAAAAAAACTGTGTCCATGACCTTTGGCATCAGCCAGAAATTGGCCAGGCTCTCCCTCCTCCCTTTCTTCTCCACCCTGGATACCCCCCCAAATTGATTTCTTCCTTTAAGTATCTCTGTGTGTGGCTAGATAGTAAGCTTTACTTCTCTGCCCACATTGCTGCCCTCCACTCCAAGTTCCACCCCAAACTTGGTGCCTTGTACTACAACAAAGACTGCTTGTCTCTTCAGGTCCACCAGGAGCTTGTTACCAAAATGGTGTTTCTGATCTTTGACACTGCCCCCTCCTCTTACCTCACCAGACTGGACACTCTCTGAAATGCCTTTTGTTGCTTTGCTACCAACTCCCTGCTTCATACTCACCACTGCGCCCTCTGCTTCTCTCTGTCCATCCACCCCCCACCCTCACATCGCCAGTCAAACTGCACCTCCTTCATCTCCAAATTCTGGTCTGGTTCCTTGCCCTCTTACCTGTCCTCACTCCTCTCTCCTATTCCCTCTACCTTATATGCCCTACACACCAGGGATCCTCATACCTTCTCCCTTGCACACCTTCACTCACTGCTTGGCAGTCAGCCTTCTCCTATCACCTTCCCTCACTCTTGGAACATGTTCCTCTCCTTTCTCTGTCTCTCCACCACCCTGTCTCCATTTGGGAACCAGCTAAATCTCCTTCCTGCATGCAACTGCTCCTGTCATTCCCCCCAGCCCTCCCCTTGGAGCCCCTACCATCCTTATTGTTCGACCTCCTCCTGGATTCTACCTCAGCCTATAGCAGGCTCCTTTCTTTTCTACAACTGCACTGCTATTCATTTGACCTATTTTGGTCTCTCTTCTTTTTGCACACCAAAGCTGCTCATTTTACCTTTGCTTTGCTCCATTTACTTTTTATGTGTACTTGCACCATGTTAAATTGTACTCTGCACTTTATTTTGTACCAGTAATTAGTACTGTGTATGCTTTTATTACTGTATTTCCGGTTTCCTCTCCCCCGAGTTGCAGCTGGAAACAAGCCTTGTCTCAGTGTCTTTCCCCATTACCAATTTTCAAATCAGTAAATAATACTGAAGTAGAGTAAATCTCTAGTGTGGTTCTTATCTGCTACCTTTGCTACCCAATCAAAGAAAAGTATCAGGCTGGTCTGACAAGACCACCCTGACATAAACCCATACAGTTTACTGTCCTGTACATTGTTTCTCTTTAGGTAGTCCATAAAGCTCCTCCTTAATCAGTCTACCCATTACAGAGAAAAGGCTGAGATGTCTGTAATTCCCAGGTTGCTCCTTCTCCCCCCCAACATGTTGCAGAACTCTGTCTGCTACCTTTCAGTCTTTCAGTCTTTCAGAACTAGCCCTGTCTGAACTGAGCTATTGAATAACCATGTTAGGGGTTTAGCAAGTTCTGCAGCCATTTCCTTGAGCACCCTTAGATGCATCTCATCTGACCTTGGGGTTTTATTTACTTTTCGGGTTTCAAGCCCCTTCTGGACCCTTTCTCTGATAAATACAGGCTGCCTCATTTCAGGAATGCTCCTGGCAGCCACCTTCATGTCACTTTCAGGCAGGGGCCCCCAATCTTCTCTTGTGAAACAGAGCAGAAGTAATCATTAAGGATGGCTGCTTTTTGTTCATCTTTCTCTACTACCCTCTCCTCTCCTCTCTTGTAGCCTAACAATACCCCTCCCTGTTTTAAAACTATGTTAAAAATGTATTTATTTGTTTTGGCTTTTCCAGATTGATTGATTTTAAATCATTTATATTGTTGACTGTTTTATGCACGTGTGGTTTCTACTATGTAAAGTGCCTTGATTTTAAAAGGTGCTATATAAATATTTACTTTACTTACTTTACTGTTTCCTTTTTTCCATAATATATCTGAAGAATTGTTTCCCCACCCTTGACCCCCTCTGCAATATGCAGCTCTGTCTGCCTATGCCTCCCTGACAATCTTCTTTGATTCCCTAGTTTTTATTTACTAGTCTCCCCATTCCTCCTCCTCTTGCTTTTCCTAGTACCGAGTGAAAGCTTTTTTCTTGCCTTGAGAATGAGAATGAGGTTGATGGACCTCCATGTGGCTGCCCCTGCCACCCTTCTTCCTATCGCTACCCACCACTCTCTACCTCCCAGACCAGTGGACCTCTGGGGAAGCGAAGGTATGGGTGGTGGTCTCCAGCTTAGATGGTGCTGCAGGAGAGATCTCTTCCCTTGCTGTTACCAACTGAGCATGGAGCTTTGCAAAGATCCTGCAGAAGGGGCAGGGACCTCCTTCCAGAATGTAATGCTGGAGAACAGCTCCCCACAGTTCCTGCAACTGACTTGCTCCCCACAAACCTTCATGAGCTTTAGTTGGCTGTACCCCTCTGCTCTCCCTAATGCACTACCTCTGAAAGCAGAAGCTGTTGCTAGTAGGAACTACAAGCTGCACAGAAAAAACACTTCCATCTTGAATTTTCCAGTCCTCTGATTGGCCAAGTACTTCCAAGTCAAAAGCAGCAGAGAGGCAGAAACAGGTGGGAATGGGATGGAGATAGGAATTCTGAAGCTATGACAGATGTAGGATGGCCAACCCCCACACACACACACACACAAGAAAGATGCCTGTTCAGAGCTCAAACTGATCACAATACGTTTGCTAGCCTTTGGTAAGCATACATGAAAAAGACTCAATTCTGATTTTGTTGTAGATGTACTGTAAACATACTTGAATTAGATACAGTACAGTCACCACCATGTGGCAGTAGAGACAGACAAGATTAACTCTAAGTACTGTTCATTCCACCTGTATGCCTTTTGGTTAGTTGCCTGTTTTGGTTACATGCTCATTGTGCTGTGTCCCAATTCATACTAATAGGCAGCTATAACATTTCATTCCACTTTTCAGCCCTCAGTTTTCAGTTCTATACCTTGTTTTTGTCACTTTTTCTCACTCAGTGTGTTGATCTGTGTTTTCGGTCAGACTGGTTTGCTGGATTAAGCTATTAGTCACTGTGTGTAGCAGTTTAGCATAGTGTTGGAAATAGTCCGAACAGACCACTGCGCTGCAATAGCTAACGACCCTTGCAGCACTACGGAGTGGCTTGCCTCCACAGTAAACACAAAACCCAGCCGGTAGTCACGTTACCACGGGTATACCTCACTGCACAAAATAAGGAAGTCCAAACACAATTAGTGCAAGTAAAACTTTTACTTATAAGTTCCATTAGGTGTAGCAATCCACAGCAATCAAAACAAAATGGCAGCGTGCCTAGCACCTCGACTCTCCTCAAGTCAAGGTGCACGCTGGGCATGCTTCTCGACTGTTACTACATAATTGCATTTGGTTTCCTTATTTTCATGCAGTGATGTATACCTGTGGTGCACTACCTATTGGGTTTTGTGTAGCATAGTGTTGGTACTGACAGATGAGTGCAAGGGTATTTAACAAATCTACCACACTTCCCCATCACCCACCATAAAGGCCGAAGACCGCTACTGAGCCACCATCTTTATTTGTTATGTTCTTATTTTTCTTATTTATATTTTCATTTAAAATTTCTACTTACACAAATACAAGAAATTCCTTAAATAAAATAAAGGAACTAAAGGAACAGTTTTAAAAATAAACAACACAAAAACGAAATGTGTCTCTCTTTATTCAGGCATCAGACACCATACAGTATTCAAAGTGCTATTCAGAGATTGCTAATCACACATTCCTGTTACATGCCATCTTGTTTATTTGCACAAAATCTGGCTGTCCCACCCTTGTGCTTATAAAGAGAATTGACTGTAACTTTCATCACAATATTATGTCGTTATTTAGAAAATGGGTAGATAGATTTCTCAGACTCTGATTGGCTGAACCCCTTGCCAAGGGGCACATTTACGTGCCAACAGAGCTTAGGAAATAACAAGTGCCACTGCAGTCTGCCCTTTTACCAAGCATATCCCTGTGCCACATTCAATTTTCAAATCCAAACTGATACTTTTTTTTTGTCTGGTTAGCAGCTACTCACTTCTCTGCCTCTTCCCTGAACTGTGCCTCACAAACTACTTTCTGCTTTATTTACCATCACTTTTTATTATTTTTAAACATACCTTGTATTCTAAATTGATGATCCCTGTCATGCTGCCCGCTTCAGCATGCCTCACACTGTGACCCACCTGAGCACAAACAGTGTCCATCTTCTACAACAGCTCCAGGCTAGTCATAAAAAAAAAAAAGTTAAAAAAACAGTCAAGTGTGATATGGGAGAGGAAGAACGAATCAGTTTATCCCGACTGCGACAAACACTGGCACTCTCCTGACTGTACTGTTAGCATTCACCCAGCCACAGTCCTCTTTTCCTAGTGCTGCAAGCCAGCAGTGCGACTCCATCTGCAGCAGGGATTTCATAAAGTCCCATGTCTCTCATCCCCAGTACTTCACTCACATCCAGGAACAAACTAGCTGCAGTCACTTTTGCTGTGTGTGTGGTGGGGAGGGCACAATACTTGTGTGAAAAGAAAGTGCCCACAATTGAAAAAGGCGAGACATCAGCCCCTTCTACCCGTAATTCTACCAGTGGAGGGACTACTTTACAACAACTTTTTATTTATTCATGTTTTGTATTTTGCATATTTTTAAGACTGCATAGAATTTCTATGCAGTCCTTCTGTGATTACAGAGAGAGAGAGAGAGAGAGAGAGAGAGAAAGAGCAGGTAGAAAACACATGCCAGGATACCTAGACTGTCTGCTTCCACAGTTAGAACTGAAGCACATGAGGTCACCTCCATTTAACACAGTGGCGTTCTCCCCTCCCCTCCACCACTGGACTATATTCTTGGTAATAATTCATTCATTTACCTTCACTCAGACTCTTCCACTTACTGAGGGGAAGAAGCATCTGGTTTTAATAAGACTTGTCATGAATGAAAGAAATTAGCTTAGTTGATTTATTTTTACCAATGAGAAGGGATAAAGTTTGGGGATTCAAGCAAATTTGATTACTTTGTAAATAAATGCAGAGAGAGAACTGTTAAAAGTCAAACAAGCATGCCAATTAAATGTTTTATGTTAAAGTAGCATAGTATTGATAACTTTTAGTAGGTATAATTTAGTAGGTGATTACTTAAATGTCTTTTTATGTATGCTTCAAGGTTATAACTTATTTATGCTACAGTATTGCTGAACCCTACAGAATTATTAGTTATCTCATTGTTTAGTTCAGTGCTAATGTTAAACTCAATACTGCTGCTTTATTGAAATATGTATTAGCTAGTGTTCATGATATGTACTTAATTTTATTGTATGTTTTCTTCTCTTCTTTTCCTTAAAAAAATCAACAAACTTTTTTATGAAAAAAAAGCCTTTGTCCCCATGCTTTCCCATTCTTTGACATGTGTCACAAGTGTGACACTTCTCAGCCATATCTTTATACAGTAGATACATGACTAATAGATGTTTTATATCAACCTCTGCTTTGTCCATGAAGGTCGAACAAGTATAAGAACACGATTGATACTTTTATCATGCATGAATTAGTAGGTGATTGCTTAATTGTCTTTTTATGTACACTTTGATGGGTATAACTTATTTATGTTACAGCATTGCTCAACCCTTCTATAGAATTACTACTTGTCTAATTGTTTAGTGCAATGCTAGTGGTAAAATGAGTACTGCTGTTGTATTGCATATGCATTAGCTAGTGTTCATATTATGTACTTAATTTTATTGTTTTTGTTTTATTTTCTGTTGTTTAAAAAACTCAATAAATGTTTTAATGGTAAAAAAGTATTGGTCTCCTTGCTTTCCTAGTCTCTGACATATGTTACAAGTGTGACAGTACTCAGCCACATCTTTATAGACACCAGGTCAATAGAACTTTTCTATCAGCCTTTGGTCTGTTACACATACACACACACACACTCCTCATGTCCCACAAGTGGAATGTTGTGTGCAATGCTGAGTAGCTGTTGCCTACATGCCTTAGGTACTACCAGATGTTTGCACACCTGCCAAACTTTGACTCCTTAAACTGCAACCTGGGGTGGGATCTGGAGAATATTTGGTCCTGAGGCAACCATACTTATGTTGTTAAAGCATAAGGGTTATCGTATCAACATAATTACATTTTAGAAGGTGGATCTTGTCCACATGTGCATCCACATGACAAACAACTAGGGGCAGCTTGCATAATTTTAGTTATGAGCAATGCAGCTGTTTAGAATTTTGACCTTGCAGGATGTAGACTGGCTCATTTCTTTTATTTCTATTTTATTCTTTGGTAATCGGGCAAGGCCCACTAGGCACAGGTGCCTGTTTCTGGGGGTGACCTGGGGGCACTGTGGCGGTTGAGCAACTTGTGCAGGGTTGCACAGTATGTGGGTGAAGGTTGCAAGGCTCTGGCCCAGGTCTGCTGAGTGTCATACGTTCATTCACAGCTTATTGCTCTAGGCTCGGCTATACTAGAATCTGCATCATTAAAATCTGAGTTTGTGCATTAAATGCATAAAATACACATTTAACAGAAAAGGTATGTAAGAGCCTGGCCACCCTCCTGCATCTAGGGGTATTGGATGGCACCTCATCCAGGAGAGTGCCCATCTTACACCATGATGACCAGTACTGCACCAACACCAGTCACCTTTGCATCATGTGTCGGGGCAATGGAGATCAGTGGCGTAATACACACAACCCTAGGGCATCATAAAAGGATTGCACACACACAAACTAGTTTGTCCATACCAGAGCTGGGATTACGCGTAGTGGTATTTTATTTTTAGCTGCAAGAGGATACACAGTTCTCTGGGCATTTCTCCGTCCATTACCTTTTTCCAGGTGTTTTGTTCATCTTTCACACCCATCCAACATCATTTTGCAGCCCTATTGGCTCTGATCAGAGTTTCTTTAAGGTGTTAATAAATTTTATGTAAAATCTAAACAAAACCACATTTTCTAAGTGCAATACTACCCTCCAGGGTGCATGGTATGGTCTATACCAGACCTTCCAGGAGCTATAAAGCCCTCCACACCTTCATCAGGCCTCATTAAGCCTCTGAGGAGGTCTGGTATAGCCCATTACTGCCAGCCCTGTTGGATATTATTGGGAGAGTATTGTCTGCACTTGTTTTGTATTTATGTCACATGTTACATTTGTTTGGTCCCCCCTGAAAATGGGCATTTATGATTTTGAGTTCTTACCCAAAGAACACATATTAAATATAAATCATCTGCACATCTTTCTCCCTTACTCTTGGTCTAGCAAGAAATTTTGGACCCTTTAAAAAATGAGCTACAGTACACAGTCTTCCATATCAACAAGTGCTACCAACTAAGTATTACACATCATTGAATAATCATATCAGATAGCTTCAGAATGATGTTAAACATGTAATGACCCAAAACAGAGCATACATTTCATGAGAATTAATGCACGCATTGAGTGACTTTCAGTGCACCTGGGAAGTGCATTAATGATAAAGAAACCTATGCCCTGGATTGAGATATTGTTCTTATAAAATAGTTAACTTTTTTTAATTGAAAATATGTTTTCTTTTTCTTGGTCAAGTTGTTGCTAGGCAAAATATGTGAATTTGGTAACAAAGGTCAAGAGTCTTTGAATGATCATGGAGAATGCATTTATTTTGAAGAAACCTGTGCCCCGGTGTGTGTTTCTGTGTTTAAAATGTCAACGACTTATATTTTAAATGGGATTTTTTTTTTTTTTAATTTGTTAGGTAGTTGCTAGATAGATCAGAACAGGTTAGTTACAAACTGTTTATATATCAGATACTAATGAATGGTCAGCTGATGTGCTTAGACTGATGAAGCTGCTTGGATACTGAAGGATTCTGAAGCGCATTATATAACAGCAATTAAAGAACTACTGACCCTGGAGAAAAACTTTGAAAAACATAGGGCCTGATTTTCAAAAAGCCCTTAGAGTGATGCAAGTTGCATCACTCCAGGGCTATGGCAAACTCCAGGTGCACCAGGAATCCTGTGCCTGATTTTGTAAAAATCAGGGTCCTGGTGCCAAACTCCCTAGGGTTGGTGCAAGTTAACTGCTGTGCCAAACAGTTGGCACACCTGTGGAAATTGCCACAGGAATCTGGCCTCCACACCCGGTGCAACACTGGAGGGGGTGGGATGGTGGTGAGGTGAAGCTGCTGGACAGCAGGGGCTGGGTGCAGAAGGGCACAGGAAGAGCATGGGGAGTCAGAGGGACAACTGGGCATCACCAGGAGTTATGTAGCACCCAACAGGGTGTGTTTACATTATACTGTATTGTATTACAGTATACTTATCATCCCTGGTAGTCTAGCAGCTATCCCAGTCCTACTGTCCCCCAGAAATAGTTTCCTCATCTTCCCTGGTAGTCTAGTGGACCCCCTGATCCCCAATGTCCCCCAGATATAGTTTATGTCATCTCTGGTAGTCTAGCAGACCCATCCCTGAATTCCCAATGTCCCCAAAACCATTTCTGTAACATTCCTGGTGGTGTAGTAGTTACTACCCCACCCTGAAAACACTGCCCCACCACCCCACTCCCCCATCCTTCCATAAGCCCACCAACACAGCCTTCCACTCTCCACTGTGTCTGGCCACCAACTGAGCTGTCAAGGAGTACATACTGTATACAGTACATGCTAATTGACTGAGTGAGCTGTCAATCAATGGCGCATACTGAATAAACTGTGCACTTCTTGAGAGCTCAGTCAGTGGCCAACCATGGTGGAGAATGGAGGACTGTGCCTGTTGTCGGCTTATGGAAGGGAAGAGGGAGTGAGCTGATGGGGCACTGCCTACCAGGGTGGGGAAGAGGTGGGGTTCCACTACACCAAGTGGGAATGTTACAGAAATGGTATGGGGGACATCAGGGTTCAGGGATGGGTCTGCTAGACTACCAGGGAAGATACCAACCTATTTCTGGGGGACAACAGGGAGTGGGGGGCCTCTATGCTACCAGGAAACATTGCAACCTATTTCTGGGGGGCATTGGAGATCGGGGGGCTGCTAGACTACCAGGGAAGATAAGTATGCTGTAATAGAATACAGTACAATGCAAACACACCCTGCCAGTTGCCACATCACTCCCAGTGATGCCCAGCTGTCCCCCCCTGACTCCCCATGCCATCTTCCATGCTCCTTCTGCACCTAGCAGCTCATTTTCAGACCCTCCCCACTGTCACAAGCCATTTAGACCACCTCCTTACTGGTCTAAATGGTGCCCTTTTCTACGTACATGGTGGGGCTTGCAAAATCCCCAAAAAGGGGATGTTGTAGCCCCACCCCTTGAGACCTGGCACACCTGCTTGTTTTAAAAGCAAAAGGAGGAAGCTGCATGAAACTATCATTGGTGCCACAATGTAGAGATACAATTAAAGGCAAAGGGTAGGGCTACTCAGCACATCAACAGATTCTAGACCTCAAGCGTTAGGTCAGGTTAAAAGTCATTTTATTCAAAAGTTGAAAAGGAACTCTAGGACCAGCTGCAGTACCCGCATCGTGAACATCGACATGCTGCATCACTCTGATGCTTTCAAGACCTCAAGAAAGCGTCAGAGTGATGCAACACATTGGTGTTCACATATGTGGGTGCTGCTGCTTGTCTTAGAGTTCATTTTCAACTTTTGAATAAAATTGTTTTTTAACCTGACCTAACATTTGAGGTCTAGAATCTGCTGGTGCACCAAGTAGCACAACAACTGTTGTTTGCAGCAACCTTGGTGCAAGCGGGCTTTGGCCCAGTAGCGTTAGGATTTGATGCAGGCTGCTTTAGAAAATTGTGTTTAACACAAGTTGTGATGCAAGTCACCCCTTGTGTCAAACTCTTTTGATGCAAGTCCCTTGCATTCATCTACCACTTTTGAAAACTGGGCCAATAATATCTGAACACAAAGCATCTTTATAGTTCTCATTAGCTCTTTATTTCTTATCCCATTATTTATTTCTGAGGTCATGCATGAACACAGGATAGTTGTTCCTTTAGAGTTCATCAGCTCCTATTGCTTTTCCCAAATTGATGTAATAATACTCTTCTTGTGACATCACAGTTAATCCCATGGCAACAGACTGTGGTGTTACAACAGAGCATTATAATGTCAAGTAGGAAATAAGCTATAGAAGCAGATGAACTCTTATGGGATAAAGATTTTGGTTTTGTGAGAATGTGTTTAGTAATTCATAACGGAGAAGAGAAATCTATAGAAGATACATGACATATAAGTTCAACTGTGTCTAAATATTATGTTTTCCCAAAGGCATCAGCTGCTCTTTAAATAATTTCCAGGAAGGAATAAAAAGTACTACACCAAAGTATAGTTTGTTTTAGCAAAGAAAAAAAAACAGACAATGACATATACTATTCCTCCTTTACATGATTTAAGGAGACCCTCACTTTCTTACATTCTTAAAAACACAGCATGCACTCTACCCTGCTAGCATATGCTTGTGGGTCTCATAATATACTTGGAATCTGTCACATACACATTGTCATACAGTATTCCCTATCGTATATAATAACTAGTGAGCAATGTTTCCAATGGGTTCAGCCAGTTGATATTTGCCATAATAACCATCCTGTTATTACGGAAAACACGCTTTTCGGTCTCAGAGCAGTGGCGTAAATCACAAAAGCGCTGAAACCACTGCCAAGTAAAAAAATACTCCTGGTGTGGAAAACAACACAGTGAAGCATATAGCTTGCATGTCAGCCATCACATCAGCCCCAAACTAATTGACTTACCTCAGCAAATCTTAAGATAGCCTCAAAAAACACCACAACACCTAGTCCTTTACTTCTCAACAGTAACATGGAAGCCGCACAACTCCATTGCCGAGGCAACCAAGGGACTGCAGAAACTAGGAAGCAGGTCCGAAAACAATGGCAGTACCAGACAAACAAGTAAAGTGCTAAGAAACTAGAAAATGTTAAAGTTACAAGTTCCTTAATGCATTAGTTTACCTTCTGAACACAATAAAGTACTTCCTATGTCAGACACGTTACTCTTATGTTTACCTTACATTTTTTTTCTTGTTCAAGTTTCAAATTTCTCACAATTTTTTTTAATTAAACAATTAAATTAATTACATAGAGGATAATGGCTGGGGATCGGTTGATAACCACTCTGTAATCACCTCGGGTGGTTGCAAGGGCAACATGGTAAACCTCGAGAGCGCAGTTAAGGGGAGGGTTTACTGTAACCCTAGCAACCCGCAGTGATTCAATGTGGATGTCACCGATCCCCAGCCATCATCTTTATAGTGTATGGTCAAAAAAACACTGTTTGCATTCTATGTGTGAGAATTATGGAACTCTGTTGCATTCTTTTTTGCTATGCCACTGATTGGAAGTTCCGAAGTGTGGTTAACAACTTTTAAAATTCTAAACAGTGCATAACAAAGCTGTGTGACTGCTGATTATGGTGGTTAATAGGCACTTACCATACATTATAATAAACTTTAACAGTTCCAAAATTACAATAAAAGTATGATCTTTACAGCACTTTTTGTATCTCTGTCTAACTCAGTACACAACTGCTATGGTCACAGGAATCTGGCTGGAAGAAAATTGCTCAGCAGTGGTTATAAAAAATAAACCCTGTGGTAGGGTGCAGACTCACACTAAATGCACACCCAAGGTGTGGGATGTTTTTATAAACCCCTCGAGTTTCACTCTCAGGGTTTATGTAGCATCCCACACTTCGGGTGTGCATTAAATTCTCATAATGCACACTACCCTGTGCATTATTCTCTATATTATTCATGATGGAAATGTATTTGCTGCTTGCCATAGTTTAGGATTTAGTGGAATACATTGTTAGAGTTATCAGTTTACTATGGCTTAGTGCCTCTTAGAATTGCTGAGTGACCATTTATGCACATGCTGTTATGATTAGTTTTAGTGAGATTTGAAATTTACTGACCATGCTGAATGTGGAAGTACTGACAGGAGACAATAATGTATTGCTCTCTACTACTATAAGAAAACCTAAGGTTAGCTAGTTTGATATGAGGAAGCCACACATGGCAGGGAAAAGCTGTGATGTTCTGTACTGGGAAAGTGCTTTTTTGTATGTAGATGAGGAAAACTGAAGCAATAGTCCTGCTCATGAAATACTGTATAAATGAGGAATAATTTGGGGGTCTCAGTTGAGTAGAGCCCAGACTGCAGATGGGGGCTGCCCTTCCTCCCAGGGTGGTAGGTATACTTCTCCTGTATTTCAGCATAGCTGTAAATAAAATGCTTACTGTAACTGTGCCTCTGATAAGTCATTACCCCCAAGAACAAATCCATGATAAAAAAATTATTGCTTTAATACCATGGCCGAGATATTCAAAGGGTTGAGCCTGGTGCAACTGAGTTGCACCAGTGCAATCCAGAAATGTGCCCTGGGGCAATATTCAAAAGAGATTGTACAGTGCAATTGCTGGGGCACAAAGATAATGTATGCAGTATATCTGCAGGGACATGCTCATGCATATGCAGCACATCGATATTCAGCCGGAATATGCGGCACATCTGCTGGCACAACCCAGAGATGTATGCGCCTGGAGTGCAAAGTTAAGCCCTTAAAATGGCTTAATCTGCTAGCCACCCACATGCGTGCTGCTGTATTGCAATGCCCAACACTGCAGCCACCAGCCGTGGGTTGCTACCCCCAGAACACCATGCTCAAGCACCCACATATGTCCCTGGTGGTCCAGTGCTTGCCCCTCCCATCCTGTGCCTCTGATCACCCGTAATGTTGATACAATATTGCCCTGGTAGTCTGAGTGGTACCCTCCTCCCTTCCATACCTCTGATTGCCCTTAAAGTACAATACAACATTTCCCTGGTAGTCCAATGGTGTCCCCCACCCTACCAGTAACCCCAATTGCCATAATATCCTTATTTGGAGCTCCCTGATAGTCTAGTGGAACCCCCGCACCCCTCTGGTAAAATCGATCTCTGTAACATCTATATTTGGAGCTCCCAGGTAGGCTATTGGAGCCCCCCATCATGCTGGTAACCCCAATCACCAACAAAACAGACCAATATCGGTCCCTGGTAGTCTAGTGGTCACCCCACCCAATCCATGCAGGAACCCCAGCCCCCCCCGGTCATCAGCGAGCAGCATACCCACCCACATACCTCCGTGGCTGCCTGGCAAATGACAGCTTACAGTAAGTGCTGCAAGCTCATTGGGCCACACTGTAGAACAATGGGCTTGCAATGCATACTGTAAGAGTCACTCACAACTTTGAGACTGAATGACTTCATTCACAAAGTTGTGATTGACTCTTATAGTATGCACTGCAAGCTCATTTGTCCACAGTGTGGACCACTGAGCTTGCAGACTTACTGTAAGCCGTCATTCACAGGCAGCGTCATGGAGGCACGTAGTGAGTATGCTGCCCAATGATAACTGGGGGAGGGGAGCTGTGCTGGGGGTCCCTGTGAGTGGGGTTGGGGGACCACTAGACTACCAGGGACTGATATTGGTCTGTTTTGTCAGAAACTGGGGTTACCAGCGGGGTTGGAGGGTTCCACTAGACTACCAAGGAGCTCCAAATTGGGATATTATGGCAATCAGGGTTACTAGCGGAGCGGGGGATTCCACTAGACTACCAGGGAACTTACAACAGGAATCATATGGGATTGAGGTTACCGGGGGGAGTACCACTGGTCTACCAGAGAAATGTTATATTGTACTTACGGGCGATTGAAGGTATGGGAGGGGATCAACTAAACCACTGGGTTGTTTCAAATGAGGATTACACAATGATCGGGTATATGGGCGGGGCGGGGAACCACTAGACCACCAGGGTGTTTTGAATGAGGCTTACACATCGATCAGGGATACGAGCAGGGAGGGGGTTACCACTATCCCACCAGGGACTGTAACACAGTTTGGGCGATCAGTGATATGGGAGCGGGTGGGGGTACTACTGTGGTCCCTGGTACAGGGTCCGCATGCTGTGCAGGGCACCAGGTGCATTTCACTGGCCAGCCCTGTGCAACACATGCAAATGGAGCCATAATGACATGTAAATGGCCCCATTTGAGACTTGCATGCATAATGGCTCCATTTGCATATCCAGGTCTGAATATCTGGAATTTGCACCTAGTGCAGCTCCAGTTGCACTGGGCATTACCATTCCTGGTATTCAGACCAGTCTGGGGGATGCGCCAGCACATTGTATTTGTGCCATGTGCATTATTTGCTATATTCAGAACTGATGTACCATGGCACATCTCTTTTGAATATATCCCTTAGTTGCTCCAGTGCAACTCAGTTGCGCTGCACCACCACTTGCACCATTGCCAGGTGCAGTTTTGAATATCGGGCCCCAAGTCTGCATTCCAACTGAAAGTGGAAAAGAAACTGAAAATGGCATACTTTCTTGGCAACATCAACTGTATTTACAACAAAAGTTGAACACCACCTTTAAAGCAGGTATGAGGCAGTACAATAAGATTATTGTAGTTGAGATATTAAGAACAATCAAGAAACTGTTTAAAAGAAAAGCAACAAATAGAAATCACATGTTCCACTGCCTTAGTCTGAGGCTCCTTACTCCTTTTAATATAACCTTTTATTAGATCTTTCCTTAGATTGTGCAACAATTAACCCAGCCATGGGATTTCTTTGTTAAACATAACACTGGGTCTCTGTCTTTTCCAGCATGTATTTTTGCTTACTTCATTTGACATATCTGAGGGAAGTTGGGTTACTCTCAAATTTTTAAACTCTTAACATTAGCGACTTTCATAGTGCATATATTGTTTTACGTGTAGCTCTTCCTTATAGTGATCTGCGGACAAGCAGTCATGGTGCTTTTTTTAAAATGCTCAATACTTTGTAAACATAGAAATCCAATGAGCCAGCCCAGTGGTGTGGCAGGTGGCCACACCACCTGCAGCACAGGTGACCCAGGTTTGGGAAAGGACCAGGGTCATTCGAGGGCCAGATGGGGAAGAAGGATTGAGAAAGCACAGACAGCTCTTTCTTGGAGGAGGGGGTCAGTGTGCACCACTGTTCAGCTGCCACCTAGTAGAGGCTAAGTGATACAGCAGCAGCTGCCTCTCAGAGGGCCGGGCATGGGTGCTGAGGTGCACAACATCATTACACTGCAGGTCTGTGTCATGGCAGCAAACCAACCTCAGGGAACAGGGTGATAACCCAGAAGGAAAAATACACTGGCAGGGAGATGCCTGACAGCTCATCACAGGAAGAAGCAGGGAATATGAGCATGCCATGGAAACACTGCTGCTTAGAAAATAACAACTGGCAGAGACATATGTATGCCAAGAGTTTAAGTTTGCCAAAACAGACAAACCAATGAGAACTCCTGTCACTCTCGATCAAACCTCAGTGCTTTGACTGTAGTCTTCATCAGAGGCTGGGTTTGATCAGAGGACACACACACACACCTTTTATACCATTTAACTGGATGTTGTCCAAAACCATTTGAGTGGGACAAGAAAGTTCATTAACTCATATGTTTTACTTCTATAAGTGATTGCAGTGGGAGTCTACCAAGAGACAACACAAAGTGAATAACATTAAACAATTAAAATATACAAACTTAAATGCAGTGCTGTTCATTTACAGCTTATAATAAAGTTTTTAACACAGTTTACAAGGGGTGGTAATTTTATTTTATTTATTTATGTATTTAAATGTTTTACCAGGAAGGCACACTGAGCACGTAATGCCGGATTCCAGGTGCGTCCTGGGGTTAGGAGGAAAAGGGGATAGAAAAGTACAAATACAAATGACTTACAACACTGGAGCATGGTAATACAATAAATAAAATACCAGGCAGAACAATTATTGCAATCATTGCAATCTTTACAAGTGCACATGGAGAAGGGGGATGTGGCAGAGATGGGCAAAACAAACAAACAATGCCTCGGGTGTGATGGGAGCTGATGGCTAGTCTATGGTTGGAAAAGTACCAGTAGAATAGGGGAAACACAATTATGGGATGTTGCTGGCACATGGGGAGGAGAAGTGCACCTTGATGAGTTGATTGAGTTTATTGGGAGGGGCGTGTGCTCTATGTCAGTAGGGAAGGAGTTCCATAGTTTAGGCATTCTATAGCTGAAGGCTGCCTGGCCTACAGAGGAGAACATGCGGTCTTGCCAGGAGATGGGTGTCTGAATTTCTAAGGCAGTATGCTGGACTGGTCAAGGCTGACAAGGCAGAGGCGAGGTAGGGAGGTAGGGAGGTAGGGAGTGTGACCAGAACTTGGCTGTGAGGCTCACACAGTGAGATAAATGATGATCATGAAGCAAGGGGAGGTTAAGTGTCCAGTAAAGTGAGCAGTGATGGGTGGAGGGCAGACAATCGAGAGCGAAATGGATGAATGAGTGGAAAAGTGTGCCCAGTCTGGCTAAGGTGGACTTTGTGGTGGCACCACAGACTACATCCCCATAGTCGAAAATTGGGAGGATAATTTTCTGTACAACGCAGTGGCGGGCGGGCAGCGGGATACAACCACAGTTGCGATATAATGCCCCCAATTTGAGATGAAGTTTTTTGTGGATAACATGGACATGCACAGAAAAGTCAAGATGTTGGTCGAGCCAGACCACAAGGTATCTAAAGGAGGAGCAGCCCCATAGAAAGGCCCCATCCAGAGTATGAAAGGAGGGGAAGGTGAGGAGCCAAAAGAGTCTCTACCTCATGCCAAAGGTCATGGAGACAGTCTTCTTGTCATTAAGAAATAGCTGATTTGCATGAAACCAGTGCTGGACATCACTGAAGTCCTGCTGGAGTCTGGTTGCCACATCAGTGATAGAAGGGCCAGATGTATACATATCGTCTGCATACATGTGGATGGATGGATGTGGACAGGCAGTAAGCAGATCATTTAGGAAGATGGAGAAAAGGATCAAGCCAAGGACTGAACCTCGGGGGTCACCAGTAGGGACTGGAAGGGGGGGTAGATGTGGATCTACCAATCCTAACAGATTGGGACCTGCCTACCAAGTAGGAGTGGAACCAGCTGGTGGCCTCAGTAGAAAGTCCAGCAAGGGAGAGCTTGTCAAGGAGGAGGGCATGGGAGACGGTGTCAAATGCCTTGGTCAAGTCAGTGAAGATAGCTGAGGTGATGTGGCTTATGTCCATACAAGCCAGCATGGAATCTGTGACCCTTAGAAGGAGAGGTGGAAGTGGAGTGGAATTTCCTGAAGCCTGACTGGTAGGGAGAGAAGAAAGAGGTGGAGTTGAGAAAGGAGGAGAGTTGCTCCAGTACAAGGTGTTCTTGGAGTTTTGCCAGGATGGGGAGAAGGGAGACTGAGTGGTAGTTTCTGGGGTTGGAGGTGTCACCACTCTAAGGAAGTGGGATGACTGTTGCATGCTTCCATAGAGTTCCATGGAGTTGGTATAGAAGCTAAGGAGAAGGATAGGTTGAAGAGAGCAGGGGAAGGCGATGGCAGGAGCAGCCAGGTAAAACATTTTGGCATCTACCCCGAGGGTCATTCCATAGATGGATTGAGGGCAGCCAAGTTGTTGCAGACTTCTATAGGGTTGACTTGGCGAAAGGAAAAGGAGGAGGCAGGAGGCGGGACCTGCACAATGGGGGGCTGGTTTGTTGGTAAGGACGGAGAGAGGACAAGAGTGCGGCGGTGCAGTTGGTGAAGAAAGAGTTAAATGCAGATACCATGTTGAGCGTGTCCATTATGGAGGAGCTGTCTATATTTAAAATTGGGGTCAGAGGCTGTGTGGGAGGGGAGAAAAGTGATTTAATCACCTTTCAGCATTTCACCGGGTGGTTTAGATTGGAGTAGAAGGTTACTCTGAAATAGTTAGCTTTGGCCTGTCGGATTATCCTAGTGTAGGCATTGCATAATGAGCAGTATTTTGTGTGCCCTTCAGGGGAGCAGGTGGATTTGAATGACTTCCACGCCTTGTCCCTGGCTTTAAGATATGCCATGATGTCGGCTGTGATGCAAGGCAGGCGAACACCCTTACTTGGGTGCATCTAATGGGGCATATTTGTCCTCACGACTGGGAACTTGGACCTAAAATATTCTAGGGCAGAGTTGATGGAGGAGGCCCGGTGGATGAAGGACCAGTCAGTGGCTGCCAGATCACTTAGGAGCTAGGCAAGGTCTAGGTGTTACAGGACCGGTAACAATGGTTCTGGGAGGGGTGCCAGTTTCGAAAAATTTTCTTACTACATACATCATGTATTCTTCAGTGTGAGATAAGACTTAAGAGTAGTTGTTTTAAATCTATAAATGATGCTGTTAATCCTATTACTACTAAGGTCTACACTACCAAGGTGTTAAAGGCACTAGAGAGCCAAAGGCCCATAAATGCTTCTATGCAAATTAATATTGATAATATTTAAGATTGTGTCCTGTTAATAAGTAGGTATCCAGCCATGTTTTGAATTCTGATTTGCTTCTGCTTATAATAATAGTAAGTGGGAGTTTATTCCACAGATTAATAATCCTCAATGTGTAGAAGAACTTTCTGGTTTGATAATTGAATGATTTTCCAGATATTTGGAGTGGGGTGACCTCTGATATCATACTTGTTGTTTTTAAATTATAGCCCTAGTTACATCATGAGAGCCAGGTCCTGAATTAAGTCATATAGAAAAGCATATCTAAACACCACTCCTGGTTCTACTTGATACTGTTTCATCAAGATAGAGAACAAATCTAGGACAATGTTTTATGTATTGATTGATAATGCTTAGCAAAGATGTACAGGAAAAAGGAGAATTGTAATAGGGCTTATTCCTTTCCTGGTGACCTCCCCACTTATTTTCAAATAGAGGTAAATTACCTCCAGGCATTCGTTTATAATTAATCTATCAGCCACTGTAGAGGAAGAGCTAGACAAAAAGGGAAAAATAGAGAAAAGATTGTATATAGATGTTACAGCCAGCAACATTAACAAAATTAAAATTTGTCTGTGTTGACTAGGACCAGGAGAGGGTGGAGAGAGAGAGAAGATAGCCTTAAAGAAATGGCTTTAGGTCTCAGTCCAAGTTTAAACCTCTTAAGAACATAAGAAAAGTGTCAGCAGATGGGGACTATGTGGTCTATTTAGTCTGCCCAAAGAGGCTAACCCCCATTATATTTTTTCCTAAGTTGCCCACATCGCTGTTCCAAGCAAGTTTGAATTCTCTTACTGTCTTTAATGCAACCACTTCTGGTAGCATGCTGTTCCATGGGTCTATCACTCTCAGTGAAAAGTACTTTCAAGAGTTGGTTTTAAACTTGCCTCTCACCAGACACAAATTGTGCCCTCTTGTATGCGTCACCCTGTTTTCCTGGAAGAGATTTTCCTTCTGAGTTGTGTTAATTCCCTTGATGTACTTAAATGTTTCTATCATGTCCCTCCTGTTTCTTCTCTGTTCCAGAGAGCATAAATTCAGCTCTTTGAATCTTGTCTCGTATGGCTCATGATGCAGCCCCTGCACCATCTTTGTGGCCTTTCTCTGCACCGTCTCCAGACGGTCGATGTCCTTTTTTAGGTGAGGCCTCCAGAACTGGACACAGTACTTGAGGTGTGGCCTCACCAAGGATCTGTAGAGGGGCATAATAACTTCCTGCTTTCTGCTCATAATACCCCTTCCTATGCATCTGAGGATACCACTTGCCTTACAAGCTGCTTTTTCACATTGTTTTCCTACTTTTAAGTCATTGGTAATGATCACGCCCAGATCCCTTTCCATCTTTGTTACCTCAAATTGATCAATTGATGTAAAGTACCTAAAGTAAAAATCCAATAACTTTCTCTGTGTAATAGTAGGTTCAGTCTATCTCTTCCTCTTGCATGTCTACTAATACTCTCAATCCCTATCTATCTTAGGCATCCAGGATCATTATTGTGTCACTCACTAAAATGTTTTTCAATTGGTGTAATTATTTGTTCCACTCTAATACATCACGTTTTCTTCAATTCTTTGGCACACTGACCTGATTGTGTAGCCAACATAACTTAAAGGATAGGTAGGGCATGCACAACAAAGTTACTGTTGCAAGAAATGAAAATCTTAACCTCAACTTCTTTTTCATATCTATGAACTTTGAGTTTTTGGCCCCGATTGTTAAACTGGTAAATGGTGTAGTGCCCGCAATGATGCATGCCTATGGGTGGCAGAGGCAACCAATTTCTTGATTCTAAATAGCAGGATGTACTTTTAAATTGGCTACAAACTAATTAGTCCCTTAAATTAGATGCTTGAGAGAATGATGTTTTCTGTGTTGTAGTAAGTTAATTGACCCATATGGGATCACTCAGTAATATGGCACTATTTCTTGACCAGACTACCAATCTTAGTGGAGATAGGAGTGTATTTAGTAATAAAGTATACTGGTGCTTTCTCGTCAGCTTTTTTTTTTGGGGGGTCTCAGAAGGGTTTTTCTATCACTGGTGGTAGGCTCATGCTTGTGAAATCTAACAGGCAATGCCATCTACTCACACAGTTAGGAAAGACAAGAGTTTAGTAGATTTTTATGCTAGTTAGTCATGTTTCCCACAGGATTAAATGCCAGGGTTTGATCATGAGTGACGAAGGTTCCCTAGTTTGCCTGTTTTTGGCACAAATAAACATTGGCATAAATATGTCTCTGCCCATTGTTATTTTCTAAATACCAGTGTTTCTGTGGAGTGCTCAAACATCCTGTCTGTGTCTGAATACAAAGTTTGAGTTGGCAGCCCCATATCTGAGCACTGAGTTCACTACTGCTTTTGCACCTTAATAACTTTGGCAATGTTCAACAAAATTGCCTAAAATTTGGCATATATTTTCTCAGAGGCAAGTTCTCTAGATGTGAAAGTTCATAACAGCAGCTTGTGTGTTGTTTCTAAGATATGATATCTCCAATTTTTAATAAAAGGAAAAACATTTTCTTATACTTACCACATTTTTTCTGCTCTCACCTACAGCCTAGACAGTACAGAATTTTTTTTTTGAAAGATTTAGGGAAGAAGCAGCCTGTGCCAAGGTAGTACCTTTTGAAAGTTTTGTAAAAACATATTAATTCAGTGTTATAAGGATTTTAAGGGATTTTTCTGAGCATGCTCAGTAGGGTCTTTGGATAACTGATATGAAAAGTAAATTTACCTTTTGAGGGCATTTACCTTTCACAAAATTAATGATTTGTCTTTCATGAGGAAAAAATACAGGTCATGAGGGCTGCCATCTTGTTTTTTTACTTGGTTAAAAAAATTAAAAATACATAAAAATGAAGAATTTGAAAAAAAGAAACAAACACATGAATCTTGATGGAACAGGACTTGTTAACACAGAAAAATAGACAATGATGGCAGAAAAAGATGAAAGGTCCATCCAGTCTGCCCACGTTCCCTATTTAGCCCTGGGGCCTAATGGTCCTCCATGGTCCTAGCCCTCCCCAGCCCCACCATTCTCCTCCCCAATTCTGACACCTCGAGCAACCACTATACCCTTCATTCTGTCCCAGCCATGCTTAAAACCATTAAACATTTTTGCACCCACCATCTCGGCTAGTAGCCTGTTCCACAGCTCTATCATCCTTCCCTCCTCTTACCTTCCATTCATAACCCTGTGACCATGAGCTGATAGTCAAGTTAAATAGTTCCTGCAGTTCACTCTGGTAATTCCGTTTAGGAATTTGAAGGTCTCTATAATATCTCCCCTCTCCCTTCTGGTCTTCAGTGAGTACATGTTCATTGCTTTGAGGCACTCCTCATAGGACATGCCCTACTGGCCGTGAATCATTTTTTTACTTGTGCTGCCCCTCCTCAATCCAATCCCTATCCTTCCTCATCACTTCTGGGCCCCAGAACTGGGAGCAGTAATCCAGGTGTGGCCTCTCCAAGGATCTACAGAGGTGTAGGAACAAAACTATAATTTCCAAACATATTTTGTAATATTTAGTTATATCTAGTTAGTATTATGTGGTTATTTGGTGTGACATGTGATACTAGACAAGGGTGCTTTATTTGCTGTATATATTATTTCTCATTCACTTTTGTATATGTTTTGACACATGCTTTTATTGTGTTGTACCCTGTCCCAGGTCACCCTGAAAAAGGGACTGTATTGTCTCAGTGGGCCTACCTAGTTACCAAAATTAAAATAAATAAGTAGATAAGTGGTTCAAAGATGTTAAAGGGTTGGTGTCCCTGGATGGACTTTGGGGGGATGGATTTCAAACTGGCTTTAAAAGTTGCTATCTTGGATGGCCATGAAGAAAAAAAACTCCAACTGGCATTTTAAAACTCCTGTTCACTCAAATGGATCTCTTAAGCTTCAACATTGAAGAGATAAGTGAACCATAGCAACTGGAACCCCAAGGTTGACAACTGATGAAGTGCAGCTGCATTTCATGCTTGGAACAAAGAGAAGCCTCAATATATTAATGCTGAATATATACTTTTGTTTATTGCCAAAAGACCCACGATGCTGCAGGCATTCAAACCACATAATTTAAAAGTTTGTGTTTTTATCCACCGGGGACCAAGATTCACAAGCATAACTATTGGGAAAATAAGTTATTTACAAATATGTCATGTGCTAAGCGTTTTAAAGATTATCTACTATATTAATGTCTGGACTTTCCTAGAAGCTTAGTTCATGAGACATCCACAATTATGACTTTTATATATCCAGATAGCTGCAAGGTTAAGTTATATAGTTTGGAAGTTTTCAGACTGCTTTGGTAAACAACCTGTCCCTGAAATTTATGAGCTACTGTACCAGCCTAGGAAATCTCCAAAGAAAATATTTTCTAGAAGGAATTTCTGCTTATTAAGGATTTCCTGAAGATGGATTTGAATGACAGATACCTCATTTTGAAGCTCAAGACATGAGAAGTAAGATGGTTGCTTTCTTTAAAGACATTCTTGGAATCAATGTTTAAAACCATCATTAACTTATCCCAGGAACTGGTTTATAATGACATAAAAATACTTCAAAATTTGGCAATTATTGAGCTGAGTTCAAAATGTTTGTTTCAAGACTATGTCTGGTTGCATCCATGTGCTAGGAGGAAAATTGACTTTGGTCTTAAAAAGTGAATACGTATGGGGAGAGTGTGTCTAAAGAACAGAATATTCCTATCTCATTTGCAAGGCCCAATCAGAACTAGTGGAATGATGTCATGATGGTGCTCTGGTAGGTAAGCAATAAGACATGATGGGGTATGCATAGAACAGTTTTACTGCACACCTAGTGTCATAGTGAGGCATGAGGCCAAAGACTGAGTGCCTTCAGTCCCTGAAAGTGCAATAAAATCTGTTCCATGCACACCCCAGAATGTCTTATTGTGCTATGGAATGGGCTTCTTTTTAACTTTTACAGTTGGGAAAAGCATGTTTATATGTAGAAACAATAGATTTACTTGTGTGTATTTATGATAAAAGAGTCCTTCCACCCACTGCAAATGATGTCATTGTATTACTGCTGCATAAAGTTTGTCCTTTGTTGGCATCAAGATTCAAGATATGGAATGTTTATCATGGAATGTTTACCATGGAATAAATGGATTCAAAATTTTGTTCAGTTACACTAGTAGAATGTTCCTCTCTGACATACTGTACACACACACAACATATAGGATAGTGTATGGACGGTCTTTTTATTTTATTTAATTTATTTATTGAAATGTTTCACCAGGTAGGCACACTGAACAACAAGTTGCTCATCTCCCAGTGTGACCTGGGGGGAAGGGGAGCATGGTAGAATACATAAAATTAACAGTACAGTATCAGTTAATACACTGGGAGAGATACAATAGAAAAAAGGTAGTGCAATGGTAGACATACAGCAAAACAGTAAGCAATATAGACTACATTAAGGTAGGGAACAGCAGGTAATACAAAAATTCCAAAGTACATGGATGCTGGATATTAGAACAGTAGCACTAATGAATGCTGGAACAGTAAACAATTAGAGTATAATTAAAGTGCTAATGCTTTATACTTAAGTGCAGAAGGGTACATACTGTAACATTCCTGGCTAGGATGAAGGGTCTAAGTGAGATAGGAAGCCTAAGAGTGTGGGAAACGGATACAGTTAGAGGGAAGGAAGTTATGTAAGGCAGAGGAGAAGGAGTATAAGGATGAGGACTGTATTTGTGGGGGGAGCGAGTTCCAGATTTTAGGAAAGCAGTGAAAAAATAAAAGCTGATTGGCCTACAAGAGTAGAACAGTGGGGAATAGCAAAGGTCCGTGTGTCAGTTGATCTTAAGGAATGCGCAGGAGAGGGTGGGGTAGCGAGAGAAGAGGATAGATATGAGGGTAGGGAACCTAGCCAGTATTTAGAGATGAGTTTGGTACAGTGGGAGAGGTGCCTGTTAGCAAGAGAAGGGAAAGACAGACAGTGATAGAAATCACACTGGCGAATGTGACCAGGAGCGTTATGAGCAAAGCGACAGAATGAGTTGTAAAGGGGGTCCAATCTAGATAGGGTGGATTGGGGAGCGGTACTGTCATGATGAACAAGGAAGGCTATTATTCCACTGAGTGGTTACCATGGCACTATGTAGACCTTGAAAGCAAAGCTCCAGAGGTCCACATAGTGTCATGGTTGCCACGAGGTGGAATAGTAGCCTTGTTCAGCATGATTGCCCATACACTGTTCTAAATAGTGTATGGACTGAAACTGGTTTTAAAATGTAAAAAGGAAAACAAATACTTTGTTTCCATTATTATACTTACAATCTCTGACATCTCAGGAGCCAGCTTTCCCATGCAACGGTTCAACTGTCTTCTGCCTATGAACCACTCAGATTGAGAGAGCTGAACTGTGACGTAGCTAGTGCAGCAGAACAAAAAGTAATTCTGCTGCAGTATCTGCGTTACTACTGCAACAGAATACCATTTCGACTGTATGGATTTTCATACAGAACGACACTGGTCCATGTCACAAACCCACTCAGCAGGTCGGCCCTCTACTCCCAAAGTGCCAATCTCTGAGCGCAGTCTTGTGAACAGTTGACAGAAACAGGGTAGCCCCCCATCTGTTTTGTGGGTTTGAATCAACCTTTGGTCTCAGTTCTGGAGGGATTCAAACTGTGAACCTCTTGCTAGTGTACCCAATGCACAGGCTCAGCTAATTCTGTCTTCGGGGGGCCAGGTATCTTTGCCTATGGGCACCTAACCAAGTGTACAGAAATGAACCCTTAAAAACTAATAAAGTCCTCAGATTAATCTTACCTTTTTCCAGTTTTGTATCGCCATTCAAGCTTATGCACAGTGTCTGCTTTAACCATATATATTTCACTTGTTAAAGGAAGAAATTCAAAGACAGACCAAGTAGGCTCTAAAAATAAAGTTTTACTAAAATAGATAAAAAAATATGTAAAACATAAAATACAGAACCATGTATCACAAAACATACAAATTTTTAAAAGAACAAGATTTTAACAGTGCAGTTCCTACTACAGTATTTAGATTTTGTCTCTCTCTACCTGTATACTTGCTTAAAGTGCTCAAAGATGTTTCTTGGTCAGAGTGTAGATAAAAGAGTCTGAAGGAAAACATAATACTTGTTTAAAAGCTGGCTTTGCCCACCTCTTTGTGTGAGGTCACCTAGCTCCTCCTCTGGTTATGAAAAATTATACACCCAGGATATTTTATCATACTAGAAGGTAAGATAATTAAGGTTACATCAGCAGAAACTCCTTTCCCCATGTGACTTACCCAATCAAGTCTGTAAATTTCCTTTCATCTATAAGCAGTATCCTCTCTCACCCAGACATCAAAGCATTTATGACTTCACACCAGTGTCACATAATCCTGCACTCTTCCCCTAAACACCATAAAAGTTTATGATTTCCCTCTTAGCAACTACAGCTAGAATTAATTTAGATAAATAGAAGATCCTTGATTAAGGCCTGTTCTACTATGTAATTAGCTTTTAACCTTCCAGGCAACACCTTGTATCTAAAACCTGAGTGTGTGTGTGTGTGTGATACTCACATGCTGTTTCTGCATTTCTCATGACAGACAGTCCATAACACATTTTTATATTACAAAAAATGATACAGTGATCAGAACCAGCTGTCCAAGTGTCACAATTCCTTCCCACCTAGACTGAATTTGTGGGCTCTATCCCCTGCATGGGATGAGCTTCCCAAATCAGTTCACTCCTCGTACACCTGAGACAGCCCATCGGAGTTCTGATTTTTGGCTGCAGCTCTATGTACAATTGTCAGATCATACCCTTGCAAAGCAAGACTCCATCTTAGCACTCTACCATTGTTTTTCCCCATCTGCATCAACCAAACCAGGGGGTTGTGGTCAGTCTGTACCACAAAATGCTGCCCATATAAGTATGGCTCTAATTTCTTCAGGGCTCACACTATCTCAAGACATTCTTTTTCCACCGTGGAGTATGTGTGCTCCCTGGGAAGTAACTTTTTACTCAGGTAGGCTATTGGGTGATCCCTCCCTTGGCTGGATGTCTGGCTCAGTACTGCCCCAATACCCAAGTCTGAGGTGTCAGTCTGAACTATAAAGCGTCTGCTATAGTCAGGACTTGTCAAAACAGGAGCACTGCACAATGCCTTCTTTAGTTTGGAAAAATACTTCCTCACATGCTGGGCCCTAGGTAATTTTCTTGGAAATCCTTTTCTTTGTCAGGTCAGACAGGGAGCAGCCAGGGCACTGTAATTGGGTACAAATTTCTTGTAGTATCCTGCTGTCCCTAGAAAACTCCTGACCCATTTCTGTGTTTCTGATCTGGGCCACGCCTGGATTACCTCTATCTTTATTTGGTTAGGATGGAGCTGTCCTTGGCCTACCACATACCCGAGGTATGCCACTTCTCCCATTGCCACCTGGCACTTCCCAGCTTTAACAGTGAGCCCAGCCCTCTGTATCCTGCCCAGTACTTCCCTAAGGTGGAATAGGTGTTCCTCCCAGTTGGTACTAAAGATGGCAATGTCATCCAGATACGCCATGGCGTACTCCTCAGCACCATTTAACACCTGGTTCACCAACCTTTGGAAAGTGGCAGGGGCGTTCTTCATTCCAAAAGGCATTACTTTAAACTCAAATAAGCCTAACGGAGTGATGAAGGCTGACATCTCCCTAGCTCTGTCTGCCAGCTCTACCTGCCAATACCCCTTGGTCAGGTCAATCGTTGTAAGGTGGGTCACCCCCCCCAACTTGTCCAGAAGTTCATCCGTCTGGGGCATCGGGTGGGCGTCTGACTTCGTGACTGCATTCAGTCCACGATAGTCCACACAGAAACAAGTAGAACCATCTGGCTTGGGCACAAGGACTACGGGTGAGGCCCAGGAGCTGTGGGATCTCTGGATTACCCCTAAATCCAGCATCTCCTCCACTTCTCCTAATGTCCTTTTGGACAGCTCTGACACCTGATATGCTGTCCGCCTTATGGGCGTCTGTGTCCCTGTCTCCACATCATGTGTCGCTAAGGGGGTTAGTCCAGGCTTGGCGCTAAACAATGGGGCAAAGTCTGCTAAAACTTCCCTTACTTTCTGGATCTGGTCCGGGGCCAGCTTGGGAGACAATTTTACTGCCTCCACAGAGGACTCCTGCTTACTTTCTTCCAGCAAGTCCAGAAGGGGGTCTTCTTGGTCCGTCCCTCCCAGGACTACACACTGCAAACACCATGTCAGCCCTATTTGCATATGGCTTCATCATGTTGACATGGTACATCTTTTCTGTCTGTCTTTGGTCAGGTAACTCCACAATGTAGTTCATGTCATTTACCTTCCTAACCACTTTGTACAGTCCTGCCTCAGCCTGCAGCTTGTCTTTCTGGACCGGAATAAGGACCATGACTTCCTGACCCACTATGTACAAGCAAGCTCTGGCTCTGCGGTCATTACCACACTTTTGTTTCTGTTGGCAGCTGCAAGTTGCTCTGAGTTGTCCCCATAAGCTCCTTCAGCCTTTCCCTAAACCTAAAGATGTAATCACAATGAGAGCTCCTTGGGTGGCATGCTTGCCTTCCCAGTCCTCCTGGATCAGTCTAGGGGCCCATGTACTCGGCATCCATATAAGAGTTTGAAGGGAGAAAATCCTGTCGACTCTTGGGGCACCTCCCTGTATGCAAACAACAGGTGGGGAAGGTATTTCTCCCAGTCCATCCCATGCTATTCAGCAAATGCCTGGAGCATTGACTTTAGGGTACCATTGAATCTTTCTACAAGTCCATTGGCTTGTGGGTGATATGGTGTTGTGCATCTCTGCACCACCCCAGACTTCTCCCATAAACATTTCATCAGGTCCGATATGAAGGAACTCCCTCAATCTGTGATTACCTCCTGCAGAAACCCAACACAGGAGAAAATCCCAAGTAAGGCATCTGCCACTTTGTCTGTCCTTAGTGAGGATAGGGCAACTGCCTCTGGGTACCGGGTGGCATAATCCACCACAGTCAGGATGAATCTCTTCCCTGAGGAGCTGGGGGTATTTAAAGGCCCCACAATATCCATTCCCACCCTCTGGAATGGCTCATCCACTATGGGCAATGGAATCAGGGTGGCTTGGGTTTTCTTGCCCGCCTTCCCTATTTTTTTGCACTGGTGACAAGACCTGCAATACTCCTTCACCTGCTGGGTGAAGTTAGGCCAATAGAAATTCTGGGCCAACCACTGCATCATCGTGGGATTCCCAGATGACCAGACAAGGGAATATCATGAGCTATCTTGAGCAACTGCTCATGATACCCCTGGGAACGACAAGCTGCCTGCTTAGCACCCTCCCTCTGTCTGTACTGCCTGAGTATACATAAGTCCATTTTCCCAATAAACCTTCTGTCTGCTGTCACCTTCCTGTGCACTGTCCAAGTCTGCCAAGCCCTCAGCTTCTCTAAACTAGGGTCACTTCTCTGAGCAGCTGCAAAGCCCTCCACACATTTCCAAGGCATGTGACAGGTCCCTTCAGTCACTAAACTAGGGTCCCTAGCACTGGCATCAGGGCACTCAGGATCACTGTCAATCCCAACTCTCTGACAATGGGTCAACCCTCCCTCTTCGAAGGAACCCTCTGTAGCTGTGTGGTTACTTGCTACTGGGGAAATTTCTACCCCCTTTTCGGTAGTCTCCCCATCTGAAGACACAGACTGGGGAACCAGCCTCTCAATGGTTTCCACAATGGCTTCTGTGGGGTTCAGGGAACTACAATTTTCCCTTGCCGCTTGGCTACGGGTAACTGCACATACCATCCCCTGTGGGGTGTTGCCCAGGATCCACATCCACTGCTAATTTTTGGCTACAGCCACCTGTTGCACAGTTCCGTTTCACCCCAGTCTAAGAGAACACTAGCGAGAAGCAATGTTTCTCCCCACCTGCAAAGTCCTGTACAGTGACATATTTATTGGGTATAAGCTGACCAGGCTGTACCAAATCCCCCTTTACCAAGGTCAGGGGTGCCCCTGTGTCCCTTAACCCCTGCGTCTGTGCACCATTCACCATGACTGGGTGCATGTGCTCCCTCATGTTCACTGGCATGCTTCCAGGGACACACAAACAACCCACTTCTTTCTAGCACCGGTTGTATATTATTGCTTCGCCTTTTGGGACACTGTCTGGCAATATTCCCAGTTTCTTTACAAAACCAACATTCATTTCTTCTCTCAGAGAAATCTTTTCTCTGCAACCTGGGGCTAACTGGTTTCGGTGGAGGCAGTGAGGGTTTTAGCTGCCCTGAAGGTGCGCTTTTCCCTTTCTGCACTGCCACACCCACCCTGTTCGCTCTCGGAGCAGGTCTGCTCTTGGCATAGTGGTCTGAGAGTTCAGCAGCCTCTTGCACTGTTTTGGGATCTCGGTTCTCCAGCCAGGTTTTCAGCTTTGCTGGGCATGCCCAGAAAAACTGTTCTAACAGAATCACATTTTCAATTTTATCAACAGAGTTTGCCTCAATTCCATCCCACCAATGTTTTAAAAACTGACATTGTTTCATGGCTAGCTCCTCGTAGCTCATGTCAGGGCCTCTCCTGAGCTTACAGAATTTAGCTCTCTATGATTCAGCAGTTAATTCAAATTTCTTTAACAGTGCAGCTTTAAGTTTGCTGTAATCATCACTGTCCTCATTGTCAATTTGACTCAATGCATCCTGAGCTTCCCGTAAGTAGTGGGGATAGCTGGAAGCTCCAGCACTCTCTAGGAATTTTAGACTGAATACAAACTTTTTCAAAAGAATTTAAAAAGGCATTCATATCCTCCCCTTCTATAAATTCGGCTATTAATTTGGAATCCAATTTGTAACCCAGTCCTGCAGTCCCAGTTAAACCCAAGCCACTTACCTACTCTGGTGTCACTGGTTGGAGTCGTAGCTTCTCCAGTTCATGTTGCCTCTGGTGCTCCTGCTCCTCACGGTCAGCGTCTCTCTGTTCTCTCTCTCTGCCTCATGGCGTTCTCACTCTCTCTTCTCCTCTGCAGCTCGCTGGCACTCACGCTCCTCACAGTCTGCCTCTCGGCGTTCTCGCTCTGCCTCATGGTTTGCCTCCCACTGTTCACGGTCCCTCTCCCTCTGGAACTCCAGCTCCATTCTGTGCAACTCAATCTGCAGTTGAGTACTTCTGGATCCAGGATACTGGTGACCTTCCCCTGCTACTGTGGCCCTTCACTGACAGTGGCACTGTTGCCCTCCTCATCGGATCTGGACACTACACTGGCCACTAGCCCTGCCACTCTCAAGGTTTGGTCCATTTCAGTCACATTCTGTGACTCAGTGCTCTGGGTATCTGCTATCATCAGGGCATCCACTAGGTTCTGTTTGCTGGCTTTCGCCTCAAACGGGACTCCTCTGTCCCTGCACAACTGCTTTAAGTAGTCTACAGTGTGCCTGCTGTAGTTGGAAGCCATCTTCTTCCCTAACTACTGCTACTCTGACTTGCACTTTAGAAAAAAATAAACGGGTAGGAACTTGACTGTACACCAAGTGATATAATTCTGTTTCCTTTTTTTTTAAATAAATCACTGCCTTTTTCTTTCTTTGCAAGTGAGCTGATGGTCTCAAGCTGACACACTGAACAATAAAAGCTCATAATACCAAAATTTATTCACACGCTGCCTACAAATCTGTCACAAACCCACTCAGCAGGTCAGCCCTCTTCTCCCAAAGTGCCAGCCTCTGAGCGCAGTCTTGTGAACAGTTAAACAGAAACAGGGTAACCCTCCTGTCTGTTTTGTGGGTTCGAATCAACCTTTGGTCTCAGTTCTGGAGGGATTCAAACTGTGAGCCTCTTGCTAGTGTACCCAATGCACAGGCTCAGCTAATTCTGTCTTCAGAGGGCCAGATATCTTTGCCTACAGGCACCTAACCAGGTCTACAGAAATGAGCCCTTAAAAACTCTAATAAAGACCTCAGATTAATCTTACTTTTTTCCAGTTTGGTATCACCATTCAAGCTTATGCACAGTGTCTGCTTTAACCATATATATTTCACTTGTTAAAGGAAGAAATTCAAAGACAGACCAAGTAGGCTCTAAAAATAGAGTTTTACTAAACTAGATAATAAAATATGTAAAACATAAAATACAGAACCATATATCACAAAACATACAAATCTTTTAAAAGAACAAGGTTTTGACAGTGCAGTTCCTACTACAGTACTTAGATTTTGTCTCTCTACCTGTATGCTTGCTTAAAGTGCTCAAAGATGTTTCTTTGTCAGAGTGTAGATAAAAGTCTCTGAAGGAAAACAGAATACTTGTTTAAAAGCTGGCTTTGCCCACCTCTTTGCGTGAGGTCATTTAGCTCCTCCTCTGGTTATGAAAAATCATAAACCCAGGATATTTTATCATATTAGAAGGTAAGATAATTAAGGTTACATCAGCAGAAACTCCTTTCCCCATGTGACTTCCCCGATCAAGTCTGAAAATTAGCATTCATCTATAAGCAGTATACTCTCTCACACAGACATCAAAGCATTTATGACTTTGCACCAGTGTCACATAATCCTGCACTCTTCCCCAAATGCCATAAAAATGTATGATTTCCCTCTTAGCAACTACAGCTATAATTATGGCTGTAAGAAATTCACGCCATGGACGGATTTCATGATCGCCGTGATTTACAGATAATAATGAGAAACTGACAAATTTCTTTGTTTTGCCGTGCATCGGCGCGGTTTGACAAATGTATGGGGGAAAAAAGTTTTTTATGTTACTTCCAGTCAGTACCTGTAGTTAAAAAAGCGCCTATAGAGCAAGAGTTCAATTGCAGCCTGTTAGTGACCTTTGATATACTAATTAATAGAGTGAGAGAGAGACTGACCCAGCGCAAGCGAGGAATGAATGCTCCTACTCCACCTCTGCAAACAGTCTCTCTTCTCTTCTGCCACCTTATTTAAAAAAAATTGCACAAATAGGCACTTTTCTATCCTTCTGCTCGGTTCACCTTCTATGTGAACCGAGCGGTCTGAAAAAGAAACATCTTGATTTTTTTTATCTTCTCGGGCATAATTTACCAATAGATGCCCCACTCAGTGCAATGCTCACCTAACAGGAGCATCATTTTCTTTTTCCTTGGGCAGCTGAGCTGACATTCTACCAACAGCCCACTCCACTCAGATTAACACAATGATGCAGCGAGGGACAGAGACAGTACTCAAGGAGTGAGCACGCTCCAGTGTTAAAACTATTCCCCCTCTCTTTTTTTTTATTATCTGTGGAATATACGTTCTGACCGTGAAAAGTGGTATATTTTTGCTGTGCGGGTGCTGTGAAAAATGGTGATTTTTCCCGTGAATTTCTTACAGCCTTAGCTATAATTAACTTAGATAAATAGAAGATCCTTGATTAAGGCCTGTTCTACTCAGTAATTAGATTCTGGCCTTCCGGGTAACACCTTGTATCTAAAACCTGTATATGTGTGTGTGTGTGTGTGTGTGTGTGTGTGATACTCACACGCTGTTTCAGCATTTCTCATGAGAGACAATCCTTAACACATTTTTATATTACAAAAAATGATACAGTGATCAGAACCAGCTGTCCAAATGTCACTTCTACAGCCAGAGACTCAATTATCTCACTGTCACTCATTCACAAGCAGAAGAGATTTCTCTGATGAGCAGGTAAAGATAGAAGGGGGAATTTTCATTGTCAGTAAAGAAACATTTGTAATGAAAACTATAAACAACACTTAATGTTTCTAATTTGTTTATATGTGTAAGGAAAGTGTGATGATCATGGAAACAACATTTAATTAATTTGATTTATTTTTTATTTAAGGTAGTTTTATTTTTAGGGCACAGTTAAAGGTTTTTTTTACAGTGTAAAGGTAATTGCCATTTTTGTGATGGAGGATTAATTCTGGTTGCAGGGGACTGATGAAAGATAGTTCTTGTTATAGGAGAACTGATATCCTCATTGTGTGATGTGTTGAGGACCAGGATGACTGTGCATGAAAGAGATTTTGTGCATGTTCGATGATATATTTTGACCAATGAGACTTCTTTATTTTGGATGCCCATTTTATAAAATGGTATAAATGATTTGGCTATTTTGAAGAGGGCCATAGCCTCCTAAACTAGATGCTGAGTGGACCTATGTCAGTGAGACTGTGTTTTGTGGCTAAAAACAAAATTCCCACCACATCCTGGGACTGTCAGCAGGCCTGGTGGTGCTGAGGGTTGAGGCGCTGGATGCCACACCTCACGCCACACTGGTAACCTGAGTTCGGAATGAGCTTGGGCACTGGGGGTCGACAAGGCAGGGAGAGGATCGAGCATCTGATGGACTGCTCTTCTCTCCCAAGGGAGGGATCCATGGTTCCTTTGGTGCAGTAATGACCCCTGGTGGAGACCAGAAGCATAACTGGCACCTGAGCAGTTTAGGAGGAGGAGTGCGGCTGGCATGTATGGCAATCGCCATTGCACGCCCACACTCCTAGAGAGAGAACCATGCACATCAGAAAATCTCCAGCCTCCGAGATAGGCAAAGGCACTTCTAGTGCCATGGCCACACTCCCATAGTTGGTCTCTCTTCACCAAGGGTCCCCTCTGACTCTGACCTGGCACATCAGACTACAGAGTGCTAAGGCAATGGCGGCCTCACCTCGGGGGGTTCAGAGCTATGGGATCCACTGGGCTGGAGTGGACCTGGCAGAAAGAGAGCTTCAGATGGGCAGTAGAGCCATTGATGAGTGGGATTGCTGAAGAGAGTTCCCTGAGCAGAAGCAGAAAAAAAATCCTGAGACTATCTTTCTGTGTTTGAGCAACAATGAGCCAAGTCATCCTTTCTGTATTTGCAACGAAAGAGACTGCCCTATCTTCCTGCATCTACATCAGAATATATTGTACTTCCAGTAACTGTGTGGAGGTTGAGCCAGAGGTCAGCAGGACCAAAAAGGGACTTTTGACAGCAAGAGGAAGAAGGACTCCCACCAATATGCTAAAATCAAGAAATTCTGCAACAAACTAGTAGTCGGAGTACTGTTTTGATATTTTCATAATAATTTAGTTTAACTTAGCCCTAGGGTTGCATAAGGGGAAAAATAATATTAACATAGTAGAATCAAGGTTACCACCTGTCCCAATTTTCGCAGGACAGTCCTAATTTGGGCAACGGTGTCCTGCAACAAAACAGGAAAAATACTACATGTCCTGACATTACAGATGACAAAATATTTTCTGATTTTCCTCTAAATGTTGCAAAAAATTATATAATACCTTAACTCAAATACCTTAAAATGATAAGCAACACTAGAAACAACTAAAAAACTACAACACTTAGTATAAATTTTGATTATTTAGAGAAAACAAGTCTGTTGCATTGGTTAAGGTTACATAGTATCCTGCGAAAAATCATGCTTCAGTAAGGAATGTCCCACTTTGGGCTTCTTAAAAAGTGGTAACCCTAAGTAGAATATAAAGCAAATTCTAAATCTATACAAAGGAATTTACTGAAATATCTACATGAAAAATATTCTTTACAATACCTATACCAAGAAGTTATTAAATGCAAAGAAACATTTACAGTAAGTATCTATGCAAGAACAAAGATGTTATTTACAAAACTAAGACTGCATATTGTGTCTGATTGCTTTTGTCCACTTTTGTTTCTTGTTTTTGCAAATTGTTGCTTTGTGTTTATTTTGCTTTGTGCAATATTTATTGGACTTTATATTTATGCCATATATTCTTATTTACTTATTAGTATGTATTGTATAGGGATAATAAAATATGTTTTTTATATAATTCCAAGGGTGTCACAGAAAAGTTATTTTGTAATTATCAGAACCTTTACATGCACTTGGTTGTGAAGTAAGAAGCTGAGTCAATCTTATATTGTTTTATATGGTTTGCATGGTTTATGATGCTTGACTGGAGGCTGAGCTAAATGCCTATAATAAAACAAATAATATTCTAGCTTATTGTTCCCACAGAGAAGAAGTATTACCTCCTTTATTTTGCTGTCCTTACCCCCCAATACATCCAAGCATCTTATTTGCTGTGCTATAAGCCTTGTTGCACTGACTTGATTGCTTTAAGGAGTCGCTGAAGATAAGTCCAAGGTCTCATTCCTCAGGCATGGTAGTGGGTCTCACCTCTCCCCGTCCAGTATATCCTGGGGTTCTTGTTCCCTGGATGCATCACCTTGCACTTTTTGGCATTAAATTTCAGCTGCCAAACCCTTGACCACCGCTCCAGCTTTTGAAAGTCTCTCTGCATTGCCTTTATTCCCACATCACTAGCCACCCTCCCATAGAGCTTAGTGTTATCTATAAAGAGATGCATCCTGCTCTGAATCCTCTCACCAATGTTGTTGATGAACATGTTGAAAAAGATGGGACACAGGACAGATCCCTGTGGAACCCCGTTCATGACCTCCTTCTCTTCTGATTTAACCCCATTGACCACTATTCTCTGCTGCCTTCCTTTTAGCCAGTTACCTACCCAGTTTACTAGGACCTTAACCACACCCAGATCCTCCATCTTCTTCAGCAAGCATATGTGAGGGTAACAAGATGAAAGCCTTGCTGAAGTCTAGGTAGAGCAAATCCGCAGTGTGTTATCTATCCAATTCCTTCATCACACAAAGAAAACTATCAGTTTAGTCTGACAAGAACGCCCTACCACAAATTTGTGTTGCTTACTATCCTAGAGACAGTTGCTCTCCAAGAGGTCCACAAGATCCTTCTTTGACCAGCGACTCTATTAGTTTTCCTACAATAGAGGTAAAACTTACAGGTCTGTTGTTCCCTGCTTGTCCCTCTCTTATGTTCATCACTCTTCAATCCTTCAGAACCACCCCTTGTCCTTACAGAGCTGTTGAATAGACTTACCAAGGGATCAACCAATTCTGCTGCCAATTCCATGAGTATCCTCATAAGAACATAAGGAACATAAGAATTTGATGGCAGATGGGGACCGAGTGGCCCATCCAGTCTGCCCATGAACCCAACCCCCTTACCTATATTTTGCTGTTTTTGTTTGTACCATAGTGCTGGTCTCATGCGTGTTTAAATGCATTCACTGTCTTTGCTGCAACCACCTCTGGGTGCAGGCTGTTCCATGTGTCTATTATCCTCTCCATAAAAAAGTACTTCTTGATATTGCCTCTGAGCCTTCCCCTTCTCAGGCGTAGGTTGCGCCCTCTTACACACGCATCTCCATTTGCATGGAAGAGTTTGTCTACCTGAACAGTGTTTATACCCTTGAGGAATCTGAACGTAACCCATCTGGTTCTGGGGCCTTATCAGTCTTTAGTGCTGCCAGCCCTTTCCAGACCCTTTTACTAGTAAATGCTGGCTACCTCATCTCTGGAACCCCCTTAATGGCCACTATGATGCCAGTCCCTGGCAAGGATCAACTGTCTTTCCTAGTGAAAACAGAGCAAAAGTAATCATTAAAGAGGCAGCCTTCTGCCCATCTGCCTCAATCACCTTATCGCCCTCTATTAGTCTCACTATTCCCCCTCCTTTTTTCTCTTTTTCATTAATATACCTGAAGAACGTTTTTTCTCCAGTCTTGACCCTTCTGCAATATGCAGCTCTATGTTTTTTGCCTCACTAGCTGCCCACTTTGCTTCCCTGTTTTTCAGCAAACATTCTTCCCATTCTTCCTCCCCTTACTTTTCTTTAAATTTGTAGATGCCTTTTTCTTGGCCCTCACCACTTCCCTGACCCTTGCTGAGAACCATAGTGGTCTCTTGAACCTGTTCTTTTTGGTTACCATTGCCATGCATACCTTAGATGCCTTGAGAATGGCCTTTAATTACCCCATCTCTCCTCCACCCCATCTCTGTTGTCCTCCCCTACTAGCTTATCCATGACCAGCTCCTTCAGCCTACTGAAGTCTGCCCTTCTAAAATCAAGGACTCCAGCTCTCAATTGTGGTTTACAGGCCCAAGGGCCAGTTCAAACCAAGCAAAGTTATGGTCACCATTCCCTAATAGCTCCCCTACTCCCACAACTCCTACCACCTCCAAATTGGTGAGCACCACATGGAGAATTGCAGTCTGTTTGGTGGCCTCCTTAACTAACTGTATGAGCAGACAGTCCTGAAACCCATCTACCAAGGCCTGTCTCCTGGTGTTCCTGGCCACTGAACATCCCAATTGATGTCCAGCAGGTTCAGATCACCCGCCACCACTACTTCTGCCTTAGCTATCCCTCATTACAATTCTTCCCTGAGCTCTCTGTCCTCTTCTCCTTGCCCTGGTGGTCTATAGATCACCCAAGTGCAGATTCTTCCATGGGCTGCCATGAGTTGCACCTGCAGTGACTCAGTCCCCCATTCTTACCTCTCACGCAACCATCATCTGTTATCTCTATGCCCCTTGACATATGGAGCTACTCTGCCCTCTACCTGTTCCTGTATCCCTCCTGAACATCGAGTAAACCAGGGTCCATCAGTTCCCAGTTGTTGTTTTCTAGCCCATGATTCTGTCATGGCCACAATGTCCACCTCTGTGCCTGCCATCAGTGTCTGGAGCTCACTGAGTTTATTACTTAGGCTCCTGGCATTAAGGCAATATTCAATTTTTTGTCTTTCCCAAAAGGATTTAGAAATATTATTTTGGGACTTTGGTTGTCATTTTACTGACATGGCCAATTTATGTATCATGACCTGAGAATTTATTTGTTGCACAATTAAGTGCGACACATGAATTTGTGACACATACATTTATTTTCCACACATTTTAGTATTGCACTTAAATATGTGACACTAAAATGTGTCCATATGTGACACTAAAATGTGTCTCACATACTGTTACTCATAACTTAGCCATTTTACAGTATTTTACTCCCCGATTCTGAATATCCTGTTTACATGACCCTACCTCATGAACAAGGATGGTGGGAAATTTAAAGTACAGGTTGTACAATGATGTCACAGGCACTCTGAGAAACTACCTTTTGGTTGGGATTTAACATATTCTAGTGACCATATTTATGATGTCAGGTCAAAAGAATTGTGTTCCACATTTAAATACAACACTGAAAGGTAACACACTAAAATCTAGGCACACAAATTTGAGTATCACACATTAGTATTGTAGTTAAGTGTGCGACACTAAAGTTCCATGTTTGTGTCTTACATACTTTTACTCATAACTTCACTGTTTTATAATATTCTACTGCCAAATGTTGAATATACTGTTTACACAACCCTACATCATGAATAAAGATGGTGGGAACTTTCAAGTGTATTTAAATGTGACACTAAACTGTGATACAAAAATTTAAGACAGACAAATTTTAGTGTTGCACATTTTAGTCTTGCACTTAAATGTGTGATACTAGAATACATTACTCTAAATGTATTTTTTTTGTGTGTCTAGATACATAGATACATAAAAATTGTCAACAGATAAGGACCGCTAGGCCCATCTAGTTTGCCCGTAAGCCCTAAACTTGTATGCAGTCACTGACCCTAAGTGATCAATGGCTTTTCATCACTCCCTCCCCACTCAATGTTCCCTTGTGCCTGCCCCAGGCATGTTTAAACCCCTCCACTGTGCATGCCCCCACCACTTCTTGTGGCAGACTGTTCCAAGCATTCACCACCCTCTCTGTGTAGAAAAACATCCTCACGTCACCTCTTAATCTATCCCCCTTCAATTTCATATTGTGTCCCCTTATTCTGCTATCTTTTCTACATTGGAAAAGATCCCCCACCTGCACATTGTTTATGCCCTTGAGGTACTTGAAAGTTTTATGCCCTTGAGGTACTTCAAAGTTTCTATCATGTCCCCCATTTCTCCCCTCTTCTCTCTTCCAGTGAGTACATATTGAGGACTCTTAGTCTCTCCTCATATGTTTTGTAATGCAAGCCAAGCACCATCTTTGTTGCTCTTCTCTGGATAGCCTCTGCCCTGTCTATGTCCTTACTCATGTGCAGTCCCCAGTACTGCATGCAGTACTCCAGGTGAGGCCTTACCAGTGTCTTATACAATGGCATACCAACCTCCTGTCTCCTGCTAGTAATGCCTCTGCCTATGCACCCCAACATGCCACTGGCTCTCTCTGCAGCCTTTAGACTGCTTTGATACATTAAGGTTATCAGATATGATAACCCCTAGGTCCCTTCCTCTTGGTGACAGTCAACACCTCCCTCCCCCATTCTGTAGCTCTCCCATGGCCCCTACCCAGGTGCATTATCTTGTACTTTTTGAATTGAACCTCAGTTGCACACCTCTGACCACCTTTCAAGCTTCTCCAGGTCCCTCTTCATTTTCTGCACCCCTTCTGGAGTATCCACTCTGTTGTAGATATTGGAGTCATCTGCAGATAGGCAGATCTTTCCTTCCAGCCATTCTGCAATGTCACTAATGAAGACATTGAACAGAACTGGTCCCAGTACTGATTTCTGTGGTACTCCGCTGGTCACCTCTCTCTTTCTCCCTAGATTGGATCCCATTTACCACCACCCTCTGTCTTCTGTCCATCAGTCAGTTTCTAACCCAATGTATCACATTATGCCCCATGCCCAGACTACTCATCTTGTTAACCAGCCTTCTGTGTGGGACAGTATCAAAGGCCTTGCTGAAATCTAGGTAGGCGATGTCTACCGCCCCTCTCTGATTCACTTCCCTAGTCACCCAAAAAATAAAAATCAACCAGATTTGTTTGACAAGACCTTCCTGCTGTGAATCTGTGTTGCCTCAGATCCTGGCCACCACTGGATTCCAGGTGTGCCGCTATCCTTTCTTTCAGTAGTGTCTCCATGATCTTCCCCACCTCTGAGGCGAGGCATGGCCTATAGTTTCCCACTTCCTCCTTACTGCCACTTTTGTGCAGTGCAACTACATGCACCCTCCTCCAGTCCTCTGGAACCATGCCTGTGTTGAGTGACTCTGTGAACAGGGTGACCAGAGGCTCTGCTAGTTCCTGTTTCAGCTCCCTTAATATCCTTGGATGTATGTGGTCTGGCCCCATAGCTTTATCCACCTACAGCTTTGTGAGTTCCTCCAGAACTCTCTCCACTGTGAATGGACTGGTGTCCACTTCCCCCCATTGCTTTTTCTCCCCAATTGTGGTCCTTGTGGCTAAGAAATACAGATGGTCTCACATAATTTTACTCATAAATTGGCTGCTTTACAATATTTTATTCCCAAAGTTTAAAAATAATGACTCTACCTCATAAACAAGGAAAGAAGGAATTTTCAAGTACAGGTCAAAAGGTGATTTCACAGTCCCTCAGCAAAGCCATCTTTTGGGCAGGACTTAACATATTTTAGTGACCCTATTTAGGATGTATGGTCAAAATAACTTTCATTTCATACATTTAAATGCAAAACTGAAATGCAACACAAACATTTGCAACATTAAACTATTCCATGTGCACCAAAAATTGAATTTTTGGGTTCTACTTAAATACAGATGGACTCTTCCCTTGACACAGGGCCCAGAGGGCCCAGAGCTGCATGAATGGGGATACAATTCCACAAACTCAAAAGAAAGAAAAGTCATTGCAAAAGCTCTGTTAATGCACCAGTTAGGGTTTGAAATAACAGCACTAAAGTAGGGAAATGTAGCATTAGTTTACAAACCTAAATCCCCACCCTACAGCAGCAAAAGAACAAGACCACATAAGTAACCCAGACAGCCATTGTCAGGTAAAAACAACATACAACTGTTTACAGATAGCAGAAATTATATAGCACTGATGTGCTGTCCTTGTGGAATTGTATCTGTGGCATGCACACTGTCACATACACAATCATTTCTGGCTGCAGATAAAAAGCCACAATGCTCAGATCAAAACACTGCTTTTGTCTGCAGAAGCATAGGATCCTACAGCAACAGTAACAAATGCATGATATCCAAATCACAAGATTTCTTTTGTCTGCAGATGTGCAGGTGCCTATGGGGCCAGCCCTTCGGTAACCACGGGTATTTCAACACACTCTAAGACATACACACTACTGGTCGCTGAAGCACAGGCCCTCTAGCCACAGATGTCAGACATACACACTGAGCTCTGGCTGCAGATGTACAGGCCCAAAACCCATGATACCCATATAGCAAAATTACGTCTCCCTGTGGAAGTGAAGGTGCCTCAGGGCTTGTGCCTGCAGCTGCAGGTGTAGGACACACATACCAACTTCTGTGTGCAGAAGCACAAGCCTCTGTGTGCCTGCACTTGTGGTATGGCATATAGAACTCACGATACCCAAACTGCAACACTAGTTTTCCTGCAGAGTGCAGGACCCTGTAGGAGCCAGTGCTTTGCAGATGCAGGTATAAGGCATAAACACTGACTTCTGTTTATAAAAGTGCAGGCTCCCTGGGGCTTGTACTTCTGCTGCTGCATTTAGAAATCCATGATAACTGACTTGTAAAATTGCATATTTCTGCAGAACCCCATGCCCTCTGGAACCAGCACTTCTTGTAGCCACAGGTACTCATGTATGCTGTAAGACATGCACACACACACACACACACCAGCCACAGATTAAAATCCACAAAGGTAGCACATAGCACATCAGTGCCGCTGCATTTGTGTCATTTGGAAATACTTGTGCATTGTTTCTCTTACCTGATAATGGCTGATTGTGGTTGTTTGTGAGTCTTGTTCATTTGCTGCTTGGGGGTGTGAGGAGTTAGGGTTGGAAAAATTAACTCCACATAACCCTACTTTTTTGACATTAAGTTGAACTTAACTGATACATTAATACTTTTTGTGTAATGAATATATACCATACTTGCATGGTAGTGTAAGTACAGTTAGGGTTGAGCAGTGTGTTCAATATTAAACCCAAATATTGGGACCATAATAACTTTGACAGCATTCGACAAATGTGCACAAAATTTGACATGTGCAGTCTGGGTGGCAAGTTATCAAGACATGGGAAGTTTGTGATTGATGCTTTTCCAGGTTCAAATCTTGAAATGTCAAAACACATTAAAAGCATGTTGGTTTTTTTTTGTGGCTTTTGTTTTGTTTTTGGGGCCATTTGTTTGCTCTCACCTGCAGCAAAGACAGTTTGGAATTTTGTTCCAAAACAATCAGGGCAGAAGGGATTTGTGCCAAGAGCTTGCCTTCTGAAGGCCTCATGAAAAAATATTAATTGGTTCCAAAATTTTAAGGCTTTGAAATGTGGCTTCTGAGCACGCCCAAGGTTTTCAGGATAACCCTTTGATGGGACCCAAGAATGTTCATTTTGTGAGCGTTTTTTAGGTCATGACTAATTGTGATTATGGATTGTGAGAAAATGTTTAGGTTGAGACAGCCAACATCTTGTTTTTTAAAATAAAAAAAAGCTGGAAAATGCATAAAAATGATTATTTAAAAAAAAAGCTACCTGGACCTAGGTTAACAAGACTTGTATAACTAGATTCTGGTATTTTTTTTTTTTTTAAATCAGCCCAGAAATACATTTTATGTGCACGCCAAAAAATCTTGGATACCCACCTTATTAAGAGGAATGATTTCTGCATTGTAAACCAAGCCAAGAATGTTTTGGTTATACATGAAGTGCTACGATCAAAGACTTTTTGGTTCGCACTTAAGGATCAGTGTCAAAATCCTGTATTTTTAAATGAAGTCTCATGTATCTGAATTCATTTACACTGTTTGTCATATGTTGTTATTTCCATATACAGTGAATAAATCTAATATTGAAACATCATATTGTGTCATTTGTACTTTCTTATTTTACCACATTAGGTCTGATTTTCTCCATTGCACTCTGATTTTGGCTTGTGTAAATTATGTGGTTTCCTGAATGTATTCTGCTATTGTAGCTTTTTTTTTTAACCTCATATCTATCATTATGGTCCTTGCCTGAATTGTATATTTGTGTTATTAGTCCGGCAATAAAAGTAGTTTGGCAAGTGGCATACTAAATGAATAAAAAGAGTGCTTTTCCATTACACTGTAAATATCACATTGTCATAATACCGACAGCATGGTACAGTATGGGCTGTCAGTATAACCTAGAGGTTAGAGGAATGAGGTGTGAACGAGCTTGGTACATCCAGCAGACAAGACCTGAGTTTGATTCTCACAACCTCCACTTGCATACTGTGTGACTCTGAGCAAGTCATTTAACCACCAGTGTTCCCAGGTCGCCCCTGAAAACAAGCAATTGTGATTAGTGGGCCTTACCTGGTTACCAAAGACTAAAATAAAATAAAATAAAATAAAATAAATGTTTATTTGTGTATGGCTAGCACATGATGATTCCTGGTATATTGTATAAGGCACAAATACAAAACGTATTTGCTAATATGATTCTCTTTTGTTGTGTTTGTGTGTTTGTCAATGAATGTTAACCTTAGTGTTTTCATGCTTTGTCATTTTACACCGAGGTCAGTCTCAACAGCAGTAAACCATTCTTTTTTAAGCAGACCCTGATTTATCAAGTCAAATTTCAAACCAACATAAAAATAAAACCTGTTGCAGTAAAATTTTGACTTTCTCAACCCTCTAACACCCTCCCATATCATACAATAATCCGAAATTTTGTCTAGTGCTCTGTCACCTCCCTCCCTCCCCTTCTGAAAGCCCTGTCATTTAATACAGTAATAAGGCCTGTTGCCAGTTTGTACCCCTGTACCGAACACACTATATCTTACGGTAATCACTCATTGTGGATTTGGAGGAAAGAATATAGTTAAACACTCAGTTTGTGTCAGGTTCAGTATCAAGCTGTTTATACAAAGCTGAAGAAGCTGTTGCTTATTTATAATTTTTCATCACTGGGTCACACCATTTAAGTGGATGACCTTAGTTTGCTAGATTGTTCCAAGGCAAAAGGCAATCTAATTACAGCAGTCCAGAGACCTCAACTTAGAAAGCATTCATGCCATGTAATGTCACTGAATGCACTCCAAGATGACGATGTTTGTTTGTCCAAACTAGAAACAAGTGTTCCATCAGTATAAACACTTACCATGGGCAAGACAATGTTTTCAAATACAGTTCCTGCAGAACTGTCCCAAGTACTGCAATTTTGTAATGGACTTAATGTGGACTTTTGGATATCACTATGAACATATGAATTGCCAGCAGAGACAGGCCTTGTGGTCTATCTAGTTTGCTCAAGTGTGCAGCACATCAGTCCCTTAGACTGCAGCTGCCCCTCCTCAATTACCATCCTCCCCCCTCCCTGTCCCCTCCCGGGTTGTGCTCTCCCTTTGAATCTATCCCAACCCCTCTTGAAGCTCTCCACTGTCTGCAATGCTATGACCTCCTCCAGCAATGCATTCCACCCTAATACCACCCTTTCTGTGAAATAGTGTCTCCTCATTTCCCTCCTGAATCTGCCCCCTTCCAATTTCAGAGAGTACCTCTGGTTTCCCTTTCACTCTTGAGAGTGAACACACCTCTGTTGTCCATTCTGTTCATCCCCTTCAGGTACCTGAAGGTCTCAATAATATCCCTTCTCTACCTTCTATTCTCCAGGGCATACATATTGAGCTCTCTTAGTCTTTCCTCATAAGGTCTATCCTCCAACCCCAGGATCATCTTTGCTGCTCTGTGCTGCACCGCTTCCAGCAGTTTAATGTCCGTTTTTAAGTATGGGTGCCAGAACTGCATGCAGTACTCCAAGTATGGTCTCACCAGTGACCTGTACAGGGGCAGTATGACCTCACTACTTCTGGAAGTAATCCCTCTTGCTATGCATCCCAGCATCCTGTTTGCCTTGGCCACTGTTTTCCTGCACTGTGCCGAATGGTTCATTTCCCTGGTCATCAGCACCCCCAGATCCTTCTCCTCCTTGTATGTGGATAGTTGGACACCCCCCAACCAGTAACTGTAGCCCAGGTTCCTTGCTCCCAAGTGCATCACTTTGCACTTCTTGGCATTGAACCCTAGTTGCCAGTTGTGGGACCAGTCCTCCAGATTGCCAAATCCTCCTGAAGTATTTTGCTCCCTCACCCCATCCAACTCAGCACAGATCTTGGTGTAGTCTGCAAAGAGGCTGATCTTATTTTTGATCCCTACTGCTATGTCTGCAATGAAAATGTTAAACAGGACAGGTCCCAGTACGGAGCCCTGTGGGATACCAGTTGTCACTTCCTGGGCTCTGATGTCCCCCCCACTACCCTCTGCTGTCTATCCCACAGCCAGTTTTCAACCCATCTACCCAGTTTCCTCCTACCCCAGTCTCTCCAGCTTGCAGATCAGCCTACCATGTGGTACTGGATCGAAGGCTTTGCTGAAATCCAGGTAGAGTATATCCACCGCATGGCCCCTATCCAGTGCCCTTGTGACCCAATCATAAAAGTCAATCAAGTTTGTCTGACAGGATATAACAGAGACAAACCCATGCTGCCTGTTGTCCTGCAGGCCATTTTCCTCCAGAAATTGCACCAACCATTCTTTAAGGCTAGTCTCCATCATTTTTCCAACAACTGAGGTAAGGCTCATTAATCTGTAGTTCCCTGGCTTGTCCTTTGGCCCACTTTTATGGAGAGGTACCACATGCACCTCCTCCAGTCCCTGAGCACACCCCGTATTTAGAGAGGTGTTGAATAGGTCTACCAGTGGTTCTGCTAAGACCTCTGCCAGTTCCCTCAACACCCTGGGATGAACTCTGTCTGGCCCTGGTGCCTTGTCCACCTCAGGGACCTAAGGCCCTCCAGCACCCTTTCTACTGTGATAATCCCATCCGTGGTTGCCTCACCTCCCTCCTGCCCCACCTTTCTTCTGGTACTTGGTCTCCTCTCCCTTAGGAATACTGAGCAGAAGTACTTCTGCCGCCTCATCCCTTATCTACCCACCCACTGTCTATCCTGATCTTAACGATTTGGTCCTTGCACTCCTCTTTTCCTTGATATACCTAAAGAAATCCTTTTCCCACCTTCTATCCCCTGCCCTAATCTCCTTTCCTGGCCATCTTTGTATCCCTTACTGTTCTGTTTACTACCCTGGATTTCCTCATGTAACCCTCTCTGTCATCTGCCCTATTGGTTCTCTTGAAGGTTCAGAATGCCTTTCTCTTCTCCTTTAACTTCACCAATACCTCCCTACTCATCCAGCTTGTTTTTTTTTTTTGTCCTGGATTTCTTACACCTGCTTTTGATACAGGCATTAGTGAACTCAGTCAGTCCCAGTTTGATGACTGCCCATTTATGTTCTGTGTCCATGTCTGGGTGGATGCTATCTGTGTGTTTACTCAGTATGTGACCCATCCTGCCAAAGTCTGCCCTTCTGAAATCCAGGACCTTAGTTTTGTATTGGCTGCTTCCTCCCCAAGTGGATTGAGACCCACACTGTGCGGTGATCACTACCCACTGTAGCGTTGGAAAAATTACAGTTAGTAAATTATTTATTACAAATACTTGAGGTGAGCACTACTCCCTTCACAAAAGAAAGGGTCCTACAAGAGCTTGCTAAGCTCGGGTGGATAAGGCAATGGGACCTGATGGCATACATCCCAGGGTACTTAAGGAGCTAAAGGTGGAACTAGCAGAGCCATTAGCAGAACTGTTTAGTGAGTCTCTGAGCACAGGAGAGGTCCCAGAAGACTGGAGAAGGGTTTATGTGATCCCGCTCCACAAGAGTGGTAGCAGGGAGGAGGCGAACTACAGACCAGTCAGTCTTACCTCAGTAGTGGGCAAGATTATGGAGGCACTCTTTAAGGAAAGGATAGTGCAACACCTGGAATCCATAGGGGCACATGATCCAAGACAGCATGGGTTTACAAAGAAGGTCCTGTCAAACTAATCTCATAGATTTCTTTGACTGGGTAACCAGAGTGGTGGACCAAGGGGAGCAGTTGATGTCGCCTACCTTGACTTCAGCAAAGCTTTGACACTGTTCTACATAGAAGACTGATAAATAAGCTGGGTAGGCTCGGGTGGTCTGAAGTTGGTCAACTGAGTGGCAAACTGGTTGACGGGCAGAAAACAGAGAGGTGGTAAATGGTATACAGTCAGAAGAGATGCAAGTCACAAGTGGGTACCTCAGGATCAGTCCTGGGGCCAGTCCTCTTCAACATCTTCATTAGTGACCTTGCAGATGGACTAGAGGGTAAGGCTTGTCTGTTTGCAGATGACACCAAGATCTGCAACAAAGTAGATGAACCAGATGGGTGTGGCAGAATGAGAAGAGATCTGGATAAACTAGCAAAGTGGTCAGAAGAGTGGCAACTGGGATTTAATGCAAAGAAGTGCAAAATCATGCACATAGGGAAGAGAAACCCTGAGGCCACCTATAGGCTGGGAGAGGAGTTGTTAGCAGTCACAAAGGAAGAAAGAGACTTGGGCATCATCATCACTGATGACCTGAAATCATCCAAGCAGACCTCTAAAGCAGTAGGTAAGGCTAGGGGGGTGTTAGGGTGTATTAGTAGGGGTATCACAAGTCGTAAGAGGGAGGTAATAATCCCTCTTTACAAGACACTGGTTAGGCCTCCATCTGGAGTACTCGTGCAGTACTGGAGGCCACACCTTCACAAGGACATTAACTCAAATTGAGGCAGTCCAGAGAAGGGCAACCAAAATGGTGCAGGGACTGCATCAGAAGACATATGAGGACAGATTAACAGAGCTCAATATGTATACCCTTGAGCAAAGGAGGGAGAGAGGTGATATGATCGAGGCATTCAAACACCTTAAGGGCATTAACAAGGTGAAAGAGTCTAACATGTTTAAATATAAGAAAAATAGCAGGACAAGAGGACACAGCATGAGATTAGAGGGGGCCGATTAAGGGGGAATGTGAGGAAATTATTTTCACAGAAAGGGTGGTGGATGCATGGAATGGCTTACCACAAGAAGTGGTGGCTATGAATACAGTGCAGGGCTTCAAACAGGCATGGGATAGGCATAAGGGAGCAATACAAATGACTATGAATAGATAGGCCACTGAGAGAGCAAAGGCCGATGGAACATTTATAAGGTAGAAAAAGAAATGGGCAGACTGGATGGCCTTGCGGTCCTTATCTGCCGTCAACTTCTATGTTTCTATGTTTCTATGTCTACTTAGAAAGGAGACAAACGGAGACGAGACTGAAGGCGGAAGAATTTAATGATTATAACAATAATCACAGCGAGAGATTACAAGTGGTACATCCTTCATTCTTCAAAATAACAGTGTGTGCTGGCTTGCTTATATAGAGGAAGACAGTACCATCATTTCCTATGGAGTTCTATGATTGGTTCAAAACAAGTACAAACATCAACTTAGAAGGCAATTCTCCTTTTAGTATATGTATGAGCTCATCTTTGGTCAGCACAAATGTATAGATAGTGTACATTCTATTATTATATATGGCTAGAAATGGTTGTCACTACCAGTTACCAAGATCTAGGAGGAAGAAATTGATTTGGACTTAAGAATGTGCATACAAGCATTTTGGTCTGTCCTGATAATGACAAACACTAAAGATGGTCAGAAGGGTAATTTGAATTCCATCCTGTATTTCTGTCTTTGCAGACACTTAAGACACCTGTTTGTTATTACTCACATGGTCAATACAAATATCAAAAGGTACTTTAATATTGCAACTTGTGGCTTATTTTGTCTTGTGGCTTTACAAGTTTTATATGATCCAATTATAAAGGCCAACATTAGTTACACAAACACATTATGTTTTAGACCAAAATGAGGTTAGCCTGAAACATGGGGACACACTTCTTTATCCCTTGTTACACCCACCAGGGGTTCTTCCACCCGAACATTCCTGACATGTTCCCCATCCTCCAACACCAGGTCAAGACTGTTCTCCTCTGTTGTTGGCACTGTCACCCTTTGGGTCAGGAAGCTATCCTGGAATGCTTCCAGGAGGATCTCCTCCTGCGCATGTGGTAGCTGGGATGCTCCAATCCACTCCTGGTAGAATAAAGTCCCCCACTGTCACAGTGCTCCTTTGCCACCAAGTGTCCGTAGCTGCTCCCCAGTTCCCTGTCCATGCCCTCTTTCTGGGTTGGGAGCCCAAAAACAACCCCCAATCAGACCTTAGCTCTCATCTGGGCTTGAAGCTGCAGCCATTTGACTTCCGATCTGCCCTCTTCCCACTCTTTCCAAAAACACATCCGATTCCTTCTCTAACATAAATGGCTACTCCCCTCCCTTCCCTTTTTTCTGTCCCTCCTAAATAATTTAAATCCTGGGATGGCCAAGTACCAGTCATGGTTCTGAGCTGCCCATGTCTCCGTAATGGCAGCTATGTCTACCTCCCCTCTGCTGTCAATGCCTGCAACTCATCCATCTTGTTCCCCAGGCTCCTAGCATTTAGTGATGACACCTTGCACCCTTTATATCTCTCTGCTGCCTCCTTATCCTCCCCTCCTCTCCCAATCCTAGTCAAATTTGGCTCCATTCTTGCTGTGGGAGGAGGTCCCCTGGACCCCCTCTCCTGGTTCAGTCCACCTCTATAGCCCCCCAGCTACTTTAAATTATATCCTTCACCAATAAATTCCTCCAGACTCTGCTTTAACACCTGTGACCCTTGCTTACTGAGATGTAGTCTATCCCTTGCATACAAATCCATGTTCTCCCATGTGGTACCCCACTCTCCTACCAATCCATACCCCATGGACTTACACCATTCCCTCAGCCTCTTGTTGAAGTCCATGATTCTGCACTTCCTGTCTTTACTTGCTCGTGGCACTGGCAGGACTTCTGAGAATGCTGCTGTCCTTCCTCCTCGCTGCATAGCTCCTCCACTACCCTGAAGCCATCCTGAATCTCCTCTAAACTTCTTCCCTCCAGATCATTTGTTCCCAGGTGCACAACAATGTGTGGTTCCCCCCATCTTCCTTACACATCTACTAATATGCTGACCCACCATTTCTAGTGTCATGCCAGGCATGCACTCCACCCAGATGCTGCTTTTTCTGGTGCTCCTTCCCCCATCTTCCCCCCTTAAATATTGAGTCCCCCAGAATTATGACTCTTTCACTCCTTTGATGATCTATGCCATGTTGCTTGGCACTATCCTGTTTCCCAGCCTGATCCCTCCACCCATTCCCCAGTTATGCCCCCCTTCCTCCACCGTTTTGTGCCCTATCCTCACCCCCCCTCCCTTTCAACTGTGGCCGTATATCTGCCTCCACTTCACAACCAATCCCTTTGTGCTCCCCACCTCTTCCTTTTTTTTTTTTACTTGCCCGCCCTCGGCTTCAGAGGGTGCCTCATACCCCCACTCCATCCGCCAAGGCTGTCCAAGGCTTCACCCCCCCTCACCAGTTTCACTGTGCTTGTGAGTCTGGGGGTGTATGCATTTTTCCTCCATTATCTCCCAGTCACCCTGAGGATGCTGGTACAGATGACATTCATCCAGCTCATGCCTCTAGCTCCCTCTTCAGCCACCCAGTCTCCTTTCTAAGCTGACCCACCTGCCAGCACACCTTGCAGACCCCTGCCCTCCTTGTCTTTCCCAGGAAAATGGCTGCTCCACATCCTTAGCAGCATACCACCCTCCCCAGCCTCTGCACTGGCTGATTGCCTCTTGCCAATTCCCTTACCCATGGATTGGTGCTGCCCTACTCCATTCTACCCTTCCCCCAGGTTGGACTTCCCCCTGTCCATGTTAAACATACTAGCCCCCTTATTATGCAGGCTCCAGACCCCCACCTAGTGTGGCACCTGGGAACTGTAACATGGCTGTGCATCTCTACTAGATGCCCCAGTCACGTGACCTCTGACGCCTCGTAAGCACCACCTTAGCCTCTCTCACCAATCGACCACCCTCCCCCTTTCCACCCACTATGGCCACAAATGCTCCCAGCCAAACATTATAACATTACTTGTATCCGTGGTGCTCACCTTAGTTAAGTGTATCCCCATGGTGGCCTCTCCAAAAACCAAACCACACCTAACAGTGTTATTCTGTGTATGCTACTGTTGAAGGTCTAAAGGTGAGATTACCCAATTAAATTAGCTCAACCAGTGACAGACTTGATAAACTTCCAAGTTAATGGTAATTGAAACAGCCCCTTCACTCACTGGTGGTCCAACTAGGGAAGTTGTGACATTTCTCTCTGGGTGGTAACACTGCCACAACCGCTTACAGTATCATTTGTTAAAAGACAACATAACTGATGCAGGAACAAAAATCAGTTTTGTAAGCAAAACAAAGTCAGTCAATGTCTGTGTGCCTGCCATATCCTGAAGGAGGAATTTTCAACCTGTACATTCAAGTAGCTGAGCCAGTCTCCTGGTGTTAGCTGAGGATGGGGTAAGAAGGGAGGGAGGGAGAGAAAAGTCAATCAGGGCAGTTCCTTACAGATTTTTTCAGTAATGTAATACTGCAAAGCTGCTGTATAAGATCTAGGGTTGGTATGTATCCTCCTAAGCAGGTCATTATGAGGAAGTACTGTTAACATGCCAATTGGCTGCTTTGGGGCTCTGGAATATGTTTAGCTTACTTAGTTTTGAAAAAGAATTCTATTTTAGTTGGAAAACTAGAAATTGACTGTAAACTCAATGCTGTTGGGATGAAAACTGATATTTTCAAGTGGCAATAATTTTATTAAATACTCATAACGTAATATATAAATTGAACAGTTTAATGCTATAGGCAAAAGTTTAAACTTGCATGCTTTTCTTATACGATAAATGCCAAAGTATAAGTAAATATACATGTTTCAATGAGGATGTTTTTCCTATGAGAAAAGCTTTTTTAATTATGACATTACACTGTTCAAATGAAATACAAAACTGGACAATACATTATTGCACTGTGAGAAACACACGAGATCACATTAGGCGATGAAGTGTGTCGCAATGTCTGTTTTGGAAGATAGAGTTACTGTGCACCACTATTTGAAAAAACTAATTCATGTTAATAATAGAACTATATAAACAAGCACATGGGAAAGGATATTCATAGGTCCAGATTAGGGACCACAAAATATTGGCTCCTGGAGCTAATTGGTGCCTGTAGCAAACCAATGGTATATTGGAACATGTTGTTGCACTTTGCAATCACTAAAGGCATGTTCCAATATAGAGGCCAGGCACTAACTAGACTGTCATTGCAAACTCCAGCCCCCTACTGGCCACAGGAAGTATGCTATCAATAGGGTACTTTGGGGATTGCGATCCCAATATGGCTATTAGTGCCCACCAATGGCAATAGTTCCTCTGGAGCAATCTGCCACATTGGTGCCATCAGATGTAAATGACACCATAGCTCTCGCAAGTAGAGATGCAGCGAAATTTTATTTTGCCAGTGAAATTACGGCAACATCGTCAATTTCGCCTAGCAAAACATTTTGCGTAATTCTGTCCTTTAGATGAAATTACGCCGCAAAATTTCGCCTTTAATTTTGCCTGCGCTCCGGAGGGGAAATTAGGCAAAACTGGTCTTTTTGCTATGCTGGTAGTCACATGGTTGAGTCCAAACAGACAGGAAGTGAATGGTTCATTTCCTGTGCTATATATCTCGAGGAAGCAGGCAGCATTTATACTCCCTGTAACTGCAGAGTGTACTTTCACAGATTAATTGCTTCATTTATGCTATTTTTTCTAACTTTTTCTAGTTTGTCTTTGTTCTAGTTCATATTTTAGTACCTGGTGATTGTGTGTGTGTGTGTGTGTGTGTGTGTGTGTGTGTGTGTGTGCACGTGATCCCCCCCTCCCCCCGGGCCCCAGCTCTCTCTCAGGGTTTCTATTTCTTTTTTTTGTTTGTTTGTTTGAATTGGTTGTTTTTGTGGACATAATGGAGACGGGTGAAGACAGTGGGGCACCTGTATGTGCATTTTGTGTAACGATTACAACTGAAATGCCACAGCAGGAGGCTTTTGGCTCCAGCACCAGCACCCAGCAGCCAACTGTTCCCCCTCCCCAGAAGCAGGAGGCGACTGTGGCCCCTCCACCGCAGCAGCAGCAGTTAGAGACAGTGCCTCCTCCCCAGCACCAGAAGGATACTGTTCTTCCATCCAGGCAACAGGAGACTGTGCCCCCTCCCAAGCAGTCGGTGGAGTTAGTGCCTGGGTCATTATCTGTGGCCCTGCCCTCATGGCACCATCAACCTCGAAGTTCTCCTGTCTGGGATTTTTTCTATGAAATATCAGTAGGTTACCCAGTGTTCATCTGCAATCTATGTGGGCAGGATGTGCATCAGGGAAAGGGTGGATCCCGCTTCGGGACAACTGGCCAGCGTAGCCACATGGAGCACCACCACCTGCTCCAATGGGACCTTAAATTGTGGGAGGTGGCAGCATCAAGTGCAGCTGTAGGGAGCAGTGATGGTGTAAGCACTGAAGTGAGTGAGCTGGATGTAGGGGTGGCTGGACACAGAGATGGGAAAGGGGGCCAGGAGAAGCAAGGTGGCCCTTCTCAGTCTGCGGTGAGTCGGCGTCCATGCAGGAGGTGCAGTAGTCAGACACAGCAGCGGCAGCAGGAGGCAGCAGCACCAGCGGTGTAATTACCCCCAGTCAGCGGTGTCACAAGCATCAGGATGCTGAGCCCGCACTGGCTGCAGCTGGTGGTCAGGTGGTCACCAGTGAAGACCTGGCAGCTGTGCGGGCTGAAGTGCAAGCACCACAGCATGACTATCAACAGTTCTGACAGGAGTTCAGTGAGGCCAGGGGGGATATCAACAAAATAATGGAGGGCAAGCAACACATTTTCAACCTCCTGGTGGACTTGTATCATGGTGGTGGCAGTTCTGGGCCTGTTTACATTACTTATTTTCAGTCAGCAGCAAGTTAATTGTTTTTTCTTATTTCTGATTGAATCCTATCCTCCTGTGTCCTGTCACTGTGTTTTGATAGTCTTCTCTTCTCTCCATTCTATCTCCACATTCCAAAAATATGAAAAAAAGAAAAAAAATTAAAAAAGATAAAAAAATTTACACAAAAATGTTTTTTGTCCTCTAATCTTCCTCTGTGTCCTCTTGTTTGTTTGTTTATTGTTATAAATATGTCTTTATCCAGTGATTCTGTGTGATGTTTACTTATGTGTAATGTTATGCTCCTCATAGTATTAACTCATTCTATCCTATAGTCATTTAGAATGTTCAACCACTCTCTGCCTGCTGCTGGAACACCTGAGTGCATGAAGCAGTTTTAGACCTGCAGCATTCATATAAACATTAACCGGTTGCCTATAGAAGGACCATACATTGTTTTTTATAGTGTATGATCCCAAGAAAAAGGGAAAACGGCTCCTTACTTTACGAAATAGAGTCACCGCCATGGGCGTTCAGTCCTTTCCTTACTACTGCGTGCATCCGCCAGTTCGAGTAAAAAGGCACACATACGAGACCGATCCCGTTGCTAACCTATCAATGTGACGTAGCATTGATAGGTTAACAACCTTACTACTTACTGATGGTATAACAACCTTAGGAAATGATGATTTCTGTTGCTAACAGTGTTCTACCATACATTTCTTTATGTAATGTTATGCTCCTTATAGTATTAACTCATTCTATCCTATTGTCATTTAGAATGTTCAACCACTCTCTTCCTGCTGCTGGAACACCTGTGTGCCTGAAGCAGTTTTAGACCTGCAGCATTCATATAAACACACTGGCATGGATATTCAAAGGCCAATGACTTCATTCACATATTTGGGACTGTCTACTACATTATGCCCGGAAGCCCATTGGTCCACACTGGGGTCCAATGGGCTTACAGCTATACTATTGCCTGCCATTTGGGCAGCCTGGTGGTATAGAGGTGGTGGCCCATGGAACAGGTGAGAATTTGGGTAGGGGTTCGGTGTGGGTGGGAGGGTGGGATGCCACTGGATCACCAGGGCATTTCTTTACGGAGGATCACTGCATTGCAGCAACAGGTGGAGGGTGCCACTAGACCACCAGGGATGGTCATTGTTACATTTCTTGGGGACTCAGGTGGGAGGGGGGACCACTAGACTACCAGGGGAGGTCATTTATTACAGTTATCAGGTACTCGGGGGGGGGGCCACTAGACTACCAGGGATTGTTTGACATACATTTACGCGATCGCGGCTACGGGGCAGGGGTGCCCCAGGATCCCCACTGCACATGTCATGCTGTGCAGGGCACCAGGCGCAAGTCACCGGGCTGCCCTGCACAAGGTATGCAAATGGGCCATAATGACATGCAAATGGAACCATTTGTGTCTTGCATATTTTATGGCCTCATTTTCATGCTCCCTGCTAAATATCGCAGGTGATGTGCCTAGCGCAATGGCACTTGCGCTGGTGCATCCCTATGCTCCCTATCTGTGGCTTGTACCGGCACAGTGCCACTGCACCATGCGCAGTATGTGCACTGACCTTGCCATATTCAACAGTGCTGTGCCATGGCACATCACCGTTGAATATCACCTGACCCTGGCACCGGCACCGGCGCATCCCAGTTGCGCTGCACCCAGGCTTGCGCCACTGCCTGGTGCAGTCTGAATATCTTGGCCACTGTCTTCTGACACTTATATCTTGAAAACTGTAACACCAATTGTAAAACTGTAAAAAGATAAAATGTTCAGCACAAAAAGCTCTATCAAATTATTGTGGATTGGCAATTCTTATTTGACTTGTTTTTATGTTGTTTTACATTGTTTTTCCTCTTTTCATGAAATTTGAAGATTTTATGTACATGAATTATGCTATGTGTAAACAGTCATACAAAAATATTTTTTTTATATTTCTGGGACCAAATTGTTTAAAATGTACAATAAAATATCTGTCCTTGACTAAATATCAATGTTGTACTCTTTTTATAATTTTTTTCAGTCATAAAACAGTGTCTGTAGATCTTGGTATAGTATATAGACTTTCTGCTTTCACTGGAGTTGTTAGAATTTTTTGCATGTTGTCAACTCTGTACCAAACAGTCCTGAGTTTATCAATCTGATAATCATTTTTTTCAATTTAGTAAGATAACAGTTACACAGTACCTCAGAAAGCTAAATCATGATATCCAGGAAGTGATGTAGGAAGGAAGTGTTTTGTGAGGTCAACAGATGCACATAGGAAGAACTCAGCAAGTTCAGGTCAGTGAGCTGACACAGGAAATTTATGCATTTTTTTAAGAGCAGGAGGTCCGTCTATGATTTTTTTCTTATGTATTGTTCATTTGTGAACTTCCATAGAAATAAACTATTTTTTGTTCAATTTTGTAATAAAATTAAATAATACAGTATTTTATTTGTGTGTGTTTGTTTTATCATACTTCACATGAAGTATGTAATAGCTGTACACGTGAAGAAGCATACAGTCTCTAAACTGGCAGTACTATTTTCATGGTATGATTGTATTTTGTGTCGTATAAAAGTAGATTTTTTAGTTGGTGTTAGGTAAGATACGCCTGGATAATGAAGCAGTAGTGTAGTTGAATGATCTCCTTACTAGCTGTGATGTGACTTGAACATGCAATGCATTTGTCACAGTGCAATTGGTGGGAGGAGGGTGGGGATGCCTGCACCTTGTAAAGGTAGTCATAGGCACCTCAGCTACACTGGGTCATATATCATAAATAGTTATCGTGGTATAATGGAATGTGGTGGGGGTGGAGGCCTGCATGTTGCAATGGTGCTTATAGGCATACAAAACACACTCTGTTGTGTACTGCCATTAGTAATTGGGGCATAATGGTCTGTGTGGTGGTGGGGTGTGGGTGCCTGCTCATTGCAAATGGTGCTTAAAGGCATGCTAACCACACTGTATTGTGTCCTGTCACTAGTCATTGGGGCATAATGGGCTGTGTGGTGGGGGTGTGTGGATGCCTGATCACAGACAGTGGATGTGATGGGACTCGAACCTGCAGTGCACTTATCACTGTGCCACATGAAGGATGGGAGGGACTGATATCTGCGTAGTTGAATAAACACCTTACTGGTTGTGATGGGACTTGAACACGTAATGTACTTATCACAGTGCTATTGGTGGGAGGAGCAGTGTGTGTCTATCACAGGAGGGATGGGAGGTTTAGATGCATGTATATTTGAATGCATACCTCTCAAGTGTCCTTGATTTTCAGGGACGTCCCTGATTTTGCCTCAAAATTTTACTTTGTCCCTCCTAAAAATTTGTGTTTTTGTGGCTAAACAGTGGGGACTGTAAGCACAAAATAATGCCAATCATTAAAGTTACAGACTTGTTTTTCTTTAGAAAATGCATTTTGCACTAAGCCCCATATTCTGCCAGCTTTCCGGGTGGATATCTCTAACTTTGAAGATGTGTCCCTGATTTTGGTCTTTTGTCCTTGATTATTGTAAGCCTTGTCCCTGATTTATAAGGCAGGAGGTTGAGAGGTATGTTTGAATGACTAGTTTTGTTTACTGTTAGTGTTTGCTAATTATGTCACTTACAATTCCCTGTGCAGAGCACTGCTGTTCTTGACACTGATGTTATCAGTTCACATGGACTACAAGCAACCCAAACATACTTGATTGTGAGGCTCCAATTCTTCTTGTCTTCAGTGCTCAACAAGATGTTGACGGAACGAGGCATTCACGCATCACAGGACATCGGATGAAGGGAAGGACCTGGTCCTAATTAGTCTATGGACTACATCAGTGGACATGATGGGATTTGAACCTGCAGTGCACTTATCACAGTGCATCGAGAGGGAATGGATGGACAAGGGCTTAGTTAAAGGACTACGACAGCTGGTGATGTGTGTGTTCTGAACATGAAATGCACATGTCATAGTACATCAGATGAAGGGAAGGACCTGGTCCCGATTAGTCTATGGACTACATGAGTGGATGTGATGGGATTTAAACCTGCAATGCACTTATCACAGTGCATCGAGAGGGGATGGATGGACGAGGGCTTAGTTGAAGGACTAAGACAGCTAGTGATGTGCATTCTGAACATGAAATGCATGCATCACAGTACATCGGATGAAGGGAAGGACCTGGTCCCGATTAGTCTAAGGACTACATCAGTGGACGTGATGGGATTTAAACCTGCAATGCACTTATCACAGTGCATCAAGAGGGGATGGATGGATGAGGGCTCAGTTGAAGGACTACGACAGCTGGTGATGTGCGTTTTGAACGTTAGTAGAGGGGGAAAAACAATGCCTGAGTAGACAATGTACTAGATCACTTGTTGTCGTCATCAGTTAACAAATTTGAGCACACTGGTCTTGACACCAAAGTCGTCTGTTCATGTTCATGTCATGCAACTCAATTATAAACAGTGATGAGCATTTGTTTTAGTCTTATTTCTTTATTTTTATTTGCTGATTTTTAATTGTTTTATTTATTTCAGAGGACATCTGCCCAACCCTTGTCACTGTTTATTTTTTATGTAATATCATCATGCATAAACTAAAGCGAATCAGGTATACAAATCCAGTCACTAATGAAGTAATTGTTCCTACTGGTCTACTCATCATGTGACACACTGTGGTAGAAATTTTTCATTTTTTTAATAAATAAGTATTACATATTTTTTTGTTTGATCACTCTATACCAATATTAGTGGCTTATGATGTGTGGTGTGTGTGATACTGAAATACATAACAAAAAAATAATGTGAACAACTTCTCAGATTCACCTTGCCCCTCTACAGCTGGCCAAAGGATTGAATGTAGAATGTAAATACAGTGTTTCTCACCTTGCCTTGCTTTAGTGGTCTAAAGGATATTATGAGCAGCTGTTAATGATTTTTTTTTGTGCATTTCAAATTTGGGTATACAAATAAATAAAAGTATAACCTGGCAAATAATGTTGTGAGGTATATAAGAAAAATATATATATATATATCATGATTTGGGCCCCCCCCCAAGTCCAGGGAACAAACATATCCCCACAAACATCCATCCTCCACCCTTCAACGTCCCAATTTACAAAAACTGTGTATGTCTATCCTAAACTACTGTATGGTACCAGTACCACAATACAGGCCCTTGCCAGGATATATTATTTATTCTCTTCTCTGTATGGCGGATATCAGACCAATCACGGCATGCATGGTCACAAATGGAATGTATACTTGCCACGCTCACAATGGTCACAACTCCTACCAATATGGCCCCATTTACATATGTTGTTATTTTACAGCCAATATATAGAAGTAGTACCTGCCAAATAAGATTGAGGTATACATAACAAAATTTTTTTGTGAACCCCACCATCACCAAATTCCAGACAACCCCACACCCACAAACATAAATCCTCCACCCTTCAACTTCACAACTTGCAATAAACACCGGGACATATCCTTTTGCCCCTACTTTGCATGGTGGGTATCAGACAAATCATTGAATGGTTTGTTTCCACAAGATATGGCCTGTTTTATGCTCCACAAACATAAGAGCAGAACCCAGCTCTATGCATTCAATTACTCATGCAGATCACAAGCTGAGAAAAACATATACCACCAGACTGCAACATTCGTGTTGGATCCTCATGAGGTTGCATTGCTGACATATAAGACATAGAAAGAGCTGAAACAATAAAAGAAAAGAAGGCATAACTATCATGAATGAATTGGCAATTTTGCAATCGCAAAACCAGACAGACCATAAATAACATGCAGAACCTGAAGCTATGTGTAAATTGAGAGACAAATTGAAAAAAAAATCATACATTGCTTGAATGTACACCACCAACTGATATAGGTAATGCATACTGACGGTCACCCTGAAAAATTCCACTGTTGCAATGTTTGCCCCGAGAACATTGCAGGTCGGTTCAGCCCATCAGCAGTGTGATACATACCAAACTCTGGGACGTACAACACTGTTGATGGCGTCAGATCAACCACCAGCATGCAGAACCTGTAGATAGGTGTAAATTGACAAACAACTAGCAAATAAACACACAGGGTGCTGGAAAATACACCACCAACTGATACAGGTGATGCATACTGACAGTCACCCTGAAAAATTCCACTGCTGCAATGTTTGCCCTAAGGACATTGCATGGTTCAGTCCATCAACAGTATGATACATCTGGGATGTAACAACACTGTTGATGGCATCAGAGCAACCGTAACTATGCAGATCCTGTAGATGGGTGATTTAAAGTAACAGTTAGACTTACCACTCCGTCCTTTGAGATGTGTCTGCCATATCGCTGCACCAATCAAGATCATAACAATGGCACCCAGATAACTAAATAGCAACCAGTTAGCCCTCAATGACTGCAAACTCATCTAAGATGCCTACTTTGGTGCAACAAACACATCGACATATATACAATCACCAATATTCAACTCACTGTACCATCAGTCACAGCACTCAACTTCTGCTACCCATAGACTGTCAACAATACATCCTTACAGCACATTGCAATTCACATCACAATATAAACAAAAAGCATACTTACCTGTCCAGACCATGCTTCAGTTAGTACTGCAAGCTTGGATAGAGTGAGTATTCAATTGATGATCAAGTGTACCTGTACAAAAACAATAACGGGAAATGTCACAAAGGATCATGTGTTCATAAATAATGACACCTGACATAAATACACAGACAATAGATAAACAATACTAATCTGATGTACCACATTACATCACAAAACCACACTTATCATCTATCTGTATGAGACAGTCACTAAAAACAAAAAATTTAAAAAACAACATTAGTAGAATGAATCAATAAGCAAATTCAAAAACAACAATCAATTGCAAATAAGAGGTAAACCAGGAACATCCTACACTGTCTGACAATTATACCCAAGTCTGGTAATACAAACCCCCCTTCCCCAAGCCAGTTTCAGGGACTCATTTTTTATTCCCACCACAATAGCCAGTCACATATCACCAAACACACACATTCGGGTTTTTCATTATTGACAGCACACACACACACACACACACACACACACACACACATATACATACACACCTATCCACCCTCTCACACACTGGTGACATATAACACGCACATACCATTTCCATTATTGAACATTTTGTGCCTCCCCACCAACAACCCAATGTCTACACAGTACCACACCCTGCCAGGTATCGAATGTTGGACAGCACCGCACCACACAGATAGCACGACCAACACATACCACCATTCAGACATTGTGCATTGTATTACCAACGTCCTGGTTGCTTATGAGACACCTGTACCCACCCACCACTCATGGTGGCAACACTTCACCATTCAGATACTCAACATTACGTAATACACCCAGCAAATACACCCCTTCACCAGGATCAACCTTGTCTGCTATCAGCACCATGACTGAGAATCACAGCCCTCACCCCATTTTTTGAGATCAAACATGGTTTGCCCTCCTCATCCACATAGGTTGGTAACACACCAACTCTCCCCTCCCATTCAAACAGCCTCTGCAAAACCATCTTGATGGTGGGTAGAACACCCACCAACACCTACATTTGTTACTATGCGTCTGGCAATCATCCGATTGATGGTAGCACATAACACCAGCCCTTTCTGGTATCAAACACTGTCTACCAGCATACATTATACATCAAAATACATACGTTAACGAATAGCACTTACCACTGGTTATCATTATGAGTACCACAGTTCTTCACCCGCCAATAGATATTGGAGTACCTGAAATCAATTATAAACAAAAAATAATTTTTACTTTGCATTCAAGCTACTTCGTCAAGATAACAAGAAGCTATAGGTGCAACAATAGTTAGATGCATTTTTAGTAACAGGGAACATGTGTACCAAATGGTCCTAAACTTTCTATACATATAATTGAATACACTAACTAAAAAATGAAGTAAACCTCATACATCATGCACACAAATTATTGTGAGGCCCCCCAAAAAACTGTTATAGAAATTTAATTATACAATGGCAAGAACATTTCCTGGACTCTGATTGGTCAATGTGTGCCTGAGACAGTGACGTTATTACACAATAACATCACTGTATTGATTTTTTGAATGATCCTTATGATCCTTATGAGTCACTTTTTTTTTCAGAAACAAAGATACACTGCCTCACTAAAAATCTACTAAAAACATTTTTATTTTTAATTTTTGTTTTCTATAACATCGAGCCATTGTATAATTGCAATAAGGCACTCCAAGGTGTGAGTTATCATGTAATAACGTCACTCCTGGGGTGGTGGAAACATTCGCTTAGCCTTGTGCTTCAGCCACCCAGGGTGGCGTTAATACCAATAACTACACCTTGTCATCTGCTATTTAATTGAACTACAATGAAACCATGCATCATTTTCAAATTCATATCAATTACATAATCAAAACCTTTCAAGTGCATGAAACACAACACAATACTAACACTTTACTTCTAAACAGCAGCATTATTGTTTTCTATGGTATGTACAGTCAAGTCATTCTATTTCTGTACATATCATATGTAAGCAATAATACCTGACAGGGTGGGCATTATTGGGAAATACAGGACTGCCCAGGGGCTTAATGAGGCCCCGACGCTGCTGCTGAGGCCTTATAGCCCTGGAAGGTCCGGTATTTCTCAATGCCCACCCTGAGGGTATTATTGTTTAGAAAATGGCCCATCAGTAATACTTTTTGTTAAATAGAAAAACATTTTTAATTGTTTAATTAATATTTAGAAAAGATTAAACTATGTTTTGTAAAGTAGTTCCTGTACTGTGGCATGTGTGTCACTAGAGGGCAATGTTATCTATGAAATTTAGCTTGAATGAGGTATAGAACTGCCCCATCAGTTTATGGGACTTGTAGTATTGTATGTAAAGTGTTGATTGCGTTCAAGCTCATGTAGTAATATTATATGAGGATTTAGTATGTGGAGCCCAGTACTGCTGGTTTGGAGAGCGAGCAAGGAATCGGCAGTACTGCTCGTTTGCAGAGCGGACAAGGAATCGGCCGGTACGGTCGTTTTGAGAGTTGGGGAGGAATCTGCCATTGGGAGTCGTGACCGCAAGAAGATGGGCACAGTTGAAGAAACAAACACAGAGGAGCAGCCTGCATAGTAACACCGGCATGCAGGAGGAGGTAAGCTATACCTTGGACAGTATGCATGGTGTGAGACAAAAGTGGGGTGAAGAGCAGAAGAGGCACTTTGCTAAATTTGGCTCCCCAGATGCATGGAGGCTTGCTTCAAACTGTGTCGGATAGATTTTAAGGGGGCGGGAGCCGAGTGCTGTCTGTTGTTCAGAGTGGAGTAGGAGATGGCAATCGAAAGAGCTGTGCCGCATTAAAGAATATGGTATGGAAATGTCTTCTCTCTCCCAACCGCAACATCATTCTCCTTTTTTTTGTTTTATTAAGAGCCAGCACTGAAGCAAGTAGTGGGGGAGGAACTGTAGCTCTAGCTAAGCGAGAGAAAAAAACATGGCGGGCATTTCAAATTTTCTGGGATGTTTTCAGCCAGTTACAGAGCAGGTTGGGCAGCAGTGGAGAATGTTACTCTGTGAAGTGGCACTGGGACTGGCTCTTATTTTTAGCTGGGCATCTATTGAAAAATAAATGCCCAGCTTAGAGCCTGTGTCAGCCAATGAGGTTTAAGAATTGATTTTAGCCATTTTCTAAGATATGATTAAAAATAGTAAAGTTACCTGATGAACAAAGAACACAAATTATTCAATACATTTAGAATGATTGTAATAAAGTAATTGAACCTCTATAACGAAATAGTAGAAAGCAATAAGGCACAACAGGATGTAGAAACATCAGATGCATTTCCGTCAATTTTAAAACAATTGAGTCCCAGTATGTGAAAACCTAAAACATTTACACACAACCATATACAGAGGACGAATTACAAAACTATGTAGAGAACTGTTCTACAGATTTGCAATATTTACATTAGTCTGTACACATCACAGTTCAAGCTCATAGTTCGCCTGCACCTCTTTACATCGTTTTTGCATTTCCCTTATGGAATGGATTAAAACATTCAACGACAGTGGAATTTACACCCACTGTATTGCCATCTTGATTCTGCCCTTATTTTTTCTGGCTGCAGTATCGACACCTTCTTTTGCAGCCTTCTCTGGCCAGTGCTCAAATTCAGTACTCACCTCGACTACTGGTTATCTGAAGCTTGCATTTGGGTAACCCACAGCTCATCCACAGCTGTTTGCAAAGTCCAGTCCTGAACTGCACTTGAGTAACTACCTTTGGTTGGCACGTCTTTGTAGTTTTTGGTGAGGCACAGAACAGAACAGAACATAGGCATTGGCAATACTCAAGTCAAAGAAAAAACAGAAAACATACTTCCACCACTTGTTCGACTTTCTTGCGGAAGCATACTGGGTGCATATCTGGTCAGCCCGGTCTACACCATTCACGTATGACTTGTACTTCTTTAATGCTAGTGGACACGAGATGTCTTTCTTTGTGCCATCATACATTTTTCTGGAGACTGTTGTTTTTTCAGTGGGATCTACATTGGTAGATAACAAAAACACAGGCTTCTTGTCCATCCAGGCAGTCGCACACAATCCACCTGAGTGACGCTGAAAAAAGATCCCTCTGTCTTCCTTCATCATATTTGTTTTATTCAAATCAGATGGCCAGCAGTGATGATTAGTATGGACAGTACCATAGGACAGTATACCATCTGATAAAAGATCAGAAGCTAGTTTTACAGATGAGAAAAAATTATCATAATACACGTGATGGTACTTTCCTCTAAAACACTGGACCAAATCCTTGACAACCCTCTCAGACAAACCAGTTTCAGTGTTTTTGTTCACCCTGCCAGTATAAATTTGAAAATCAGACACATATCCATTGTGGGCATCTGCCAACTTCCAAACTTTGATACCATACTTTACTGGTTTCTGAGGCATGTACTGCTTAAAACCAAGTCGGCCACGAAACCCCACCATCACTTCATCCACAGATACTTCACAATGTTTTTACTGATTAGCCATACCAACACATCAACTATATGCTAGATAAGTTTTCTACACTAATTATATGAAAAAAAAATAATAATCTAACTAGCTTCACCTATAAAATACATAATCCCAGCTTCTGCTTATTGGTATACAGCCTTCTCGCACATCGAACACAGATTCCTCAAAACAAGCCGTTCCTTCTACCCTTACAATTCAGAGCAGCAAGTTAAACTCCTTCTACTTTAATTTCTATTAAAATTCAGGCAATGGCAGGCAAACTTAGTGAGACAAATAAAATGCAGCTCTGTAAGATCCTACTGCATCCGATGGCAATGATACTCGTCGGTCGCAATGGAAGCAGCACATGGGGACATTTTTAACATAATAACTTCAAGACACCGTGCCTAAAAATGCAAAACTCTCAATTCTGCATGATGACAAGGTCTGTGGTTTTATGAACGTATAATATAGTTGTAAAATCGGAGAGCTCTTTCTGCTGGTGGAGCTTTTCATTTTGTGCCCCTCAATGTTAACAAGTAATTCTAGCAGCATCGACTTGCGCCAGCCTGGGAAATCCTGACTAGACATTTCTACAAGCAGCTGAGACTGGATACTAAGCATATCTCTTGCAAAACTTTTATTTTTAGATGCCACTAAGAGACTCTGCATTTATGGGTTTTCTCTTGCGATCACAAGAGTATTTTACTACACCCCCCACCACCACCACCACCACCACACTCTACATTCGTACAGACAGCTGCCACCTTCAAACAAAATCTTCTTTTAATTTCTCTGCCTTACATTAGATCCTCTTTGTCTTCATGCCCAAATACCTTTCTACTGTGGATTTTTTTCTGGTAGATTACCTTAGGGAGAAACTTACTTGAGCTAGCGTATAGTTCTTCAGAATGCCCAGTTCCAATAACCACCAATCTCTCCAAGGTCTGCACACAGTTGGCAATCTAAAACAAATAAAATTTGGCAAAACTAATTAAACGAAGCTGAGAATCATACTTTTACACAATTTTCCACCATAGACAACCGGAGAAAACATTGATCGTTGGTAGCCATTGCTTGGGAACACAAAGTTACTCTGCTCACGCTCCCTGGCGCTTAGCGCTCTGATTGGATGAATGATCAATGATATCCCAGGGCAGGTTAAAGCAGCATAACAACACCGCCCAGCTACGATAAAATCACAGGAGTCTCCAATTGGATGAAAACCAGGAAACAACTGCAAGCAAATTTCTATATTTTGACCAATGGGAAGGGTGTTTTTATGTGCCTTATTTACTTAAAAGTCTGTCTCCTATTGGGCGATTCACCTACAAATCACATTAGCACCACACACAAGCAGCTAGGGATGTAACAAAACATGACACCAAATGGTGTCCTCAGGCACATTGTGCATTGATAATAGGATGCCATGTGGGTCTTCAGGAAAAAGAGAGTGTTTATTATGGCAAATATGGCGCATCAGGACAGAATGAGTTTTAAATTTAGACTGAAATCTGGTCTTAGCCATGATGTCTTATGGTGCCCAAACCTCACCTGGACCAAACAATGGACTTTGGTCGACTGTTTACAATTGATTTTATGCCACATCTTGTTTCTGAGAGTGCAGAACAGGCAGTACATGGCCACAAATGTTTCCTAAAAAATGTTACATCAAATGAAGACTGAAATCTAGTGTCAGTCCTGATGTTATATGGTGCCCCCCCACCCCAGCACTCAGACATTAACATGCTGTTTTGGCCACTATTTACAATTGCGTTTAGGCCACATCTTGTTTCGCGAGTACAGCCCAGGCAATGCATGTCCAGACATGTTTCCCAAATAATTGCGCAGTACATTCAGACAGAAATCAGGCACCAGGCATGCAGTTACATGGTTCACATCCACCATAAGGACCCAAATGTGCTGTTTTCTGCACCGTTGAAATGCTTTTCAGGCCTAACCATGGTGCTGCCACTGCCTACAATGGCCCAGAAGTCCAGAAATGTTTCCCAAAAAAATTGCACAGTACATTCAGACAGAAGTCATGTGTCAGACATGCAGTTACATGGTTCAGATCCACCATGAGGACCCAAATGTGTTGTTTTCGCACCATTGAAAATGCTTTGCAGTGTAACTGTGGTGCTGCCACTACCTAACATGGCCCAGAAGTTCAGAAATGTTCCCAAAATTGCACAGTACATTCAGACAGAAATCAGGTGTCAGGCATGCAGTTACATGGTTCACATCCACCATGAGGACCCAAGTGTGCTGTTTCTATACTGCTGAAATGCTTTTCAGGCCTAACCGTGGTGCTGCCACTGACTAATACGGGCCAGAAGTTCAGAAATGTTTCCCAAAAATTGCTCAGTACATTCAGACAGAAATCAGGTGTCAGGCATGCAGTTACATGGTTCACATCCACCATGAGGACCCAAATGTGCTGTTTTCTATACTGCTGAAATGCTTTTCAGGCCTAACCGTGGTGCTGCCACTGACTAATATGGGCCAGAAGTCCAGAAATGTTTCCAAAAATTGCGCAATGCATTCTGATAAAATCAGGTGTCAGACATGCAGTGACATGGTTCACATCCGCCAAGAGGACCGAAATGTGTTGTTTTCTGCACCGCTTAGTGCTTTTCAGGCATAACCGTGGTGCTACCACTGCCTAACATGGCCCAGAAGTCCAGAAATGTTTCCCAAAAATTGCACAGTACATTCAGACAGAACTCAGGCGTCAGACATGCAGTTATACGGTTCACATCCACCATGAGGACCCAAATGTTGTTTTCACACCATTGAAATGCTTTTCAGGCCCAATCATGGTGCTGCCACTGCCTAACATGGCTCAGAAGTCCAGAAATGTTTACCAAAAAATGATATAGTAACTTCAGACTGAAATCAGGTCCCAGCCATGATGTTTTATGGCACCTAAACCCCCACCCAGACCAAACGATGGTCTTTGGTCCACTGTTTACAATTGATTTTAGGCCACATCTTCTTTCTATGAGTGCAGCACAGACAGTACATGTCCAGAAATGTTTCCCCAAAAAAATGGTACATTAAATTCAGACAGAAATCTGGTCTGAGCTATGATGTTTTATGCCCCCCCCACCTCCACCACCAAGACATTAAAATGCAGTTTTGGCAACTGTTTACAATTGCTTTTAGGCCACACCTTGTTTCTGTGAGTGCAGCACATGCAGTATATGTCCACAAATGTTTCCTACCCTCCCCCACTCAACTCCCTCACAGACACAGAGAAAACTGAAAACACTAAGTTTAATTAAGTGTTATCCAAAAATACAAAAATAAAAAAAATGTTCACTAGCAGCACTAGGAACTAAATTGAGATTTGGGGCACAATTAACTCTCAAAAATCACAAATAAAGAGGTTTTTGAAGGGTTTATTGGCTGTGATGCAGCACACTGAACTGCTCTCCAACTCAACAGACAATATATTGTGCGGGAAACAGCCTGCATGTGGTATTTCAGCTATCTACCCACAATCCATTGCAATTTCACTGGCAAAATTGAAAAACATTGGCAAAATTCAGGATAATGGCGAAATTTCACCTCACGCGAAAGCAAAATTGGCAAAGTAGGGTGAAATTTCACATTACGTGAAAGCAGAATCTGAGGTGAAATTATGTTTTGCCTAGGCAAAAAAATTCACGTAATGCGGGAATTACACGAAATATTTTGCTAGGCGAGATTTTCCAGTTTTGCACATCTCTACTTGCAAGGCACTATGAGGACATTTGCTTCATGTTACAGCCTCATTATAGGCCTGGAGCAAACAGAGTTTGTGACCTCCCCTGGCACCTGTCAGGGCAGCTGGTTCTGGCCAGTCACGGAATGAAATTTTATGACTGCACACTTACTGTACTCACAGCTCATCACGGTCGGTGCACAATCGTAAAATGTCATTCGATGGCCAGCTGTGGGTCTGAGCACAGGGTCTGTGCTGATCACATGTTTCAGAGAACTGACTGTTTCTTGAACCCACATCATAATTTAAATACAAACCTGTATTTTCACATCTCCTGTAGTGATAGTGTGGGTAAGGATACTGAGCTGAAGGAAAGTGGTGGCACCACCTAACATTCTGAAACACAGAAAAGCAGAATCAGAAATTGTAGTGAGAAAGAAATAATGTGACCCACTGGGATTTGAACCCAGGCCCCTGGAATACCATCCTGGTGCTCTTAATCACTAGGCTATGGCACACATGGCCGAGCCTATATTTTCCCTGGACACCCTTCTCTCTCTGGTGTTGTGCAATCTTGCAACTAGGAACAAAGATGACAACCAGGTGTTTTATGGGAGCCATAGCTTAGTGGTTAAGAGCACTGGGATGGTATTCTGGGGGCCTGGGTTCAAATCCTAGTGAGTCACATTATTGCTTTCTCAGTGCAATTTGTGATTTAAATTGCTTAGCAGTGGCTAATATTGCACTAAAAAAAATCTGGTTGTCATCTTTGTTCCTAAGTGCCAGATTGCACAAGACCAGGTAAAGAATGTCTGTCCAGGGAAAACACAGGCCCAGCCACGTGAGCTGTAGGTTAGTGGTTAAGAGCACCGGGATGGTATCATGAAAAGTAAAAAAAAAAAAAAAAAACAATAATTGTGAAAGGTTAAAAAAAAATCACAAGTGGTTATTTGCATGATTTGCTTGCCGGGGGGGGGACAGTCAAGATGGTCGCCATTTTCTTTTTTTTTACTGTTTAAACTTACAAATGGTAAAAATATATACAAATTATGTATTTTTTAAAAAACAAACACCTGAACCTAACTAAACAGTAAAACTAAACATTTAGCTAGACCCTTGTGTTTGTTTGTTTGTTTTAAAGTTGGCAGAAATACATTATCGCATCCAAAATCCAGGGTGCCCAGCTTAGCAAGAGAAGCCACTGACCGTGTTCTCTGTAGGAGAACAGCAGGACTTACTTGACTTCTGCAGCCACAGCTGGAACTCATACTGCAGGCGGCAATGACTAATGCATGTAAAATGTATGAGAAGACAAAAGGGAGATGTGGCTGGTGTTTTCATTCAATCAAGTTGTTACCAGATGCTGACCACACACAGAAAATGTTAGGGGAGGGTGTACATACCTTCCAGATCCTGCCTGCTAGTTCAGAAAGTCAGCATTTGGCTTTCTTCATTCAACAAAGCTGTTGCCCAGACACCAGCAGCACACACAACATTTGTAAAGGGGGCTTAGATAACTCCCAGATGCTGACAGCATGTTCAGAATGTCAGCGGTCAGGAGGGCAATCTGGCGAGACACTGAGAGGTGCAGACTGGAGAGGCTAAGAATCAGATCGGAAGCTAATTTCAATGTCACCATTTATTTTTCTAAACAAGGGGGACTGAACAAAGGAGCATTTGGGGTTCAGCACATCTGGAAATAAGCATGGTAGCCAGAAAACCTAGGGAGGTATGCACTTACTATGTGTGCTGCTAATTGCCTCTTGCCCTCTTTCGGGATTTCTCATTATTTAATTCACTCCTGCTTGCAGCAAGACAGTCCTTGCTCCAGACTCAGTCTGGCCTGCTGCCTCAAAGTTTGTCCCCAAAGTGCTGCTTGTGGTCCGGATGGTGACAACTGATCCTCACCCTAGGCTTGATCCTGTAACCCGAGGTCCCTTAGCTGACTGGGCTGCTCCAGACTCGTGTCCTCAGGATCTCAAAAAAAGATCCGTACTGGGAACTGTGTCTCTTATAAATGAGTGTTCACAGGGATCTGATTGAAAATTACACGTTAAGCTGCTGGTGATACAAAGAAACAAGAAAATACTATTTTCATTGAAGACATGCCATACATATAGTGAGCAAAGTAAAAATCTAAGTTTGTACCATCGGGTCTTCTTTAAGAAGCATGTGTTAGTGGCCAGGAGGCACTGAGGGTTGAGGTGCTGGATGCCATGCCTCATGCCATGATGGTGTCCCAGGTTTGGAAATGGACTCGGGCTGCTGGGGATCGGCTGGGGTGGGAGAGGATTGAGCAACCAGAGGACTGCTCTCCTCTCCTCTCCCAGGGTGGGTAGTAGGCTTGCACTACACACCAGTGGCTTGCAGTGGAGATTGGGGGGCAATGCAGTAAGTGGTGCCAAACATACGGGTTAGGAACGACGGTGGGCATCAGCATATTCTGTGCACAGATGCCATTGCACATCGGCACTCCAGGGGAAACATTATAAAAAGGAAGCTCTGCTCCCTGGATAGGTGATGGTGCTCTCCCATTCCCCACCATCATACACCCAATATTGGGCTCAATCCACTAGCTCTCCCAGTCTCCCTGTCCTGCCTTGGTCTGGCGACTGCGGGGCTTGGTTGACTGATCAAGTAGGTGGAGGAGTGTTTGTTCTTGATCTCCCAGTGGGGAGAGCTTCAAGAGGGCGGTAATGTGGTGGCAGTCAGTGAGGATCATTAGAGAGAGTTCCAGGACAGCAGGAGATAAAAAGAATTAAGAAACAAAAAAAAAAGGAAGCATGTGTTTCCATGATGTAGATGCCATTTTTTGTTTCTATAATTGGTTATGTGCTGTTAGTTCTTATGATTGCACCTGCTATTTTGATCTTTTTTGCTGAACTCTTTCTCTCTGTTACAATGCCACTGTATGTCAGACTCCTTCAGTTGTCATTTCCAATTGTGTATTGTTTGTTATCGTTTATTGTGCTGATGAGGTAAGCTTTCTGTAATTCTCCCAGGTCCTGCCTGAAAATGGACATATGCATGCTTAGGCTGTATCTTACCTGGTATCAAAATCAAGCAAATAAATAACAGTGGTAGGCATTTCTGAGTCCATGACCTCAGGGAAACGGAAACATTTCAGTACTATCTCGACTGCTTTTGAGTTTGTCGTGGCACACAGGCGCAGACAAACCCATTTCTATAATGTGCTTTACTGGGGTGTGCCCAATGGAGAGCTCCACTTGTAGGGGCAGGTCAGTGGCAGGCAAATCAGTCAGCAGGCTGGTGATGACTCACGTTTAGCTGTTCTGGCTGAGCAGGATAACTTTTCAAAGGACGGAGCCACACCAATAGTGGTGCGACTCAGTCCTTTGAAGTTGCATTCCTGGTTGTGCGTTCAAACACGTTGAGCCTAGGACTTCCCCCTCACAGTTAAAAAAAAAAAAATGACGGGGGTGTCCAATCCCCCTGTCTGCATGCCCCCTCCCACTTCATTTGCTGACGAGGAGAGCCCACTCCCCATCAGCATAATGTCCCCCCCGCAATTTGTTGTGTGTGGCTGTGCACAAACCGATGAGAGTGCCCAATCCCTCATCGGTATGCTCCTTCCCAGTTAATTTACTGATGGGGGAGCCCACTCCCCATCGGCATAATGCCCCCAATTAGTTGTATGCTGAGGGGTGGTGCCCAATCCCCCTCAGCTCTTGTTCCCCCCCAATTTGTTGTGTGTCGACAGGGGGTGCCCAATCCCCTGTCGACTACAGCCTCCTCCCCATAAACACTCAGGTGGCATGCGGGGAGCCCATGCCAGTGTGACAAATGTCCCTGTATAAAAAGGAAACCTTCACGTGATGTAAAGTTTTTTTTTTTTAAACCTGTAAAATAGAAAACGGTCCCTCATTGAGCCCGGTAGCCCCTTCAACCTGCGCTCACCCTCTGCGCACCCACCTCCCCACACACCCCCAACCCATACTTACCTCCGGAGCCCAGCGCAACGATCTTTGGTGGACCAGGAGCATGTCTGCACTCTTCAAAGCCAACCATGAACTGAAGAAATTCCGGTAAGCTGAATAATGGCATAAATACGGTTTTTTTTTCAACTTTGGTGCATATCTCGGATATTGTTTTGGATTTTTTTTCACCAAATGTGCAACATAGGCTTTTTGAGAGCCCACCTCATGAACAGTGGCACTGCAGTTTCGTTAATCGGTCCCAAAGGTGATTTCGCAGTCACTGAGCAGAATCACCTTTTGGGACCAATTAATGAAACAACAGTGCCACTGTTCATGAGGTGGGTTCTCAAAAGCATATGTTGCAAATTTGGTGAAACAAATCAAAAAAATAACATTTTATGATGCGTTGTAGTTTCACAGCACTCATACTGCAATTTGTAATATTTTCACTCCAGATTTTCAACATTGGTATTTTTTACACCTCCTCATGAGCAATATAGCTGTCATTTTCAACATCCTGGCGAAATGCATTTTGCCCTTCGGCGCCAGAATAAGCTGGTCGCTGTGGGAAATCAGTGTTCGGGACAGATTACGAAAATCACAGTGACACTGTTCATGAGCAGAGGTCTCAAAATACCTATGTTGGAAAATTCCAGACAAAAGTCCATAATGACGCAGCCATGAAGCGCATGCTATGAATGCAAGCACACACATAACTTCGTGAATTTGTAATATTTTCACTCCAGATTATCAACATTGGCATCTTTTATACCACCTTATGAACAGTACAGCTGTCATTTTCACATCCTGGTCGAAATGTGTTTTGCACTTCCGGGCGCAGAATAGTGCAGTCGCTGTGGGAAATCAGTGTTCGGGACAGATTAAGAACATCACAGTGACACTGTTCATGAGCGGAGGTCCCAAAATGCCTATGTTGAAATCTGGTGACAAAGCTCGTAAAATGACTATTTTATGAGCATGCATTGCACAGTTTCCACGCACACTCATAATGTCGAGGATTTATGATATTTTCACCAAGAGTTTCAACACTGGCAGTTTTGCACACCTCCTTATGAACAGTACAGCTGTCATTGTTTACATCCTGCCCAAAATGTGTTTTCACACATCTGCGCACAATGGCGCCAGGTCGCTGTGGGAAATCAACGCTCAGGACAGAGTAAGAAAATCATAGTGAGTGTGTTCATGAGTAGAGGTCACAAAATGCCTGTGTTGAAATTCTGATAAAATTATTCCACTAAATGACAGTTATGAGCATGCGTTGTGCAGTTTCCATGTATGCTCGAGACGTTCGAGCATTTTAATATTTTCACTGCAGATGTTCAACACTACCTTCTCTTCACACCTCCCTATGAATGGTACAGCTGTATTTTTTCACATCCTGCCCGAACTGTGCTTTGCACATCTGGTAGAATGGCAGCGGTCGCTGGGGAAATCAGTGTCGGGACAGATTTACAAAATCACAGTGCCACTATTCATGATCAGAGGTCCCAAATGCTTATGAGGAGGCGCCTTGAAAGGCCGTGGTTGAAAATTTGTAGTGCAAATACCAACAAACACCTGGGATGTCAGGGTTTCTAACTATAAGGCCTCTAACCCATGGTGGGGCTACAGTGCCCTTATTTTCTCTGAACCACAGACACATCGTCACTCTTCAAAGCCAGATCACGAATTGAGGAAACAGGTATGCACTTCACTGTATTTCAACAGGAATGTGAACTTGGTGGCATAACTTGTTCTTTCTGCTGGGAACTGTAGTCCTGCCAGTCGGTGCATACCAACATCAATTCCAAACGACGAACTTTGGCATTGACAAATGCTTGTTATATTAAGCTCCCCATTAACCTATGCGCTATATAAATAAAAAATATTATTATTATTGTTTTAATAACAAACATTAAGCAAATTATTGTGATTTCAGATGTGCAAGTCTAAATATTGTTTGTTTTTTTGGCTGCCCCTGTTCCTTCAGGAACTTATTAAATATTTATTTATTAGTCCACAATGTTCAAGTAGGTCCTGTGGGACCACAGTACTTTAAAGGCAACTCTGCACTTCAGCATGTGCTTTCATAAATAGGATGTCTGGCTGTTACAATTTACTAGAGAATACATTTTTTCATTTTCAGTGTTCCTTTCCAAGATTTACAGCATCTTGGTAGTCCAGCGAAAAAGTCTATATTGAAAGCATTTGAAAACATGTGCCCCTCCCTGTTCCCTGACATTGCTGCCGACTGAATCAGTGGGTGAGGGTATCCCCTCTGCAAGTGGGTGCCTCCCCGCATCCCTGAGGATTCCTGTGGACTTGTGGGGTTGGCGCCGGCTTGCAGATCTTGCCAAGGCGGACCTCCCTCGCAATCCTCTATTGCCTTCTCCTGCATTGAGCTGGAGCTCATCTTGTGGACTTTGTGTGTGGATTTTAAAAGTGGCCTTCCCCTGCTCTCAAGCAGGAGTTCTTAATTGTCTTTACTGCGATCTGGATTTAAGCAACAGCAAAAAATAAAAAGAAAAGAAAATATAAAGGAAGCGAAAGAAAGTTATTTTTGTACCTGTCTGTACTGCATTGTTGGAGGGGAGGCGGAGTACCAGGGAAAATTGTTCCTGCCCACCGACCCATTCCTCCTCCGGCTAAATGCTGCTGACCACTCCCACCAGACCCTGATGCACACACAAGCATTCATAAAACTACCTGTTGTGCCTGCCTATGCAGTTAATCAGAGGTTTGTTGCTATGCTTCCCTTGCCTGTAAGTCAGGTGGCAGGCTAAGGCTCCGCCAACCCTGGGGTTAATTTGTGAGCCTCTTTACTGTTCAGTGGCTTAGCTGCCCAGTTATGTGTTTCTGTTGGTTGGCTTGTTCCCTGGGGTTTGAGCTATACTGCAGCTCACACTATTTGTGGAGTTTTGTTGTGTGAACAAATCTCTTTCTCTGATTCTGCCCAGGCCTCAACCTAGCCTATAGGCTTCTGTCTTTAGCTAAATGTTCATTGAATTTATGCTGATCTAATCCATTTTGCTTTAATATTCTAGGAAATGATCCTATTTGCTTAGGTAGTTTGGATTAGGCCTCTGCTACTAGGCTTCTGTTGGGATCACCTTCATGGAGCTTGGTCATCCTTTCTGTGGTGCTGCACTCTCACATAGGGGTGCCTTCTACTGACCGGGATTGTGGAGGTGGTAGTTGGGCAGACCATCCACCTATTTGGTGCCTCCAGGTTAGTCCAGTGGTGCCTGGTGGGTTAGCACTGCCATATCCTCCTCTCCTGGGGCCCTTGTATTGGCTGGTTGGCTTGTCCAGCCCCCATACCTTCTCCCCTTAGTATCTTGGCCTAGACTCTGGCAAATGACATGGGAGACCCCAAGTTTCTCATGGGGGGGCCAAGCCCCTCCCAGTCACATGCTCCCTTACCTTTGGTTTGCTCATGGTACTATGCCTCCCTCTGCTTATTGTTGACTGTGCTCCCCCTGTCAGGAACCCCTGGGTCACACCTGGGCTGCTCAATGAGACTGATTTCACCTTCTCCAATTTAATAGCCTGTAATAGACAGCCCCCCGCCCTATCTGCTGTCTTGATCTCAGGTGCTTCCTGTGTCCTGTAATTTTGGTCAGGTGATATGGTCGCAAGCCGCCTATTAGGGATGCCCCCCCCAAGGCATCTCCTATGGCTCTTACTGGTGACTCTAGGCCTTGCAGGGAACATAGAGGTCAATCCTGGTTCTCCCTATCAAGCCTCCTCCTCACCTGTAGGCTGGTTGTCTGGCAATGGGCTGAAAATAGCCCACCTCAATATCTCCTGCCAACCTGGCTGAACTCCTTGCTTGGGTCACTCACCATAAGCCCAACATCCTTGGTATAACTGAAACTTGACTGAAGCCTTCCACCCCTGACTCGGCATGTGCACTTCCTGGCTTTGATCTCGTCAGGCAGGACCGTCCAGGGAAAAGCGGGGAGGTGGCACCTTGGTCTACTACAAAAGTCACCTCATTCTGATGGTTCTGTCCTGCCAACAACCATTACAGTCTCCCTGTGAACTGCTGCACACAGTACTGTTACTCGGGAACTCCAAAAAGCTTCACTTTATCTGTAATTACAATCCCCCTTTGGGGGTTATATCGGGATTGTCCTCCCTCCTTAATACTGTCGGCTCAGTGACTGGGAACAATGAGCTAATGATCCTGGGTGATCTTAACTTAAACTGGCTAGGTGGTAATGTTAAGTTGTATGAGCCACTGCTTGCCAGTCTCTCATTGTCACAGTTTATCAAGGAACCCACAAGGTGGTCTTCCGCTGGTGATATGAGCTCCCTCCTGGATTGGGTCCTGTCCAATAGACCACAGAGGATTAGCTCCTCTGGTACCCTCCCAGACTCTATCTCCAACCACTCCCCTGTGTACTGCATATGGACGATCTCCTCCCTGAAAATCCCTCAAAAAATCATCCAAGTTAGAGACTTCTCCAGGTTCGACCTGGGGTCATTCCATAATGATCTATGGCTTACTGACTGGTCTGTGGTGTGAAATGCCCAGGACTCCTCCACCACAGTCAGTCATTTTCTCAGCACCTTTGGGGCGCTGCAGGATAAACATGCCCCTCTTATCAGATGGAGGGTAAGGGGAACTGCTACCAAGTGGTTGCATGGGAGCCTCCTGGCCCTCATGTAGACTAGAGACAAGTGCTGGACCAGTTTCAAGGTCATGATGGACCAGGCCATATTTCGGCAGTATAGAAGGCTCAGAAATAGTGTAAAAGAGCAATTAGAGCTGCTAAAAGTGAATTCAGCTAAGGACCCGAGGTGCTTCTGGAAGAACATTAAAAACATAGTGGTTCCTCCAACTGTGAGGTCACTGACATGCTCATTGATGGCTCTAGTTGCAACAATCAGCTAACCATCGCCAATGTGTTTAACATGCATTTCTTGGACCTGTTTGCCTTCACCTCACTATTTTCCCCTAGTGGATGTGGTAGTCGTGTACAGGACCCTGCTCTACAATCAGCCCAGGTCTCACGCCCCTTATTCCACTTAAAGGCTGTAATAGCACAAGAGATGCAGAGATTGTTCTCTGGTCTCCCTTATTCCAGTGCCGCCATGATGGCATGGAACTGAAGCTCCTCCATCTTAGTGCCTCTTATATTGCCTCCCCGGTGACCTGTATCTTCAACTTGTCTGTAGCTACTGGGATTATCCCTGACATATGGAAGGTAGCTAGGGTTGTCCCTGTTCTTAAACAAGGCAACCCTAAGAGTCTTGACGACTACCGCCCAATAGCCATATTGTCTGCTGTCCGTAAACTACTCGAGAAAGTTGTGGTGGGGCAACTCTCGGAGTATATTCAGACTCATGAGCTGCTGTCTCCTGCACAGCATGGCTTTCGAAAAGGGCACAGCATATCCTCTGCCCTTCTCATTGTCTCTTCTATGATCAGAGCAGCTATGGACAAGGGTAAACTCTCAGACGCCATCTTCATAGACCTGTCCAAGGCCTTTGACCTGATTGACCATGTCCACTTTGTTCACAGCTCAGGTCCTTTAGCTTGTCCCCACCTGTGCTAAATTGGTTCTCCAGTTACCTACAGGGCAGACAGCAGCTTATCAAATACAGTAAGGTGCTCCAGACACCACTACAGTGTCCTCTGGAGTCCCCAGGGTTCAGTCTTGGGGCCCTGCCTTCTCCATTTTGTCAACAATCTACCACCTACCTCTACCTTCTCCAGGTCCATCCTGTATGCTGATGACCTGGTCATCTTCACTCATTCTCGGAACACTGGGGTCATAAACTACCAACTGAGTGAGGACTTTAGGAGTATCCAGTCCTGGATCATGTCCCATAAGCTGGTCCTCAACCTTAAGAAAACTCAGGCCATGCTCTTTGGGTCCCTGGCCAAGCTAAGGGCCTCTTCTGTCCCCTTGTGTATCACTGGTCTTTATGGTACTCCGATTCTCATCACTAACTCCATCAAATACCTAGGGATGACACTTGACCCCCAGCTTGACCTTGGGTGCCATATCCAGAATGTATGCAAAGCTGTGAACTGCAAACTGGGTCTGGCTTACAGAGTAAAGAGTAATTTTACTCCATATGCTCGCCTCACACTGGCTAGAGGTGTGTTTCTTCCCTCTCTCTGCTATGGGCTCCTCCTGTTTGCTCGCACCTCCAAAGCCCACCTGTCTAGGTGGACAATAGCCTACAACATATGCCGTTTTGCTCTTGCTGCCCCTCATCTCACCCACCACTGTGACCTGTATAGCAAGCTTAACTGGCTTTCTCCACTCAATGACCTAAACTTTGTCCTGGGATGTTTCATGGGCAAGATTCTTGGCACAGGCACCCCCCTGGACTGGTGGAGCTCCTCGTACTGGTGGTCTCCTCACTTACTCCCTTAGGTCTCTGGGCTCAGCTGTTCTCAAGATCCCTGCCACTCACTCAAATGGGGACAGAGATTTTGCCTTGTGTGCCCCCAGATTATGGAACTCCCTCCTGTACAGGTTCACTCCTCCCTCCCATGCCTCCTCCGAACCACCCTGTAGAATCACTTGAAGCTCTCCTCAGCATGTGGTTGTCTCAAACCTCCTTGATCTCACCTGGCACCGTGCACTGAACCCCACTTTCTTAAGGTGTTGCCTGCCTGCTTGGGTATGGCCCTGCACATAAGGTTACCATCCTATGTGTGTGGCGTTGCTCTGACTGCGGCTCCACTTGTCGGGGCCCTGAACTGTATATAATTGTATATAATGCGCTGCTCACAGCTTTGGTGACTCAATACATATGTTTCTGTCTATTTAAACTGTGTGTACTTAGTGAATACGTTATGCTTTCCCTGACTCTGTGTAACTGCCTAAATTGTATCATGTTGTCCTATGTACCTTGAACTCATATTTCCTTATACTCTCCCGGGTCGTACCTGAAAATAGGCAAATGTCTTGTCTAGTGTACTTACCTGGTTAACTAAAGCTAAATGAATAAATAAAACCTGACAGTGCCCTGGTATAATAACATCATAGTGCTCACCACGACAACAGACTGTGATGTCACAAACAGCAGTTGTGTGGTTAGCAGTGGAGAGTCAGAAACATTTTGAAAGACTCAATGAAATAACTGCTGCATTATCTACAATATTTAGTAGACCAACAGCAGGGGAAAATAAAGAAAATGGCAAAGTTATGCAACAAAGTTGAACCCCCCCCATTAAAATACATTGAACCGCACTTATCTTAGTTTCTCATATTGCAGTCTGTTGCCATGCTGAGCACTATGATGTCATAAAACCAGGGAACTGTGAGGTTAACAGGACAGAAGCACATGCTTACAAATGTTTTCAATATAGACTTATTAGCTGGAGTACCAAGATGTGCTATAAATCTTGTTAATGAGGATACAATTATACTATCTCAAAAAGTAAGGAAATTCTTCACAAAAAAACTGAGTTAATGCACCAGTTAGGATAACTTAACGCAACAAAAGAAGGAAAATGTGGCATTAGGGTTTCCAGAGCTAATGCCCCACTCCCACCACCAATCAGCAAAAGGAAAAAAATTAGGGTTTGGGGTCTCCAGAGTCTTGGCGAATCAGTGGTGGGGTCTTCCTTATGGGTTGTCAACACTAATGCTCACCCATACCCCCAGCCATTAGCCTCAAGCCAAAGCACAAGGTACAGCTCAAGCCACTGCCTCATATGATACACTCTTCAAAGGCAAAGAAGTATTTCTGGCCAGGTTGCCTGGGCCTAACCGTGTGAAGAAAGGAGATCATGTGTGATGTTGTTTGCTCATGGAATGGGGTGAGCATTAGGGTTGACATCCTCAAGGCAGATCCCACCACTGATTCACCAAGACTCTAGAGTTTTCCATATCTTGACCCAAAAATTTTAACGTAGCTGTTTTTTCACACCCCTTATGAACATGACAGCTGTCATTTTCAAATCTTAGCCAAAATTTTTTTCACACCAGTGGCACAGAATGACATTTTGGTGTAGAATTGAACATTTTCACCTCCTTGGTTCATGAGGTGGGTAATAAGAAGGTTGTGCTGAAAATTTGGGGCTGGATTTTCAAAGCCACAAGACTGCTGCAAGGTTCTTGTGCCAAACAGAACTGATGCAAGGCCCCCCGTGCCACACCATGCCTCAATCCGAGTTTCAAATGCTGCCTGTGCTGACAGGGGGCCACTGCACCACTAAGGCTTGTGCCATGGCAGTAAGAGGCTTGCAGCAGAACCAGTTGCAGCATCCCATACTGTGAAATTTTGGAGCCACGCCAAAGCTGCAGGTCATGCCGATGTTTAGACCAGCCTGTCTATGGTGCAAGATGGCCAGCATGAACCTGCAGCACAGGATGGGCAACCGTTACATACTGGGGTGGCAATGGCAGTGTGGGTCACAGTCCCCACTGTTGGTGTAACTTGTTCATAGTGCACTTTTGTGCCACCTGGCTACACAGATCCCCTCCTCATAGTGTCCGTGGGACATGGTGGGAGTGGCATGACACTAAGGTGCCTTCCCTGATGCCATTCTCCAGTGGAACATCCACAGCAGTATGAGTCATAGGCATACCCCAAAGCATGCAAGGCATCTACTGACACCACACATGACATGTGACATGGCCACATGGTATCCCTTAGAGGTCTCTAGGTACACACTACAGGGAAGCTGGCACCGAGACAGAGATGGCCAAGTTATGAGTGAGTTGCAGACCTGGACAGATGGTTCCTACTCCAGATGCCAGACCCACATATGTGGCTATAATGTACCTGAGTGTCACAGATCCAGAACACAGCTGCAGACAAGTGGGTTACATGCGTGGAACCACAGCTCCTACTGCCAAGCACGGTAAGGACCCCTAAGATGGTGACAGCAGAACATGCTGAACTATGCATTGCACTGTCACCCCAGTAAACCACAGGTGTCAGTCACACCCATAGAGAAATCTTCACATTGCCCACAATAGACTGTCATGGTACACTGCAGATCACACAGATGTAACACTGTGCATTGCCTTGGGTGGAGCATTACCAGGTCGGGGAAGCAAAGCCATGTCGGCAGTGTGCAATGGCACAGTGATTCACTGCTGAAGTGTTGTGGGGGCATCTGTGTCACTGCTGTTGTGTGCAAGGTCACTTGACCTCACTGACTATTGCAGTACAGGGGTGCCACAAGGCACACTTGGTGCTCTGCCATAGACATTGGTATGCCATCAGGCCAGTCCCCTCTGGGAAGTTCAATGCTCTGCAGTGGGAGTACAATATGACACCTGTGCAATGCTGCCAGTAGTATACCTTTGATATTCTGATCTATTCAGGTGTTGCATACAATTGGCATGTCCATGGTGTCACACGCTGCATGCATATCACTGCATATGAAACAGTGAGCCAATGTGTAGTCCTACGTATGAATGTCCTCACCACATTGGTCCCATATGTCAATGGTGTCCATTGTGCAGTATGTGTGTCTAACACCATACTGTTACTTTCCCTCTTGTGGCAGCAAGGCATACCTTCTTCCCATACCACATGCCCCTCACACCTCATGGGTTGTTTCCACTTACCCCAAGTGCCCATGGAGTCCCACATAGCCCAGACAGTTACCTCTAGACTTGGCATATCATGTCACAGGACTTGGTGTTGGAGGCCCTGTCACCCCAACAGCCACGCCAGATCACAGTGCAGCAGCATGAGACATTGATGCTCCAGGGTGTTTTCTGATCCTCCAGCAATGTTGCTTCACTGTGGCACTGTGGTAATGGAGATTCTGTTGGCTCACCAGCATAAACCTGGGACCACAGCAACCCAACACACATCGACTACCATGCCCTATAGTTTGCTACTGGTTTGCCCTGCTGTCACCCTAGCTGTCTTGGCAAGCTGCCATGGGTGTGACTTGTGGTCCCTGCCATCAGCTGCCCTGCATTGGTACAGGCTTGGCATGCAGTTCTAGGGACAGAGTGGCATGGCACAGTAGCTGACCGCAGCTTCCGTCAAACCTTTCCCATGTGCCATCACCTCGTTGCAGCAGTCCACTTGTGACAGCTGTGTGAACTTTGGTGCCAAGACCCCACAGCTACCAAAATCTGGCACAGGTTCCCTGGTGTAACAGCTTTGGCTGCAAGTGGGTGTTCAGTGCATCTTGTGTCTATCTGAAGGGCCAAAGAAAATTGAGCCCCTGGTATACAAATACGGTAAAATGCCCAGGTTATGAGAGTTGCAGTATTTCAATGTTTACTCATAACTTCACTAATTTTAAGTTCTTTAACTCCAGAGTTTCAATATAGCCATTTTACATACCACCTCATAAAACATGACAGGTGTCATTTTTTACATCCTGCACGAGACATGTTTTCACACTTGTGGTGCAAAACGATGTTTTGGATAATATACTATAAATGCCACATGTCCTGTTTATAAGGGGAGTCATAAAATGACTGTCTTGAAAATTTGGGTAAAAAAATATAATTGTTAAGAAACTTTGTGTGTAGTATCAGTCTTGACCCCATTGTGATGTTGGGCAGTTTGATCCTCCAGTCCAGAAACTGGAGTGAGTAAGAAACAGGGGTGATCACAGCTTCACAGAAATGCCTTTCTCTGTCAATTATAGTTCTCCTTGTTTATGTAGCTGACCAATTGAGGTGACTGCCCATCCCTACTAGCATTTGAAGTTGATATAAACACAGTCAGTCTGGGCTGGACTTTCTATTTTTGGCATTAATTTTTGGTGGTATGAGCACAATTATGGTTATTTTTTATATCTTCACAATGCTTAGTTTCTGTATCTTTATTGTGACTTTGTAATTAAGTGAGTGTGGTGCTATTTATATCCACATCACATTCAGTACACTGCACTTGTATCACATTATGTATACTTGTTTCACTGAGTTTTTGCTTATCCTTGCTCACATCCCATTAGAACCAGTTGCCAGTGAGCCTTAACTTTAACAATACTCCCAGTAGGTGGCATTGTGTTCAGGGCTGATTACATATAAAATGGGATGTTTAGCCACTAAGACCCCACCCCTGATGAAGACTAAGGTTGAAGAGCTGGGGTGTCTTGTGGTTAGGTTCTACAAACTCATTTACACAGTGCACCAGAGTATTAATAAACTTTTATGATTACTTGCCAGCATCCAGCTTCTCGTTTTCATGTTTGTTGTTCTGGGTTTTTCTCTGTTTCACCTTGACCCTCTGCAATATGCAGCTCTGTCTGCCTATGCCTCCTGACAATCTTCTTTGATTCCCTAGTTTTTTTTTACTAGTCTCCCCATTCCTCCTCCTCTTGCTTTTCCTAGTACCGAGTGAAAGCCTTTTTCTTGCCTTGAGAATGAGAATGAGGTTGATGGACCTCCATGTGGCTGCCCCTGCCACCCTTCTTCCTATCGCTACCCACCACTCTCTACCTCCCAGACCAGTGGACCTCTGGGGAAGCGAAGGTATGGGTGGTGGTCTCCAGCTTAGATGGTGCTGCAGGAGAGATCTTTTCCCTTGCTGTTACCAACTGAGCATGGAGCTTTGCAAAGATCCTGCAGAAGGGGCAGGGACCTCCTTCCAGAATGTAATGCTGGAGAACAGCTCCCCACAGTTCCTGCAACTGACTTGCTCCCCACAAACCTTCATGAGCTTTAGTTGGCTGTACCCCTCTGCTCTCCCTAATGCACTACCTCTGAAAGCAGAAGCTGTTGCTAGTAGGAACTACAAGCTGCACAAGAAAAAACACTTCCATCTTGAATTTTCCAGTCCTCTGATTGGCCAAGTACTTCCAAGTCAAAAGCAGCAGAGAGGCAGAGAACAGGTGGAATTGGGATGGAGATAGGGAATTCCTGAAGCTATGACAGATGTAGGATGGCCAACCCCCCCCCCACACACACACACACACACAAGAAAGATGCCTGTTCAGAGCTCAAACTGATCACAATACGTTTGCTAGCCTTTGGTAAGCATACATGAAAAAGACTCAATTCTGATTTTGTTGTAGATGTACTGTAAACATACTTGAATTAGATACAGTACAGTCACCACCATGTGGCAGTAGAGACAGACAAGATTAACTCTAAGTACTGTTCATTCCACCTGTATGCCTTTTGGTTATTTGCCTGTTTTGGTTACATGCTCATTGTGCTGTGTCCCAATTCATACTAATAGGCAGCTATAACATTTCATTCCACTTTTCAGCCCTCAGTTTTCAGTTCTATACCTTGTTTTTTGTCACTTTTTTCTCACTCAGTGTGTTGATCTGTGTTTTCCGGTCAGACTGGTTTGCTGGATTAAGCTATTAGTCACTGTGTGTAGCAGTTTAGCATAGTGTTGGAAATAGTCCAGAACAGACCACTGCGCTGCAATAGCTAACGACCCTTGCAGCACTACCGGAGGTGGCTTGCCTCCACAGTAAACACAAAACCCAATAGGTAGTGCGTACCACGGGTATACCTCACTGCACAAAAATAAGGAAGTCCAAACACAATTAGTGCAAGTAAAAACTTTTACTTATAAAGTTCCATTCGTGTAGCAATCCACAGCAATCAAAACAAAATGGCAAGCGTGCCCCTAGCACCTCGACTCTCCTCAAGTCAAGGTGCACGCTGGGCATGCTTCTCGACTGTTACTACATAATTGCATTTGGTTTCCTTATTTTCATGCAGTGATGTATACCGTGGTGTGCACTACCTATTGGGTTTGTGTAGTAGTGTTGGTACTGACAGATGAGTGCAAGGGTATTTAACAATCTACCACACTCCCCATCACCCACCATAAAGGCCGAAGACCGCTACTGAGCCACCATCTTTATTTGTTATGTTCTTATTTTTCTTATTTATATTTTCATTTAAAATTTCTACTTACACAAATACAAGAAATTCTTAAATAAAATAAAGGAACTAAAGGAACAGTTTTAAAATAAACAACACAAAAACAAAATGTGTCTCTCTTTATTCAGGCATCAGACACCATACAGTATTCAAAGTGCTATTCAGAGATTGCTAATCACACATTCCTGTTACATGCCATCTTGTTTATTTGCACAAATCTGGCTGTCCCACCCTTGTGCTTATAAAGAGAATTGACTGTAACTTTCATCACAATATTATGTCGTTATTTAGAAAATGGGTAGATAGATTTCTCAGACTCTGATTGGCTGAACCCCTTGCCAAGGGGCACATTTACGTGCCAACAGAGCTTAGGAAATAACAAGTGCCACTGCAGTCTGCCCTTTTACCAAGCATATCCCTGTGCCACATTCAATTTTCAAATCCAAACTGATACTTTTTTTTTGTCTGGTTAGCAGCTACTCACTTCTCTGCCTCTTCCCCTGAACTGTGCCTCACAAACTACTTTCTGCTTTATTTACCATCACTTTTTTATTATTTTTTAAACATACCTTGTATTCTAAATTGATGATCCCTGTCATGCTGCCCGCTTCAGCATGCCTCACACACTGTGACCCACCTGAGCACAAACAGTGTGCCATCTTCTACAACAGCTCCAGGCTAGTCATAAAAAAAAAAAGTTAAAAAAAACAGTCAAGTGTGATATGGGAGAGGAAGAACGAATCAAGTTTATCCCGACTGCGACAAACACTGGCACTCTCCTGACTGTACTGTTGCGCATTCACCCAGCCACAGTCCCTCTTTTCCTAGTGCTGCAAGCCAGCAGTGCGACTCCATCTGCAGCAGGGGATTTCATAAAAGTCCCATGTCTCTCATCCCCAGTACTTCACTCACATCCAGGAACAAACTAGCTGCAGTCACTTTTGCTGTGTATGTGTGTGTTGGGGAGGGGCACAATACTGTGTGAAAAGAAAGTGCCCACAATTGAAAAAGACGAGACATCAGCCCCTTCTACCCGTAATTCTACCAGTGGAGGGACTACTTTACAACAACTTTTTATTTATTCATGTTTTGTATTTTGCACATTTTTAAGACTGCATAGAATTTCTATGCAGTCCTTCTGTGATTACAGAGAGAGAGAGAGAGAGAGAGAGAGGAGAGAAAGAGCAGGTAGAAAACACATGCCAGGATACCTAGACTGTCTGCTTCCACAGTTAGAACTGAAGCACATGAGGTCACCTCCATTTAACACAGTGGCGTTCTCCCCTCCCCTCCACCACTGGACTATATTCTTGGTAATAATTCATTCATTTACCTTCACTCAGACTCTTCCACTTACTGAGGGAAGAAGCATCTGGTTTTAATAAGACTTGTCATGAATGAAAGAAATTAGCTTAGTTGATTTATTTTTACCAATGAGAAGGGATAAAGTTTGGGGATTCAAGCAAATTTGATTACTTTGTAAATAAATGCAGAGAGAACTGTTAAAAAGTCAAACAAGCATGCCAATTAAATGTTTTATGTTAAAGTAGCATAGTATTGATAACTTTTAGTAGGTATAATTTAGTAGGTGATTACTTAAATGTCTTTTATGTATGCTTCAAGTTATAACTTATTTATGCTACAGTATTGCTGAACCCTACAGAATTATTAGTTATCTCATTGTTTAGTTCAGTGCTAATGTTAAACTCAATACTGCTGCTTTATTGAAATATGTATTAGCTAGTGTTCATGATATGTACTTAATTTTATTGTATGTTTTCTTCTCTTCTTTCTTTAAAAATCAACAAACTTTTTATGAAAAAGCCTTTGTCCCCATGCTTTCCCATTCTTTGACATGTGTCACAAGTGTGACACTTCTCAGCCATATCTTTATACAGTAGATACATGACTAATAGATGTTTTATATCAACCTCTGCTTTGTCCATGAAGGTCGAACAAGTATAAGAACACGATTGATACTTTTATCATGCATGAATTAGTAGGTGATTGCTTAATTGTCTTTTTATGTACACTTTGATGGGTATAACTTATTTATGTTACAGCATTGCTCAACCCTTCTATAGAATTACTACTTGTCTAATTGTTTAGTGCAATGCTAGTGGTAAAATGAGTACTGCTGTTGTATTGCATATGCATTAGCTAGTGTTCATATTATGTACTTAATTTTATTGTTTTTGTTTTATTTTCTGTTGTTTAAAAAACTCAATAAATGTTTTAATGGTAAAAAAGTATTGGTCTCCTTGCTTTCCTAGTCTCTGACATATGTTACAAGTGTGACAGTACTCAGCCACATCTTTATAGACACCAGGTCAATAGAACTTTTCTATCAGCCTTTGGTCTGTTACACATACACACACACACACTCCTCATGTCCCACAAGTGGAATGTTGTGTGCAATGCTGAGTAGCTGTTGCCTACATGCCTTAGGTACTACCAGATGTTTGCACACCTGCCAAACTTTGACTCCTTAAACTGCAACCTGGGGTGGGATCTGGAGAATATTTGGTCCTGAGGCAACCATACTTATGTTGTTAAAGCATAAGGGTTATCGATCAACATAATTACATTTTAGAAGGTGGATCTTGTCCACATGTGCATCCACATGACAAACAACTAGGGGCAGCTTGCATAATTTTAGTTATGAGCAATGCAGCTGTTTAGAATTTTGACCTTGCAGGATGTAGACTGGCTCATTTCTTTTATTTCTATTTTATTCTTTGGTAATCGGGCAAGGCCCACTAGGCACAGGTGCCTGTTTCTGGGGGTGACCTGGGGGCACTGTGGCGGTTGAGCAACTTGTGCAGGGTTGCACAGTATGTGGGTGAAGGTTGCAAGGCTCTGGCCCAGGTCTGCTGGAGTGTCATACGCTCATTCACAGCTTATTGCTCTAGGCTCGGCTATACTAGAATCTGCATCATTAAAATCTGAGTTTGTGCATTAAATGCATAAAATACACATTTAACAGAAAAGGTATGTAAGAGCCTGGCCACCCTCCTGCATCTAGGGGTATTGGATGGCACCTCATCCAGGAGAGTGCCCATCTTACACCATGATGACCAGTACTGCACCAACACCAGTCACCTTTGCATCATGTGTCGGGGCAATGGAGATCAGTGGCGCCAATACACCACAACCTAGGGCATCATAAAAAAGGATTGCACACACAAACTAGTTTGTCCATACCAGAGCTGGGATTACGCGTAGTGGTATTTTATTTTTTAGCTGCAAGAGGATACACAGTTCTCTGGGCATTTCTCCGTCCATTACCTTTTTCCAGGTGTTTTGTTCATCTTTCACACCCCATCCAACATCATTTTGCAGCCCTATTGGCTCTGATCAGAGTTTCTTTAAGGTGTTAATAAATTTTATGTAAAATCTAAACAAAACCACATTTTCTAAGTGCAATACTACCCTCCAGGGTGCATGGTATGGTCTATACCAGACCTTCCAGGGGCTATAAAGCCCTCCACCTTCAGCATCAGGCCTCATTAGGCCTCTGAGGAGGTCTGGTATAGCCCATTACTGCCAGCCCTGTTGGATATTATTGGGAGAGTATTGTCTGCACTTGTTTTGTATTTATGTCACATGTTACATTTGTTTGGTCCCCCCTGAAAATGGGCATTTATGATTTTGAGTTCTTACCCAAAGAACACATATTAAATATAAATCATCTGCACATCTTTCTCCCTTACTCTTGGTCTAGCAAGAAATTTTGGACCCTTTAAAAAATGAGCTACAGTACACAGTCTTCCATATCAACAAGTGCTACCAACTAAGTATTACACATCATTGAATAATCATATCAGATAGCTTCAGAATGATGTTAAACATGTAATGACCCAAAACAGAGCATACATTTCATGAGAATTAATGCACGCATTGAGTGACTTTCAGTGCACCTGGGAAGTGCATTAATGATAAAGAAACCTATGCCCTGGAGTGAGATATTGTTCTTATAAAATAGTTAACTTTTTTTAATTGAAAATATGTTTTCTTTTTCTTGGTCAAGTTGTTGCTAGGCAAAATATGTGAATTTGGTAACAAAGGTCAAGAGTCTTTGAATGATCATGGAGAATGCATTTATTTTGAAGAAACCTGTGCCCCGGTGTGTGTTTCTGTGTTTAAAATGTCAACGACTTATATTTTAAATGGGATTTTTTTTTTTTTTAATTTGTTAGGTAGTTGCTAGATAGATCAGAACAGGTTAGTTACAAACTGTTTATATATCAGATACTAATGAATGGTCAGCTGATGTGCTTAGACTGATGAAGCTGCTTGGATACTGAAGGATTCTGAAGCGCATTATATAACAGCAATTAAAGAACTACTGACCCTGGAGAAAACTTTGAAAACATAGGCCTGATTTTCAAAGCCCTAGAGTGATGCAAGTTGCATCACCCAGGGCTATGGCAAACTCCAGGTGCACCAGGAATCCTGTGCCTGATTTTGTAAAAATCAGGGTCCTGGTGCCAAACTCCCTAGGGTTGGTGCAAGTTAACTGCTGTGCCAAACAGTTGGCACACCTGTGGAAATTGCCACAGGAATCTGGCCTCCACACCCGGTGCAACACTGGAGGGGGTGGGATGGTGGTGAGGTGAAGCTGCTGGACAGCAGGGGGCTGGGTGCAGAAGGGGCACAGGAAGTAGCATGGGGGAGTCAGAGGGACAACTGGGCATCACCAGGAGTTATGTAGCACCCAACAGGGTGTGTTTACATTATACTGTATTGTATTACAGTATACTTATCATCCCTGGTAGTCTAGCAGCTATCCCAGTCCCTGCTGTCCCCCAGAAATAGTTTCCTCATCTTCCCTGGTAGTCTAGTGGACCCCCCTGATCCCCAATGTCCCCCAGATATAGTTTTATGTCATCTCTGGTAGTCTAGCAGACCCATCCCTGAATTCCCAATGTCCCCCAAAACCATTTCTGTAACATTTCCTGGTGGTGTAGTGGACCCACTACCCCACCCTGAAAAGCACTGCCCCACCACCCCACTCCCCCATCCCTTCCATAAGCCTACGACCAACACAGCCTTCCACTCTCCACTGTGTCTGGCCACCAACTGAGCTGTCAAGGAGTACATACTGTATACAGTACATGCTAATTGACTGAGTGAGCTGTCAATCAATGAGCGCATACTGAATAAACTGTGCACTTCTTGAGAGCTCAGTCAGTGGCCAACCATGGTGGAGAATGGAGGACTGTGCCTGTTGTCGGCTTATGGAAGGGAAGGGGGAGTGAGCTGATGGGGCACTGCCTACCAGGGTGGGGAAGAGGTGGGGTTCCACTACACCAAGTGGGAATGTTACAGAAATGGTATGGGGGACATCAGGGTTCAGGGATGGGTCTGCTAGACTACCAGGGAAGATACCAACCTATTTCTGGGGACAACAGGGGAGTGGGGCCTCTATGCTACCAGGAACATTGCAACTATTTCTGGGGGCATTGAGATCGGGGCTGCTAGACTACCAGGGAAGATAAGTATGCTGTAATAGAATACAGTACAATGCAAACACACCCTGCCAGTTGCCACATCACTCCCAGTGATGCCCAGCTGTCCCCCCCTGACTCCCCATGCCATCTTCCATGCTCCTTCTGCACCTAGCAGCTCATTTTCAGACCCTCCCCACTGTCACAAGCCATTTAGACCACCTCCTTACTGGTCTAAATGGTGCCCTTTTCTACGTACATGGTGGGGCTTGCAAAATCCCCAAAAAGGGGATGTTGTAGCCCCACCCCTTGAGACCTGGCACACCTGCTTGTTTTAAAAGCAAAAGGAGGAAGCTGCATGAAACTATCATTGGTGCCACAATGTAGAGATACAATTAAAGGCAAAGGAGTAGGGCTACTCAGCACATCAACAGATTCTAGACCTCAAACGTTAGGTCAGGTTAAAAAGTCATTTTATTCAAAAGTTGAAAAGGAACTCTAGGACCAGCTGCAGTACCCGCATACGTGAACATCGACATGCTGCATCACTCTGATGCTTTCTCAAGACCTCAAGAAAGCGTCAGAGTGATGCAACACATTGGTGTTCACATATGTGGGTGCTGCTGCTTGTCTTAGAGTTCATTTTCAACTTTTGAATAAAATTGTTTTTAACCTGACCTAACATTTGAGGTCTAGAATTGCTGGTGCACCAAGTAGCACAACAACTGTTGTTTGCAGCAACCTTGGTGCAAGCGGCTTTGGCCCAGTAGCGTTAGGATTTGATGCAGGCTGCTTTAGAAAATTGTGTTTAACACAAGTTGTGATGCAAGTCACCCCTTGTGTCAAACTCTTTTGATGCAAGTCCCTTGCATTCATCTACCACTTTTGAAAACTGGGCCAATAATATCTGAACACAAAGCATCTTTATAGTTCTCATTAGCTCTTTATTTCTTATCCCCATTATTTATTTCTGAGGTCACATGCATGAACACAGGATAGTTGTTCCTTTAGAGTTCATCAGCTCCTATTGCTTTTTCCCAAATTGATGTAATAATACTCTTCTTGTGACATCACAGTTAATCCCATGGCAACAGACTGTGGTGTTACAACAGAGCATTATAATGTCAAGTAGGAAATAAGCTATAGAAGCAGATGAACTCTTATGGGATAAAGATTTTGGTTTTGTGAGAATGTGTTTAGTAATTCATAACGGAGAAGAGAAATCTATAGAAGATACATGACATATAAGTTCAACTGTGTCTAAATATTATGTTTTCCCAAAGGCATCAGCTGCTCTTTAAATAATTTCCAGGAAGGAATAAAAAGTACTACACCAAAGTATAGTTTGTTTTAGCAAAGAAAAAAAAAACAGACAATGACATATACTATTCCTCCTTTACATGATTTAAGGGAGACCCTCACTTTCTTACATTCTTAAAAAACACAGCATGCACTCTACCCTGCTAGCATATGCTTGTGGGTCTCATACATATGCTTGGAATCTGTCACATATACACATTGTCATACAGTATTCCCTATACGTATATAATAACTAGTGAGCAATGTTTCCAATGGGTTCAGCCAGTTGATATTTGCCATAATAACCATCCTGTTATTACGGAAAACACGCACTCGGTCTCAGAGCAGTGAGCGTAAATCACAAAAACGCTGAAACCACTGCCAAGTAAAAAAAATACTCCTGGTGTGGAAAACAACACAGTGAAGCATAGCTTGCATGTCAGCCATCACATCAGCCCCAAACTAATTGACTTACCTCAGCAAATCTTAAGATAGCCTCAAAAAACACCACAACACCTAGTCCTTTACTTCTCAACAGTAACATGGAAGCCGCACAACTCCATTGCCGAGGCAACCAAGGGACTGCAGAAACTAGGAAGCAGGTCCGAAAACAATGGCAGTACCAGACAAACAAGTAAAGTGCTAAGAAACTAGAAAATGTTAAAGTTACAAGTTCCTTAATGCATTAGTTTACCTTCTGAACACAATAAAGTACTTCCTATGTCAGACACGTTACTTTTATGTTTACTTTACATTTTTTTCTTGTTCAAGTTTCAAATTTCTCACAATTTTTTAATTAAACAATTAAATTAATTACATAGAGGATAATGGCTGGGGATCGGTTGATAACCACTCTGTAATCACCTCGGGTGGTTGCAAGGGCAACATGGTAAACCTCGAGAGCGCAGTTCGAGAGGTTTACTGTAGCCCTAGCAACCACGAGAGGTGATTTCAGTGTGGTTGTCACCCGATCCCCAGCCATCATCTTTTATAGTGTATGGTCAAAAAAACACTGTTTGCATTCTATGTGTGAGAATTATGGAACTCTGTTGCATTCTTTTTTGCTATGCCACTGATTGGAAGTTCCGAAGTGTGGTTAACAACTTTTAAAATTCTAAACAGTGCATAACAAAGCTGTGTGACTGCTGATTATGGTGGTTAATAGGCACTTACCATACATTATAATAAACTTTAACAGTTCCAAAATTACAATAAAAGTATGATCTTACAGCACTTTTGTATCTCTGTCTAACTCAGTACACAACTGCTATGGTCACAGGAATCTGGCTGGAAGAAAATTGCTCAGCAGTGGTTATAAAAATAAACCCTGTGGTAGGGTGCAGACTCACACTAAATGCACACCAAGGTGTGGGATGTTTTATAAACCCCTCAAGTTTCACTCTCAGGGTTTATGTAGCATCCCACACTTCGGGTGTGATTAATTCTCATAATGCACACTACCCTGTATTATTCTCTATATTATTCATGATGGAAATGTATTTGCTGCTTGCCATAGTTTAGGATTTAGTGGAATACATTGTTAGAGTTATCAGTTTACTATGGCTTAGTGCCTCTTAGAATTGCTGAGTGACCATTTATGCACATGCTGTTATGATTAGTTTTAGTGAGATTTGAAATTTACTGACCATGCTGAATGTGGAAAAGTACTGACAGGAGACAATAATGTATTGCTCTCTACTACTATAAGAAAACCTAAGGTTAGCTAGTTTGATATGAGGAAGCCACACATGGCAGGGAAAAGCTGGTGATGTTCTGTACTGGGAAAGTGCCTTTTTTTGTATGTAGATGAGGAAAACTGAAGCAATAGTCCTGCTCATGAAATACTGTATAAATGAGGAATAATTTGGGGGTCTCAGTTGAGTAGAGCCCAGACTGCAGATGGGGGGGGGGCTGCCCTTCCTCCCAGGGTGGTAGGTATACTTCTCCTGTATTTCAGCATAGCTGTAAATAAAATGCTTACACTGTAACTGTGCCTCTGATAAGTCATTACCCCCAAGAACAAATCCATGATAAAAAAAATTATTGCTTTAATACCATGGCCGAGATATTCAAAGGGGTTGAGCCTGGTGCAACTGAGTTGCACCAGTGCAATCCCAGAAATGTGCCCTGGGGCAATATTCAAAAGAGGGAATTGTACAGTGCAATTGCTGGGGCACAAAGATAATGTATGCAGTATATCTGCAGGGGACATGCTCATGCATATGCAGCACATCCCGATATTCAGCCCGGAATGTGCGGCACATCTGCTGGCACAACCCAGAGATGTGCCGCATACCTGGGTGCAAAGTTAAGCCCTTAAAAAATGGCTTAACTGCTAGCCACCCACATGCGTGCTGCTGTATTGCAATGCCCAACACTGCAGCCACCAGCCGTGGGTTGCTACCCCCCCAGAACACCATGCTCAAGCACCCACATATGTCCCTGGTGGTCCAGTGCTTGCCCCTTCCCCATCCTGTGCCTCTGATCACCCGTAATGTTGATACAATATTGCCCTGGTAGTCTAGTGGTACCCTCCTCCCTTCCCATACCTCTGATTGCCCTTAAAGTACAATACAACATTTCCCTGGTAGTCCAATGGTGTCCCCCCACCCTACCAGTAACCCCAATTGCCATAATATCCTTATTTGGAGCTCCCTGATAGTCTAGTGGAACCCCCCCCCGCACCCCTCTGGTAAAATCGATCTCTGTAACATCTATATTTGGAGCTCCCAGGTAGGCTATTGGAGCCCCCCATCATGCTGGTAACCCCAATCACCAACAAAACAGACCAATATCGGTCCCTGGTAGTCTAGTGTCACCCCACCCCAATCCATGCAGGAACCCCAGCCCCCCGGTCATCAGCGAGCAGCATACCCACCCACACCTCCGTGGCTGCCTGGCAAATGACAGCTTACAGTAAGTGCTGCAAGCTCATTGGGCCACACTGTAGAACAATGGGCTTGCAATGCATACTGTAAGAGTCACTCACAACTTTGAGACTGAATGACTTCATTACTGAGTTGTGATTGGCTCTTATAGTATGCACTGCAAGCTCATTTGTCCACAGTGTGACCACTGAGCTTGCAGACTTACTGTAAGCCGTCATTCACAGGCAGCGTCATGGAGGCACGTAGTGAGTATGCTGCCCAATGATAACTGGGGGAGGGGAGCTGTGTGGGCTGGGGGTCCTCTGTGAGTGGGGTTGGGGGGACCACTAGACTACCAGGGACTGATATTGGTCTGTTTTGTCAGAAACTGGGGTTACCAGCGGGGTGGGAGGGTTCCACTAGACTACCAAGGAGCTCCAAATTGGGATATTATGGCAATCAGGGTTATTTAGCGATGGGGATTCCACTAGACTACTAGGAACTTACAACAGGAATCATATGGGATTGAGGTTACCGCGGGGAGTACCACTGGTCTACCAGAGAAATGTTATATTGTACTTACGGGCGATTGAAGGTATGGGAGGGGATCAACTAAACCACTGGGTTGTTTCAAATGAGGATTACACAATGATCGGGTATATGGGCGGGCGGGAACCACTAGACCACCAGGGTGTTTTGAATGAGGCTTACACATCGATCAGGGATACGAGCAGGGAGGGGTTACCACTATCCCACCAGGGACTGTAACACAGTTTGGGCGATCAGTGATATGGGAGGCGGGTGGGGTACTACTGTGGTCCCTGGTACAGGGTCCGCATGCTGTGCAGGGCACCAGGTGCATTTCACTGGCCAGCCCTGTGCAACACATGCAAATGGAGCCATAATGACATGTAAATGGCCCCATTTGAGACTTGCATGCATAATGGCTCCATTTGCATATCCAGGTCTGAATATCTGGAATTTGCACCTAGTGCAGCTCCAGTTGCACTGGGCATTACCATTCCTGGTATTCAGACCAGTCTGGGGGATGCGCCAGCACATTGTATTTATGCCATGTGCATTATTTGCTATATTCAGAACTGATGTACCATGGCACACCCTTTGAATATATCCCTTAGTTGCTCCAGTGCAACTCAGTTGCGCTTGCACCACCACTCTGCACCATTGCCAGGTGCAGTTTTGAATATCGGGCCCCAAGTCTGCATTCCAACTGAAAGTGGAAAAGAAACTGAAAATGGCATACTTTCTTGGCAACATCAACTGTATTTACAACAAAAGTTGAACACCACCTTTAAAGCAGGTATGAGGCAGTACAATAAGATTATTGTAGTTGAGATATTAAGAACAATCAAGAAACTGTTTAAAAGAAAAGCAACAAATAGAAATCACATGTTCCACTGCCTTAGTCTGAGGCTCCTTACTCCTTTTAATATAACCTTTTATTAGATCTTTCCTTAGATTGTGCAACAATTAACCCAGCCATGGGATTTCTTTGTTAAACATAACACTGGGTCTCTGTCTTTTCCAGCATGTATTTTGCTTACTTCATTTGACATATCTGAGGGAAGTTGGGTTACTCTCAAATTTTAAACTCTTAACATTAGCGACTTTCATAGTGCATATATTGTTTTACGTGTAGCTCTTCCTTATAGTGATCTCAGGACAAGCAGTCATGGTGCTTTTTAAATGCTCAATACTTTGTAAACATAGAAATCCAATGAGCCAGCCCAGTGGTGTGGCAGGTGGCCACACCACCTGCAGCACAGGTGACCCAGGTTTGGGAAAGGACCAGGGTCATTCGAGGGCCAGATGGGGAAGAAGGATTGAGAAAGCACAGACAGCTCTTTCTTGGAGGAGGGGGTCAGTGTGCACCACTGTTCAGCTGCCACCTAGTAGAGGCTAAGTGATACAGCAGCAGCTGCCTCTCAGAGGGCCGGGCATGGGTGCTGAGTGTGCACAACATCATTACACTGCAGGTCTGTGTCATGGCAGCAAACCAACCTCAGGGAACAGGGTGATAACCAGAAGGAAAAATACACTGGCAGGGAGATGCCTGACAGCTCATCACAGGAAGAAGCAGGGAATATGAGCATGCCATGGAAACACTGCTGCTTAGAAAATAACAACTGGCAGAGACATATGTATGCCAAGAGTTTAAGTTTGCCAAAACAGACAAACCAATAGGGAACTCCTGTCACTCTCGATCAAACCTCAGTGCTTTGACTGTAGTCTTCATCAGGGGGCTGGGTTTGATCAGAGGACCCCCCCACACACACACACCTTTTATACCATTTAACTGGATGTTGTCCAAAACCATTTGAATGGGACAAGAAAGTTCATTAACTCATATGTTTTACTTCTATAAGTGATTGCAGTGGGAGTCTACCAAGAGACAACACAAAGTGAATAACATTAAACAATTAAAATATACAAACTTAAATGCAGTGCTGTTCATTTACAGCTTATAATAAAGTTTTTAACACAGTTTACAAGGGGTGGTAATTTTATTTTATTTATTTATGTATTTAAATGTTTTACCAGGAAGGCACACTGAGCACGTAATGCCGGATTCCAGGTGCGTCCTGGGGTTAGGAGGAAAAGGGGATAGAAAAGTACAAATACAAATGACTTACAACACTGGAGCATGGTAATACAATAAATAAAATACCAGGCAGAACAATTATTGCAATCATTGCATCTTACAAGTGCACATGGAGAAGGGGATGTGGCAGAGATGGGCAAAACAAACAAACAATGCCTCGGGTGTGATGGGAGCTGATGGCTAGTCTATGGTTGGAAAAGTACCAGTAGAATAGGGGAAACACAATTATGGGATGTTGCTGGCACATGGGGAGGAGAAGTGCACCTTGATGAGTTGATTGAGTTTATTGGGAGGGGGCGTGTGCTCTATGTCAGTAGGGAAGGAGTTCCATAGTTTAGGCATTCTATAGCTGAAGGCTGCCTGGCCTACAGAGGAGAACATGCGCGGTCTTGCCAGGAGATGGGTGTCTGAATTTCTAAGGCAGTATGCTGGACTGGTCAAGGCTGACAAGGCAGAGGCGAGGTAGGGAGGTAGGGAGGTAGGGAGTGTGACCAGAACTTGGCTGTGAGGCTCACACAGTGAGATAAATGATGATCATGAAGCAAGGGGAGGTTAAGTGTCCAGTAAAGTGAGCAGTGATGGGTGGAGGGCAGACAATCGAGAGCGAAATGGATGAATGAGTGGAAAAGTGTGCCCAGTCTGGCTAAGGTGGACTTTGTGGTGGCACCACAGACTACATCCCCATAGTCGAAAATTGGGAGGATAATTTTCTGTACAACGCAGTGGCGGGCGGGCAGCGGGATACAACCACAGTTGCGATATAATGCCCCCAATTTGAGATGAAGTTTTTTGTGGATAACATGGACATGCACAGAAAAGTCAAGATGTTGGTCGAGCCAGACCACAAGGTATCTAAAGGAGGAGCAGCCCCATAGAAAGGCCCATCCAGAGTATGAAAGGAGGGGAAGGTGAGGAGCCAAAAGAGTCTCTACCTCATGCCAAAGGTCATGGAGACAGTCTTCTTGTCATTAAGAAATAGCTGATTTGCATGAAACCAGTGCTGGACATCACTGAAGTCCTGCTGGAGTCTGGTTGCCACATCAGTGATAGAAGGGCCAGATGTATACATATCGCCTGCATACATGTGGATGGATGGATGGACAGGCAGTAAGCAGATCATTTAGGAAGATGGAGAAAAGGATCAAGCCAAGGACTGAACCTCGGGGGTCACCAGTAGGGACTGGAAGGGGGGGTAGATGTGGATCTACCAATCCTAACAGATTGGGACCTGCCTACCAAGTAGGAGTGGAACCAGCTGGTGGCCTCAGTAGAAAGTCCAGCAAGGGAGAGCTTGTCAAGGAGGAGGGCATGGGAGACGGTGTCAAATGCCTTGGTCAAGTCAGTGAAGATAGCTGAGGTGATGTGGCTTATGTCCATACAAGCCAGCATGGAATCTGTGACCCTTAGAAGGGAGGTGGAAGTGGAGTGGAATTTCCTGAAGCCTGACTGGTAGGGAGAGAAGAAAGAGGTGGAGTTGAGAAAGGAGGAGAGTTGCTCCAGTACAAGGTGTTCTTGGAGTTTTGCCAGGATGGGGAGAAGGGAGACTGAGTGGTAGTTTCTGGGGTTGGAGGTGTCACCACTCTAAGGAAGTGGGATGACTGTTGCATGCTTCCATAGAGTTCCATGGAGTTGGTATAGAAGCTAAGGAGAAGGATAGGTTGAAGAGAGCAGGGGAAGGCGATGGCAGGAGCAGCCAGGTAAAACATTTTGGCATCTACCCCCGAGGGTCATTTACCCATAGATGGATTGAGGGCAGCCAAGTTGTTGCAGACTTCTATAGGGTTGACTTGGCGAAAGGAAAAGGAGGAGGCAGGAGGCGGGACCTGCACAATGGGGGGCTGGTTTGTTGGTAAGGACGGAGAGAGGACAAGAGTGCGACGGTGCAGTTGGTGAAGAAAGAGTTAAATGCAGATACCATGTTGAGCGTGTCCATTATGGAGGAGCTGTCTATATTTAAAATTGGGGTCAGAGGCTGTGTGGGAGGGGAGAAAATGATTTAATCACCTTTCAGCATTTCACCGGTGGTTTAGATTGGAGTAGAAGGTTACTCTGAAATAGTTAGCTTTGGCCTGTCGGATTATCCTAGTGTAGGCATTGCATAATGAGCAGTATTTTGTGTGCCCTTCAGGGGAGCAGGTGGATTTGAATGACTTCCACGCCTTGTCCCTGGCTTTAAGATATGCCATGATGTCGGCTGTGATGCAAGGCAGGCGAACACCCCTTACTTGGGTGCATCTAAGTGGGGCATATTTGTCCCCTACGACTGGGAACTTGGACCTAAAATATTCTAGGGCAGAGTTGATGGAGGAGGCCCGGTGGATGAAGGACCAGTCAGTGGCTGCCAGATCACTTAGGAGCTAGGCAAGGTCTAGGGTGTTACAGGACCGGGTAACAATGGTTCTGGGAGGGGGTGCCAGTTTCGAAAAATTTTCTTACTACATACATCATGTATTCTTCAGTGTGAGATAAGACTTAAGAGTAGTTGTTTTAAATCTATAAATGATGCTGTTAATCCTATTACTACTAAGGTCTACACTACCAAGGTGTTAAAGGCACTAGAGAGCCAAAGGCCCATAAATGCTTCTATGCAAATTAATATTGATAATATTTAAGATTGTGTCCTGTTAATAAGTAGGTATCCAGCCATGTTTTGAATTCTGATTTGCTTCTGCTTATAATAATAGTAAGTGGGAGTTTATTCCACAGATTAATAATCCTCAATGTGTAGAAGAACTTTCTGGTTTGATAATTGAATGATTTTCCAGATATTTGGAGTGGGGTGACCTCTGATATCATACTTGTTGTTTTTAAATTATAGCCCTAGTTACATCATGAGAGCCAGGTCCTGAATTAAGTCATATAGAAAAAGCATATCTAAACACCACTCCTGGTTCTACTTGATACTGTTTCATCAAGATAGAGAACAAATCTAGGACAATGTTTTATGTATTGATTGGATAATGCTTAGCAAAAGATGTACAGGAAAAAGGAGAATTGTAATAGGGCTTATTCCTTTCCTGGTGACCTCCCCACTTATTTTCAAATAGAGGTAAATTACCTCCAGGCATTCGTTTATAATTAATCTATCAGCCACTGTAGAGGAAGAGCTAGACAAAAAAAGGGAAAAAATAGAGAAAAGATTGTATATAGATGTTACAGCCAGCAACATTAACAAAATTAAAATTTGTCTGTGTTGACTAGGACCAGGAGAGGGGTGGAGAGAGAGAGAGAAGATAGCCTTAAAGAAATGGCTTTAGGTCTCAGTCCAAGTTTAAACCTCTTAAGAACATAAGAAAAGTGTCAGCAGATGGGGACTATGTGGTCTATTTAGTCTGCCCAAAGAGGCTAACCCCCCCATTATATTTTTTTCCTAAGTTGCCCACATCGCCTGTTCCAAGCAAGTTTGAATTCTCTTACTGTCTTTAATGCAACCACTTCTGGTAGCATGCTGTTCCATGGGTCTATCACTCTCTCAGTGAAAAAGTACTTTCAAGAGTTGGTTTTAAACTTGCCTCTCACCAGACACAAATTGTGCCCTCTTGTATGCGTCACCCTGTTTTCCTGGAAGAGATTTTCCTTCTGAGTTGTGTTAATTCCCTTGATGTACTTAAATGTTTCTATCATGTCCCTCCTGTTTCTTCTCTGTTCCAGAGAGCATAAATTCAGCTCTTTGAATCTTGTCTCGTATGGCTCATGATGCAGCCCCTGCACCATCTTTGTGGTCCTTTCCCTGCACCATCTCCAGACGGTCGATGTCCTTTTTTAGGTAAGGCCTCCAGAACTGGACACAGTACTTGAGGTGTGGCCTCACCAAGGATCTGCAGAGGGGCATGATAACTTCCTGCTTTCTGCTCATAATACCCCTTCCTATGCATCTGAGGATACCACTTGCCTTACAAGCTGCTTTTTCACATTGTTTTCCTACTTTTAAGTCATTGGTAATGATCACGCCCAGATCCCTTTCCATCTTTGTTACCTCAAATTGATCAATTGATGTAAAGTACCTAAAGTAAAAATCCAATAACTTTCTCTGTGTAATAGTAGGTTCAGTCTATCTCTTCCTCTTGCATGTCTACTAATACTCTCAATCCCTATCTATCTTAGGCATCCAGGATCATTATTGTGTCACTCACTAAAATGTTTTTCAATTGGTGTAATTATTTGTTCCACTCTAATACATCACGTTTTCTTCAATTCTTTGGCACACTGACCTGATTGTGTAGCCAACATAACTTAAAGGATAGGTAGGGCATGCACAACAAAGTTACTGTTGCAAGAAATGAAAATCTTAACCTCAACTTCTTTTCATATCTATGAACTTTGAGTTTTTGGCCCGATTGTTAAACTGGTAAATGGTGTAGTGCCCAATGATGCATGCCTATGGGTGGCAGAGGCAACCAATTTCTTGATTCTAAATAGCAGGATGTACTTTTAAATTGGCTACAAACTAATTAGTCCCTTAAATTAGATGCTTGAGAGAATGATGTTTTCTGTGTTGTAGTAAGTTAATTGACCCATATGGGATCACTCAGTAATATGGCACTATTTCTTGACCAGACTACCAATCTTAGTGGAGATAGGAGTGTATTTAGTAATAAAGTATACTGGTGCTTTCTCGTCAGCTTTTTTTTTGGGGGGGGTCTCAGAAGGGTTTTTCTATCACTGGTGGTAGGCTCATGCTTGTGAAATCTAACAGGCAATGCCATCTACTCACACAGTTAGGAAAGACAAGAGTTTAGTAGATTTTTATGCTAGTTAGTCATGTTTCCCACAGGATTAAATGCCAGGGTTTGATCATGAGTGACAGGCGTTCCCTAGTTTGCCTGTTTTTGGCACAAATAAACATTGGCATAAATATGTCTCTGCCCATTGTTATTTTCTAAATACCAGTGTTTCTGTGGAGTGCTCAAACATCCTGTCTGTGTCTGAATACAAAGTTTGGAGTTGGCAGCCCCATATCTGAGCACTGAGTTTCACTACTGCTTTTGCACCTTAATAACTTTGGCAATGTTCAACAAAATTGCCTAAAATTTGGCATATATTTTCTCAGAGGCAAGTTCTCTAGATGTGAAAAGTTTCATAACAGCAGCTTGTGTTGTTTCTAAGATATGATATCTCCAATTTTTAATAAAAAGGAAAAACATTTTCTTATACTTACCACATTTTTTCTGCTCTCACCTACAGCCTAGACAGTACAGAATTTTTTTTTTGAAAGATTTAGGGAAGAAGCAGCCTGTGCCAAGGTAGTACCTTTTGAAAGTTTTGTAAAAACATATTAATTCAGTGTTATAAGGATTTTAAGGGATTTTTCTGAGCATGCTCAGTAGGGTCTTTGGATAACTGATATGAAAAGTAAATTTACCTTTTGAGGGCATTTACCTTTCACAAAATTAATGATTTGTCTTTCATGAGGAAAAAATACAGGTCATGAGGGCTGCCATCTTGTTTTTTTACTTGGTTAAAAAAATTAAAAATACATAAAAATGAAGAATTTGAAAAAAAGAAACAAACACATGAATCTTGATGGAACAGGACTTGTTAACACAGAAAATAGACAATGATGGCAGAAAAAGATGAAAGGTCCATCCAGTCTGCCCACGTTCCTATTTAGCCCTGGGGCCTAATGGTCCTCCATGGTCCTAGCCTCCCAGCCCCACCATTCTCCTCCCCAATTCTGACACCTTAGCAACCACTATACCCTTCATTCTGTCCCAGCCATGCTTAAAACCATTAAACATTTTTGCACCCACCATCTCGGCTAGTAGCCTGTTCCACAGCTCTATCATCCTTCCCTCCTCTTACCTTCCATTCATAACCCTGTGACCATGAGCTGATAGTCAAGTTAAATAGTTCCTGCAGTTCACTCTGGTAATTCCGCTTAGGAATTTGAAGGTCTCTATAATATCTCCCTCTCCCTTCTGGTCTTCAGTGAGTACATGTTCATTGCTTTGAGGCACTCCTCATAGGACATGCCCTACTGGCCGTGAATCATTTTTTTACTTGTGCTGCCCCTCCTCAATCCAATCCCTATCCTTCCTCATCACTTCTGGGCCCCAGAACTGGGAGCAGTAATCCAGGTGTGGCCTCTCCAAGGATCTACAGAGGTGTAGGAACAAAACTATAATTTCCAAACATATTTTGTAATATTTAGTTATATCTAGTTAGTATTATGTGGTTATTTGGTGTGACATGTGATACTAGACAAGGGTGCTTTATTTGCTGTATATATTATTTCTCATTCACTTTTGTATATGTTTTGACACATGCTTTTATTGTGTTGTACCCCTGTCCCAGGTCACCCCTGAAAAAGGGACTGTATTGTCTCAGTGGGCCTACCTAGTTACCAAAATTAAAATAAATAAGTAGATAAGTGGTTCAAAGATGTTAAAGGGTTGGTGTCCCTGGATGGACTTTGGGGGGGGGGGATGGGATTTCAAACTGGCTTTAAAAGTTGCTATCTTGGATGGCCATGAAGAAAAAAAACTCCAACTGGCATTTTAAAACTCCTGTTCACTCAAATGGATCTCTTAAGCTTCAACATTGAAGAGATAAGGAACCATAGCAACTGGAACCCCAAGGTTGACAACTGATGAAGTGCAGCTGCATTTCATGCTTGGAACAAAGAGAAGCCTCAATATATTAATGCTGAATATATACTTTTGTTTATTGCCAAAAGACCCACGATGCTGCAGGCATTCAAACCACATAATTTAAAAGTTTGTGTTTTTATCCACCGGGGACCAAGATTCACAAGCATAACTATTGGGAAAATAAGTTATTTACAAATATGTCATGTGCTAAGCGTTTTAAAGATTATCTACTATATTAATGTCTGGACTTTCCTAGAAGCTTAGTTCATGAGACATCCACAATTATGACTTTTATATATCCAGATAGCTGCAAGGTTAAGTTATATAGTTTGGAAGTTTTTCAGACTGCTTTGGTAAACAACCTGTCCCCTAGAAATTTATGAGCTACTGTACCAGCCTAGGAAATCTCCAAAGAAAATATTTTCTCAGAAGGAATTTCTGCTTATTAAGGATTTCCTGAAGATGGATTTGAATGACAGATACCTCATTTTGAAGCTCAAGACATGAGAAGTAAGATGGTTGCTTTCTTTTAAAGACATTCTTGGAATCAATGTTTAAAACCATCATTAACTTATCCCAGGAACTGGTTGCCTTAACGACATAAAAAATACTTCAAAATTTGGCAATTATTGAGCTGAGTTCAAAAATGTTTGTTTCAAGACTATGTCTGGTTGCATCCATGTGCTAGGAGGAAAATTGACTTTGGTCTTAAAAAGTGAATACGTATGGGGAGAGGTGTGTCTAAAGAACAGAATATTCCTATCTCATTTGCAAGGCCCAATCAGAACTAGTGGAATGATGTCATGATGGTGCTCTGGTAGGTAAGCAATAAGACATGATGGGGTATGCATAGAACAGTTTTTACTGCACACCTAGTGTCATAGTGAGGCATGAGGCCAAAGACTGAGTGCCTTCAGTCCCTGAAAGTGCAATAAAATCTGTTCCATGCACACCCCCAGAATGTCTTATTGTGCTTATGGAATGGGCTTCTTTTTTAACTTTTTACAGTTGGGAAAAGCATGTTTATATGTAGAAACAATAGATTTACTTGTGTGTATTTATGATAAAAGAGTCCTTCCACCCACTGCAAATGATGTCATTGTATTACTGCTGCATAAAGTTTGTCCTTTGTTGGCATCAAGATTCAAGATATGGAATGTTTATCATGGAATGTTTACCATGGAATAAATGGATTCAAAATTTTGTTCAGTTACACTAGTAGAATGTTCCTCTCCTGACATACTGTACACACACACAACATATAGGATAGTGTATGGACGGTCTTTTTATTTTATTTAATTTATTTATTGAAATGTTTCACCAGGTAGGCACACTGAACAACAAGTTGCTCATCTCCCAGTGTGACCTGGGGGGAAGGGGAGCATGGTAGAATACATAAAATTAACAGTACAGTATCAGTTAATACACTGGGAGAGATACAATAGAAAAAAGGTAGTGCAATGGTAGACATACAGCAAAACAGTAAGCAATATAGACTACATTAAGGTAGGGAACAGCAGGTAATACAAAAATTCCAAAGTACATGGATGCTGGATATTAGAACAGTAGCACTAATGAATGCTGGAACAGTAAACAATTAGAGTATAATTAAAGTGCTAATGCTTTATACTTAAGTACGAAAGGGTACATACTGTAACATTCCTGGCTAGGATGAAGGGTCTAAGTGAGATAGGAAGCCTAAGAGTGTGGGAACGGATACAGTTAGAGGGAAGGAAGTTATGTAAGGCAGAGGAGAAGGAGTATAAGGATGAGGACTGTATTTGTGGGGGAGCGAGTTCCAGATTTTAGGAAAGCAGTGAAAAATAAAAGCTGATTGGCCTACAAGAGTAGAACAGTGGGGAATAGCAAAGGTCCGTGTGTCAGTTGATCTTAAGGAATGCGAGGAGAGAGGGGTGGGGTAGCTAGAGAAGAGGATAGATATGAGGGTAGGGAACCTAGCCAGTATTTAGAGATGAGTTTGGTACAGTGGAGAGGTGCCTGTTAGCAAGAGAAGGGAAAGACAGACAGTGATAGAAATCACACTGGCGAATGTGACCAGGAGCGTTATGAGCAAAGCGACAGAATGAGTTGTAAAGGGTCCAATCTAGATAGGTGGATTGGGAGGTGCATGTCATGATGAATAAGGAAGGCTATTATTCCACTGAGGGAAGTTACCATGGCACTATGTAGACCTTTGAAAGCAAAGCTCCAGAGGTCCACATAGTGTCATGGTTGCCACGAGGTGGAATAGTAGCCTTGTTCAGCATGATTGCCCATACACTGTTCTAAATAGTGTATGGACTGAAACTGGTTTTAAAATGTAAAAAGAAAAACAAATACTTTGTTTCCATTATTATACTTACAATCTCTGACATCTCAGGAGCCAGCTTTCCCATGCAACGGTTCAACTGTCTTCTGCCTATGAACCACTCAGATTGAGAGAGCTGAACTGTGGCGTAGCTAGTGCAGCAGAACAAAGTAATTCTGCTGCAGTATCTGCTATTACTGCAACAGAATACCATTTCGACTGTATGGATTTTCATACAGAACGACACTGGTCCATGTCACAAACCCACTCAGCAGGTCGGCCTCTACTCCCAAAGTGCCAATCTCTGAGCGCAGTCTTGTGAACAGTTGACAGAAACAGGGTAGCCCCCCATCTGTTTTGTGGGTTTGAATCAACCTTTGGTCTCAGTTCTGGAGGGATTCAAACTGTGAACCTCTTGCTAGTGTACCCAATGCACAGGCTCAGCTAATTCTGTCTTCGGGGGGCCAGGTATCTTTGCCTATGGGCACCTAACCAAGTGTACAGAAATGAACCCTTAAAAACTAATAAAGTCCTCAGATTAATCTTACCTTTTTCCAGTTTTGTATCGCCATTCAAGCTTATGCACAGTGTCTGCTTTAACCATATATATTTCACTTGTTAAAGGAAGAAATTCAAAGACAGACCAAGTAGGCTCTAAAAATAAAGTTTTACTAAAATAGATAAAAAATATGTAAAACATAAAATACAGAACCATGTATCACAAAACATACAAATTTTTAAAGAACAAGATTTTAACAGTGCAGTTCCTACTACAGTATTTAGATTTTGTCTCTCTCTACCTGTATACTTGCTTAAAGTGCTCAAAGATGTTTCTTGGTCAGAGTGTAGATAAAAGAGTCTGAAGGAAAACATAATACTTGTTTAAAAGCTGGCTTTGCCCACCTCTTTGTGTGAGGTCACCTAGCTCCTCTGGTTATGAAAAATTATACACCCAGGATATTTTATCATACTAGAAGGTAAGATAATTAAGGTTACATCAGCAGAAACTCCTTTCCCCATGTGACTTACCCAATCAAGTCTGTAAATTTCCTTTCATCTATAAGCAGTATCCTCTCTCACCCAGACATCAAAGCATTTATGACTTCACACCAGTGTCACATAATCCTGCACTCTTCCCCTAAACACCATAAAAGTTTATGATTTCCCTCTTAGCAACTACAGCTAGAATTAATTTAGATAAATAGAAGATCCTTGATTAAGGCCTGTTCTACTATGTAATTAGCTTTTAACCTTCCAGGCAACACCTTGTATCTAAAACCTGAGTGTGTGTGTGTGTGTGATACTCACATGCTGTTTCTGCATTTCTCATGACAGACAGTCCATAACACATTTTTATATTACAAAAAATGATACAGTGATCAGAACCAGCTGTCCAAGTGTCACAATTCCTTCCCACCTAGACTGAATTTGTGGGCTCTATCCCCTGCATGGGATGAGCTTCCCAAATCAGTTCACTCCTCGTACACCTGAGACAGCCCATCGGAGTTCTGATTTTGGCTGCAGCTCTATGTACAATTGTCAGATCATACCTTGCAAAGCAAGACTCCATCTTAGCACTCTACCATTGTTTTTCCCCATCTGCATCAACCAAACCAGGGGTTGTGGTCGTCTGTACCACAAAATGCTGCCCATATAAGTATGGCTCTAATTTCTTCAGGGCTCACACTATCTCAAGACATTCTTTTTCCACCGTGGAGTATGTGTGCTCCCTGGGAAGTAACTTTTTACTCAGGTAGGCTATTGGGTGATCCCTCCCTTGGCTGGATGTCTGGCTCAGTACTGCCCCAATACCCAAGTCTGAGGTGTCAGTCTGAACTATAAAGCGTCTGCTATAGTCAGGACTTGTCAAAACAGGAGCACTGCACAATGCCTTCTTTAGTTTGGAAAAATACTTCCTCACATGCTGGGCCCTAGGTAATTTTCTTGGAAATCCTTTTCTTTGTCAGGTCAGACAGGGGAGCAGCCAGGGCACTGTAATTGGGTACAAATTTCTTGTAGTATCCTGCTGTCCCTAGAAAACTCCTGACCCATTTCTGTGTTTCTGATCTGGGCCACGCCTGGATTACCTCTATCTTTATTTGGTTAGGATGGAGCTGTCCTTGGCCTACCACATACCCGAGGTATGCCACTTCTCATTGCCACCTGGCACTTCCCAGCTTTAACAGTGAGCCCAGCCTCTGTATCCTGCCCAGTACTTCCCTAAGGTGGAATAGGTGTTCCTCCCAGTTGGTACTAAAGATGGCAATGTCATCCAGATACGCCATGGCGTACTTTCAGCACCATTTAACACCTGGTTCACCAACCTTGGAAAGTGGCAGGGGCGTTTTCATTCCAAAAGGCATTACTTTAAACTCAAATAAGCCTAACGGAGTGATGAAGGCTGATCTCCCTAGCTCTGTCTGCCAGCTCTACCTGCCAATACCCCTTGGTCAGGTCAATCGTTGTAAGGTGGGTCACCCCCCCCAACTTGTCCAGAAGTTCATCCGTCTGGGGCATCGGGTGGGCGTCTGACTTCGTGACTGCATTCAGTCCACGATAGTCCACACAGAAACAAGTAGAACCATCTGGCTTGGGCACAAGGACTACGGGTGAGGCCCAGGAGCTGTGGGATCTCTGGATTACCCCTAAATCCAGCATCTCCTCCACTTCTCTCCTAATGTCCTTTTGGACAGCTCTGACACCTGATATGCTGTCCGCCTTATGGGCGTCTGTGTCCCTGTCTCCACATCATGTGTCGCTAAGGGGGTTAGTCCAGGCTTGGCGCTAAACAATGGGGCAAAGTCTGCTAAAACTTCCCTTACTTTCTGGATCTGGTCCGGGGCCAGCTTGGGAGACAATTTTACTGCCTCCACAGAGGACTCCTGCTTACTTTCTTCCAGCAAGTCCAGAAGGGGGTCTTCTTGGTCCGTCCCCTCCCCAGGACTACACACTGCAAACACCATGTCAGCCCTATTTGCATATGGCTTCATCATGTTGACATGGTACATCTTTTCTGTCTGTCTTTGGTCAGGTAACTCCACAATGTAGTTCATGTCATTTACCTTCCTAACCACTTTGTACAGTCCTGCCCACTCAGCCTGCAGCTTGTCTTTCTGGACCGGAATAAGGACCATGACTTCCTGACCCACTATGTACAAGCAAGCTCTGGCTCTGCGGTCGTACCACACTTTTTGTTTCTGTTGGGCAGCTGCCAAGTTGCTCTGAGTTGTCCCCATAAGCTCCTTCAGCCTTTCCCTAAACCTAAAGATGTAATCCACAATGAGAGCTCCTTGGGTGGCATGCTTGCCTTCCCAGTCCTCCTGGATCAAGTCTAGGGGCCCATGTACTCGGCATCCATATAAGAGTTCGAAGGGAGAAAATCCTGTCGACTCTTGGGGCACCTCCCTGTATGCAAACAACAGGTGGGGAAGGTATTTCTCCCAGTCCATCCCATGCTATTCAGCAAATGCCTGGAGCATTGACTTTGGGGTGCCATTGAATCTTTCTACAAGTCCATTGGCTTGTGGGTGATATGGTGTTGTGCATCTCTGCACCACCCCAGACTTCTCCCATAAACATTTCATCAGGTCCGATATGAAGGAACTCCCTCAATCTGTGATTACCTCCTGCAGAAACCCAACACAGGAGAAAATCCCAAGTAAGGCATCTGCCACTTTGTCTGTCCTTAGTGAGGATAGGGCAACTGCCTCTGGGTACCGGGTGGCATAATCCACCACAGTCAGGATGAATCTCTTCCCTGAGGAGCTGGGGGTATTTAATAGCCCCACAATATCCATTCCCACCCTCTGGAATGGCTCATCCACTATGGGCAATGGAATCAGGGTGGCTTGGGTTTTCTTGCCCGCCTTCCCTATTTTTTGGCACCGGTGACAAGACCTGCAATACTCCTTCACCTGCTGGGTGAAGTTAGGCCAGTAGAAATTCTGGGCCAACCACTGCATCATGCGTGGGATTCCCAGATGACCAGACAAGGGAATATCATGAGCTATCTTGAGCAACTGCTCATGATACCCCTGGGGAACGACAAGCTGCCTGCTTAGCACCCCTCCCTCTGTCTGTACTGCCTGAGTATACATAAGTCCATTTTCCCAATAAACCTTCTGTCTGCTGTCACCTTCCTGTGCACTGTCCAAGTCTGCCCAAGCCCTCAGCTTCTCTAAACTAGGGTCACTTCTCTGAGCAGCTGCAAACCCCTCACACATTTCCAAGGCATGTGACAGGTCCCCTTCAGTCACTAAACTAGGGTCCCTAGCACTGGCATCAGGGCACTCAGGATCACTGTCAATCCCAACTCTCTGACAATGGGTCAACCCTCCCTCTTCGAAGGAACCCTCTGTAGCTGTGTGGTTACTTGCTACTGGGGAAATTTCTACCCCCTTTTCGGTAGTCTCCCCATCTGAAGACACAGACTGGGGAACCAGCCTCTCAATGGTTTCCACAATGGCTTCTGTGGGGTTCAGGGAACTACAATTTTCCCTTGCCGCTTGGCTACGGGTAACTGCACATACCATCCCCTGTTGGAGATTGTTGCCCAGGATCACATCCACTGCTAATTTTTTGGCTACAGCCACCTGTTGCACAGTTCCCCGTTTCACCCCAGTCTAAGAGAACACTAGCGAGAAGCAATGTTTTCTCCCCACCTGCAAAGTCCTGTACAGTGACATATTTATTGGGTATAAGCTGACCAGGCTGTACCAGATCCCCCTTTACCAAGGTCAGGGGTGCCCCTGTGTCCCTTAACCCCTGCATCTGTACACCATTCACCATGACTGGGTGCATGTGTTCCCTCATGTTCACTGGCATACTACCAAGGACACACAAACAACCCACTTCTTTTCTAGCACCCGGTTGTATATTATTGCTCGCCTTTTTGGGACACTGTCTGGCAATATTCCCAGTTTCTTTACAAAACCAACATTCATTTCTTCTCTCAGAGAAATCTTTTCTCTGCAACCTGGGGCTAACTGGTTTCGGTGGAGGCAGTGAGGGTTTTAGCTGCCCTGAAGGTGCGCTTTTCCCTTTCTGCACTGCCACACCCACCCTGTTCGCTCTCGGAGCAGGTCTGCTCTTGGCATAGTGGTCTGAGAGTTCAGCAGCCTCTTGCACTGTTTTGGGATCTCGGTTCTCCAGCCAGGTTTTCAGCTTTGCTGGGCATGCCCAGAAAAACTGTTCTAACAGAATCACATTTTCAATTTTATCAACAGAGTTTGCCTCAATTCCATCCCACCAATGTTTTAAAAACTGACATTGTTTCATGGCTAGCTCCTCGTAGCTCATGTCAGGGCCTCTCCTGAGCTTACAGAATTTAGCTCTCTATGATTCAGCAGTTAATTCAAATTTCTTTAACAGTGCAGCTTTAAGTTTGCTGTAATCATCACTGTCCTCATTGTCAATTTGACCCAATGCATCCTGAGCTTTCCCGGTAAGTAGTGGGGATAGCTGGAAGCTCCAGCACTCTCTAGGAATTTTAGACTGAATACAAACTTTTTCAAAAGAATTTAAAAAGGCATTCATATCCTCCCCTTCTATAAATTCGGCTATTAATTTGGAATCCAATTTGTAACCCAGTCCTGCAGTCCCAGTTAAACCCAAGCCACTTACCTACTCTGGTGTCACTGGTTGGAGTCGTAGCTTCTCCAGTTCATGTTGCCTCTGGCGCTCCTGCTCCTCACGGTCAGCGTCTCTGTCTCTCTCTCTGCCTCATGGCGTTCTCACTCTCTCTTCTCCTCTGCAGCTCGCTGGCACTCACGCTCCTCACAGTCTGCCTCTCGCCGTTCTCGCTCTGCCTCATGGTTTGCCTCCCACTGTTCACGGTCCCTCTCCCTCTGGAACTCCAGCTCCATTCTGTGCAACTCAATCTGCAGTTGAGTACTTCTGGATCCAGGATACTGGTGACCTTCCCCTGCTACTGTGGCCCTTCACTGACAGTGGCACTGTTGCCCTCCTCATCGGATCTGGACACTACACTGGCCACTAGCCCTGCCACCTCAAGGTTTGGTCCATTTCAGTCACATTCTGTGACTCAGTGCTCTGGGTATCTGCTATCATCAGGGCATCCACTAGGTTCTGTTTGCTGGCTTTCGCCTCAAACGGGACTCCTCTGTCCCTGCACAACTGCTTTAAGTAGTCTACAGTGTGCCTGCTGTAGTTGGAAGCCATCTTCTTCCCTAACTACTGCTACTCTGACTTGCACTTTAGAAAAAAAATAAAACGGGTAGGAACTTGACTGTACACCAAGTGATATAATTCTGTTTCCTTTTTTTTTAAATAAATCACTGCCTTTTTCTTTCTTTGCAAGTGAGCTGATGGTCTCAAGCTGACACACTGAACAATAAAAGCTCATAATACCAAAATTTATTCACACCGCTGCCTACAAATCTGTCACAAACCCACTCAGCAGGTCAGCCCTCTTCTCCCAAAGTGCCAGCCTCTGAGCGCAGTCTTGTGAACAGTTAAACAGAAACAGGGTAACCCTCCTGTCTGTTTTGTGGGTTCGAATCAACCTTTGGTCTCAGTTCTGGAGGGATTCAAACTGTGAGCCTCTTGCTAGTGTACCCAATGCACAGGCTCAGCTAATTCTGTCTTCAGAGGGCCAGATATCTTTGCCTACAGGCACCTAACCAGGTCTACAGAAATGAGCCCTTAAAAACTCTAATAAAGACCTCAGATTAATCTTACCTTTTTCCAGTTTGGTATCACCATTCAAGCTTATGCACAGTGTCTGCTTTAACCATATATATTTCACTTGTTAAAGGAAGAAATTCAAAGACAGACCAAGTAGGCTCTAAAAATAGAGTTTTACTAAACTAGATAATAAAATATGTAAAACATAAAATACAGAACCATATATCACAAAACATACAAATCTTTTAAAAGAACAAGGTTTTGACAGTGCAGTTCCTACTACAGTACTTAGATTTTGTCTCTCTACCTGTATGCTTGCTTAAAGTGCTCAAAGATGTTTCTTTGTCAGAGTGTAGATAAAAGTCTCTGAAGGAAAACAGAATACTTGTTTAAAGCTGGCTTTGCCCACCTCTTTGCGTGAGGTCATTTAGCTCCTCCTCTGGTTATGAAAATCATAAACCCAGGATATTTTATCATATTAGAAGGTAAGATAATTAAGGTTACATCAGCAGAAACTCCTTTCCCCATGTGACTTCCCCGATCAAGTCTGAAAATTAGCATTCATCTATAAGCAGTATACTCTCTCACACAGACATCAAAGCATTTATGACTTTGCACCAGTGTCACATAATCCTGCACTCTTCCCCAAATGCCATAAAAATGTATGATTTCCCTCTTAGCAACTACAGCTATAATTATGGCTGTAAGAAATTCACGCCATGGACGGATTTCATGATCGCCGTGATTTACAGATAATAATGAGAAACTGACAAATTTCTTTGTTTTGCCGTGCATCGGCGCGGTTTGACAAATGTATGGGGGAAAAAAGTTTTTTATGTTACTTCCAGTCAGTACCTGTAGTTAAAAAAGCGCCTATAGAGCAAGAGTTCAATTGCAGCCTGTTAGTGACCTTTGATATACTAATTAATAGAGTGAGAGAGACTGACCCAAGCGTGCGAGAATGAATGCTCCTACTCCACCTCTGCAAACAGTCTCTCTTCTCTTCTGCCACCTTATTTAAAAAAAATTGCACAAATAGGCACTTTTCTATCCTTCTGCTCGGTTCACCTTCTATGTGAACCGGCGGTCTAAAAAGAAACATCTTGATTTTTTATCTTCTCGGCATAATTTACCAATAGATGCCCCACTCAGTGCAATGCTCACCTAACAGGAGCATCATTTTCTTTTTCCTTGGGCAGCTGAGCTGACATTCTACCAACAGCCCACTCCACTCAGATTAACACAATGATGCAGCGAGGGACAGAGACAGTACTCAAGGAGTGAGCACGCTCCAGTGTTAAAACTATTCCCCCTCTCTTTTTTTTTATTATCTGTGGAATATACGTTCTGACCGTGAAAAGTGGTATATTTTTGCTGTGGGTGCTGTGAAAAATGGTGATTTTTCCCGTGAATTTCTTACAGCCTTAGCTATAATTAACTTAGATAAATAGAAGATCCTTGATTAAGGCCTGTTCTACTCAGTAATTAGATTCTGGCCTTCCGGTAACCTTGTATCTAAAACCTGTATGTGTGTGTGTGTGTGTGTGTGTGTGTGATACTCACACGCTGTTTCAGCATTTCTCATGAGAGACAATCCTTAACACATTTTTATATTACAAAAAATGATACAGTGATCAGAACCAGCTGTCCAAATGTCACTTCTACAGCCAGAGACTCAATTATCTCACTGTCACTCATTCACAAGCAGAAGAGATTTCTCTGATGAGCAGGTAAAGATAGAAGGGGGATTTTTCATTGTCAGTAAAGAAACATTTGTAATGAAAACTATAAACAACACTTAATGTTTCTAATTTGTTTATATGTGTAAGGAAAGTGTGATGATCATGGAAACAACATTTAATTAATTTGATTTATTTTTTATTTAAGGTAGTTTTATTTTTAGGGCACAGTTAAAGGTTTTTTTTACAGTGTAAAGGTAATTGCCATTTTTGTGATGGAGGATTAATTCTGGTTGCAGGGGGACTGATGAAAGATAGTTCTTGTTATAGGAGAACTGATATCCTCATTGTGTGATGTGGTTGAGGACCAGGATGACTGTGCATGAAAGAGATTTTGTGCATGTTCGGATGATATATTTTGACCAATGAGACTTCTTTATTTTGGATGCCCATTTTATAAAATGGTATAAATGATTTGGCTATTTTGAAGAGGGCCATAGCCTCCTAAACTAGATGCTGAGTGGACCTATGTCAGTGAGACTGTGTTTTGTGGCTAAAAACAAAATTCCCACCACATCCTGGGACTGTCAGCAGGCCTGGTGGTGCTGAGGGTTGAGGCGCTGGATGCCACACCTCACGCCACACTGGTAACCTGAGTTCGGGAATGAGCTTGGGCACTGGGGGTCGACAAGGCAGGGAGAGGATCGAGCATCTGATGGACTGCTCTTCTCTCCCAAGGGAGGGATCCATGGTTCCTTTGGTGCAGTAATGACCCCTGGTGGAGACCAGAAGCATAACTGGCACCTGAGCAGTTTAGGAGGAGGAGTGCGTCTGGCATGTATGGCAATCGCCATTGCACGCCCACACTCCTAGAGAGAGAACCATGCACATCAGAAAATCTCCAGCCTCCGAGATAGGCAAAGGCACTTCTAGTGCCATGGCCACACTCCCATAGTTGGTCTCTCTTCACCAAGGGTCCCCCTCTGACTCTGACCTGGCACATCAGACTACAGAGTGCTAAGGCAATGGCGGCCTCACCTCGGGGGGTTCAGAGCTATGGGATCCACTGGGCTGGAGTGGACCTGGCAGAAAGAGAGCTTCAGATGGGCAGTAGAGCCATTGATGAGTGGGATTGCTGAAGAGAGTTCCCTGAGCAGAAGCAGAAAAAAAATCCTGAGACTATCTTTCTGTGTTTGAGCAACAATGAGCCAAGTCATCCTTTCTGTATTTGCAACGAAAGAGACTGCCCTATCTTCCTGCATCTACATCAGAATATATTGTACTTCCAGTAACTGTGTGGAGGTTGAGCCAGAGGTCAGCAGGACCAAAAAGGGACTTTTGACAGCAAGAGGAAGAAGGACTCCCACCAATATGCTAAAATCAAGAAATTCTGCAACAAACTAGTAGTCGGAGTACTGTTTTGATATTTTCATAATAATTTAGTTTAACTTAGCCCTAGGGTTGCATAAGGAAAAAAATATTAACATAGTAGAATCAGGTTACCACCTGTCCCAATTTCGCAGGACAGTCCTAATTTGGGCAACGGTGTCCTGCAACAAAACAGGAAAAATACTACATGTCCTGACATTACAGATGACAAAATATTTTCTGATTTTCCTCTAAATGTTGCAAAAAATTATATAATACCTTAACTCAAATACCTTAAAATGATAAGCAACACTAGAAACAACTAAAAAAACTACAACACTTAGTATAAATTTTGATTATTTAGAGAAAACAAGTCTGTTGCATTGGTTAAGGTTACATAGTATCCTGCGAAAAATCATGCTTCAGTAAGGAATGTCCCACTTTGGGCTTCTTAAAAAGTGGTAACCCTAAGTAGAATATAAAGCAAATTCTAAATCTATACAAAGGAATTTACTGAAATATCTACATGAAAATATTCTTTACAATACCTATACCAAGAAGTTATTAAATGCAAAGAAACATTTACAGTAAGTATCTATGCAAGAACAAAGATGTTATTTACAAAACTAAGACTGCATATTGTGTCTGATTGCTTTTGTCCACTTTTGTTTCTTTTGTTTTGCAAATTGTTGCTTTGTGTTTATTTTGCTTTGTGCAATATTTATTGGACTTTATATTTATGCCATATATTCTTATTTACTTATTAGTATGTATTGTATAGGGATAATAAAATATGTTTTTATATAATTCCAAGGGTGTCACAGAAAAGTTATTTTGTAATTATCAGAACCTTTACATGCACTTGGTTGTGAAGTAAGAAGCTGAGTCAATCTTATATTGTTTTATATGGTTTGCATGGTTTATGATGCTTGACTGGAGGCTGAGCTAAATGCCTATAATAAAACAAATAATATTCTAGCTTATTGTTCCCACAGAGAAGAAGTATTACCTCCTTTATTTTGCTGTCCTTACCCCCCAATACATCCAAGCATCTTATTTGCTGTGCTATAAGCCTTGTTGCACTGACTTGATTGCTTTAAGGAGTCGCTGAAGATAAGTCCAAGGTCTCATTCCTCAGGCATGGTAGTGGGTCTCACCTCCGTCCAGTATATCCTGGGGTTCTTGTTCCCTGGATGCATCACCTTGCACTTTTGGCATTAAATTTCAGCTGCCAAACCCTTGACCACCGCTCCAGCTTTTGAAAGTCTCTGCATTGCCTTTATTCCCACATCACTAGCCACCCTCCATAGAGCTTAGTGTTATCTATAAAGAGATGCATCCTGCTCTGAATCCTCTCACCAATGTTGTTGATGAACATGTTGAAAAGATGGGACACAGGACAGATCCCTGTGGAACCCCTTCATGACCTCCTTCTCTTCTGATTTAACCCCATTGACCACTATTCTCTGCTGCCTTCCTTTTAGCCAGTTACCTACCCAGTTTACTAGGACCTTAACCACACCCAGATCCTCCATCTTCTTCAGCAAGCATATGTGAGGGTAACAAGATGAAAGCCTTGCTGAAGTCTAGGTAGAGCAAATCCGCAGTGTGTTATCTATCCAATTCCTTCATCACACAAAGAAAACTATCAGTTTAGTCTGACAAGAACGCCCTACCACAAATTTGTGTTGCTTACTATCCTAGAGACAGTTGCTCTCCAAGAGGTCCACAAGATCCTCTTTGACCAGCGACTCTATTAGTTTTCCTACAATAGAGGTAAAACTTACAGGTCTGTTGTTCCCTGCTTGTCCCCTCTCTTATGTTCATCACTCTTCAATCCTTCAGAACCACCCCTTGTCCTTACAGAGCTGTTGAATAGACTTACCAAGGGATCAACCAATTCTGCTGCCAATTCCATGAGTATCCTCATAAGAACATAAGGAACATAAGAATTTGATGGCAGATGGGGACCGAGTGGCCCATCCAGTCTGCCCATGAACCCAACCCCCTTACCTATATTTTGCTGTTTTTGTTTGTACCATAGTGCTGGTCTCATGCGTGTTTAAATGCATTCACTGTCTTTGCTGCAACCACCTCTGGGTGCAGGCTGTTCCATGTCTATTATCCTCTCCATAAAAAGTACTTTGATATTGCCTCTGAGCCTTCCCCTTCTCAGGCGTGAGGTTGCGCCTCTTACACACGCATCTCCATTTGCATGGAAGAGTTTGTCTACCTGAACAGTGTTTATACCCTTGAGGAATCTGAACGTAACCCATCTGGTTCTGGGGCCTTATCAGTCTTTAGTGCTGCCAGCCCTTTCCAGACCCTTTACTAGTAAATGCTGGCTACCTCATCTCTGGAACCCTCATTATTACTATGATGCCAGTCCCTGGCAAGGATCAACTGTCTTTCCTAGTGAAAACAGAGCAAAAGTAATCATTAAAGAGGCAGCCTTCTGCCCATCTGCCTCAATCACCTTATCGCCCTCTATTAGTCTCACTATTCCCCCTCCTTTTTTCTCTTTTTCATTAATATACCTGAAGAACGTTTTTTCTCCAGTCTTGACCCTTCTGCAATATGCAGCTCTATGTTTTTTGCCTCACTAGCTGCCCACTTTGCTTCCCTGTTTTTCAGCAAACATTCTTCCCATTCTTCCTCCCCTTACTTTTCTTTAAATTTGTAGATGCCTTTTTCTTGGCCCTCACCACTTCCCTGACCCTTGCTGAGAACCATAGTGGTCTCTTGAACCTGTTCTTTTTGGTTACCATTGCCATGCATACCTTAGATGCCTTGAGAATGGCCTTTATTACCCCATCTCTCCTCCACCCCATCTCTGTTGTCCTCCCCACTAGCTTATCCATGACCAGCTCCTTCAGCCTACTGAAGTCTGCCCTTCTAAAATCAAGGACTCAGCTCTCAATTGTGGTTTACAGGCCCAAGGGCCAGTTCAAACCAAGCAAAGTTATGGTCACCATTCCCTAATAGCTCCCCTACTCCCACAACTCCTACCACCTCCAAATTGGTGAGCACCACATGGAGAATTGCAGTCTGCTTGGTGGCCTCCTTAACTAACTGTATGAGCAGACAGTCCTGAAACCCATCTACCAAGGCCTGTCTCCTGGTGTTCCTGGCCACTGGAACATCCCAATTGATGTCCAGCAGGTTCAGATCACCCGCCACCACTACTTCTGCCTTAGCTATCCCTCATTACAATTCTTCCCTGAGCTCTCTGTCCCTCTTCTCCCCTTGCCCTGGTGGTCTATAGATCACCCCAAGTGCAGATTCTTCCATGGGGCTGCCATGAGTTGCACCTGCAGTGACTCAGTCCCCCCATTCTTACCTCTCACGCAACCATCATCTGTTATCTCTATGCCCCCCTTGACATATGGAGCTACTCTGCCCCCTCTACCTGTTCCTGTATCCCTCCTGAACATCGAGTAACCAGGGTCCATCAGTTCCCAGTTGTTGTTTTCTGAAGCCCATGATTCTGTCATGGCCACAATGTCCACCTCTGTGCCTGCCATCAGTGTCTGGAGCTCACTGAGTTTATTACTTAGGCTCCTGGCATTAAGGCAATATTCAATTTTTTTGTCTTTCCCAAAAGGATTTAGAAATATTATTTTGGGACTTTGGTTGTCATTTTACTGACATGGCCAATTTATGTATCATGACCTGAGAATTTATTTGTTGCACAATTAAGTGCGACACATGAATTTGTGACACATACATTTATTTTCCACATTTTAGTATTGCACTTAAATATGTGACACTAAAATGTGTCCATATGTGACACTAAAATGTGTCTCACATACTGTTACTCATAACTTAGCCATTTTACAGTATTTTACTCCCCGATTCTGAATATCCTGTTTACATGACCCTACCTCATGAACAAGGATGGTGGGAAATTTAAAGTACAGGTTGTACAATGATGTCACAGGCACTCTGAGAAACTACCTTTTGGTTGGGATTTAACATATTCTAGTGACCATATTTATGATGTCAGGTCAAAAGAATTGTGTTCCACATTTAAATACAACACTGAAAGGTAACACTAAAATCTGCGGCACACAAATTTGAGTATCACACATTAGTATTGTAGTTAAGTGTGCGACACTAAAGTTCCATGTTTGTGTCTTACATACTTTTACTCATAACTTCACTGTTTTATAATATTCTACTGCCAAATGTTGAATATACTGTTTACACAACCCTACATCATGAATAAAGATGGTGGGAACTTTCAAGTGTATTTAAATGTGACACTAAACTGTGATACAAAATTTAAGACAGACAAATTTTAGTGTTGCACATTTTAGTCTTGCACTTAAATGTGATACTAGAATACATTACTCTAAATGTATTTTTTGTGTGTCTAGATACATAGATACATAAAAATTGTCAACAGATAAGGACCGCTAGGCCCATCTAGTTTGCCCGTAAGCCCTAAACTTGTATGCAGTCACTGACCCTAAGTGATCAATGGCTTTTCATCACTCCCTCCCCACTCAATGTTCCCTTGTGCCTGCCCCAGGCATGTTTAAACCCCTCCACTGTGCATGCCCCCACCACTTCTTGTGGCAGACTGTTCCAAGCATTCACCACCCTCTCTGTGTAGAAAAACATCCTCACGTCACCTCTTAATCTATCCCCCTTCAATTTCATATTGTGTCCCCTTATTCTGCTATCTTTTCTACATTGGAAAAGATCCCCCACCTGCACATTGTTTATGCCTTGAGGTACTTGAGATTTTATGCCCTTAGGTGTAAGTTTCTATCATGTCCCCATTTCTCCCTCTTCTCTCTTCCAGTGAGTACATATTGAGGACTCTTAGTCTCTCCTCATATGTTTTGTAATGCAAGCCAAGCACCATCTTTGTTGCTCTTCTCTGGATAGCCTCTGCCCTGTCTATGTCCTTACTCATGTGCAGTCCCCAGTACTGCATGCAGTACTCCAGGTGAGGCCTTACCAGTGTCTTATACAATGGCATACCAACCTCCTGTCTCCTGCTAGTAATGCCTCTGCCTATGCACCCCAACATGCCACTGGCTCTCTCTGCAGCCTTTGCGCACTGCTTTGATACATTAAGGTTATCAGATATGATAACCCCTAGGTCCCTTTCCTCTTTGGTGACAGTCAACACCTCCCTCCCCCCATTCTGTAGCTCTCCCCATGGCCCCCCCTACCCAGGTGCATTATCTTGTACTTTTTTGAATTGAACCTCAGTTGCCACACCTCTGACCACCTTTCAAGCTTCTCCAGGTCCCTCTTCATTTTCTGCACCCTTCTGAGTATCCACTCTGTTGTAGATATTGGAGTCATCTGCAGATAGGCAGATCTTTCCTTCAACCATTCTGCAATGTCACTAATGAAGACATTGAACAGAACTGGTCCCAGTACTGATTTCTGTGGTACTCCGCTGGTCACCTCTCTCTTTCTCCCTAGATTGGATCCATTTACCACCACCCTCTGTCTTCTGTCCATCAGTCAGTTTCTAACCCAATGTATCACATTATGCCCCATGCCCAGACTACTCATCTTGTTAACCAGCCTTCTGTGTGGGACAGTATCAAAGGCTTTGCTGAAATCTAGGTAGGCGATGTCTACCGCCCCTCTCTGATTCACTTCCCTAGTCACCCAAAAAATAAAAATCAACCAGATTTGTTTGACAAGACCTTCCTGCTGTGAATCTGTGTTGCCTCAGATCCTGGCCACCACTGGATTCCAGGTGTGCCGCTATCCTTCTTTCAGTAGTGTCTCCATGATCTTCCCCACCTCTGAGGCGAGGCATGGCCTATAGTTTCCCACTTCCTCCTTACTGCCACTTTTGTGCAGTGCAACTACATGCACCCTCCTCCAGTCCTCTGGAACCATGCCTGTGTTGAGTGACTCTGTGAACAGGGTGACCAGAGGCTCTGCTAGTTCCTGTTTCAGCTCCCTTAATATCCTTGGATGTATGTGGTCTGGCCCCATAGCTTTATCCACCTACAGCTTTGTGAGTTCCTCCAGAACTCTCTCCACTGTGAATGGACTGGTGTCCACTTCCCCCCATTGCTTTTTCTCCCCAATTGTGGTCCTTGTGGCTAAGAAATACAGATGGTCTCACATAATTTTACTCATAAATTGGCTGCTTTACAATATTTTATTCCCAAAGTTTAAAATAATGACTCTACCTCATAAACAAGGAAAGAAGGAATTTTCAAGTACAGGTCAAAGGTGATTTCACAGTCCCTCAGCAAAGCCATCTTTTGGGCAGGACTTACATATTTTAGTGACCCTATTTAGGATGTATGGTCAAAATAACTTTCATTTCATACATTTAAATGCAAAACTGAAATGCAACACAAACATTTGCAACATTAAACTATTCCATGTGCACCAAAAATTGAATTTTTGGGTTCTACTTAAATACAGATGGACTCTTCCCTTGACACAGGGCCCAGAGGGCCCAGAGCTGCATGAATGGGGATACAATTCCACAAACTCAAAAAGAAAGAAAAGTCATTGCAAAAAGCTCTGTTAATGCACCAGTTAGGGTTTGAAATAACAGCACTAAAGTAGGGAAATGTAGCATTAGTTTACAAACCTAAATCCCCACCCTACAGCAGCAAAAGAACAAGACCACATAAGTAACCCAGACAGCCATTGTCAGGTAAAAACAACATACAACTGTTTACAGATAGCAGAAATTATATAGCACTGATGTGCTGTCCTGTGGAATTGTATCTGTGGCATGCACACTGTCACATACACAATCATTTCTGGCTGCAGATAAAAAGCCACAATGCTCAGATCAAAACACTGCTTTTGTCTGCAGAAGCATAGGATCCTACAGCAACAGTAACAAATGCATGATATCCAAATCACAAGATTTCTTTTGTCTGCAGATGTGCAGGTGCCTATGGGGCCAACCTTCGGTAACCACGGGTATTTCAACACACTCTAAGACATACACACTACTGGTCGCTGAAGCACAGGCCCTCTAGCCACAGATGTCAGACATACACACTGAGCTCTGGCTGCAGATGTACAGGCCCAAAACCCATGATACCCATATAGCAAAATTACGTCTCCCTGTGGAAGTGAAGGTGCCTCAGGGGCTTGTGCTTCTGCAGCTGCAGGTGTAGGACACACATACCAACTTCTGTGTGCAGAAGCACAAGCCTCTGTGTGCCTGCACTTGTGGTATGGCATATAGAACTTCACGATACCCAAACTGCAACACTAGTTTTTCCTGCAGAAGTGCAGGACCCTGTAGGGCCAGTGCTTTTGCAGATGCAGGTATAAGGCATAAACACTGACTTCTGTTTATAAAAGTGCAGGCTCCCGTGGGGCTTGTACTTCTGCTGCTGCATTTAGAAATCCATGATAACTGACTTGTAAAATTGCATATTTCTGCAGAACCCCATGCCCCTCTGGAACCAGCACTTCTGTAGCCACAGGTACTCATGTATGCTGTAAGACATGCACACACACACACACACACTCACAGCCACAGATTAAAATCCACAAAGGTAGCACATAGCACATCAGTGCCGCTGCATTTGTGTCATTTGGAAATACTTGTGCATTGTTTCTCTTACCTGATAATGGCTGATTGTGGTTGTTTGTGAGTCTTGTTCATTTGCTGCTTGGGGGTGTGAGGAGTTAGGGTTGGAAAAATTAACTCCACATAACCCTACTTTTTTGACATTAAGTTGAACTTAACTGATACATTAATACTTTTTGTGTAATGAATATATACCATACTTGCATGGTAGTGTAAGTACAGTTAGGGTTGAGCAGTGTGTTCAATATTAAACCCAAATATTGGGACCATAATAACTTTGACAGCATTCGACAAATGTGCACAAAATTTGACATGTGCAGTCTGGGTGGCAAGTTATCAAGACATGGGAAGTTTTGTGATTGATGCTTTTCCAGGCTCCGAAATCTTGAAATGTCAAAAACACATTAAAAGCATGTTGGTTTTTTTTTGTTGGGCTTTTGTTTTGTTTTTTTGGGGCCATTTGTTTGCTCTCACCTGCAGCAAAGACAGTTTGGAATTTTGTTCCAAAACAATCAGGGCAGAAGGGATTTGTGCCAAGAGCTTGCCTTCTGAAGGCCTCATGAAAAAATATTAATTGGTTCCAAAATTTTAAGGCTTTGAAATGTGGCTTCTGAGCACGCCCAAGGTTTTCAGGATAACCCTTTGATGGGACCCAAGAATGTTCATTTTGTGAGCGTTTTTTAGGTCATGACTAATTGTGATTATGGATTGTGAGAAAAATGTTTAGGTTGTGACAGCCAACATCTTGTTTTTTAAAATAAAAAAAAGCTGGAAAATGCATAAAAATGATTATTTAAAAAAAAAGCTACCTGGACCTAGGTTAACAAGACTTGTATAACTAGATTCTGGTATTTTTTTTTAAATCAACCCAGAAATACATTTTATGTGCCGCAAAAATCTTGGATACCCACCTTATTAAGAGGAATGATTTCATTGTAAACCAAGCCAAGAATGTTTTGGTTATACATGAAGTGCTACGATCAAAGACTTTTTGGTTCGCACTTAAGGATCAGTGTCAAAATCCTGTATTTTTAAATGAAGTCTCATGTATCTGAATTCATTTACACTGTTTGTCATATGTTGTTATTTCCATATACAGTGAATAAATCTAATATTGAAACATCATATTGTGTCATTTCGTACTTTCTTATTTTACCACATTAGGTCTGATTTTCTCCATTGCACTCTGATTTTGGCTTGTGTGTAAATTATGTGGTTTCCTGAATGTATTCTGCTATTGTAGCTTTTTTTTTTAACCTCATATCTATCATTATGGTCCTTGCCTGAATTGTATATTTGTGTTATTAGTCCGGCAATAAAAGTAGTTTGGCAAGTGGCATACTAAATGAATAAAAAGAGTGCTTTTCCATTACACTGTAAATATCACATTGTCATAATACCGACAGCATGGTACAGTATGGGCTGTCAGTATAACCTAGAGGTTAGAGAATGAGTGTGAACGAGCTTGGTACATCCAGCAGACAAGACCTGAGTTTGATTCTCACAACCTCCACTTGCATACTGTGTGACTCTGAGCAAGTCATTTAACCACCCAGTGTTCCCAGGTCGCCCCTGAAAACAAGCAATTGTGATTAGTGGGCCTTACCTGGTTACCAAAGACTAAAATAAAATAAAATAAAATAAAATAAATGTTTATTTGTGTATGGGCTAGCACATGATGATTCCTGGTATACTGCATAAGGCACAAATACAAAACGTATTTGCTAATATGATTCTCTTTTTTTGTTGTGTTTGTGTGTTTGTCAATGAATGTTAACCTTAGTGTTTTTCATGCTTTGTCATTTTACACCGAGGTCAGTCTCAACAGCAGTAAACCATTCTTTTTTTAAGCAGACCCTGATTTATCAAGTCAAATTTCAAACCAACATAAAAAATAAAAACCTGTTGCAGTAAAATTTTGACTTTCTCAACCCTCTAACACCCTCCCATATCATACAATAATCCGAAATTTTGTCTAGTGCTCTGTCACCTCCCTCCCTCCCCCTTCTGAAAGCCCTGTCATTTAATACAGTAATAAGGCCTGTTGCCAGTTTGTACCCCTGTACCCGAACACACTATATCTTACGGTAATCACTCATTGTGGATTTGGAGGAAAGAATATAGTTAAACACTCAGTTTGTGTCAGGTTCAGTATCAAGCTGTTTATACAAAGCTGAAGAAGCTGTTGCTTATTTATAATTTTTCATCACTGGGGTCACACCATTTAAGTGGATGACCTTAGTTTGCTAGATTGTTCCAAGGCAAAAGGCAATCTTAATTACAGCAGTCCAGAGACCCAACTTAGAAAGCATTCATGCCATGTAATGTCACTGAATGCACTCCAAGATGACGATGTTTGTTTGTCCAAAACTAGAAACAAGTGTTCCATCAGTATAAACACTTACCATGGGGCAAGACAATGTTTTCAAATACAGTTCCTGCAGAACTGTCCCCAAGTACTGCAATTTTTGTAATGGACTTAATGTGGACTTTTGGATATCACTATGAACATATGAATTTGCCAGCAGAGACAGGCCTTGTGGTCTATCTAGTTTGCTCAAGTGTGCAGCACATCAGTCCCTTAGACTGCAGCTGCCCCTCCTCAATTACCATCCTCCCCTCCCTGTCCCTCCCGGGTTGTGCTCTCCCTTTGAATCTATCCACCCCTCTTGAAGCTCTCCACTGTCTGCAATGCTTGACCTCCTCCAGCAATGCATTCCACCTAATACCACCCTTTCTGTGAAATAGTGTCTCCTCATTTCCCTCCTGAATCTGCCTCTTCAATTTCAGAGAGTACCTCTGGTTTCCCTTTCACTCTTGAGGTGAACACACCTCTGTTGTCCATTCTGTTCATCCCTTCAGGTACCTGAAGGTCTCAATAATATCCCTTCTCTACCTTCTATTCTCCAGGGCATACATATTGAGCTCTCTTAGTCTTTCCTCATAAGGTCTATCCTCCAACCCCAGGATCATCTTTGCTGCTCTGTGCTGCACCGCTTCCAGCAGTTTAATGTCCGTTTTTAAGTATGGGTGCCAGAACTGCATGCAGTACTCCAAGTATGGTCTCACCAGTGACCTGTACAGGGGCAGTATGACCTCACTACTTCTGGAAGTAATCCCTCTTGCTATGCATCCCAGCATCCTGTTTGCCTTGGCCACTGTTTTCCTGCACTGTGCCGAATGGTTCATTTCCCTGGTCTAGCACCTCAGATCCTTCTCCTCCTTGTATGTGGATAGTTGGACACCCCCAACCAGTAACTGTAGCCCAGGTTCCTTGCTCCCAAGTGCATCACTTTGCACTCTTGGCATTGAACCCTAGTTGCCAGTTGTGGGACCAGTCCTCCAGATTGCCAAATCCTCCTGAAGTATTTTGCTCCCTCACCCCATCCAACTCAGCACAGATCTTGGTGTAGTCTGCAAAGAGGCTGATCTTATTTTTGATCCCTACTGCTATGTCTGCAATGAAAATGTTAAACAGGACAGGTCCCAGTACGGAGCCCTGTGGGATACCAGTTGTCACTTCCCTGGGCTCTGATGTCCCCCCCCCACTACCCTCTGCTGTCTATCCCACAGCCAGTTTTCAACCCATCTACCCAGTTTCCTCCCTACCCCCAGTCTCTCCAGCTTGCAGATCAGCCTACCATGTGGTACTGGATCGAAGGCTTTGCTGAAATCCAGGTAGAGTATATCCACCGCATGGCCCCTATCCAGTGCCCTTGTGACCCAATCATAAAAGTCAATCAAGTTTGTCTGACAGGATATAACAGAGACAAACCCATGCTGCCTGTTGTCCTGCAGGCCATTTTCCTCCAGAAATTGCACCAACCATTCTTTAAGGCTAGTCTCCATCATTTTTCCAACAACTGAGGTAAGGCTCATTAATCTGTAGTTCCCTGGCTTGTCCTTTGGCCCACTTTTATGGAGAGGTACCACATGCACCTCCCTCCAGTCCCTGAGCACACACCCCGTATTTAGAGAGGTGTTGAATAGGTCTACCAGTGGTTCTGCTAAGACCTCTGCCAGTTCCCTCAACACCCTGGGATGAACTCCGTCTGGCCCTGGTGCCTTGTCCACCCTCAGGGACCTAAGGCCCTCCAGCACCCTTTCTACTGTGATAATCCCATCCGTGGTTGCCTCACCTCCCCCTCCTGCCCCACCTTTCTCTTCTGGTACTTGAGCGTCCCTCTCCCTTGTGAATACTGAGCAGAAGTACTTCTGCCGTCTCATCCCCTTATCTACCCACCCACTGTCTATCCTGATCTTAACGATTTGGTCCTTGCACTTCCTCTTTTCCTTGATATACCTAAAGAAATCCTTTTCCCCACCTTCTATCCCCTGCCCTAATCTCCTTTCCCTGGCCATCTTTGTATCCCTTACTGTTCTGTTTACTACCCTGGATTTCCTCATGTAACCCTCTCTGTCATCTGCCCTATTGGTTCTCTTGAAGGTTCAGAATGCCTTTCTCTTCTCCTTTAACTTCACCAATACCTCCCTACTCATCCAGCTTGTTTTTTTTTTTTGTCCTGGATTTCTTACACCTGCTTTTGATACAGGCATTAGTGAACTCAGTCAGTCCCAGTTTGATGACTGCCCATTTATGTTCTGTGTCCATGTCTGGGTGGATGCTATCTGTGTGTTTACTCAGTATGTGACCCATCCTGCCAAAGTCTGCCCTTCTGAAATCCAGGACCTTAGTTTTTGTATTGGCTGCTTCCCTCCCCAAGTGGATTGAGACCCACACTGTGCGGTGATCACTACCCACTGTAGCGTTGTGAAAAAATTACAGTTAGTAAATTATTTATTACAAATACTTGAGGTGAGCACTACTCCCTTCACAAAAGAAAGGGTCCTACAAGAGCTTGCTAAGCTCAGGGTGGATAAGGCAATGGGACCTGATGGCATACATCCCAGGGTACTTAAGGAGCTAAAGGTGGAACTACAGAGCCATTAGCAGAACTGTTTAGTGAGTCTCTGAGCACAGGAGAGGTCCCAGAAGACTGGAGAAGGGCTCATGTGATCCCGCTCCACAAGAGTGGTAGCAGGGAGGAGGCGGGGAACTACAGACCAGTCAGTCTTACCTCAGTAGTGGGCAAGATTATGGAGGCACTCTTTAAGGAAAGGATAGTGCAACACCTGGAATCCATAGGGGCACATGATCCAAGACAGCATGGGTTTACAAAAGGAAGGTCCTGTCAAACTAATCTCATAGATTTCTTTGACTGGGTAACCAGAGTGGTGGACCAAGGGGGAGCAGTTGATGTCGCCTACCTTGACTTCAGCAAAGCTTTTGACACTGTTCTACATAGAAGACTGATAAATAAGCTGGGTAGGCTCGGGGTGGGTCAGAAGTTGGTCAACTGAGTGGCAAACTGGTTGACGGGCAGAAAACAGAGAGTGGTGGTAAATGGTATACAGTCAGAAGAGATGCAAGTCACAAGTGGGGTACCTCAGGGATCAGTCCTGGGGCCAGTCCTCTTCAACATCTTCATTAGTGACCTTGCAGATGGACTAGAGGGTAAGGCTTGTCTGTTTGCAGATGACACCAAGATCTGCAACAAAGTAGATGAACCAGATGGGTGTGGCAGAATGAGAAGAGATCTGGATAAACTAGCAAAGTGGTCAGAAGAGTGGCAACTGGGATTTAATGCAAAGAAGCAAAATCATGCACATAGGGAAGAGAAACCCTGAGGCCACCTATAGGCTGGGAGAGGAGTTGTTAGCAGTCACAAAGGAAGAAAGAGACTTGGGCATCATCATCACTGATGACCTGAAATCATCAAGCAGACCTCTAAAGCGGTAGGTAAGCTGGGGGGTGTTAGGGTGTATTAGTAGGGGTATCACAAGTCGTAAGAGGGAGGTAATAATCCTCTTTACAAGACACTGGTTAGGCCCCATCTGGAGTACTCGTGCAGTACTGGAGGCCACACCTTCACAAGGACATTAACCAAATTGAGGCAGTCCAGAGAAGGGCAACCAAAATGGTGCAGGGACTGCATCAGAAGACATATGAGGACAGATTAACAGAGCTCAATATGTATACCTTGAGCAAAGGAGGGAGAAGGTGATATGATCGAGGCATTCAAACACCTTAAGGGCATTAACAAGGTGAAAGAGTCTAACATGTTTAAATATAAGAAAATAGCAGGACAAGAGGACACAGCATGAGATTAGAGGGGCCGATTAAGGGGGAATGTGAGGAAATTATTTTCACAGAAAGGGTGGTGGATGCATGGAATGGCTTACCACAAGAAGTGGTGGCTATGAATACAGTGCAGGGCTTCAAACAGGCATGGGATAGGCATAAGGGAGCAATACAAATGACTATGAATAGATAGGCCACTGAGAGAGCAAAGGCCGATGGAACATTTATAAGGTAGAAAAAGAAATGGGCAGACTGGATGGCCTTGCGGTCCTTATCTGCCGTCAACTTCTATGTTTCTATGTTTCTATGTCTACTTAGAAAGGAGACAAACGGAGACGAGACTGAAGGCGGAAGAATTTAATGATTATAACAATAATCACAGCGAGAGATTACAAGTGGTACATCCTTCATTCTTCAAAATAACAGTGTGTGCTGGCTTGCTTATATAGAGGAAGACAGTACCATCATTTCCTATGGAGTTCTATGATTGGTTCAAAACAAGTACAAACATCAACTTAGAAGGCAATTCTCCTTTTAGTATATGTATGAGCTCATCTTTGGTCAGCACAAATGTATAGATAGTGTACATTCTATTATTATATATGGCTAGAAATGGTTGTCACTACCAGTTACCAAGATCTAGGAGGAAGAAATTGATTTGGACTTAAGAATGTGCATACAAGCATTTTGGTCTGTCCTGATAATGACAAACACTAAAGATGGTCAGAAGGGTAATTTGAATTCCATCCTGTATTTCTGTCTTTGCAGACACTTAAGACACCTGTTTGTTATTACTCACATGGTCAATACAAATATCAAAAGGTACTTTAATATTGCAACTTGTGGCTTATTTTGTCTTGTGGCTTTACAAGTTATATGATCCAATTATAAAGGCCAACATTAGTTACACAAACACATTATGTTTTAGACCAAAATGAGGTTAGCCTGAAACATGGGGACACACTTCTTTATCCCTTGTTACACCCACCAGGGGTTCTTCCACCCGAACATTCCTGACATGTTCCCCATCCTCCAACACCAGGTCAAGACTGTTCTCCTCTGTTGTTGGCACTGTCACCCTTTGGGTCAGGAAGCTATCCTGGAATGCTTCCAGGAGGATCTCCTCCCTGGCGCATGTGGTAGCTGGGATGCTCCAATCCACTCCTGGTAGAATAAAGTCCCCCACTGTCACAGTGCTCCCTTTGCCACCAAGTGTCCGTAGCTGCTCCCCCAGTTCCCTGTCCATGCCCTCTTTCTGGGTTGGGGGCCCAAAAACAACCCCCAATCAGACCTTAGCTCTCATCTGGGCTTGAAGCTGCAGCCATTTGACTTCCGATCTGCCCTCTTCCCTCTTTCCAAAACACATCCGATTCCTTCTCTAACATAAATGGCTACTCCCTCTCTCCCTTTTTCTGTCCCTCCTAAATAATTTAAATCCTGGGATGGCCAAGTACCAGTCATGGTTCTGAGCTGCCCATGTCTCCGTAATGGCAGCTATGTCTACCTCCCCTCTGCTGTCAATGCCTGCAACTCATCCATCTTGTTCCCCAGGCTCCTAGCATTTAGTGATGACACCTTGCACCCTTTATATCTCTCTGCTGCCTCCTTATCCTCCCCTCCTCTCCCAATCCTAGTCAAATTTGGCTCCATTCTTGCTGTGGGAGGAGGTCCCTGGACCCCTCTCTGGTTCAGTCCACCTCTATAGCCCCCAGCTACTTTAAATTATATCCTTCACCAATAAATTCCTCCAGACTCTGCTTTAACACCTGTGACCCTTGCTTACTGAGATGTAGTCTATCCCTTGCATACAAATCCATGTTCTCCCATGTGGTACCCCACTCTCCTACCAATCCATACCCCATGGACTTACACCATTCCCTCAGCCTCTTGTTGAAGTCCATGATTCTGCACTTCCTGTCTTTACTTGCTCGTGGCACTGGCAGGACTTCTGAGAATGCTGCTGTCCTTCCTCCTCGCTGCATAGCTCCTCCACTACCCTGAAGCCATCCTGAATCTCCTCTAAACTTCTTCCCTCCAGATCATTTGTTCCCAGGTGCACAACAATGTGTGGTTCCCCCCATCTTCCTTACACATCTACTAATATGCTGACCCACCATTTCTAGTGTCATGCCAGGCATGCACTCCACCCAGATGCTGCTTTTTCTGGTGCTCCTTCCCCCATCTTCCCCCCTTAAATATTGAGTCCCCCAGAATTATGACTCTTTCACTCCTTTGATGATCTATGCCATGTTGCTTGGCACTATCCTGTTCCCAGCCTGATCCCTCCACCCATTCCCCAGTTATGCCCCCTTTTCCTCCACCGTTTTGTGCCCTATCCTCACCCCCCCTCCCTTTCAACTGTGGCCAGTATATCTGCCTCCACTTCCCAACCAATCCCTTTGTGCTCCCCACCTCTTCCTTTTTTTTTTTACTTGCCGGCTCCTCGGCTTCAGAGGGTGCCTCATCCCCCCACTCCATCCGCCAAGGCTGTCCAAGGCTTCACCCCCCCTCACCAGTTTCACTGTGCTTGTGAGTCTGGGGGTGTATGCATTTTTCCTCCATTATCTCCCAGTCACCCTGAGGATGCTGGTACAGATGACATTCATCCAGCTCATGCCTCTAGCTCCCTCTTCAGCCACCCAGTCTCCTTTCTAAGCTGACCCACCTGCCAGCACACCTTGCAGACCCCTGCCCTCCTTGTCTTTCCCAGGAAAATGGCTGCTCCACATCCTTAGCAGCATACCACCCTCCCAGCCTCTGCACTGGCTGGTTGCCTCTTGCCAATTCCCTTACCCATGGATTGGTGCTGCCCTACTCCATTCTACCCTTCCCCCAGGTTGGACTTCCCCCTGTCCATGTTAAACATACTAGCCCCCTTATTATGCAGGCTCCAGACCCCCACCTAGTGTGGCACCTGGGAACTGTAACATGGCTGTGGCATCTCTACTAGATGCCCCAGTCACGTGACCTCTGACGCCTCGTAAGCACCACCTTAGCCTCTCTCACCAATCGACCACCCTCCCCCTTTCCACCCACTATGGCACAAATGCTCCCAGCCAAACATTATAACATTACTTGTATCCGTGGTGCTCACCTTAGTTAAGTGTATCCCCATGGTGGCCTCTCCAAAAACAAACCACACCTAACAGTGTTATTCTGTGTATGCTACTGTTGAAGGTCTAAAGGTGAGATTACCCAATTAAATTAGCTCAACCAGTGACAGACTTGATAAACTTCCAAGTTAATGGTAATTGAAACAGCCCCTTCACTCACTGGTGGTCCAACTAGGGAAGTTGTGACATTTCTCTCTGGGTGGTAACACTGCCACAACCGCTTACAGTATCATTTGTTAAAAGACAACATAACTGATGCAGGAACAAAAATCAGTTTTGTAAGCAAAACAAAGTCAGTCAATGTCTGTGTGCCTGCCATATCCTGAAGGAGGAATTTTCAACCTGTACATTCAAGTAGCTGAGCCAGTCTCCTGGTGTTAGCTGAGGATGGGGTAAGAAGGGAGGGAGGGAGAGAAAAGTCAATCAGGGCAGTTCCTTACAGATTTTTTCAGTAATGTAATACTGCAAAGCTGCTGTATAAGATCTAGGGTTGGTATGTATCCTCCTAAGCAGGTCATTATGAGGAAGTACTGTTAACATGCCAATTGGCTGCTTTGGGGGCTCTGGAATATGTTTAGCTTACTTAGTTTTGAAAAAAGAATTCTATTTTTAGTTGGAAAAACTAGAAATTGACTGTAAACTCAATGCTGTTGGGATGAAAACTGATATTTTCAAGTGGCAATAATTTTATTAAATACTCATAACGTAATATATAAATTGAACAGTTTAATGCTATAGGCAAAAGTTTAAACTTGCATGCTTTTCTTATACGATAAATGCCAAAGTATAAGTAAATATACATGTTTCAATGAGGATGTTTTTCCTATGAGAAAAGCTTTTTAATTATGACATTACACTGTTCAAATGAAATACAAAACTGGACAATACATTATTGCACAGTGAGAAACCACGAGATCACATTAGCGATGAAGTGTGCGCAATGTCTGTTTTGGAAGATAGAGTTACTGTGCACCACTATTTGAAAAAACTAATTCATGTTAATAATAGAACTATATAAACAAGCACATGGGAAAGGATATTCATAGGTCCAGATTAGGGACCACAAAATATTGGCTCCTGGAGCTAATTGGTGCCTGTAGCAAACCAATGGTATATTGGAACATGTTGTTGCACTTTGCAATCACTAAAGGCATGTTCCAATATAGAGGCCAGGCACTAACTAGACTGTCATTGCAAACTCCAGCCCCCTACTGGCCACAGGAAGTATGCTATCAATAGGGTACTTTGGGGATTGCGATCCCAATATGGCTATTAGTGCCTAATGGCAATAGTTCCTCTGGAGCAATCTGCCACATTGGTGCCATCAGATATAAATGACACCATAGCTCTATGAAGTAGAGATGCAGCGAAATTTTATTTTGCCAGTGAAATTACGGCACGTCGTCCAATTTAAGCGCCTAGCAAAACATTTTGCGTAATTCTGTCCTTTAGATGAAATTACGCGCAAAATTCGCCTTTAATTTTGCCTGCGCTCGGAGGGAAATTAGGCAAAACTGGTCTTTTGCTATGCTGGTAGTCACATGGTTGAGTCCAAACAGACAGGAAGTGAATGGTTCATTTCCTGTGCTATATATCTCGAGGAAGCAGGCAGCATTTATACTCCCTGTAACTGCAGAGTGTACTTTCACAGATTAATTGCTTCATTTATGCTATTTTTTCTAACTTTTTCTAGTTTGTCTTTGTTCTAGTTCATATTTTAGTACCTGGTGATTGTGTGTGTGTGTGTGTGTGTGTGTGTGTGTGTGTGTGTGCACGTGATCCCCCCCCCGGCCCCACTCTCTCAGGTTTCTATTTCTTTTTGTTTGTTTGTTTGAATTGGTTGTTTTGTGGACATAATGGAGCGGGTGAAGACAGTGGGGCACCTGTATGTGCATTTTGTTAACGATTACAACTGAAATGCCACAGCAGGAGGCTTTGGCTCCAGCACCAGCACCCAGCAGCCAACTGTTCCCTCCCAGAAGCAGGAGGCGACTGTGGCCCTCCACCGCAGCAGCAGCAGTTAGAGACAGTGCCTCCTCCCCAGCACCAGAAGGATACTGTTCTTCCATCCAGGCAACAGGAGACTGTGCCCCCTCCCAAGCAGTCGGTGGAGTTAGTGCCTGGGTCATTATCTGTGGCCCTGCCCTCATGGCACCATCAACCTCGAAGTTCTCCTGTCTGGGATTTTTTCTATGAAATATCAGTAGGTTACCCAGTGTTCATCTGCAATCTATGTGGGCAGGATGTGCATCAGGGAAAGGGTGGATCCCGCCGGGACAACTGGCCAGCGTATACATGGAGCACCACCACCTGCTCCAATGGGACCTTAAATTGTGGGAGGTGGCAGCATCAAGTGCAGCTGTGAGGAGCAGTGATGGTGTAAGCACTGAAGTGAGTGAGCTGGATGTAGGGGTGGCTGGACACAGAGATGGGAAAGGGGCCAGGAAGCAAGGTGGCCCTTCTCAGTCTGCGGTGAGTCGGCGTCCATGCAGGAGGTGCAGTAGTCAGACACAGCAGCGGCAGCAGGAGGCAGCAGCACCAGCGGTGTAATTACCCCCAGTCAGCGGTGTCACAAGCATCAGGATGCTGAGCCCGCACTGGCTGCAGCTGGTGGTCAGGTGGTCACCAGTGAAGACCTGGCAGCTGTACGGGCTGAAGTGCAAGCACCACAGCATGACTATCAACAGTTCTGACAGGAGTTCAGTGAGGCCAGGGGGGATATCAACAAAATAATGGAGGGCAAGCAACACATTTTCAACCTCCTGGTGGACTTGTATCATGGTGGTGGCAGTTCTGGGCCTGTTTACATTACTTATTTTCAGTCAGCAGCAAGTTAATTGTTTTTTCTTATTTCTGATTGAATCCTATCCTCCTGTGTCCTGTCACTGTGTTTTGATAGTCTTCTTCTCTCCATTCTATCTCCACATTCCAAAAATATGAAAAAAGGAAAAAAAATTAAAAAAGATAAAAAAATTTACACAAAAATGTTTTTTGTCCTCTAATCTTCCTCTGTGTCCTCTTGTTTGTTTGTTTATTGTTATAAATATATGTCTTTATCCAGTGATTCTGTGTGATGTGTTACTTATGTGTAATGTTATGCTCCTCATAGTATTAACTCATTCTATCCTATAGTCATTTAGAATGTTCAACCACTCTCTGCCTGCTGCTGGAACACCTGAGTGCATGAAGCAGTTTTAGACCTGCAGCATTCATATAAACATTAACCGGTTGCCTATAGAAGGACCATACATTGTTTTTTATAGTGTATGATCCCAAGAAAAAGGGAAAACGGCTCCTTACTTTACGAAATAGAGTCACCGCCATAGGCGTTCAGTCCTTTCCCTTACTACTGCGTGCATCCGTCCAGTTCGAGTAAAAGAATGCAGCACATGCGCAGACCGATCCCCGTTGCTAACCTATCAATGTGACGTAGCATTGATAGGTTAACAACCTTACTACGTCACATTGATGGTATAACAACCTTAGGAAATGATGATTTCCTAAGGTTAACAGTGTTCTACCATACATTTCTTATGTGTAATGTTATGCTCCTTATAGTATTAACTCATTCTATCCTATTGTCATTTAGAATGTTCAACCACTCTCTTCCTGCTGCTGGAACACCTGTGTGCCTGAAGCAGTTTTAGACCTGCAGCATTCATATAAACACACTGGCATGGATATTCAAAGGCCAATGACTTCATTCACATATTTGGGACTGTCTACTACATTATGCCCCGGAAGCCCATTGGTCCACACTGGGGTCCAATGGGCTTACAGCTCATACTGTACCTGCCATTTGGGCAGCCTGGTGGTATAGAGGTGGTGGCCCATGGACACCGATGACGGGTGGTGGGTAAGGGGTTCGTGTGGTGGAGGGTGGGATGCCACTGGATCACCAGGGCATTTTTTACGGAGGATCATGGCATTGCAGCAACAGGTGGAGGGGTGCCACTAGACCACCAGGGATGGTCATTGTTACATTTCTTGGGGACTCAGGTGGGAGGGGACCACTAGACTACCAGGGAGGTCATTTATTACAGTTATCAGTACTGGGGGCCACTAGACTACCAGGGATTGTTTGACATACATTTACGCGATCGCGCACGGGCAGGGGTGCCCCAGGATCCCCACTGCACATGTCATGCTGTGCAGGGCACCAGGCGCAAGTCACGAACTGCCCTGCACAAGGTATCTAAATGAGCCATAATGACATGCAAATGGAACCATTTGTGTCTTGCATATTTTATGGCCTCATTTTCATGCTCCCTGCTAAATATCGCAGGTGATGTGCCTACGCAATGGCACTTGCGCTGGTGCATCCTATGCTCCCTATCTGTGGCTTGTACCGGCACAGTGCCACTGCACCATGCCAGTATGTGCACTGACCTTGCCATATTCAACAGTGCTGTGCCATGGCACATCACGTTGAATATCACCTAAGCCTGGCAGACCGCACCGGCGCATCCCAGTTGCGCTGCACCCAGGCTTGCGCCACTGCCTGGTGCAGTCTGAATATCTTGGCCACTGTCTTCTGACACTTATATCTTGAAAACTGTAACACCAATTGTAAAACTGTAAAAAGATAAAATGTTCAGCACAAAAAGCTCTATCAAATTATTGTGGATTGGCAATTCTTATTTGACTTGTTTTTATGTTGTTTTACATTGTTTTTCCTCTTTTTCATGAAATTTGAAGATTTTATGTACATGTAATTATGCTATGTGTAAACAGTCATACAAAAATATTATTTTTTTTTATATTTCTGGGACCAAATTGTTTAAAATGTACAATAAAATATCTGTCCTTGACTAAATATCAATGTTGTACTCTTTTTATAATTTTTTTCAGTCATAAAACAGTGTCTGTAGATCTTGGTATAGTATATAGACTTTCTGCTTTCACTGGAGTTGTTAGAATTTTTTGCATGTTGTCAACTCTGTACCAAACAGTCCTGAGTTTATCAATCTGATAATCATTTTTTTCAATTTAGTAAGATAACAGTTACACAGTACCTCAGAAAGCTAAATCATGATATCCAGGAAGTGATGTAGGAAGGAAGTGTTTTGTGAGGTCAACAGATGCACATAGGAAGAACTCAGCAAGTTCAGGTCAGTGAGCTGACACAGGAAATTTATGCATTTTTTAAGAGCAGGAGGTCCGTCTATGATTTTTTTCTTATGTATTGTTCATTTGTGAACTTCCATAGAAATAAACTATTTTTTGTTCAATTTTGTAATAAAATTAAATAATACAGTATTTTATTTGTGTGTGTTTGTTTTATCATACTTCACATGAAGTATGTAATAGCTGTACACGTGAAGAAGCATACAGTCTCTAAACTGGCAGTACTATTTTCATGGTATGATTGTATTTTTGTGTCCGTATAAAAGTAGATTTTTTTAGTTGGTGTTAGGTAAGATACAGCCTGGATAATGAAGCAGTAGTGTAGTTGAATGATCTCCTTACTAGCTGTGATGTGACTTGAACATGCAATGCATTTGTCACAGTGCAATTGGTGGGAGGAGGGTGGGGATGCCTGCACCTTGTAAAGGTAGTCATAGGCACCTCAGCTACACTGGGTCATATATCATAAATAGTTATCGTGGTATAATGGAATGTGTGGTGGGGGGTGGAGGCCTGCATGTTGCAATGGTGCTTATAGGCATACAAAACACACTCTGTTGTGTACTGCCATTAGTAATTGGGGCATAATGGTCTGTGTGGTGGTGGGGGGGGGGTGTGGGTGCCTGCTCATTGCAAATGGTGCTTAAAGGCATGCTAACCACACTGTATTGTGTCCTGTCACTAGTCATTGGGGCATAATGGGCTGTGTGGTGGGGGTGTGTGGATGCCTGATCACAGACAGTGGATGTGATGGGACTCGAACCTGCAGTGCACTTATCACTGTGCCACATGAAGGATGGGAGGGACTGATATCTGCGTGTGAATAAACACCTTACTGGTTGTGATGGGACTTGAACACGTAATGTACTTATCACAGTGCTATTGGTGGGAGGAGCAGTGTGTGTCTATCACAGGAGGGATGGGAGGTTTAGATGCATGTATATTTGAATGCATACCTCTCAAGTGTCCTTGATTTTCAGGGACGTCCCTGATTTTGCCTCAAAATTTTACTTTGTCCCTCCTAAAAATTTGTGTTTTTGTGGCTAAACAGTGGGGACTGTAAGCACAAAATAATGCCAATCATTAAAGTTACAGACTTGTTTTTCTTTAGAAAATGCATTTTGCACTAAGCCCCATATTCTGCCAGCTTTCCGGGTGGATATCTCTAACTTTGAAGATGTGTCCCTGATTTTGGTCTTTTGTCCTTGATTATTGTAAGCCTTGTCCCTGATTTATAAGGCAGGAGGTTGAGAGGTATGTTTGAATGACTAGTTTTGTTTACTGTTAGTGTTTGCTAATTATGTCACTTACAATTCCCTGTGCAGAGCACTGCTGTTCTTGACACTGATGTTATCAGTTCACATGGACTACAAGCAACCCAAACATACTTGATTGTGAGGCTCCAATTCTTCTTGTCTTCAGTGCTCAACAAGATGTTGCCGGAACGAGGCATTCACGCATCACAGGACATCGGATGAAGGGAAGGACCTGGTCCTAATTAGTCTATGGACTACATCAGTGGACATGATGGGATTTGAACCTGCAGTGCACTTATCACAGTGCATCGAGAGGAATGGATGGACAAGGGCTTAGTTAAAGGACTCGACAGCTGGTGATGTGTGTGTTCTGAACATGAAATGCACATGTCATAGTACATCAGATGAAGGAAGGACCTGGTCCGATTAGTCTATGGACTACATGAGTGGATGTGATGGGATTTAAACCTGCAATGCACTTATCACAGTGCATCGAGAGGATGGATGGACGAGGGCTTAGTTGAAGGACTAAGACAGCTAGTGATGTGCATTCTGAACATGAAATGCATGCATCACAGTACATCGGATGAAGGAAGGACCTGGTCGATTAGTCTAAGGACTACATCAGTGGGCGTGATGGGATTTAAACCTGCAATGCACTTATCACAGTGCATCAAGAGGATGGATGGATGAGGGCTCAGTTGAAGGACTACGACAGCTGGTGATGTGCGTTTTGAACGTTAGTAGAGGGAAAAACAATGCCTGAGTAGACAATGTACTAGATCACTTGTTGTCGTCATCAGTTAACAAATTTGAGCACACTGGTCTTGACACCAAAGTCGTCTGTTCATGTTCATGTCATGCAACTCAATTATAAACAGTGATGAGCATTTGTTTTAGTCTTATTTCTTTATTTTTATTTGCTGATTTTTAATTGTTTTATTTATTTCAGAGGACATCTGCCCAACCCTTGTCACTGTTTATTTTTTTATGTAATATCATCATGCATAAACTAATAAAGCGAATCAGGTATACAAATCCAGTCACTAATGAAGTAATTGTTCCTACTGGTCTACTCATCATGTGACACACTGTGGTAGAAATTTTTCATTTTTTTAATAAATAAGTATTACATATTTTTTTGTTTGATCACTCTATACCAATATTAGTGGCTTATGATGTGTGGTGTGTGTGATACTGAAATACATAACAAAAAAATAATGTGAACAACTTCTCAGATTCACCTTGCCCCTCTACAGCTGGCCAAAGGATTGAATGTAGAATGTAAATACAGTGTTTCTCACCTTGCCTTGCTTTAGTGGTCTAAAGGATATTATGAGCAGCTGTTAATGATTTTTTTTTGTGCATTTCAAATTTGGGTATACAAATAAATAAAAGTATAACCTGGCAAATAATGTTGTGAGGTATATATGAAAAAAAAAATATATATATATATATCATGATTTGGGCCCCCCCCCAAGTCCAGGGAACAAACATATCCCCACAAACATCCATCCTCCACCCTTCAACGTCCCAATTTACAAAAACTGTGTATGTCTATCCTAAACTACTGTATGGTACCAGTACCACAATACAGGCCCTTGCCAGGATATATTATTTATTCTCTTCTCTGTATGGCGGATATCAGACCAATCACGGCATGCATGGTCACAAATGGAATGTATACTTGCCACGCTCACAATGGTCACAACTCCTACCAATATGGCCCCATTTACATATGTTGTTATTTTACAGCCAATATATAGAAGTAGTACCTGCCAAATAAGATTGAGGTATACATAACAAAATTTTTTTGTGAACCCCACCATCACCAAATTCCAGACAACCCCACACCCACAAACATAAATCCTCCACCCTTCAACTTCACAACTTGCAATAAACACCGGGACATATCCTTTTGCCCCTACTTTGCATGGTGGGTATCAGACAAATCATTGAATGGTTTGTTTCCACAAGATATGGCCTGTTTTATGCTCCACAAACATAAGAGCAGAACCCAGCTCTATGCATTCAATTACTCATGCAGATCACAAGCTGAGAAAAACACATACCCACCAGACTGCAACATTCGTGTTGGATCCTCATGAGGTTGCATTGCTGACATATAAGACATAGAAAGAGCTGAAACAATAAAAGAAAAGAAGGCATAACTATCATGAATGAATTGGCAATTTTGCAATCGCAAAACCAGACAGACCATAAATAACATGCAGAACCTGAAGCTATGTGTAAATTGAGAGACAAATTGAAAAAAAAATCATACATTGCTTGAAATGTACACCACCAACTGATATAGGTAATGCATACTGGCGGTCACCTGAAAATTCCACTGTTGCAATGTTTGCCCGAGAACATTGCAGGTCGGTTCAGCCCATCAGTGTGATACATACCAAACTCTGGGACGTACAACACTGTTGATGGCGTCAGATCAACCACCAGCATGCAGAACCTGTAGATAGGTGTAAATTGACAAACAACTAGCAAATAAACACACAGGGTGCTGGAAAATACACCACCAACTGATACAGGTGATGCATACTGACAGTCACCCTGAAAAATTCCACTGCTGCAATGTTTGCCCTAAGGACATTGCATGTTGGTTCAGTCCATCAACAGTATGATACATCTGGGATGTACAACACTGTTGATGGCATCAGAGCAACCGTAACCATGCAGATCCTGTAGATGGGTGATTTAAAGTAACAGTTAGACTTACCACTCCGTCCTTTGAGATGTGTCTGCCATATCGCTGCACCAATCAAGATCATAACAATGGCACCCAGATAACTAAATAGCAACCAGTTAGCCCTCAATGACTGCAAACTCATCTAAGATGCCTACTTTGGTGCAACAAACACATCGACATATATACAATCACCAATATTCAACTCACTGTACCATCAGTCACAGCACTCAACTTCTGCTACCCATAGACTGTCAACAATACATCCTTACAGCACATTGCAATTCCACATCACAATATAAACAAAAAGCATACTTACCTGTCAGACCATGCTTCAGTTAGTACTGCAAGCTTGGATAGAGTGAGTATTCAATTGATGATCAAGTGTACCTGTACAAAAACAATAACGGGAAATGTCACAAAGGATCATGTGTTCATAAATAATGACACCTGACATAAATACACAGACAATAGATAAACAATACTAATCTGATGTACCACATTACATCACAAAACCACACTTATCATCTATCTGTATGAGACAGTCACTAAAAACAAAAAAAATTTAAAAAAAACAACATTAGTAGAATGAATCAATAAGCAAATTCAAAAACAACAATCAATTGCAAATAAGAGGTAAACCAGGAACATCCTACACTGTCTGACAATTATACCCAAGTCTGGTAATACAAACCCCCTTCCCCCAAGCCAGTTTCAGGGACTCATTTTTTATTCCCACCACAATAGCCAGTCACATATCACCAAACACACACATTCGGGTTTTCATTATTGACAGCACACACACACACACACACACACACACACACACATATACATACACCTATCCACCCTCTCACACACTGGTGACATATAACACGCACATACCATTTCCATTATTGAACATTTTGTGCCTCCCCACCAACAACCAATGTCTACACATACCACACCCTGCCAGGTATCGAATGTTGGACAGCACCGCACCACACAGATAGCACGACCAACACATACCACCATTCAGACATTGTGCATTGTATTACCAACGTCCTGGTTGCTTATGAGACACCTGTACCCACCCACCACTCATGGTGGCAACACTTCACCATTCAGATACTCAACATTACGTAATACACCCAGCAAATACACCCCTTCACCAGGATCAACCTTGTCTGCTATCAGCACCATGACTGAGAATCACAGCCCTCACCCCATTTTTTGAGATCAAACATGGTTTGCCTCCCTCATCCACATAGGTTGGTAACACACCAACTCTCCCCCCCTCCCATTCAAACAGCCTCTGCAAAACCATCTTGATGGTGGGTAGAACACCCACCAACACCTACATTTGTTACTATGCCGTCTGGCAATCATCCGATTGATGGTAGCACATAACACCAGCCCTTTCTGGTATCAAACACTGTCTACCAGCATACATTATACATCAAAAATACATACGTTAACGAATAGCACTTACCACTGGTTATCATTATGAGTACCACAGTTCTTCACCCGCCAATAGATATTGGAGTACCTGAAATCAATTATAAACAAAAAAAATAATTTTTTTACTTTGCATTCAAGCTACTTCGTCAAGATAACAAGAAGCTATAAGGTGCAACAATAGTTAGATGCATTTTTAGTAACAGGGAACATGTGTACCAAATGGTCCTAAACTTTCTATACATATAATTGAATACACTAACTAAAAAATGAAGTAAACCTCATACATCATGCACACAAATTATTGTGAGGCCCCCCAAAAAACTGTTATAGAAATTTAATTATACAATGGCAAGAACATTTCCTGGACTCTGATTGGTCAATGTGTGCCTGAGACAGTGACGTTATTACACAATAACATCACTGTATTGATTTTTTGAATGATCCTTATGATCCTTATGAGTCACTTTTTTTTTCAGAAACAAAGATACACTGCCTCACTAAAAATCTACTAAAAACATTTTTATTTTTATTTTTTGTTTTCTATAACATCGAGCCATTGTATAATTGCAATAAGGCACTCCAAGGTGTGAGTTATCATGTAATAACGTCACTCCTGGGGTGGTGGAAGCATTCGGCTTCGCCTTGTGCTTCAACCCACCCCAGGAGTGACGTTATTACACGATAACACACACCTTGTCGTGCCTTATTGCTTAATTGAACTACAATGAAACCATGCATCATTTTCAAATTCATATCAATTACATAATCAAAACCTTTCAAGTGCATGAAACACAACACAATACTAACACTTTACTTCTAAACAGCAGCATTATTGTTTTCTATGGTATGTACAGTCAAGTCATTCTATTTCTGTACATATCATATGTAAGCAATAATACCTGACAGGGTGGGCATTATTGGGAAATACAGGACTGCCCAGGGGCTTAATGAGGCCCGACGTCACAAGCGGAGGGCCTTATAGCCCCTGGAAGGTCCGGTATTTCTCAATAATGCCCACCCTGGAGGGTATTATTGCTCTTAGAAAATGGCCCATCAGTAATACTTTTTTGTTAAATAGAAAAACCATTTTTTTAATTGTTTAATTAATATTTAGAAAAAGATTAAACTATGTTTTTGTAAAGTAGTTCCTGTACTGTGGCATGTGTGTCACTAGAGGGCAATGTTATCTATGAAATTTAGCTTGAATGAGGTATAGAACTGCCCCATCAGTTTATGGGACTTGTAGTATTGTATGTAAAGTGTTGATTGCGTTCAAGCTCATGTAGTAATATTATATGAGGATTTAGTATGTGGAGCCCAGTACTGCTGGTTTGGAGAGCGAGCAAGGAATCGGCAGTACTGCTCGTTTGCAGAGCGGACAAGGAATCGGCCGTACGGTCGTTTTGAGAGTTGGGGAGGAATCTGCCATTGGGAGTCGTGACCGCAAGAAGATGGGCACAGTTGAAGAAACAAACACAGAGGAGCAGCCTGCATAGTAACACCGGCATGCAGGAGGAGGTAAGCTATACCTTGGACAGTATGCATGGTGTGAGACAAAAGTGGGGTGAAGAGCAGAAGAGGCACTTTGCTAAATTTGGCTCCCCAGATGCATGGAGGCTTGCTTCAAACTGTGTCGGATAGATTTTAAGGGGGCGGGAGCCGCAGTGCTGTCTGTTGTTCAGAGTGGTAGTGCGAGATGGCAATCGAAAGAGCTGTGCCGTACTAAAGAATATGGTATGGAAATGTCTTCACTCTCCCAACCGCAACATCATTCTCCTTTTTTTTTTGTTTTATTAAGAGCCAGCACTGAAGCAAGTAGTGGGGGAGGAACTGTAGCTCTCGCTAAGCGAGAGAAAAAAACATGGCGGGCATTTCAAATTTTCTGGGATGTTTTCAGCCAGTTACAGAGCAGGTTGGGCAGCAGTGGAGAATGTTACTCTGTGAAGTGGCACTGGGACTGGCTCTTATTTTTAGCTGGGCATCTATTGAAAAATGCCCAGCTTAGAGCCTGTGTCAGCCAATGAGGTTTAAGAATTGATTTTAGCCATTTTCTAAGATATGATTAAAAATAGTAAAGTTACCTGATGAACAAAGAACACAAATTATTCAATACATTTAGAATGATTGTAATAAAGTAATTGAACCTCTATAACGAAATAGTAGAAAGCAATAAGGCACAACAGGATGTAGAAACATCAGATGCATTTCCGTCAATTTTAAAACAATTGAGTCCCAGTATGTGAAAACCTAAAACATTTACACACAACCATATACAGAGGACGTAAATTACAAAAACTATGTAGAGAACTGTTCTACAGATTTGCAATATTTACATTAGTCTGTACACATCACAGTTCAAGCTCATAGTTCGTCTGCACCTCTTTACATCGTTTTTGCATTTCCCTTATGGAATGGATTAAAACATTCAACGCACAGTGGGAATTTACACCCACTGTATTGCCATCTTGATTCTGCCCTTATTTTTTTCTGGCTGCAGTATCGACACCTTCTTTTTGCAGCCTTCTCTGGCCAGTGCTCAAATTCAGTACTCACTCGACTACTGGTTATCTGAAGCTTGCATTTGGGTAACCCACAGCTCATCCACAGCTGTTTGCAAAGTCCAGTCCTGAACTGCACTTGAGTAACTACCTTTGGTTGGCACGTCTTTGTAGTTTTTGGTGAGGCACAGAACAGAACAGAACATAGGCATTGGCAATACTCAAGTCAAAGAAAAAACAGAAAACATACTTCCACCACTTGTTCGACTTTCTTGCGGAAGCATACTGGGTGCATATCTGGTCAGCCCGGTCTACACCATTCACGTATGACTTGTACTTCTTTAATGCTAGTGGACACGAGATGTCTTTCTTTGTGCCATCATACATTTTCTGGAGACTGTTGTTTTTTTCAGTGGGATCTACATTGGTAGATAACAAAAACACAGGCTTCTTGTCCATCCAGGCAGTCGCACACAATCCACCTGAGTGACGCTGAAAAAGATCCTCTGTCTTCCTTCATCATATTTGTTTTATTCAAATCAGATGGCCAGCAGTGATGATTAGTATGGACAGTACCATAGGACAGTATACCATCTGATAAAAGATCAGAAGCTAGTTTTACAGATGAGAAAAATTATCATAATACGTGATGGTACTTTCCTCTAAAACACTGGACCAAATCCTTGACAACCCTCTCAGACAAACCAGTTTCAGTGTTTTTGTTCACCCTGCCAGTATAAATTTGAAAATCAGACACATATCCATTGTGGGCATCTGCCAACTTCCAAACTTTGATACCATACTTTACTGGTTTCTGAGGCATGTACTGCTTAAAACCAAGTCGGCCACGAAACCCCACCATCACTTCATCCACAGATACTTCACAATGTTTTTACTGATTAGCCATACCAACACATCAACTATATGCTAGATAAGTTTTCTACACTAATTATATGAAAAAAAAATAATAATCTAACTAGCTTCACCCATAAAATACATAATCCCAGCTTCTGCGCTTATTGGTATACAGCCTTCTCGCTACATCGAACACAGATTCCTCAAAACAAGCCGTTCCTTCTACCCTTACAATTCAGAGCAGCAAGTTAAACTCCTTCTACTTTAATTTCTATTAAAAATTCAGGCAATGGCAGGCAAACTTAGTGAGACAAATAAAATGCAGCTCTGTAAGATCCTACTGCATCCGATGGCAATGATACTCGGTCGGTCGCAATGGAAGCAGCACATGGGGGACATTTTTTAACATAATAACTTCAAGACACCGTGCCTAAAAAATGCAAAACTCTCAATTCTGCATGATGACAAGGTCTGTGGTACCTTTGCGGAAACGTATAATATAGTTGTAAAATCGGAGAGCTCTTTCTGCTGGTGGAGCTTTTCATTTTGTGCCCCTCAATGTTAACAAGTAATTCTAGCAGCAGCTCGACTTGCGCCAGCCTGGGAAATCCTGACTAGACATTTCTACAAGCAGCTGAGACTGGATACTAAGCATATCTCTTGCAAAACTTTTATTTTTAGATGCCACTAAGAGACTCTGCATTTATGGGTTTTCCTCTTGCGATCACAAGAGTATTTTACTACACCCCCCCCACCACCACCACCACCACCACACCTCTACATTCGGTACAGACAGCTGCCACCTTCAAACAAAATCTTCTTTTTAATTTCTCTGCCTTACATTAGATCCCTCTTTGTCTTCATGCCCAAATACCTTTCTACTGTGGATTTTTTTTCTGGGTAGATTACCTTAGGGGAGAAACTTACTTGAGCTAGCGTTGCGAGTTCTTCAGAATGCCCAGTTCCAATAACCACCAATCTCTCCAAGGTCTGCACACAGTTGGCAATCTAAAACAAATAAAATTTGGCAAAACTAATTAAACGAAGCTGAGAATCATACTTTTACACAATTTTCCCACCATAGACAACCGGAGAAAACATTGATCGTTGGTAGCCATTGCTTGGGAACACAAAGTTACTCTGCTCACGTTCCCCTGGGCGTTTGTGCGCTCTGATTGGATGAATGATCAATGATATCCCAGGGCAGGTTAAAGCAGCATAACAACACCGTCCAGCTACGACAAAATCACAGGAGTCTCCAATTGGATGAAAACCAGGAAACAACTGCAAGCAAATTTCTATATTTTGACCAATGGGAAGGGGTGTTTTTTATGTGCCTTATTTACTTAAAAGTCTGTCTCCTATTGGGCGATTCACCTACAAATCACATTAGCACCACACACAAGCAGCTAGGGATGTAAACAAAACATGACACCAAATGGTGTCCTCAGGCACATTGTGCATTGATAATAGGATGCCATGTGGGGTCTTCAGGAAAAAAGAGAGTGTTTATTATGGCGAAATATGGCGTCATCAGGACAGAATGAGTTTTAAATTTAGACTGAAATCTGGTCTTAGCCATGATGTCTTATGGTGCCCAAACCTCACCTGGACCAAACAATGGACTTTGGTCGACTGTTTACAATTGATTTTATGCCACATCTTGTTTCTGAGAGTGCAGAACAGGCAGTACATGGCCACAAATGTTTCCTAAAAATGTTACATCAAATGAAGACTGAAATCTAGTGTCAGTCCTGATGTTATAGGTGCCCCCACCCCAGCACTCAGACATTAACATGCTGTTTTGGCCACTATTTACAATGCGTTTAGGCCACATCTTGTTTCTGAAAACAGCCCAGGCAATGCATGTCCAGACATGTTTCCCAAATAATTATGCGCAGTACATTCAGACAGAAATCAGGGCACCAGGCATGCAGTTACATGGTTCACATCCACCATAAGGACCCAAATGTGCTGTTTTCTGCACCGTTGAAATGCTTTTCAGGCCTAACCATGGTGCTGCCACTGCCTACAATGGCCCAGAAGTCCAGAAATGTTTCCCAAAAAAATTGCACAGTACATTCAGACAGAAGTCATGTGTCAGACATGCAGTTACATGGTTCAGATCCACCATGAGGACCCAAATGTGTTGTTTTCTGCACCATTGAAAATGCTTTGCAGGCGTAACTGTGGTGCTGCCACTACCTAACATGGCCCAGAAGTTCAGAAATGTTTCCCAAAAAATTGCACAGTACATTCAGACAGAAATCAGGTGTCAGGCATGCAGTTACATGGTTCACATCCACCATGAGGACCCAAGTGTGCTGTTTTCTATACTGCTGAAATGCTTTTCAGGCCTAACCGTGGTGCTGCCACTGACTAATACGGGCCAGAAGTTCAGAAATGTTTCCCAAAAAATTGCTCAGTACATTCAGACAGAAATCAGGTGTCAGGCATGCAGTTACATGGTTCACATCCACCATGAGGACCCAAATGTGCTGTTTTCTATACTGCTGAAATGCTTTTCAGGCCTAACCGTGGTGCTGCCACTGACTAATATGGGCCAGAAGTCCAGAAATGTTTCCCCAAAAATTGCGCAATGCATTCTGATAAAAATCAGGTGTCAGACATGCAGTGACATGGTTCACATCCGCCAAGAGGACCGAAATGTGTTGTTTTCTGCACCGTTTAAGTGCTTTTCAGGCATAACCGTGGTGCTACCACTGCCTAACATGGCCCAGAAGTCCAGAAATGTTTCCCAAAAAATTGCACAGTACATTCAGACAGAACTCAGGCGTCAGACATGCAGTTATACGGTTCACATCCACCATGAGGACCCAAATGTGTTGTTTTCTACACCATTGAAATGCTTTTCAGGCCCAATCATGGTGCTGCCACTGCCTAACATGGCTCAGAAGTCCAGAAATGTTTACCAAAAAAATGATATAGTAACTTCAGACTGAAATCAGGTCCCAGCCATGATGTTTTATGGCACCCAAACCCCCACCCAGACCAAACGATGGTCTTTGGTCCACTGTTTACAATTGATTTTAGGCCACATCTTCTTTCTATGAGTGCAGCACAGACAGTACATGTCCAGAAATGTTTCCCCAAAAAAATGGTACATTAAATTCAGACAGAAATCTGGTCTGAGCTATGATGTTTTATGCCCCCCCCACCTCCACCACCAAGACATTAAAATGCAGTTTTGGCAACTGTTTACAATTGCTTTTAGGCACACCTTGTTTCTGTGAGTGCAGCACATGCAGTATATGTCCACAAATGTTTCCTACCCTCCCCACTCAACTCCTCCCACAGACACAGAGAAAACTGAAAACACTAAGTTTAATTAAGTGTTATCCAAAATACAAAATAAAAAATGTTCACTAGCAGCACTAGGAACTAAATTGAGATTTGGGGCACAATTAACTCTCAAAAATCACAAATAAAGAGGTTTTTGAAGGGTTTATTGGCTGTGATGCAGCACACTGAACTGCTCTCCAACTCAACAGACAATATATTGTGCGGGAAACAGCCTGCATGTGGTATTTCAGCTATCTACCCACAATCCATTGCAATTTCACTGGCAAAATTGAAAAACATTGGCAAAATTCAGGATAATGGCGAAATTTCACCTCACGCGAAAGCAAAATTGGCAAAGTAGGGTGAAATTTCACATTAAATAACAGAATCTGAGTGAAATTATGTTTTGCCCTAGGCAAAAAAATTCACGTATCTCGGAATTCACGAAATATTTTGCTAGGGGAGATTTTCCAGTTTTGCACATCTCTACTTGCAAGGCACTATGAGGACATTTGCTTCATGTTACAGCCTCATTATAGGCCTGGAGCAAACAGAGTTTGTGACCTCCCCTGGCACCTGTCAGGGCAGCTGGTTCTGGCCAGTCACGGAATGAAATTTTATGACTGCACACTTACTGTACTCACAGCTCATCACGGTCGGTGCACAATCGTAAAATGTCATTCGATGGCCAGCTGTGGGTCTGAGCACAGGGTCTGTGCTGATCACATGTTTCAGAGAACTGACTGTTTCTTGAACCCACATCATAATTTAAATACAAACCTGTATTTTCACATCTCCTGTAGTGATAGTGTGGGTAAGGATACTGAGCTGAAGGAAAGTGGTGGCACCACCTAACATTCTGAAACACAGAAAAGCAGAATCAGAAATTGTAGTGAGAAAGAAATAATGTGACCCACTGGGATTTGAACCAGGCCCCTGGAATACCATCCTGGTGCTCTTAATCACTAGGCTATGGCACACATGGCGAGCCTATATTTTCCTGGACACCCTTTCTCTCTGGTGTTGTGCAATCTTGCAACTAGGAACAAAGATGACAACCAGGTGTTTTATGGGAGCCATAGCTTAGTGGTTAAGAGCACCCGGGATGGTATTCTGGGGCCTGGGTTCAAATCCTAGTGAGTCAATATTGCTTTCCAGTGCAATTTGTGATTTAAATTGCTTAGCAGTGGCTAATATTGCACTAAAAAATCTGGTTGTCATCTTTGTTCCTAAGTGCCAGATTGCACAAGACCAGGTAAAGAATGTCTGTCCAGGAAAACACAGGCCCAGCCACGTGAGCTGTAGGTTAGTGGTTAAGAGCACGGGATGGTATCATGAAAAGTAAAAAAAAAAAAAACAATAATTGTGAAAGGTTAAAAAAAAATCACAAGTGGTTATTTGCATGATTTGCTTGCCGGGGGGGGGACAGTCAAGATGGTCGCCATTTTCTTTTTTTTTACTGTTTAAACTTACAAATGGTAAAAATATATACAAATTATGTATTTTTTAAAAAACAAACACCTGAACCTAACTAAACAGTAAAAACTAAACATTTAGCTAGACCCTTGTGTTTGTTTGTTTGTTTTTAAAGTTGGCAGAAATACATTATCACGGCATCCAAAATCCAGGGTGCCCAGCTTAGCAAGAGAAGCCACTGACCCGTGTTCTCTGTAGGAGAACAGCAGGACTTACTTGACTTCTGCAGCCACAGCTGGAACTCATACTGCAGGCGGCAATGACTAATGCATGTAAAATGTATGAGAAGACAAAAGGGAGATGTGGCTGGTGTTTTTCATTCAATCAAGTTGTTACCCAGATGCTGACCACACACAGAAAATGTTAGGGGGGGAGGGTGTACATACCTTCCAGATCCTGCCTGCTAGTTCAGAAAGTCAGCATTTGGCTTTCTTCATTCAAGCAAGCTGTTGCCCAGACACCAGCAGCACACACAACATTTGTAAAGGGGGCTTAGATAACTCCCAGATGCTGACAGCATGTTCAGAATGTCAGCGGTCAGGAGGGCAATCTGGCGAGACACTGAGAGGTGCAGACTGGAGAGGCTAAGAATCAGATCGGAAGCTAATTTCAATGTCACCATTTATTTTTCTAAACAAGGGGGACTGAACAAAGGAGCATTTGGGGTTCAGCACATCTGGAAATAAGCATGGTAGCCAGAAAACCTAGGGAGGTATGCACTTACTATGTGTGCTGCTAATTGCCTCTTGCCCTCTTTCGGGATTTCTCATTATTTAATTCACTCCTGCTTGCAGCAAGACGAGTCCTTGCTCCAGACTCAGTCTGGCCTGCTGCCTCAAAGTTTGTCCCCAAAGTGCTGCTTGTGGTCCGGATGGTGACAACTGATCCTCACCCTAGGCTTGATCCTGTAACCCGAGGTCCCTTAGCTGACTGGGCTGCTCCAGACTCGTGTCACTCAGGATCTCCAAGAAAAAGATCCGTACTGGGAACTGTGTCTCTTATAAATGAGTGTTCACAGGGATCTGATTGAAAATTACACCGTACGCTGCTGGTGATACAAAGAAAACAAGAAAATACTATTTTCATTGAAGACATGCCATACATATAGTGAGCAAAGTAAAAATCTAAGTTTGTACCATCGGGTCTTCTTTAAGAAGCATGTGTTAGTGGCCAGGAGGCACTGAGGGTTGAGGTGCTGGATGCCATGCCTCATGCCATGATGGTGTCCCAGGTTTGGAAATGGACTCGGGCTGCTGGGGATCGGCTGGGGTGGGAGAGGATTGAGCAACCAGAGGACTGCTCTCCTCTCCTCTCCCAGGGTGGGTAGTAGGCTTGCACTACACCAGTGGCTTACAGTGGAGATTGGGGGGGCAATGCAGTAAGTGGTGCCAAACATACGGGTTAGGAGCAGACGGTGGGCATCAGCATATTCTGTGCACAGATGCCATTGCACATCGGCACTCCAGGAAACATTATAAAGGAAGCTCTGCTCCTGGATAGGTGATGGTGTCTCCATTCCCCACCATCATACACCCAATATTGGGCTCAATCCACTAGCTCTCCCAGTCTCCCTGTCCTGCCTTGGTCTGGCGACTGCGGGGCTTGGTTGACTGATCAAGTAGGTGGAGGTGTTTGTTCTTGATCTCCCAGTGGGGAGAGCTTCAAGAGGCAGTAATGTGGTGGCAGTCAGTGAGGATCATTAGAGAGAGTTCCAGGACAGCAGGAGATAAAAAGAATTAAGAAACAAAAAAAAGGAAGCATGTGTTTCCATGATGTAGATGCCATTTTTGTTTCTATAATTAGATTATGTGCTGTTAGTTCTTATGATTGCACCTGCTATTTTGATCTTTTTGCTGAACTCTTTCTCTCTGTTACAATGCCACTGTATGTCAGACTCCTTCAGTTGTCATTTCCAATTGTGTATTGTTTGTTATCGTTTATTGTGCTGATGAGGTAAGCTTTCTGTAATTCTCCCAGGTCCTGCCTGAAAATGGACATATGCATGCTTAGGCTGTATCTTACCTGGTATCAAAATCAAGCAAATAAATAACAGTGGTAGGCATTTCTGGAGTCCATGACCTCCAGGGAAACGGAAACATTTCAGTACTATCTCGACTCGTTTTTGAGTTTGTCGTGGCACACAGGCGCAGACAAACCCATTTCTATAATGTGCTTTACTGGGGTGTGCCCAATGGAGAGCTCCACTTGTAGGGGCAGGTCAGTGGCAGGCAAATCAGTCAGCAGGCTGGTGATGACTCACGTTTAGCTGTTCTGGCTGAGCAGGATAACTTTTCAAAGGACGGAGCACACCAATAGTGGTGCGACTCAGTCCTGAAGTTACATTCCTGGTTGTGCGTTCAAACACGTTGAGCCTAGGACTTCCCCTCACAGTTAAAAAAAAAATGGCGGGGTGTCCAATCCCCTGTCTGCATCCCCCTCCCACTTCATTTGCTGACAGGAGAGCCCACTCCCCATCAGCATAATGTCCCCTGCAATTGTTGTGTGCTGTGCACAAACCGATGAGAGTGCCCAATCCCTCATCGGTATGCTCCTTCAGTTAATTTACTGATGGGGAGCCCTCCCCATCGGCATAATACCCCCAATTAGTTTGTATGCTGAGGGTGGTGCCCAATCCCCTCAGCTCTTGTCCCCCAATTTGTTGTGTGTCGACAGGTGCCCAATCCTGTCGACTACAGCCCTCCTCCCATAAACACTCAGGTGGCATGCGGGAGCCCATGCCAGTGTGACAAATGTCCCTGTAAAAAAAGGAAACCTTCACGTGATGTAAAGTTTTTTTTTAAACCTGTAAAATAAGCGGTCCCTCATTGAGCCCGGTAGCCCCTTCAACCTCGCTCACCCTCTAGCACCCACCTCCCCACACCCCCAACCCATACTTGCCTCCGGGCCCAGCGCAACGATCTTTGGTGGACCAGGAGCATGTCTGCACTCTTCAAAGCCAACCATGAACTGAAGAAATTCCGTAAGCTGAATAATGGCACAAATATGGTTTTTCAACTTTGGTGCATATCTCGGATATTGTTTTGGATTTTTTTTCACCAAATGTGCAACATAGGCTTTTGAGAGCCCACCTCATGAACAGTGGCACTGCAGTTTCGTTAATCGGTCCCAAAAGGTGATTTCGCAGTCACTGAGCAGAATCACCTTTTGGGACCAATTAATGAAACAACAGTGCCACTGTTCATGAGGTGGGTTCTCAAAAGCATATGTTGCAAATTTGGTGAAACAAATCAAAAAAATAACATTTTATGATGCGTTGTAGTTTCACAGCACTCATATGCAATTTGTAATATTTTCACTCCAGATTTTCAACATTGGTATTTTTTTACACCTCCTCATGAGCAATATAGCTGTCATTTTCAACATCCTGGCCGAAATGCATTTTTGCCCTTCCGGCGCAGAATAGCGCGGTCGCTGTGGGAAATCAGTGTTCGGGACAGATTACGAAAATCACAGTGACACTGTTCATGAGCAGAGGTCTCAAAATACCTATGTTGAAAATTTGGTGACAAAAGTCTATATAATGACGGTTACGAGCGTGCGTTGCGCAGTTTCCAAGCACACACATAACTTCGTGAATTTGTAATATTTTCACTCCAGATTATCAACATTGGCATCTTTTTATACCACCTTATGAACAGTACAGCTGTCATTTTTCACATCCTGGTCGAAATGTGTTTTTGCACTTCCGGCGCAGAATAGTGCAGTCGCTGTGGGAAATCAGTGTTCGGGACAGATTAAGAACATCACAGTGACACTGTTCATGAGCGGAGGTCCCAAAATGCCTATGTTGAAAATCTGGTGACAAAGCTCCGTAAAATGACTATTTTATGAGCATGCATTGCACAGTTTCCACGCACACTCATAATGTCGAGGATTTATGATATTTTCACTCAAGAGTTTCAACACTGGCAGTTTTGCACACCTCCTTATGAACAGTACAGCTGTCATTGTTTACATCCTGCCCAAAATGTGTTTTCACACATCTGCGCACAATGGCGCGGTCGCTGTGGGAAATCAACGTTCAGGACAGAGTAAGAAAATCATAGTGAGTGTGTTCATGAGTAGAGGTCACAAAATGCCTGTGTTGAAATTCTGGTAAAATTATTCCACTAAATGACAGTTATGAGCATGCGTTGTGCAGTTTCCATGTATGCTCGAACGTTCGAGCATTTTTAATATTTTCACTGCAGATGTTCAACACTACCTTCTCTTCACACCTCCCTATGAATGGTACAGCTGTAATTTTTTCACATCCTGCCCGAACTGTGTTTTTGCACATCTGGTGCAGAATGGTGCGGTCGCTGGGGGAAATCAGTGTTCGGGACAGATTTACAAAATCACAGTGCCACTATTCATGATCAGAGGTCCCAAATGCTTTCATGAGGAGGCGGCCTTGAAAGGCCGTGTTGAAAATTTGTAGTGCAAATACCAACAAACACCTGGGATGTCAGGGTTTCTAACCATAAGGCCCCCCCAACCCATGGTGGGGCTACAGTGCCCTTATTTTCTCTGAACCACAGACACATCGTCACTCTTCAAAGCCAGATCACGAATTGAGGAAACAGGTATGCACTTCACTGTATTTCAACAGGAATGTGAACTTGGTGGCATAACTTGTTCTTTCTGCTGGGAACTGTAGTCCTGCCAGTCGGTGCATACCAACATCAATTCCAAACGACGAACTTTGGCATTGACAAATGCTTGTTATATTAAGCTCCCCATTAACCTATGCGCTATATAAATAAAAAATATTATTATTATTGTTTTAATAACAAACATTAAGCAAATTATTGTGATTTCAGATGTGCAAGTCTAAATATTGTTTGTTTTTTTGGCTGCCCCTGTTCCTTCAGGAACTTATTAAATATTTATTTATTAGTCCACAATGTTCAAGTAGGTCCTGTGGGACCACAGTACTTTAAAGGGCAACTCTGCACTTCAGCATGTGCTTTCATAAATAGGATGCTTCGGCTGTTACAATTTACTAGAGAATACATTTTTTTCATTTTCAGTGTTCCTTTCCAAGATTTACAGCACATCTTGGTAGTCCAGCGAAAAAGTCTATATTGAAAGCATTTGAAAACATGTGCCCCTCCCCTGTTCCCTGACATTGCTGCCGACTGAATCAGTGGAGGTGAGGGTATCCCCTCTGCAAGTGGGTGCCTCCCCCCGCATCCTGAGGATTCCTGTGGACTTGTGGGGTTGAGGCGCCGGCTTGCAGATCTTGCCAGGCGGACCTCCCTCGCAATCCTCTATTGCCTTCTCCTGCATTGAGCTGGAGCTCATCTTGTGGACTTTGTGTGTGGATTTTAAAAGTGGCCTTCCCCTGCTCTCAAGCAGGAGTTCTTAGTTGTCTTTACTGCGATCTGGATTTAAGCAACAGCAAAAAAATAAAAAGAAAAAAGAGAAAATATAAAAGGAAACGAAAGAAAGTTATTTTTGTACCTGTCTGTACTGCATTGTTGGAGAGGGAGCGGAGTACCAGGGGAAAATTGTTCCTGCCCACCCGACCCATTCCCTCCTCCGCTTAAATGCTCGCTGACCACTCCCACCAGACCCTGATGCACACACAAGCATTCATAAAACTACCTGTTGTGCCTGCCCTATGCAGTTAATCAGAGGTTTGTTGCTATGCTTCCCTTGCCTGTAAGTCAGGTGGCAGGCTAAGGCTCCGCCAACCCTGGGGGGTTAATTTGTGAGCCTCTTTACTGTTCAGTGGCTTAGCTGCCCAGTTATGTGTTTCTGTTGGTTGGCTTGTTCCCCTGGGGTTTGAGCTATACTGCAGCTCACACTATTTGTGGAGTTTTTGTTGTGTGAACAAATCTCTTTCTCTGATTCTGCCCAGGCCTCAACCTAGCCTATAGGCTTCTGTCTTTAGCTAAATGTTCATTGAATTTATGCTGATCTAATCCATTTTGCTTTAATATTCTAGGAAATGATCCTATTTGCTTAGGTAGTTTGGATTAGGCCTCTGCTACTAGGCTTCTGTTGGGGATCACCTTCATGGAGCTTGGTCATCCTTTCTGTGGTGCTGCACTCTCACATAAGGGGGTGCCTTCTACTGACCGGGATTGTGGAGGTGGTAGTTGGGCAGACCATCCACCTATTTGGTGCCTCCAGGTTAGTCCAGTGGTGCCTGGTGGGTTAGCACTGCCATATCCTCCTCTCCTGGGGCCCTTGTATTGGCTGGTTGGCTTGTCCAGCCCCCATACCTTCTCCCCTTAGTATCTTGGCCTAGACTCTGGCAAATGACATGGAGACCCCAAGTTTCTCATGGGGCCAAGCCTCCCAGTCACATGCCCCTTACCTTTGGTTTGCTCATGGTACTATGCCTCCCTCTGCTTATTGTTGACTGTGCTCCTGTCAGGAACCCCTGGGTCACACCTGGGCTGCTCAATGAGACTGATTTCACCTTCTCCAATTTAATAGCCTGTAATAGACAGCCCCCGCCCCTATCTGCTGTCTTGATCTCAGGTGCTTCCTGTGTCCTGTAATTTTTGGTCAGGTGATATGGTATAAGCCGCCTAATGAGGATGCCCCCAAGGCATCTCCTATGGCTCTTACTGGTGACTCTAGGCCTTGCAGGAACATAGAGGTCAATCCTGGTTCTCCCTATCAAGCCTCCTCCTCACCTGTAGGCTGGTTGTCTGGCAATGGGCTGAAAATAGCCCACCTCAATATCTCCTGCCAACCTGGCTGAACTCCTTGCTTGGGTCACTCACCATAAGCCCAACATCCTTGGTATAACTGAAACTTGACTGAAGCCTTCCACCCCTGACTCGGCATGTGCACTTCCTGGCTTTGATCTCGTCAGGCAGGACCGTCCAGGGAAAAAGCGGGGGAGGTGGCACCTTGGTCTACTACAAAAGTCACCTCATTCTGATGGTTCTGTCCTGCCAACAACCATTACAGTCTCCCTGTGAACTGCTGCACACAGTACTGTTACTCGGGAACTCCAAAAGCTTCACTTTATCTGTAATTACAATCCCCTTTGGGGTTATATCGGGATTGTCCTCCCTCCTTAATACTGTCGGCTCAGTGACTGGGAACAATGAGCTAATGATCCTGGGTGATCTTAACTTAAACTGGCTAGGTGGTAATGTTAAGTTGTATGAGCCACTGCTTGCCAGTCTCTCATTGTCACAGTTTATCAAGGAACCCACAAGGTGGTCTTCCGCTGGTGATATGAGCTCCCTCCTGGATTGGGTCCTGTCCAATAGACCACAGAGGATTAGCTCCTCTGGTACCCTCCCAGACTCTATCTCCAACCACTCCCCTGTGTACTGCATATGGACGATCTCCTCCCTGAAAATCCCTCAAAAAATCATCCAAGTTAGAGACTTCTCCAGGTTCGACCTGGGGTCATTCCATAATGATCTATGGCTTACTGACTGGTCTGTGGTGTGAAATGCCCAGGACTCCTCCACCACAGTCAGTCATTTCTCAGCACCTTTGGGGCGCTGCAGGATAAACATGCCCCTCTTATCAGATGGAGGGTAGGGAACTGCTACCAAGTGGTTGCATGGGAGCCTCCTGGCCCTCATGTAGACTAGAGACAAGTGCTGGACCAGTTTCAAGGTCATGGACCAGGCCATATTTCGGCAGTATAGAAGGCTCAGAAATAGTGTAAAAGAGCAATTAGAGCTGCTAAAAGTGAATTCAGCTAAGGACCCGAGGTGCTTCTGGAAGAACATTAAAAACATAGTGGTTCCTCCAACTGTGAGGTCACTGACATGCTCATTGATGGCTCTAGTTGCAACAATCAGCTAACCATCGCCAATGTGTTTAACATGCATTTCTTGGACCTGTTTGCCTTCACCTCACTATTTTCCCCTAGTGGATGTGGTAGTCGTGTACAGGACCCTGCTCTACAATCAGCCCAGGTCTCACGCCCCTTATTCCACTTAAAGGCTGTAATAGCACAAGAGATGCAGAGATTGTTCTCTGGTCTCTCCCCTTATTCCAGTGCCGGCCATGATGGCATGGAACTGAAGCTCCTCCATCTTAGTGCCTCTTATATTGCCTCCCCGGTGACCTGTATCTTCAACTTGTCTGTAGCTACTGGGATTATCCCTGACATATGGAAGGTAGCTAGGGTTGTCCCTGTTCTTAAACAAGGCAACCCTAAGAGTCTTGACGACTACGCCCAATAGCCATATTGTCTGCTGTCCGTAAACTACTCGAGAAAGTTGTGGTGGGGCAACTCTCGGAGTATATTCAGACTCATGAGCTGCTGTCTCCTGCACAGCATGGCTTTCGAAAAGGGCACAGCATATCCTCTGCCCTTCTCATTGTCTCTTCTATGATCAGAGCAGCTATGGACAAGGGTAAACTCTCAGACGCCATCTTCATAGACCTGTCCAAGGCCTTTGACCTGATTGACCATGTCCTACTTTGTTCGCAGCTCAGGTCCTTTAGCTTGTCCCCACCTGTGCTAAATTGGTTCTCCAGTTACCTACAGGGCAGACAGCAGCTTATCAAATACAGTAAGGTGCTCTCAGACACCACTACAGTGTCCTCTGGAGTCCCCCAGGGTTCAGTCTTGGGGCCCCTGCTCTTCTCCATTTTTGTCAACAATCTACCACCTACCTCTACCTTCTCCAGGTCCATCCTGTATGCTGATGACCTGGTCATCTTCACTCATTCTCGGAACACTGGGGTCATAAACTACCAACTGAGTGAGGACTTTAGGAGTATCCAGTCCTGGATCATGTCCCATAAGCTGGTCCTCAACCTTAAGAAAACTCAGGCCATGCTCTTTGGGTCCCTGGCCAAGCTAAGGGCCTCTTCTGTCCCCTTGTGTATCACTGGTCTTTATGGTACTCCGATTCTCATCACTAACTCCATCAAATACCTAGGGATGACACTTGACCCCCAGCTTGACCTTGGGTGCCATATCCAGAATGTATGCAAAGCTGTGAACTGCAAACTGGGTCTGGCTTACAGAGTAAAGAGTAATTTTACTCCATATGCTCGCCTCACACTGGCTAGAGGTGTGTTTCTTCCCTCTCTCTGCTATGGGCTCCTCCTGTTTGCTCGCACCTCCAAAGCCCACCTGTCTAGGTGGACAATAGCCTACAACATATGCCGTTTTGCTCTTGCTGCCCCTCATCTCACCCACCACTGTGACCTGTATAGCAAGCTTAACTGGCTTTCTCCACTCAATGACCTAAACTTTGTCCTGGGATGTTTCATGGGCAAGATTCTTGGCACAGGCACCCCCCTGGACTGGTGGAGCTCCTCGTACTGGTGGTCTCCTCTACTTACTCCCTTAGGTCTCTGGGCTCAGCTGTTCTCAAGATCCCTGCCACTCGCACTCAAATGGGGGACAGAGATTTTGCCTTGTGTGCCCCCAGATTATGGAACTCCCTCCCTGTACAGGTTCACTCCTCCCCCTCCCATGCCTCCCTCCGAACCACCCTGTAGAATCACTTGAAGCTCTCCTCAGCATGTGGTTGTCTCAAACCTCCTTGATCTCACCTGGCACCGTGCACTGAACCCCACTTTCTTAAGGTGTTGCCTGCCTGCTTGGGTATGGCCCTGCACATAAGGTTACCATCCTATGTGTGTGGCGTTGCTCTGACTGCGGCTCCACTTGTCGGGGCCCTGAACTGTATATAATTGTATATAATGCGCTGCTCACAGCTTTGGTGACTCAATACATATGTTTCTGTCTATTTAAACTGTGTGTACTTAGTGAATACGTTATGCTTTCCCTGACTCTGTGTAACTGCCTAAATTGTATCATGTTGTCCTATGTACCTTGAACTCATATTTCCTTATACTCTCCCGGGTCGTACCTGAAAATAGGCAAATGTCTTGTCTAGTGTACTTACCTGGTTAACTAAAGCTAAATGAATAAATAAAACCTGACAGTGCCCTGGTATAATAACATCATAGTGCTCACCACGACAACAGACTGTGATGTCACAAACAGCAGTTGTGTGGTTAGCAGTGGAGAGTCAGAAACATTTTGAAAGACTCAATGAAATAACTGCTGCATTATCTACAATATTTAGTAGACCAACAGCAGGGGAAAATAAAGAAAATGGCAAAGTTATGCAACAAAGTTGAACCCCCCATTAAAATACATTGAACGCACTTATCTTAGTTTCTCATATTGCAGTCTGTTGCCATGCTGAGCACTATGATGTCATAAAACCAGGGAACTGTGAGGTTAACAGGACAGAAGCACATGCTTACAAATGTTTTCAATATAGACTTATTAGCTGGAGTACCAAGATGTGCTATAAATCTTGTTAATGAGGATACAATTATACTATCTCAAAAGTAAGGAAATTCTTCACAAAAACTGAGTTAATGCACCAGTTAGGATAACTTAACGCAACAAAGAAGGAAAATGTGGCATTAGGGTTTCCAGAGCTAATGCCCCACTCCCACCACCAATCAGCAAAAGGAAAAAAATTAGGGTTTGGGGTCTCCAGAGTCTTGGCGAATCAGTGGTGGGGTCTTCCTTATGGGTTGTCAACACTAATGCTCACCCATACCCCCCCCACAGCCATTAGCCTCCAAGCCAAAGCACAAGGTACAGCTCCAAGCCACTGCCTCATATGATACACTCTTCAAAGGCAAAGAAGTATTTCTGGCCAGGTTGCCTGGGCCCTTTAAGCCCTGTGTGAAGAAAGGAGATCATGTGTGATGTTGTTTGCTCATGGAATGGGGTGAGCATTAGGGTTGACATCCTCAAGGCAGATCCCACCACTGATTCACCAAGACTCTAGAGAGTTTTCCATATCTTGACCCAAAAATTTTAACGTAGCTGTTTTTTCACACCCCCTTATGAACATGACAGCTGTCATTTTTCAAATCTTAGCCAAAATTTTTTTTTCACACCAGTGGCACAGAATGACATTTTGGTGTAGAATTGAACATTTTCACCTCCTTGGTTCATGAGGTGGGGTAATAAGAAGGTTGTGCTGAAAATTTGGGGCTGGATTTTCAAAGCCACAAGACTGCTGCAAGGTTCTTGTGCCAAACAGAACTGATGCAAGGCCCCCCGTGCCACCATGCCTCAATCCCGAGTTTCAAATGCTGCCTGTGCTGACAGGGGCCACTGCACCACTAAGGCTTGTGCCATGGCAGTAAGAGGCTTGCAGCAGAACCTAGTTGCAGCATCCCATACTGTGAAATTTTGGAAGCCACGCCAAAGCTGCAGGTCATGCCGATGTTTAGACCAGCCTGTCTATGGTGCAAGATGGCCAGCATGAACCTGCAGCACAGGATGGGCAACCGTTACATACTGGGGTGGCAATGGCAGTGTGGGTCACAGTCCCCACTGTTGGTGTAACTTGTTCATAGTGCACTTTTGTGCCACCTGGCTACACAGATCCCCTCCTCATAGTGTCCGTGGGACATGGTGGGAGTGGCATGACACTAAGGTGCCTTCCCTGATGCCATTCTCCAGTGGAACATCCACAGCAGTATGAGTCATAGGCATACCCCAAAGCATGCAAGGCATCTACTGACACCCACACATGACATGTGACATGGCCACATGGTATCCCTTAGAGGTCTCTAGGTACACACTACAGGAAGCTGGCACCGAGACACAGAATGGCGGTTATGAGTGAGTTGCAGACCTGGACAGATGGTTCCTACTCCAGATGCCAGACCCACATATGTGGCTATAATGTACCTGAGTGTCACAGATCCAGAACACAGCTGCAGACAAGTGGGTTACATGCGTGGAACCACAGCTCCTACTGCCAAGCACGGTAAGGACCCCTAAGATGGTGACAGCAGAACATGCTGAACTATGCATTGCACTGTCACCCCAGTAAACCACAGGTGTCAGTCACACCCATAGAGAAATCTTCACATTGCCCACAATAGACTGTCATGGTACACTGCAGATCACACAGATGTAACACTGTGCATTGCCTTGGGTGGAGCATTACCAGGTCGGGGAAGCAAAGCCATGTCGGCAGTGTGCAATGGCACAGTGATTCACTGCTGAAGTGTTGTGGGGGCATCTGTGTCACTGCTGTTGTGTGCAAGGTCACTTGACCTCACTGACTATTGCAGTACAGGGGTGCCACAAGGCACACTTGGTGCTCTGCCATAGACATTGGTATGCCATCAGGCCAGTCCCTCTGGGAAGTTCAATGCTCTGCAGTGGGAGTACAATATGACACCTGTGCAATGCTGCCAGTAGTATACCTTTGATATTCTGATCTATTCAGGTGTGTTGCATACAATTGGCATGTCCATGGTGTCACACGCTGCATGCATATCACTGCATATGAAACAGTGAGCCAATGTGTAGTCCTACGTATGAATGTCCTCACCACATTGGTCCCATATGTCAATGGTGTCCATTGTGCAGTATGTGTGTCTAACACCATACTGTTACTTTCCCTCTTGTGGCAGCAAGGCATACCTTCTTCCCATACCACATGCCCCTCACACCTCATGGGTTGTTTCCACTTACCCCAAGTGCCCATGGAGTCCCACATAGCCCAGACAGTTACCTCTAGACTTGGCATATCATGTCACAGGACTTGGTGTTGGAGGCCCTGTCACCCCAACAGCCACGCCAGATCACAGTGCAGCAGCATGAGACATTGATGCTCCAGGGTGTTTTTCTGATCCTCCAGCAATGTTGCTTCACTGTGGCACTGTGAGTAATGGAGATTCTGTTGGCTCACCAGCATAAACCTGGGACCACAGCAACCCAACACACATCGACTACCATGCCCTATAGTTTGCTACTGGTTTGCCCTGCTGTCACCCTAGCTGTCTTGGCAAGCTGCCATGGGTGTGACTTGTGGTCCCTGCCATCAGCTGCCCTGCATTGGTACAGGCTTGGCATGCAGTTCTAGGGACAGAGTGGCATGGCACAGTAGCTGACCGCAGCTTCGTCAAACCTTTCCCATGTGCCATCACCTCGTTGCAGCAGTCCCACTTGTGACAGCTGTGTGAACTTTGGTGCAAGACCCCACAGCTGCAAAATCACTTTGGGTTCCTGGTGTAACAGCTTTGGCTGCAAGTGGGTGTTCAGTGCATCTTGTGTCTATCTGAAGGGCCAAAGAAAAATTGAGCCCTGGTATACAATACGGTAAAATGCCCAGGTTATGAGTTGCAGTATTTCAATGTTTACTCATAACTTCACTAATTTTAAGTTCTTTAACTCCAGAGTTTCAATATAGCCATTTTACATACACCTCATAAAACATGACAGGTGTCATTTTTACATCCTGCTACGAGACATGTTTTCACACTTGTGGTGCAAAACGATGTTTTGGATAATATACTATAAATGCCACATGTCCTGTTTATAAGGAGTCATAAAATGACTGTCTTGAAAATTTGGGTAAAAAATATAATTGTTAAGAAACTTTGTGTGTAGTATCAGTCTTGACCCCATTGTGATGTTGGGCGGTTTGATCCTCAGTCCAGAAACTGGAGTGAGTAAGAAACAGGGGTGATCACAGCTTCACAGAAATGCCTTTCTCTGTCAATTATAGTTCTCCTTGTTTATGTAGCTGACCAATTGAGGACTGCCCATCCCTACTAGCATTTGAAGTTGATATAAACACAGTCAGTCTGGGCTGGACTTTCTATTTTGGCATTAATTTTGGTGTGGTAGGCACAATTATGGTTATTTTTATATCTTCACAATGCTTAGTTTCTGTATCTTTATTGTGACTTTGTAATTAAGTGAGTGTGGTGCTATTTATATCCACATCACATTCAGTACACTGCACTTGTATCACATTATGTATACTTGTTTCACTGAGTTTTTGCTTATCCTTGCTCACATCCCATTAGAACCAGTTGCCAGTGAGCCTTAACTTTAACAATACTCCCAGTAGGTGGCATTGTGTTCAGGGCTGATTACATATAAAAATGGGATGTTTAGCCACTAAGACCCCACCCCCTGATGAAGACTAAGGTTGAAGAGCTGGGGTGTCTTGTGGTTAGGTTCTACAAACTCATTTACACAGTGCACCAGAGTATTAATAAACTTTTATGATTACTTGCCAGCATCCAGCTTCTCGTTTTTCATGTTTGTTGTTCTGGGTTTTTCTCTCGAGTGCCTGACTCCTTTGACCCCTATGAGTGAATATTTCAGTATTTTAATGTTTGCTCATAACTTCACACATTTTCAGTATTTTAACTCCATACTTTCAATATAGTCATTTTTTCACACTCCCTCATAAAATTGGCAGATGTAATGTTTTTAAATCCTGCACAAGACACGTTTTTGCACTTGTGGTATGAAATGACATTTTGTACACTACACTATAAATGTCACATTTCATGTTTCCAAAGATAGTCATAAAATGACTGTCTTGAAAATTTGGGGTCAAAATAAAAAAAAAATGTTTACATAATTGTTAAAAAACTTTATGTGTAGTACCAGTCTTGTCCCCAGTGGGCATGCTTTGTGATCCTGTGCTGGTGAGCTGAGTTCAGGAGTGAGTTCAGTGACCCAGCTGGATTGGTTGAGGGTGAGGGAATGGTGCTGTTCTATGACACACACACCCCCAGCCAAGGAATGAAAGCTGCAGGATTGTTCCCCCCAGCCTGCTGGGTTACTTTGCTGTATTTAAGACAGCATATGCTAAAACCATGCAACATGGACTGAAGTTGGTTGGAATAGTGACAGGGTACAAAACTGCTAAATGGTCCAAGAGGGGTTGTGCACCCTGTCACTGTTACCTAGCAGAGGATAAGTTTTCTGCTGGGAGGAGGGTCCGTCGAGCATCTGTCTGTGGCTTGATAGGATGAGTCACGGGCAGCAATGGAGGCGGTGAGTCTGCAGACTGGATATCAAATCCCAATCCCAGATGCATGGAATTTTTCTTTTATTCACACTTTGTGTGAATTAAAGGTCTAACACCCCCCCCCATTAGTTATTTTAGTTGAGGATTTTTTTTTTTGCCCCCCCCTCCCGCAAAACACAGACATCTGCCACTGGCAATATATTGTGCTGTAGTGACAGCGCAGTATATTGCTGTGGCAGAATATCTTGCAACATTATGACCCCGTTCCCCCTCCCAGGTACCATATAGTAAAGACAGTGTCCTCTTGGCATTGGGCTCTGCAACTCTGTTTTTCTATAATGAATATTCATATATATAATTAGAGATAGATAGATAGATAGATAGATAGATAGATAGATAGATAGATAGATAGAGTATACAAATCCAGCACTCACCCAAACCATAAAATAAACGGCAGCTCAGTCAAATATAAAAGTGCTTCAATGTATTCCATGTACAGCTATCACAGACAAAAGGCTCCAAACGCGTTTAGGAACACCACAGGTTCCTTTCCATGAGAAAGGAACCTGTGGTGTTCCGAAACACGTTTGGAGCCTTTTTTTTCTGTGATACTTGCACATGGAAAAACATTGAAGCACTTTTATATTTGACTGAGCTGCCGTTTATTTTATGGTTTGGGTGAGTGCTGGATTTGTATACTCTTACTAGTAAGTAGTAGTAGAAGACTTTATTTTTATACAGGATAAAACATGTCATTTGGGTTGTAAAACCCAGTTTGCAAGACAGTCCTGATTGTCACTATGTCCCAATGTGAACTTCCTATTTGTTTTTATTAGATGGATAGACAGACAGACAGACAGATATTGTAAAATGGTACCGAGGAAAAGCACACGGAGCCAAGGCTCATGTCCAGGTGTGACCTGGAAGAAGGGAAACATGGAGGCAAAATATGCAACATATAGTCAAAATATACAATGTATAAATGATAGAAATAGTACAAGGTGCAGCAAAAGTACAATAATTACATGAGAAATACAATACTCAGTGTGCAGACTAGTATATCAAACTAAAGCTCAGGTAATAGAACACTAATGTAACCACCCAGTCCCCTGGGGCTACTAGAATCCCATCAGTGTCAGTGCTAGGTAGGGATGGCAGCTGGTGAATAACTGGTTAAATGGTTTTCACCTGCTCCCTCTCTGTTTACTTGGTTTCAGCTGAGTTGAAAGATGTGATGTCATTTAGAACTCCCGCAGCAGCATAAGCCACAGTAGCTAGTTGTGAGTGGGGAGCTTTAGAATTTTCAGTGAGTTGTTGGTTAGAGTTCAGTGAGAGCAGTTGGAGGAGTGAAGAGCTGCAGTGTGGGCTATCTGAGGAGAGCCTATTTTTCTCACCCTAGTGCTGAGAACCATCTGCCTGTCAGTAGAAGTGGTGGAAACCATCTAGCAGGAGTTCCTGATTTTCTTCTCATCCCCTGTGAGATGGGAAGGACTGCAGAATAGATCCAAGGGGCAATCCCCTGATTTTGATCCAGGACATTGAAGTTACCTTTTTGTGTACAGCTGTGAGTAATCTGACTTTGGGTATTCCAGGAGGAATGTACCTGTATTTTCTTTTGAACTGTACTCTGACAAAGGGAATTATGCACCAAGTTATGTTCTGTTTGAGACTGTTCTCATCCTTTTTTAAAGTTGTCTGACAATCATGGAGTCCCCGGTGAGACATGACACATTGTACAGGACTTTAATTTACACTCAGAAGTAGTGTGTTTCAAATGCTGAATGTGAAAGTCATTCCAAGATGCATAGTTCAACTGTTTTACTAAACATATGAGGTGTAACTCTGAAAGAATGGCTGGGTATGGACTGTGGAAGCTAAAGGTGGACAATCCCCTATCTGGAGTGACCAGTACAGCACTGCTGTTCCGTAAGGGTACCTGCTTATTCAGGACATGGTGGCCAGTGCCTGAAGAGAAAGTTTACTCCCTGGTGTGAGTTGTGCTAAGTTTGAGCCTCAGTTTGCTCCATCATGGCCCATTGTCACATTTCCAAATGTTTAAATCCTATGCCATATGTGAAATGTTTGAAGTTGTGGCTACTGCCACAACAAGAAATGTATGTTTCAGCTGAGGCTTTGCCACTGAAGAGAGTCCTAAATCCTATGTAATATGGGAAGTTTAGAGTTTCTGTTTGCGACAGACTTTTTGTTGTTCTGCATTGCCTTGTGCCATGAAGTATAAACCCTTGGGGGGGTCCACCCTTGGTTTTGTATACCATTCTTCAGAATATAGCCACAATCTAGAACCTCAGGCTGGTTTGGATATTCTTGTTACTGCTTCCTGTGTGGAATTACAGGGTATCTTTCCAGAAGTTCAGACCTAGCATAGCCCCTACCAAAAGTTCTCTCCTCAGGACCTGGGTTTAGTGATGGTCATTTGTGTATAATATTGTTTCTGTACTCCACCCATCTCTTACCCCATACAGAAAATATGGGAAGTGTGCTTACTAGTTAAACAAGTGGTCGGTGGGGGGTTACAAAAATGGGGGCTCATCCAAGGATGTTGTTTAATTTAAGAAGAGAACTAGAGATTTTTGCTGAGGGTAAGGCTAGTGTTTGTCTGTTTGGTAGCATGGTAGCCCAAAACAGGAAAGAAAGCTTTGCACAAAAGGATTTTGCCCAGGAGAGTGCTGTCGGAATGTACCACTTGCATGCCTGTTAGTACAGAAACAACACAGTGCTGCTGTGTGTGTGTGTGTGCCAACTTGCAATGGACAGTAAAGGCAGGAAGTGTGTCCTTGTCTCTGCATCCAGAATGTTTACAGAATTTTTTAAATTGCAAGTTTCAAATACCAAAAGTAGTGTGGACTTTAGAAAACAGAGCGAGAAATGTGCCCATAAAGTTTGATGTGCTTTGTGTGCAGATTGAGGGAGTCACTAAAGAAATTGCCAAAATCGGTGGAGAAAATGGTCAAAACAGCACTCCCGCTGCTGAAATTGCAGCTGAAAAATAAAAAAGTTACAGTTTGCAGTTTAAATTTGCTCCTGCTCGATGATCGCCATGAAGGAAGAGCAAGCGAGAGAGAGAGAGAGGCTCATTTGCATGACATCAAGTGATTGGTGCAACAGCAATCAGTCCTGCCCCTAGCCAGCTTCTGTGTGCAGCTGAGTGTTTGAGGAGAAGAGAGTGAGTGGCGTGCGAGCTGGTCAGACCAGGATCAACCATTAAGGGGCTTGTGAATGTTCTAATCTGTACAAAACAGACTTTTGCTGTGTAAACTCAGGCTCAACCCATTGTCTGACTGACTGGAAAGTGAGCATGGTGTTCATGGTTACAATCGGCAGAACCACCAGCCTGTTTCACCCCAGAGGCCTTCCAGGTTCGGCTTCAGGCTGAAACTTTCAACCAGAGAAAGCCAGCTACTGATTTCTGTGAGTAAAACCCAACTACTGAGCATCAAACTGTTGTGATTTTTTCAAGCCAGCTGAATCTGTGTGCAAGCAGTGTGATTATTTTGCAAAGAAGGACTGTGAGTTGTAACTGCAGGACAGCAAACAAAAATTCTGAGCATAGACTGTGAGCATTTATAAAGGGTTCAACAACAGTAAAATCCCCTGGTGTGAGCTTTGCTAAATTTGAGCCCCAGTGTACTCCACTGTGGCCTGTTGCCACATTTCCAAATGTTTAAATCCTATGCCATATGGGAAATGTTCTAAGTTGTGGCCAGTGCCACTAGAAGAAATGTGTGTTTCAGCTGAGGCTTTGCCACTGAAGAGAGAGTCCTAAATCCTATGCAATATGGGAAGTTTAGAGTTTCTGTTCACTACAGACTTTTTGTTGTTCTGCATTGCTTTGTGGAACAAAGTGTAAACCCCTGGGGCTCCACCTTTGGTTCTGTGTACCATCCTTTGGAATAAAGCCACACTCTAGAACTCCAACCTGGTTTGAACATTCTTGTTACTGCCTCCTGTGTGTAATTACTGGGTACCCTTCCAGAAGTTCAGACCTGGAATAGCCCCTAGCAAAAGTTCTCTCTTTAGGACCTTGGTTTAGTGATGGCCATTTGCGTGTAATGTTGTTTCTGTACCCCAACCCCTCTCTTACCCCTAGACAGAAAATATCAGAGGTGTGCTTACTAGTTAAAGAAGTGGCAGGTGGGGGTTACACTAAGGCTAGATACAGGACAGTAGCATGGTTAAATGAATGGTGGCCAGGGTAGGAGCAGGAGGGTGGCAGTAAGTGGTTTCAGTTAGCATTTGAGCTGGTGTTTGAGGGAGAAAAGGGCAGGAAAGAGGCAGAGGGTAGGAGGAAGATTGTTCCAGATGAAAGAAAGATGAGAGAAGAAAGCAGATTTCCAAGCAGCAGAGTTGGAGTGTGAAATGAAGAAAGTACAAGAGTTGCATGAGTGAAGAGAAGAGAATAACAGGCAGAGGGAATAGGGTACAGGAGAGAGGAGAGATAGGTCAAACAGTCAAACTAGTATTTAGAAAAGTGGGATGCACAATGCATGAGGTGACAGGAGGAACGCTTAGGGATAGAAATGGAAGTGTAAAGGGTGCAGTAATGAATCTGAGATGGAGCATTAGCAGAAAAATGGCAGAATGCATTGCAGAGAGTGTCCAGTCTGGCAATGGTGGATGATGGAGTACTGCCATAAACCCCATCTGTATATGTGTGTGTGTTTATTTTTAGGTGCCAATAAGCAGAGCTTGTATGCCCTTATTATGATCAGGCATACCCTTGTTTGCATTTAGTTGAGCTCAAATGTACATTCAGTGTAAGTGAGTCAGCTGCTTGATGTCACTGATGTTAGCGAAAGGGATTTTTGGTCTTGGCATGAGATTTTAGACATACAAAACCTGGGTCTGATCCTCACTGCAGAACATTTTTTTCTCTCTCACTACAATTTATGCAGTATGGGAAAATTGTTACATGTCATTCTAATGTTAGTGATGGGGTTTCATCAAGGTCTGAAGTTGTATGTTGCAGATAACATAAAGAACTCCACCTTAGATTCTGAGATTTGAATCCGACTTGGGAAACATTTCTTCAGATTGACAGACAATTCATTATAAAATTCACTGCAGCTGTTTGTGGGGATCTGCATTCACTGCTGGATGTCCTTTACCATAGCATGTATATCCTATCAAGAAACCTTAGTACTCTGGTAGAGTTGCAGGCTTCCAAAACAGAAAAAAATGTTTCTACACTAGGGATCAAACTCAGGCTCCCTAACAACTACTGTTCTGGAATCAGTGATGGGGTCTTTCTTAAGGTTATCAACTCTAATGCCCTCCCTTCCCCCCAGCCTGCATCATCCTGTCCATGGCACAAGGTACAGCTCCAAGGTAGTTCCTCATATTGATATGCTTTTCAAAGGTGGAGAAGTATGTCTCATCACATGTTGCCAACACAATCTGTTGTATTTTTCTTCATGTAGGGCCTGAAAGGACCTGCGTGAATTAGAATACAATTCCACTATCTGAAAAAGAAAGGAAATTCTTTGCAAATAAACTTCATTAATGCACTAGTTATGGTTCAAGTTAATGCCAAACAAGCAGGGAAATGTGGTGTTGTGATTTCCAGCCCTAACTCCCCACAGCCATCCTCCAAGCAGCAAATGGAAAAAACATTAGGGTTTGAGGTCTCTGGAGTCTTTGCAAATCAGTGGCAGGGTCTTCCTTGGGGTTGTCAAACCTAATGTCCATCCCATTCCCTGACCAAACAAGGTCACACGTGATCTTCTTTTTTGTCTTTCTCACAATGTAAGTAGTATGAGAGAAATTGTCAGATGTCATTGCTAATGTTAATGATAGAGTGTCAACAAGGTTTGAAGTTCTATGTTGCAGATAGCTTAGAAAGTTCCAGCTCTGACTCTGAGGCATGTTAAGAATACTTACTGCAAATTTACAGACAGTTCCTTACTAAAAATCTACTGCTGCTGTGTAAGCGGAGGTCTGCACTTACTGCTGGATTTGCTTTGCAACGCTGTGCATCTCCTGTTAAGAAACCTTAGTATAGTGGTAGCGATCCAGGCTACAAGAACAGCAGTGAGTAGGGGGCCTGGATTTGATTCCCAGTTGTAGATATTTTTTTTTACTCATTATAGTTTATCTTGTTAACACGGAACTGTTACTTCATTGTTACAAGTCTGGGTTTGATCCCCAGTGTGGAAATTGTTTTATTTCTCACTAAAGTGTATGTAGTACATAATACATTGTTAGATGGAAATTCTGATGCTAGTGATAGAGCTTCATCAAGGATGGAACTTCTATGTCACAGACAATTTAAGAAGTTTCAGCTGAGACTGTGAGGTTTGAATACAACTTGGGACAGCATTATTTCTAACTGACAAACACTTCATTTCTAAAATCCACTGCAGCTGTGTAGGGGGAGAGGGTCAGCAGTCACCACTTGATGTGCTTTGCCACAGCATGCAACTCATGTCGAGGAATCTTAGTACAGAGGTAGAGCTGCAGGCTACCAGAACAGTACTGGTTTGTGGGTCTGCATTTGATTCCCAGTTGTGACCATGTTTTTCATTCTCACTACAAATTATGTAATATGAGAGAAATTGTTAGGTGTCCTTGCTGATATTAGTGACAGAGTTTCAGTAAGGTTTGGAATTCTATGTTGCAGATAACTCAAACAGTTCCAGCTCAGACTTTGAGTTTTGAATGCAAGTTGGGAAGAATTACTTCAAATTGACAGACAGTTCATTATTAAAATCCACTGCAGCTCTGTAGGGCGGTCTGCACTCACTGCTGAATGTGATTTGCCACAGCATGTACCTCCTGTCAAAGTACCTTAGTAGACTGGTAGAGCTACAGGCTACTAGAACAGTACTGGGCAGGAGGGCCTGGGTGTGATTCCCAGTTGAGAAAATGTTTTACTTTCTCACTACAGTTTATCTGTTATGTATATGTTATAGACAACTTAAACATTCTGGCTAAGACTTTGAGGCCTATGTTTGAGTGCAACTTGCTGAGAAGCATTAATTCAAGCTGACAGTTCATTACTAGAAGCAGATGTTGTTGCTGATATCGGTAATAGGGCTTTCAGGGCATACCAGGTTAAAACAACGAAGTGACAATAGCACTGTCACTATCACGCTGGCAAAAGGGTGAAATACTAAACAGCTACAAGGATAGTATAGCACAGGTAGGATTAACGCTATCCCTATCCCTGTAGCTGTTTGCCAAAGGAACGAAGAGGATACAGGGTCTGTTGGGGTTTTCTGATGAGCAGATGCCATGGCACAAAGGGTAGCGCCAACAGGCAATGGAGGGCAGCAGAATGGTGGTGGACCAGGGTTTGATTCCCAGTCTCAGAACTTGTACTTGTGTGTTTTTTTTCTCCAAGGATTATTTTTTTTGTTTTGTTTCTCCTCCCTCCTGACCTATCATTTCCCCTTCAATCTTAAGGATCCTCCCCCCAGAGATTTCTCCTTCCATGAGTTGCCTCCCCAGAGGTGATTATGTTTAGTTGGGGGATTCAGGGGAAAAGCCCCCTGTAATCGGGATGAGGGGGCATAGCCCCCCACAAAAACTTATTCTACAAGTAATTTCTGTTTAGCCATGGTAGAGGTCAGTGTTTCTGTGAACTGCTACTATTGGCTCTGTTTTAGCAGGTAGCACTTTTGGTAGGGCACTGTTAGTGCTAGTGCCATTTTAGTTTTGTGGTTCTTGACAGCATCCTTCTAGTTGTTGCTGTCTTGACCTACTGCCCTTTCAGGGCTTGCAGTAGGTTTTTAGACCATGGAGCTGTTAGTGACCCAGAAATAAAGAACATGGAAAATGTAACTGTCCCACTCCATCGAGATTAATCAATCACAACTGGTAGTAGTGGAGATTCATCAATCACAGAGCATGAAACCTCTTTTGTTTACAGAATATCAGGTTGACTCTGGAGGCCTTAGTGCAGGAACTGATCAAGTTAAAAGTTCAGACTTTGAGAACAGTATTATATGGGGTATGCTTTGTTTATTTTTTTTAGGTGTATGTGTGTGCTTGCATATATGTACTGGATGTGCCTACATTGTGCAGCATCTGTGTATACATTATTTAGCATGTATATATGTCTTTTACTACACAAAACTGACACATCTGTACCTTGGCACTGCTCAGCACCATTGCTACTTTGATTTAATTGAGGACCTAATTATTCTGTAATTATAATTTTACTTGCCATCAATTCTGAGTTCAAAATGATTCCTCTAAAAAGTGTCTAAAAAAAGCTTCCTGATGCCCTACTGGTAGCCCATCACACTTCCATGCTGATGGCCCACACTCCAGAGTAGACTCAGTGGTTGACGCTCAGGTGGCCAGGCAGGGGAATGCACTGCCACTGGTAGTACATCCCAGTCATGGAGGGCAGTAATGGTACATTTCAGCATTTCAGTACCGTAATAGTCTTTGCTGGTAGGCCAGAGAGCATGCTCTCACAGAGGAGTGCACACTGCATGCATCTCAGACATATTCCTCCCCTAACTGCCATGTGAGCCTTCGGGGAGAAAAAGTGGTGAACAAACAGAAGCCTAACCACAGCAGGATTGTTAACTGACCTGCTGCAGGCCATGCACAGCCAGCCTTAGTCATTGTCCCTTTCTGAGGATCCAACCCTGGACTGGTGCTGTGCTACTACAAGTCCATTCTGGAGGGTACTATATGAAGGCCACAGAGATAGAGGTAAGTTTGGGATAAGGTGGGTGATGTGGCTGAGCAGGTCACTCAACATGAGGGCAGACAATGGCAACAGGAGGACACAAATCTCTATTAAAAAGGGTTGCAGGAATATTACAATCTGATTCATTTTTCAGAATTCTGGGACTCATAAATAAATGTGTGTGAACCTTCATGTGCAGCCTCCTCACTGGAAGTACAGCACAGTAATATATTCAATTCAATTCAATTTGTGTTTATTTATAAAGCGCCTTTCAAAATCAAGGCGCTGTACATAATAATAAAACAGAAACCAACATTAAACAATCAAACTATAAAGAAAAAGCCAAGTTAAAAAGATATGTTTTTAAAGCAATTTTAAAACTGTCAACGGTCGGGCATTCTCTCAACCAATGAGGTAGAGAATTCCACAGGGTAGGAGCCGAAAAGGCAAAAGCACGAGATCCTGATAACTTCAAACGAACCCTGGGAATTTCTAGCAATCTCTCATTGGCGGAGTGGAGGGGGCGGAGGGGGCAATAGGGAATCAGAAGATCTTTCAGGTAACCGGGTCCCTGATCATGTAGGGCTTTAAAGGTTAGCAAGCCAACCTTAAAGGTGATTCGCCACCGCACAGGCAGCCAGTGCAGGTCGCGAAGCACAGGCGTAATATGACTGGTTCTTAGAGTCCCAGTCAAAAGCCTGGCCGCAGCATTCTGCACCAGCTGCAGGCGGCGGATATCAATCCCTGGTAGCCCTAGGTATAGGGAATTACAGTAGTCCAAACGGGTGGTAACAAAGGCGTGAACCAAGGTTGGAAGGTCCTCCTGGGGAATCAGATGTTTCACCCGGGCGATATTCCTCAGATGATAAAAAGAGGATTTGACAACAGCTGACACCTGTGATTTCAGGGTCAGACCTTCATCAAAAATAACGCCCAGATTTTGCACCTGTCGAGAGCTAGAGAGCGGTACCCCACCAAGCAATAAGCCTGATGGATGTGCCGCACCCAAACCCCTCCCAGGATGACCTGGGCCCACAACCAATACCTCGGTCTTATCCGGATTAAGTTTTAACCAGCTCGAACTCATCCAAATTCTGATCTCATCCAGGCAGTTGTTAAGTACGGAGAGTGCATCACTCTGATCGGGGAGAAAGGATAGATACAACTGAGTATCATCTGCATAGCAGTGAAAGCTCAAGCTGTATCTCCTGATGATTCTCTAATGGCAGCATATACACTGCAAACAACATGGGAGCTAAAATGGAGCCCTGAGGTACCCACATGGTAGGGAGAAGGCGTCAGAGAATAAATTCAGTGGCGACTCTCGAAACTACCAGTGAGGTAAAACGAAACCATTCGTGGACTGTACCAGACAGCCCACAAAAACCCGCAGCCACTCCAATAGCACCTCATGGTCTACAGTGTCAAATGCAGCAGAAAGATCAAGAAGGACCAGAATGGTATAAGCCTTTCGATCTCTGGCCATTAGGAGGTCACTCAATACCCGAACAAGGGCAGTCTCAGTACTGTGCCTTTCCCTGAAGCCAGATTGGAGAGTATCATAGACATTATGAAAGGTGAGATATTCATCCAATTGCAGTGCAACTGCCTTTTCAATAACCTTACCAACAAATGGCAGGTTAGAGATAGGCCGGTAGTTAGCTAGACAGTCTGGGTCCAAGGAGGATTTTTTAAGGAGTGGATGAACTACTGCCTCCTTAAGGGGATTAGGAAAAACCCCCCTCTCCAAGGATTTCCAGACAATGTCAGCAAGGATTGGGTAGATAACTCTACACACCTACTAACAGCGGTAGGACCGGATCCAAACTACAACTAGTTTGATGCATTGTTTGGATGATCTTCACAATGTCAGCGAATTCAGGCGGTGAAAATCCAACCAGATAGGCCGAGGATTAAGTACAACTGGTTGTCCACGTAACCCCCAAAGGGAGGTCGGACCGATGCGGACCTGATGCCGGCAACCTTATCTGCAAAGCGAAGCGAACTCCTCACATCTAAGTTGAGAAAAGCTTCTCTAGGCCGAAGACAGACTGGATTGCACAGCCTGTCCACAGTCCGGAAAAGTTGAGCGGTCAATTCTTTGCAGCAGAAATCTCTCGGACAGAATTCTGCCTTCTTACAGTGATTTCTGATTGGTAGCCATCATAATGGGCTAACAATCTAAGCCTGTAAACATCAAGGCCCGATTTCCACCAGGCTCTCTCCAGCCTTTGGCCTACTCGCCTTAATTCCTTCAAGGAGCCATCAAACCATGGACTCCTTGGATGGATAGTGAGAGGCCGAACACGAACAGGAGCAATTTTGTCCAGTGCATCTCCCACAGCCTTATTATAGGCAAGTACAAGATCATCTGGACTCATGCATTCACCCGACAAACTCGATAGGGTCCAGCACCGGCCAGAGCAGTCACTGGGCCAACACCCTTAAAGGGCGGTATTGGACCATCTCCGAGAGGCAGACCTATTAGAGGGGGCCCTGAAACTGAACCTTATGGTGTAATGGTCTGACCAACTGACTGGTTCCACCCCAAGTCAGTGATCTCCATACCCAAGAGGAAGACCAGATCTAGTGAATGACCTCCTATATGGGTAGAGGTGGTAACAACCTGTGTCAGGCCCAGTGTATTCATCAACTGGAGGAGACTTTGACCAAAATGAGAGAGTTCATCGTCGACCCAAGCGTTGAAGTCGCCCAGAAGTATTAATCTGGGAAACCTCAACATAAGGTCAACAATGAAGTCTGTAATCTCCTGTAGGAATTCACCGCCGTCACCTGGTGGACGGTAGACGAGGAGAATCCCACAACCTGAACCCTCGCCCAGGATATATTCAAAAGATCTGGTGTTCCCCAATGGAACATCCACAAGGCCCAGTTCAGATTTAAACATAATGGCCACACCTCCGCCCCTACGATCCTGCCTTGGACGGTGTATTACCAAGAACCCAGCTGGAGTTGCCAAGGCCAGTATAGGGCCAGCATTTTCATCCAGCCATGTCTCGGTAATGCAAGTCAGATCAGCTGACCCAACAAGATCAGCTACAATAGCTGTCTTGTATATATATATATATGTATGTATATAGACCCAGTATATATATGAAATAAGTTCCTACCTGCCAGCCAGCCATCCATAGTTGTGCAACTATAATGGCTGTTGGTTCTGAACATTCTATCAGTGCTGACAGTCAGGTCAACCACTACTTTATTGGTCATTTATACAGTTCAGCAACCCCATAAAATGTATTTACTTTTGTAATACATGTTTACTATGTTCTGGGTTATTCTTGATAAACATCAATTAAAGGGATCAGTTGGTTTCATTAAGTAACAATAAAAATGCATTTAAATATGTTAATGCAAATTACATCTGTTTGTACAAAACAAAATCACTGCAGTGTGAAAAAAGTTTCAGTCCCATTTTCCAATTTATTCTGCTATGCCCTGATACTTCAGGGATAAGGCTAGGAGAACATTTACTCTCCAATGCTCCTGCAGTCTACCGACAGCTGTCTGGTATTTCTCTGATCTTTCACCTGCTGGACATGTAGCAGACAGCCACATATCTGCTACATCTTGCCAGCAACTTCTGCTAATGGTCCTGGGACATTCGGTGCACCAATTGTCAGGGGCACTAAACCTTATAGCCAGCTGCTTAACATTGCTCCCTCATAATCACAGGGCGTAGGGGCAAACGGACCATGGTATACAGAGAAAAGAGTCACCAGGGAAAAATGCTGCACAGAGCAAGATAGACCCAGTGTAGGCAGAGGAAATAGCTGCTAACAGACATCGGGTGAGCAGTGTGTGCCAGCAGTCAAAAGGTCAGACTGTAACAGGGGGATCTTAAACCTGTCTTCCTTATTTTGTATTTCTTACTGTCGCAGTTTAAAGAAATTGCCAAACTGGTAGGCTTGTCTGATTGTTTATTTCACTTGCAGGGGGACACCTTCGGGGACAGGAAACCCAGACCACATTAACCTTGGTTTCCTTGGTATCGGGATTTTTAAACCTATTTTTCCTTCTTATTTCTTTTATATTTTTTATCTGTCTTCCTTTTGCAATTCTCACAGTCACATTATTTAGATAATGCTGAATTGATAAACTTGCCTGATTGTAAATTTCACTGCAGGGGATTGCCTTCGGACACAGCACTCTCAGACCATGATCACCTCTGTTCACATCACAGGGTGATGTAGTCTTTGATTCTGGGCTTGGTGAATCGGTGAACTCAAAGGAAAAAGGCACAGATTCAAACACAGGGGAAGGGGATTTAAAAAGGATTCCCCAGACCCACACAGACACAGACTGAGACTTTGGGGATAAGGCTAGGAGAACATTTCCCCTCCAACGCTTCTGCAGTCTGTCGTCAGCCGCTGGACACTCCTCTGATCTTTCACCTGCTGGACATGTAGCATAGAAACATAGAAACATAGAATTTGATGGCAGATAAGGACTGCTTGGCCCACCTAGTCTGCCCATTTTCCTACCTGATGGATAAGCTGCAGATCCTAGTTAACCAACAGCCTACTTCCTCCTACCCCCCACTAGGACTGCCTTATATCTGCCCCATCCATTCTTTAATTCCCCAACTCTTCTTGACTCCACAACCTCCTCAAGAAGGCTATTCCATGCATCCACAACCCTCTCTGTGAAAAAATACTTCCTCACATTACCTCTGAGCCGTCTCCCCCATCTTCAAATTTTGCCCCCTTGTTCTTTTGCATCTCTTTTTCTGAAATATACTACCCTCTTGGACATTGTTGATTCCCTTGAGGTACTTGAAAGTTTCTATCATATCCCCCCTCTCCCATAGAAACATAGATACAGCCACATATCTGCTCCATCTAACCAGATGCTTCTGCTAATGGTCCTGGGACATTCTGTGCACCAATTATCAAAGGCACTAAACCTTATAGCCAGCTGCTTGACCTTGCTCCCTCATAACCACAGGGTGTATGGACAAACGGACCTCAGCATACAGAGAAAAGAGTCACCAAGAAAAAATGATCCACAGAGCAAGATAGACCCAGTGTAAGCAAAGGAAATATCATCTGCTAACAGCCATTGGGTAAGCAGTGCATGCCAGTAGTCAAAAGGTCAGACTGTAACAGGGGGATCTTAAACCTGTCTTGCTCATTTTGTATTTCTTACTGTCACAGTTTTAAGAAATTGCCGAATTGGTAGACTTGTCTGATTGTTTATTTCACTTGCAGGGTATACCTTCGGAATTGCCCTCCTTCCCTCCCTCCTCCAAACCCATCCACCCCAGGGTCATCACCATTTATAGGCAAGCAGGACTGCCCAGTATCTAAGGGGAGGAGAATTAAATAATAAAAAAACTCCATTTGCTCAAACTTCCTTCATCTTTTCTTTCGTCCACACTCCCTCCCCAAGAAAAAAGGGAGGCTGTATACTATACTATACTATACTATACTATACTATACTATACACATTCAGAACTATTCTGGACTCCCATCTTCTTCCACACTTCCTGGCTCATTTGCAGGCTGTGATTCTGACTGATAGTTTAATTTGGGTAGAACTTACCTCTCCAGGTTATTTCTTACGTCTGCTGGTATCTCCATTTTGGGCAGGGGAGGTGCCCATCCACCCACCCACTTCCCAACCATCCCATGTTACTCTCCTTTTATAGGGTAGCACTTTTAGCACCATTTCCTGTGGATACTGGGAAAAGGATGACCTACTAGTTATCCACAAAGCCTCCTCACAGGAAGGGGACATACAAATACTGTAAAAATACAAAAAAACAAAAAAATGAAATAAATATTTTTTCCATCCAAGGAAAATTAGTAAAGAATCAACTCTGATGGATATTGTTAACTGCCATACCTACAGGGCAGTCTTCAACAAGGCAGTTATACAGGGTTTAGAACACTGTCCTACATGCTGGAGCACTGGCGATCTAAGGGCTCAGCTCAGGGCAGCATGAACAGAAATATCACATCTCCAGTCACATATTAAGGAGGGGTGGTATGACAGAAACCACCTACCATTACCCCAGCAACTAGCATAGCACCTCAGATGCAGAGGGTAGTTGGTCTGGGAGGTTGGCAGGTGGTTAGGAGAGGAAAATTGGGTGTCCCAGTATTTGAAACATACAAACACAACATCTCCAAACATCCAGTAACAACTACAAACAGATATCTGCCTATATCGTCTAAATCAAAAAAAGGGGCAGTGTAGAACTGCAGCTAACACTGCAGGAAACACCCTTAATAGGGACAAAAACAAAAAAAGCAAAAAGGGAAACCAAAAAACTACTGATCATAGGACACTCCATGATTCGCAGAGTTGATTCCTACCTCCAGCTGGAAGTAATGGTCAGATGTCTCCCAGGAACATCTGCATGGAGAGAGACAAACCGCATTGCAAATATCATGCAGAAAGCAGGGGAAAACATTAATGTCAAAATGTACACATAGGAATGAACGATCTCACCAGCAGGTCAGTTGTAGAAACCAAGGAACACCTGATCAGGCTGGGAGAGCGACTGTCACCCATTTTGTCCAACATCTCCTTCTCTGAAATTCTGCCTGTCTGGGAGAGGGGGGCAAATGGGAAGAGGGTCAGAGAAGGGAAGATAGGGGAGCAAAACACTTGGCTCAATAACTGATGCCAAGAGAAAGGGACACAAATTTGTAGGAGACTGGCACAATTTTGGGGAGCGAAAGTTCTTTAAATTCGACAGCCTGCATCTGACCAAAGAGGGAGTCAGTGTATTGGGGCATAAGTTTTTCTGGGTTTTTTTTTTGCTTGTTTTTATATTATTTATTTATTAAATTCTCTCCATAACATTCACAATGAAGTATATTTCCTTTCACTTGTTCAGTTCTGGTACAGACAATGATCAACAAATTACATTTTATATTTCCATTATCCAAATATGAAGACAGATTGTATTATTGGTTTCCTGTTCCTCCCCTATTGAGCTAATACAATATGTATCCTACCTTTACAGGTATTGCCTTTCTGTGGCTATCAGGGTATAAATGAGTCATCTATCTGAAAAATATACAAGACCCACTTCCTCCAGACCATCTCAAATTTCTGGTACCTATCCCTTGAAGTAGCTATTGTTTTCTCTACATAATACACCTCCTTCAAAATTTCAAGCCATTGCCTCAGCATAGGTGGAACTTGCCTACGCCAGTTTCTCATAATCATTTTTTTAGCAGCTGCTAGATAAAGATATAATTGGCTTTTCATAGGGGGAATAACATTGTCCTCCAAAATATATACTAAGATCAATTGAGGTGTGAGCTTAATTTCCCTTTCTGATAGAGCCGCCACACCCATGCCCATCTCCTCCCTAAACTGGTGTAGGGTTGGGCATCTCCAAAAGATGTGGACTGCATTAGCCTGCTCTTCCCCACATTCCCTCCAGTACCTGGCTGGGGAATCTGGAGAGTACTTTACTGCTTTTTCTGGTGTATTGAAAATTCGCGTTCAACATTTCCAGATAAATTCCTTCCAGTATGGGGCTTGTGAAATTGTCATTGAGTGCTGGATCAGAGCTATCCAGATCTCATATGAAAAACCTGTCTCCAGTTCCTCATTCCAGGCCCTTAATATACTTGTTGTTGATTCAGTCCATTGCTCCCTTAGTGCTCTGTATGTGAGCCCTACCAAATGTGGGGGTACAAATCCTCTTATTGCACCCATTATCAATTGCATATAGAGAGGGATTGGATCTGGGAGTGCTCTCTTCTCCGGGACTTTTTCTGTTGAGTATGCCTTTACTTGTAAGTATCTATAATGGTCTTGATATGGGCGTTGATAATCTGATTGTAGCTTTGAAAAGGGTACCACACCATGTATATCTAAGAATCGGTACACATTAGTTAATCCATACGGTGCCATCTTCAGAATGCTAAGTCTAATTGTCCCAGGAGAAAGTCTTCAGCTAACATCAGTACGTTAAAGAAATAGTAACAATATTCAAAATTTGATTGGAATCTGATTCCATACCATGAGAACAAGGTATTCTTTGTTCTGAATGACAAGTCTCTAAATTTAGGTGGGGTGGAAAGGGGAGCAAATAGTATAGGAGCAATATCAACAGGTCATTAATTGTGAATTCTATAGCTTTCCAGCGTATATGATAATTCTTCTTTACCCATGCTAATACTATGCTGCTGGTAACTGCCCTGTGATATTCTAGGAGATTAGGAACATTGAGACCCCCCAATGTCATCGGAAGTTGCAGTATTGACCACCTGATTCTAGGGCACTTACCTCCCCAGATAAAGCGAGAAAATATTCTGTTCCAAGTTGTAAAATAAATCCGGGCCAGAGTAATAGGTAAAGTTTGAAAAAAATACAGGATTTTTGGGGGCAATGTCATCCTAACTGCATCTATCCGGTGATAGAAGGACAAATGCATATGAGTCCATGTTCCTAACTTATCTTCCAATTCTTGAGTTAATGGCTCATAATTTAAGAGTTCTAATTGGGCTAAATTTTGTGTTAAATTTACTCCCAGATACCGTATCTTATTACAGCATCATCTAGAGGGGAAAGTTTCCTTCAGTTGTCTAGAAGGGGAAAAGTTTAGGGCCAAAATTTCTGTTTTCTGGACATTCGTGATATATCCAGAAATAGACGCAAAACACTGCAAAACTTTCAGCGTCTCAGGGATAGAAGTTTCTGGTTCTAAAAATGTAAGTAAAATGTCATCCACATAAAGCAAAATGGTATAGGTCTGACCCTCTAAGGGGATCCCCCAGATTCCCTGTTGGTCTCAAATTGCTATTACGAGGGGCTGTATATAAAGGGCAAATAAAAAGGGGGAGAAAGTGCATCCCTGCCTAGTACCTTTAGAAAAAGATATTGGTAGGGAAAGATGACCATTAACTTTAATATAGGCTCGGGAGTTCTTATAAATTTGCTGTATCACAGTAACAAATTTATCAGGAAATCCAAATGTTTTTAAACTTTGCCATAAAAATGGCCAGCCTACCCTATCGAATGCTTTGTCAGCATCTAAGCTGATCAAGGTAGCAGGAATTGTCCTCTGGTTTACATAATCTATTAAATGAATCATTCTTCTAATATTATTTGCTGTTTGTCTCAAACGTATAAAGCCAGATTGATCTGGGTTAATAATATGGGGCAGGATTTCCTCTACTCTACTTGCCATTATTGACATAAACAATTTATAATCTGTGTTTAGGATTGAAATCAGTCGGTATGATGCCACCTGTTTAGGGTCTTTTCCAGACTTTAATATAGGGGAGATTACCACATAATCCCAGAATGGAGGAAGGGGTCTCCTGTCTTGGATCTCTTTAAATGTTGCCAATAAGGGGGTAGTGAGTTTTTTATAGTATATTTTGTAATTCAGACGGGAACCCATCTGGTCCAGGGCACATTTCTGTCTTACTCTTTGAAATGGTTGTTTTAAGTTCTTCTTGAGAAATAGGTTACAACGGTCTTTCCATCTGGGTTTGGGATGTGCTTGGGGGGTATGATATTTTAAGAAACATTCCATTTCTATAGGGTCTGGATCTCCAGAAGGTGTATACAGCTGGGTGTAGAATTCTTGAAATTGTGCCAGGATGTCCTTAGTAGTGGTTGCCCTCTGACCCTGTCTAGCTGAGATTATTTCAGTTATTGTTGAGGCCACCCGATGCCCTCTGATACAATGAGCTAGATTCCTAGCTCCCTTCATACCTCCCTCATACTTGTAAGTTTTAAGATAAAACAGTGCCTGTTGAACTTTTTCCTCTGTTATTTTTTTGTAATGCAACTTTCACTTGTCTAATTCTAGGTCTATTCTCCGAGTTTTGTGGGTCCTGCGCTTCTTGTAAAGAATGTAATTCTTGTTGGAGATTCTTATAGGCCAATTCTCTCCATCTATGTACATATGTAGCACGAGCTATGACCTCACCTCAAATTACTGCCTTCATTGTGCCCCAGATCATAGTAGCAGTACATGACCTGTGTCATTTTCCTTCAGGGTCTGTGTGATTTTCTCTCCCAGTTTCTGCTTAAAGGCACCATCCCTTAACAAGGCCATGTTCAGTCGCCACCCTGAGTTTTTTCTTGGGACATTTAAATTCAACTTTAATAATAATGAGGAGTGGTCTGATAAAAAACAGGGGTATATATCAATGTCTTGTATCATATTAATATGCTCCTTGGAGATGAAAAAATAATCTAATCTAGAATGTGAGTTAAACTGCATTGAGTAATAGGTATAGGCCCTTGATGTAAGGAACATATGTCGCCAGACATCCAGTAGCCCCTAGGAGATCTGTTGTGTTTTTAAATATTTTGGGGCAGAAGTTGTCCGGTGCTTCATTAGTAATGAAGAATTCAACTGCGGAGATAGGATCAGGTTAATATCCCCACCAGTAATTATACAACCCTGTTGTAGTTCGATTAGTTTATTAAAAAAGGATTTAAACTTCTGCGAAGAGGGTTGTTGTGGGGGCATAACTATTCACTAAGGTGAGTTCTTTCCATATAAAGTGGCAATCAGAATTATAAAGCAGCCCATAGGATCAGAATAATGTGTTTCTACTTGAAATGGTGCTGTAGAGGGGAGCAGAATCACTGTGCCTCAGCATTTTCCTTTGGAATAAGATGAGGAAAATATTCTGAAACTACCCCCCCCCCCCATGCTAGTTTTTGATGTTTGGCATCTGTTGAATGTGTTTCTTGAAAAAAAATTAGATCCACATTATGTTTTTTAAGATACTGAAACAAATGACATCTCTTTATGGGACTATTTAAGCCATTTATGTTTAATGATAGTAATTTTACTGGTATTGTAGACATCCTTAATTTTTTCTGATTTGCCAAGAAACTGTCTTTAAAAGGTTGCCCCCATATGATATTTTCACAGCCGATTCAGCCTTAAGCCTCTTTTTGTTCCTTCTAGCTAGTTCCCTGGTACAAGTATTTAGCCGACCTCTTCCTGCACAGAGAGCCTTTTTGAAGGGTCTTTGTGTTCAACCTTTGAACCTTAGGAGAGAATATTTTTCCAAAGTTAATAACAATGTAGAACTGAACTATGGTGATTAAACTCTTATCACCTCTAAAACTAAAACTATTTACAATGCAATTTCCCCACACATTATTTTTTATACATTGACACAAAATCACAAACTTATCACTTCTAAGGGGGTAAACCATGACTTCCATGGAAGGGAGAACCATAATTGTCTCCCTAGTTGTGTCCCTCTGTAAAATGCAGATGACACTAGAGGAAAACCAGACACCTTTCACGTATGGGCCTCTGTGAAGGTATAAAACCCCATTAATAAAAAAGAAAAAAATAGCTCCAGTTGGGTTGCAGAAAAGGTGACTTTACCTTGCATTTTGCTGTTTAAGGTTAAAAGCCTCCCAAATAGAGCTAAAATTAAACTAAACACGAGCACCTTGTGCCATCTCATGGTCAGCTCATGGTCAGCTAGGAGCTCCCCTCTTACTTGTATCCATTTTATGCAGTTTCTATACCTCCTCCAAATTAATCTCTTTCTCTAAGTCCCCAGCTGTGCCAAAATTGTGCCAAGGGGGCTCTAGGAAAGTCATGCTTTTATACAGCTCTTTCACTCATATTTCAAATATGTATGGGCTAGATTAAGCTCAAAGTCAGTACTGTCTTTACCAGACAATCTCTCAAAGCAGCTGCTCTCTAAAATTAGAGTCCTATTTAACACGCTGGGAAAAAAAGAAAGAAAAAAACAAAACAAAAAAAAACTTCCACTATACCATGATTAATCATGTGGGAGGAGGAAAACCATTACATCTTCCAGCATTTTAAATTATTTTGTCATAAGTTAATGGACCATTTCTCTTTCTGGGGTATTGAAGCAAAAGTCAAATATTTAGTCCCCCATCAAGATCTACTATGGAGAATCACAACTTATTATTGTATCTTGAGGATTTCTATGCTATACAAGTTTATTGAGCAGAAAGAGCATAAAACTAAGCAAAAAGAACCCCCCCCCCCGCAACATCCGTTAGGAGACACTTATCTTATGCAAAGATGTCCAAATTGTTTTAAGTCTCATTTAAATCAGGTATTGTGGTGTCTCCTATGAGAGCATGTGGAATGGAGCCCTTAAACCTTCTCAGCAACACGATCGGTTACCCGAGGGCCTTCCTCTGTACTTCATGTCTTTCCTCTGGCTGGGTGTCTAAATGAGGCTAGTCTCGCTGAAGGTGTCATCATTTTCATGCTCGAAGAGTCATGTGAAGCACCTCTTTTTGAAATTGTTTGCCATCTAGCCGAATGTTGCTCCGGTTGAGATTGCTGGACCTCCCGACGCCTGAATTGTATGCCATGCTTCGCCAACTCCTCACTGGCCACATCCGCTGTCTCAAACTCTTTTCTACCTGCAGGTAATTGCACCACAAGCCTTGCTGGGTAAGGGGTAGTAAATTTGTAGCCCTTTCCTTTTAAGGCTGGTAAAATATCTGCATACACTCTCCTTGCTCTCAGAGTCTGCGGTGCATAATCGTTGTCAATATAGATTCATTTTTGCTCGTAGAAAATCTGCTGTCTCCAGGCCATTGATAGAACTTTTTCTTTAGTGGCATAACTGAGGAATCAAGCTATTATAGATCTGGGGTGACTACTGGGATCCGTTGGTTTTGGACCCAGTGCTCAATGTACTTGCTCCATATCTAAAGGCAGGTCTTCACGGAGCTCTAACGCAGTTTTTAGAAGTGTTACTGTAAAGTCCATGATATCTTGATTTTCTGCCCCTTCGGGGATACAGTAAATTCGGATGTTTTTACGATGGGTGCAGTTCTCCGCGTCTTTCTGTCGGGCTTGCATTTGGCTTTGCTGGTCTTGAATAGATTGTATTACGTTTTCCAAATCATCCATTCTATTTTCAACAACTGTGACTTGCCGTTCCGTGTTGTCAGCTCTTTGCTCTAATAAGCAAGGCCACTGGAAAATTGCAGGCGCAATTGTTCCGCAATTTCCGCAATTTTCACCCTTCTCCTCACAAAATCCGCAATTTCTTGCAATTTCTTACATTTATGGAATTTTGACTGAAATTGTATAAAAATATTTAAATTCTCAAGGAAATCTACTCAGATATGGTACACAGACTTGGACTTGACCAAAACAGTACAGTGTGAGGTGAGAAGGAGTCAAATGTGACTCTGCTTTCATGTGATTCACTTCCTGCTTTGGTTTCAGAATCCTCTGGTCATGCATATGTAGACTTGAACACTTAAAATCTGTGTTAAAGCAGACTATCAGAACTTTGCTGACACAGAGGCAAACAATAGTTGTGAGAAGAGGTGCAAAGTGCCTCTTTCACCTAAATAAACCTTGACCACAATGCTTGTTTTTGAATGAGTACAGTGATTTTCCTTGTATAAATACTTCCAATCTGAAAGGATTTTGAGTCAAATGTGTCAAGAGTTTGGATGGACCTGCTGATTATAAACTTGAATGTGCTTCTGAGGGGGTTGGTGACAGTGGTTCCTTACATGTCAGTTTGCCACAACTGTATACTCACATACAAAGCCTACAAAAAGCAAACATTTCTGAAAACATGCTTAACAGGTTAAGTATAGTTAAACAGTTACCTTCAAATAGACAAAATAATTGCAACCCAAGTAAAATCACTGCAAACTGAGTAGAACAAAAGTACAATGTATTAAAAACTATTGTATGATGTAATGAAAAGCTATTGGTATGATTTGATACTTTTATCATGTTATTTTAAAATGCACTTACAGCGCTGATTAAGAACAGTAATCATGTTAACAAAATAAATATTTTTCTTACTAGACCTTTATTAGGCACCCTGGTTATCTGTTTATTTTTTTCTTGCACCAAAGCAAGTAGTTTAAACAGGCTTCATTATTTAACATCTAGAAACAGGCAAAATATGTTGTTTCAGGATGTATTCAGTACAGACTAGCTGTAAATTACTGAATAAAATCTAGTTAGCACTGCATGACTTAGACGTCTTGATTTTTAGAAGATATGCTACATAATGATTAGTTTACAGTGCATTTCAAAAACACACATCTTTCTTCATATTAAAAGCATTTACAAGTGGCAATACATTTATCTAACAATTTATGTGATCAATACATGCTGCAGCAAACAATAAAATATTTATTAGGGGGCAATGGAGATGTATAGTGAACCCCCGCAATTTTCGCAAGAAAATCCCCGCATTTTTAGATAAAATTTTCCGCAATTTTCCAGTGGCCCTGCTAATAAGGTAACGTCCTTTTGGAGCTCCGAGTACATTTCTTTTATTTTGGCTTGAAATGAAACCAGCTCTTTGTAGATCATATCGAGCTTTACTCTTTTATTTTTAGGAGTTTTCAGCTGTTGATTTACTTTCTCTGTGATGTCTGTAGCGGCAACTGATTGTTTCGACTCAGATTCTTCTCTGGCTGAGGTCATTACTTCTCCTGCACCTCGAGTCGCTTTTCTGTCTTTTTCCTTCAGTTTTTTGGATTTAAATCAGTCACCAAAGCAGATTGGAGGAGTCTTCCCCTTATTACAAGTGCATTTATTGCTTTTTCCTCTTCTGTTTCACTGCCTGGAAGGAAATTCGGGAATTAGGATTAAGAGGGGAGTGAGGAGCTGATAAGTCATGCCGCCATCTTATCCAGTGTTCAACCGGAAGTCCCCATTGGAGCAGAAGTTTGATGCTGTCTCAGAGAATTTAAACTGGTAAAAAGGGAGGGGGTGCATCATCCAATACATCAGTTGGGGAAGAAGGCACCTCTCCCCCCTCAGCTAACAGTCAATCAGAAGTTCAAGTTTTGTATGCATCATTTTCACCAGCAAAGGGGGAAAAAGGTTCAACTCCCCAAAAAACACACATCGGGAAAGTTGGACCTCCCCAGTTAGCTAACAAACCACCCGCTGCTCAGTGAAAAATCATGTACACAAATGCCTGCAGTCTGGAAAACAAGCTTCCAGACCTGGACAGAACAATGACAGAGGCCAAACTGGACATAGTAGCCATAAACGAGACATGGCTCACCAGTAACCACATGTGGAAGCCTATGGTACCTAGCTACGTACTGTTCAGAAGAGACCAGAGGATAAGGAAGGGGGGATTGGCCCTTTATGTCAAAGACAATATAAAAGCAACCAAAATTCAGAATACACAAGAGAAGACAGAGGAATTGTGGGTCACCTTGGAAACAGGAAATGGCACAGCCATACAAACTGGAGTGGTCTACAGACCTCCTGACCAGGGGAAGGGAATGGACAGATTTTTGATAGAGAATATACAAAAAATGGCAGCAAAGGGGAGGGTTCTGCTGATGGGAGATTTTAACATATCAGATGCAGATTGGTCAGTACCAACTGGAGCATCAGCAAGAACTAGAGACATAATGGATTCCCTCCGGGGGAGGGCCTAAAACAACTAGTACAAAATCCCACAAGAGACAGGGCTGTCCTAGACCTCGTACTGACAAATGTAGAAAAGATCACAGATCTCCATGTTGAAGGGCAACTGGGATCCAGTGACCATCACATTGTATGGTTCGACTTGGTCACAGGTACACAGTCAATCTAATCAAAGGCTAAAATCTTAGACTTTAGAGGAGCCGACTTTGACAAGATAGGAGACAGCATTAAAATAGCCCTGGCAAGAAATGATACAGGAAGGGGAGTGGAGGCAAAATGGGCTAAGATTAAAAATGCAATACTTGAAGTAACAGACCAGTGCGTGAGGGAAAAAAGAAAAAGTAAACAAAGGAGAAAACCACTTTGGTTCTCAAACACAGTAGCTGACAAGGTTCAAGCCAAAAGGATGGCCTTCAAAAAATGTAAGGGAACACAAAAGAAGGAAGATAGAGAGCCATACCAGGGATCCCTAAGGGAAGCTGGGAAAGCTGTGAGGCAGGCAAAAGACAAAACTGAGGAAACATTGGCACAATCAGTGAAGAAAGGTGACAAGACTTTCTACAGATACAGTTGTGATAAGAGAAAGTCTAGAGGAGGAATTGCTAAGCTCAAAGGGGAAAAGGGGGAGCGTGTGGAGGATGACCAAGGAAAGGCATCCATCCTTAATAAATACTTCTGCTCAGTGTTCACAGAGGAAAAGGAAGGACAAGGCCCACAGCTCAGCACCATAGACACAGGGGAAAGGAGATGAACACGGGACCCTTTGCAAAAGAAGGAGTCCTACAAAAGCTCAATAAGCTCAGGGTGGACAATGCTATGGGACTGGATGGCATACATCCCAGGATATTAAAGAGCTAAGGGAGGAACTAACAGGTCCTTTGGTGGAACCATTTACTGAGTCACTAAACACAGAGGAGGTCCTGGAGGACTGGAGGAGGACCCATGTGATCCCACTCCACAAGAGTAGCAGCAAGGAGGAAGTGGGAAACTATAGGCCAGTCAGTCTAACCTCAGTTGTGGGAAAGATCATGGAGACACTCCTTAAAAAAGTACTGTGGAACACCTGGAATCCATACGGGCACAGAATCCAAGACAGCATGGATTTACGGCAGGAAGGCCCTGTCAGACTAATCTGATAGATTTCTTTGACTGGGTAACCCAGGAGGTGAATCAATGGGGTGCAGTTGATGTAGCCTACCTTTACTTCAGCAAATCTTTTGATTGTTCCACACAGAAGATTGGTTAATAAGCTGGGAAGACTTGGGGTAGGTCAAAAATTGGTCAACTGGGTGGCAAACTGGCTGAGAAACAGAAAACAGAGAGTGGTGAATGATATTCAGTCACAAGAGATGCAAGTCACAAGTGGGGTGCCACAGGGATTGGTCCTAGGGCCAGTCCTCTTCAATATCTTCATCAGTGATATTGCAGTTGGACTGGAGAGTAAGGTTTGCCTGTTTGCAGATGACATCAAGATCTGCAATAGAGTTGATGATCCAGATGGGGTGAGTAGGATGAAATGAGACCTGGAAAAGCTAGAGAAATGTCTAAAGAGTGGCAACTAAGGTTTAACATCAAGAAGTATAAAATCATGCATGTGGGGAGGAGAAATCCTGAAGCTAACTATAGGATGGGGGGGAGGAGTTGCTGATAATCACAAGAGAAGAAAGGGACTTGGGCATAAACATCACACAAGAACTGAAAGCCTCCAGGCAGACCACAAAGGCAGTGAGGAGAGCTAGAGGGATGTTGGGATGCATCAGTAGGGGCTGTGACACTTTGCCCATCTACTTGTTATTATATTGTATCATATTTGTGATATAAATGTATGTTCTGTGAATTTCTGCTGGAAAAATATGGCAGCAAGCAGAACAGCACTATGGAAGGTAGAATTTCAAAAGTGTGGTCAGGGAAATGACACTCTCCATGACCCAGTGGAAACTCTAATTAAGGGCTTCCTTCAAACACCAGGTTATAACAGTTGTAAAACATCCAATTACTTTGAATTCCAAGAAACCAGGATGAATGTTATGACATCTTAAGAAGAAGCAACTTCTAACTGATACGTGTTATATTTCACAAATAGGTGGCATAGCTCACCAGGAAGTTTGCTCTGAAGATCAAAGTGGTACTTCTGACCTGTCATAAAGCATGCTGCTCACTAATTAGCAAATATATATATATATATATATATATATATATATATATATAGATATATAGATATATATATATCATATATCTATATATATATATATATATATTTTTTTTAATTGGAAATGTTGACCAGAGTGATGAGGCATGTGACTAACTAATTCAGTATCCAGGAAGACTGACCTCTTGCCAACAGCCCAGAGCTATGACATCACAGGATGCGAGGGACATTTTTTGCCTATATTATCAAGTTGGCTGAAAAGACTGACACTTCTACTTCTGGACTCCTAAGAGAACATACACTTGTGTTCTGGACTTAAGGGCACTTCTGTCAAGAATAGGTAACACACAATTGAAAACTGAGTTAGAATTAGCAATTCAGTTGCAAGGCTTTTTGTTCTGTAATTTCCATTTATTTTTACTGGACGCTTTAATGTATATATGTTCTATGTTTTGTATTTATTTACTATTTTTTAATTTTAGTAAACTTTTTAGTTTCCTTAATCCTGCCTGAGTCTTTTTCTCATTTTGAATGTGAATGCTGGGATAGTATTGACAAGTCTAATAGAACTGTTAAATGCTTATAGTGTGTTAAAATTTTGCACTAAGGTAAGAAAAATACCTAGGTCTCAACTGAGTCAAAATGGGAGAATTGTGAACCAGGTTGGGAGCCCGCTGAGTTAAGTATTGCACTGCATTTCTGCAAAGAGGGTGTGATATTTGACCCTGTTAACTGGGAGTGCTAGTGAAAAGGGTTCATATTTGACCTCTGGACTGGAGACTGGTATGTGTTTTGGACCCAAAAACAGACAGGAAGGTTACCCTGTTTGTCTCCTGTTCACATATTGCACGTCAATATTTGGCACTGTGGGAGCAGTGGGCCTGACCTGTGGAGTGCATTTGTGACAGGGGTATCACAAGCAGAAAGGGGGAGGTAATGCTCCCTGTTTACAAGACACTGGTTAAGCCCCAGCTGGAGTATTACATCCAGTTCTGAAGGCCACATTTGCAAAAAGACAGTGACAGACTAGAAACAGTCTAGAGAAGGGCGACCAAAATGGTACAAGGGCTGCAACAGAAGTCATATGAGGACAGACTGAAGGACCTCAATATGTACACCCTGGAGCAAAGGAGGGAGAGGGAAAATATGATAGAAACTTGTAAAGGCCTTAACAAGGTGAAAGAGTCTAACATGTTTCAGTATAAGAAAAATAGCAGGACAAGAGGTCATGACATATGATTGGAGGGAGGCTGATTGAGGGGTAATGTGAGAAAGTTCTTTTCACAGAAAGGGTAGTAGATGCATGGAACAGCCTACCCAAGGAGGCAATGGAAAGAAGTACAGTGCAAGACTTCAAAAGAGCATGGGATAGGCACAAGGGAATAATACAGATGAGTAAGAATAAAATAAGCCAAAGTTTAGAATAGAGATTTATGGCAATATTAAGCAGGTAGTACAAAAGGGCAGACTAGATGGGTCTGGCAGTCCTTATTTGCTGTCAACTTCTATGTTTCTATAAAATCTGTTGTAATAGTAATATTATGTAATTAGAATATTCATAATCACTGATCAGCATGTTACTGTAATAACAATGTTGCAGGTATTACAGGTGCTACCCTTAGTAAAGGCACACCCACAGAATAGGCATGTTGTGCAATGGGCATCTGGAGCAATGCCAGAGGCTCAGCAGGTAGCTCACTCGCCTCTGAAGCCAGAAGATCAGAAGGTTGTGGGTTCTAGCCCCATGGCACTTGGGGTAAAATCCCAATACTGACACTGTAGTGCATCATGAGGAGGATGCTGCACTCCTGAGGTGATGTCTTTTTGATGAGACATTAAACCGAGGTCCCATCTGCCTGTTCTGGTGGTTGTTCAGGTGGATGTTAAAGATTCCATGACAATTCTCAAAAAGAGTAGGGGAATATTTATTGAACAAAAAATATCAAACAACAAAGGTACAGAAAACGATCATCCTATTATGAGTACTGATGTCAAATCACAAGAAAAACCTAAAAAGGAAAACATAAAAAGGGAGGTAACAAAAAAATGTACCAAAATAAACCATCTCCCTATGCTGATGTAACTGCTCAGCAAAATAAAAAGAGTAGAGGAATGTTTATGGAACATAAAATTATCAAACAACAAGGGTACAAAAAAAATCATGTCATGAGTACAGATGGCAGACAACGGTGGACATTTAAAAAAGAAAATATGGAAAAAAATCAAAGAGGGAGGCAACAACAATTACACAGAAAGAAACATCTCCCTGTACTGATGTAACATCTCAGTGAAATGAAAAAAATGGGTGAATTCTTAAAGAAAATAGAGCAGGGAAATAATAGTAGAGCAAAAATAGCAAACAATACATACATAAGAAATCAGAAATACAAAAAAATCATAGCTACTGTAAGACATGGTGGAAACCAAACCAAGAGCTGTGAAATAAGGAAACAGAAAGGGTAGACATCTCTCTCTCTCTGTTACAAGAATTTAACACAAGTGTGCACCATATTCACCATAGCAGAGGGTGCAATTTGTGTTTGCTGCAATGTAAATGCACAATGAGATTGCCAAAGGTAATATTTACAAGAGGCGAAACAAAACTGGAGGATCCGGGTGGTGAACCCCAGCTACGGGGGAGGGTACAGCCCAAGCACAACTACCTCATACATAACAAAGGCAAAGAGTTGGCCATGCCACAGCGTGCTGAGATACAACCAGAAACTTCAGCCATGGGTGCAATCAAAAAGAAAGTGGGACTGGGTCTCTGGCAGCCCCTCACAGGTATCCTTGGGGCACATACGTTCAGTCACTGATTTGTGCTTCATAGAGTCATGAACAGCCATTTTCCCATGCAGGCTAAGTTGAAATACATCCCACATAAATGTGAGAATACAGGTATTAGAAAGTTGTGTAAGTACACTGCGGACATCCGCAGGGGGGCAAAATTTCAAAATCAACTAAGAAGTAAAAGCATTATCAATGATATGTCTGTACAATAATTTCCTGGGGAGTGGGGCACACTGCAAAAAAGTCAATTACCACTGAAAAAGTTTATTAATAGATGTCAGCATGTAGTATGAGACCCAGGGGGCACAATAACAGCCCAGGGGCCATGCCCCGTGTGTATTCTAATAAGTTAAAAATGGTACTAACCAGTTCTCCAGTAGGGGGACCCAAACATGCTGTTCTCCACCCAGGAAATGTTGCTCGAGAAAAAAGCACTGAAATAAAACATCAGAGGGTTCACCATCTGTAAACCTCCCATATTCTTTTTTTTTAATTTTATTTAGTGATTTGGAAAAGACCTTTGAGCGCAAGCTCTTTTACAAAGGTTCCACGTCATAGATTGCAAAACAAAGTGAAATAGAAGAAAGCAAAGGTACATTACAGTGAACGATACAGCTTGGATTCAGAACTTACAGAATAACTCAAAACAGAGGTACAAGTTAAAATAACAAGAAAAACATTTTATGAGGGTGGGGGGATAAGCAGCCACAAAGTGCCTTGTCAGTAGTCAGAGGGACGGTGATAGCTGGCAGTGGGGTGAAGAAAGGAGGTACGAGAGAGAGGTATGTACCGCGGCAAATATGTGACATTCCTAGGAATAGGATTAAGGCGTGAATCCCAAAACACCTGAAAAAATATGCTGTAAAGCTTTGTTTCCAAAGAAGGGGGAGCAGATAAACATAACTAAGGTGCACAAAACAAGGTAACAATAATGATTTGATGAGGTAAACCCTCCTGGATTTCGTTAAATTTTGATGTTTCCAGTGTGTCAAAATACTATCCACCCATCAGAGGTTCATTATAAATTACAGCCTCAAAATGGTTAAAATAGATGCCCAAGAGTTTTACCAGGGCATGGGACACCAAAATACCCACACTAGTGAAGGCTGCAGATCGAGTGAAGTCCCCCAAAGGAATCGTTTTACTCTTCTCATAGTTAACTCGAGATGTAGAGAGAAATCAGTCAAGAGTGATTTAATCACATCTCCTGACACAGAATCCCCCCAAAATATGCAGAGGTCATCCGCGTAGGCCAGCACCCTGAGATCAGGGGAGTCAGGGATAAGCTGAAGACCACTGAGGTATGTGGCAGTCTGAAGGGGCCATAAAAGGGGTCAATAGAAAGGATATAGAGAAGTGGGTTCAGCAGGGAGTCCTGCCTAACTCCTCTGGTCTGAACCACAGGGGAACCTCACACTGTAATTAATATAAGGCATCAGGTTTGCTGCCAAGTAAGTCTGTCGTATCCAAGACACGAAAAGGGGGGATGTCGTACTGCAGCAAGACGTTGAATAGAAAGGGCAAGGTCACTCTATCGAATGCCTATTCCTGGTCCTGTGAGAGGATATAGTCATGGGCTGAGCCTCTCAAACACTTCCCGAAGTAAAATGAGATTATCCAATATGTGATGGTGGGGAACAGCACAACTCTGGGAAGTAGAAATTAAGGACTTGGCTGCCTCTGCCAGGTACCAGGCCAATAATTTTGCCAGAATTTTATAGTCTGTGTTGAGGAGAATCTCCAATTCTGCAACAAGGTGCGATCTCCAGTCTTAAAAAAAATATTGAAAAAGCATCCCCATAGGAGAGGGTAGGGACTGGCCTGCCAAAAAGTTGTATATAGAGTACCTGTAGCATGGGAGCCAGGTAATCTATAAAAAGTTTGAAGAACTCCAGGGGAGGCCATCCAGTCCAGGGACAATATTGTTTGGGAGTTTCTTGATAGCTTACTGAACCACCTGTATTGACATAGGGAGGGACATAGACTCTCTCACCAATTGCAGCAAGAGGGGGATATCAAATGACTAAGTACAGGGTCCAGGAAGACAGTGAGTAGCCTGGGGCCCAAATTTTGATTGAACATACTCCTGCACCAAAGACAGAATATCGGTATGATTCGAGGAAAGCTGGACCAGGTCCGAGGGGCATAACACCCACATAAGATGACATTGGAACCAGGTCTCACAAGCCTTAAAATCATCCAAAGGTTGGGACTGACCTTGGGTGCCAAACTTTGCCTCCAGTTCCAGGAACATTGCCATGCTATACTGGTAGTTAAGCATTTGAGATGTATGTGCTGCAATGTCAATCGCACAATCCCTACCTGTGGCATATGTCTCTGTGATCAGATTCTGTAGCCTGTAGCACAGATTTAGGTATTTTTGGTATGAGGTTGACTGCAGCCTATGGGCTGCACCATGAAAAAAGGAGCAGAAGGTCCATTTAGAATCAAGCCACCATACCCCAATGTACTCATATGCGGCCAGTACAGTCCATCTACCAAAAAAAATGGTCAGCCAGCCAGAGCACATGGAAGGATTTGTCAACAGGTTGGTATTAAGCCACCGAGGTTCACTGTGGGGGGGAGATGGTGGCATGGTACAAGAGCAGCACAAAGCCAAGTGGTCTGATGATTCTACAGGGAGAATCAAGGACTGGACAACCTGAAGGCCTTGCGACAAAAAGAAAATGTCAATACATGTAGCCAGGGAGCCCTTCACAAATGTTAGACATGGGGTCCCAGGGGATAAGACTTGACTATCACGCAAGTGTGCCATCGTAACCATAGAATTCAACAAATAGAATCACAAAACACCTTAGTTGTGCATCTGCCCTGATCCCTGAACCCCAACCCACAATTGAAGTCACCTCCCAATACCACCATGTGAGATGTAAACAAGAAATATCAATTGCAGGAGCTGGACTCTAGTCACTTTCGACTGAGGGGCGTACATGTTAATCATTCTAAAGAACAGGGCCCCAATGTGAGATCTAGCAACCTGGAGACAGGTCACGCAGTCTGGACAATCAAAAATCATAACCTTGGATGAGAATCTCAAGGCCGTCACACAGGTCTGAACCTCGTGACCAGTAAGATGGGCCAACAGTCCATTGTTTCTGAGCGATGTCCAATTTGTAGGAAGTCTTAAGGCACTTGTCTTGCAAGAAGACAACCGTGCCCACCAAAGTGCACAGGAGGAAAAATGTTATAATCTTCTTCCTGTAAGACTTAACACTATTAACATTTAGAGAAAGAAAGGAAAAGCACGGTAGGGGAGTCATGAGTGTCATGTGGATGAACCCCCTCCCATGAGCATCTGGGAACACATGTAACTATGGACATGTTTAGCCACCTGAAGACCCTGCACATCCTCAGAATCTGTGGGCATGTCTTTCTGAGAGGAGGAGAGAAAAGCATCCAACCCCTCACCCACCCTCGTCCTCCATGTCACCCTACTGGGTGGAAGAGACCAATACAGTAAATGCATTGAGCAAGGGAAGAGCCAGGAATGCTGTGTGTTTACCCCATCCCTTGACTTGAGTCTCCCTCTTCTTAGCAGGGACTGGAGAAAACTTTGCAACAGGTGGGGGGAGGTGGCAGGAGCAGGGTCATGGGAACCAAGACAGGGACTGAATCCAGCAAAGGACCAACAAGGGAGATTTCCATGAGATCATCAGTGGTTACTGTTATCAAGGGTGTTGGGTCTCCCAACTCTGCAGCAGCTTGGGAGATGGGAACAATAATGGGAGGGTCGCTCACAAGAACAGGGATCTTGTCATCAGGAATCTCCTGCAATTGACCCTAAGAAATAATGGCATCCTGATTCAAACCATCAGTTCTACTGTGGGAAGCCAAGGGGCAGGTCAGAAAGGAGTGGCCCTGTTCTACACCCAAATTGCATCGAAACAGATTCAGCCAGTTGTTATCTAGAAAGAGATGGCCATATTCCAGGCAACCAGAACAGCATGCAGCATCACATGTGGAGCTGAGATGGGTACGGGCCCCACACTTGTGGCATATCTTCAGCTGTCCAGGGTAAAAACAGATACCCTTGTCCCTCCTTATGTAAACGCTGCCAGACAGATGATCAATGCCTGCAGCCAACTGGGACAATTTAAGTTTGAGTTTCCATCCCCCTGTCCACACTTGTTCTGTGTCGATAATGGGGGTAGGGGTATCCAGAACTTCACAGCACTTATTTCCCCAGTATGGCACATCAGAAATATTTACACATTCATTCCAGAAGAGGAATGTCACAGTTTTTCAACAAAATCACCAAAAGAGGAACCCAAAGGGGGGTATCCTTCAACCTATCATACTTCAAGCAGAAACAATCCAATAGAATGGAGGTGCAAAAACTGACATCAAAAGTCTCTTCCCCTACTATATGAATCACAGAGTACAAATCCAAAGCCACATAGCCCAGGGATTCCTTAAGCAATTTTTGAACGACGTAGATCTTGTCAGTCGGATAATCCAGACCCCCCTTGTAACACAGCTGGACCACATTTCTGCAAAGGATGGGGTCTCTGGCAATTTTATTTTATTTATTTATGAAAATTTCGGACAGCACCTTTGAGCAAACAGTGCTCTTTTACAAAAGTTCTACTTCATGGACAATGGACAAGAATAGACAAGAACAGGCAGGTAGATAACAGTTAATACAATTACAGTACATTAGCTGCCAGTGACTTTGTTCAGATAAGACAAGACGCTAGAATTAATAACAGGTAAAACATTACAGACTGCATGAGTTGCCAAAGGCTTTGTCAGGATCAACATGGACAAAAGCAATGATGCAATATCGCCAGACATTATACAAAGAGAACCTGGGACAGTTACAATTGAAATAGTGATCTGACATGTGCATGAGAGGGCTAGAGGTAGTTGGTGAGAGGACAAGGTGGGGGGGACAGGCAAGAACCGAGGGGTGGGGGATTGGAAGGATAAGGTAGGTGGTGAAGGAGAGGAGTAGGTGGTGACGGAGGGGAGGGAAGACGGGTTGGGAGATATAAGGGGGGTAATAGGATGGGTGGGGGAAGGAGAGAAGAGTTAGGATGTGCAAGGAGGAGAAAGGAGAGAGAAATGAGGACTAGAAGGGAGTTAAGGAGGGTTAGGGGAGAAGAGAGAGAGAGAGAGAGAGAAAATATGAGTGCGAGGAGGTGCAGGAAGTAATAGGTGAGGGGAGGAACAAAGATGTGAGAGGGAATGGAGAGAGGGAGGAGTGAAATCTGGGGGCCAAGGGAGGAGGCTGAGGTGGCTGACGTGAGATATTGGAAAGAGTTAATAGGAAGGGAGTGGGGTGTGGGGAGAGTGCACAAGTAATGGAGAGGCCAGGAGGGTAAGTAGAGAATTTGAGTGTAGCAGTCACAGTAGGCACTGGCCACCAAGTGCTGTCGTAGTTTGTGCTTAAAGGAGCTGAGATTCTGTGCATTGGTGATATCCACTGGGAGTGTGTTGAACCAGTTAGAAGCCCTAATTTTGTAGAAGTGCTGTCCTTGAATGGTCCAGCAATGGGGAACTGTGAAGTATAGTGTTCCAGAACTCCTGGTAAGGAAGGTGGCACAGTGAAGGGAAAGTATAGACTGAACCCCTGGTGGAAGGAGGCCTAGCATTGTCTTCTTTGCAAGGAAGTAGGCCTAATACTTAATTCTGCATTGAAGTTGTAGCCAGTTAGCCTGTTCATAAAGATCACATGTGTGTGTGAGTCTAGAGGCTGTGGTGAGGAGCCGGCAGGCCTTGTTTAGGGCTATGGCTATACACCGGAGGGCAATGTCAGTAGCTGATCCTTAAACTACGAGGCCATAGTCAATTAAAGAGATGATTGAGCGCTGGATGGCAAGTTATAATGCTTCGTCTGTCAAACAGTGTCTATGCCTATATAGGAGCCCTATATGGGTATTCACAGCTTTATCAAGGTTATTTATATGTGTGGAGTATGAAAGAGTGGAGTCAAGGGTCACTCCCAGGTATTTGAACTGATTTACAGTACCTGTTCCAGCACAGCGCCACCACTATTGTAGATTAGCAGTTGTTGGAGTTTGTGTTTGTTGTGAGTACCATGAAACAGCATTGATTTGGTTTTTGAGTAGTTTAGGATGAGTTTACGTGACCTGAACCAGGTTTCAACTTTTGAGAAACTACACTGTTGCTGGAGGTGATGGGGGACAGAGTGGCTCGAGAAAATGACTGCATCATCTGCACAGAGTAGAATTCAATCATGGCAAGTGGCAGGAAGGTCGTTCATTAAGATGCTGAAGAGTAGGGGGCCAAGGATGGAACCTTGTGGTACACCCAAACAGACTGGGAGGGGGTCAAGATGGAGTCTACAATTCTGACCTGCTGAGAGCAGAATCTAAGGTAGCTTTGCAACCAGCGAGTGGCATCCGGTGAAAGGCCAAGATGTGATAGTTGTCCAGTTAGTAGGGAGTGGTTAACTGCATCAAACGCCTTAGTCAGATCAATAAAGGCGGCGCCGGCCAATTGGTTGTGGTCAAGTGCCTGGTGGATAAAGGAGGTGAAATCTAGTAGTGCAGTGGTGGTGCTGTGACATTTTTGAAAACTGTGTTGTTGGGAACATTGGAAGTTATATTTTTCCAGGTAGTCTACGAGTTGTTCAGCAACTATTCTTTCCAAGCCTTGGAGAGTGGGGGTAGGATAGATATACAGTAGGCCAGTAGTTGCTTGTGAGAGTCTTGCCACCACTTTTGTAGATAGAAGTCACCACAGCGGACTTCCACTTACTTGGGAATTGTGAGAGCAGAAGAGAGTGGCTGAGAATTTTCGTAAAGGGTGGCAGAACGTCATCAAAGGTGAGGGTGATGAGTTTCAAAACATGGGAGTCAGCACTATGCCTAGACTTCCTGAGTACTTTGAGTAGATGTTTCCTGGCTAGCTCTTCAGTGATAGCCTTAAAATAAAATGGGGGGGCACAGCTGGGCTGCCTGAGAGATGGTAGGATGAGTTACTATTGGTGTAGGATCAAAGAAGTTAGGTGGGAGCCAATGACTAAGGTCAGAAAAGGCTGAATTGAAGGCGTTAGCAATGGTTACTTTATCCAGGGTGATAGTTCCATCAGTGTTGAGCATTGCGGGTGAAACTTTGTGTCTTTTTCCAATTACCTCGGAGAGGTTGTCCCAGAGCTTCCTCCGATCATTCCTGGTGTTTGCAAGGGCATTTCTATAACAGGAGGCTTTCGCCTGGTGGATAGCTCTTGTGCATACATTGCACGCTGATTTGTAGGCCTGAGTATTCCCTAGGGTATTGGATGCTTTAGCACAGCACCATAGCTGGTCTCGGGATTTCACCCATTCAAGGAGGTCATGAGTCACCCATGGGAATACTGATCCCCTAATCTTTCATTTCTTGTACGGAGCATAAACATCACATGCGTTAAAGGTAGTGATAAAGTATTCTAGGGCTGAGTCCATGTCCTGAGCATCATCAATTGGAGACCAGTCGAGTGATCACAGGTGCATTTTTATTGGACCTAATCAATCAGGTAGAAATATTCTACTGATAATAAATTTTGGTGGGGGGTTGTTGAATTTGTTAGACCAGAGGGAAATGACTGGAGAATGGTCACTTATGGTGTCTGGGAGTACTTCAGTCTTAGTGATGTGTTCAGGTCGATTAGTGAGGACCCGATCCAGGAGAGAGGATGTCCCCATCCTGTAGTTTATCCTGGTGGGTGACTGTATCATTTATGCCAGGTTGGCAGCTGCCAAGGCGTCCTTATAGGTGCTTGCACAGGGGGGACAGCCAGCTGGCATTGAAGTCACCAAGCAGAATCACTTCTGTGTGAATGTCAGGTGATGCAGTGAACTGACTAGACACCTTGCTTTACAGCTCCCGCTACCCGCTGCCTATTAATCTATATATTTAACTCCACTAACCTTACAGTCAGCTGGAAACCTCTTCTGTTGGTGCCGAATTGCCACAGTCTGCCATATAGCTCCTAAAGAAGTATGGAGGTGGAAATGCGTAAAGCGCAAATCAAGCACACTCCTCCAGTCTCACCAGAAAAGGCTGGAAAGAAAGCCAAGGCCTCTTCCTCTGCTCATAGCCGGGAATCGGACACCTACTCCTCTGAACCTGAGCCACTAACACTGACACAGTTCCTGGAAGAATTTGAGCCATTTAGAGAGGAGCTCAGATCTGTCTCTTCCAACCTTAAGACTGTTACCCAGACATTAGAGGAGCTCTCTCGTAGAATGGGGGATAACGAAGCCCTTCTCGTATCCCTGGAAAAAACTGTAGCCAAGATAGACCCTGAAATAGCAGCTGCCAGGCAGAGACTTTCCAAAATGGAAGCCAAGATAGAGGGTCTGGAAGCCTGCAGAAGGTGAAATAATGTGGTGGTCATCGGCCTTCCAGAGAAGGAAGAGGGTGCAGATGCAATTGGTTTTGCCCAGAAGCTAACTGAAAAACTGTCAGGGCCCTCACCATTTGGCCAGAAATACATCATCGAACATGCCCACCATGCTCTTAGACCTGTGCCACCAGCTAGAGGCCCATCATGCCCATTTATGTTTTGTTTTTTGAATTATTTAGAGAGGCAGCACTTCTTCACTAAAATAAAGGAAATACAGGAGATTCATTGGGAGGGGAGCAAACTGCGAGTGGCCCAAGACCTCCCCGCTACAGTGCGACAACATAGGGCTACTTACCACCCTCTAGTGTCGAAACTGATCACCGCGGGTATTTGCTTCAGAATGGGGTACCCTGCACGACTACAGGTCTCCTTAGCGGAAACTTGGACTTAATTTGAAGATGCAGAATCTGCAAGTGTTGGGTCTGAAATCTGCCCTACCTGACCTTTTCAACGATCATTGAGGATTTCATGGTGGCGTGTAATTTGAGATATTCAACAAGCAAGCGCTGTAAGTTCAAATTCTGGTTCTCTGTTTTCAGTTTACAATGCCTGTTTAGCTTCCTATCTATGGCATACCTGCTCCTGGACCTCTCCTGGTCTTTCTGGCTATTGTTCTGATGAGCGCCGGACTTCAGGACTGCCTGTATTGCTCCACGGGACTCAGCGAGCCTATGCCTTTTTACTTTTACCTGGCTGAGCGGCATATGATCCATGAGGCTTGGACGTGGTGCACACTTGTATCATCGCAGCGATTAGGGTTGCTGTCTTTCAGATAATGCTAACTGTACCACTAGAGGGAGTATAAACCCTCTCTTTGCCTAACATTATCTGCATGCTGTGATATCGCCAATTTGAATTCCCCTGAGGCTACTGTTGAAACCCATTTTGCTGATTTTATACCGGCTGTTGTCCTGAAATTGTTGCAATGCCACAAATTAAAGTGATCAGTGATTAGACTACTGGTGCAAATGGTTAAACTCCCATGTTATCTGTTACTCATTAAGTGCTAAGTTCGAATCAGAACTGTTATATCCGATTCTCCCCTCAGACCGATATATGGTCTTGTTGTTTGAACTCCACATTTGTCATTTGACCTTAAGACTCTTAACTCCTGCTACTTACATATCTCTTTTAGCATAATACTGGAGTTCTCCTGATTTTGTTTCCAAATGACTTAGAATAATATTGATTAGTATTGTTAGATTGTGTTGTATTGTTCTGGTGCAGATCTCTACTAATTTTGCCAGTTAACTGGTTAGGTCTAAATGTTCACAACCATGGACTGTAGGTTGGGGGGTGTGGGGACTGGGGTGGGGCATGTCTGTCGGGTGGCTGACAATCATGGGCCAAGCAAATTTTCAGCAGGGGGGGAAGGGGTGATGTGGCATAAGCTTCATGACTGTTATGTACTGGGTCAATGTGGGTTACACTGGGAAATTGGGATAATGGGGTGGGAGTTTAGCACGGCTACACATTATGTTTTGCCAGGATGAATATCTTATTTTGCTATCAACCTGTATTACTCATACCATACTACCTCCAATAAATGACTAGATATTTTTTCTTTGCAACCTGGAATGTCAAAGGGGCACGTCAGAAAATAAAGCAATATAAGTTCCTTAAGCATTTGCACCTTCTCAGGACAGATGTAATCTTCATCCAGGGATCACACCTGCTGGATTCCGAAGCACCTCAAATGAGGAGGCAGTCTATCAGGCAAGTTTTCTCTGCGTGGGTAACACACAAAGTTGCAGAGTCATGATTCTCTAGGGCAGTCCCATTTGTTCCTATCCAAACTATCAGTGATTCCCTCCGGTAGATTTGTTTTTGTTAAAGGTCTCCTACATACTACTGAACTTGTACTAGGCAGTGTTTATGGTCCCAGTGTGGACTCTCCCTCTTTTTTTATACAGTTTTTGAACACATTAGCTCCATTCCTGTCCCTCCCAACGATACTGGGCAGAGATTGGAATCTGCCATTTGACCCTACTCTAAACCGTTCTGGTCGGTTTACCCATGCCGCAGTGACAGACTTAATGGAGACATCCCCGACAGCGACAGCAGCTGTGCCGACAGTTGACAATGCTGTCAGGGATGCCTCCTTGTATCCATCGGGGGGGGCTGTGCCTCCTGAACCCCCTCAACAAGGCAGTTCCCAATCGCCATACAGACCACCACAGCAACAGGCAGATTTTGCTCGATTCCTGTTGCTGTGGTGGCCTTTGTGATCTGGGAGTCGCTGCAGCAATGGTATTCTGCTCTGGTCACTCCCACAATGGTTTATCTCCAGCGCAAAGAGCTCTGTGGGACCTAGTTGACCATTTGGGCCTATGCAATATCTAGAGAGCCCTTCACCCCTCGGCTAAAGAATATACTTTCATATCACAGTACACAGAACAGCATCCCAGCTGGACTACATTTTACTTTCACACTCACTCCTCCCAGGGATAATGGATTCTGCCGTTCATCCGGGCCCCCCATCAGACCATTCTCTTGCTATCTGCAAGCCCACTCTCTCCTCCCTGCCTAAACCTGGAGGATATTGGAGATTAAATAACCAAATTCTGAAAGACCCTGGAGTCATTAAATTCATCTCTGATCACATTTCCCAATTCATCACTGTTAACCAAGGGTCAACTAATAAACCAGACATAGAATGGTGCTCTTTGAAGGCATATCTAAGGGGGGGGGGGTTATTAGGCTGGCCTCGACTAGACAAAAGAGGAGAGAGGCGCGTTTACTTAACACACTTTCACAGATCAGGAATATGGAAGCTCAGCTTTCACCCCAGTCCACAGATTGCTTTAGACTTGATCTCATAAAGCTAAAAACACGTACTTGGAACTCCTGTGAGAGAAGGCTGAGTATGCTATTCTGAATGCTAAGGCCAACTATTCAGACCATGTGGAAAAAGCTGGCAAGCTTCTTGCCTAGAAAATTAAACAACAAGAATCAGCCAGATTCATTGTAGCCATCTCCGCTTCTGAGGATGGCTCCCTCAAGACCTCCCCTGAAGACATTTTCTCTGAGTTTGTTACATACTACAAAAAATTATATGGTCCCATGGCAAATCCTTCTCCTCCTTCACTTCTAGAAACATAGACAATGATGGCAGGTAAGGACCGCTTGGCCCACCTAGTCCGCCCATTTCCCTATGTAACCCCCCTGTTACCTGGGGTTACTAGAATCCCAGTAAGACCTAGTGGTAGGCAGGGAAGGCAGCTTGTGAAACTCCAGTTAAATGGATTTCACACTGTCTCACTCTGTTCTCAGTCTCAGCTGAGACTGAGGGATGACATCATTTTAGAACTGTCACAGCTGCATAAGCCACACTGGAATGTTGCAGTTGGAGGTTAGAGTAGAACGCTGGGGAATTTGAAGTTAGTTCAGAAGAGTCTGTTGCAGTCCGTAGTAGAGGAAGGAGGTGCTCTGCTGTAAGCAGGCCCTCAGAGCTCTAAGCTCTGTCAAAGGGCTATTTTTTTTGTATAGGTGTGTGTTCTCACCTGAAGAGGAACACAAGAAGAGCACATTGAAGTGGTAGAGACCGCGTTCAGTGGTTCAGGGCCCCATCCCTGCGGGGATAGGGGGAAAGGAAAAAGCCTGCTTCCAGGGGCAACCCCCTGGTCCGGCTAGGGAGACAAGAAGCTGCCTGATTTAAGTTTGTGCTGAGGCACCTGAAGATCTGGACAAGATTTCTTTGAGAAGAAAACGCCTGTGGGGCACCTGCAACCAAGGGGTGAGTTCGCTCTGCTAAAGGGCCATGTGTTTTCACCTGAAACAAGATGAAACTAAAGTGACTGTTACTGTGGGGTCGGGAAAAGACAGCCAAGTACAGTTTGGAAGATGTGGGGATTGGACTGATTAACTCTGTGGGGGGTGTAGAGTAATGGACACAGCCACTTATTAAGCATGTTCAAGTTCAGCACAAATGGGATGTAAAGACAGTAGACTGAATGTGAATACATTTAAAAAGAACCTACACAGCAAAGTGTTTTTAAGGATGAGGTGTTACAGTCCAGAGAAATGGCCAGATATGAATTATGGGAGCGAGAGGTGGGAGACCCCCCATCAGTAGTAACCAAATTCACCTCTACGGGTTTGCTTTGGGGCACCTATTGCTTTCTCTCAGGTACTTGGCCAGTGCCTGAGAAAAGTACCCAGATGTGGGATTGATGAGGAAGATTATCTGATGGAGCAGAAGTGCTCATAGGTGGTTTAGGGAGCCACCAGTAATATTCCATACTATATGAAAAGTGTCCAAAGGGCTGTCAAGGGAGCCGAGCCAGGGAAAACCCAGAGCAGCATACAAGTTCGGGCTGTGTGCCCAGTGTGTTTCAGAGCCTGACGGCTAAAGTGAATAAGGATGTGTTCTGATCTCCATAAATCTGCATTACCAGGAGTTTAGCCCCATGGGGGTCCATCTATGCTTTGTTTATTCTGTTGGATGTGAATAAAAGCCACACTTTAGAATCCCACTTCTGGTATTGGACATTACAGTTATTGCTTCCTTTGTCTGGAGTTACTTGGGTGCCCCTATGCAGAGTAGCCAAACCTAGCCAATGTGCTGAGTGACATATTTCTCCCCGAACCCAGCCCACCAGCTAGTGCTGTCAAGATGAAAACAGCATACCTGGGTGGGGGGTTACACCTACCTACAGGATAAGCTGCAGATCCTAGTTAACCAACAGCCTATTTCTTCCTACCACCCCCACAAAAATTGCCTTATGTCTGTCCCATGCATTCTTGAATTCTCCCACAGTTTTAGACCCCACATTTTCTAGATAGTTACCATAAGAGCTCCCACCTACCTTCTCTCTCAGAGGCCCAGACTCAGAAACTCTTGTTTCCCATCTCGGAAGCAGAGATTTTGAATGTGATTAAAGATCTCCCTACCGATAAGGCCCCAGGGCCGGATGGCTTTACCTTTAATTTCTACAAAGCCTTTGCTAACCAATTAGCACCGTCACTGCTATCCCTCTTCCAATATATCCTTTCAAATGCAAAAGCTGATAAAACTCTTTTTGAAGCAACCATTGTCTTATTTCCCAAACCTGGTAAAAGAGTTGAATCAGTTACCAGCTACAGACCAATTTCCACTCCTAAATCAAGACATTAAAATTTTAGCGAAACTCCTAGCTTTGCCTAATCTAATTTTATATGACCTTATTGGCCCAGAAAAGGTTGGTTTTATGAAAAGCAGATCTTCTGTGGACCATTTAGGCACTCTGGCCCATGTCTTCTCGGTGTCCAGAGATACTGACCACCCAGCAGTGTTGGTGACTTTGATAGAGTGAATTGGATTTTTCTTTTTAGGACCCTCCATGCTTTTGGATTTCCCCCTAAATTTATACAATGGATCCAGGTTTTTTATAGCACTCCCTCTGCTCGTATTTACAGCAGTGGGAGACTATCAGACCTATTTCAGCTTCAGTCAGGTACTAGGCAAAGTTGTCCCCTAGCCCCTCTCCTATTTAATTTATATGTAGAACCCTTAATCTGTAGACTGGTGAAGTGTCCCGAGTGCAAGGTATTATTATGGCAGGCTATGAAGTTAAGGTATCTGCATATGCCGATGTCTTTCTCCTTCAACTGATCAACCCAACTACCTCCATACCCTCTATGCTATACATAGATACATACATAGATACATAGACAGTGTCGGCAGATAAGGGCCTATGGCCCACCCAGTCTGCCCATTTAAGTTTGTAAGTTCAGTTTATGTTTTCCAGGAAGTCTGTTGCCCCTTATCCCTGACCTCCAGAATTCCTTTATGTCTATCCCATGCATTCTTAAATCCCGTGATTGTTTCAGCCCCCACCACTTCCTCTGGCAGAGTGTTCCACTTGTCCACCACCCGTTCTGTGAAGAAATTCTTCCTCACGTTTCCTCTGAATCATTCTCCCTCCAACTTCATCCCATGCCCTCTAGTCCTGGAACATCTTTTTCGCTTAAAAATAGTGCATTCCTGCACCCTGTTCCTCCCTGTAAGATACTCTATGTCTCTATCATATCCTCTCTCCTCCTCTCCTCCAGGGAGTACATGTTCAGTGCCTTCAACCTGTCCTCATAGGACTTGTGATGCAATCCATGCACCATCTTTGTTGCCCTCCTCTGAACCTTCTCTACCCTGTCTATGTCCTTACGTGAGGTAAGGTCTCCAGAACTGCACAGTGTTACTCAGGTGCGGCCTCACTAGTGTCTTGTATAGTGGAATTATGACCTCCTTTTCCTGCTGGTGATGCCCCTGCCTATGCATCCCAGCATCCTATTTGCTTTACCTGCTGCCTTGTCACACTGTTTCCCTGCCTTGAGGTCATCAGAGATGATAACTCCAAGATCCCTTTCCTGCTTGGTGCATGCTATATCCTCACCCCCCAACTGATATATTGTGCCAGGGTTTTTGTGCCCCATACATTATCTTGCACTTCCTTGCATTGAATTTCAACTGCCAAACCCCTGACCATTCTTCAAGTTTCTGCAGGTCCCTTCTCATTCTGTCTACATCCTCTGGTGTGTCTACTCTGTTACAGAGCTTTGTGTCATCAGCGAACAGTGAAATTCTGCCTTCTAGGTCCTGCGCAATGTCACTGATGAAGATATTGAATAGTACCGGTCCCAGCACTGATCCCTGTGGTACCCCACTGGTCACTCTTCCCTCTGTGGAGTGACAGCCATTTACCACCACCCTCTGTGTCCTGCTGCCCAGCCAGTTACCTACCACCTCACTACTGTCCTGCCCACACCCATATTCCCAGTTTGTGCAATAGTCTTCTATGTGGCACAGTGTCAAAGGCATTGCTGAAGTCCAGATAGGCCATGTCCACTGCCCTCCCTGATCCACCTCCTAGTCACCCAGTCAAAAATTCAATGAGGTTGGTCTGACATGACCTTCCCTGGTGAAACCATGCTGCCTTGGGTCCTGTAGTCCATTGACAACCAGATGTTCCACCAATCTCTCCTTCAGTAGTGATTCCATGATCTTCCCCACTACCGAGGTGAGGCTGACTGGTCTGTAGTTCCCTTCCTCTTTGTTCCCACTTTGTATAAGGGGACTACATCTGCTATCCTCCAGTCTTTGGGTACCTCCCCTGTTTCTAGTGATTGGCTAAACAGGATAGCAAGAGGTTCAGCCACCACCTCTCTTAGTTCTTTAAGGACCCTGGGGTGCACCCCATCTGGCCCCATTGCTTTATCAACTCTTATTACTTCCAGTTCCTTCAGGACCCTTTCTCGTGTAAAGGGACTTGTGTCCATTTCTGCACCATTCTCACCCCTTGTACTCCATTCAGACCCATTACCCTCCTCTTCCTCAGTAAAGACTGAGCAGAAATACCTGTTCAATATGTCAGCTTTACTGTTGTCATCCTCCACACAGCCCCCATCCTCCCCCTTCAGTCTCACTATCCCTCCCTTTGCCTTTCTTTTTTCACTTATGTACCTGTAAAAGGTTTTGTCCCCTCTACCCACTGATTTTGCAATGTGTTCTTCTATCTGAGCTTTGGCTTCCCTTACTGACCTCCCTGCCTCCCTTTGCTTCTCCTGGTACTTCTCCCTATCCCCTTCTGCCTGTGTCTTTTGTATTGCCTGAATGCAATCTTTTTAGCTTTCACTTTCTTTGCTACCTCTTTGAAAACCATAATGGTCTCCTCTTCCTTTTCCTCTTGCTAACCTGCTTAATACATAATTCTGTTGCTCTTGTAATCCCCATTTTAAATACTTCCCACTGTTCCTCAACCCCTGATTCCTGCCCCATTCCCTTAATGCCTCTTTCAAGTATCTCCCATTTTCTCAAAGTTTGCCCCCTAAAATCCAGGATACGTGTTTTTGTGTGGTTTGGTTCTGCTCTTTCTGTGATTTCAAACCACAGTGACTGGTGGTCACTGTTCCCCAGGTGCTCCCCCACTCATACCCCCATCACACTGTCCCTGTTTGTGAGCACAAGGTCCAGTATTGCCTTCTGCCGAGTTGGTTCCATGAACAGTTGCTTGAGGAAAGGCACCCTGAAGGGAGCTTATGCTGGAAATTATTAGTGAATTTAATGCCCTGTCAAATTACAAATTAAACGTAGATAAAACAGTTGTGTTTCCCTTAAACTATAAAACCCAAAATCCTATGATCTCTCTCCCTCAGCCTAGATTCCTGGGACTTGACCTTACCAGGAGTGAGTCTTTTCTTAAAAAGTTGAATTTGGATGCCCTCCTCCAAACTCTTACCCATGATCTGACTAGATAGTCTCTCCTTCCCCTTTCCCTTTGGGGTAGGATTAACCTGATAAAAATGAATGTTTTCCCTCACCTTTTTTACCCCCTTTATCTCCTTAATTTATGTCTCCCTCTCTCCTGCTTTAAAAAGGTGCATAGACTTATCACAGACTTTATATGGGCAAATAAAAAACCTTGTTTGGCCTATTATAAATTGGCTGCACCCAAAGTCAGAGGAGGCCTTCACCTTCCCCATTTAGGCTTTTATTACTGGGGCAGTCATGCCAGTAAATACCTTAGATGGGTATCCCCAGAAATAGCTCACACTCCGTCTTTTTACACACCTATTTGGCTTTGTATTGAGCAAGCTCTAATCAGATCCCATGGTCTTTCACCAGATGCCTTCTACATATACGGTTTAAGTCCCTTCCTCCTCAGTTACGCAGCTCACCTATTGGTACTTCCGTCAAAATGCACTCCCCGTTTTGCACCTTCCTTAAATATAACCATACTTGAGACATTTCCCAACCCCTTATGGGTAACCCCAATTTTAAAAATGAGGGTAAGATGCTTTCATCTGTATGGCTACCTCAATTAGCTTCCCTAGCTTCAACTAGCTTGCATACTTTGTGAATGAAGCAGGTAACTGGCTCACCTCTCCTGAGATTTTATCTAAATCTGGCATATCTGGTGGCAATATTTTCAATGCATCCCAATTAAGACATCTTTTGGTGCAAGTCTTTGGGACTTCGCCCCCATTGCCATAAAAATTCCAATTTAATTTAGAAATGAGCCCTTTTGCTAGTGCCCCACATGCTGTCTCTAAACTACCTGGACTCATGTTTAATTAGACTTATCCAGACTGTGAAGGACCAACAGCATACTGGGCAACTCACTTTCCAGAGTCATCTATAAATTGGAAGGCTTTATGGAAAGGATGCCATAAGTTTGTAACACTAGACAAACTTTGTCTCATGCAGTTCAATATACTCCATAACCTTTATTATCTCCCAGAAAGGCTAGTCAAATTTAACCATGCAATGTCTTCCCTCTGCATGTCTTCCCTCTGCACAAGGTGCCAACAGGCAGATGGAACACTACTACACATTTTCTGGGACTGCCCCAAAGTGGCCCCGTTATGGGCCTGTATTAAACAAAAGGTGGACCCACTGCTAGGGTTAGAAGATTTGTTTGCTCCAAAAATCTGTCTCTTAGGAGATTTTACAGAGGTTGGTGTCTGCAATCGTAAATTCTACATGGCTCTTATATCCACGTCAGTTAAAAAACTTGTGTTAAAGAATTGTAAGGATGCTGACACCATCATTTATACCGAATGGTTGCATGACTTCTTAACCAACCTCAGAACAGAAAAAATGATCGCTAGCCTCAACAATCAACTACCCCAAAATTTTGGGCCCCCTTTATACTCTTTACTCCATGTAACTGATTTTAGTACTGGCTATTATCATTAATGCTTCTGATGCTCTATGGAACTCTTGCCGTGCTTAGGTGGGAGTGGGTGGTGAGGGACTGGGGGGTGGGACATTGGCTGGTTTTGATGTGGGAGAGGGGAGGGTTTTAGGAGGGGAGGTGGGGTTGAGGGAGGGAAGATCCTCCATCTTTACAATCATGATATGTATATCCACTAGTGGTATGGATCTGTCTTTGTTGTGTAAAATTGTTAATAAACTTTAAATTGGAAAAAACAGAATCACTTCTGTGTTTTGCCCACAGGTGTTGATGCAGTCGAGGAGGGAGGGAAGACCCTGATTAGTCAGCTTAGGTGGGATATATACTGACGCAATGGTCAATGCCTTATTGTGGGCACCAAGTAGTACTTTAATGGCTAGAATCTGAATGTCATTTCCAGTACTAGGTAGGGCCAGAACATGACCCACGAGTGTGTCTTTAAGCCAGAGGGGGCAGCCCCCACATTTCTTAGTCAGCCTGTCATGCCTAAAGACTGTGTAACCAGGAATGTCAATAGTGAAGTCAGGGATCTTTTGGGATAGCCATGTCTCAATGACCGATAATATGTCCTGGTTGTGTTGGAAGATCCAGGCAATGATGGTATCGAGTTTCAGAAGGAGGCTGCAGTTATTTATACTTGCCAACCATAGAGCAGCAGAGCTGTCAGACTTCATTGTCGCCAGCAATGTTGAATAGATCTGACATCCTTGAGGCATTAGGACCAGGAGGCAGTGCAGAGACAGAGGGTAGTGAAGAGAGGTTGTGGTTCAGTGAGCCTGGAACAAAACAGAAGGAGTAGTAGAAGAAATTTGCTCATGGGAGATGCCAGGGGTAGAAATCAGTAAACCAGGTCCCTTAGAATCAGATGGTGTCAGTCCATTGCAGGTGTGAGCTGAAACAGCAGAATCCACTATGGAAGTTTTTGAGGATGCAGGGGTCAGCAAGGAGGGTACCCAAGTTACCCCATCCTCCACCCTTATTCAGGTGGCAGCGAGCAATGCCACCTCAGCAGTCCATTTATCCATGGACTTGTAGGCTGACACAAAGAAAAGTTTCTGCTTTGGAGTCTCAGCAGAAAAGGATCTGGAGACGGAAGGCACAGCAGTCTAATCAGCTGAGAGAACACAGTCCAAAGAGCCCTCTGGTATGATCTGTAAAAGAGGTAGCAGGGCTGGATCAGCCATAGTAGGGGGATGGGGCCCAGTTCAGCCATCTCTATACCACAATCCCCATCAGGTAGGAAAGGAATAGCTATCCCTGCTGCAGGGGAGGCCACCCTCAAATCTAACAGGACATCCGTAGCAACATGAGAAAAAGGCAATGAAGAGCTGGCAGAGGATAGCACTCCCAATGCTGGGGATGCCTCCAGAGGGGACAATACTCTGATCTCAGGATGACACACGGCAGCAGTCAGTTCCATCAGCTTCCAAAAAGGCAAGAGAGGAAGCAGCATGGATGTGTGACTAATATCAATACTCTGCAGTACAGAATTAGAAAGTGAAACAGTTCCTGAAGACATCAGGTCAGTATGGGAGGTAAAATGAGAAAGTGGTGGTCCTGCAGAGTTATTAAAATTGAGCCAGGACTGTGGCAGGGAGGCAGAAGCAATAGCCTCCATAGCAGACAAAGGAGGAGCAGCGTCCACCTTGGTGGGAGGGCAGCACCCACCGGAGCACTTCGGAAGTCTGGAGGGGGAGTTAAAGACATGTGGCAAAGTTCCTGGGATAGAATAGGAATATCAGGCTGGAATGCCCACTGCAGCAGTGTCTGGAGGGCTGCATGAAGAAGGTACAGCGGCAGCAGTATTGGCAGTCAGCAGTCCCACCGATCGTGAGACAGAAAAAGAAGCCATGGCCAAACAGCTTTTTCACATGGAATATAACCTTTCTCTCTCTCTCTCCTGGATAAGAGACAGCAAACATCTTTTTTTAGCACAGAGGGCAGCTTGGAGCCACTAATCCTTGTCCAGAAGCTTATCCTCAGTCACTTGCAGTCCAACAGATAAGGAGGCAGAAATCGGGTTGGCAAGGTCAATAACCATGTTCATTTCGGTATCCATGCATCCAGATCCCAAAATATCAACAGCTCTGGCAAAGCAGGAGCAGGAAAGGAGCCTCTCTCCCCTGCTCCCAGCACTTCCATGCTCTTGGCTTCCACGACGATGGCCATCTTGGCAGAATGCCAGACAGCTTAGGGACCCCCACAGGAGAGTAGGGGAATTTTTTTATTCATGCTTCAAAATAAATGATGGCACAATATAAACAGAATCATGAAATCAAAAAACAACAAAATATAGACAAAATCAAAATATGTATTAATGCATACATCTGTTAAAAAAAACTGAAATGTATTTAACTTTGTTTCCTCCTAATTTCCATCATTCCCTTCCCCCAAAAACTAAAAGAAAAGGGGGGAGGGGAATTTTTTTTTTTTAAATAAACATTAATACCTTCCACTCTGTCTTATTTTAGAAACATAATATTAAGGGTACTTCCGAAAAAAACATATTCTTATCTATAATTCTGATCCCATATGTTGTACTAGTCACAATAGAAACAGTCTTCCCCAGTGTCATCTAGCCATGTCAAATTTTTCCACCATTATTGATGTATGTCCTGTGATGTCTTATCTTTTTCGTGTTCTCTTAAAGAGATGTCATTCTCATGAATTATCCAAAAAAGCTGCTCTGGAGTAGTGTAACATTTCTTTAGTGATCATTTACATCTTATTTGCCATTTATGATATTTAAAACATAACAGTATTTTTGCCACACCAAGGGTTAAATTCCTAATAATAAAATATCTGAGTTTAGAAGAGTAAAAGGGGAATTAACCCAATTGTTATATGCTACTATTTATTTATTTATTTGAATTTTGGTATCCGGGCAGGCCCACTAAGACAAGATCCCCTTTTCAGGGGCAACCCAGGGAGGGATAACAAGTAGAGCAGAAGGGAAGTGTACACAGACACTTAACAAGAACAAATAAAAGGGCAGTGTACACAGACACTTCTTCAGCATTAACATATAAAGCAATAACAATACAAATGAACAAATAAACAGTGGACAATAAACAATAAAAGTACAGACAAAGTATTAAGTAAACATCAAATTCATACTGCTGGAGGAGTTTCAGTCTACTCCTGAAGAATAATAAGTGTGGAACTCAGCCTGCAGCATAACAGAAGAGAATAATATCCAGAGCGGGAGGGGTGGGTGAAGATAGTAGAGAAAGCAGTGGTGAGAGAGAAGGGTAGAATAAGCAGGAAGGCAGTAGAGGTATTATAATTAGTGACAGCTGCAAGTAGGAGGAGAAGAGAAGATTTCCTTATAGTCTCGTAAAGTGAGGAGGAGAAGTACAGCAGAGCAATTTGCGGGGGAGTTTGTTCCATTTTTGAGGTGCTGTAATATGGAAGTATCTGTTGCCTATGGCTATTCGGGGTATGGGGATACTTAATATGGAGAGATGAGAGGATCCGAGTTTTCTAGAGAAGGATTTCAGTGACAGGAGATTGGAGAGGATGGGAGGAGAGAAGGGAAAGTGGATTAGTTTGAAGACACTACATAGTACTGGGAAATCCATTTTGGCCTCAAAGGATGGCCAACTCATGATGTGGAGAACATTACAGTGGTGTGCCCGAGAGCGGGAGGGGGCCATGAAGTCAGTAACTCTGTGATAGGCCTGCTTAAGTATGACCTGGATAGGGGTTCTGGCCAAGTGAGTGATAGGGGCAGCAAAGAAGAGCCCAGGGAGAAGAGTAGTTAAGGCAATGGTCTTTCAAGCATGGAGTGAGAGATAGGGGGCAACGCGGTATAATAGACCCAGTTTTTGATTAGTTACCTTGATGACATTTGTTGTGTGTGATTCAGGGTTAGGTGCACATCCAGAGTCAGACCCAGGTATTTAAAGGAGTTCACTTCTTCTAGTTGCTCACCAGAGGAGTGTGGATTACGGGGGCTGTGAAGTTATATCAAAGGAGGTGTGACCGAACAGTGTGGTTTTTGTTTTCTTTGAATTCAGGACCAACAGATTCTCCTTGAACCAAGATTCCAGCTTCTGAAGATCATATTGAAGGTCAGACTCAATGGAGGCGACATCAATATTAGACAATAGAGAATGGCATTGTCTGCATAGAGCTGGACCGAGGCCCCCCCCCCCAGTTCATAGGCAGCTCATTAATGAAGATGGAGAATAGGAGGGGCTCAAGGATTGATCCTTGAGGGACCCCATCAGTGATAGAAGATAAGGAGGAGTAAACACAATGCCATTTAACACACTGTGACCTACCAGATAGGTAATTAGAGAACCAGGTCAGAGAGGTGGAATCAAGGCTGAGACAGTGGAGCTTTGAGAGGAGGAATGTGTGATTAACTAGACCAAAGGCCTTTGTAAGGTCAATAAAAATGGCCTTGAGGCCTGTCCAAGATCCATGGCCTAATATAAATCTGAGGTAACCTTTAGAAGGGCGGATTCAGTTCTGTGTGATTTTCGAAAGCCATGTTGGTGTCTGGTGAGGGCATTGGTCTGCTCAAGAAAAGAGAGTTGGTTGTATATAATTATTTCCTGTATCTTGGTGAGAGGACAAAGAATAGACATAGGTCAGTAGTTCCCAAGAAGGTTTGTTGGGCCATTTTTATGAACTGGGACAATGATTGCGGTTTTCCATTTATCGGGGATAGATTGGGTAAGGAAGGATCTGTTAATTAACTGTGCGATCGGACGAGCAAGCTCGGGGGCTCCAATTCTGAGGAATTTAGGTGGCAAGGAGTCCAATACCAGAGAACTATTGGGGTTGAGGCCTGAGAGGAGTTTTAGGACTTCCTTACTTGAGGTGAGTTTTAAGTGGAAGTGTGGGTGTGAGGCTCCTAGAGGTGAGGGGAGTGGAGCAGAGTGGGAAGTTGGTAGACCCGTTTTGTATGTTTCTAGGTTGGTGAAGAAATGATTAAAACTGGAGGCTATCTCCAGAGGTGAATATGTTAAGTTGCCATTTAGATTCATAGTATGGGGGTGCTCCTCTTGTTGCCCTTGAGGGAGGCATTTATTTGAGTCCAAAAACTTTTGGGGTTGGAGAGACTCGAACCTTGTATAGAAAGTAGATAGTCCCTCTTTGATTTATTTGTTTTAGCCTTGCAAGTATTCCTTAGTTGGCAGTAGATATTCCAGTCTGATTGTAGACCAGATTTCTTAAATGACTTCCAAGCTTTGTCTCAGGAGTGCATTAGGTGCCTCAGGTCCTGAGACAGCCAGGGAGAATAAGTACTACTGACCAAATTTGGAAAATATATGGACATTCAATATATAAATGATCCATGGTTTCAATTCTTTCTGTACAAAACGCTGCCCTCAGACACATCCTTTTTCCTATTTCTTTATGGTTTAGATTTCCCTTGATGTTTAGCTTTCTATGAGCACTGAGCCATTGAACGTCCCACATGCGGTATGTAATGTGATTCTAGCCTGTTGTAGCGTTATTTCTGTTCGCTGTTGTTCTATTTCTCTCTTATTCCCAAAATGGGGGGTTTCAAAAAAGAAATGTGCCAGGAGCTGTTTATACATCTCCTTTCTTGGAATAGTCAAAAGTGCTGTTTTGGATAGTTTCCATAATTTAAGTTTCCCAAAGCAGTTTTGGAAATATTCTGGTAGACCTTGCAAAGGTTTTTGTCTGGAAATGGCTTTATTCTTCTCCCAACTCTGGACCCATGGCTGCAGCTGTTCTAGTACCTAGGGTCACCATATAGATTCTTTATTTTGTAACACAGGTCTTGAGTTTTTATAAATAAACATGCAAAAGAAAAACAATACTGGATTTACTATCCCCAACCCTCCTTTCCTTGTGGGTAAATATGTTTTCCCTCTTTTAATGGGATTAAGTCTACTGCCCCATACACTTTAAAAAAAAATACTATAGACTCTAGATTCCAACTGTTTGGGTATAGGAAAGATGGTACTTAAATGTAAAAACATGCCAGTCAAAAAAGTTTTAATCGTGTACACCATTTTCTTTTTTGACATGAACCACTTGTTCCATCTGGCAACCTTGCTGTGTGCCTCCCTACGCAATATATCCCAGTTAAAAAAATAATGTCTGGGTCCAAAATGAATTCCCAGGATTTTACAGTTTGCTTTTAATATTGGAATATCCATCACTTCTGTGTCTGCAATATCCACCTGTCCAATAGGTATACACTTACTTTTATCCAGGTTTATCCAAGAGCCTGTTCCCTGTGTGAAGTTATCCAGCATCACTTTCATTACTCCACCAGAGGGAAGGTCTGCCAAGATAAGACAAATATCATCAGCATAAGCAATGTTTTTTTTTTCCTCCTTTGTGCTCCATGACCCACCACTCCTTCAGGCTACCTAGGTCCCTTCCGATCCACCTGTCCCTTCCTGAGCCTCCAACCTCACATAGCAGCCACCCCCAGGGTAACCCAGCATAACCCTTCGCTGGATGGGTCTCCCTCCTCTGAGTGGGAAGGCACCAGGAGGGGAGACCAGCGCAACAACTTGGCCCTGGGATGCTGCTGAGGTAGACATGGCTCCTTCAGGGCATTGGTGGCATCAGTGGACTGGAAGCCATCATCCAGATGGTCAATGAGCTGTTGCCAGTTTTCTGTGTTGTTTCCCCTTGCACCACCTCTGCAGTGCTCCTGGTCTCTACCAGAGGCCACTGCAGAGCGATGATGCCTCGCTTCCCACTCCAGGAAAGGAGGGCAGTCGTACGGATGCTCAATACTCTCCTTCCCCTGCCAGCCCCCGGCGTCCTGAGTCCATTCCCGAACCGGGTCACCAGCATGGTTCAAGGTAAGGCACCAGTGCCTCAGCCCTCTGCTCCACCGGGCCGGCAGCTATGTTTTTTATTTCTGTATCTTCACTTGGGATAGACAATCCCTTAATATTATTATTATTTCTATTTATTTTATGTAACAATGGTTCTAAAGTCAAGATATACAAAATATGGCTCAATGGATATCCCTGTCTCACTCCCCGTGTTACCTTACATTATTTTCCCACCCATCCATTCATATATTGTGCTGTTAATGCATTATCATAGCATGTTTGTATCCATTGAATAAATGGTTGTGGAAATAAAAATTTCTGCATGCATTTCCACAGGTAGGAATGTGCCACCCTGTTGAAAGCTTTAGCCTGGTCCAAGCTTATAATGAACCTGTTATTTCTTCCAAGTAACCCTTTTCCAGGATTTCTTGAAGAAATATCAGTCCATCTGTCATATGTCTCCCTGCTACTGAACAAAATTGCGTAGGGTTTATTATATCTTCTAAAATCAATGCTAATCTGTTACTAATGATTTTTGTGAGAATGTTGCTATCTGTATTTAGTAGTGTAATGGGTCGCCAGTTTTTTTAAATCCTCCCTGTCACCTGATTTGTGTGATAGAATCAATAAACCCTTATTCGTACATTCTGGTAGATTTTTTTGTATTAAACTTTCATTTATCATTTGTGCCATTTCTTCTACTAGGCATCGACCAATTATTGTGTATATTTCTTTTGGTAGACCATCTTGTCCTGGGGCTTTACCTATTTGTAAATCAGAACTAACTCTCTGGAGTTCCTGAGCTGTAATGGGTGCTTTTACGGGAAATAAAAAATTGTTCTGGAATTTGGTTTAGGTTGCAGTCTGCTAACCATTTATCAATTTTTTCCTCTGTCAGGTGGGGATCTGCCGTGAACATGTCTGAAATATAGTTTTCTATTTCTCTTAGGATCTCTTGTCTAAATTCCCAGGATTTTACAGTTTGTTTTTAATATTGGAATACCCATCACTTCTGTGTCTGCAATATCCACCTGTCCAATAGGTATACGCCTGGTCCACTTTCAAAGCAACCCCCTCTCCTGCCCTCTGGGATGTTTCCGGGTGCATGAGGAACAAATGTAAACAACAGGCCAAATTTTTGAAACAGACCCACTTCTGCAACCTGCAAAAGGCCAACCTTGGAGACCCTAGAAAATTCTGGGACTCAATCAACTCCCTCCTAAACCCCCGCTCCAGCTACACTGCACCGCATCTCAACTCCCAGGATGGGCTGCTGACCGACCCTCACGATGTGGCCAGTGTCTTCAACTGTAAGTTCACCAACTTATCTATGTACCTAAATAAGCTGCCAACTGCCCAACCTCAAAGCCTGGCCCTAATACCTCACACACTGCCATCCTCCTCCAGTTCTGCCACTCACCTGCAAATACCCCCATTTCTATTTTAAAGCCCTCTCCATACATGATACAGAGAAGCTACTCAAACATCTGCCTAACCACGGCTCCACTGGATCTAATGGCCTATCTCCAGTCTTTCTTAAGCTGATCTCTTCGGCGATTGCCAAGCCACTCACCTTCATCTTTAACCTTGCCCTTTCCACCTCCTCCATGCCTGACCCATGGAAGATAGCTAAGGTTATCCCCATTCTTAAATCCGGTGACTCCAAATCCTCCGAAAATTACCGGCCGATATCCATCCTCCCTCATCTCAGTTAACTACTCGAGAGAGCAGTCCACAATCAGCTCACTGAGTACATAAGAAAATACACTCTCTTATGCAACCAACAGCATGGCTTTCATAAGAATCATTCCACTGCCACTGTCCTCGCTCTACCGACTGACCACATCCTCTCTAACATGGATAATGGTAAAGCCACCGGGGCTGTCTTTGATGACCTCTCAAAGGCTTTTCATATGGTTAACCATGCTCTCCTTACCTCCAAGCTTAGCCTCCTTGGTTGTTCTCAGAAAGTCACAAGCTCTAGCTACCTTACTGATTGCTCACAATTCGTGTGTATTGGTCAAACCTGCTCCCCCACCCTGCCTGTGCCTGTCTCTGTGGGGGTCCCTCAAGGCTCAATCCTGGGTCCTCTCCTTCTCTCCTTATTCTTTAATGCCAATGACCTTGTCCTCTTCCACAGTGACAAATCCATGGCCGCAATCTCCTCAGTTCTCTCACACAACTATGCTGCAGCCCACAACTGTTTCTCAAAAAACTAAATCCATGCTGTTTGGATCTATGCCCTTCCTGGCCAAAACTAAAAGCCACGCCCCCTTACTCATTCTCACCCCAGATGGTACAGCCCTGGAGGACGTCAACATGTACAAATACTTAGGAGTACTGCTCGACCCCTCCCTCACCTTCACTGAGCATGCAAATTCCCTTGTCAGAAGGTTCCATCAAAAGTTAGGTGCCACCTATAGATTCAGGTAATACCTTACCCCTGAAGATAGACTAGTCATTGTCCAGGGTAATCTTCTCCCTACTCTTGACTACTGCTCCCCTATTTATGCCAAGATCTCAGCTACTGCCATGGCTAAACTCTCCGCTGCCTACAATAGCACCTGTCACTTTGTTTTATTGGCCCTGTTCTCCACCCACCACTGTTCCCTCTATAATACCCTTGGATGGCTACCACTGCAAGGTCACTTTGACTTAGCCCTCTGCTGCATGGTGGACAATGTCATCCACATGGCTCCAGAATCCCCCCTAACTGCCCTTCTAAAAACCTGAACACTCCTCCGCAACCTCCACTCAAATGGTACTCCCCCTCTAGCTGTTCCTAGGGTATCCACCAACATGGGTAGCACAGCTTGGTCTGCAGCTGCCCCCTTGCAGTGGAACAAACTACCGGCTGAACTCTGTTCCATTGACATACACTCTCCAGTTTCATGTCCCACCTAAAAGTCTGGTTCCTGGCAAACTCATCCTGCCGATGCTCCCAGGGGTCTCACACCAACCCACACTAGTCAACTTCCCAGCCCAGGGATTACCGAACTACCCACACTAGTCAACTCTCTTGCCTACAACTGTTATATTGTATTTTTCACAGTAATATTTGACTTCCTTGCCTGTACATATTGTATATATATTTTTTACTGAGTATTCTGTGTATTACTTGCTCACTGGACAATGCAGTCTCACACTGTACACTGTGCCTATGATTTGTTTGTTTGTACCAAGTCTCCTCATGTCAGATATTGAATCCTTGTATTCACGGTTCTCAAATGGACCTATGCATCAAACCTGTATATTGTGTCTACTATTGTTGCTTGTATCAAATCTGTTTCATGTGTATTACTGTTACCTTGTACTCCACTGTCACCCTGTGCCATGTATTATGGCCCGGGTCGTGCCTGAAAACGGTACCTGGGATCACTGCACTCACCTGGTTATCAAAGTCATAAATAAAAATGTATTATTCTTCCTTCCTATGTTTTAATTTGTTATATATCCTTTTTTCTCCTCTGATTTGTGCAACATTCAAATGGTTTTGTAAAGGCCTGCTTCCCTTGCGTTCTAAACTTCTGTTCCCTCTCAAGTGATTTCATCTGATTATAAGGTATGGTGACTATTTCCTTTTTTGTCTCTGACAGTACTTCTTGATCTATATATTCTCCTTTATTTTGTAGTGATTGTAACATATATAACTGTTGTCTGAGTTCCCAGTATCTGTCATTTTTATATTTCCCTGGATTCTTCCCCATCATTTGAAAATATTCTTTAAAATCTAATTTACTGTCTTCCCACCAATCTTGTTTAGAATCGTAAAGGAGAAAGACAGATTTCCTAGCATCTAAAACATAATGAAAACCTCCTGTTACTATAGGGTCTTCCAATAATAATAAATTAAATTTCCAATAACCTGGACCGTTAGTTGTCGCCTGAAAATTAGAGATTGTTAAACTCAGTAGGTAATGATCTGATGTAGCCACTGGATGGACTAACAGGTTTCTGAAGACTAAAGTGGGTGTTATAGACAGATAGTCCATTCTAGTAGACTTCTGACCTTGAAAAAACATATGGGAGCTTTGTTATTTGTGTCTAAAAAAGTATCCTGTAGGCAGGCCTCTTTGTTCTATTAAGGTATTCAGAAATCCCACATCACAGTAAATTATATTTGTATTTAAACCTCTATCACATGTGAATCTGCTGATGTTAAAATCTCCTCCAGACACTAATGTTCTTACCTGTATATAAATAGAGTTGTATTAATTTTAGTAACTCTATCCATGCTACTTTCCCCTGAGGTACATAGATGTTTATAAATCTAAAATCAATCCCATGGATTTGTACCTCCAATAACAGGGCGCTACCAGGAAGAATTTCAACCACAAGTGTAACTACAAATGCTGTGTGTGTGAAACAAATTCCTACCCCACAGCACAAATCCTCCCCTCCAGACCAATAGCTGAGTCCCAAGACCCTTGCTGCAGAGGCAATGTCAAACTCTTCTAAATCATACAGCCAAGTATCTTGTAAGAACATTACAGCGTACTCATAGTTAGAAACAAGCATTTGTCAATGCCGAATGTTGCTTGCTTCTATGTGCTGTTTAGGTATTTGGAAGTCATTGGAGTGCAAATATTGAAAATTTACGAACTTCTGGCGTGCATAGGAACTGCATAATGCTGCGCTCGTAAAACCCCAGGTAATTTTTTCACCAAATTTTCAACATAGCCATTTTAAGACCTCTGCTCATCAACAGTGTCACTGTGATTTTGTTAATGTGTCCCATACATTGAGTTTGCACACCGACTCACGCATTGTGCACTACATGGGCGGAAACACGTTTTGGGCAGGATGTGAAAAATGACAGCTGTACTGCTCATAAGGAGGTGTGGTAAAATGGCAATGTTGAAAATCTGGAGTGAAATATTGAACAGAACCCACGAACAAGAAGGTGGAACTGTGCAACGACACCAGAAACAGTCATTTTTAGGAATTCTTTCACCAAATTTTCAACATTGCCATTTTAAGATCTCTGCTCATGAACAGTGACACTGTGATTTTCTTAATGTGTCCCATACAATGAGTTCGCACACCGACTGCGCCATTGTGCGCTACATGGGCAGAAACATGTTTTGGGCAGGATGTGAAAAATGACAGCTGTACTGCTCATGAGGAGGTGTGGTAAAATGGCAATGTTGAAAATCTGGAGTGAAAATATTGAAAATTCATGAAACTTCTGAGCGTGCATAGGAACAGTTAGCAGACGCCTCAGTAAAACAGTCATTTTTAGAATTTTTCACCAAATTTTCAACATAGCCATTTTAAGACCTCTGCTCATGAACAGTGTCACTGTGATTTTCTTAATTGTCCCGCTACATTGATTTCACACCGACCGCGCCATTCTGCGCTACATGGGTGGAAACACATTTTGGGTGAGATGTGAAAATGATAGCTGTAACTACTCATAAGAAGGTGTGGTAAAATGGCAATGTTGAAAATCTGGAGTGAAAATATTGAAATTTAAGTGAACTTACAAAGCCTGCGTAGGAACTTTGTAATGCACGCCAGAACAGTTATTTTTTGGAATTTTGGCACCAAATTTTCAACATGGGGTTCTTGGGACCCCTTCTCATGAATGATGCCACTGTCATGGTGGTATTCAGACCCAAAGGGTGATTTCACAGTCACTGCACAGTTACTGCGCGAAATCACCCTTCAGGCCTGAATAACGCCATGACAGTGACATCAATCATGAGAAGGGGTCCCAAAACCCCATGCTAAAAATTTGTGCAAAATTCCAAAATGCCTGGAGATATGCAACAAAGTTGAAACCCTCTCTAGCCCATGAGACAGCTTACCAGCATTTCTCAATTCGCGGTCGGCTTTGAAGAGTGCAGACGTGTTCCCGTCCACCAAGATCGCACGCGGAGTCCGAGGGGTAAGTATAGGGTGGGGTGGGGAGGCTGGTGCGCAGTGGTGGGTGCGGGTTGTGGGAGCGGGGTTGGGAGACACGCCAGGACCGTTTCGTTTTCAGGTATTTAAAAAAAAAAAGCGTGGGACCCTTTGCCACGCTGGGGTGGGCTCCCAGTGTGTACAGGGCGTTGAAGTGTCGCCAATGGGATTAGGCACCCCGTTGGCCATAAATTTATCGCCACGCTGGGGTGGGCCTCAGCGTGGCACCTACTACTGGAGGGGAGGGGTCGCAGCTCAGCCGACAGAGATTGGGCACCCGTGCGGCTATACAGTGCGCAGGCAGGGCCCAAGACGTTTGGAGGCTGTTGCGAGCAGCCTCTTATCGGTGCTCACTGAAGCATAGCTCCCCTTTTTCAATCAGAAGCGCTACTGCATTTTGGAGCGTGTCATAGACAGCTCCAAAATGCATTGGCTTACAGGGGCTGCGCCTGCCAGCACACTGACTGAATTGGAGTAGGAGGTGACACACCTCCGAAATCTCCGATGATGGCACTATGTTTCTTACACATGCGTGCAAGCAACATAAAAATGTCATATATGGCTAGCCTCTGTTTTTTTTTTTCAGACCTAATACTATTGGCATTTAAACTTGTTATTTTTAGCTCGTTTTGCTTTTCAGAGTGTCGAGTCACAGACGTTTTTTTCCTAGAACTTTTTCTTAAGCCTATTCTTGGTCCCATCCATTTCTTCTTTTTTGATACATTCAGTAGTTATTTACTTATATCAAGTTCGGACATGACATCCATTTGGGATGACATGTGGGATGCAGTGTCTGAGTCAGGTTCTTGTTCTGGTTGATCAGATTGTAAAGCTTCAAATTTATTTGGCACCAGTACTACTATACGTATGATACTCAGCTCTACATGTCTTTTGTACCGGAACAAAATAGTGTGGTCTCTGTTCTCAACAACTGCCTCGCCGAGATTCAGGACTGGATGAGTGCTAATTGGTTGAAGTTAAATCTGGACAAGACTGAGGTGTTGGTAGTGGACCCAGGTCAGTAGGTAGAGAAGTTGACTCCTGGGCAACTGTCTGGCCTCATGCTTGGGGGCAACCAGTTGAGATCTTATGAACGGGTGTGAAATCTGGGTATTGTGCTTGACAGTGAACTGACACTGAAAGCGCAGGTGTCGGCAGTTGTCAAGTCCTCATTTTATCATCTGAGGAACATTGCCCAGATTAAACACCTTGTTCCACCTCAGAACCTCCCTGTGTTGGTCCACGCCTTTGTGTCCTCTTGTCTTGATTACTGTAATGCTCTGTACCTAGGGTTGCCAGGGGTAGATCTCTGTCACCTGCAGCTGGTGCAGAATGTTGTAGCCAGGTTGTTGATGGGGTCATCAAGAACTAGCCATATCACGCCTGTGCTGCGTGAACTGCCCTGGCTGCTGGTGCAATGAAGGATCACATTCAAGGTTGCATTGCTGACCTATAAGACCCTACACGGACTGGGTTACTTGCAAGACCTTCTTCAGCATTATTCCCCTTCCCACCCACTCCGCTCCACCGACGAGAGATTGCTAGAGGTTCCCAGGGTCCGTCTTCAAACATCTGGCGCTAGGGCTTTTTCTTTTGTAGCCCCGACCCTATGGAACTCTCTACCTCATCGGATTAGAGAGTGCTTGTCCACCGAGTCCTTCAAGTCCTCACTAAAAACATACTTATCCAATCTAGCTTTTGGGGACTGTATTTAGTTTACATTGCTGCCTTTTTATTTTGTACATGTTTAGACTGTATACTTAGTTTTACATTGTATTATATATGTGCTTTGGTTTAAGAAAAGTGCATTATAAATACATTTTGATTTGATTTGATTTGATGCTGCTTTAGCCATGTGCTCTATTTTGGGCTGTTTTGGGAGCTTTTTCCCTTTTCGTGGGACCAATTGAAATTCTGGCAGAGGTATGGGGTGTGGGGGCATGGTGCACATATTTTGTGTAGTAAGAGTTTGTTCCTCCACCTGTGAACTCGTAGCCCTATCTGAAGGCCCAGAATCTGCCACTTCCACTGAGGTAGGTGCCCTGTTGGTTTCCTCTTGGTGTGGGGGGGGATCAGGTTGTTTTGCCACCTCTGCAAAAGTACATGAAGGTGCTTGCCTTCTCTGCAGTTGAGGCCTTGGGTGGCTCGATTTCTAGAAAAATCAGGAGCTGCTCTTGATGCTTTCGGGATATAGAAATCCTGAAATCCATAATCTGTGTCTTCAGTGTTATGGGCTGCCCAAGGAACCCCTTCATCACATAGATTGCATTTAGGAGATTTTTGGCAGTAATATCTTGAGTGACCTAGTTCACCACACTGGGTGCACTGTATCACATCACAAGACGTCCTGATGTGCCTGACAGCCCCACAGTTATAGCATTTTCATGGCTGACCTGGATAGAATATAAATTCTTTGTCTCTACCAATAAAAAAAACAGTTTGATAAATGCTGAAAGTCAATACCAGAGTGAAATAGTTTGACTTTTATTCTCCATGCCCCATTCCAAAAACCCTCACTGTCCACGATGGGATCAGGGGTCCCTTGTATGTTGCAACGTTTTTCAAGCCAATGTAAGATATTAGTAATGTTGACTCCTTCATTTCTAAAGAGTACAGTTACAGTATAATTCTAAAGGATTGCTTCGTCACAGGTATGACCTGAAAAGGGGTCCACAAAGGGTTAGTTTTCAAAATCATGTGTTTTGCCCAGAATCTTTCTAACAGTTCTGGGGTTCAAAAGCTGACATCAAATGTGTGTTCCCCTGAAAATATGGTTCTGGGCATATATGTCTGCAGGGGTAAAACCAAGTGATTGTTTTATTAGTACTTGTCCTACATATTGTCAGTCCAGGAGCATTTCTAACCCTCCCAGATATCTGAGGCAGATGGCATTCCTCCACTTTGCAAGCTCAACCAGCTTCCTAAATAAGATGACACAGGCTGATTTTTGAGCATTATTTGCATGGTTGGTGTTTGGGGGTTCATCCCCATGACTCTTACTTTTAGCTTCCTTCTCCCGATTATCAGCCGCATGCCCCATTTCCCCCTGCTGCGCATCAAAAAAGAGGTCTGATTGGGATCCCATAGGAGACAAAGAGATGTTACCTGTGTTTCTTGTAGTGGTATCTGTCACAGGTTCTTCTGCATAACTCTCCAGTTCTGTGTTCCCGTTTCAGGTAGCCTGTGTTGCTGCCAAAGGGTTCTGATGTTCTGGTTTGTAACTTAGATCTACGACCCATTGTCCTGAGGTGTCTTGTATCCAGCCTGCTTTTCAAAGTGCTGACTCGGGCGTCCATGGTTCCTCTTGCCCTAGAAGTCGATTCCATGACTTTTGTTCTATTTCCTGTTCCTGTAGCTCCATGGGTTGCTCCAAAAACAAAGATCTTCGGAAGGGATTGTTTAACAGAGTCCGGTGAGCCTCCAGCCATTTGTTTTAGCTTTTTTTCTTCTTCTTCCAATTTATTTTTGGCTGTCATGTATTCTTGCTCAGCTTGTGTAATATGGTGCTGTAGTTTGTCTTTCTTATCTGATAACTGTTGTTGGAGTGACTGCTCCATGTCTGAAAGCTCCATTTCTTGGTCCTGATCACCGGAGTGCTCCTCCAGTGCCTCAACGATGTGCTGTGGAAATACCTCCTCTATGGTACCTGCCATACCTACCAAAGTAACTTTGTCATGTCCTTGCTATACAACCTCCATCGCTATACTGTTCTCCTCCTCCTCCTCCACTGTGGACTCCACTGAGACAGCACCCCCTCAAAAAGAGTAGGGTTATTTCCCTGGTGTCTTGGTCAAATTTCCTCATTCACTAAAAATACCACTACCAACTTAATCTGGTTCAATTTCAGTTGGTTACCATCTGTATCTCCCCCCTCCCATAGGATGAAGCTGAAAATAGACAGCATTGTCTAACCCTCCTTTCCCGGTCAACAAAAACTAAATAAAAAATATAAATAAATAATTCTGGCAAAATTACAAATGTTACAATTACATCATTAACACTATTGTGCTAGTGCAATCAAGACAAGAAACAGAGGAAGGACTATTTTATATCACCAGGCATGAAAGCAAATGAAATGGCACAACAGAACGAGGTATTAACAGTTTTTGAATATCCACATTTATAATAGCAATACGACACTACATGGGATATGTCAGCAGCCATGCAATCACCCCCTAGGAGCCATTTGCTGTGCCCTATGCTACATTACACCCTTAGTGAGACTGTCAGTCTAACCACTAGACATTTCTTATTGCTTAATCATCTCTTGCAGACATGAAAGCATAGCTCCATTCAACAACATGAGATGTTAATTACCACAGCATGAGGAAATGTCTGCAGGTAAACTTTCCTGTTATGAATTACCTACAAAGAATAAAGAACTGGCTCACACTTGATGATCACCAAATGTGATAAAAATACAATAACTCCATTATAAAAGCAAACACATTAGTAATATTATACTAGTCAGACATGCCAGCTGAGATTAAGAAATGTATTTACATAGGTTTTGGAACAAAACAATTTTTTTCAAACTGTTCAGTTGTGATTTTTTTGTATCAATGGTAGGATTTTACTCTCAAAGGTGCTTTTCCAAAGGCATAAAGTAAAAGAATTCCTTTATGACAGACATTAAGATGTTTACCATATAATTGACTCGATGGATTGTAAATGCCTCCTGAATGCAGGGGTGGGCAGGGACCACATACATGGTGAATGTCAACAGGTTGCTTTATGGTTCCCATCAATGCCAGTGATGAACAATGCGTGTGGCTTCATTCAAAAGAAGTATAGCTCTGTCCACAAGTGTGGTGTTGCTCTTGCTCCACACTATATGACTTCAGAAGCAATCATAAATTATCTTCAAAATGATCTTGACATTCCTTATGGTAACATGTGGCAGTACAGTGCAGTGGTTTAAGGCTCTGAGCTGCAAACCTGGAGACCTGGGGTTAAATTCCACAGCCCCCACTTGCATACTGTGTGACCCTCAGTAAGTCATTTAACTTCCTTGTGCTCCCAGGTCACACCTGTAAATAAGCTTTCAGCTTAGTGTGCCTCTCTGCATTAAAAAAAAACATAACGTGGTACAGTACATGCCGTTTAATGCGGACCATTCCATGCACAAGCTTATTGTCTGCCCAAAGCATTGTCCACAGTTGCCGACAGTTAAAAAGATGATTTACAGTACTGTAGCAGCTTTACTACTGCTTGAGAAGTTACATATTTCTGTTTGTACTTTGTGTGCCATGTGCATCTTGTGCTTCTCCTTTATACATTTGCCTTTATTTTTCAGGGCTTTCAGTGTTCTTTCAGTGCTTTGGTGTGTGGGGTGTAAAGTGTTGGGGACTTGAGCAGGTGAATAAAAATGTTATATTTGTTCAATGCTGGCTAAAAAAAGAAGTTATTGTGGCTTGCTTTGGTGGTGCAGATCCATACTTTCCCCATCCTTTCTCTGTTCACTGAAGGAGGTCCCAGTCAGGTGGGATATCAGACCTGTGCGACAGCACCATGCAAAGAACATGTAGTGCCTGTCTAACCTCGCTGGCAGACACTGTTTGGTTTTCTTTTTCATCTTCATCCTTTCTGTCTTTGGTGTTATCCTCGTGTGGGGTGGGAGATGGCTACATAGATGACAGAACCTTAGCAATCTTGTTTAGTTCCTGCTCTGGTTCAGGGTCACTCTCTCCTAATCGAGAGAGTGCATTAAACTCCAATTCTGATAGCCCGTCAGGTGTTGGTACGATGTCCTCATCAACTGGTAATCAGTAATTTTATTGTATATTAATCATTGTTATGTTACTCTCCATATGTTTTGTGTACTTGTCTGTGTATCTGTTCTCAGGACCTCCTTGTGAATGAGCTTGCTCAATGGCGTGTTCCTGCAATAAACTTGAACTTGAACCGACACTGGATCTTCGGGTACATTTGTGACAACAAGGTCTCAAGATGTAAAGCCTCCCTTTCTCCAGCAATTTTTAATAGTCTGTTCGGAGACGGAGTCCCAGGCAGTTTTCAGCAACATAACCACATCAAGAAGTGTTATGCGCTTGACACACTCCACTGCAGTCAGTTTGGCCCCATTTTCAAGCTCTGCAAGAACTCAGGATCGCATTTCTCGGACATAATGCCTCATCCGTGAACCATATTAAAAGAGCCTCCCCAATTTTATGGTCCTTGCTGTCCCACTTGCATTTTCAGTCAGGATTCTGATTTGAGCGACACTGCTCAAGAATGCTATCTCTTTGCTTGATCAAGTCTAACACAGTCGATTTGTGGATTCCAAGTCTCTGTGCAGTGTCCCTCACACTACACTTAGGCAGAGCATCTGTTTCTCTTAGCAGCTCAACGTTTCAGGAAAGAGGGATCCCCAGTTGATGACAAGAAGCCATCTGGTTCACAGTCTGTAACAGATCAGCTGAGCAAACAAGACAAGGTAAGTTGAGGGTGTGAGCAGTAATAATGGGAGGTAAGGTGTTTTATATGCTCCTTGTTAACACTTGATGCATACAGTAATTGATTGCTGTGAGAACAGATAAACTGCTAGACATGAAGTTGTGCTTTTACTGTATTTTAGTGTCCGAAGTAGGTGGAGCGCTGAGTCCACATTAACCAGTGTCTTTTACATTGCAGCTGTGTATTTTGGTTTTGGCAGACAGAATTTGCCTGCACAAAACGATTGTTCACGCAAACCGCATCTGCACAATGTGGTGCTGACTGTACTGTATTGTGACTTAGGTGGGAACCTAAAGTAAAGCCCATCTTATTCATCCCTCCTGCTGCATGGCAATAAATATATTGTATCAAATTTCATTATGGACACACATCTAAGCTCAACAGCTTGAATGTTCATTTACCCATGCTGTGTGATACTTAATGCTATTCTACCTTGGGAATCTGTCAAATCCTATGTTTATGACATCATAGGTATCTCTCCAGCAACAGACTGAGGAGTTATAAACCGACCTGGGATGTCAGAGGTAGGCAAAAACTAGATCAGATAGGCCAGATATCCTGTTTTCAAGCAAATGTACTTGATATATGAATAAGTGTGAAAATTACACAAAACAATTAAAATACAAAAGTGGGCCCAATGGTGCTGAGGGCTGAGGCACCTGCCATCACACCCATGACTCAGGTTCAAAAATAACCATGTGCTGATGGGGTCGTCTGGGGGAGAGAGAACTGAACATCCCAGGTACTGCTTTCCTGTCCCAGGAAGGTGTGGCCAAGCCATCTCAGCCTTTGACTGTTGGCAAGTTGAGGCCTTGGGGTTGTGCAGTTTCCGAGCAACTTCAATGAGTGGGGATGAGTTTCTGCAGTATGTGTGCACCTCCACTCACATGCACTGAGATGCCACTGCAGCCAGGGGAATGTGGCAAAAAAAAACAAACAGAAAATGGAGCCAGGCAGGCTAATGACTCCCCTCAGCCCACACCACCACTTGGTCCCCATGGCACTTCTGGGCTGTGCACCAAGGAGCAGAGGATGGTCCTACTCCTCTGGCACCACCATAGGGGGAGGGATCCAAAGAGGAATTAAGCCCTGGGAAAAAGGGAGGCAGTAGCTGGTTCAGTGGAGTGGGGATGGGCCTGAGCTTCCACCCACCTGACTCTAGGGAGAAAAAAACTAAATAAAAAAAAAAACTGAAATACAAGCAGAATTGGATCTAAAAATTAATTTTTTTCAAAGTTGCCCCAATAGTATCACAGAGTCTTTAAAGCCTTATGAAGGATGCTTCCTTTATCATCCAAACCCACAATTACAGATTACAAAGAATTCAATGTTTATTACATATAGCATAGAAATATGGTTAGAAATACTTATGGGAGCCAGCCGGGTGGTGCTGAAGGTTGAGGCACTGGATGCCACACCTCATACCATGCCAGCAACCCGGGTTCGGGAGTGAGCTTGGGATGCCAGGGATTGACCAGTGAGGAGAGGATTGAACATCTGATGACAGCTCCCCTCTTCCAGGGGGAAGGTGGGTTGTTAATCCCCAGTGTCAGCGATGCCCAGTGGAGGCTGCATGCACTGCAGCCTGGGGACAACATCAAGATAGTGGGAGGTGTCAGTAGACATCCTGCAGGTGGGTGAGGGAGTGTGCCCATCTCGCACTGGATGTCACTGCACATCCATGCCTCTAGGTGGGGGGGGGTTATGCTCATGTATAAGGAGACACCCTGCACCACCAAGTAGACAATGATACCTGGCCTCCATGCCCACCACTGGATCTCACCCAACTGGTTTCCTTATTCTCTCTGCCCCTTTGGTCTTCTTATTCTCTCTGCCCCTTGCCTTGCCTGCAGCTAATTGGATTTCAAGGAGCACCAAAGTAGGAGTGGCCAACAACAAGTCAGGAGGTTCACCGCAAGGTAAGTGTGAGAGTCCAGAGTACCGTGGGGTAGACTCAGGATGAAGTGATCTCAGGTGAGCAGGAACAAGCCAGAACATCTGAGGGAGTCTCAGTGGAGCGGCAACCAAAAGGAAAAGTAAGTTGAAAAAAACAACAACACAGGCAGCACTAGAAAGAAATGCCAGTGTTTTGGGTGTCCACTAATGCTTTTTCAAGGGGCCTATGATGCTGTCAGCAAATTATTGGGGAATATTTTATTTAACAATTTGGCACTTATTAAATATGTTTTTGCATTTCTCTACCCCTTACCCTTTGTCACTAAGGGCATTTTTATGAAAGCTATATCCTTGTTCTTTGGACTTCATTTGCTTCTTCTGCTTGTTTATAGGTAATGTCATAATACTATGCATAGTAACATGCTATCAGGAGGACAAAAATATCTCAGGGTCCATCTGGCCTGCTACTTCTACCACATGGTAGTAACTAGCTCCACATCAGATACTTGGGGTAATGCTCATAACTAACAATGTACTGCAGTATAAGGTGGGTGTTGCACTGGTGCGGTGCCATCCTTCGGATGAGATATTAAAATAAGGTCCCTTCTGCCCACCTCTGGCCACTGTCCATGTGGAAGCAAAATATCCCATGGCACTTACTGCAGAAGAGAAAGGGAAGTTTAACTGAGAAAATAAAATATACAAAGAAAAAAGAAACAAAAGAAATAGTCACAAAAATGTACAACAAAAGAAATAATATAAAAAAGGTATTCTGTTAGAAACAAGGATGTCATAAGTATAGCCAGCAATTTCTTATGGAACTACAAAGTGTACTGATTTTTCAGACCTGCTGATGTGAAATATTATTTCTGTGTTAGAAGTGTTCTGCCATCAAACATCTTTCCAGCGAATTGCTGGAGAGGGCCAAAGAACTGATGAGAAAGGAAAATCTTTTAACAAATGTTCAAAAGTTTCAAAGATTTATTTACTTATTACACACAAGATTCTTTAAGAAGTGCCTATTTTCAAAGGATCTGGGGTCAGGAGAGAAGTATAAAAGAAGATAGATGCAAACCGTATCCATTGCACACAGAAACAGAACACATAGAGGAGTAAGGTTACAATTGGTAAGCACAGATTACGCAGTACTGTTATGCTATGCAGCACTCTCATAAACAAAACCTTTGTTATGGATTCTTATGTTTTAAGTTGTCTTGAACTCCAAGTCTTTCATGGTTGCATAACCATACTATATTCCATTCATGGACTGGTAAATGCTTGTCCATTAGTCGGTCTAAAATACTGCTAGTACTGTTCTGTCTGACCTCCTGAAAGGTACAAGAAGCAGACAATGTTTGCTATGATATGAAGACACAAATATGCCCTTGCTCCAGTCATCAGAAGAAATCCACCCTGGTGTTGGGTTTGTCCTTCCTCAATTAGAGGACCCTGCTGTTTAAATATAGAAGTAACTATTCTGCCTTGTTGGAGTTTAAGTTACAAAACAAATTGGTTTCTGTCTATAAACATGTGTTTTAAAATGTTGTGGACTTATGTAATTTTTCCTTCCCCTTCTATCATGTCCAATTTGAACTAGTGTTTTTTTTGAAAGTAAAGGCAGTTTTCAGCTCCATTATTCCTGTTCATATTGTACTGGCCAAGAAACTGGCTGTACATGGGAGGGTTTTTCAGACTTTGGTCCCCAATTATGGTTAATTAATTGTCCTCTTCTTAGGGTCTGTTCTGCCCTCAATTTACAATTAAATCATCCAGTGTGTAAATTGGTTAAGGTCCCTACTAAAATGGAAAGACAACTTGAGGGCAGGACAAACTATAAAAGGTTATTGGTGTTGTTATTGCTTATGTCAGGAACTGTGCATCCACACCCATGGCCTAACTTTCCTCAATGGGATGAATTTGATTTTAATTTAGCAAATTCCCATTCAGGTTTAGTTTCCCCCACATTTACGATTGTACATTTAAATGTTCCGAGTTTGCCTTCTAAATGGACTCAATATGTAGTGTGGTATCAGCTTCATCATTTTGATGTCATTACTCTCTCTGAAACTTGGTTACATGATAGAATAATGGATTCTGAGATTTACCTTCCTGGTTATAATTTAATTAGACAGGCTAGATCAGGAAAGCGGGGAGGTGGAGTTATAATAAATATATATATATATATATATATATATATATATATATGCATAGTAAACTTAATTATACTGTTTCAGACCACCCCCTGGGAAACTCAGGATGTGATATGATCTCAATAGATTTGATTTTAGGACAAAGTAAACATTTGACCTTCAGTACTGTTTATTTCCCTCCAGGAAGAATATCCCAGAGTCTCGAATTATTAACTTCTTTTCGAAAGGCGTTGCCTATTAATAGAGAGTGGATTGCCCTGGGTGATTTTAATTGTAGTTGGGACCAAAGTTTAAAAAGTGAAGTTAGAGAAATATTAGTTGACCTGGGTGCTAAGCAATTAATAGAGGAAGTCACAAGGCCTAATTATAAATCAGGTGGAGGGACTATCCTGGATTGGATTGTGGCCACCCATGTAGACAGGATAATTAATTGGGGGGGTTATGCCTGATACAATGAGTAACCATCACCCAATCATATGTGAATGGTCAGTTAGAGTACCAAGATGGCCCCCTAGATATGTTGAATGTAGGAATTTCGTTACATTAACCCCCCCAAAAATAGAAGGTTTGTTTAAGGAAACAGATTGGTCTCCCTTTTTTCCAGCACTAACATTGATGCAATGTGGGATTTTTTTTGTATTGCCCATAATGCTATAGCTGATAACGCAGTGCCATTAAAGAAAATAAGAATCAGATCCCACAAACAAGAATGGGTTACAAGGGATCTGATTCAATTAATGAGAAAATGAGATAAATGCTGGAAGCAATATACGGCAACACAAAATTATGTCCTTCTTCAAGAGTATAAAACACTCAGAAACAAATGTAAATCTGAGATTAGGAAAGCTAAGGCTGTTTTTTGTATAAATGAACAAAGGAATTCCAGGGGTAATTCTAAAAAAAACCTGGGATGTCCTGAATAAAATGATGGGAAGACAGAAAAAAGAGTCTACCCCCACTATTATTCATGATGGACAAAGCATTAGTGATTCCTCCTTGGTCTTGGATGTCTTTAATAGACATTTTGGGAATCCTGGTCCTTATAGAACCCCCATAGTCCCAGATAGTGATATTATGTCTGAGGGTGTTCTTAATGATATTAGTCCAAAGTTTTATTTCAAGCATATTACTCCCTTTCTTGTAAAGAAATATATCTTGGAAAATAATCCTAAACCCTTCCAGGGCCATGATGGAGTAGATTATAGGATTATTAAACTAGGTATAAATTGTTTTGTGTATCCTTTATCTCATATTTTTAATTTTTCTTTGTGTTATGTTTTCCCTTCCAGTTGGAAATTAACAACCATAAAACCTATATTAAAGAGTGGAAGTCCTTCCGCTGTTTCAAATTATCGAACAATATCTCTCCTTTCACCTGTTTCAAAAATTCTGGAAAAAATTGTTATGGATCAAACTCTGGCTTTTCTTGGAAAATATTCTCTCCTTTCAAGTAACCAACATGGTTTTAAGCCAGGTTACAATACTGAGACGGCCTTGGTGGGGTTCACAAGCAGCATACATGGTGCTCTCGATAGAGGGCACTCATGTGCAGCTCTGTTTGTGGACCTCACCAAGGCCTTTGATTTGGTTGAATATGATCTTCTTCCTGGTGTACTCCAGGGATTACAATTCTCTGGGGAGGTTGCCGGGTGGTATAAAAGTTATTTATTTAACAGACATCATAGAACAATAATTGGTTTATCTATTTCTTAGTCCATTCCTTCTGTTTGTGGTGTTCCCCAGGGTTCAATCCGGGGGCCACTCATTTTTTCCTTGTACATGAATTCTGCTCCTAATATTTGTACTCAAACTGTGATGATTCTTTATGCAGGTGATGCCATTTTATTTTGTTCTAGTCCCAGCCCTGAAACTGCTCTCCTCAGTCTTCAGACTGATTTTTTGCATTTTCAGGATTGGTTACTAATAAATCATTTGGTACTTAATTCTAAAAATACAAAGATGATGGTATTCTCCCACAATAAGAAAGCAATTTCTGATCTTCCCCCCATTATTAATAATATGGGTAATGTAATTGAACTTGTTTCAATTTGTAAGTACCTAGGAATAATATTAGATAGCCAGTTCACTTTCGAGCCACATATTCAAAATCTTAGGAAAATCTTACATCAAAGGTTATGTTTTTTATATCGGATCAAGCCATTTTTAACTCTTGAATCCAGAAAACGTTTAGTTCATAGTTTTTTGTTCTCAGTGTTAGATTATGGTATATTGATATATACTTCTTCCTATAGTAGTGCTCTAAATTGCCCTCAGGTTACATATCACTTTGCCCTGTGATTCTGGTAAAATATGCCTTATCGATCCCATCATTCTGGTTTATATAAAGAATCACACTCGTTATCCTTTGATAATCGAGTTTGTTTCAAAATGGGTATCTTTTTATATAAAGTTACAATAAGACTCCTTTCTCCATCCATTTCCTTAATGTTTCCTAGGGCTCTAAATACTCGTTCCACCAGGTCCCAGTATAAATTACTTTTAAATTACCTTTATTTAAAAATACTGTTGGGCAAATATCTTTATTATTCAGAGTGCCAACCTTTTTCAATAAGATGCCCACCAAAATTGTTGAAAGTAATTCTATACAGTGTTTTAAGAAAAGTTTAAAACTGTGGCTTTTCTCACATGTATGAATGTATTTGTTCCATCTGTTTCTGTATGTATAGCACTTGCACTTTATGTGGATAGAGTGGTTTGCTCTGAATATTGTGTTAATAATTGTTATTGTTTTTTAGATATGACTTGTCACCTGTGAAAATGGGCAGTTTTTGCTCATCTGGTTTACAAGTATAAAAATTAAAAATGAAAAATGAAATGAAATACTTTATCAGTAGGTATTATTGTGTCTTAGTTTTTCAGATATTATTTTACTCCATAAAGGCAAAAGAGATATTTATGTGTCATTACAGATAATACCACCCCCCCAACTTACTCTGTATGGGGAAGGTAGATGGCAATCCAATCCATTCATCCATATTCAACTTTAATTATTCAGGCAGAGGGACGTGTTACTTCTCAGAGAAACTGAATAGTAGAAATGTAAAGGCTTGATAACATCTACATCTCCTTCAGCAATGAGTAAATATACTATACTTCTTTTAATTGAACTAAATCTGCGTTCCCATATAACTGAAAGAAGAGATTATATATTTTAACTTCCATCGTTTGGGGGGGGGAACAAAGACCATGCTAAGTAATGTAAAAAGGGTCAAAAGAAATGTTTTTGCAATTGCAACTCTTTTTATTTTGGATACCAGATTTTCCATTAGTTAATTTTTTTTTTTTTTGAGGGGGGGTCTATTCTCTTCTATTACCTTTCACCAAATTTTCAGAAGCCTAAACTTTTCAATAAGAGCAGTTTTTGAGCCTGAAAATATTGAATATTGTGAAAAAATGTTCACTACTGTTTCACCAGAATTAGATAGAATCTGCTGCATAAATGCAGACATCATCTGAGTAGACAGACATGTTAGCCTCTTGTCCCCCTGGATATAGTGTGAGGCCCTTGACTAGATGATTCTGCATTATTTTCCAGAACCTCTGGTCTAAGCTAAAAACATAAAGCAGAGGGCTAAGAATGATGCCGTGCTGAACTCCACAAGTCAGAATGACTTTCTTACCCAGTGTTCCATTAACTTTTGGAAGAACAGCTATGGCATATAAAGCTTTAAGCCACCTAATAAATACTGAGGGAATTTCATAGTGCTATAATACTACAAGCAAAAATGTATGCAAAACTTTATAAAATACATTAGCTTAATCAAGGCTAAATATGAAACCATGTAGTCTATTTTCATTTCCCCTTTCGACAATTCCTCTGGTTAGTAAGAGATTATCACTCATGTATCTTACAGGTACTGTACAGAACAGATCTGAAACAGTTGTAAGATGTGTTGCAGACTTAACCAGCATACTACCTAATATTTTAGACAAGATCTTATGATCCGAATTTAAAAGACATATTGGCTTCCATCAGTTCAGGAACACATTTTTGCTTAAACAAAAATACCTTTGGTCCACCAGCACAGCGGTAAAGCTACTGCTTGTGATGCCAGTGACCCAGGTTCAGGAACAGACTTGGGCTGCTGAAGGGCCAGCCAGGGGGAGGAGGATCAAGTGCCCACTGGCTGCTCTCCTTTTCCAGAGAGGGTGGGATGCCTGGCCCACTGCTCTACCACCACCTGGGTGACCACAGGTGGAGGTGCAGTGGGAAGGCATGAAGCAGGTGGGAGGACATCAGCCAGAAGCTGGAGCAACTGCACGTTGCTATGTGCTCCACCCCTAGGCTTCCTTAGCTAGCTGGCATCCTATGGGATGGCACCAGAAAAGCAGGATAAACCCTACGCCGGACTTCTGATGAAGGGACCTGGTTGCCCAAGATAATCCATAACCAGGCTTCACAAAGGGCTTGGGCAGATCACCTGATGCACACTTATGGACTGGAGGGGACTTCAGTGGGGTCTCTCTCCTCCCCACCCAGGAGGAAAAACCACAGCAGGATGGGGGTCAGTGTACCAGAGCCCAGATGGAGTTAACTGTGGAGGAACTATGGGAGCATGCACAGCCTAGGGCTCCCTGAGGATAGGGGTCTAGTGCAGTGAGTAAGGGAGCATAAAGAGAAAATATATATAAAAAAATACCATTATTGTAGTACCAAAATCAGAATTAAAGTGGTTTTGTTGCAACCAAAAATTAAAAATCATAACTAGTGCTAGAGCTAAGTCATCAGAAAAAGTTTTATAAAATTCAGAAGTTAGTCCATCACTTTCTGGACCAGTTTAGTACTCAAGGTGGAGACTGCTTGCTGAACTTCTGAAATCAAGAATGGATGAATGAATTCCTTTTTGAAACCATTGTTCAAGTGGGGAAGGTTACATCTTGTAAAAATTCAAGTATATCTGTCTCTGATACGTTCTTGTGCACTGAAGATAAGAATGTAAATGATCTACTATTATTGTGGAAGCCTCTTAAAGGGGACACCTCCATGGATGCTCTATCGTCCCCTTCAAATGGCTGTCCCATTTATCAGAAGCAGCCTCTTTTTCCATTGCAACCAAAATGACTTTGCTCATGAGACACACACACATTACAGTAACAAACAAATCAGAGAAAACAAACAAAATATCAAGAAGTACTGGATACCAGTACTTTTTATGATTACAGCTCCTTTTTACGACTGTGGGAGGAGCCTACAGGAGTATTGCATGTACAAAAGGAGTGATGTCATGTTTTCTGTCCGTGGAACTGACTGAAGGTGTAAATAGTCTCCTCCACCTTACCCGCCTCCAAGAAATGTTTTATGCCCTCAAATAAATATGCTTTCATGTTAGTCAATGGTTGCAGGGTACTATTTTCTTTCTTAAATGGGTGGTACAAGAACTGGTACCTGAGTAGTGGGAGGCAGTATTAGGTTTTTTTTTGGAGTAAGCTCCACCTCCGCCTCCATCCCAGACTTTTTTCTGATTCATGTGGGAGGGACATGAGATAGCTCTAGCATGCTGTAACAAGATACATTAGTTTGGGACACAGACATGCCTTGTGCAGTGGAGAACAGTACAGGACCGAACAGAAGATATTTAATGCCTTCAAACTGCCTTAAAAATCCTTTGGAACAAATGATTATCAGAGCCACCTGGGGCCTCAGATGGAGACCGAGACACACATTCTAATTTACAGTAAGAGCCACATGTTTTCTTAAACATCTAGAAAGAGATATAGGTTTTTAGTTTTAGTTTTGAGTACTGTTACAATAGAATGTATTTACTTGAATAAAGGTCAAGGTTAACAAATACATTCTACCTTTAGTTAGATTTGGTCTAATTCAATCAAATGTGATTTTAAAAGCTATTCTGATCAGAGCTGACATTAAAAAAATCTTAATTTTTTTTTCTTTTCTCATGGACACTAGAAATAGGATGTCAGCTTTCACTCCATTAAACCTGTTTTTTCTGTTTTTTTATAGCATCTTGCTAAGGCAATCTTCCCAGAATGCAATCTGTCATGGGGGGTTGAAGTTGTTTTAATCATGAAGCATTGGTGTTAGCAATGCATTTAGAAATAAAATTTTTAATTGTCTTTACAGTTAAACATGTAGTCTCATGTCAGGGCACATTTTTTGGGGGGGGGTCAAATTATTTTAAACATGGGCACAGTACTTGGTAAATACAAACTTTGATGATAAAGTGTATGTTTTCTTTCAAGTTTGAGAAGTATGTATTATATATAAGTGTAACTGTGTCGTAAATTGTTAAATATCTTCTGTTCTGTTCTGCTCTGTACTGTTCTCCACTGCACAGGCATGTCTGTGAGCTAGCTAACTGGGGTTTCTGTAAGACAACAGCTACTAAATAGCCATGTTGTAAATGGTTAAGTAGGCAGTGGTTTAAGGCTCTGAGCTACAAGGTTTTAGTTTTCAGTACTATTACAAGAGAATTTATTTACTTGAATAAAGGTCAAGGTTAACAAATAAAGACTACCTTTAGTTAGATTTGGTCTAATTCAATCAAATGTGATTTCAAAAGCTATTCTGATCAGAGCAGACATAAAAAAACTTAAATATTATTTCTTTTATCATGGACACTTGAAATAGGATGTCAGCCTTCACTCCATTAAACCTGTGTTTCCGGTTTTTTATAGCATCTTGCTAAGGCAATCTTCCCAGAATGCAATCTGTCACTGGGGGGGTGGAATTGTTTTAATCATGAAGCATTGGTGTTAGCAATGCATTTAGAACTACAATGTTTAATTGTCTGTACAGTTAAACTTGCAGTTTCATGTCAGGGCACATTTTTGGGGGGAGTCAAATTATTTTAAACATGGGCACAGTACTTGGTAAATACAGACTTTGATGATAAAGTGTATGTTTTCTTTCAAGTTTGAGAAGTATGTATTATACAGTATATAAGTGTAACCATGCTGTAAATGGTTAAATATCTTCTGTTCTGTACTGTTCTCCACTGCACAGGCATGTCTGTGAGCTAGCTAACTGGGGTTTCTGTAAGACAACAGCTACTAAATAGCAGTGTTGTAAATGGTTAAGTAGGCAGTGGTTTAAAGCTCTGAGTTACAATCCTGGAGACCTGGGTTTGACTCCCACAGCCCCCACTTGCATACTGTGTGACCCTGCGCAAATCACTTATCTTCCTTGTGCTCCCAGGTCACACCTGTAAACAAGCTTTCATCTTAGTGCGTCTCTCCTGGTAAAAAAAAACAAGCATTTGTCAGTGCTGAATGTTTGCTTGCTGGCATTGGCATTGGTGGGGTGTGCCTTTGGGTTGTCAAGCATAACGGCCATGCCATTTCACCACACCCTACCCTGCAGACACCGACAAGTGTTACAGTGTGCCTTGGGGTCTTTGGCCCTTATGCTCACCCCATTCCATCAGGAAATATGGTGAGATGGATGCAGTATAGGAGAATGGGGTGAATTTTGGGGCTGAGGAGTCAAAGGCACACCTCGATGCCTCTCATTGGCTGCAGGGTGTGGGTGGGAGTGGAATGGTATGAGCATTACAGGTGACAATCCCAAGTCACACCCATGATGCCTGTCAGTCAGTACTGGGTGGGGCGTTATGGTCATAAACCCAAACACCTCAGGCGTTTGTTGGTATTTTGACTCCAAATTTTCAACATGTTTTTTTTGTGACCCCCCACCACCACCTTATGAACAGTGGTAATATCAGTTTGTTAGGCAAAAGCTGATTTTATACAGTGACTACGGCATTTGGCACCACAGGTGTGAAAACACATTTTGAACAGGATGTGAAAAATGACAGCTGTACTGTTCTTGGGGAGGTTCAAAAAATGGCAATGTTGAAAATCTGCAGTGAGAATAGTAAAAAAAAAAACTGGTGAAGTCACGAGCATGTGTAGAAACTGTGAAACACACACCCTTATTGTAATTACTTTGGTGATTTTTTACAGCAGATTGTCAACACAGGTATTTTGGGACCTCCGCTCATGAACAGTGTCACTGTCATTTTCTTAATCTGTTCCAAACACTGATTTCCCACAGTGAACACGCATTTCTGCGCAGAAAGTGTGAAAATACATTTCAGCCATGTTCTGAAAAATTACAGCTGTACTGTTCATAAGGAAGTGTGGAACAATGCTAGTGGTGAAAATCTGGACTGAAAATATTACAAATTCATGAACTTACGAGGGGTGCGTGGAAACAGCACAATGGTCGCTTATAACACAGTCATTTTATGGACTTTTGTCACCAAATTTTCAACATAGCCATTTTAAGACCTCTGTTCATGAACAGTGTCACTGTGATTTTCTTAATCTGTCCCAAACATTAATTTCACACACTGACTACGCCATTGTGTGCTACATGTGCAGAAACACATTTTAGGGGAGATGTGAAACATGACAGCTGTACTGCTCATAAGGAGGTGTGGCAAAATGGCAATGTTGAAAATCTGGAGTGCAAATCTTAAAAACTGGCAGACTTACGAGCGTGCGTAGGAACTGCGCAACGCATGCTCGTAAAACAGTCATTTTTGGGAATTCATTTGCCAAATTTTCAACATAGCCATATTAAGACCTCTGCTCATGAACAGTGTCACTGTGATTTCCTTAATCTGTCCCAAACATTGATTTCATACACTGATTGCGCCATTGTGCGCTACATGGGCGGAAACACATTTTGGGGGAGATGTGAAAAATGACAGCTGTACTGCTCATAAGGAGGTGTGGTAAAATGGCAATGTTGAAAATCTGGAGTGCAAATATTAAAAATTTGCGAACTTATGAGCGGGCTTAGGGACTGCGCAATGCACACTCGTAAAAGTCATTTTTGGGAATTTTTCCACCAAATTTTCAACATGGCCACTTTAAGACCTCTGCTCATGAACAGTGTCACTGTGATTTTCTTAATCTTTCCCAAACATTGATTTCGCACACCGACTGTGTCATTGTGCGCTACATGTTCGGAAGCACATTTTGGGCGAGATGTGAAAAATGACAGCTGTTCTGCTCATAAGGATGTGTGGTAAAATGGCAATATTGAAAATCTGGAGTGCAATTATTTTAAAAATTTTCTAACTTACGAGAGTGCGTAAGAACTGCGCAATGCACTCTCGTAAAACAGTCATATTGGGGAATTTTTCCCCCAAATTTTCAACATAGGGTTTTTGGGGAGTACCTCATGAACTGTGACATTGTCATTTCGTACATCAGTCCGGAAAGGTGGTTTTGTGCAGTGACCACAAAATCACCTTTCGGGACCAAATAACAAAATGACAGTGCAAGAATTCATGAGATGGGGTCCCAAAAACCCTATGTTGAAACTTTGGTGAAAAAATTCCCAAAAATGCCCGAGATATGCATCAAAGTTGAAAAAATCCTATTTAACCCATTGTACAGCTTACTGGCATTTCCTCAGTTTGCTGTCAGCTTTGAAAAGTGCAGATGTGTTCCCGGTCCACCGAAGATCATCGCGCCGGACTCCAGAGGTAAGTATGGGGTGGGGGGGTGTGGGGAGGCAGGGTGCATGCGGGTGGGGGTCAGACTCAAGACAGTCAGTGAAGGACCATTTTTTCTTTCTAGGTCTTTTCCTTTTAGGAAGACGACACGGGATGTTTGCCACACTGGGGCAGGCTCCCAGCGTGGCAGCTGGAAGGTTTTTTGGGGGCCAGTGAAGCCAATGGGGGATTGGGCACCCCTGTCAGCCATAGAGATTTTTGCCACACTGGGGTGGGCTCCCAGCGTGGCACCTAAAACTCTGTTTTACCTGGAAGTGTGTTGGGGGCAGCAGATGGACATTTGCCATGCTGGGGTGGGCTCCCAGCGTGGCACTTCAAAGGCTGTTTGAGGGGGCCAGTGGAGCCGATGGACGACTGGGCATGGGCACCCCTGTCGGCCTTACAGATTGTTGCCACACGGGTGGGCTCCCAGCGTGGCACCTAAAACTCTGTTGGGGAGAGCACAGCCGACGGGGGATTGGGCACCCTTGTCGGCCATACTGTGGGGGGGGAGCACGTGAGCATGCTGGGGTGGGCTCCCAGCATGTTACTTGTTTGTGGGGGGGAGAGGAGCTATCTATGACAGCTCTTGCACTGCAGTGCCAATGTGTAGGCACTTTGCATACTGCCAACATCAGTATGCAAATTGCCTACACACTGCAGTGCCTTTCTTTCAACTGTACACCACTGCATTTGCAAACGCTGTCATAGACAGCTCTTGCATTCATTGGCGCGGTGGGGCCACGCCTGCAAAAGGCAGCAGGGTATTGGAAGTAGGGAGGCACACCTAGGAATTATCATATGGTGGCACTATGTTTCTTGCACATGTGTGCAAGTAAATATAAAAAGTGCCTAGAATTATTTTTTTAATATAGTTGAGTTTATATGTGGTAAGTAAGTAAGGTATGATGTTTTGAATGTGGCAGTAGGATTTAGCATGTGCACTGCTTTAAAATAATTTCACAGTATTTTATACTTTCCTAAAAAGATACTCCACATTTCTGTGGGGCTGTGGGATTCAAGCCAAGATGTCCAGATTTGCAGAGAAGAGCCTTAAACCACTGTGCTATACTGCCTCCCTAGTTATGGCAGTCATCTGTTTAATGGTTCATGGTGTAGAAAGCATACTAACATACAAAAATGCCAGCAGAATAGGCCTAGCAGGCTTTCATGTCTGCTTCTTTGGTCAGTTCCCACCCTGGGAGCTGACCTTGCTGCCCCCTCACCCTCTCAGGCTTCTCCCTTCCCAGTTCAGGGGAGAGCTAGCTAACTGGGGTTTCTGTAAGACAACAGCTACTAAATAGCTGTGTTGTAAATGGTTAAGTAGGCAGTGGTTTAAGGCTCTGAGCTACAAACCTGGAGGCCTGGGTTTGACTCCCACAGCTCCCACTTGCATACTGTGCAACCCTGCTCAAATCACTTAACTTCCTTGTGCTCCCAGGTCACACCTGTAAACAAGCTTTCAGCTTAGTGTGTCTCTCCTGGTAAAAAAAAAAAAAAGTGCCTAGAATTATTTTTTTTAGTATAGTTGAGTTTATATGTGGTAAGTAGGTAGGGCATGATGTACATAGAATCTGAAAAATTCATAACATGCTATATTGTGATTCAATGAAATGATAAATGGGATTTTGGTTTCTTTTACAAATTCATTTTTCCTGACCATGGATATACTAAAGCAAAAATTTCTCAACAAAATGTTTTTAAATAAAGAGTTTAACTCACAGCAGCAGAAGAAGCATGTTGGCATTAAAAGCTTAGTGGCGTGGATGTAGAGGCACCAGTATTTAACCATGACTTTGGTAGAGGATTAATTGTGACTTGGGGGTGAGTCTTGATATTTGTAGCATAATGGTTTTCTGAAACTTCAACCTTCAAGGGGTTAGACTCTGCTGCCATCTGTACAGTATATCACTAAGCCATATGCAGTGTGGTATGGGGAAAACCCAGATTACCAGACCAGTACCAGTAAAATCTGCACTGGGCACAGATTGTGCAAATATTGCTGATCCAGTGGATCAAATAAATACGTGCAAATAAATAAATACTCGGCTTCACCGTGTGCTTCAACCCACCCCAGGAGTGATGTTATTACATGACAACACACACCCTGTCATGCCTTATTGCTTAAATATGCCCTTTCTCAATGTACTATACTTTGATTCAGTAAGTGTATGCAATAGCCTTCATGTGAACACTCTGGGCTTCTCTTTGACTCCTGATGTCTATTTGCTTTGGCTATTGTATATTGTTTGAACTGCATTGGTCTTCTTGATGTGGTGCCTTTGTGCCTAAACTATGTAATCTGTTTCTCTACTGCTACCCATGTATCTCCAGTGAATGACTGTTATAACGGTCTGCTCTCTGAGCCATTGTTTTTGGACTTGTTAACTGTACTGTCTTTGTATTAGTTTCAACGAGGTGCCTTTGTAAATGAGTCTCTGACTCAAAGGTTTGTAAATTTGATATTTTTTAAATAAATAAATGTTTATGTTTAAGCATGAAACACCCTTATCTAGTTAATGCATTCACAGTCGTAGTGGCTCTGCCAGAGCTTGTTGTAAAAGTGTGTTTGGTTTGGTTCTTCATTTAATCTTTATTTAATTGGTGAAAGCAATATACTGAACTTTAATTAAAATCACTTAGCTTCACTTAGCAACTTTTGAGAGAGGAGTTGTGCAGCCGTAAAACCTCAATAACTTTTATGTTCTCACTCAGTGGGAAGTCGACTCTTTTGTTGTTGCTTGTCGATGCCATCCTGCAAACCAAACACACTCCAGAGAGATGCTAAGCACACTCCAGAGAGATGCTAAGCACACTCCAGAGAGACGCTAAACACACTCGAGAGACACTAAGCGGGTGGGAATGTGAAACAGCTTAAATGCAGGGCACTTAAGGAGCACTTAATGAGGCGTGATTACATTTTCAGCACCTTTTTCTACACCTGCGGCTAGATAATTATCCCAATTAAGCAATGGGACCATCCCAATTAAGCAGAAGCTAGTCCCTTTAAATAACATTAGCCAAAAATCAGTGCCCAGGGGATCGTCCCAATTAAGCGGACATCCCCTTTAACCGCATCCCATTTAAGTGGCTTCAACTGTACTTCTATCATATCTGTATTCTTAGAGCTGGAAACCTCCTTGTCATTTTTAAGGTCTATTAGGACTCGACTCTTAGTTCTATCCTTACAGCAGTTGAACACATAACCTGTGTTTTACTTCCCTTGGGTATCAAATCTTGATGAGGAGAAGGAAGCTCTCCCATATTACAAATGTTTTATTTGAGTTTTGATCTGGTTAATTTGCTCTGTACAGAAAGCATGTGATGACTGAGCTTTTGCAAAGATTTTCTAAGAAGAAGTATTTCAAGTAATCTAATCTCGTTTCTTTTAGATAAATATTGGCGGTAGTTGTTTTACATTGTTTGTGTGTCTTTCCGTCAGTCTCCCTGATTCTCATGAAGATACATTACTGAGTCTTTGACTGCAAAGTCCCTTTAAAGTGAATTATGTTTTAACCTCTAGAAGCTGATTATTTTTAATTCTCCATATATTTTTCTTGACTGTAACATCTCCAGGGAGCCTAGGCATTATCACTAGAAGCAAGTGATCTGATGTTTCTGTAGGTAACAGTTCCCATCTTAGTAACTGAACTGTTTTCTGTAGAAAAAAAAATTAATCTTCATAGCCACAGGACTTTGGTAGTAAGTAAAACCATCAGAAGAGTGCTTAGACCTGTATACACCCAACATTCACATACCAGCATGCATTTTAAGCAAATACTTAGAGTGACAGAAACACGTATTAGTTCTACCTCCTATGTTTTCAGTGGAGAGAACACAGTTGAAGACGCTTCCCACAATTACTTTTTATAGATATAGATAGATAGATAGATAGATAGATAGATAGATAGATAGATAGATAGATAGATAGGTAGGAAGGACTGAATAGATTTAAGTAGATCTGCTCTAGCTTTTTTAGTTTAAGGTGCATAAATGATAAATATATGAAACCTACTGCATTCATAAGTAAAGCCTACAATGGAAGCTCAGCCTGGAATGATATCCAAAATCCTCATGACCTGATAGAAATATCCCTTGAACAAAAGTCATGGATCTCTTCGCCAAAAGACCAGAATGAGGGTTCCTAAATCCAAGTTTGTGTACTTGGCCAATTTTGGATAACATTTTAAACTGGGTATCCTGTAGCTGAAAGATATCACAGGGGGTATCTTTTAGACCAGAGAATGTTAATAATTATCTTTTGGAATTTTTAATACTGTTTGTGTATAAAGTGACTATCCTGAGTGAAGTCATGCAAATCCAATTTGCGAGGTGAAAGAAAACTAGTATCATGTTTAGTTTAGTTTTTTTTTTTTTTACTGTTTCTTCATGCAAGAATTTGTTTTTGTTATTTGTTTGTTTCTTTGTTATGGTTTCCCAGAGGAATCTTCTTCAGCCTCAGAGGATGCGCCTTTCTTGGACAAAATGGTAGATGAGGACTCTAAGCCTGTTTCATCTTCTGATTCCCCCAGGATATAACTTTAGCAGAACTTCAAACATATTTGATAGGGCTTTATCTGAAGACATGGAGCCTGTTCTGCCCATTTTTGATTTAGGGAAAACAGTTATAAGATATCTTATTCTACTGATGACTGCTATAGGCACAGGTGGGGACATTAAGTCCGCTTCCATATCCAAAACATGAGGGGATTTCACTACTACTTTGTTTTCTGCAGAATCAAAACTTTTTATTATGTCCTCAGAGGACATTGGAACTGAACTGAGGGAACAATAACGGTTGTGTGGGTCTCTGCTGGGGGGAAAGAGTTCTAGACTTCATACAAAGAGTCATAAACTGTGACAGGTTCAGCAGCTATCAGTATACCATCCATATGAGCTATTGTATTTGGGGTGGCATTATCGGGGGGAGGGGGTGTGAGGGAGTAGTCTCCTCCTGTTTTTGTTTTTTTTTCCATTCTAGTTTTGATAAACTTTTCTTTTTGAACATGTTCCAGGGGGTTATTTTGATTCAGGCAATCAGATCTATTATGTGATGCCAATGGACACATTCTATATGAGAGTCCATACTCCTCACACATGTTACATCAAAGATCATTAGAGCAAAAGTTGCTGACCTAGCCATAGTCCAAAGTAAGTAAGTAATTTATTTAGTTAGGTGCCCAATCCCAGGGGCTCTGGGTGCCATACAGTAGAACAAGTTTGACAGAATTATATACAATCATAATTATTAAACAATCAAAAACAGATAAACATTTTTTTTTAATTTTGTGTAAATTTAGACATGTTAAAAAGCATTTGCAGGAAAGGCTAGGTTAAAAAGATGAGTCTTTAGGTCCCTGCTGAATGCCTCCACTGTGGGAGGCTCCCTCAAGGGTCTTGGTAGTGAATTTCAGAGGGCTAGGCCGGCCACCCTAAATGAGCGATCACCCAAGGTTTTCAGCCTGGTCCTCACAACCGTCAGGAGGCCCTGGGTGGAGGAATGAAGGGAGCAAGCAAGGATGGCAGGAGTAAGGAGGTCTGACAGGTAGCCAGGGCCCAGTCTATATAGGGCCTTATAGGTGAGCAAGCCCACCTTGAAGAGCACCCGCCATTTGACTGGCAGTCGGTGCAGACCCCGCAGGACCGAGGTCACATGGCAGGACCTGGGCAGTCCTGTCAGCTGCCTGGCCACGGTATTCTGTACTAGATGTGTCCAGTGAAGGTTCCCTTCACTGACACCAAGGTACAGAGTATTACAGTAGTCACGTCTGGATGTCACAAAGGCATGTACCAGTGACAGGAGGTCTACGGGCAGAATTAGGGGTTTAATCTGGCCAATGTTCCTCAAGCGGTAAAAACCACTTTTGACGACAGCTGACACCTGTGCTTCAAATATTAGCTTGTTGTCAAGGATCACGCCTATATTTCTCACACTAGAGGGTGCCATCAATAGGGTTGACCCCAGGAAAAGTCTGTTGTCTTTCCGGAGGCAACCCCATCACATCCACAACCCAGTTCAAACACCAGTACCTCCATTTTATTGTGTTAAGTCTCAGCCAGTTAGCGTTTGTCCAATCCTGGATCTCGGCAAGGCATTTATTCAGCACTTTGGTGGCACCATTTGTGCCTGGTACAAAGAACATGTACAACTAAGTATCATCTGCATAACAGTGAAAATCCAGACTATACTGTCTGATGATCCTCACCAAGGGAAACATGTATACTGAGAACAACATCGGTGATCGGATCGAGCCTTGAGGAACTGCACAGGTCAGGGGTGTCGAGGAGGAGGAGAAATTCCCCATCACCACCCTCTGCCTCCTGCCCAAGAGAAAGGACTTGAACCAGTTGATGACAGTACAGGCAAGTCCACAAAACTCTCTAAGGTGATCCAGTAACACAATGTGTTCCACGGTGTCAAATGCAGATGACAGATCAAAGAGAATGAGAACTGATCATTCCCCTCGATCTCTTGCCATGAGGAGGTCATTATGCATTTGGACAAGTGCCATCTCTGTTGTTCCTTGACCTAAACCCAAACTGGAATGGCAGGTAGACGTCAAAGATCTCCTGGTGTCCCCTGAGCTGCAGAGCCACTATCTTCTCAACAACCTTCCCTAAAAATGGAAGGTTAGAGATTGGTCTATAATTTGCCAGAACATCAGGGTGAAGGGATGTTTTTTTCAGAAGGAGCTTTACCAGCACCTTCTTAAAGGTGTCAGGAAAGCCCCCCTCCAAAAACGAACACCCAACTATCCTGGTGAACACTGGACTGATAACCTCAACACAGTCCACTAGGAGACACTTCGGGCCAGTTCACAATAAGTGGGCCACAGCTTCAAAAATCACCTTGGAGACCTTGGCCACCTCCACTGGCCGAAACTCTGCCCAGACAGTTGGAGTGCCCCTGCTCCACCCAGATCCAAACCCTGCGGGACTGATTCAGACCCACTGGCGAGATCCTGGCCCAAAAAAAGGATACCCTGTCAGAGAAGAACAGAGTAAATTCTTCTCAAAGTGCTACTGAAAAAGTTCTTTTCAACTGAAGACAGACAGGATTAAGAAGCTTGTCCACAGTCCGAAAGAACTGAGTATGTCTGTTCTTCCCTGTAGCAATCTCCCTGGACAAGAACTTTACCTTCTTACAGTTGATTGCCCTTTAATAATCAGCATAGTGCTTCCTCAAAGCCAGTCTATCCTCTAGCCAAGTCCTATGCCAGCAATGCTCTAACCTCCAACCCTTGGTCTTCATCACCTTGAGAACCCCATCAAACCATGGGGGTCTCAGGCAGGAGGACCTGAGTTGTAAACGGACCAGTGCAATGACACTGAGTACCCTGGAGACAGCTTTATTTTAGGCTGCCACCATCTCGCCCAAGCCAGCCGCACAAACAGCACTGATACCAGAAAAATTAACTATCACCATCAGTCCCTCTGGGGACAATCCCCTTAATGTGAGATTGCTGATCATCTCAATAGGGGAGGGACTATCAGGGGGAACCCCATTGAGAATTTCACCATACAGTGAATGGACCAAACAACCCAATCAATCTCAAGGTCAATGACCTTGAGACCCAGAGAGAATACCAAGTTCAAGGTGTGGCCATGGTGGTGGGTTTCAGAGGCAACTGCCTGTGCAAGGCCCAGCAATGTCATCAGCTGGAGGAGGTCAAAACCAAGTTGCAAGGATTCATCATCGATCCAGGTGTTAGAGCATACACTTAACTTTGTCACACCTCCTATGTGGATGCTCTTTACAGCCACATCTAAAGCAGAATTTGGTTGTCCTGAATAGAAACAAAGTGCTCTGGTCTTCCCCAGATACAGTAGAAGCATTTTGGAAGGTGACTTAGACCTGCTCTGGTGTGCTTCATCTGGATCATGAAATGTAAACTGCTGGACTAGATGTGCTCTTCATCCATAATACGTTTCATGCAGTCACTGACCTTGCATCTTTGGGTTAACCAGTGTCTCACATAAAAGACATTAACCCCTGTATTTTTCAGTATAATAATTACAGTATGACTGTCTCATTTAGTTACAGAGATAGCTTAAAATGGGTACCATTACTCTGTCATTTTCAAGAGGTTACTGACTCCGGAACAAATCCAGGGTAGCTGGAGATTTAAAACTGATATCAAAGATTCTCTCTCCTGTCCCGTGGATAATGGCCTATATTTCTAAACTAATGAATCACATGGATTCCTTTAGCAACATCCTCCTCATATATATGCATTTATATGGAACGCCCAGGCCCCCTTTATAATGTAGATGCACTGAGTTTTTCCTTTATGGCAGGTTCAGTATCTTTTTAAACAAGATTGGCCATTTTAAAACCACTCTATTATTTTGAAGAGTCACTGAGGCCAAAATCAAATGGTCTACTTTATCTAGATGCAGGGCCTGGCATAAACCCATCAGTGTATGTCTCTTGTAACCATGCAGATAATGCTGTAAGTGTCTGTACAGTTGGTTCACAAGTAGTAGCCTGCTGTCATGCCTCGGTGTTCAGGATTTGCTAAGCAGGTGCAGCATTTTGTGTTACGGGAGTAGAAACATTATTTTGAACAACAGCAGGTGAAGCTTGCTGTGTCAGTACCTGGCATTTTCTTACTGTGATTTCCTGCTAAAAGGCCCAGGAGACCCTGGGCCCAAAGAAAATATAAATGATTTTGGAATATCGAAAGAAAAACTGGTACCTGGTTGTGAGTTCTTTGCTTTCTGGGTAGGGGTCGAAACTCTGCCAGTGACTTGATGTTGTACAGTGGTTGGCTAGGAAGTCATAACTGGATCCACAGGCGTAGATCCTTTTGAGTACAAAACCTGAATTTTTTTTGCAGCAAATTATAGCCTGCACCAATTTGTGATTCCCTTCTGGCATGAGTCTCTTTTTGTGTTCCTGCTGACGCCTGTCCCTCCTGTGTTTGCATTTCATTCTGTCCCAGGATTTGTTTAGATATTACAGGAGGAAGGGAGGATTTTGGGTGGGGCAGCTGTAGTGATATGAAACTAAGAGCTGCTCAATCAGGAAACTTAATAGACCTGTGGGCCTTTTTCGGCCGGCAATTTCATATGATCGTAGGTACCAGCACTGAGTGAGCCACCTCTTCCTTTCCTTCTGCAGGCCTTACAACAGCGGACATGTCTACTGGCAGCACAGTGCTTTGCAACAGTACTTTCAAAGGAGACACTCCCAGATTTTTCAGTGTCCACTCCCTTGACAGCTGTCATCCATGCTGTATCTTCTTCTGCAGACAAATTCAGGTGCATTTCTATCCATCTTTTGACCAAACCCATCCAGCAGTTTTTAGGGTTTTTTCTGGTGACAAGCCACCAGAGGTAATGTGCATGCTGAAGAGTACCTCCAGTCTTCTTTCCTCTCACAGGGTGAAAGCTGTCTTGGTAGTGGCTACTATTACCGGCAGTCTTGCTGGTAGTTGCTGTATTCCTTCTTTTGAAATCTGTTCTGCTGATGCTTCTGTGTCCATATCATCACACAACTGGGTCATTGAAAGTACCACATCTGTTTGAGCCACTAACCCAGTGTTTCCCTCTGGCTGAGAGATATGCACCATTTCTTTCTCCAAGAAATACTCAGCTTCTTCCAGTAAGGCAAAAAAATGCCTTTTCTTTTCACTGTATACTGAGGTCATGTTCCTCCATTCCTACGTCTTTGTCATTACTGTCTTTATCAGGATTCTTTTCCTGCTCGGCCAGTATTACAGGGATCTCTTTGGAGGCCAGAGTGAAAAGGGAAGTCAGCTCCCCACACCTCTCTGCAGCATCTCCTCTTCCTCCACTGTCCACTCTGGGAACCTCCATCCTGCCAGGTGCAACAGCATCCCTTAGCAAGAGTACAGAATTTTCCATGGTTTCATGACCAACTTTCTCCATCAATAAAAATGTCCATGCAACCCAGCCTCCAGAATGTACCTGGAAAAAAGCATTCATAATTTCGTTTGCTTTTCCTGGTCAAAAATTACAAATAAATAAATAAACAAATAAGATGAAGCAGAAGACTTGGCATTTATATAGCGCTTTTCATATATACTGTATCGCAAAGCACTTTAAAGCAATGTTAGTCTGGTAGTGGCTTGTGTTGCAATTTTCAAACTTGTGCTGCTAGCTTTGCAATGGGATTGCTCTTTGATGTGTAAATGTGATAGTTACCTGCTGATGTATTAAAAATGTGATGCTTTTTTTTTTACTCTCACCAAGGTCACTGTTAAAAAAAAAAAAAAAAACCTGAACCTAACTGCCTTTCTCTTTCCTGCAACCTTAAAAATCTACTCCTTTAGACTTTAACTGTTCTCATCTCCCTCTCTCTATATCACTCCTTCATTTGCAATATTTAAGTCTACCTTTGATCTGGGCAAAATGGCGCTGACCTAAACTACAGCGTCATCTGCCCCTATCTACTCCCCAACCCTCCCCTAGCCTTTGTCTTTCTCCTTGACTGAATCGCACCCCCACCCCCAGATTTATCTGCTTTGTTTGTCTTTGCCTACTTTGCCCTGCCTGCTCACATCTAACCTGCCTACTCTGTCTCTTTCTCTAGCTCAAGAGCCCCTGATCGGGCTACCACTTCCTTTCGCCCGGCGGCCACCGGGAAGCCAGTCGGCCGCGCTCACACCTGCTGCCCGAGGAAGAGCCTCCAAATTGGGGTAAGCCTATTCACTTCACTCGGGGAATACTTTAGAGCCCCGATTGGCCAGCAAACCCCCGAGATCTCCAGTGATTGGTTGCTGCCCTTACGGCTCTGCCTGCTATTGACTGCTCAGTCTCACTGCTCTTAGCGGCTTTTCTGAGACCCGCTCCCTGCCCTGGGAGCCTTAAGCTCGTGTTACAATTTTCTTCCCACACCACCCGCCCTGACTCCAGCCTCTATTAAATGCTCTTTCTCTGAGAGCTTGGCCAGCCCCCTATCTGCTAAGTGGTTGTTTCAAGTTCAGCCACGCCTGCCTCCCTGTCTGCATTCCTTTGAGGTCTCTGTCCTCTTAAAGAAGCTTTGAATTGGTCTGTCAAGCCTGTGCATAATATCAACATCAAGTGACAAACTACTAATGAAAATGCAACTTACTAATACTCTTTTGCGTAGCTGTCTCTTACTTCTAATCTTTGCATCCATCAGAAAACAGGCTCCTAAGCTCTGCCCTAGTCAAAAATCTGCTTTTGACAATTACCAAGATCTACCCCTTCCCAATAATCAATGGTATTTCAGAACAGGGACATCTCCCTCTTTGCTATGCTCTTACTCATGCCAAGCAACATCTAGAGACCTTGTACGAAAGGCTCTAGCTTCCTCGGTCATAGCAATTACCTATGCATTAGCTTCCTCAAACAGCAACAATTCCCAAAAAACAACCATTACTAAACCAATCTTCACTAGACGAGGCAACAAAAGACTACTTAGCAGACTAAGACAGCACCTTAAAAAATTATTGCTGCTCCTCCTATTCTGCTCCGGAAACATGGAACTAAACCCAGGTCCACTCACCCTCCTAGAAACACCAGCGGACCTCCCCCAATATAAAGGTCTTAGCTTTCTCCACATCAATGCTTGTAGTTTGCTAAATAAATTGGACCGCTTACAGACCTGAGCTCTACATGCAAGTCCCAAATTCTTCATGATAACTGAATCCTGGCTTAACCCATCTACCCCAGACAAATATATCAACATCCCAGGATACAATACTTACCGCTGCGATAGGCCAACTAGAGGAGGAGGGGTCATAATATATGCCAAGAACAAACTTGTAACCACTGTCATTGACTGTACCTCGAAGCCCAAAGAATTTGAATGCCTGGCTTTAAAAGTATCACTCTCCAATGAGAAGTCACTCCTCATTGCAGCCTGCTACAGACCCCCAAATGGGGGCTTGGCCCTGCTACCTCATCTCCAAAACCTAATCGAGTCAGCTAACTTGGAGTGTATCCTTTTGGGGGATTTTAATTTCAACTGGAACGATGACAGCTCCAAGAAACTGAAGGATCTTGCTGATGCAGTTGGTCTGGTACAAATAACACCTGCAAACACCAGACCGTACAGAAAATATCCAGAACGTAGCTCTCTCTTGGACCTTATGCTAGTAAACAAGCCACATAACTTTTCTCATGACAGAGTATTCTGCAATGATGTAAGCGATCATTGTGCTATTGCCTGCATCAGACGCCCCTCCCAAACAAAATCGGCCTCCAAATTTAATTTTGTAAGAAACATGAAAAAGTTCTCCCAAAACAGATTTCTGAAAGATCTAAGTAACATCAGATGGCAGAATTTCTATCTAGCTCCCTCCCTTAGCGAGACCTTTAATATCTTTCACAATCTCCTACTGGGTCTACTAGACAAACATGCCCCACTAAGGTTGATCAGGTCTAAAAAAAGACCCCCTGGTTGGTTCTCTCCCATCTTGAAGAAAGCGATCAGTGACAGGGACTATTGGTGGAAAAGAACAAGGAAATCTCGCGTGGAGGCAGACTGGGTAGCATTCCGCACCTCTAGAAATGCCTGTACTAAGCTAATTAGAGCCGAAAAAGCTAGATACTTTCAAACAGAACTAGAAGCCAACAAAAACAACGCCGCCAAATTCTGGAACATCCTTAGAGAAGTTGAAGGTTGCTCTGCCGGCACATCAATCTCAGCCAAAATTTTGTCCACTGGATCCACCCTCACAGACAGAGACGATATACTAGAGCAGTTAAATGAGCATTTTGCCACCGCTGGACTAGTGTTTGACACCTCATCTATCAAGAAAATAATTCCACCGGACAACCCTGCTACCGATCCTAATGTTAACATGACCCCTATCCCACCTTATCCTGCTACATTCAGCTTCCACACAATTACATTTAAACAAGTAGAGGACCTACTACTATCCCTGGATGCTAAAAAGAGTGCAGGCTCAGACAATATCGAGCCTTACTTCCTAAGACTCGGCCATCTTTATTTGACTGCCCCCATCACCCACTTATTCAATATTTCGTTGAAACAAGGAGATCTTCCTCAGCTATGGAAAACTGCCTACATTTTACCATTATTCAAATCCAGAGATCCGTGCGATCTGAATAACTATCGACCTATACCTATATTATCCGTCCTGTCAAAACTCCTTGAAAAAATCGTCAATGTCCAAATCAGAGAACACTTGGATTCACACGATCTATTAAACCAGGCACAATCCGGATTCAGAGCCAAATGCAGCACTGTAACTGCACTTGCGAAGGTAACTACAGATTGGCAAATTGCACTGGATTCTAAGAAATATGTGTTTGCCCTTTTTCTCGATCTTAGTAAGGCCTTCGGCACTGTGGACCATAACGTTTTGCTCTTAGCCTTGAGCAAATATCGGGCTCGATAGTTCAGCAATCAAATAGTTCTCCAATTACCTCACCAACAGATTACAACAGGTCAAAGCTGCAGGTGATCTGTCTCCACAAAAAAACCTTCTAAGTGGTGTTCCCCAAGGTTCCATACTAGGCCCAATACTCTTTGCAATCTACATCAATAACTTGGATTCTCATCTCCGCTCAGCTAATGTCCATCTATTTGCAGATGACACCGTACTATATACCATAAATTCCTGCTTGGACATGGCTCATGAGAGCTTACAGCAAGATTTTATCACCCTCCAACATAATCTTAGCAGACACAAACTTCTCCTCAATGCCAAAAAGACTAAAACTATGATTCTCTCTCCAAAGCCAGCCCCCGGACCATCACATATACCCCAGATCCTAACACTTCTAGATGAACCTCTCGAAATAGCTGAAACCTTTAAATATCTTGGGTTCTGGCTGGATAATAAGCTTAACTTTCTATACCAACTGAATGAAGTCTTGAAGAAATTAAGACAGCGACTAGGCTTATTCTATCATATTAAACATCTGCTCACCCCAGAAACCAGAAAGAGACTAGTACAATCCACATTCTTACCCTTATTGGACTACGCTGACTTTCTTTACATGCATTGTCCAGCAGCAGTGCTCAACAAACTTGACACACTCTACCACAGGGCCCTAAGATTTATCTTCAGCCTACCTCTTTGCACTCACCACTGCCTACTGTACCAGGAATCAGGGTGGCCCTCACTTCCAGCTAGGAGGAAAAGACATGCTCCACTTTGGATTTATAGAGCACTATCCAATAAGCTGCCTACTTACATTTCGAGCCTCTTCACACGGGCCAAGGGATCATATGGCTTGAGACGTTTCTCCTTACTCTGCTTCCAGATTCCTAGAGTGAACACGACATATGGCGCCAGCTACCCATCAATTTCTCACTCCTATCGCTATGGAATACCATGCAAACTCCTTAAACTTGCCTCACTCCCAGGCATATTCACATTTAAAGATTCACTAACAGTACTGTTGAAGGAAGCCTGCAACTGTTTTCGTAGACACTGAACAACCTACATCATGCTCCTTACACAAAACCTATGGCTAAAATGTCGATTAACATACCTCCCTGTTAGGGTTATCTAGCTCTCTTAATTCACTCCCCTTCACTCTGGTCTTCTTCTTCTTCCTTTCATCTACCTCTAACATACCTATTTTCTTCTTACCTGCCTCCTTCCATTCTTACCTATACTAGTATCTGTAGAGAGTCTTGGATTTTTGCTCCTCTACTTTTACATAATTTTTGCTGTGAATTGTATGTGTTCACCATTATGACAGGCATTTAGATACTGGCCTTCTATGGTTCACCTGTATATGTTTTTACATTTTTTACTACCCTATTTGTGTTATGTTTGTTCTGAACTGCAATGCACTATTGTACAATGTTTCCTAAATTTTTGTTACTACCTTAACGTATCTGTATTTTGCTTGTACTGAACTGCAATGTACTATTGCCCAGGACCATCTTGAAAATGAGTTTGCTCAATGGTGTATATGCCTGGTTAAATAAAGTGATTGATTGATTGGTAATGAAGTGACTAACATGTAGTGGCAGCCATTTTGCACATCAACAACCACACAAAGTCTTGGACTACTGCATGAACCAGTTTTATGGGAAGGGGAATGTTGACCAGGACACTGGGGAAAGTCCCCTACTCTCCTGTAGGGGGAACTTCTGGCCATTTGGCTGCTAGCTAAGATGACAGACCAGGTGGAGGAAGGTGAAGGTGCAGTGGGTGTAGGGGACAGGGCCTCCTTCACTACTTCCTGTATGCCTGAGGCCCAGCATGAAATAGAAGAAATACAAGCAGAGGCAATGGATATAGAGAATGCTGAAGTACAGAGTCCAATGAAGTGAAAATGGCACAGAATGTGATGGAAACAGAGCAGCTGCTGAACTGAAAACAACACTAAAGGAAAGGAAAAAAAAACACTTCAACTTATTTCTGAGGAGAAAGCTAAGTATGATAGAGAAAAACAAAGGCTGTATGAAGGTAAGAAATTGTCTTCCTTTTCAGGGGAGCAAGTGAAAATTTCTGACAGCTCTACCCACTGTAATTGACACAGTGCTGGAGTTTTCAGCTGGAGAGGCAACTTAAAAAAAAACACTAATTAAGGACACTCCCTGGCGAGCCTTTGTAGGGCACAGAACACAACGGAGCCTTCCCCTCCCCAACAGAGCAAGCCCACCTGTGACACTGGCTCCCCCTCTCTCAGGCCCACTCCCTGGTGAGCCCTTGTAGGGCACAGAACATACCAAAGCCCTCCCCTCCCAAACAGAGAAAGCTGCCCTGCAGCTCAGGCCCCCCTCTCTCAGGCTCACTCCCTGGCAAGCCCTTGTAGGGTACAGAACATACCGGAGCCCTCCTCTCCTGAACAGAGCAAGTCTGACCCACAGCACAGGTGAGCCCCCCCTCTCTCAGGCCCATTCTCTGGCAAGTCCTTGTAGGGCACAGAAGACACTGGAGCCCTCCCCTCCCGAATGGAGCAAGCCAACCCATGGCATAGGCTTCCCCCCCTCTCAGGCCCACTCCCTGGTGAGCCCTTATAGAGCAGAGAACACACCAGAGCCCTCCAGTCCCGAACAGAGCAAGCCGACCCATGGCACAAGCCCCCCTCTCTCAGGCCCACTCCCTGATGAGCCCTTGTAGGGCACAGAACACACCAGAGCCCTCCCCATCCCAATGGAGCAAGCCGACCCATGGCACATGCCTCCACTCTCTCAGAACCACTCCCTATCATGCCCTTGTAGGGCACAGAACATTCTGGAGCCCTCCCAAATGGAGCAAACTGACCCATGGCACAGGCCCCACCCTCTCTCAGGCCCATTCCTTCGCAAGCCCTTGTAGGGCACAGAATACACTAGACCTCTCCCTTCCCAAATGGAGCTAGCTAACCCACGGCATTGTTGAGCAGTGTGTTCCCACCACCGCTGAGTGGCACAGGCCCCCCACTTCTCATGCCCACTACCTGGTGAGCCCTTCTACTTAACCACTCCCTCTGTTTGGGCTCTTTCCCCAATACCTGGAAAACAGCTACTACTAAACCATTATTCAAATCCAGGTCCAGAAACTATGTTGGAAACTACCGCCCCATCTCCCTCCTTGCCCCCTCTCAAAAATTATCAAGAAAGTCATGCAAGCTCAACTGACCACCTACCTCGAATCCTATCAACTACTCTCCAGTGCCCAACATAGGTTCAGATCAGGACACAGCACCGAAACAGCCCTGGTCAGGTTCACGAGTGACATCCTTAAGGCCAATGACAAAGGCCAGTACACTGGGTCTGTTTTTGTGGATTGAACCAAGGCGTTCGACCTTGTTGACCATCCCGTCCTCCTTGACACCCTCAGAGGTTTTCACTTCTCAGAAAATGTAGTTAGCTGGGTCAGAAGCTACCTCTCTGGTAGAAACCATCAAACTTTCATCGAGGGTCACCTCTCCGCCAAATGTCCGATCACATATGGGATCTCCCAGGGCTCTATCCATGGCCCTCTTCTTTCTCAATTTTCATTAACAACCTTGCCTCTATCTGCCTACACACCCAACTTGTCCTTTATGCCAATGACACTACCCTTTACTGCAGTGATGAAACCCAGCCACTATGTTCCACAATTTGCAGTCTGACTTCAGTAAGCTCCACTCCTGGTTCTCTGGTAATGGTATGGTCCTAAATTCCAAGAACACCAAGTTCATGATCTTCTCGGGGCCTAGAAAGGCCCCTGTCTCTGGCCTTACGCTACTCGATAACTCAGGAAACCTCATCGAAAAGGTGTCAGAATTCAAATACCTGGGTCTCCACTTAGACCCCTACCTCTCCTACAATGTTCATATCAACAGCCTCATTAAGAAAATCCATATGAGACTTGGTCTCCTCTACAGGATTAGAAAGTTCCTGATTCCTGCTTCCAAACTACGCTTTGCCAGCTCTCTACTCCTGCCTCTACTAGACTATGGTTCCATTGTCTTTTCTTCTCCCTGCTCATCACTCATCTTCTCCAAACTAAGATCCACCTACAACAACACAGCTTGCTTCGGAACCAGTCTCCCCTGGAAAACTCACCACTTTACCCTTTACTCCTCCCTCAGTTGGCCCACCTTAGAAGGGAGGTTCAATCTTAAAATGCTCTCTTTCCTTCACAAGATCCACCTCAATTTGCTGCTGTCCAGTGTTAACTCCCTTTTCCCGCTCGCTGTACCCAGTCGTCTGACCAAAGGGGCCTCCAGTCTGTTTTTTGCCACTCCTTTTTATCGGACTATGCAGGCTCAGAACTCTGTCTCTTACAATGACACTGAGTTATACATCAATCCAGGCTAGTAGGTCCATTAACTCTTTCAACTTCCTCCTCAAGGCTCACACCCTCAGTTTGGCCAAATGCGGTTGCCTAGGTTATCCCTGTGAAATTTCCCAGCTAAACACTCCCTGGCACCCACCCAATTGGCAGCCCTGCCTCCACCACCCACTTTTTCTTTTTGCCCTCCCCTAACACCCCTCCCAGCACTCTTCCCTCATACTCTCCTCCACCTAGTCCTGCCTCCTCTCAAGCCTCCCCCAGTGCTACCACACCCCATAGACTTGCACTATTCCCAACCACTGCACTTTTGGGCCTCTGCCTCACCCATCCTCTTCCTCTCCTCACTTCTATTCTATTCTCTCTCGTTGTTTAAGAGGTCAACACTAGGCCACCCTACTACTTCATCCAGCCTGGTATAAATTCTTTGACTGTTCTGCCATTTAACGCAGTGTTATTAATACTCTCATCCATATGTTGTAACCTTTTGAAACTGTTATGTCTTAATACTGTATTTGTTGTTTTCTCCACTGGACGTTTGTGAAAACGGGCATTTTTGCTCACATACAGTACCTTCTAGTATACAAATAAATTGATTGATTGATTTTTATTTTATTTTTATTTATTTATTTGTTCTAGGACTACAAATACCTTTGAGCTGAAGCTCTTTTATAAAGGTTCCACGCCATTGGTACAATTGAGACAAATATAAGCAAAGATAAGAGTTTATAAAATAAAAAAAACACACATAGTCTTGTAGAGGAAAAAAGAACAATAAGGTGAAACTTTGGGGAGGGGAAAGGGAAAGGAGGAGGGTGAAATCAGGGAGACTAAGTGGATGGGAGAAGAGGGGAGGTAGGTGGGGGAGGAACAGAAAGAGGAGAGGTGGAAGGCGGGTAAGAATAGAGGTAGTGCAGCCGGGTGGCATTTGTCATGGGCCAGCAGGGGAGGTGAAGATAAGGGGGGGGAGCTGGCAAAGTGTGGGAGTAGATGTGGATCCAAAAGGGCATCTTCAGCTATGGAACCAAAAGACATGCTTAGCCACAGCAGTCACAGAGGTTGGAGGCAGTGAGTGTTAGGCGGAGCCAAGTCTTAGAAGTGCTGAGCGATAGTGAGGATGAGATGTCGCTGGGAAGACCGCTGTACCAACTAGCGGCCCGGTAGGCAAAGGAGCTTTGGTCTTGTGTTGTGCAGCAATGCGGGATTTGCAGAAGCTGAGGTTTTGATCCCCTGGTATGGTGGGTGTGGATTCTCAGTTGTATGAGGGCACAGACTCCAGGGGGGGCAAGGACCAGCAAGATTTTCTTAGTAGTAATACAAATTTGGTGTTTTATTCGATTGGCAAGATTCAACCATCCAGTTTGAGAATAGAGGTCACAGGTGTGAGTTAGGCATTGGGAGCCCATGACAAGTCGACAGGCCTGTTGAGGGTGATGGATACACATTTGAGTGTGGTGGTTGTAGCAGAGCCATAAATGATAATGCCATAATCAATGATGGATATGATGGGGCTCTGGACAGTGACAGCGAGGGCTTCAGGTGTCAGGTGTTTCCTATGACAGAATAGCAGGCCTAGCCAGGAGTTAGTGGCTTTGGCGACATGGTCGATGTGGGCAGTGTAGGAGAGGTGAAGAGTGATCCCGAGGTATTTAAAGTTTTTGGCCTGTTCCAGTGTGGCACCTTGTCTGGTGATAACAGAGAGTTGGAAGTGGTTATGTTTATTATGGGAGCTGCTAAAGATCATGGCCTTGTTTTTTTTTTTGATTAAGGATCAGTTTGTGCTTTGTGAACCAATTCTCAACCAAGGAGAAGCCGAGTTGGAGATTTTCTTGCAATTTCTTCGGGTCCTGGTGTGTGGCAAGGATTACTGCATCATCGGCATACAGGGTGATATGTTCAGTGCAGGAGTCCAGTAGGGTATTAAGGAACAGGCTGAAGAGTAGGAGGTCCAGTATTGAACCCTGGGGAACTCCAGACAGGACAGGTTTGGAATCAGAGTACACATCCCTGATTTTTACATGCTGGGAGTGGTTTTCAAGATAGCTTTTGAACCAAGAGATCGAATTATTGGAGAGACCAGCATTTTGTAGTTGGCTCAGCATGAGGGAGTGGTGGACAGTATCAAAGGCTTTGGTCAGGTTGATGAAAATAGCACCAGTTAGTTGTCCATTGTCGAGGGGAGCTGTGAATGGAACCGGTGAATTCGAGTAAGGCAGAGGATGTACTATGACCTTTTTTAAAGCTATGTTGCTGTTTATAGAAAATATTATAATTGTCCAGATGCTCGGTAAGTTGGTCTGCTACTATACGTTCAAGTGCCTTCGATAGGTGAGGCAGAATGGAGATAGGGCAGAAGTTTGCATGGTCAGTCTTATCACCACTTTTGTGAATTGGGGTAACAGTGGCCATTTTCCATTTGTCCGGGAATTGGCTAAGGGAAAGAGAGAGATTAAAGATCTTAGTGAGGGGCCCAAGTACCTCGTCAAGCATTAGGGCCAGTAGCTTGAGGGTCAAGTGTGTCATTGCTTGTTCTAGATTTGCTGATGGCTTTGGCAATGTAGTTTCAGACTTCATGTTTCTTTAGTGCTTTAAAGTAGAAAGGTGGGTGACAGGCGTGGGTGGAGGAGTTGGGGGGGTGGGAGTTGATGCATCTTGGAAGAAGTCAGAGGGGAGAACACTGCTAAGGTCAGTGAAAGTGATGTTAAAAGTATTCGCAATAGTTTTAGGGTCGAGCGTAGTGTGCCCATTTATGCTGAGTATGTTCAGCAAATATTTTGACTGCTTCCCAGTGACATCTTTAATGTTTTTCCAGAAATCCCTCCCATTTCCCCAGGAGTTAGTGAGGGCATTTTTATAGTAGTCAGATTTCTGTTGCTGAATAGATTTGGTGCAGTCGTTCCGTGCCCATTTATAATTCTGGATGTCAAGTTGCTTACCAGAGTTTCTAGCCAGTTCCCAGAGGTGGTCCCTGGATTTAAGTTTTTTTAGGAGGTCTCCTGACAGCCAAGGCTTACTGAGCGATTTAACTTTACGCTTTCTGAGGGGAGCAAATTTATTACAGGCGTTATTGAAAATGTGAATAAATTGCTCCAGTGCAGTATTAGTATCTGTTGCCTTGAAGATGGGGGACCAGTCCTGCAGACGGAGGTGTGATTTGAGGTAGTGTAGCTGACCACGGGGTAGGACTCTGCTGGTAATAATTTTTGGAGGGGGCTTATAGAATTTGTTTCACCAGGTACAGCTGATGGGAGAGTGATCACTGAGTGAGTCAGGGAGGACTGAGGTTTTCATGATCTGAGAGGGGTGGTTGGTTAGGATCCAGTCGAGTAGGGTGCAGGTCCCAGTTCTGTAGTTCTTTCTGGTTGCATAGTCAACCATTTGAGTCAAGTTAGCTGATATAATGGAGTCCTTAAATGACCCACCTTCAGCTGAGAGACAATTAATGTTAAAGTCACCAAGAAGGATGATTTCAGAGTCTGATGGGTGGGATTTGACAAAGTCAAGGACAGCGGTTAGACCAGGTCCCTGTTCCTTAGGAGGTATGTAAACAGTGACAACTGTGAGGGCCTTATTGTGGGCGCCTAATAGGAGTCTGATGGGAAGAATCTGAACAGGAGTTGCTGGAAGATTGGAATCAATGGGGTGTCCCCAGAAAGTGTCTTTCACATATAAGGCACACTCTCCACCTCTTTTGGACTTACGATCAACCCAGAAGACATTGTAGCCAGGAAGGGTGATTGCCTGGTCAGGAATCTTTGGGGTGAGCCAAGTTTCAACTACAGAATATCAGGGTTGTGTTCGGTGGTAAAGGCTTGCAGTGCATCAAGCTTAGAAAGTAAACTGCAGATGTTCAGGCACATGATTAAGAGACTGCCTGTTGGTTTGTTTTGGTTGGAGGTGTTTGGTCCAGGGTTAGGGTGAACAGTCCCTGATAGCAGCAGGAAGAGGAGCACAAGTTTCAGGGTGCATAGGCACAGTTCAGTCAGAGAGAGAGGTTGTGTTTCTTTTTTGAACAGTAGTATGCCAGGTGGTAATGTTGAAAATGCAACATTGGAATAGTTGCATATGATGTGGCTAGATGTGCCCAAGGCTCACACATGAGCAGGGACAGATCAATTTCGGTGGTGTGCCTCCAGGGGGAGGATTTGTCCCATTGCCAAATTATGTCAAATAATCAAATCCACAGGAAAGGGACCAGTAAACTGCTTGATCTACAGTAACAAGACAAAGGATGTGTTAAATTCCTGGAACACTGGCCTGGGGCACATGCAGGAAGTTAAACCCTTTATCAGTGTCTTCCCTTTGTTTAAATAGTTTTGAATGGTTCTCAAAGACATGCAGATCCCTTTAGCAACAAGGCAGATGGAAATGTGGATTCAGTTTGCACTCCCCAGGTCAGAGTTTGTAGAATTTCTTAGCTGTACTTACTTCAATTGTGATGGCTTCCAAAAAAGTTGATTTATAATGAGAATCCCAATATCTGCTGGTGATGTTTTCCAGTTTCTTAGTCCAGGAAACTTTCATTGATTGATTGATAGAAGTGCTGTCAGAGGCTGGCATGCTACTAATTAACCCTGCAGAGTCAGGAAAAATGCTAGCTATTCCTGCAACCAGGGCTACTGATGATAGTGTCTGTGTAAAGCCTACAGCCTCCGCTTTTGCACAAAAAGAGATAACAGTCTCTAAGTTGGCAGAAAGTGAAAAACATATTCTCACAACCACGGCTACTGATAATAGTGTCTGTGTACTGCCTACAGCCTCTGCTACTGCACAAAAAGAGTTAACAGTCTCTAAGTTGCTGGAAAGTGAAAAACAGACTGTCAGAAATACCGCCCCAAGGAAAGCATCTCTGGCAGTTTTAAGTACCCCAGTCAAATTGAAAATAAGGCTCCACAGACTGTGTTTAGTAAAGAACCCAAAGCATCCAGAAAGGCATTTACAAGTAAAACACTTGGTCTAAGACACAGGCGCTCAGCCGGGCAGACTCAGCAGTCCACAGAGCATGGAATGGTCAGTGAAATCTCTACTGGATGGAACTGGCTGGATACATGCTTCAGAAGGTATAATGCCCAGGTTATCTGGACCTACTGAGCCCACTGCTTCTAGCAAACTTTTGTTGCCTCCAGCAAGTACTGTGAACACTAATAATACTGTACCAGCCACAACAGAAAATATACTTTGTTCCCCAGTTACTCTAGATAACACTATAACTTCTGCTTCTGGATAGCAAACTACAAACTATGCAGAGTCATTTCAGGACACACAGACTGCAGCTAAAATACCTCTCCCTGCACAGGCTGAAAATGTGGCGGATACGTGGCAGCATGCTAGAACTAAGCCCACTGCAGCAACATCTCAGCCTGATGAGACTAGTGATAAAGAGAGACAAAACAGCGGGGCATCCTTGCAGTCTAGTGAGTCTGAGTCCAGTATGGAAGAAAGCCACAAAGGGTTTTCTCTTTGCAAATTGCTAAAAGATGTGTTACAGTATCAGATGTTAATATGGAGGAGACGGAACAAGTCACTACTTCATGGGCAGATCAGGTTGCTTCATAAGATGGTATCGGTACGGAAGGGCAGTGTCATCAAGGCACAGGTCAGGAAGCACAGAAAAACCAGGAGCAGTTGTAGAATTCACCAAAAATTGTTTATTTACACTAGCAGTATTATGAATAGACTTCTTCAGTATAACTATTTACAAATGCAAAATAAAATTAAGTTTTATTTCAGCCTCTGTGTCCCTTGTTCTCCTAATCTTTCTTGAAGTTGCAGCTTAGCTCTTTTATAAGTCTTTTCAACCCTCATTCTTAGCAAGCATCCTGTTCTTATAAGTTTCTGTTCTTGTAAGTTTCAGGAGCTGCTAGAATACAGTATGCTTTGAGCTGAGGCCCCTTCTGCTGCTTTCACAAAAAGCTTAAACATTTGCACTCAAGTAACCTCTTGAGTTTACAATAGCTTTCTGCAATCATCTCAAAAGGGATCTTGATACCAATTTCATTTCCATACAGTGATTTGCACATATTTTTGTTATTAGCTGATATGCAGGGGAGGAAAAACAGACAGCAAGAGAAAACCAAGAGACACGAGAGGCAAAGAACTGCGAGCCTGTCGTGTTGATCAAGTCTGAAGTCTCACAGGAAAATTGGGTTGCCCAACCAGATAAAGAAGAAACAGAAAAGGAAAGAATAGATCCTTGCATTTTAAACACTTTCTCCTTAACAAATGGGACAGGGTCCTATTCCACTCTGTCACATACATCCCCCTCCTAAAGGGAGAACATGTTTTATTAAACAGGTTTCCAAAACTTTTTAGTAATTCTCTACTAACATTTGTTGCTTTCAGATATTAAGCACATGTACATCATTTCTCTCTTTTTTATAACAGTACAGCAAACAGTAAAGTTCAAACCCATACATTTGTTTTTTTAGCCTTCAGAACCCTCAATTCCTGATCCATTTCTTGACAAAAATCAGCATTGAGATTCTCTTTACCAGATTTGTGCATCACAGTGAATTTAAGTGGCTGCAGTGCCAGGTACCACCTTGTGATTCTGGAATTTTTCTCTTTCATCTGGTTAAGCCAACAGAGAGGATTGTGATCAGTTACAAGAACAAAATCAGTTCCTAGCAAATACAGCTGAGGGACTCCATGGCCCACTTTTCGATAAACATTCCTTTTCGATAGTGGGGTACCTTTTCTCTCTGTCATGCAACTTCCTGCTTATGTACAGAATAGGATGTTCTGTCCCATCTATATTTTGACTTAGGACAGCACCTAGGCCTACCTCAGATGCATCTGTTTGTAGCAAAAATGGTTTCTCAAAGTCTAGGCTTCTTAAAACAGGGGCTGAACATAATACAGCCTTTATGACTTGAAAAGCTTCATCACACTCTGGGGTCCATCTCACATTATTTGGGTACCATTTTTTCATGAGTTCAGTGAGGGGAGTAGCTACTCAGCAAAGTTGGGAACAAATCTCCAATAATAACCAGCTAGCCCTAAAAATGACCTGACAAGTTTCTTTGTTTTAGGTACAGGGCTGTTAGCTACAGCTTCTATTTTAGAAACCTCTGTTTTAACTTCTCCATTTCCCAACACATAGCCCAAATATCTGGTTTCCTGCATGCACAATGCAAATTTGATAGGATTAATAGTCAGACCTGCATTTTTGATAGCTTGGATAACTGCTCATAGGCGTTCCAGGTGACTTTTCAGTCTGGACTGTACACCATGACATCATCCAGGTATGCAGCGCAATAACCAGTGTAAGGGGATAAAATTACATTCATGTACCGCTGGAATGTAGCTGGTGCACCATGTAAATCAAATGGCAAGGTGGTGAACTGACAGAATCCTGTAGGGGTGGCAAATGCAGTTTTATCTCTGGATTATTTAGCTAAAGGTATTTGCCAGTAACCCTTGGTGAGATTGAGGGTACTGATATACTATGCACTCCCCAGTCTGTCCACCAAATCATCTATTCTGGGCATAGGATAACTGTCAAATTCTGACACTTGATTAAGTTTCCTAAAATCAAGGCAGATTCTAACACCCCCTTCTTTTTTGTTTGCAATTACCATGGGAGATGACCAAGCTCTCCTCGACTCCTGTATGATACCCAATTCTTTCATTTTTTGTATTTCCTTAACCACATTAGTTCTTAACCGCTCTGGTAACCTGTATGTCTTTTGCCTAATAGGACGAGCATTGTTTGTCACTATTACATGCTCAACCCCTTTTGCTCGGCCTGGTACCATGGTAAAAGTACTGTTAAATGTCTTTAGCACATTACGAACGTCTGCAGTTTGTTCTGAGGTTAAGAAAACATTCCCCTTTACAGCATCAGCATTTACATTTTGTTCCAGTCTATCAAATGCTACATCAATGTCTTCCTTTTCAGTTTCTTGTAAAACCAGCAAAGCAGCTTTTGGCATTTTTTTAACCCATTTCTTGAGGAGGTTAGCATGGTATATCTTAGTAGGATTTTTCCTGTCAGGGATCTCAGTCTCATAGTTAACAGTGCCAGTACGTCTAAGAACCTTATAAGGCCACTTCATTAACAGTTTATTTTCTGATGTGGGTAACAGTAGTAAAACATTTTCACCTGGCTCAAAAACTTTTTCTTTTACCCCATGGTCACAACATACCTTCTGCTGATTGGGGGCCTCTTCCTGATTACTATGGGCAATGTCAACATATTTTGTCAGCTTCTTTCTTAGGGCACACATATAAGATGTTATAGATTGTTTCTGAGTGGGGTTATCTTCCCACATTTCTTTTATCACATCCAGTGGCCCTCTTGGCTGCCTACCATACAGCATTTCAAATGGTGAAAACCCTGTTGATGCCTGTGGCACTTCTCTGTAGGAAAAAAGTAGGTAAGGCAAGTATTGGTCCCAATCTTTTCCTTCCCCTTTACAAACCTTTTTAACATGCGTTTTACTTGGTTAAAATGCTCAGCAAGACCATCTGTCTGAGGATGATAGGGGGAGGTTTGTATGGCAGTAATACCTAGTAGTCCGTACAGCTCCTTAAGTAATGCAGCACCAAAATTACTACCCTGATCAGTAATAATTTTTTAGGTATGCCCACTCTGCTGAACATTTTGGCAAGCTCTGCTGCAACTTTTGGAGCTGTAGCAGTACACATTAGAACTGCTTCTGGGTATCAAGTAGCACAGTCACATATCACCAGGATAAATCTATTACCCTTTTTACTTTTGTCTAAAAGACCAACCACATCCATTGCAATTCTCTCAAAAGGCTCATCTATCAAGGGTAGGTGGTACCGGGGCACCTTGTCTTTTCTAGTGACTGGGGCTACTTTCTGACACTCAACACAGGAATTACAATAGGTAGCAACATATTCATGAATTCCAGGCCAGTAAAATCTATACAGTAATCTGGCAAGGGTTCGATCCCTCTCTGAGTGACCAGCCATAGGATTATCATGTGCTATCTGTAATAACTCTGTTCTATACTTCTGTGGTATAACCAATTGTTCTGCCTGTTCCTGTGTCTGAGGTTTAACCCAAACTCTGTACAGTAACCCATTACATTTTTTAAACACTGGTCCACCCTGTTTTGGTTTCACCTCCAGCTGTTTAAAATAACCATGGAAAGAAACATCATTAATTTGTTCTGAAAGAAAATCACAATTAGTTATCAATTTAGTTTCAACATTTTCATATTTTACCACTTCATGTCCATCAGTCATTTGTTGCCACAGTTTCTTCAGGCTTTCATGGATTTCTGGATCTTGGAGCTGTGCTTAAACAAATCTGAATCACAATCTTTGAAAGGAAAAGTGTCCCCACCGTCTGAAATTTTCTTTGCCTGAGCGCTTGTCACCACAGCTGCTGAAACATCAGGATTTACTCCCTCTTTGATCATCCCAGTAAATCCTGGAAAGTCATTTCCAATAATCACAGTTACAGGTAACTTAGGTACAACCCCCACTTTCATTTGGTGTGACAAACCCTTAATGGTCAGAGTCACTTGGGTGGTGGGATAGTATCGAGTGTCCCCGTGGATGCAGATGACATCAGTACCTGGTCCCTTTGAGCAGTGTTTTCCCAGCACTTTATTTATTTATTTAGTTTTTGTTGACCAAGTAAGTGCACTAGACAAATCCTGCCTAATTTCAGGCACGACTCGGGAGAGGGGGATACAGATGAATGCCAACTGACCTTGGACCAGATGAAACTGTTGGTGGTATTTTTAGTGAATGAGAGAAGTTTGGCCAGGACACCAGGGAAATTCCCCTACTCTTTGCCTGCAGGGGGCCTTGCTTCCTGTGAGCAGAGGGGACCCTTTTGTCTGCAGTACCAAGATGGCGGATGACAGTGTGGTTGCTGGTGGAATTGCTGGAGATATTTTGGATTCCTACCTGACTACAGCTTCACCCATGGAGTCAAGAATACCTGACATTATCTCTGAAGAAACTACAAGGCTGCAATCTGCAGAAAGAAATGCTGAAGGTACCACTTTAAATGAATTGCCAGACAATCATCAAGAAGACTTGCCTCAGACACCACTTTACCCAGTTTCAGGAACTCAGAGCACTTCTAATGACACAGAAAATTATCTGCGAAGCATGTATTTTGCACACAAGAACTTTCTTATTGGTCTAATGCACCTGATTCACAGTTTTCCTCACAGCCTTTTTGTCAACTTACCCTGCAGCAGCCACTTCTGATATGACTCCTAGCACCAGAAATGCCACAAACTCTGCATCGGGAGCTCCTCTCTCTTTGCATCTACGGGACAGTCATCGCACCACAGAGGACATTGAGAGCATTTGGTCACCCACGACAGTGCTCCATGCTGCTGGCTGGCAGCAACATTCAGAAGGAGCACCTTGGACCTCCACAAGGGCTGTTTCAGCCCAGGAAATCATCTCTGAGGCTCGCAATGAACTCTGATCTTCAGGAGACACACCATTACCGATGAAAACAGCTCCAGAACCAGTATTTTTCCCTAGTAATGCTTCAAGCACACCTGCTATCTCCTGAACAACACCTGACATCACAGATACTGTCACAGGCCCCAACTTAGCCAGACATGAATCTACTTCATCCTCCTTGACTTCAGAACATAATTTAGCTGGTACATCTGAGCCATTTGGTCCATAGCCTGCAGGTGAGGGCACTAACTCGACCCCATTTAAACTCAGTGATCTGTTTACAAACTTAGGTGAGCCAGCACAGCGAAGGAATGCTGTACGTATGAAGTTCATGAGGGACATTGCTACAAGCCCTGACAGAAGAACTGTATTGCATAGTATGTTGTGGGACTCTTTAGGGATAGGGGCAACAGAATTATTTGCCTTCATTCACGTGCATGGGGAATCTGTGTATGACTTAGTTTTAAAAATGTGTACACTTTGGAGAAATTCTGGGAGAAATATGAGCATGTAAAACATCTGCCGCTCTGGGCTCCCTTTATGGTCATCCCCCTCATGAAACCAAAAGTGAAAATTGTTACCTTACTGTTTCGTTGTGAGGGGGTGAGAATAGCGGACGTCCAGTACTGGCTCAGGCAGCGCTGCAATATACTAGAGGTCCCTCGACCTATTTTGGACGAGTACCTAGTATGGACTGGGGAATGGAAAGTAAAGGTACAACTTAAAAACACGGATAAAGGTATCTCTCATTTACCAGGCAGCTTTCAGATAGGCAGGGACCGTGGCTTATGTTTTTACCCTGGACAACCATGGACCTGTCATAAGTGTGGTTCTCGCACCCACCTGAACAGCACCTGCGACAAGCCCAGATGTACTTTGTGCTTATCCTATGGACATGTGAGTTTAGGTTGTCTAAACCCTCTATACTGCTATCTGTGTGATGAGCCGGGGCACTCCTAACACCAGTGCCCTTGGATGGATCATAATAGGCTTGACTGCCCTCCCCAGGACCAGATAGCACTTATAACGGATTCCCAGACTCAGGCCTTACGCCGCAGGGAGGCCCCGGGCCCCTGCCACTTCTACCCTGGCACAAGAACCTCCTCTCCTGCAAGAGCCTGGACCTACGGCCAGACAAGGGGCCATTCCCAAGTTCCCTGGCACCCCTATAGCAGCAGTACCCCCTTCTGAATCAGTCCCTGCTAGTACCCAGGCTACCATGCCTCCTCCCCCCCCAAAGGACTCAGACCACTTTGTGGTAACCCCCCCTTCTAAACGGGGTAAAGGCAAACAAAAAGCAGAAGCTTCCACCCCCAAGAGAACAATTATCACAAGGAATAAATTTCAGGTCTTAGCCAAAAGACGACAATGGAGAGACATGGAACGGGAAGATGGAGATTCGGATTCTTCTCTAGCCTCTTCCTCCCGTATGGACTTCTCCTCTGACTCCCAGCTTGATCCCTCCCCCTTCAGCAGATAGATGTAGGACCCATGCTAACATTACCTGACACTAGCTCCTCCAGAATGGCACTGTACTTTCTGGGATGAACCACCACCAAGGACTCCGCTGCTTCACCCTAAATGCAAGCAGCGTTAAATCCTATAGAAAACAACTCTCTACAATGCAGTACCTTTCTGACTTACACCACGACATCTATTTTCTCCAGGACACCTGTTTGAAATCTCCTCATGAGCTTTCTCAAATTAAAACTCGTTGGCATCAGGGCTCTTCCTTCTGGTCATGTGGAGAGGATAGGTGTGATGGCCTAGGTATTTTGTTTGCAAATTTTAATTTCCAAATTTCCCGGTTGGTAGACATAATACCAGGACGAGCCATGCTTGTAGACTGTACATACCAACAACACAATCTCAGGCTCATTAATGTATATGCTCCCCAGAGCACTGCCTCCAGAACAGACTTATTTAACAAAATACACCCATACCTGTATTCCAACCGGCAAATCTATATGGGAGGTGATTTCAACTGTGGTCTTACTCTCTCAGATCGGGGCGGCTCCACCCAAAAAATTTTTGCAGATTCAATTGCCCTGAACAAAATTATTCAGACTGCGGCCCTCATAGATGGACATAATGCTTTACATGGTCCAGGTGCCAAAACCTATCATAGAGGCCCATACGCTACCAGGATAGATTTTCTTTTTGTCTCATGGAATATTTCAGTCACACAGACAAGAATCATACTTTGTGAGACTTCAGACCATCTGGAGATCTCTCTGGTTTGCTCCCTCTCAGGGAACTCCTTTCCTGGTCAACCCCACTCTAGGTGGAAACTGAATAGTTCATTGTTGACAGACCTGGCCATTTCAATACATTGCACAGACCTTCTAAGGGCCCGGCTGTCCATATTGGAAGTATATCATTCCCCTCTACAATGGTGGGAAGACACTAAAAGTGATATCAAGATTTTCTTCCTACATACAGGGAGGAAGAAAACACTGAGTTCATATCTTCGATACCTCACTCTCAGACAAAAACTACAGCAGGCCATATCTCTTTCTTACATCCCACATGGACTACTCTCACACAATAAAGTCCATTAAGGAAGAAATGGAACAGTTCCAGTATCACCAAGCACATTCTTTATGGATGGAAGCTCAACATGGGACACAAGGCTCCAGTCCCTCCTTAGATATCTATAAAAGTTGCACTGACAGGGTAAATGCAACCCACATAGAGGAACTTTTTGATCCTGCTCCCAATACCCCCTACAATTCCTTGCTGGACATAAAGCGTATCACCAGCTCTTATCTAGCTACGATGTTTGGCACCACAACTCCTGTGGATAGTATCATACCTTTCCTTTCAGGTATTTCTATTCCTCCTCCATCCCAAGATACATTGAAACATCTCCTTGAACTTATAACACCAGAGGAAACCCAGCAGGCTATAAACGCCAAAGAAGCACACTTCCCTGGATCCATGGCCTACTACAGAATTATATATACAGTTTATGTCATTTTTGCCCTTTTCTGACGTTAATATATAATACCATCATAAGCACTAATTCTACCCTAAAGGATTTTCTGATGCTATTATGATTTTATTATTCAAGAAAGGGAATAGAGCCAATATACGGAACTGGAGACCACTAAGTCTGCTAAACGTAGACTATAAAATATTCACTTCTATCTTGCTCAATAGGATGCTCCTTGTTGCTGCTCAGATTATTTCTGAGGTGCAGACTTGTGCCCTTCCTGGCAGATCTATCCTTTCCAACCTATCCCTCATTCGAGACATTATTTCAAACAGTACCCCCTCTTCATCTGCCCTGTTACTCTCATTGGACCAAGAAAAGGCTTTTGACCGGGTCAGCCATGTTTATTTGTTCCAAGCTCTTGCACACTACCATGTTCCCCAGAAATTCATCTCTTGGTTTAAAGTCTTATATAGTACTGCTTGGATACAACCCCATATAAATGGTTCTCCATGCCCCCCTTTTTTAGGCCTTAGAGGAGTGCAACAGGGCTGCCCCTTAAGTCCTCTTTTATATGTTTTCCAACTGGACCCTTTATTACGAACCCTACTGCTGCACCCATCTTTGCCTAGAATCTCTTCCCCCATTGGAAGACCTCTACCTCCAGTATGTGCATATGCTGATGATTTGTCATTTGTACTACCCCCTATCTTCAGGAGATAGTACTTACCCCTATTTTCAAAGCATTTGAGACAGTTTCGGGCTCCCAAATAAATATAGCAAAAAGCACAGCACTAGTAGTGCCAGCTTCAGCCAGCATAGACGTACCAACGCATATTGTAGATATCCCTCTGGCAATCGCTCCACTAAAAATCCTGGGATTACATTATGGCACCTCAGATGATGCCAGCTATAACTGGAATATAGTATTAAATAGAGCAGCACACTCCCTTTCCTTTTGGAAAGGACATAGCATTGCAAAATGGAAAAGAGTGTTTTTATTGAAAACTTTAATACTTCCCCTCTTCTTACACATGGCATCAGTGTTTCCGGTCCCTTTTTCTCTGGAGGCAAGAGTTTACAATGTTTATTTTCAAGGCTTCTAGGGCAGCCGTTTAAATCCCATAAAAAGATCATACACATACATGGATTATTGTCATGGTGGGGTAAGGATGCTGAACCCAATAGTATTTTTCCATAGCCTATTTCTGAAAATCACGATACCCCACTTACTCCATGATCCACCCCTATTTTGGCATTTAATTATATATTCTTTTACCATTAAGGTATGCCAAATATGGCAACAACTCCCGCATGACATCCCTAGGAACTTCAGAAAACTAGGTATCCCCAGCTTCTTCTCCCCCCCCTTTCTAAAGATCTGGCAATGGAAACTCTCCCCTACACATATATTGACTAAAACCAGGAGACAGCTTTATAACTTTGTTTTAGATACCCATTTTTCTGACTTACCACAGATAGTATCTACACAAGGCTCCCTTCTGGAATTAGAAATGCCCTTCTCTCAGTTAACTGACCCCAGGATCCCCACACAATTTTGGGAAATCTCCTGGCTAGCTTGTCATGGAAGACTGGGTGTCAAGAACAACCTAAAACATAAATCAGTAGAGGAGCGAATATGCCCCCAAGACTCTTGCACAGCGGTACTGGAAACCATGCATCATTTTTTTATTGATTGCCCATACAGTCAAGTTGTTTGGGCCCTCCTTTTACATAAATGGAAGGAAAGGGCACTTCAGAATGTAGCATATGATATCCTGTTGTACGGGATATACCCCCCTGGATTACAGAAATATCACCCAGGGACCTTACGTCTCATCTTTGCATCCTGCTGCTATTATTTATGGCAGGCCAGGTGCGCCTTTCTCCTGCAACAGAAAGTGTTTTCTGCAACACAGATAACTGCACAGATTGTTTCTAGCCATGTGTTAATCCAAAATGCAGAAAAAAAGTTGTTACCTTCTGCTGTATACAGTTCATATTGGAACAATTGTGCATGGATTGAAACTGCAGTACCCTGAAGATGCTTTTCTTTTTTCCTCTCTGTATTAGTAAGCATTTATTTTGCTCCATTTAAACTGAAATGTTTCTTTTGACTTCTTTTCCTTTTTCCCCCCCTCACCCTTGTTTATTGGTTTTATTTGTGGGTTGATTTCATTTTGTCTTTCTTGCAAACCTTATTTACAATTTCTGTAAAGCTGACATTGTATTTTGTTTATTGAGTGTACTGCACTAATTTTTCTTTAAATAAAACATTCCCCTACTCTGTAGGCAGGTGGCGCTGTCCGTCTGTCTGCAGGGATGGAGGACCTCAGTTCAGAGGAGGTTGTGGAGGAGAGTGGATGTGATTTTGGAGCTCCTGAGCTTGCGGAAGAGTCTTCAACATCTGGAAGAGAAAGTGAGTCTGTAGTACAGCAAGACCATGTATTGGATTCGGAATCAACTATTTCCACTGAATTAATGGAAATGGAAACCCTTGCAGAACAACAACTACAAAGTGAGCTGGATACAAAGAAAGCTCAGTTATTAGAGTTGATAAACTTGGCAGAACAGGACTTCCGTAGACAAAAACTGGAAGCTGAGCGCAATAAAAGAAAACGTTTTGCGGCTAGCCCTATTCAAGATGCAAGTAAGAAATTGTCTTCTTCATCATTTAAAGGAAATCTGCCTATTGAGAATGAGCTTACCACAATGCCAGTGGTTATAACAGAAAAAGTTTGTATATTGCTGGATTGGTCCCCCGGGGCATCCTTACAACAAGCAGGATGGCTTTGGGAGGGAGGAAGTTGGATTCCGGATCCACAAATCCCTTTGCCTGGTTCCTCTGTTATGGATGACATGTCTGGGTTTAGCGCTGAGGTGGCTGAGGGGGTTCCCTCTGTTCAGGATCCTCCCATCAGCGATTTACCTCTGCTCGAATCTTCTGCGACTACACAATCTCAAGGGCAAGTCGGTGAGTTAAGCGTTCAGCGTGTTCAGCGTTCAGCGTGTTGGTAGTGATCAAGTTTTGCAGCAAAGTAATTCAGCTCCTTTTTGCTCCAAAAGAAATTTACAATCTACCAATTCACCTCCTGAGAGTCTGCACAGGGAAGGTGAGTCAAATATGGAAAAGATTATTGAGAAGGATCAAGTAAATGATGATTTTCTTACTAAAACTGATGCTGGGCCTAAAACCTATGCAGGCTTGTTTCGTAAGCCAGCGAAGCAGCTAAACATTGGTTTTTGGTCAGACTTCGCTACAGGGGTAAAGCCCCAGTGGTACCAGACAGGATCTGGGTTGGGGAAACTTTACTAATGGATTCTTTAGGATTTTTGCCTTTGGAAGTATATGCTTTTATTCATCCGCCTGGTGAACATTCTTATGACATTAGTTTTGTAACTATGAATTCACTGGATAAATTCTGGGGGAAGTATTATGAAATTAAGGACACTGAGGTTTGGAAAGACGTTTTAGCTACACTGATTACTAAGCCAACCATCAAAACTGTGACTGTCTTTTTCCGTAATGAGGGCATAAATGTGGCCAATATCATATTTTGGTTGGAAAAAAGGTGTTCAGTGTATGATCATCCAAGACCAATAATAGATGACAATGGGTTTTGGACTGGGAGGTGGACAATAAGGGTGCAATTACATCAAACTGAGGAAGGCATTCAACACCTACCAAGTTAATTTTTGGGGGGTTGAGACAGGGGTATAGTTTTTAATGTGGGTCAGCCTTAGAGCTGTTACAGATGTGGGTCTTTACAACATTTGAATACAGCATGTGATCAAGTGAAGTGCTTTCAGTGTGGCATGTTGGGTCACACTGTGGCCCATTGTGTTGCTCCCTCTATTTGTCATTTATGTGGGGACCAAGGTCATTCCTATACTGATTGCCCTTGGGCTACACATGATACTGATTCTTCATCTGATCAAGAGTACTTTTTGTATCAGGCTAGGAAGTCCTTTCCTTTCCTTCCCTTCCCAAGAATTTGAACCTGGAAGAAGACGAGGAAGAGGTAGGGGAGGGAGCACAAGAAATGAGAGAGTTACTTTGAGGCCCTTAGGGGTTGGGTCCTCATCAGAGGTGAATAATACTGAACTAGAAATCATGGAGGTGTCTCTCCCTCCTTTAAGCTTAATTGATACTAGTGAAAGAGAAACCCCCTTTGTGACTCCACTTGGTTCTCCAGCAAGAGAGAATAGAGGACTTTTACCCTTTTCCTCTTCAGGTGCACAGAGCCAAGATCTTCTTTTAGTATCTCATGGAGAGAATATGACCCAGGTTTCTGATGCACAGAAACAAGAAAAGGCAGCTTTTTCTTCTGAATTCATGGAGAAAGAAGGTATTGAGATACAGAGGGTGCCCTTATCTCCTTTACCATTAACTAATAGATTTAACCTGTTTTCTACATGGGGAGACAAAATGTAACAAGAAAGTCCTTTAGTGGATGCTGAAGGTAGTCAGGAGAGTATGGTTGTTCAATCATCATGTTCGCAACTTCCCCCGAGAAAAGTGCAAGGTTTAGAAACAAAAAAATGTATTACAAGATCGAGTGGGAAAATTATGAAACCCCCTCCCTAATCTATCTTCTATACGAACTGCAAGTTTAAATGTAAATAGTACAACATCTTCAGTTAAACATCTCACAACCTTTGGCATTTTATCCCAGTTGAAATATGATGTTTATCTATTACACGATACGAGATTACATAGTTTGAGTGAGGTAGCGCAAGCAACTAAGGACTGGTTTTGGGGCCACTCCTATTGGTCAATGGGAGAAGACACTTGTAGTGTGATTGGGTTTGCTTTTTGACTACAGATGTTCAGGTTTTAAGAGTAATAGATGTGGATCCAGGGAGACTTTTTTTATTAGATGTAGTTCTTCATGGTTTACAGTGTCGGTTGATTTCTCTTTATGGTCCTCAGACGAAGGCACTAAGAATAGCACTGTTGAAAAAAATACAATCCTGTCTGTACACAAGCCATCAGATTTTCTTTTGTGGGGATTTTAATATAAATTTACATCAAAGAACAGAATCAGGAAAACAATATTGTGATAAAGTTTTTTTTAAAAAACAGTTCTTACCCAAGCAAATTTGGTGGATGCACATGTTCAAAATGGTTTAAAAGCAAGGCCTACATTTTCAAAAGGGCTTCTAAATTCTAGGATTGATTTTATTTTTATACTCAAATCTCTAGTGATTTATAAAGCAATAAATACACCAATAGAAACTTGCGACCATTCTCTGATTGGAATTTGTATTGAAAATCCCCCCAGACGGAAAAGAGGTCCTGGAGTATGGCGGCTTAATTCTTCTTTGTTAACAATACCAGATACTGATAGTGACTTAAAAATTATTATACAAGACAAATTAACAACAATGGATTTATATGACAATATTGCAGAATGGTGGGAAGATTTTAAATATTGTTTGGGTATTTTCAAGCTTTAGGTAAGAGACAAGTTAAAACTCAGTTGGAGGAATATAATAAACATAGATACTTGTGTTTTTTATTATCTCAGCAAGAGGAAGGTGAAGATGGTTTGACAGAGGAAATTGTGAAAACCAAACGTTTAATGAGTGAATATTAGTACAACAGAATTTCTTCTTTAAATAAAGAACAGACGTTTGGAACGCAAGGAAAAATGGCATTTGTTAACCCCTTTATTGTATGTAAAGATCATATGGGGAAGTGTGTATTTGAATATTTAGAGAATTCTTCAGGAGTGAAAGATTATGATAATATTAATATAATGAATATTCTTGATGATTATACTAAAAAGAAATATGGAGAACAAGCGGAGGATTTAGAATTTCTACCACACATGTTTAAGGCAGCAAACCTTCCACAGCTTTCACCTAGTTGGCAAAAGGAATTAATTGGGAATTTTACTTTGGTAGGATTAGAAACTGTTATACTATCTTTAAATAAAAATGTATCCCCTGGGTCAGATGGGTTGCCAGGTGAAGTCTATAAAACTTTATGGAGATTAATGCCCACTACGTTATTGTCCCTGTATTATTATTTTTTGATGGAGAATTATTTGCCATTACAGATGTATGAAGGATTACTGGTTTTTCTATATAAATCTGGTGATCGCGGCAATATTGAGAACTGGCGGCCTCTTACATTATTAAATGTAGATTTTAAAATATTCTCAAAGTTATTAGGGAATAGGTTATCTTTGATTATGCCAGAAGTAATTTGTCAAGAACAATATTGTTCAGTGCCTGGAAGATGCATTACGGATGTATTATTGCTGATTAGAGAACTTTTTGATATACAAAATGGGAATAAGAAAGGGGATCATAGCATAGGTTATTTAGTTAGTTTGGACCAGGCTAAAGCCTTTGATGAGAATGTTTAACTGCTTATGGGTTACCTGTAACTTTTGTTCAGTGGATCAAACTTTGTTATGTTCTTGCAAATGTAAAGCCTTATGATAATGGATGGATAGGGTCCAGGCATCAGATTTTGAAAGGGGTACGTCAGGGATGTCCACTTAGCCTCCTTTTATATGTATTTTCATTAGACCCTTTATTAAGACTATTGAGTAGGTCTCCTAGAATTAAGGAAATCGATGGGGATTTTTGGTATTTTTCCTAAATCATTGGCTTATGCAGATGATCTCTGTTTATTTGTAAAAGATGGTAAATCCATAGTAGCAGCTTGTGATTTGATAAAGGAGGTAGGTAAGATAATGGGGGCACAAATAAATTTGAGTAAAACTCATTATTTATGTATAAGTGGGTTTCCTGTAGAACATGAAGTAGTGGGTGGGTTACCTGTAGATAGGGTTCCATGTTGAATTTTAGGAATTTATTTTGGGGGTACTGTATAAATATGGCAGAGTACAATTGGCAACAAGCTTTGGCTAGAGGGAATAAATTAGTGGTAAGTTGGAACAAATGGAAAATGTCTAAATTAAAAAGGGTTTATTTGATTAAAACCTTTTTGCTTCCAGTTTTTTTGTTTTTAAGTTATGTTTTTCTATTAGTGAGAACTTTGGAAGCTAAGTGGATGTTTTTTTTTTATAGCTTTTTGGGTAGTCGTTTAAACCCAATTAAATGGAATGTTTTATGTTTAGCAAAAGGGAAAGGTGGTTTAAAAATGGTTAATCCAATTGTATTTTTAGTTACGGTCTTTTTATATAGTAGTATAGTACCATTAATTAAAGGAAAGATTAATTGTTAGCGTGGCCTGATAAATAGGCAAATATCAGGAGTCTTGTCTGAGTGGAGTTCTGATTAATGTTTGCGTAAAAATAAGAGATGTCTGAGATTGGCATTTAAATGGGAAGCTGTATTTGACAAAATCAAAATATGGCAGATAGACTGGTCATTTGTAAAAACAGTTACAAGGAAAGCTTTATATTTAGATGTAATCCAGAGATGTTTTGGGGAATCACCCTTTTCGAATTTTACAGTGGTTCACCAGCAAGATATTTCAGATTACATTACAGATCTTAGGATTCCTAACCATATTTGGGATACTGTATGGTTGGGTATTCACAGTAGGGTGAATGTTCGAAGTAACCAAAAGCATAAAAGTCTTCAGGAAAGATAGTGTCCAAGGGAGGGCTGTATTGAAGTACTGGAAACTATGTTACATCTGTATTTTTTTTGTCCGTATGCGGTAACATTTTGGGATGTGGTAAAAAATAGGTGGAAAAACAAGATTTCAGCCCCTCCGAATATAGAGTTACTTTTTTACGGTATTTCTGAAATATCTATGGCTAAAGAAAGTCTTAGTACATTAAGGTTAATAAATGGCCATTTTCTCTATTGGTTATGGATCAGTAGATGCAGGTTATTATTACAGCTACAATGGATCTCTCCTGAAGAATTATTCTATATGGTAATTTTTGATTTACACCGTTTGAAACATATAGAAGCTTTGTATTTCAGTTCACTTCATTGGATTAAGTTATGGAATGAGTATGATTACCTTTAAAAACAAAGTAGATTTGTAATACAGTATTTCTGTTTTGATATGGGATAGGAAGGGAAGGAGATTTAGGGTGTATGTATTGTTTAAAATGCTTTCCTTATGTTTAAGATTTGAGTACAAAGTTAAAAGAATTATGTATGACAAAATTTTGATTTGTATAATTTTTATGTCTTGTTTATTAAAACTTTTTTTTTTGATTATTGTATGAATTGATACTTATCTGTGTTTTATATCTATTGATTGGTATATATTTTGATATGATTGTGTTTTGATTTTACTAAAACGTTCCCCTACTCTTAGAGTGTGGGGGGAGAGGGGTTAGTTAGAAGTTATATTTATGTTTAAGGTTATTGTATAAATTAATACTTATTTATGTTTTGTATCTATCTTTCCCTTTTATGGTTTTGTGATTTGTACATATTTTGTTATGATTTTGTTTTGATTTTAATAAAAAATTCCCCTACTCTTTTCGATAAGTGCCATGTGATCTTTAACATCCACCTGAGCTACCACCAATCCAGGTAGATGGGACCTCAGTTTAACGTCTCTTCCGAAAGAAGGCACCTCAGAAGTGCAGCACCCCTCTCATGCTGCACTACAGTGTCAGTACTGGGGATATTACCCCAAGTGCCAGATGTGGGAATTGAACCCACAGCCCTCTGATCTCCCGGCCTCAGAGGTGAGTGTGCTATCTACTGAGCCACTGACATTGAAACACTTTAATATGCACTAGGGTCTATCTGCTTCCCAAATTAATCAGTCCCTTCACAGTCTTATTCCCAACCTTCACATCTGCTAAGTACTTGCCCCAATTTGCCAAGGACAAATCAGTTCCAGTGCCACTGTCCTTACTATGGCAGTTTCTTGCAAGATGGCCTGGCTTATTATAGTTGTAGCAGATAATGTCTTTGGGCATAGATTTGTTACCCCCACAAGAGTTCTTATCAGGCTTGGAGTTTAAATGGAAAAAAGAGTGTCTTACCAGTGCTTGGATGTTACCTTGCTGCTGTGCCATCTGTCTGGCCATTTGGTAGTCCTTGGGCAAAGAAATAGCCTTTTTCCTACCTACTCTCTGGTCAGCGTGCTTTTACCCACAGCTGCACATCTGTTGGCAAGATGTTGATGAATTGCTCTATGGGAAAAGTGTTGATGATCTGTAGTACTGTTTTTCTCTCTGGTTGGATCAATTTTCTCAGGAGTTCTCTGAGTTGGGTGAAGGCTTCTCGAGGATTGTCAACTGAGTTGTACCTCAGAGATTGAAATCTCTGCCTGTATGTCTCCCCAGAGATGTCAAACCTTTTCAGGATTTTGCTTTTCACCAGGTCATAGTTTTCCGACTGTGCAGTGTCCACATTGCTGTAGGCAAGTTGGGCTTTCCCTGTCAGATAGGGTACCAGTCTGATTGTCCATTGCTGCTTTAGCCATTTGCAAGCTGTGGCAACTCTTTCAAAAGTTGTCAGGTATGCCTCAATATCATCTGAGGGACACAATTTTGTATGTTTAATGGCTTTTAAGTTGCTTGCATTTTGTTGCTCATCTGGATCTGTGCTGGATCCTCTGCCTGTGATAGCTTGCAAGGCATCCAGCCATCACTGCTCCCGTTGTGCATCTCTTCTCTCATCTGCTGCTCCTGTCACTGCATCTCTTCTTTCTCTGTGCTTCTAAATGTTGAATCCCTTTTTCTCTCTGCTTCTCAGTCTCTGTTTGCTGTATAGCCCACCATTTGAAAAAGTCCATCAGGCTTTTAGAGTCTGTCACTGCCTGTTCTTTTTCCATAATTTGTGCTGGCTGTACAATCTCAGACTGGACTTCTGTCTCTGCTAGTTTGGCTGCCATTCTCCTGGTAACCACTCCTGGACTTGCTGCTGCAGAATACATACCTTCCTCTGTGCTTCCCTGGCACTAGGTCCAGTACTCATGCACAAAACTCCTGTCTTAGGGTATGCATGGCTTAAATCCCATTTAGGCTGACACCATCTGTCATTGAGGCACAGGTCAGGAAGCACAGGAAAATCAGGAGCAGTTGTAGAATTCACCAAAAATTATTTATTTACACTAGCAGTATCATAAAATAAACTTGTTCAGTATAACTATTTACAAAGACAAAATAAAATAAAGTTTTCTTTCAATCTTTGTGTCCCTTGTTCTCTAATCTTTCTTGCAGTTGCAGCTTAGCTCTTTTATAACTCTTTTCAATCCCCATTCTTAGCAAGCATCCTGTTCTTGTAAGTTTCAGGAGCTGCTAGAACCAGTGTGCTTTGAGCTGAGGCCCCTTCTGCGGCTTTCTCAAAAAGCTTAAACATTTACACTCAAGTAACCTCTGGAGTTTACAATAGCTTTCTGCAATCATCTCAAAATATAATTATATATATTTCAACAGTAACACTATATATTTTCTAAACAAAAGGGATTCCAATATCAGTTTCATTTCCATACAGTGATGTGCACATATTTTTTATATTAGCTGATATGCAAGGGAGGAAAAACAAACAGCAAGCGAAAACCAAGAGACAGCAAGATGCAAAGAACCACGAGCCTGTCAGGTTGATCAAGTCTGAATTCTCAAAGGAAAATTGGGTTGCGCAACAAGACAGAGAAGAAACAGTGAAGGAAAGAATAGATCCTTGCATTTGAAACACTTTCTCCATAACAAATGGGACAGGGTCCTATTCCACCCTATCACAGACAGCATACTATTGATAAGGAATCTCAGTCAAATCAAGAGCATCCTGTCAGGGCAGCCCAACTGCAGGATCTCAGTTGTACCCCCCTTTACAGGCTAAGCCTTTACCAACATGGCATGAGACCTCTAACACACAGACTGATGATAGGAGACAGAGGGGCCAGTTTGGTATGGCAGATCTGTTTGCAAATGAGGGTGAACCTGCAAAGCAAAAGAATGCAGTGTGATTCATATATTAAGGGGGTCTTGTAGAGGCACCTGATAGAGTATATGTAGCAAAAAGATTGCTAAAGGACTCAATGTAATTTTTGGCAACAGATATGTATGCCCTTACAGTATATAGTACATAAATTAGGGGACACACAGTCTGATTTTAGTTTTAAACCACAGCTGCTGTTAGAAAGATTTTGGGTAAAATTTCAACAACACAAGAACTCCCCCTTTGTGGTCCCCCATTATTGCAATCTCTCTGACAAAACCAACTGTTAAGACTATTACAATATTTTTTTTCTGAAATAAGGGAGTCCATATCTCAGTCATTCTATTTTGGGTGGAAAAAAAAATTTTTATTGACTGCCCAGTTCCTATTTTGTCCTCTGAGGATATTTGGACTGGGTATTGGAAAATCAGAATATACCTACATAATAATGACACAGGAATACAACATTTGCCAAGCAGTTTTTATATTGGCTGAGACAGAAGGTTTTGCTTCTATGTGGGTCAGTCTAACACATGTCACAGATGTGGATCTTTATCACAGCTAGTAAAGGGTGTAATGCGATGGTATGCAAGTTATGTCTTGGTTAAGGACATTCTAGTCTTTATTATCTGAATCCTATATGCTGCAGGATGAAACCTACTTTTAAAGCACTCTGCAGTATGCTGCAGCAGACGTAATGAATAAAGCAATGTAATTTCAATGGCAATTAGTCGCTTTTGTCATGCAGGAAACTGTGACATTCACTTCATCCTGGCAGTGTCACAGTTTCCTGAATGACAAAATGGACTAATTGCCACTGAAACTGCATTGCTTTATTCAGTAGGTCTGCTACAGCATTCTGCAGAGTGCTGCAAAATGCTGCAGAACTGGATTTCATCCTGGGGACACCACTCTGTATGAGAAATTAGGGCATTCCTATTTGAAGTGTTGGTGGGCAGTACACAAGAAAGGTTCCTTTTATGATTAAGAGGATCTGGATTCACTACCATCACAATCGGAGTTACTTGTACTTGGCGATTTTAATATCAACTGGCTAAGTAAGGATGCCACCCCACACATCGACCTAGCCTCAGCCCAAGACCTAACTCAATTGGTCACATCCCCCACATGCTTGGATCCACGTACTGGTTCCTCCTCCCTATTAGACCTCATCTTCTCCAATCGCCCGGGCAAGATCTCTAATAGTTCCGTCCTTCCTAACGCCTCAGCGACCACTCCCCAATTATCTGTTCCTGGTCCTGTAAAATCCTAGATCCCTCCCAAAATAATTATGCAACCATACTTGGTCCTAGTAAATTGGCACAGCTAAAAGCTCACCTCAGGGTCATGGATTGGTCCCTCATTTTGAACACTATTCACGTTGACAGTGCCTTGGATCTATTTACCGGTCCTTCAATAATATATGTGACCTCTATGCCCGTTCACAAAAAGAATGGTTAAAGACAATCACGTACCCTGGTTCACTGAGCGGCTCAAGTCTTTAACGAGAACCAGAGATTCACTATGGCAGCTCTCCATTGAGTCTGGCCTCCCCCTTGACAGACAGAATTATAAAGTGGCCCGAAACAAGTGCACTTGGGCCACTCGCAGGGCAAAAGCGGATTATTATAAATCCGCCTTAACCTCATCCTGGGGCTCCAGCCACAAGTTTTGGAACAACATTAAGGAAATTTGTGGTAAGGTCCCCAATCTGGTCCCCTCCTAAGTCCTGACAAATGGATCCTTGACCTCTGACCCTACTCACATTGCTGCAGTCTTCAGAGATGCCTTCTCCAACCTTAGCCATGTTCTACCCCCGAATTTCTATGACCCACCATCTCCTAGCACACCTGCACCGCTCCTCAGTGCCCCCCCTTTTACTTCCGCGGTATTTCTCCTAAGGCTGCAGAACCATACCTCACTGCTGCCCTTAACCATCCCTCCTCCAATGCCGACCCTCTGGACCTCAGAATGCTTCGGCTCTCCCTTAAGGAAGTCCTTACTCCCCTCACCCACATTCTAAATCTCTCCCTCTCACTAAGTAAATTCCCTACTTCTTGGAAATCTGCCTCTATCACACCCATATTTAAAGGGGGTGATCCTTCCTCTGCTAATAATTATCGCCCAATTTTCATCCCCCCCCCGTCCAAGGCATTGGAGAGGATAGTTTCGGATCAGCTCTCTGATCACCTCATTAAATATGACCTACTCTGCAAACAACAACATGGTTTCCGCAAAGGGCACAGCACTACTACAGCCTTGCTTGAGCTAACATCACACATCCATTCTGCATTGGATAAAGGCTATATCACAGGTGCGGTCTTCATTGACCTCACTAAGGCCTTTGACACCGTCCACCATTCACTACTCCAAACCACCTTGATCAACCTGGGTCTCTCATAGGATGCTGTGGGTTGGTTTGCAGACTATCTTACCAACCGGACCCTTCAAGTTAAAATTGGCAATACACTATCCTCCAAATCGCCGGTCCTCTCTGGGGTCCCTCAAGGGTCCATTTGGGTCCTCTCCTTTTCAGCCTCTTCCTTAACTCCCTCCCCGCATCCTGCACCTCCAACCTATTACTCTATGCAGACGATGCTGTCATCTTCTCCTCCAGCCCAGACCCCTCTCAACTCCACCACTCCCTCCAGTCCTCCTTCAACGCTGTTGAGAGCTGGCTCACCTCACAACGCCTTATTATTAACTATAAAAAAACCAAAGCCATGCTGTTTGCACACCCGCAGAATTCTAGGATAGGGCTTTTTCCTCAATTGCTATCATCGGCCTTGACCCCCCTGGAATTTGTACATACCTTTAAATACCTGGGTATCACTCTCGATGCTGGCCTCACCTATCATGAGCATATACATCAGTTGTCCAAGGCCCTAAATACTAGGCTTGGTCTCTTGCACCATTATAAACACTGCCTTACACCTGAGGCCCTCAAACTTGCTATCTCCTCCTCGGTACTCTCCCTACTTGACTATGGCCTTTTGACTTTTGGTGGGGCAAGCCCCTCGGCCCTAGATAGTCTCAGATTTGTGCTAAATAAGGCCTGTCGCCTCATTTTAGGGTGTGACAGACTCACCCATACCTGTGTGCTATATAAGGACACAAATTGGCTTAACCTTGAAAATCGAATAAAATTCCATACCTATGTCTTAGCTAAAAAGATCACCCTTGGCCTCTCCCCTGCTTCACTCATCTCCTTAATCACCTTGGACTCTAAAGCTAAGCACACCCGTAGCTCAGATACCCATCGTCTCTCCATCCCTTCCTGTCGGACAACTCAATTCCAAAGATCCTTTCGCTACAGGGCACCTTTGTGGATGAATAACCTACCCCCCTCCTTGCATCTTGACCAAAGCATTGGTCACTTCAAAATGCTCCTTAGGACCCATCTTCTGTCCTCAAGTGACTGTGACTGTTTGTAAATCGGTCCCCGGCCCTCTATTACTGACAATGGCCTCTGGCTTGCCTCTACACACTGCTCCTAGCCCGCTAACTTAGGGATGTTACTCTCCCAGTCTATTTTTTTATCTGTCTCGAACTTAATTAGATCCTGATTGCTTAACCTTGCATTCCTGCTGTATATATCTTTACTATGTAACAATCACTTTATTTGTTTCTGTACCTCTGTCTGTACAAACTGTTGTTGTGTAATCTGATTTACTATATGTGACGTGGAACCTTTGTAAAGGAGTCTATGACTCAAAGGTATTTCTGATTCTTATGAAATAAATAAAATAACTAAATGGTACAGGAGGTTCAGAATAAAAAGCAAGAGAGCAGACTAAGACTTTTTCAGCTGAAGCCACAACATAAGAGGCCAGTTCTGAGCAACCTAACCCTGCTCAAGAGGATGCCCTAGAAGAAACCCAGATGAATGAAGACACCTTTACTGAAAACTGAAAATAGTCATTTTATGGCTAGTGCAACTACCCAGTTAACAAAAACTAAATAAATAAAAATGCTCCCTGCACTCTGAAGTTGAATGGGTCATTGCAACAGTCTGAAATGCAAAATGACAATCAGGGATCTTTTCAGACAAGACAAGGTTTTAAAGACATAGTGAGCACACGCATCATGCCCTCACCTCCCATTCCACCAGATGACTGTCAGGTGATAGGAGGTAAAAGAACTGCAGAATATTTATCCAGCATCACAAATGCTGCAAGCTGACATTGAAGGGGATGAGGGAGAATGAGATGCATCCTCAGCAATGACCTCGCAAAAAGACTGCTCAGACAGAGAACGTTCACCCATAGAATCCCCTGTGACAACAAAAGGAAACAAGAGAAAGAACTTCACTAAGGGGAAATTATATCGCTGGGAAAGTCGTTGTTTTCTTCTTTCTGTCCTATAATTCCTCAAGGTAGCAAATAGCATGGCAATTTCTACTTTGAATGTAAATAGCATTAGGAATTAAAGGAGAAGAATAACCATATTTAATTCTCTGGCTCATTCTGATGCTCAAGTGTTTTTTTTCTTTTACAGAGCGCTAGGTTGAGATCCACTGGATTTATTCATCAAGTACAAAAAGCTTGGCCTTGGGGACCCTCAGTGTGGTTTATCCCTGCTCAGGTGTGTGAATATTATTTCAATTAATGCAAGTTAAATTATAAAAATTATGGATTTAGAACCGGGGAGAACATTATTGATGAATACAGATGGGTTGCACAAGTTCTGAAGCTAGGGCTTATTTATGCATCACAGACAAAAACAGCAAGAATTGAATTATTTAAACTTATGCAACCTTATTTGTATACAGCAAAGCCAGTTATCCTACATGGGAATTTCAATTGCCTGTAGAGTACAGATGATAAGATGCAGAAAACAGCTAAAATGTTTTGTGATTCAAATTTTTGAAAACAAATGATAATATCTGCATGACTACAAGATGCGTACAGGACATTGCACCTGAAAGGAGGCCATACATATCATAGGAGATCATTATCATCTAGAACTGATTATATATTTGTTCCAAGGCAAATAGTGATTTGGGACGATAAAGCAATAGTTTCTGCCATGTCAGATCACTGTGAGCTTCAGGTGTAGATAGGGAGAATACTAAAACAGATATGGAGATGAATTACTGGGGTTTAAATACTTCTTGGTGGACTGTGCCATTCTCCATCCTGACCACCGTGGATGAGACTGTCTTGTTTTCTGTTGCTATATATATATATATATATATATATATATATGTGAAAAAAACTCCATTTAATGCATAAGTTAGGGTTGTTCCACAATGCCAAAAGCAAGGAAAGTCGATGTTAGGGTTCCCATCTCTTGCACACCACGCCCACCCCACCCCACCAACAGGCATTAGGGTGTGCGTTGGGGTCATCGGTCCTAACTCTAACCCCATCCCATGTGTAAACAAGCTGAGGTGGTGCAGTATAGGAGAATGGAGTGAGAGTTAGGACCGACAACCCAAACGCACACCCCGATGCCTGTTGGTGAGGGTGGGTTGGGCATGGGGTGCAAGCGGTGGGAACCCTAATATCAAATTTCCTCACTTTTTTGCTGTGGAACAACCCTAACTGATGTATTAAACTTAGTTTTTGCTATGAATTTTTCTTCTTTTTGAGAATGTGCACTATAAATAGTGAAGTAATGGTAACACAAACGCAAACGCAAATGGTAACGCACATGGTGACCCAAATGTAAACGATAATGCAAATGGTAGTAGAAATGCAAGGGCCAACATTAATGAAAACAGAAACACAAATGCAAGCACGTATGGAAACTCAAATCGTAATGTGCACAGTCACGGTAATGCAATTGGAAATGCTAACACTTATGGGAACAGCAACAATGACACCAAAGGAAACAGAAACGCAAACGGAAGCACGTACGGAAAACGCAAATGGAAATGCAGATGGTGACACAAAAGGAAATGCAAACAAAAACAGTAATGGAAATGCAAATGTTAACAGTAACACAAACGCAAGCACAAATGAAAATGCAAAGGGTAACACACATGGTGGCATAGACGGTAACGGTAACGCAAATGGTAGCAGAAACGCAAGTGGAAACACCAAGTGTAACAGTCACGAAAATGCACACCCTTTTTTCCCCAAAAGCTACATCGAGAAACACAGTGAATATGAAGAATGTATGCATAATAATGAGCCTCGAAGCAGAAAGTGAACACTTGGAATACTAAATGGCTTATATCTTAGGAACTGTACGTCGTAGAAAAAAAATGTAAATTTCACAGAATTTATTGCTTTCCTGGCTAGTTTTGTACTTAACCCCCTAATGGAGGCTAAGCATTTTTCTGACAAAAAGTCTGTATCTCGAAGCATTTCCAAGATATGGGCCCCAAAAGGCACAGCGGACGCCGTAATGTTAGTCTATGGGATAAATCATCAACTTTGGAGTACCGTAACTTTGCAGCCCTCTAATATCTTGTCACCAAACCACAAAAAAGGCACATCTGTGGGACATTGGCTTTCTTCCCTCCAAATTTCAGCCCAAAAGACCAAACCGTTCTTTTGCAGCAGGGTGGCAAAGATTTCCTAATCTTTTGGCCATAGTGTTGCAAAGTAGTGTCATGATTTGCAACACTTTCGCAAAAAAAAATGCACAAAAGTGTTAAATGTGCGACACTACAGTTTACAAAAATTTTAAAAACATATTTCTGGGGTGTTTAACCCCCAAAAAAAGACATGGCTAGCATTCTCAAGGCTCGACTAGGTGAACACAAAAAGAATTGTGTCCCTAGAGGGTTCCAACTTTAAATGCCAAACATTTCTGTGACCAGCAACTGAAAATAAAATGACAGATTTGAGACACTACAGGGGTCATCTGTGACACTAAAAACTGCATTTGCGACACTGTCAAACTTTTTGTTAACTTTTCCCATTGACTATAATGGGAAACTTGTTTTTTGAATAACTTTTGAACCGTTTAATTTTTTTCACAAAATCTTCGAAAGACACATCAGGGACCCCAGCCACATGTTCCCTGAAGGTTTTGGACTAGTCGCGCAAACCATGCGACCTGTAGGCACGTGCAAAGAATGTGCAAAAAAGCAAAAATATGACTTTCTACAGTGCTTTATAGCTCTGCAACTGTATATCCAACCAGTATGAAACTTGCCAGATCCAGAGATCTATGGTACTGCTCCATGCATGCAAAATTTCAGGCAACTCTGTCATATGGTGGCAAAGTTATTAAGCTGCCAAATTCACACTTTAACCTTAAATGAGATACTCAACCCTAACTACAGTGGCACTACCATGCCACTATAATATATATATATATATATATATATATATATATATATTCATTGCAAAAACACTCCACTAATGATTCAGTTAGGGTTGATGTCACAATGACAAAGTTGTTCAACTCTCACCCCATTCCATGTCTAAACATGCTGACACTCTACAGTATAGGAGAATGGGGTGAGAGTTAGGTCTGATGACCCCATGGCATGCCCCAATGCCTGTTGGTGCCTGTAGGGAGGGGTGGGGTGGTAGCGGTGGTAACCCTAACATAGAATTTCAAAACTTTTGTTGCTGTGACATCCACCCTAACTGATGCATTAATTGAGTTTTTTGCAATGAATTTCCCTTCTTTTTGAGAAAGGGTAATGTAAGTGGTTAGTGGTATGTGTTTGTGGGAGTGTGTGCCCTCTGGGCCCTGTGCTCCCTTCACATTGCCCATCTTTTGCAAAATTATATATGTCTGTGGGAATGCAGACCCTCCAGGCCCTGTGCTCCTGCTTACACTTAAATACAGAGCCATACAGCAGCCCCATAGTACTGGAAAGTAACCCTTGTAACACTTATTTGGCAGTATCTCAGTAACCGTAGCAACTATGGAAAAAATATCAATGCAGTTATAATCATGACTTTGAAACTTCCACGCATGCTTAGGTGAACTAAAGTGCAGGAAGTTGAAAAATCCGTATCTTGAATTGTTTTCTAGATACGGGCACCGAAAGGTGTTGCAGATGCCACAATGTTATCCTATGGGAAATTTCTCAACTTTGGAACACTGTACTGTAACTATGGGCCCATTGAATGTTTTGGGTCCAAACCACCAAAAGGCACATCTGTGGGACCAGGGCCTGCCGCCCTGCAGATGTTAGCCCAAAAGCACAATCCACCTTGGCACAATGAAGTGACAAATAAAACAACACATGGGGCAGTGTTTTCAAGCATTGTTACAGTGAAAACAAATATTTTTTTCGCAACACCCCTATACCTTATAATGAAACGCTTTCGCACACAGAAAAATGTTGTTGAGGTACTTTTTTTTATCGTGGTCATTGTTGCAATAACAAAAAATGTCATTGTGACAACAAAATGGCAGAATGCTGGAAAAACTTGAAAAAAAACATATTTCACGTAAAATGACAGCTGTACTGTTCATAAAGAGGTGTGGAAAAATGCCAATTTTGAAAATCTGGAGTGAAAATATTACAAATTCATGAAGTTACAAGCGTGAGTGGAAACTGCACAATGCACGCTCGTAAAACAGCCATTTTTTTTATATTTTTCACCAAATTTACAACATAGGCTTTTTGAGAGCCCCCCTCATGAAGAGTGGCACTGTCATTTCCTTAATCAGTCCTGAAAGGTGATTCCATGCAGTGACTGCGAAATCACCTTTTGGGACTGAATAACACCATGACAGTGACTGAATTCATGAGGAGGGGTCCCAATAACCCTATGTTGAAAATGTTGTGCCAAAATTCCCAAAAATGCCTGAGATATGCACCAAAGTTGAAAAAACCCTATTTATGGCATTATGCAGCTTACCGGCATTTCTTCAGTTTGTGGTCAGCTTTGAAGAGTACAGACGTGTTCCCAGTCCACTGAAGATCGTTGTGTCGTGCTCCGGAGGCAAGTATGGGGTGAGGGGGGTGTGGGGAGGCAGGGTGTGCAGAGGGTGGGCGCAGGGCCACTGGACTCGATGAGGGACCATTTTCTGGTTTGCAGGTTGTAAAAAAAAAAGCGGGACCGTTTTTGTTTTACAGGGGCATTTGGCACGCTGGGGTGGGCTCCCAGCATGCTACTTGAATGTTTTTGGGGGTTCTGTAGTCAATGGGATTGGCACCCCATTGGCACACAACAAATGGGGGGGCATTATGCCGATGGGGAGTGGGCTCCCCCATCAGCAAATTAAACTGGGAAGGGGGACTTCATGCCAAGGGGGATTGGGCACCCCCTCGATGCACACTTTAAATGAGGGGGTGCATTATGCCGACAGGGAGTGGGCTCCCCCATTTGCAAATGAAGTGGGTTGGGGCATGCAGACAGGGGGATTGGGCACCCCTGAAGTTGGCTCTCCACGCAGCGGCAGTCAGTGCCACCATGTTCATTGAAGGGCTTCACCAGGAAAGGCACGTAGGGAGGGCATGTTTTGGTGCTGCTGCATGACGAGCTTGACTCTCATTGCAGTGGACCTTTTCTTAGATGTGCTCACCACATTATGTATTGCTGGTGTGGCATCTGCATGCTGGCTTATTGGGGAATGAGGGACGCACCTACTGATGCGTGCCCTGCATTCGCCCAGCAGTGACCGCGCCTCCAAATCTACTACTAATGCAATATGTTGGCTGGCACACAAGTGCGAGCCAACATAAAAAGGTGATAGGGAGGAAATAAGAAACTGGAGGCCCACTTCTATTATAAATATAGATATAAACATTTAGCATAAAATTCTGGGGAACAGATTAAGTAAAGTTGCAAATAAATTTAATTCATCTAGTCAAATGTGTGCAATACCTGGGAGGTACATGAGAGAAAATTTACTGCTGATAAGGGGAATAATTATACAGAGTCAGAAGAATAAAATATAAGGATTTCTCATAACTCTGGAATGTCGTGGAATGCCAGATAAATTCACAAATTAGATAAAACTGCTGTACAGTGAGGCTAATTTTACACCTTAAATAAATGTTTTCTTAAGTCACAGTATACGAATTTCTCATGGTGTTTGACAAGGATGTCCTTTAAGCCCATTAGTATATGTTTTTTTTGGATTGATATAGTACTTCAGAAACTGGAACAGGCAGTAGATGTCCATGGTATCTCAGTTAGTGATACTTCTTCACAGGTTAAAATATGTGCATATGCTGAAGATTTATGTTTATTTCTCTCAGATATGAATTCATGTTCTAGTGCCAAAACAATTTTACAGCACTTCTCTTGATTGTCAGGGGCAAAGGTGAATGTTAATAAAAGTAGGGTTTTGTGTTTAGGGTCCATGAGAGAGCTGGATATTAATCACATAAAGGGGATCCCAGTGACAAAACCTGGATTACAGACACTGGTCTTGTAAATCCCGAGACAGTGAATTGGGAAGTGAATATAGGGGAAGGAGAAAAGAAAATGGCAAACTGGAAATATATGCAAATATCGGAAAAAAAGGGTCTATTTGATAAAAACAGTATTACTGCCAATATTCCTTTATATTAGTTATGTATTTTCCCCATAGAAAGATCTTGAAACAAAGTTATATAGTTTATTTTTTTTGTCCTTCTGGGGAAGCAGATTACATCTTGTTAAGAGAAGTTTCACATTTTTAGAAATAAAGCAGGGAGGTTTGTCTGTGGTGAATCCCATAGTATTTTTTTTTTTTTGCTATGTTTTTTCAATGAATTTTAAGGCTTCGTTTTCATCTGCAGAGCTGAAGTGGGTTGCAGGGTTTAAGAAGCAGGTGTGTGCATCCTTACAGAGATGGGAACAGGAGAATTGATCCTTTTCCTTAAGTGCTAGAAGGGAACAATTACCCCACTATGGGTTAGCAGCACCACAGAAGATAAAACAATGGAAACTATTACCTGACCATCTCAAATCACATACTAGAAAACAGTATATAATGACGTAATGAGAGATAATTTTACTAAACCCTTGGTGTTCCTGAAGGCGACCTTGCAGAATGCCACAGAGACTCTTAAACAGTTGGTGGAGGCTAGGCTTCCACTCCAAATGTGGGACGTGCTGTGGTTATCATGTCACGGTAGAGTGGGTGTATGAGACTGACATAAGCAGATATCGGATAGATATTGTCCAAGGGATATATGTAATGGGGTATTTGAGACCTAAATTCATTTATTTGTAGAATGTCCTTATATACAGGGGTTACAGCTCAAGTTTTCGAGCAGCTGCTCCCAGAAAGAGCGTAGGGGAATCATCGGGAAGAGGCTGAGCTGGCCTTCCTGCCATGTTGTCCTGCATTTGAACTGCCTATTGCAGAAGTTGGACCTGTCTGATTTCCAGCCTTGGAACTGCGGCAGAAGAAAAGAAAAAGTTTGTGATTTGGACCGAAGACTTGCTCCTGAAGCGATTGGCCCAGCTTGTGGGAGAATTAGACTTGGATTGAAAGGTTTGCTCAGTAAAAGATGAGAAGGGACTTGGCAAGGTTAGAGGAATGGTCAGACATATGGCAACTTAGATTCAATGCAAAGAAGTGCAAAGTAATGCACCTGGGAAACAAAAACCCAGGAGAAGAGTACACAATAGCAGGGGAGGTGCTAACAACAACAAAAATGAAAAGGGACCTGGGGGTAGTCATATCAGATGACCTAAAGGTGGGTAAGCAATGTGAAAAGTCAGTAAGGAGAGCCAGGGGGATACTGGGATGCATAGGAAGGGGCATCACAAGTAGAAAAAGGGACGTGGTTATCCCTCTATACAGACAGTTGGTGAGACCCCATCTGGAGTACTGTGTGCAGTTTTGGAGACCTCATCTACACAAGGACATAGACAGGATGGAAAGCAGTCAGAGGAGGGCAACTAAAATGGTGCAGGGTCTGCAGCAGAAACCATATGAAGAGAGACTGAGCGAGCTTAATATGTATACTCTTGATGAAAGGAGGGACGGGGGGGGGGACATGATAGAAATTTTCAAGTACCTCAAGGGAATCAACAAAGTCCAGGAGGGTAGCATCTTTCAGAAAAAGAGATGTGTAAGAACAAGGGGCACAATTTAAAGATAGAGGGGGGAACGGTTCAGGGGTAATGTGAGGAAATTTTTTTTCACAGAGAGAGAGAGAGAGAGTGGTGGATACATGGAACCACCTTCCTGAGGAGGTAGTTGGGTCTAAAACAGTGGGGGAATTCAAACATGCATGGGACAGACATATGGCAATTCTAGTGGGGGGTTGCAGGAAGTAGGCTGTTGGTTAACTAGAATCTGCAGCTTATCCAGTAGGTAGGGAAATGGGCAGACTGGGTGGGCCAAGTGGTCCTTATCTGCCATCAAAGTCTATGTTTCTATGTATGTTTATTATGGGATCTCACTGACTGGACTGAAATGCCAAGATTATTATACAATTACATATGAGATGTTGGTATTAGGCTTTTATTCTGGGAATTGGGCTGGATGGTTCTATGTGATAATGGCAATTATTGAATAATGCTCACCCTTACGGCGAGTGTACATCACTGAAAATGAATTTTGGTGATGTACACTCATGGTGACTGGCAAGAGGGCAGCCAAGATCCACAGCTGTATTTCTTAATGTGGAGGACTGTGCCCCCCATACCCCTCCCCACTAAAGGATTCTCAACTCCAGTGGGGTGCATGTCAGGAAGGGGGTGAAATACTTGTAAAAAGAAAAAGCTGACTGCCAGCAAAAATAAATCATGCCGTGACAGACCCGAACCCTGCACCTCCCAACCGATGACTCTCCCCACCATGCTAGCAGACCAGCTTGGCAGCTGCCCACCACACCCCTCCCACACATTCCCTCTCTTCCTCTCCCCCGCATGTAGTGCGTGCATATGCACATAGCTTCTTACCCTACCTCGCCCAACCCAGTATCTGGGTGCTACCCTGCCAGGTAGTCCTGAGTACAGGCGCTGTAACTGAGTTGCTGTTTTTGTAGGTGCTCAATTGCGGATGCCGTATTCACTGGATACCAGGCTGGATACCATCCTTGCACTTCAAGGGTTACAGTATTTGTGGAATACTGAAATATTATACATGGCAAGCTAGACTCAGATTAGATTCAGATTCAGATCAACAGTATTGGCCACAAAATAGTTGTTTGTCGGTATTAAACAGTAAGTGATTCCTCAATATGAAATGGAAAAATGGAAATGTTCCAAGGTATTTTATAATGGTTTGTTGAAAACATTTTTGGACTGGGTTAGGGAAAAACACGAGTGGGAGGGGAGACTGTGTCTGGAGGATGTAAAAATGTGTATTCTGGTGATATGAAATAAGTTATGATGTTTTTTCCTGCACTATGTATGATGTCCTTATATGAGGTATGATTCATATTTGTCTTCAATAAAGAATTCCCCTACTCTTGAGAAAAGTGCATTGGGTTATTTTACTTCCACCTGGACGCCCACCAGTACAGCACCAGAGATAAGTAGAAGGGACCTCGGTTTAACATCTGATTCGAAGGACAGCAGACCCAAACAGTAAAGCACTCCCCAGTGCTGCACTTTGGTGACAGCATATTGCACTTTGGTGACAGCATGTAGGTATGAGCCCAATCCCAGTGTGGGGCTAGAACCTATGACCTTCTGGTCCAGAGGCAGATGTGCTAAAAACTGAGCCTTGTAAATAAGTGAGTAAGAAAATAAATAATACCTAACTTTATTGTGAATACACAACCAGGTTTATCAGGCAGCATGCTACTCCTACTTCATGCTGTCTAACCCTCAGTGCCATTCTTCATAAACAGTACTAGATTCCGCAACCTCATTGGGTAGGCTAGTTCATATGTAAAGTACCTTTTTTGTAAATCAATGCTTTCTAATGTTTGCCCTGTTCTTTCTCCCCTCCCCATCAGATTTAATGCATGTCCATTAGTTTGGCTTGTACACTCAGGCTAAGACATTTGTGTATCCTCCATCCAGTCTGTCCCCGTTAGTTTTTCAGAACTAGTTCTGGACTGTAAGAAAATCAAAGTGATGCTCTTCACTCGCCCGCACAAGTACAAAAATTCTCAGCTACATATCATAAACAATCTCAGCTCACCCCTTCAACAAGTCTACAACTTTAAGTATCTTGGCATTACCCTCGACAGTCACCTATCCTATCAGGAACATATCAATACAATATCAAGAACTGTCTGCATCAGGCTAGAGCTTCTATATAAACACAGACATTGCATGACCCAAGATGCGCTCCGCCTAGCCAATGCTAGCTCCATCCTCTCTACCATTGACTTTGGGCTCATCATCTATGGTGCTACCACCAATACTTCACTCAGGAGACCTAGTGTTGCCCTTAATAAGGTGTGTCACCTCGTCACAGCTGCCCACCACTACACACACACCTGTGACCTTTACACTACAGCAAACTGGCTAAACCTTCAGGGCAGAGTCTTCTAGTAAATGTGCCTCTTCGCAAAAAAGGTTAATCTAGGGCTAGCCTCCCCCTTCACTCCTGCCACTTCTCCAAAGGACCAGTAACTTCCTCTGCACCAGAAGCGCTTCCAACCCCACCTTCCTAGTCCCTTTCTGCCATACTGCCCAGGCTCAATGAACATTTATGTATAGGGCACCTAGCTGGTTGAACAACCTCCCACCAGACCTCCTAGCCATCTCCAGACTAGGGCCTTTCAAAACTAAACTTAGAATGCATTCCTTGAAACTTAACAGTTGTGATTTCCCCACCTAATTACCCTGCTCTCTCCCGCCTTACCAACATCTACCTCCCTATTCCATCACTCTTACCCCCACCTGCCCCACATCTTCCTTTCCACCCCAGCCTTACTCCCATTCTTGTGCCCTCTGCCCCCTCTTTCGACTCTTGACCATTACCCCTGTTCTGTTTGTCCCTCCCCCTGTGTTACCCCTTATCCCTTCTTGTCTCCCCCTCCCTTGTGCTGTCATTCCCCTCTAGCCTTACCCCACCTGCCCCTGCATCTGCTCCCACCTCCTTCTCCTCCCAACCACAACCCTTAGTCATTTCCCCCTTGTACACTCTGTTTCCTTCTCTCAGTTAACCCACTCCAATCTATTTCTTTCTTTCTCCTACCCTGCTGTTTCCCCTCCTCACCTCAGCATCTACATTAGGGGTATTTGGACTCAACTCCCCCTAGTACGATGCCTAACTTGGGCTGCTCAGCTTTTTCACCGCCATCTGGACTCCACACATTCCCTACTCACCAACTCTTGGCCTTACTTTCTAAAGTCCTTGACAAAGTCATCTCTCTGACCGCTCCTTCACTGTATGTTAAATGTTAGTATTCCAAGTAATGTTTTGTAACCAGTTGGAACATGTACCAGGTAATTTCTGAAGTCTTGTATCCACTGTAACGTTGTAGCACTTACCCTGTATTTTCTTGTTTGATTTTCACTTTTGGATTCTGTACCTTTTCACCATGTTTATTGTGCCATGTATATTATTGCTGGTTTCCCTCATTCTATGACATGGCACTTTTGTAAATGAGCCCCTGGCTCAAAGGTTGTAATTCCAAGACTTCCATAAATAAATTTAAAAAAATTGCTTAGATAATTTGTTGCCATTTCCAGATGCATCCCAGTTTTGGGCAGAAGCATGCACAGGGCTAACCCAGATCTGATTTACTGATAGGCTAGCCAGTGTATAAGGGGGAGGGGCTCCTGTGCTCCAGATTAAGCACACATCACAGGTATGCAATAAGAAATGACAGGTTGTGCGTTGTGCTAGGACAACTGCAAACCCAGCTGGACTGAAGCATGATGCTGAAGGTGAAGTGCTTCTACCACCCGAGAAGTGTTGTTATTGCAGCACAACCCATACCCTGGAGTGTTTTATTGCAAATATGAAATGGGTCTAATTAAGGGAAACTGTCATCTTCAGGATTTCCTAATGCCTGAAAGTCAATAAAAAGCTAATTTGAGTGAGCTATTTGTGTTTACCTGTAAGACTTAGCAATCCAGAGTTAGTCATATCTAAATCAGCCTGTAATTAAGGGCTGGGGGCAGCCATGTGTTTTAGGCTTCTGGCAGGCAATGATGTCACTGCAGACCTGGCTCTGCTTTGACTGTAGATAATCCAACAGGTTAAATAGGAAGTTGTCTATTTTATTACATGTGTTTTAAGGTATTATTGCATCTCTTTCTATATTTGTAATAATTGTTTTGTATGTACGTAGAAACTACTGAGTCATCACCTTTACATTTCAAACTGTTTGTAAAAATAATCCAATATAATTCTGATATTATGTTAGAAAATCACATTCAGTCCAAAGTATTTCAGTAAGAAACTGTTGTACTTTTAACTTTATCATATGTTAGAAAATCCCATTCATTCCAAAGTATTTCAGTAAGAAACTGTTATACTTTCAACTCTATCAAAATAAATAAAATATTCTTTTCATAACACATTTCAAATTATTCATATTTTAACACTGCTGTCCATCTATGTGTTGTTGCATTTAATAAACAAGTAATTGTGTCCTGTTTTTTTTTTTTATTTCCAAGTCAAATTGGGATAATATTTGCAGAATCATGACAAACGCTCAGATTGTTTTTACTGTCTTTGTCCAGGAAAGGCACACTGAGCTATAGCTTACTCCTGGGTATGTTTTGGGAGCACAGGGAGGTTAAAGGGACACTGTCATCCCTTTTTGCATCATATTATTTCTAGTTGAAAACTCATATTAAATGATTGCTTACCATCTCTAAAGTTCATTGATGTTGCTGGTTGTTTCATCTTCTTCCTTTCTTATAAAACTAAAATTCAAGGTACTGGTGTAATTACACTCAACCTTGTTTTCTTTTATTGCATACTTCCTGAACATTAAAAACACCCCCAAACAGTGCAGCCACTCATGATGCAATAATTACCTCTCCTCCCACTGCATCATGAGTGAATATACTGTATGGGGGTGTTACAAAGTCCAGGAAAGATGCAGTGGATGTTGATCAAGGAATGTAAAAAAACATGTTTTTTGATGGTAACACTAGTATGGTTGGCAATCAGTCTCTCACTTTGAAAGAGAAAAAAGGAATCTGATTTGAACAACTGGCTACATCAACAATCTTTGCAGAATGTAATCAATCATAAAATGTTTTTTTTTAAATTAGGAACAATTTGGGGCCTCAGGGGGTTGACAGTGTCCCTTTAGGTGACTTGTTCTAGTTCACACAATATGCAAGTAGAGCATGTTGGAATCAAAACTCGCTCTGTTGGATGAATCAAACTTGTTCAAAGTACTTTGCCTTAACCTCTAGGCTATACTCCAGCTGATCGTCAAAAATTACACATTTAAAGGCTGGCCCCACAGGCCAGTAGGTACAGGGCCACATTTGCAACTTGTAGACCGGAATTCACACCCACACCCATGATTGTAGGGGAACAGGCTGAAAGAGACGGGCTGGAAAAAGAACATTAGAAGGTGGTGCTTTGGCAGCCCCAGAAAGTTGTATTGATTTAAACATAGCCAGGGTCTAGAAATCCTCATATGAGGCCCCACACCTATTTGCACAATACAGCCAGCCTTGAAATGTGTAGTTTTTGATGATTATTTATGTATGTATGTATCTATGTATGTATGTATGTGTTTAATAACTGGATGAGCAAACTGATCCAGAGGACTGTTATCAGTTGTGATCCAGGCCACCAGGGTGGCAAAAACAACAAACATCAATACAATACAGAGGTACATTTAGAACAAAACAGGACTGCTGAAAACACTTGGTATGAGGTCACATTACATAGAACAAATATTTCAGAGACATCAGTACATACTGGTGTAGTGACATACATTCAGTGGCTATGCAATATAAAAGGCTTACCATGGGGATTATGGTAAAGTATTACATGCAATGTACATACAGTCACTGGGGGGGCCAAGAAATAAATACAGTTAAAATGAAGATTCAGTCTATCACCAGGAGTGGTACAGGCACAAGTCATAGACAGAAATGCAACTTAAGTTAAGTTGCACAGCCTGCTAACAGTTCAGAATAAAACAGGTAGTCATATCCAGATTGAACAGAGGAGCAGAACAGTGCAAGAGGGTGGGTCACTGGAGGTAGAGTGAGGGCATGAAAAGGTATTATGCCCTGGTACAGCCTGAGGAAACAGCTGCACATACAAGCAGCCTCAGTCAGGAGCCATGCCCTTAAGTTTGCCTTGAAAGACTGATGGGAGGGGGATGATCAGATGGACAAAGGAAGTCTATTCCACAGGGAAGAGGCACAGACAGAGAAGGCTTTACTACCCATGGTAGTAGTAATGCGAGGGACTTCCAGTGGGGGAATGGAGGAGGCCCAGAGACTTTGAGAGACCACTCTGTCAGTGAGTAGGGAGGCGTAGGGGGACAGCTGATGGTTCCTGAGTGCACTGATCAGCTGGCAGTACACCCTGCACGTTAAAGCAGTGAGCTGTGAACAAGGCTGGTTTATCCAGCAGAACTGGTTTTGATTCTAATATGTTCTGCTTGCATATTGTGTGACCCACAGCAAACCACTTAACCTCCCTGTGCTCCCTAAACCAGAAATGAGTAGGAAGCGTGGGAAGAGCATGGAAATGGATACTTGTCCTTTTCTAAGGGAATGGGTCCTAAGGGAACTGGAAGCAATAAGAGTCAATAAGGCTATGGGGCCAAATGGGGTACACCCCATGGTGCTGAGGAAACTAAGACAGGTGGTGGCGGAACCTCTGGCAACCCTGTTCAGCTTGTCATTGGAAACAGGGGAGGCACCCAAAGACTGGAGGAGAGATGATGTAGTCCCTCTATACAAAAGTGGAAACAGAGAGGAAGCAGGGAACTACAGACCAATCAGTGTGACCTTAATAGTGGGAAAGATCAGGGAAACACTACTGAAGGAAAGAATAATGGAACACCTGGTTGACAATGGTCTACAGGACCCAAGGCAACAATGTTTTACTGAAGGGAGGTCATGCCAGACTAACCTCATAGAGTTCTTCAACTGGGTGACAAGGGAGGTGGATTTGGGGGGGGGGCACTGGATGTGACCTACCTGAACTTCAGCAAGACCTTTGATACAGTGCCATATAGAAGGCTGTTAAACAAGCTGAGGAACATAGGAGTGGGTAAGATGGTGGTAAAGTGAGTGGAGAATTTGTTGGATAACAGGACACAGAGGGTGGTGGTAAATGGCAGACATTCCAAAGAGGGAAAGGTGACCAGTGGGGTACCACAGGGATCAGTGCTGGGTCCAGACCTGTTCAATATCTTTATCAGTGACATTACTGAGGACCTAGAAGGGAAAATATGCTTGTTTGCTAATGACACAAAGCTCTGCAACAGGGTGGACATGCCACAGGGTGTGGATAGAATGAGGAGGGATCTGCAAAATCTTGAGGACATGTCAAGGTATTGGCAGTTGTGATTTAATGCAAAAAAAAGTGTAAGATAATGCACATGGGGCACAAAAGCCCAGGAACAACATATCAGCTGGAGAGGTGGTTATAGAATGCTCCAAGCAGGATAGAGACCTAGAGGTTAACATCTCTGATGACCTAAAGGTAAGAAGTCAGTGTGACAAGGCAGCAGGAAAAGCAAACAGGATGCTGGGATGCACAGGCAGGGGTATCACCAGCAGGAAAAGGGAGATCATAATTCCACTATACAGGACATTAGCAAGGCCATACCTCAAGTACAGTGTTCAGTTCTGGAGGCCTTACCTATGAAAGGACATAGAATGAAGGCTGTTCAGAGGAGGGCAACCAAGATGGTGCAGGGATTACACGGCAAGCCATACAAGGATAGGCTGAAGCAGTTAAATACGTACTCCCTGGAAGGGAGGAGGGAGGGGGGATATGATTGAGACATATAAGTCAAGACATGAATACTGTTATTTTTTTTGGCATGAATGTAGGGCTTTACACACTCTACCTGAATCCTGGAGACTGTGCAGACACTCTGGTGATAGAGTTTATTTATTTATTTGTTTATTTATGTTTTTGGTAACCAGGTAAGTGCACTGATCCAGTGGGCCATTTTCAGTCACGACCTGGGCCACAAGGTGGCAGTACAGGGAAAACCAGCAGTGGACACAATTTACATTATAGTATACAGTCAATATAACACTTAAGGACAGTGAAAACAGTCATTATTTACATAATGTATACAGGCATGGAGGTAACATTAGACAGAGAATACAGGCAGAGATACAGAGGAGAAGTAGTTATGCATATTTGGGCTGGCAGTATAGCCTAGAAGAAAGAGGAGCGAGGTGTGAACGAGCTTGGTACATCTAGCAGACCAGACCTGAGTTTGATTCTCACTATCTCTACTTGCATACTGTGCGACTCTGAGCAAGTCACTTAACTGCCCAGTGCTTCCAGGTCACCCCTGAAAACAAGCACTTGTGCTTAGTGGGCTTTACCTGGTTACCAAAGACTAAAATAAAATAAAATAAATAAACATGCACAGACTAGTTAAACATTTGCACAAACTAGACAAAGGAGTAGTTTGAAACCAGCAGACTGCTTTTAATCTAGTCTAGGTAGACACTCCTGTCATGGCAGATTGCCAGAGTAAGCCAAGTAGAGGGAGCATGTCAGGTAGGCTGTGTGAGTCATCATGAGAGTCATGCGGCGTGTTGGTAGTGCTCAGGAGAGTAGGGTCAGTGGCTACATTTATTTATTTATTTTATTTATTTATTTTTATTTAAACAGCAGTTTGGAAAACCTTTGAGCCATAGGCTCATTTACAAAGGTACCTTGTCACAGTAAGACAAACCAAAATACATAGTATAGCAGTACAACACATAAGTATAACAGTAAATTAAGGCATAGATACAAACAAGCTGGTACAGGTAGGATGGATGCAAACAATACCAGAGTTATGTCGTCCTTAGCAGCTTAGTAATAAGCTTTGTCATAAGTTTTGAGTACGGCTTTGACTAGCGGCAGTTACATATTTATGGTAGATTTATGGTGGCTTACGGGTTTCCCCACAGCCCAGCGAGCATTTGCAGGTGGACTCTTCCAGTAGCCAGGCCTTAAGGTTAGATTTGAAAGACGCATGGGATGGAGATGTACGAATGGAAGTGGGAAGACTGTTCCAGAGGGAGGGGGCAGCTACAGAGAAAGCCTTGCTGCCCATCGCCATACAGACACGAGGAACTTCAAGGGCTGGAATGGAGGAGGCCCTATGGGGTCTAGTGGCTGCTTTAGTTATGAGTAGGAGAGCATAGGGGGATACCTGGTTACTTCTAAGAGTGCTGTCCACCAGGCAGCCAGCAGCATAGTCAAAGTGTGGTTGGAGAGGGAGCCATCCTAGGGACTGGTAGAGCATGCAGTGGTGGGTTAATGAGGGGGCTTTGAGAACAAAGTGACAGATAGCATTATATGCCATATTTTGGCAGGAGTGTTGCTTTATGGGTATTGGGGAGTAGATGGGGGAGCAGTAGTCCAGGAGAAGGAGAAGGTTGCCTTGCGGTGAGCTTCAGGTGAAAGCAGGTGAATTGCATGGTACACCGCACCTAGTTTCTGAGTAATCTTTTTTAGAGTCAGGGTTGTTTGATCATTAAATGTGAGGGAGGAGTCGAGGGTAATGCTGAGGTATTTGAAAAAGGTGACCTGCTCGAGTAGGGGGCCTTCGGGTGTACATACAATGAGGGCGGTGTTAGATTTGGCAGCCTTGTTTAAGAAGGGCTTGGATCCAAAGAGCATTGCCTTTGTCTTTTTCCCAATGACTAGGAGTTTTCTGGATGTGAACCAGCTTTCAGCCGCCCCATAGTTGTCAGTGAGGGTGGAGGAGATGGATTCCAAGGACTTATCGCTGTGGTACAGGACTAGGTCATCCGCATAAAGGAGCGCATTGCAGTTTAGACTCTCTGCTGGTAGTGCATTGATAAACATGGAGAAGAGAAGAGGGCTGAGAATTGATCCCTGAAAAACTCCTTGTAGGAAAGGAAGCTGAGGCAACTATGCCTATGAGCACGGACTGGGACCTGTTGGTGAGGTAGCTACGGAACCAGGCTATGGGTCCAGGGGCACAGCCAAAATGTTGAAGTGTGAAGAGAAGGAGATGATGGTCTACAAGATTGAATGCCTTTTACAAGTTGACAAAGACTGCACCCGTGGCCTCACCCATGTCCATGTTTTTGAGGATATGGTTTGAGAATACTGCCAGGGCAGAGGAGGTGCTGTGACGCTTATGGGGACATAGGAGGTTGAACTTATTGAGGTGTTCAGATAGCTGGGAATGAGCAACCTTCTCTAGCAGTTTGCTAAGATATAGAACCAGGGAAATGGGTCTATAGTTTTCTGAGGATAGGGGGTCTCCTACCTTGAAAATGGGGATCACATTAGCATGTTTCCAGGTGTCAGGCACTGTTGATGTGGACAGCGCGAGGTTAAAAATGTGTGTTAGTGGTCTGACCAGGGCTGGGAAGATGATCCTTAGGAAAGCAGGGTAGAGCCCATCACTTCCAGGGCTGCCCCCAGGAGGGAAGGTTTTCAGGAGTTTTATGATAGTAGTGGTACCAATAGCTTTGAAATAGAAAGGGGAGGTAGAGGCACCAGGGTTTAGAGAAGTGGGGGGCTACCATTGCTGTTTTGGTTGGAGGGAGAGTGTGGAGGAAACTTGCTAAGGTACGGGGTCAGTTCAGTAAACATAGCGTTGAAAAGGTCTGTGATGCCCGCAGGGTCATCAATTGTGCCTCATGGGGATGTAAGTAGTGTTATTTGCTTGTTGGTCTTAGGGTTTGGTATGGACCCAATTGATGCCCAGAAACTACGAGGATTCCCCCGGGTGTTTTTGTTGAAGGTTGGTAAAGTATTTCTTTTAGAGTGACTTTGTCATCCGCTTACATGCGTTGCATAGCTGCCTGTAAGCATTCCATAGATGGGGGGATGGGGACGCTTTGAAAGCTTTCCAACTAGAATCCCTGTCCTTCATTTGCAGTAACAGTTCTTTTGTTATCCAGAGTGTACAGCCTCCTCTAACCCTTCTGGATTTGATAGGAAAATAGTGGTCCTGTAGTTTCCGAAGGATGCTGGTGAACAGCTTGACAGCAGAAGAGATGTTTTCTGTCAGATATAGGGAGGACCAGTTTAAGGACACTGCATCTCTGGTCATGAGGTCATGGTTTGGGGTGTTGAAATTTCTGAAGGACAGTATTTTTGGTGGGGGGCGAACTGACTTATTGTTCACAACTGTGTAGGTGGGGGTGTGGTCACTAATCATGTCAGACATGGTCCCTGCTTGGAGGATTAGATCAGGCCAGTTTGTTAAAATCCAGTCACGGATTGAGTGGTTAGTTGTGCGTTGGTTGTATCTGGTTGAGGATGAGATTACTTGCTTCAAGTTATGGGACTTTAGTAGGGTTGTGTAGTCTGGGTTTGGATTCGCAGCCCAGTTTAGATTGAAATCCCTGAACAGGAAGGTGTCCCTAGATGGGGTGGAGCATGCTAGACCGGAGAGAAAAGTAGACAGTCCCTGAGCAGTAGCTGGAGGGGGTTGTAGCAACAGCCAACATAAAGTTTTTTTGCTGCACTGATAGTTAGCTCGGTGATAATCCATTCACTTATGGAGTCAGTCTTAGAGCAGGCAACAATGGCAGCTGATATGTGGTCCTGGACATGCAGCGTGACACCTTCTCCCCTCTTCCTTCCCGGTCTATCCAGCCAGAGGAAGGAATAGCCTTGGAGTTGGTACAAGGCAGATTCATGGTATGGGTTTAGCCAGGTCTCGAATAGACCCAGCATGTGGGGCTTGTAGAGGGTCACCCAGGCCTCTATCTCTGCGAATTTGGAAGGGAGGCTACTGACATTGAGGTAGGCGATCATTATTCCATGGCATCCCGCCCTTGAGGCATCCATGTGGTCAATGTGTGTGTTCATTGGGCCAGGGTTTGTTTCTACATCACCTGCTAGGAGGGCTAGGAGAAGGAGGGACAAGAGAGGGCAGGTCGGAGGCTGCCAGTGGTGCTTGTGAAGCATGATGGAGTAAAGCAGATACCCTAGCTGTCTTTGTTCTATATTTGATAAGGATGCCAGCAGAATAGAATAGATGCCAGGGATGTGTCTTTATTTATGGCTACATTGGGCAGGCTTGTTGGATTTGGTGGCGAGTAAGGGTGCAGTGATAAAGGAATTTTTGTTCAGTCACTAGGATTGTTGCAGAGAAGTCTCTGGCCAACAACAATCCAGTCAAGGTGGATGTAGCCAGCAGGAAAAGACTTGCATTCCCTAGGGGCAGGGATGGGGATATGCTCTTAGGGTGAGATACAAGTGAGGTGAAAAACTGAAGTGCCATGTTCCAAAGTGATTGCAGTATGTGGCTTTAAAGGGAGTTTGCAAGGCATTGGATGTAGTGAGAAGGTGATAAGTCTGGGTAGCGAGAAGCAGCAGCCACTGGTAGTGGTATTAGATAAGCTGCAAATGGAAAAATGTGCTGATTGGTTTTGGCACGCACGTGACACTGTCTTATAAATGACAGAGCCGACCAAGGGTGGTGGTGGGGGCAGTGGGGCAGCCGGCGTTTAGCACCGACTGAGCCAAAAATCTCAGGCTACTCAGCCGTTTACAGCCGTTCGCTCGTGACTATGTTCCTGTGTCGCATACCTAATGTGCTGGCTGGTGAGCTCTGCATTCGGGGGAGGGCTCCTTTTCGGTCCCTCGTGACCACCGGAGAGCTGTGGAGGAAAAAGGAGAAGGGTTTAAATATACAGGTAGGTGGAGGAGGGGCTGAGAAATGGGGAGGAGGAGCAACTGAAATTCAAGGAGTTGGCTGCTTGAAAACTGAAAGAAGAGATCCCAACCTGACTCGGAGCCCTTCATGCTTTACATTGAGCCCAGGGCTGAGATGTGGGGGTGGTAAAGCTCCGTAACACTGAGCCCAGGACCCAATGTGCAAAAAGATCCCCCTTTTGTGGCTGGCAGAGGCTGAAAACGAGCCCTGAAGCCTGAAACGGAGCACAAATTAAATAATGTAACTCCCTGGTGTCTTGCCTGTTAGTGGTCTAACTCTAGATTTAGAAAAGAAATCCAAATCCAAATCAGAGCCGAATTTAAATTATTTATGCTGTGGTGGCCTGCTTGCATTCGGTGTGAGTTTTTAAACCTGTGCCTAGCAGGCTAGCTCCCGAATACAGTGACCAATGCCCCTTACAAGTTTAAATAAATTCAAGTACAATCACAATTAAAGTAACTGGCTGAAAGGCTCCCTAGTAATGTGCTTTCCTGAAGTTTTACTGCCCTCAACACTCAACGAGCATAATGCTACAGTTCCCTCTCACATATTTTTTACAGAAAAGGAGCAGAGGTACAGCATTATTTTTTGCTCAGTTTTTATAATAGCAGTAAGGTACTCCCAGGGGTTATGTTAATGTTCAAGTAAATCACCCTTGGGGGCATGAGGCACTCAGCTGCACCTCATGCCACATTACACCCCAGGTAGTGATTAACTAGAACATTAACATAACCCCTGGTTGTACCTTACTGCTTAATTTCATAAGTTTCATAAGTTAGGTAAGAGACAATAGCTTGTGCCAAGAAGTCTTTTAGTACAACGATGTCCTTATGCCTACATAAAAGAGATGATAGAAGTACTAATAATTATTTCAGATGGTAGTTAATTCCATCGGGATACAACCCTTTGGTCAAACCAATGACCCCTTTTATTAGATTTATATAATTGGCCTTAGAGTTGGTATTCATGTGCTCTGGTAGTTTTAGTTATGATTTTCAAATCAAAGGAATTGATAATTCTATTGGCTTACTTAATGTTAATGGAAAAAGGCAGGCAGAGACTGGGACTTGTTATTTCCCTGTCTCTGTTGCCTGATACCGGACCGGGTGGTTGGTGGTTTTAGCCAATCAGCTTTCAGAATTTCTCCAACCCATTTTCTAAGCATCTTTGTTATACTCAGTATATCGTTCATACTTTTTTCTTTCATTTCTTTCTGTATTTTTTTGTACTTGACATAAAGTCCTGTATCTTGCAATAGTATTTATCATTATTTGGCTAGCAACACATGTTACTTCTTTACTTGCTCATGTTTTGTTGTTAATATTTTGCACGGTATTTGTTTTTCAAATAAAAATTACAAATAAAATAAATGATTGTGAAAATGTATGATAATTTCTGTATATGAACAGAAATGAATGAAATTAAACAAAAATATACCAATATGTATTAAATCAGTGTAATGATAATAGAAAAAAAGTGTATTGAGACATATTGTGATAATCATGATGTGACAAGCTATACCCTGGCCTATTCACTAAGAATTAGGGGCTTGATCCACAAAAGCAGCCAGAATATGCTTGAAACGAGCATATCCCAGCCATACAGCTGCATACCCTGGGACCATGTGGGGCTGGCTGTAGTCAACAACACTGTCACTCCCCTTGCTGGCTCACAGCCCCACACAGAGGTTGTGGGAGGTGCAGTTGGCTGTGTACCCAGGATCACTGGCCAATTAATAGGTCAATGTTCCATTAGAGCCCCCACATTGTGTGGCATGGAAGACCACAGAATATGGCAGTCTGTGCTGGTCCTTTATGGACTGCAATATCACATTTGTTCAAACTGCACATTTCACATTCACACCAGCCAGTGCCTTACCCAAGCACCGGGGGCTGGAGACCAGTGGAGGGAGGGCCCATTGATCCAGGAGTCACTGGACAGGCCAGGCAGAGGGTGGCGTGTAGGCACTATGACAGCTCCTCAGGCCAAGTAGCTTCTCCCCCCCCCACTGGTCACATTTGCCATTTCAGGAGGGCCCTGCATCAGACGCAGGTATGCCCCCCTGCCCCTTGCCTGCTCTTGACCCTGCCAGACATGCAGCTGGTGCATAGCCAAGGATGAGGTGCAAAGGGGCACACAGCTGGGTCTGGTGTTGCAGCTGAGTGCCTTGATGCTGAGTAAACCACATGTAGGGGGCACGCTGTGTCATTTCCAAGCCCTCTCATGTGTGGAGGGATTGTGCACCATTTGTGGATTGGGCTCTAAACAAATTTGTTGCAAATTCCTATATATTCTAGGGGAGCTACTTGGGTTGGGCCGATATCAGTAAATTAACAGAGTCCAGTGCAATCATCCTCCCATTTTTTCCCTTAAGAGCCTGCAATCCTTTAAAAAGGTTTCATTTCTTACTCACTTTTTTCTTTACTGTGTGATTTTTAAAGGATGTAACTTTGTGTCAGATGTCAGCTAAGGTCGGAAGAAGACCAGTCACCAAGCGCAAAGTAAACTTAATGGCTGGGTGGATACCTGATTGAACATTTGAACATTTATCTTGCTTGTCTGAGCTAGAATCTCTCTGCATTCCCTGTCTGTAGTGTTCCTTAGGTTGGAAGGATTCACACAAGCATGGGACATGCTAAGGAAACCCTAGATGTGGGAAGGAGGAGAGGCTAAAGCCATTAACCAAGTAGGGTCAACAGCTGCTGTTACAGGTAGGGTAAAAAGGAAAGACATGATGGGCCAAGCGGTCCTTATGTGCCATCAACTTCTATGTTTCTTTTTTTTTTTTTTTGCAATTTACTGCACTTTTTCTCTGCACACCTCCCACGGTTCAGTCCCCACCCAGAGCTCCGCCCGTCCTTTGAACCTATCTGCAATCCAATCCCAGGCTTGCCCCCACTGGATGTGGCCATAGGTTGGCCTGGACCATGGACCTGAAGTCAGGACTCAGGCAGGAATCCCCCACCAGAGGAACCCCCTGGCTTGCCCCCCAGGGTGGGGCCACAGGACTGGGATGCACAGTGGAACCATTTCTTCCAACGCAGGCAGGGTCGGGAAATGGCCAGGCAAAGGAAAAAAATTGTCATCGAGGATGGTGGCAGTATTTTTTTTTTTTAAGTGTGGATTCCTGGGGGTGGGACATGCAATGACATCCATCTGCCCCTGCCCCCCTAAGTAGCGGCACCGGCTGCAGTGGTACCCCCAGCCTCCGCCAGGGATCCATGATGCTCCAGACACTCTTCCCCATCACCCTGGAGAAGAAAAGCCACCCCCAGGATGCTCAATCCCTCTCCCCCCAGCCAGCCCTCTGACTCTCGAGTCTGTCTCCAAACCCGGGATGTCAGCACCGCAAGCGGGCACCTTGCCTCTGTGATGGTGGGCCAGCCCAACTTCTATGTTTCTATGTGCCTTGGGTTGATGGTTAAAGCTGAATAATAAGCAATACAGACTGATGAAGTTGAACTCCACCAGTACCTTTATTCAACAATAACATGAAACTAATATGCACACTTACTGAGTGACCCCTTTACTACCTGTACAGCAGTCCCTCAGAACAAACGGATAAAAAACACTTTTTTATATTACACTATTTTCTCTTATTATGACTGCATAGCTATGCATGACATAATGTCAGTAAGAAGAGAAAAAGGAAAGGATGGAAACCAAACCAATTCATACCACTTTCTATATCAGCAATGGAATTGGACCTCATTAGAATGCATAGGATTGCTAAGCTGTCTCCCTCCCTCCCATTTATTGGATCTAGTTTAACTACCCTCTGATCCCTGTGCTGCTGGGATCTTCTTGACAAAATCTGCTGTGCTACTACTTACCTGAGTGCACACATGATCTTCTTAACAATGGTGACCATGCCGCTATACTAAGGATACTAAAAATACCAAGGAGTTACAGGAACAGGAGTAGACCTACAATGTTCCTTCACTATCCAATGGTTATCACTGTTCAATCATCCATTGGTATGTCCAGTTGCCTTTGAAATTGTCTATATTTGTTGCTGTTACAACTGATTGAGGTAGCCTATTTCAATATTTCACTACCCTCTAGGTAGAACACAAACCTCTAAACTTGATTCTGTATGTTCTGCCCTGCAGCTGTTTATTATGTCCTCTTGTACTGAAAGAGTGTACTCGCTGTAAAAATCCCGTTTGTGCATATTATATAACAACATCAGGTCACCTCTTAACCTTTGCCTTTCTAAACTATGTAGCCTTAACATCTCCAGTCTTGATTTGTAGTTGAGTGTTCCTAGACCATATATATTTAGTGTACTATATCTCCGCTGGACTTTTTCCACACAAGCTATGTCGCACCTAAGTAATGGTGACAAAAACTGGGAGCAGAAGTCCATGTAGCGCCTGGCCAGGGATCTGTAAAGTGACAGTATGATATCTCTGTGCCTACTACTAAAGTTTTTTGTTATATTACCCAAGATGCATATAATTTTTGCTGTATTCTAACATTTTTTGGAAAGGTCAGCATGGGCTGTATTAACACTCTTAGATCTTTTTCATCTTCTACGTTCTTGAGTTTTTTATTGCCTATGTAGTAGTCATGTCTATGGTTCTGTCTGACCATATGCATAATCACATATTTATCATCACTGAAGCACATGCCCCATTTAGTAGTCTATGCATAGACCCTGTCCTTGTCTTCCCATATCTTATTTGCATCTGAATCTATGCAAGGTGGTCCTCCTAGTTTGGTATCATCTACAGACTTCAAAACTGTGCTGTATAATCAAATATGGATATCACTTATGAATAATGTGAATAAAACAAATCATTGGATGGATCCCTGTGGCACGCCACTGTTTACCTTGACTTTATCAGAGAGATGCTCCCCTGTTTTGACTCTTTGGTGCTTATCCTTTAGCCAATTCTGTAATCATGTAATTATTCTTTTATCGAACTCCAAAGAGCTAAGTCTTTCAATTAACTGGGCATGTGGTACTTTATTCACTGCTTTACTGAAGTCAAGGTATTCAGTGTCACATAGTATACTCACATTCGGTAACTCACTGATCAGTTCATAAAATGCAGTTAAGTCGGTCACACAAGATCTGTTTTTCATGAACCCATATTGTATAGTATCAGTTAAATCCCGAGTGCTGACTGCCTCTGTTATGTATTCTTTGACAAATGTTTCCAAAACCTTTCACAAAACTGGAGTCAGACTAATTGGTCTGTAGTTTGTTGCTAACTCCCTACTCCCTTTCTTGTGTATGGGAATGACAACAATGCTCTTCCAGTCATTTGGAACTTCTTCTGTATGTAATGAATGGTTATATCAGTCAATCAATCGTTTATTTATAGAAAGTGTAATTCCGAAAATATCAAAGTGCTTGAACATTTGAATGATCCTAAAACTATAATATAAATACAGACAATTACAGTAAAATCCTAGAATTATTAACAAGAAACAATTAATCAAAATCAGGGAAAGCCATACCAAAAAGATGAGTTTTAAGAACAGATTTAAAGCTCTCGAAGGTCAGGTACTCACGTACCTGATGAGGTAGAGTTCCACAGAGTGGTGGCCATAAAAGCAAATAGGCCCAAGAGGACTTCAGTCGAACCCTGGGAACCTCTAGGAATTCCTTAGTCAGAGGAGCAGAGTTAGTGGAAGGAGCGATAAGGACAAAGAAGATCTTGCAGATACCGAGGTCCCTGTCCATGTAGGGCATTGCAGGTCAGTAAACTGACCTTGAAGGTGATCTGCCACTGTTTTGGCAGCCAGTGCAGATTACAGAGCACAGGTGTGACATGAAACGTTCTTGATAGACCAGTCGACTGCCTGGTCACTGTATTCTGCACCAGCTGCAAATGGTGGATATCAATCCCCAAAAGCCCAAGGTACAGGGCATTACAATAATCAAGGTGGGAGATCACAAAAGCATGGACCAAAGTTGGAAAGTCAGCGGGCAGAACTAGGTGTTTAATCTGGGCGACATTCTTCAGATGACAAAAAGAGGTCTTGACAATAGCCAACACCTGAGCCTTAAGTGTCAAACCGCTGTCAATTACAGTGCCCAGATTCTGCACTCAGTCAGAGATCAGCAGCTGGCTTCCACCAAATCAAAGCCTAGATGGCTGTCCAGCTGACAACCCCAAACCCTGCTGACGTGGATCCACTACAAACATTTCAGATTTATCAGGGTTTAACCTCAGCCATTTAGCACTCATCCAATCTTGGATCTTGGAGAGGCAGCAATTAAAGAGCGAAACAGCCTCAGCTTGTTCAGGTACAAAGAACATGTAAAGCTAAATATCATCTGCATTGCAGTGGAAACCCAGCCCATACCACCTTATAGTGTCTCCCAACAGTAGCATATACACAGCAATCGACATAAGTGACAACATGGAGCCCTGTAGAACCCCACAGGACAGGAGAATAGGAACCAAGGAATAAATCCCTGACACCACTCTCTGAGTTCTGCCTGTGAGGAAAGATTTAAACCACCTAAGGGCTGTACCCAACAAACTGCAGATCAACCACAAGTGCTCAAGTAACACTCCATGGTCCACAGCGTCAAATGCTGCAAAGAGGTCCAAGAGTACCAAGATCGAATGACTCCTCTGATCCCTCACTATCAGGAGATCATTAAGTACCCGAACCAGTGCCGTTTTGGTACTATGCCTTTTTAGAAATCCAGATTGGAGAGGGTCATAGATATCATGAATGCTAAGATGATCCTCCAGCTGCAACACAACTATCTTCTCAATAACCTTGCCCACAAAGGGCAGGTTAAGACAGATTTGTAGTTAGCTAAGCAATCAGGGTCAAGAGAGGGTTTCTTGAGGAGAGGTACCACAACTGCCTCCTTCAGGAGGTCCAGAAACACCCCTGTCTACAATGAATGCCAGACTGTCTTAGCAAAGACTGGGCCAATCATCTCAACACACCTTAAAATGAGATGTGTTAGGCCCATCTCCAGACTACAGTGGGTTGGTCACATACACTGGATGATCCTCATGATATCAGTGACCACCAGCTGGAGAAAGTCAGACCAGCTAAGCTGGGCACTTGCAACCTCCTGCCAAGCTCTACTACACCCACTAGAGGGTGCTGAATGGATCCCAGACCTGATGGTGACAACCTTATCTGCATAGAACTGAGCAAACTCATCACACTTACTTTGAGAAAACACTCTCCGAGACTGAAGGCAGGTTGGATTGCACAGTCTGTCAACGGTCTGGAAGAGTTGAGCCAGTCAATTCTGCACAGTGGCAATCTTGCTGGATAGGAATTCTGCCTTCTTACAGGAGACTGCCGATTGATAGTCTTTATAATAGACCATCAATCTAAATCTGTCCTCAACCAGTCCCAATTTCTGCCAGCGCCTCTCCATCCTTCAACCCCCTCGTCTCATCCCCTTCAAAGTCCCATTGAACCAGGAGGACTTAGGACAAAGAGTGAGTGGGCAAACACGAACAGGAGGTAGGGCATCCAGATCCCCTGTCACTGCCTTGTTATAGGCAAATAAAAGGTTCCCTGGGTCCTCACTTACACCTGACATACTCAATAGGTCCAACACTGCCATAAGATTATCTGGAGTCGAATCCCTTAAAGGCCAGTATCGGACCATCTCCATAGGGGCAGGTCTTTTGGGAGAGCCTCAAAACTGAACCTAATAGTATAATGGTCCAACCATCCAACTGGCTCCACCACCAGGTCGGAGATCTCCAACCCCAGAAGGAAAACCAGGTCCAAAGAGTGACCATGATTGTGGGTCGCAGAGGTGATTATCTGTGTAAGGCCCAATGAAGACATAAGTTGGAGGAAGTCCTAACCAAATTGCGAGAGTTCATCATCAACCCAGGCATTGAAATCCCCCAGAATTAACCATCTAGGGGACTCCAGCACCATGTCGAAGATGAAATCCATGACTTCCTGCAGGAATTCATTCTCACCTCCGGGTGGACAATAGATGAGAAGCATCCTGCAACCTACACCTGCACGCATGATACACTCAAAGGATCTGGTTACCCCCACCAATATATCAACAAGGTCCAGTTCTGACTTAAAACAAATTGCTACACCCCCATCCCTGCAATCCACCCTCGGGCTGTGTATTACCAAGTACCCAGCCAGATCTGCTGATTCCAAAACTGGGCCAGCATTATCGTCTAGTCAGGTCTCAGTAATGCAAGCCAGGTCAGTTGTAGCCACAAGATCAGTAACCACAGCTGTCTTATTTCTGACAGACTTGGCATTCCACAGTACCTCCCGAGTGGGATGAGCAAACAAGGAAGACCACACTACTTGTCCGCTGAAAGCAGAACCCTTGGGTATGGGAACCTGGCAAGGTGGACCCCTTTCCTAGACCCATTTCACCACGGGGCATCTTGTTGATCCCACCACCCCAATCTGCCCATTCCGCGCTGCACTCCACTCCTACTGCATGGCAGCACCTATACACATCAACCAGTAATGGGGGACAATTAAAAGGATGGAGGTCCCTGAGCCTGGTGGGAGAGTAATGTCCGACCATCTGCAACCTCTGCCAACACACTGGCAGAAAGGAACTAGACAGTGAAAAGTAATAAACACAATAATCATCAATCACACAACTCCCATACACTCTCGCTCTCTCTCACACACACACACACACACACACACACACACACTGCACAATTAACAATAAACCCTCCACCTCCACTATTGAAAAACAATAACAAGTAGTCGGCCAGGTGGCGCTGAGGGTTGAGGAGCTGGACGCCACACCTCATGCAACGCTGGCAAGCCATGTTCAGGAATGAGCATGGGCCACCAGGGGTCAGCAGGGAAGGGAGAGGATCGAGCATCCGGAGGACAGCTCTCCTCTCCTGGGGAGGGAGGACTGGCACTCCTACCAAATGACTACCCCCAGGGGGAGGCCAGAGGGTAGTACAGGTCAGAGGGGCCAGAAGAAGGGAAGGTGCTGCAGGACTTCTGCGGATGTGCACATGCCTCTACGTGTGCACGTTCTGTGTGTGCATCCCAGCAACAGGGATGGGAGAAAATGGAGGAAAACACACCTCCAGCTACGGATAATGACCAACCTTCTGCAGGCTCCATACCCAGCAATCAGGCAGGGGTAAGTCCCGGTGATACCAGAGTGACAGGGCTGGGGGTCAGTCAGAAGGGGGCAGCTGGGGCCAGAGGAGTACAAAGTGCCTATAAAAAACGGAAAAACAATAACAATAACCTCAATCCCCACACAGACTATATGGCAAAAATAGACTGTCTCTAGGCAATGAGTCTGCTGATTATCAAAATGATTCTGGGGAACAGAGAAATAGGGGAGTAAAATAAACAGTGGAGCAGTTCTTTAAAAGTCTTATGTAAGCAATAATACCCAGCAGGGTGGGCAGTATTGGGTAATACAGCACCACCCTGGGGCGTAATGAGGCCCAACGTCGCAGGCGGAGGGCCTTATAGCCCCTGGAAGATCAGATATTGCCCAACACCACCCGCCCTGAAGGGTATTATTGCACTTACAAAATGGGCTATTTATAGCATTTTTTGTGCGGGATTCAAAAACCAAAAAAAATTAAAAATTTAAAAATTAATAACATTTATAAAAAGTTATTTTGTTGATAAAGTAGTCCCTCTACTGGTATACTTGCAGGACAGTAGAGGGGACTGTACTGCTTCAGAGATGTACTGTGATGGGGGCGTTGTTGTTTTTTTATGTTCTATAGGTGCTGTCTTTATTTTATTGATGTTAGTTGGGAGTTTTGACTTATTATCATTAATGTTGACCTGAAAGGAGCACTGCTACTATAGTACAGTCACCGCGGCCCGCAAGCAATGAGGAAGCAATGTCCGGTGTCTGTCAATGACCGGGGCAGCAAGAAAGCAAAAGAAGCTCAGCTGCTTGAGTCTCCATATATTTTATTGTGCACTCTGGGAATACAAAGATAAAGAAAGTGACTGCAGGTCTTGCTGAAAATACTTAATGTGGGGGGGAGGGAAGTGTACTTGGTGCAGGAAGGAAACAACCTGGCTCCTACTGAGGCTCTCTTTCTTTGCCTTTTTTTCCTCCTGTTCTCCACCACCACTCCTGAAAAGAGGAAAAAAAAAGCACATATTTGACAACTGCCTTCAACAAGACAGCAGTAGCGCCGGTACAGCTACCCTGCATGAGAGGAGTGGTACTTTCTTCTTGTTCCATACCGCAGATGGGTGTCTGTCTGCAGTATGGAAAAAGAAGAAAGTACCGCTCCTCTTAAGCACAATAGTGGTACCAGAGCTACCGCTCTCTCACTCTCTATCTCAGTGAAGGGGTTTACACATTTGGAGGCTACCTGCAGCTGTTTGAGGTCTGTCGGCCATACAACACCACACAGGACTCTCTCTATTAGTCTTGCCTATTAATTGATGTGTGCTGCTGGCTTGCAGCTCACAGTTTAGTGGCTGGCTTTGTGGTGTGTGAGGCAAACCTGGCTGGCACAGACATCTGTAGGGTTGGCACCAATGAATTGCCTTTTCTTTAGGACTAGACCCTTTATGCTGCTTTCCAGATTACTTTGGGTTTTTGGGTTGTGCGTGTGTGTGGTGGCGGGGCTTTCAGTGTTGATTACTTTGTTAAGCTCCGGTACCAGGACAAAAAAGATGGAGGGTGTAACATTCTGAAAGGTTGCCTAGTCCTTTAACGTGTGTGGTGTGGTCCTTGGCAGCAGCTCTTTTAAAACCTGGGCTCTGTTGTCTGATAGATGACCCCCTTGGCAAGCCTATCAGTCAATTAGAGCCCGAGAATTTTTTAGCCCATTTTCAAATTCAAGACAGTGACTAGTTGGAATTTTAAAACATTCTCCATTTTTTGCATGGAATGCTGGTCAAATAAAGTCACTAGGCAACAGGAAAAGCTGATTCAAAGTTAGTCACTAGGTGACCAAATATATGGATTCAAAAAATATCTCTAGGTAACAACAGTTCCAAAATGGAAGGCAAGTGGACAAGAATTAGGCAGATAATAATTGAAAGATGCAAAAACAAGCCAGATGTGTTAAAAACTGTCTTCCTGCTAGAAAGTACAAAGATAGGAGCTCATCAGATCTCATAGGTTCAACAGACCTCATACAGTGTTAATCATGTCAGTAATTACAATGAAAATGTACATACTCCCATAGATTTGATACCAGCTCTTCCTCAACTTCTTGGTCCACACTACACTGGTGAACTCAATGACTGTAGCTAAGCACCACAACAAAATCCGATTCAACCCCCTTACCTGAGTTAATAAGAGGCACATCAATTTATATGTGTAACCCACCCCCACCGGCCCCCCTTGTCTAATTAGCAGGGTTGCTCCTCTCACCACATGGCACCAAAGAGAGGGATGGGGGTTGTCACTACAGTTCAGTTTACCAGTACATCTTCTTCTGAGCCTGCCATACACAGACAGACAAACCAAGTGTGGCAACTACCTGGCGCACACCTGGTGGGACCATTTACCATGGCCATCAACCTGGGTCCCTGGGAGAAAACGTTTGCTCACAATTATGCTAGGTTTGTACTTCTGGTCAAGGGCACCTAAGTAAATCCAGACACAGTGGAAGCAATAACAGTACTGTACAAACCAGGTTGGGATTATAGAGTGTGGCTTTTATTCACATACATAGAGAATAATCACAAAGCGAAGATGGACCCCCACAGGGCTACACCTATTGGTAATGCACATTACTGAGGTACAGAGAACACACACAGTGAACCCTCAGGTTCTGACTTGGACAGCAAACACTCTGGTTCTGAATTAGAGACTGTCACACACATCCAGTACTAGGACACTTTCCCATATTTCATGAGGAATTACTGGTGGCATCCTCGACCACCAAAGAACACATACAGGCTCAAAGAGAATCCAACCCACATCTGGGTAAACTATTTTCTTCAGGCACTGGCCAGATGCACTGAAAGAAAACACAGGTGCCCAAACTGAACCTGGAGAGGTAAACATGGTTACTTCAGATGGGGAGTCTCCCACCTTTTGCTTCCAAATGTATACTCGGCCATTCATCTGGTTAATAACACCCTCACAGAAAACTTGTAGATGCTATCTTGAAATGTCTTTCACACTTAACATACTACATTACACACTTCTGAGGTATCAGAAAGTTAAATGTTCTGTAATTAGCACTGTCTCTTCACTAGACCCCAACTTTAGCAGACACTTTTAAACAGAAAGCAGTCTAGGTGACAGGATCCATTTGACAGAGAAAATTCACCACAAGGAATGCAGGTGCCCCAGGGCTTTACCAAACAAAAGCCACAGGTACTCACAGAGCAGTTGAATCTTAGGCAACTTCAACACAGTCCAGACTGGACCAGGGGACTGCACCTGAATCCTGGAATCCACCCCATCCCTCCTGGGATGGGGCATTGTGAAAACCACTTGGCTTGGTTTCCACCACTTCACCACTAGGCTGTACTGGCTCACACTAGGGTGAGAAACAAACAAAAACACTACTGGTAGCTCTCTGACAGAGCTAAAAAGAGAGGCTGCACTACCTGCAACCTCCTCCACTGACTCGAACTGCAGACTGACTCACTCTAACTCAACATTCTAAAGCTAACTCCCTGCAGCCAGCTTCCAGTGTGGCTTATGCTGCTGTGACAGTTCCAAAGTGACATCATCACTTCAGCTCAGCTGAGACTGAAAAACAGAGTGTGACACTGTGAAATCCATTTAACTGGCATTTCACTAGCTACCTGTCCCTGCCTGCCACTGATTCTATTGGGATTCTAGTAACCCCTGGGAACAAGGGGGTTACATATGGAGCTTGGTAATAATTTAAATAGGATCCTCAAAATTAAATGCAAAGTGCTCTCTTCCATTAGACGTACAAGCGGGATAATCTGTAGATAGACTGAGGGTAATTTTGGATCAGGTGATCCCTGATCAACTTTCTAGCACAGAACAGAATATAGGAGGTACTGCCATCAATAGGATCTTCCACTTACTTCTCCACAGTCAAGCTGAGTCTGCGACTGCCACAACCACCACTAAATAGAAGTATTAGTTAGGTCAAGCTCTGCCCCGGAGTCTTGAGCCTACCACCATCATATGGCCAGAGGTGGAGATTAATAATCCATTCCTAATCCTCGGCCAGTTCCCAGCTGTCACTCTCCGGCAGATTCGATTATCCAAAAAGAGATGTACTCTGAAGAATATCACAAAGACCAGATCGAAAACTTGTCGCTACTTCTGGACAATAACAAGGCCCTTGTTAGTCACCCAGTGCCCTCATTTCATCACCACATGATCAATATAACATACAAAATTGTTCGTAAAGTTACCCCCCATAGTCTATATTGTAGCACATCTCCACGCTCTCCCTGTCATCACATCATAAAGTTGGCAGAGCGCAGGTTGGCGCGGGGGTGGATCTAAACACCGGAAAGTAGAGGAGACTCAGTAGATATAAATTTATGAGCACCTTTTCTTTTAAATAACTTTAAATCTTTGGGGTAACTACACACAGGCAGCATTTCCCTCAGGTAAAGCACCAAAATATGTGGTGCCTTAGGCTAGCTTGGTGAGTCTCTTTAACAATTTTAGAGTTAGGGGCCAGATGCTTTTCAAACCTTCTTTTACTTTTCTGAATATCAAATTTGCATTTCCTAGCAATTTCATTATACGTCCTGGAGTACCCAGGATCTTCTTAAATCAATGATAGTTCTGCCGCTATGCAGCCTGGTGCACACAGGATCTACTTCAAAGGCAGCCCTGCCGCCACCCATGCTGGTATACAGGTCTTCTTAACAAAGGCAGGTCTGAGGCCAGGCATCTGGATGCACCTGGGATCTGCTTAAATTATTTCTTAAGCCCTCTTCTGCAGAGGATAGGTTAATCTTATGCCTTGCCCCTGCCTGCAGCCACTGCCAATGGGAGCAGGCTGCAGTCTGTCACACCACTGGGTTGAGTAAAGTAGCCTCTTACTGCTGGTGACCTTGGCCAATACTGGTTGCACACATTTGTGTGAGGAAAAACAAAAAATTTTTCATTAAAAAGAAGCAAAGGGCAGATGGTACCTGCTCAATGATGCTGTCTCTCTGACTCAGCACCCTGACTGGGTGCTGTAGAGGAAGAGTGAAGGATTGACTGCCCTGATGCTGATGCTGTTGCTGTTGTGATTTCTCCCATCCCGAGGACAATATCACCACTGTGGTCTAAACTGTTGAACTGCAGCACAACTATGCTATTCAACTGCTCACCCTGGAGCACCATGAAACTGCTGACCCCCAGGATCCCTGAAATGGACTTCCACTTTCAGCACTCACACTCAAGCTCACGGATGCAACTGGAACTCTGTGCACAAGAACTAAAAAGAGGATTAGTGTGACTGCTGGGTCTCCAACTAAGGTAAAATATTCTTTTGCCTTTTCAGGTTGGTCCACTACATCCTCTCACTACAACTGCCTGACATGAGCTTTCCTCAAACTGCCCACTGCAGGGCCAGTGTGGTCTCTTGAACCACTGACCAGCCCCCATGGGATCCTGGTATTCTACTGCCGTGATCTCAATGGATCCTTCTCATTTCTCAAGCTCAGCAGAGCTCTAATTAAAAAAAAAACTGCCCATGTATTGAGGCCCAGACTGTTCCCAACACATGGAACAGTAGTTCTTTTACAGAATGTCAAGGATCAAGTATTAGGCTGCAAACAGAAAAGGTGAAAATGAAATAAGAAGAAAAAGAAAAGAAACAGCACAATTTCCTTTGGGGTGCAAGTCTGCTTAAATTGACCCTTATACCTATCCCTTACTAGTTCTGGGACTCCTGGGGACTTCTGCCATGGCACGCAATTGGGATAAAGGACTTACAAAGAGTACAGGCTAATGTTTAGGGTGTTGCATGCATATATGAATGATCTCAGTATCTGGTGGACTGATGCTGGTTAGGAGTATGGGCAGACAGTATGTTTCAATCAGAAGCCTTACCTCCAACCAATGGGAATCTGGAGACTTCATCAGTGTCCTGGGAGTTTGTAGGTAATTGCAATCAATCCAGCACACAAAGGGAGTCAGCAGAAATTTTAAAATTGTATACTTAAGTAGTTTGTGAGGGAGCATAGAATAAACAGACTGCTTGACTAAGGCAAAGTTAATCATAATTTTGAAACCAAATGAAGGTCTGAGCCTTCAGACTACAGCCTGGTGACTCCCAGTTGTACCCCCCTCCATGTGGAATTGATACTGCAACTTTCCACATCTACAGTGGAATCCGATCAGCTCATTAATATGCACTGGACTGCAAGGATCCTTCTGATTTTCTGTAGCTGACTGTACAGCTGCACCATATTAATCTGATGCTAGCACTCTCCGCCTTTTTAAATAGTCTCAGCAGATCACTTCCCATTGAATGGCACCACATTAAAAAATCCTGCCTGCAGACAAGCATCCTACCCACCAACTGTTAGCTTCCCTGTGCCTCTTAACCACCCCAAACCATCTCAGCTGACCTTCCTGCACTGATTCCTGAACCACAGCTGTTTCTTTTTTTGTTTTTATGTCTGTTTGCACACATGTGCAAGAAACATATTGTGGAAGCTTGCTGCAGTAGTGAGTTGTGGAGGTGCGGCAGTGTTGTTGCCAATGCCAGCAGCCAATTTTGGGGCTGATCTGTGTTACCAATAGAGGATCGTGCTGTCCATGACAGCAGTAGTGTAGCTTGCCACCAACTTGAAACAAACTGGCCGTTGCAATCAGGGAGCTCCCCGTCATCAGCAATCAGCTGTTTTTGCTGCTGGGGTAGTCTCTGACTGCAGCTGCCAATTCCAGTTGCATTGTCTGGTGTCCCCTTTCAATAAATATGGCAGCGACTTCTCTGTCAGCCTCTCACAGTCCCCATGGAAGCCAATGGACAACCACCGCCTGTCACAGTCCGCATTAAAGCTGACAGGGGGCCCCAATCCCCCTGTTGGCATGCCCCCTCCCCAGTTCATTTTCCATCGATATAAGGCCCCCCATTTCTTGTGTGCTGATGGGGTGCCCAATCCCCCTCAGCTCATGTACCCCCAACATTGTGTATGTGCTGAGGAGGTACCCAATCTCCGTCGGCTCATGCGCCCCCCTAACACTGTGTATGTGTCGACAGGGCTACCCAATCCCCATTGGTTCAAGCCCCCCCAAGAAACACCCAGATGGCACACTGGCACCCACCGCAGATGCCAAAGTACCCTGCTGCTGTTTTTGTTTTTTTAAACCTTTAAAATGAAAAAACATCCCTTGCTGAGTCTGGTGCCCCCTTCCCCAACTCACACCCACCACCTGTGCACCCCACTCACCCCATACTTACCTCCGGAGCCCAGCGCGATGATCTTTAGTGGACCGGGAACACGTCTGCACTCTTCAAAGCTGACCACGAACTGAAGAAATGCTGGTAAACTGTATAATGGCATAAATGGTTTTTTTTTCAACTTATGTGGATATCTCGGCCATTTTTATGAATTTTTGCACTACATTTTCAACATGGGGTTCTTGGGATCCCATCTCCTGAATTCAGTGACTGTAATCTGGTTATTCCGTCCCGAACGGTAACTTCACAGTCACTGCATGGCATTACCTTTCAGGACCTATTAATGAAACAACAGTGACACTGTTCATGAGGTGGCTCTCAACAAGCCTAAGTTGCAAATTTGGTGAAAAAATTCCAAACAATTACTATGTTACGAGCATGCATTGCACAGTTTTCACACACTTTTGTAACTTTACAAATTTGTAATATTGTCACTCCAGATTTTCAACATTGGCATTTTTCCGCACCTCCTTATGAACAGTACAGCTGACATTTTTTCAAATCCTGACCAAAATTTGTTTTCACACTTCCAGCGCAGAATAGCGCAGTTGCTGTGGGAAATCACAGTTTAGGACAGATTAAGAAAATCATTGACACTGTTCATGAGCAGAGGTCCTAAAATGCCTATGTTGAAAATTTGGTGACAAAAGTCCATAAAATGACTATGTTACAAGTGCATGATATTAATGCCCCTGCCATCCTCCCCCAAGCAGGATGGTGCCAGGTAAGTTTGTAATTAAAAGTAACTCAGCCCTGGTGGTATAGTGCCCCCCCAACCCCAGCTGGCAGTTCTGGCAGTCCTGAAAAGCTTCCAACAGGACCCTCTCTCTTGCACTCATGGTGGCAGGTGTGCTCCAATCCACCCCCGGTAGGTTGAAATCCCCCACCACCACCGTGCTTCCCTTCCTGCTCACCCTTCAAATTTGATCTGCCAGTTCCCAGTCCAGGTCACAACCCTGTGATGGTGGTCTGTACACTACCCCCATCCTAAGTGTCCTATTCCTCACATCCTGGAACTGCATCCACAGAACTTCTGTCCTCCCCTCCTCCCTTACATAGATCACCACTCCTCCTCCATTCCCCTTGGCCCTATCCTTTCTGAACAGCCTGTACCCTGGGATTATCATATCCCAATCCTGGTACTGGGTAGCCCATGTTTCTGTGATAGCCGCTATGTCCACTAATTCCACCACCAAGAGAGCTTATAACTCCGCAGTTCTGTACCTTAGACTTCTTGCGTTCAGTGAGACCACCTTCCAGCCTGTTGCCTCCCCAACCTTACCATTCCTCTCCCCCCTTTGGTCCTCTCTGTGCTCCCTCCTCATTGTTTCACCTCTAACTAGGGGGGTGAACACCCTATGCTTTCCTTTCCGGACATTGTTTGTAACAATGGTCCCCCTATGTATACAGTTGATGTCTTAAATGTAAATATTATCTAAAAGTATCTTGTGCTCTAGTTTTCCCAAAAGTAGTCATCCAGTCTTTTATATCTTGTTTTGTTTTGCTCCACCAATGTTATCATATAAACACAATACCGAAGTTCTAACAAGAATAATGGTATGAATATTCATTTGTGTTTCTGGTTCTGTCAATATTGCTGTGTTCATTTTCCAATGTGTTTGTGGTTTAATTGTATTCATGTTAATACCCAAATAAGTTTTCACTTATAAATAGTCCCTGAATTCTACTGGAATGACTACTATGTTCAATATAATAATGTGTTTGGAGACAAAAATATAATCTAATTTTGAAAAAAAATGTACTTCTGATATACAGGTATGTGTTTGTTACTTTAGGAATGGCCTGTTTAAAACTATCCTGTATATCCACTAATTTAAGAAATTTTTTTAAACACGTTAGTCACAATATACTTTTTTCTTTTGTGCCTGTCTTTCTGATACTTCTAGAGAACAATTAAAATCTCCTCCCAGATAAATATCTTTAGCTGTAGCCAAAAAAAAGGCTGCAATTGTTCAAAAAGTGCTACCCGGTCCGCTTTTTGCTGTGGACCACACACAGCAATAAAACAACTAGATCTGTTTTGCCAGATACAATCTATAATCAGCACTCTACCCGGGGTTAAATCTATCAGTTTCTGCATTTTCAAACTATGGCCTGAAAACAAGATACCAATCCCATCCACCCTTTGTTCCCCAAAAGACCAAAATGATGGACCCCAAACCCAATCATTTTAGTTATGTGCATCTGTGCTAAAGTGTATATCCAAGCTTCCTGTAAAAAATAATATTAACATTCAAATCATGTAGTGATGCAAAAACTGCAGCTCTTCACCCAGCATTTGTAATGCTGCATACATTCAGGGAAGAAACTACAAAGTTATTCATCCTGATAAATCTAAGCGTCATTACTGTTTCTTCTTTGTTTTCTTTTTCTCCTTCCCTGTTTCCTTTACCTGTGGGGGGCTTCTAGATCAAGTTTTTCAGACTGAGAGGAAGTATCTGAAACTATATCCAAATAACCAAAGGTGGTCCATCATTAAGGAAGGAATACTGGCTGCCACAGATGAGAGCGTTAGGCTCAGGGGAAGAATACAAGGGCCAAAGTGCCCAGCTGGTTCAGTTCTAGGGTTGCCTAGGCAGTAAGGGAAAAGAGGTTAGCCTAAAGAAAATTCAGGAAGACCAAGAGAGAAGTGGATAGGGAAAATTACCTAAGATTGGCTAGTGAGGCAAGTAAGAAAGTCCAGGGAGCAAAGGCACAGAAGGAGCTGCAGATAGCTGAAGGAATTAAGAAGGGGAGAAGGCTTTCTTTCAATATGTAAGTGAGAAAAGGGACAAGAAGGAAGGGATTGTTAGGCTTAAAAAAGGGGTAGAGTGGGAGGAGGATAATGGGGGGAAAGCAGAGATACTAAATGAATACTTCTGTTCTGTCTTCACCAGGGAGAAGGATGTACCAGTGCCTTCAGGCGGGAAAAGAGGAGCGGGGGGGGAACACAGATGTAATGATGGAGGAGGATAGAGTGAGGGAGGGGCTGCTTGCATTGAAAGTGGACAAATTACCAGGCCCGGACAGAGTATATCCAAGGGTACTAAAGGAACTGGCTGAGGAGATGGAAGGGCCACTGGTAAACCTATTTAATAGTTCACTAGAGTCAGATGTGGTACCGCAGGACTGGAGAACAGCACATGTAGTGCCCCTCCACAAAAGCGGCCCCAAGGATGACCCAGGGAATTAAAAACCAGTCAGTCTGACTTCCATCGTGGGCAAGCTCATTCAGACCATACTAAAGGAAAGGTTGGAGGAATATCTAGAGGAGCATAGTCTCTAGGATGAGAGGCAGCATGGGTTCATTGGGGGGGGGAGATCTTGTCAAACAAATCTGATTGACTTCTTTGACTGTGTCACTAAGACAGTAGACAGGGGCCAAGTGGTAGATATGCTCTATCTTGATTTCAGCAAGGCCTTTGACTCTGTGCCCCACAAAAGGTTGATCAGGAATTTGGTGGCTCTCGGGGTTGGGGAAAAGATGGCCAGATGGGTGGAAAACTGGCTGAGGGACAGAACTCAGAGGGTGGTTGTGGGGGGAGAGTTATCTGGCACCAGAGAGGTAACCAGTGGGGTCCCGCAGGGCTCAGTGCTGGGGCCGGTGTTCTTCAATGTCTTCATCAATGACACTGGGGATGGCATTAAGGGCAAAATGTGCCTATTCATGGATGACACCAAGCTCTGTGGAAGAGTGAACACAGCTGAAGCGATACAGGACCTATAGGAAGATCTGGAAAAGCTGGAGAGGTGGTCCAGGATCTGGGCAGCTTGACTGCTGTTATCCATGGACCAGCACCCCTGATTGGCCTCCCTACCTCACAGACAGTACTACATACATGTATATTTACTAACCTTAGGGCATAGGCACTTATTGTATAAGCATAAGTGTCAGGATCTGAGTTCTACTGTACTTTTAAATATTTTTACTGAGAATCATAATGCATTTGCTATTATTCTGATTCTAACATTTGGGAGATACTTCTATTACACCATTGTATAATGGTTAGTTAGGCAATACTGCCATCTTCAGTGATAATGCAGAACTGTAACTGCATATGTAACCGCAAGTGTCCTTCATTATATACAAGATCTATTGTCTTAGCTATCTGTTACTTTTGCAAGCTCAGCATGCTTTCCCAGGCTAGTGAGGACTCAGGCTATTTGCCACTGACCAATCATAATGTTTTTATATATCTTTTTAGCTGTTGCTATAGTGATTATCAGGGGGTATAAGACCCTTTGCATAGCACCTGCTCTCTGAGAAGAGACATACTGCTACCTATAGGTAAGAAAGATTGGAAGTATTCTCCCGGTGATCACACTGTTTGGTTGTAAGCCTGCTTTATATACCAGAAAAAAAAAATCACTTTTTGTGCTGGACACCACTTGTCTGTCATTTCTTCACTGTAGAGCAGTTCCAACAAGAACCTGAGAAGGTGATGGTTTTACCATCCCATTACACTGCAATGCCAAGAAATGCAAAGTTATGCATATTGGAGCTAAGAATCCCAGGACAGAGTACTACCTGGGTGGAGTCAGAGTATCTGCATCAGAGGAGGAGAAGGACCTGGGAGTGATGATCACTAGTGACCTAAAGCACTCCACGCAGTGCAAGAAAGCAGCAGCAAAGGCAAACAAGATACTGGGATGCATATCAAGGGGGATCAGTAGTAGGAGAGAGGAGGTTATACTGCCCTTGTACAGGTCACTAGTAAGGCCACATCTAGACTATGGAATTCAGTACTGGTGCCCACACTTCAAAAAGGACATTAACCTGCTGGAGAAGGTCTAGAGGAGGGCTACAAAGATGATAGCTGGTCAGCAGGGTAAGGCATACGAGGAGAGATTGAGAACACTGAACATGTACTCCCTGGAGGACAGGAGAGAGAGAGAGAGAGAGGACATGATTGGGACCTTCAAGTACTTGAAAGAGATAAATAAGGTTGATAAGGAGAGTCTCTTTAAGCTGAGTGGCAACCATAACACGAGGGGGCACAGTCTTAAGCTGGAGGGAGGGAGGTTTAGGAGGGAGGTCAGGAAGCACTTCTTCACAGAGAGGGTGGTGGACACTTGGAATGTGCTGCTGGAAGAGGTCATCTCATTGGAGACAGTGGGCAGCTTTAAGAGAGGCTGGGATTGGCATAAGGGGAAGTTAAGGATCATGGCATGGGTATGGAGGATGGGAGGAGTGGGGAGGGAGGGCACAGACATTAGCTCAAGCTATGGACCCTGCAATACAAGCAGACTTGATAGACCAAATGGCCTTCTTCTTTTTTTTTTTAAACTTTCTTTATTTCAAAAAGTTTTTTTTTGTGGGGACATTCGCACATACAGTATACAACAACCATATTACATTCAGGAGTCATGTATATATCTTACATCATATAAGTAGGCAAGGACAATCAAGATATTAAGCACTTAGGAGTCACAATTTCCCATTTTTCATGGGAGATCAGGAACAACTCATATGGCCCTAATTCCATTGGGCGCCCCATCCGCATGCCCTTTTCTGTTGGACCTGAGCCTGTCTCCATTCAGTTGTACTTTTAAACATCTCAGCTTTCATTACTAATTCTATCCCCTCTCCATTAATTCCATTATATGAGGAGTTTAACAATTCTATATGACTATAAAGTTTATTATGGTTCGACCCAGTCCCCCTCATAATTAATCCCTGGCGGAGCCCCAGCAGGCCCAAGGTCTCATCGCCCCCCAAGTTAGGAGCGTCCCCTCAGACTATAACTTTTAATTTGTTTTTATTAGTTTCAGCCTTTAGACAACATTAAGGAATGAAATCCGAAGATTCATTTGACATATAGATTACCCATCTCCTCCAGATTAATTCAAATTTACCATAATTCCTGTTAAGTGTTGCCATCATGGCCTCCATCCTATAGATAGAAATCATGATTTCCTGCCACCTCTGCAAAGTGACTTCTTTTTGCGATAGCCAGTTCTTTGTTGTCGCTTTTTGTGCAGCTAGGCAGGCTATTTTTAAAAATTTACTAGTATTGGGGTCTCTATGCCTTTTAGGATATTCCATAAAAAGATACAACATTGGAGTTATTTGTAAGTCAGACCCCACAATGGTCTGTAGGGTCCACTGCAGCCCCACCAGAAAGTTTTGCAATTTTGGGCATCCCCAAAAGATGTGACCCATCATTGCCGGGGAACATCCACATTTTCTCCAGCAGACTGAGGCCCCTTCCCCTTGGTATTTCCCTTGTACTGCAGGCGTCTTAAAAAATCTAGTAAACATCTTCCATTCAAATTCTTTCAGCTTATGGCAGACATTCCCACTGTATTTCTGTGTCACCAACCATTGCTCATCATGTATCTGAAGCCCCAAGTCTTCTTCCCAAGCTTTCTTAATAGATTGGATAGAGTCCCCCCTCCATTTAAGCAGAGCATTATATAGAACCGAAATTATATGTTTTTAAGGCGGGTCCCCTTCTATTGCCTTTTTTAGAATTTCTGCTATCTGAGGAGGAGGTTTTCTCCTGTTTAAAATCTGTGCTTGAAGTGATCTGATATAAGCCCTAATCTGGAAGTAACGGAATCTATCCTGCCATGAAATCTTGTATCTCGCAACTAACGTTTGAAAATCCAGGATCTCTCCTCCGTCTAGAAAGTGCCATATTAAGTATAGTTTATTCTCCTCCCATTTTTTATATCCCTATCCCATCTGACAGGAACAAAGGATGTCAGGTATGGTATTGACCATAATAAGTATCTCCACCTTGGTCCTTTGTCTGGACACCACCCTATGCCAAGTGCGCAAGGTGGTCTCTGTAAATGGGTTATTTCTTCCTGAAGTATCTGTTCCCTCTGTGAGAGTAAAACTTTCTTTATTCATCATGCCCCCTTCATAGAGTTCAGCTGATTTTCACCTGGCTATATATGAGGGATCCAACCAATATATGGCTGTTCTTATTTGAGCTGCTTGATAACATATTTTCACGTTAGGTAAAGATAGACCCCCCTCCCTCCTTGGGATCTGAAGGGCAGAGAATCATATTCTCGGTCTTCCCCGGCCCCACAAAAAATGGGAGACCATTCTGTGTAGTGTCATGAAATATGAATCAGGGACAAGCAGGGGCAGAGTCTGGCTCAGGTATAATATCTTAGCCAGTAGCACCATCTTAATTGCCTCTACTCTTTGTACCAGAGATATAGGGATCGGGGCCCATCTCTCCAAATCCTTTCTAAGTTTATCTAAGATCGGGGGTATAGTTAAATGTGAATAGCTGACCCGCCTCAAAACTCAGGTAGACCCCTAGATACTTCACACATGTAAGATCCCATTTAAAGGGAAAGGACTTAACTATTCTGGCTGAGGGCATATATTGTTTTTTTAACACCTCCGTTTTATTCGTATTTATTTTGTAACCTGCCAAATCTCCAAACTCTGTTAGGCAGCGCCACAAAGGTTCTATGGATTGTTCTGGGTCAGAGAGGTATATAAGTAGGTCGTCTGCATGCAAGGCTAATTTATGTGTTTCTTCTCCTATCTCCAGCCCTCACCAATTCCTCCTGCCGAATCTTCTGAGCTAAGGGTTCCAAGTACAGGGCGAAAAGGAGGGGGGACAGGGGACAACCCTGCCTAGTACCTCTGTATAGGGATATCGGAGCCGACACCCAGCATTAACTTTTATATAGGCCCTGGGATTTGTGTAAATGTTGTTTATCACTTTAATGAAGGCACCCGAGAAGCCAAACCTGCCCAAGATCATCTCCAGAAACTTCCACGCTACCCGGTCGAAGGCCTTCTCCGCATCCAAGCTCATCAATAAAAAAGGGGACCTCAACCAGGCAGCGTGGTGTAATACCTGCAAGGATCTTTTAATATTATCCTGTGTCTGCCTCCCCCTAATGAAGCCCGTCTGATCCACTGCAACTATCTTAGGCAAGACATTTTCCAGCCTTCTTGCCAAAATGGCCGCATATATTTTATAATCAATGTTAAGAACTGATATAGGGCAAAATGATTTACATTGTGTAATGTCTTTATCCGGTTTTGGAATACTGGAGATGACTGCGAAATTCCAGCTGTCCGGGAGAGACTCCCCCTCCTGCACTGCCCTGCATGTCTCCAGTAACTGGTGACTGAGTTCTTTCCCGAAAAACTTAAAAAATTCTGGGGTATACCCATCTGGACCCGTGGATTTTTTTGTTTTAAGCTCTTTACTTGCAGCCTCTACCTCTGACCTTGTGATGGGTTTCTCCAACGAATCTCTAGTTTCCGATGATAGTCTCGGCAACCTAAGCCCCTCCAGGTATTTTTGAATCTCCGGTTCACTTGGGGTTTTTTTGGGAGTGTATAATGCCTGGTAAAAGGCTTTAAAGCAGGACAAAATATCTTCCGGTGTTCTTGCCATCCTCCCTGTTACATGGTTTCTAATCTGGGTAATGGTGTTTTGTAAGACTTGTTGTCTCAATCTATGGGCCAACAGCCTAGTGGCCCTAGGGCCTATTTCATAATATCTCTGACACATTCTTTGTAGTGCCTGTTCTGTTTTAATATCAATTAGTTTTTGTATTTTTTGTCTTATTTCTTGCATGTCCAAAGAGACTGAATCATCTCCGGTTGCGTGTCGCTTTTGCAGGTCTGATAATTGGTTTTGGAGATTTTCCAATTGTTGACTGTGTTGCCTTTTAAAGTTTGCAGCATAGTTTATGCAGTCTCCTCTAAAGATTGTTTTTATCGTGTCCCAGAGTATACTCTGAGCTATGTCCGGAGTTTTGTTTTCCTGTATTATCTGTTTCAGACAAGCTTTTGCCATGTCTGTAAACTCCTTCACATTCAACAGATAATTGTTAAATCTCCAAAGGGTATGCCCCTTCCCAGCGCTCCATTCCATCTCCATCAAAAGGATGGAATAGTCGGATAATATGGATGGGATATGATGGCACTCTGTCACCAAGTTTTGATTTTCCCCTGATATCAACATGTAATCTATTCTCGCATAAGACCTATGCGGGTAAGAGTAGTGTGTGTACTCGCTTTCCCCGAGTTCTCATGTCTCCAGGCATCCACCCAAAAGGCAGTTTTCAGATATTCCCTGATCATTTTACTTGTTGGGTTTTGTCTGAAATTCGAGGATTTAGAAGTGTCCATCTGATCCCAGACTTGGTTGAGGTCTCCCCCTATTATCAGTCTCCCTCTCTGCAATTCCACTATTTTTTGTAATAGTGACCTAGCAACCTCCTTCGGTGACCCAGGTGGTAGGAATATCAAAGCCAAAGTAATAGGGGATCCCTCCAGGTTCCAGGAAGGGACCACCAGGTGGCCCTCCAGATCTGAATATGATGAAATTGTTTGGAGTTGGATGCCCCGGGACACAAGAACCGCCACCCCCCTCCTCTTATTTTGCCTATATGAGGTCGATACCACTTGACCAAATCCCAGTCTCTGTAGCTTTTGGTGCTCCTCCCTCTTCAAATGAGTTTCTTGTAGTAATACAAAAGCAGGTTTTTGCCTCTTGATTTCTGTTAGGACCTTATACCTTTTAACAGGATTATTTAATCCGTTAACATTATGTGATATGAATCGTATCTTATTTTTGCCTGCCATTTATGTGCATACTTATGTTGCTTGTACTGTTGTGTCTTTTCTGCTTCCCTCCTCCCTTCTCCCTGCCCTGATCTCTTCCCCAGCCCTGCTCTCAGTATTAGTCTTGTCCTTTGCCTTAAATTATGTTCTCCATTAGGATAATATGCATGTCCCCACACTTTACCCTCAACACACAAATCTCTGCAAACAAACAACAGAATAACCCCAAAATTCCCCCCGCTAATGCCCCTTTGATAACTTTCCCAGATGGGAATAAACTATGTACATGTTGACCCCCAAGGTAGGGGAACAAATTTGCATGTACCCTATGAACTCGGCATATGAATGCCCAAGATGGAGGTGAGGAGACCAGCATGCTGACTCGATCCTCCCGGACCCTGAAACTAGCAGGTCCTGGCCTGATGTTTCGGCCCTTCGTCACTATTTTTGCCTCTATTAAACAGGCTGTATTTAAAACAGATTCCTTTTGCTTGCTTAGTAGAATAATTATGCCTATCAAAAGAAACAAAGAGCAGAAAAGCCTGTCATTTACACCTATATAAACTTCCCAACTCCCTCCCAGTAAAGTATGCATATTTTGGAAAAGCAGAGAAATCCGAGCAAGTCTCAGTCATATCTGCGCATTCTTCCCCGTGCCATCCATGGCCCCTGAGGGGAGCAGAGGAGATTGCAGTCTTAATTCCCCACATTAAGGGAATGTAGCTGGACCATCTTTAGAGGGGAATGTGTCTCAATTCCAAGACTCAGTAGTGACTGTTTAGTTTGTAGTCTCTCACTATTGTACCCCTTTTAATCTTAACAATATTAAGACTCCAGCGGAGAAAAGAAAAATTAGATTGCTCAAAGTCCAACTGAAATTCATGACCCAGATCCTTCTCTGAGTCAGTGCTTCTGCGAACAGTCACAGGCTTTATCTGGTTACCCAAGCCCCGTTTGGGGCCTTCCCCTGCTATAGGCCAGAGTTCAACGACCAGTCCGCCGCACAGGGCAAAAAAAATGATCAGACTCCTGTCTAGCGTGGCCACTCTCAGTCTCAGGTACTTCCGTCCCTCTCCTCTGTCCTCTCCTCATCGTTCCTTACATGTGTAAATTTATGCAGCATCTTTTTAATATCCTGCATGGTATTCGATGCCAGGAGCTCTCCTGCTTTCTTACTGTTCCTGCTCGATGAGGCCAGACTCCACTGTGTTCGGATGTTTGACGACTTCTCCCTTGGTCTCAGTGTAGGTAGGATATCATGTCCCTTGTTTTGCATTGCATGCAGAGCCTCCTCATATGACTGATATAGCTCTGTACCCGACTCCCAAAATACTCGGAGGCAAGATGGATACGGGGTCTGAAATCGAATTCCCATCACTCTCAACTTACGTAGTATAGGAGCGTAGGCCACCCTCTGCTGCTGTATACTGGGCGGGTAGTCTTGATCAAAAAATAGTTTGTCTCCATTGTATTCCACTGTTCTTTGCCTCCATGCCGTTTTTAGAATTTGCTCCTTATCCCAGAAGCTCGAAAACTTTGCCACAATAGATCTAGGCCTTGCACTGGCTGAGGTGGGTTTGGGTACTAGGGCCCGGTGTGCCCTTTCGATCTTAAACTTGAAGGCCTGTGGTAAATCCAGTACATTCCTCAAGAGGTTCCCCAGAAAGTCACACATGTCTCCTGTCTCAGTTGTTTCTGGCAACCCATAGATTCTTAAATTGTCCCTCCGGGATCTGGCTTCCAAGTCCAAACACTTTGCATTCAGGGATTCTTGCTGTTGGGCAATTAATTCGACTGCCTGAGAGAGGTGTATTAGATCATCTTCCGCTGTTGAAATTCTCCCCTCCGCCGTTGAAATTCAATTCTCCAGTTTAGTAATATCATGGTGAAGTTGTTCAAACCCTTTTTTTGTATCTGCTCGGGATTGCTTTATTTCTGCCAGAATTGTTTCAAATCTTGTTCTAGATAGTGTTTCTAGTTTCGATTCTGTGCCCGCTCCCGCCATGTTCGCAGGGAAGTCTCTCCCATTGATCATTGAATCAACAGAGCTCACTTTTCGCAAATCTGAGTCGGGGTTTGTTTTTTTTGCTCGGGATCTCTTCTCTGGTTTGCCTCCACTATGCGACTTTTTCATTTCTCCCAGTGAGTGCGTTTCACAGGCTTGTGTGGAGTTTATTTTAATTGAGAGGTAAGGGAGCTTCTGAATTACGAGGCCATCGCTCTGGTGACGTCACCGGAAGTCCCCATATGGCCTTCTTCTGCTGGCTTCTTTGTATATTTGTTTATCATCTTCCTGCAAGCTTCCACCTTCCACAGCCCTGAAAGCTGTATATTAGTTTTTCAGTACTATATTTTCTGTGACAGAACTAGTTTTTAAGTTCCTAGAACTTTGCCTCCTTAAGGGGAGTACTGACCATTTCGGGGGGATATCTCATGCCCATCAGTACTGCCACTGGATTTATTAGAGTCCTGTTTCTCCATAGGGATTGCTTCAGTATAATCATGAAATGTTTCTTGCGCATTCTCCTAATTAATGGGTAATTCAGCAGTTTCAGCCATAATAACCTCAGTCATTACTTCCTTCGCATAAATATTTATATTTTCAGAAAAAACTGAACTTCCGTCTGTCTTGCTGGTACCACAATATCACTACTCCCCTGTTTTTGTGCTGTTATAATCATAATTTCAGGATTAATAAGATTTCTTTGATTATGGAGCTGCGAATAGACAGTCTTGATTAAACATGGCCATACTCCTCACATAAACTGCATTTAGTACGACTCATATGTAACCCCCATGTGGCGCTATCCCAAGGGCTACTACCCCTGCCTGCTTGACTACTAACAGGTTGATGGGCCTAGGTTCTATGGCGGGTGCCTCCACCCAGAGGTCAGGGTTTGTAGTGGTTAGACTAGCTTGGTCACAGCCCTCTGGGACACTGAGACCCCCTTCTAATCCTTTTAATGGCCCACACAATGCACAGGAGTTACAGTACCAATACCCCACATGTACACTCTGTTCAATCATAAGGTACCACTTACCCTCGAGACTGATTCGAAGGTTCATCTCTCAGGACCCTCTGAAAAAGTAAGGTTAAACAGCATACACAAACCAATACAGTGCTTGGCATGAAGGTACTGACACTTCAGATAGTTTAAAGTTTAACAACATCGAATCTGGTTTATTCAGGGAGAATGTAACAAGGGAGGGGGAAATCAAGTTAATTAGCCAAAGTAAATCACAGTACTGTGCACACATACAGGGTCTGGAAAGTCACACACTGGGTACCCAGATTGGGGGGCTAGCCAGGGGTTGGCCGGCAGGTGCAGATGGATAGGGCCCTGTAGAAAAATATATGCACAACACCCAATTGTAATCTGGAGCCAGATGGCTCAGTTCTTGAAGAATAAAACAGAGGAAATTAGATGACACACTTGTGATTATTAACAGGGTGCAGGGGGATGCCCTGATTTGTACTCACACTACCCAAGCTGAGAACCTGATAGAGATGGTTGTTCTGGATTGCCAGAAAAGTAAGGCATGGAGATACTAACATACTAAAATGCCAGCAGAATAGGCCTAATGGTCTTTCGTGTCTGCTCATTTGGTCAGCCCCCACCCTGGGAGCTGACCTTGCTGCCCCCTCGCCTTCTCTAGCTTCTCCCTTCCCAGTTCTGGATATTCTCGCTGCACCGGATTTTGCTTCCAGAACCCTTCCCCTGTACCTGTCCCACCCCCTTGAACCCCTCCACCATCTCTGCCTCCACCAGCCCCCTGGGCAGTGCATTCCATGACTCCACCACCCTCTCAGTGAAGTAGCACCTCCTCCTTTCTCCCCTGAATCTTCCCCCCTCCAGCTTCCATCCATGCCCTCTAGTGGCCCCCTCCTCCTTCTTCCTTTGAAGCACCCTGACTGTTCCTCCCCTATTTACCCCCTTAATGTACCTGAAGTCCTCTATCATGTCCCCAGTCCCTTCTCTCTTCAATGTGTACATCTTTGGCTCTTAGAGGCTCTCCTCCTAGGTCCTGTCCCCAAGCCCCCAAATCATTTTGGTTGCCCTCCTCTGGACCCTCTCCAGGAGTTTAATGTCCCTCTTTAAGTGTGGCCTCTAAAACTGCATGCAGTACTGAGGTGTGGCCTCACCAAGCAGTTATACAGAGGAGCATCACTCCTCCTTCTGGAGATGATCCCCTAGCGATGCATCCCAGCATCCTGTTGGCCTTGGCTGCTGCCCTCCTACAAGTCTCCGGTTGTTCATCTTGACATCCACCACCACCCCCAGGTCCCTCTTAGCCATCGAGACTTGTAGCATTTCCCCCCCAGGGTGTACACTTAGCCCGGGTTTCTGGCCCCCAGGTGCAGTACCTTGCATTTCCCTGCATTGAACCTCAGCTTCCACTTTCTAGACCATCTTCCCAGAGCCTCCAGAGCTGAGAGAGATGAGACTCTGCTGGCAGGGCCCAACTGCTTTGACTAGCAGACGGATTTAGTCCGATTACTTTGAGTTCCGCTTCCAGCTTACAATGCACGATGAAAGAGGAACTTGGAATCGCTATTCCCACAAGTACTAAACACATTTATATGTAAAGGAAATTACTATACCAGGCAGCTACTCCTAGGTCCCGATCACAATTACTTCAGACACCCGGGAGTACACACAGCAGCTTCAGTTCCTGACAGACTGAGCGTGATTCAGCAATTTCTCCAGTCTTTTACAGGGTGAGCCTGGTTTCTTCTCTTCAGCCTTCCCTACTTTCAGCTACCTCGGATTCAGTCCGATTTACACTTGGACGGCAACAGGCCAACTTCAGGGCCTCTCACACACTTCCCACGTGAAACTATACACCGCAGAAGCACAGAGCTCCTTCTCTCCTCACGGTCACAACTGATCTGACCTCCCAGTCGCAGGGCAAAGCATTTCCTTCGGGTGCCAACTGGTCCAATTGGTGGATTCAGCTGTCAATCACTCCAAAGCTCTCTCAGTTGGTGCAAAAAAAGGCGCCAAGGTCCAAAACTACACTTCCCAGAATTACTAGCTATACATTCCCCTTGTAAGCCAGCTCCAGGGAAGAGTCCAGATTCTGGTTGGTCCAAGAGTCTCCATTTTAGAGCTCCCCTAATCCCATTGGCCCAGCACAGCAGTTTAGGTCCAAAATGGAGGGGCAACACACACAAAGTCCCATCTGCAATAAAGGCAGGTTAGACAAACTACAATATTACTAATGCTTTAAAATGACCACAGGCAGACAGTTATATCTTTCAGATGGGCTCCCTCTGCACCTTCAGTGACCGCAAAATGGAGCAATTATGCCGCAGTTAAGGCGGGATTCGAGCAGGGAAACACCAGCCCCCCCCCCGACAAAGCATTAATTATGTCTGCAAGCAGACAGCTCTTAAAGAGGAAGTATGTGGAGGCTCTACCAGCATTCACAGTGCCATTCTATCAGCTTAAACGCTGAACGAGGCTTTTTAGAAACTCCCACTTGTAGGGGGGTTACACATACACTGCATACTGATATGGCCAAATTCACTGCAAATCCCACACCTAGGTTTCTCACAACTGTTTGACAAGTGCGTTCTTGTAATATGCCTTAGGCTGTCCTGAATAAAAACAACCCCCCCAACTTTTCCCAGAAAAAAACTATTTGGAATGTGTGCTATTCCCCTCTGACATTTGCCTCAGTTTCACAGTAAATTTCCATCCACCTGTCCATATTTGTTCGCTATCTATAATAGCTTGTGGAGAGCTTATGACCTCACATTTATGTTGTAGCCAAACAAGTATATCACCCACATGGACATTTTCATAATGAAACATGACTGTACAGTCTTTATCAGGGGTTTAGACAGAGGGACTTTCAGTAAGGGTGTCCATAATGGTGAGAATTTTACCTGATTACATACTGCCCAAAATTTCTCTAAACCATTTGGACGTCTGAAACTGACATTGAAGGTGTCCTCTCCTGATATGTGGATTAATGCATAAATATCTGAGGCTGTGAATTTCATGCTATTTTTCAAAAGCTGTCTGCCCACATGTAGTCTATCAGACCTAGGATCAAGGCCCCCTTTATACCGTAATCTTACAGCATTTCTCCTGGGTAATAGTTCAGTTTTAGAAAATAAATCTGCAAATCTAGGCATTTGTACTTGGGGCTGAGAAGAAAAAGAGTGTGTTATCTCTGGCATTCCTGGTTCGGTATTCTATTCTCCTGAAACATTATGCAATCTCTCTCTGGTGTCTTGATTTTCTGCAGTACTAACCTCTATGCTCATTTGAATACATAGTTCTCATAGGTTCTCTATTTGTAGTTCCCAAAGTGTCTGTGTCCCTGCCATTGCCATTGTTTTTAGGTCTATCCTGTTCCCTTGTTTCTGCACTATATTTATCTTTACCGAGCTTGTCTGATATTTCTTTAGCATTACTAAGGGTTTTCTTGTTTAACCCTTGTTCTCTAGGAATGTCAGTCATAATTTTATCAATAAGAAAAGTGGTATTGGCATGCTCACCCGACTGTGTAAGTTCCCAGTCTGGATCAGGAATCCACCACCCAGTTTCAAGCTGCAACCATCCCATGCCTCGTAGCGCTGATTCTGGTGACCATTGCTCTCCTTCATGTAGTAATCCTTTGTTTTCCAGTATCCCAAAAGCTTTCTTTATTGCTTTCGTCATCGTTCTTGGCAAAATATTCTTCCCTTGTAGTTTCTCCTGTGATTCTTCTCTTTCAGGAACCTTCCACTGCTGTTTCCTTACCAACGCAATCCTCAGATTGCGATCTGTCTGCCACTTATGGGTTTAGAACAGTCCCGGCATTCTGTGGCCATCTCTGTCATTGCCTCAGGGAAACCTGCATTTTCCTGCAGTTAAGTGCTTCCTTGCACTTTTCGTAGCACTCTTCATCCTCTGCAAACTGTTCCAAAATTTGGCCTCTCCTCTCTTCAATTTCTTGCTTCAACTGAAGCAATGCTGCCTCCACATCACTTTGAGAGACCTCTTGCGAGCCCTCATCCTCTCCATCCTCACTGGTCTCTTCGTCGCTCATCTTGTCCGAGACAACCTCTTCCTTTCCAACAGGTATTTGAGGCAGATCCTCTTGAAAAACCATTTCAGTATACTAACATACTAAAATGCCAGTAGAATAGGCCTAACGGCCTTCGCTTCAGCACTGCTGGTCAGCCCCACCCTGGGAGCTGACCTTGCTGCCCCTCTCCTTCTCTGGCTTCTCCTTCCCAGTTCTGGATATTCTCACTGCATTGGATTTTGCTTCCAGAACCCTTCCCATGTACCTGTCCCACCTCTCTTGAATCCTCCACCATCTCTGCCTCCACCAGCCCCCTAGGCAGCGATTCCGTGGCTCCACCACCTCTCAGTGAAGTAGCACTCCTTCTTTCTCCTGAATCTTCCCTCCAGCTTCCATCCATGCCCCTAGTGGCCCCTCCTCCTTCCTTCAAAGCACCCTGACTGTTCCTCCCCTATTTACCCCCTTAATGTACCTGAAGACCTCTATCATGTCCCCCCGGTCCCTCCTCTCTTCCAATGTGTACATATTTAACTCTTCGAGCCTCTCCTCATAGGTCCTGTCCCCCAAGCCCCAAATCATTTTGGTTGCCCTCCTCTGGACCCTCTCCAGTAGTTTAATGTCCCTCTTTAAGTGTGGCCTCCAAAACTGCATGTAGTACTTGAGGTGCGGCCTCACCAAGCAGTTATACAGAGGAAGTATAACTTCCCTCCTTCTGGAGGTGATCCCCCTAGTGATGGATCCCAGCATCCTGTTGGTCTTGGCTGCTGCCCTCCTACAAGTCTCCGAGTTGTTCATCTTGACATCCACCACCACCCCCAGGTCCCTCTCAGCCTTCGAGACTTGTAGCATTTCCCCCTCCAGGGAGTACACTTGGCCTGGGTTTCTGGCCCCCAGGTGCAGTACCTTGCATTTCCCTGCATTGAACCTCAGCTTCCACTTTCTAGACCATATTTCCAAAGCCTCCAGATCCCCCTGTAGGGCCACCCTCCCCTCCTCCCCATCCACCACTGCCCCCAGTTTTGAGTCATCCACAAAGAGACTCATCTCACTCCTGATACCTGTCCTTATGTCAGAGACGTAGGCATTGAACAGGAGGGGCCCAAGGACTGATCCCAGTGGGACCCCACTAATGACCCTCCTTGGGATGAGACTATCCAGCCAACTCTCGACCCTCTGGGTGCGGTCCTGGAGCCAATTGCTCTATCCATCTGATCATCTGGTTTCCCACCCCCATTTCTCCCAACTTATCCAACAGGCCCATGTGAGGAACAGAGTCAAATGCCTTGCTGAAGTCTAGAAAGAGGACATCCACTAGTCTACCCAGGTCCAAGGCACTCGTCACCCAGTCATATAACTCCACAAGGTTTGTCTGACACGATTTCCCTGTGATGAATCCATGCTGTCTATCGTCCAGACACCCTGACTTTTCTAGGTCCCCCCAGCCTCTCCTTGACAATGCCCTCCATCAACTTGCCCACCACCGACGTCAGGCTGACAGGCCTGTAGTTCCCTGCCACCTCCCTTGATCCCCCCCTTGTGGATAGGCACTATATGTGCCACCTTCCAGTCCTGGGGCACCCACCCTGTCCTCAGAGAGATGGTGAAAAGCTCCACCATGGGTTTCGCCAGGACATCTTCAAGTTCCTTCAGCACTCTGGGATGTAATTTATCTGGCCCCGGTGCTTTCTCTGTCTTAAGGGACCTGAGGGCTTCCCTCATGCTCTCTGCTGTGATTTCCACTTCTGCCACTCTTCTCCCTGCTTAGCCTTCCCCTCCTGCCAGAGATGCCTCCCTCCCCAGACCCGCCGATTGGTAAGGGTCCCCTCCTCAGTATCACTGTCTCCTCCCATGTATGATGCAGCACCCCATTTTCCTTGGTGAAACTGAGTGAAGTACTCATTTAGTACCTCAGCCTGCTCCCCGGGTCTTGTGCCCATCTCTCCTGTTTTAATCCTGCTAATCTGCCCTTCACCTTCGTTTTTCCCCAGTGTATCTAAAGAACCCTTGTTCCTCTCCTAATTTCCCTGGCCAGGTTCTGCTCCTTCCTTGCCTTAGCCGCCCTCACCACCCTAGTGGCCCTTCTAGCCATCAGCTCATACCCCCCGATCCCTTCACCTTGAGCACTTGAATTGCCTATAGGCTGCCTTCTTTCCCCGCACCACCTCCTGGACCTCACTGGTCCACCAGCAGGGTTTTCGGGCCCTACCGCATTTTCATCTTACTCTTGCACAGGTGCTGGTAGCATCCTGCACCCCTCTCCTGATGATTTCCCACCTACTATCAGCGTCCATGTCTGACCTAATCCCATCCAAATGCTCCTTAAGGATCCTTCCCATTTCCTTAGAATCCGCCCCCCTGAAGTCAGTTACATCCGTCTTTGTGCAGCCTTTAACCCCTCCTAGGTCCAGGCAGAACCAGAACGTGGCATGGTCACTCCCCGCCAACAGGTCCCTTACTGCCAGGCCCCCAATCTGGTTACTGTCTGCCAGGACCACATCCAGTACCCACACCTCTCTGGTCGGTTCCCCCACCTGCTGAGTTAGGAACGCGTCTTGAAAGACATCCAACAACTTGTTCCTGGCCACCGAGGATGTCATAGTCTCCCAGTCTGTTCCTGGCATGTTTAGTCCCCAACACCACCACTCCTTCCCCTGGCCAGTCTGCAGTGTCTCCCCATCAGCCACCAGACTTCCTCCAGCTCCTCCGCCAGTGCAGGGGTCTATACACCACTCCTATTTTACCTCTTGCCCCCTTGTTATCAAGGTGACCCAAATTGCTCCATGGTTCCTCTCCACCTCCTCCTCTACTCCCTCTATGCCAATGCAGTTTTTGACTATCATTGCTACCCTCCTCCCTTCCTCCCTCCCCTGTCCTTTCTTGAACATAGTGTAACCCTCCAGGTTCAGGTCCCAGTCAGTCTCTGCGGTGGCCCAGGTCTCAGTGACCGCTGCCACATCCACCGCTCCCTCAGTTAGCATCGCCTGGAGCTCAGGCATTTTATTGCCCAAGCTCCTGGCATTTAGCAGGACTACCTTCCACCCTTTCCTTATACTTCCATTTCCCCTGCTCGTGTTCCCATGGGGATTCTGTTTTCCCCTGGTCTGCACTTTACCAGTCGGCCTTTTCCCACATTCCTCCATCTCCCCAGGGGGGTGGAGACAGAGTCCCTCCTTTATTGGCACCCCCTCAACAGCCTTTTCTCCCATCCCTCCCCTCCTTCACAAGTTTAAACCCCACTTTTCATCAATGAACTCCTCTATTTTCAACTTAAGGATTCCCCTCCCCTCCAAATTGAGATGGAGTCTATCTCTAGCATACAGCTCCTTATCCTCCCAGGTCTCCCCCCAATCTCCCATCAACCCATACCCTCTGGCCTCACACCGCTCCCTGAACCACTGGTTCATCTCCCTAATCTTCCTTTTGTGCTCCCCACTAGCCCTTGGCACCGGCAGGATTTCCGAGAAGGAAATTGTACATCCTATGTCATGACAGACCCTGGTAAGCTCCCTGAATCTTGCCTGTATCTCTAGCTCGCTATTTCCCTCAATGTCATTTGTACCCAGGTGGACCAGTATGTCCGGGGAACCCCCACAATCCTTTGCCAGCTGATATACCTCGTGCTTGGCCCTGTGCAACGTTAGTCCAGGGAAGCATTTTGTTCTAACTGGCCAGGCTTCTCCCTCCCTATCCCATTTGATACCCCTGATCATAGAATCCCCAACAGGAGCACTCTGACCGCTCCTTTTCCTCCATTCCCCCCCCTTCCATGCCTCTCATCCTTTCTACCGGCCCTCCATCCAGCCGGCTCCTTGTTCCTCCCCCTATCTGGGTGCCACATGCCGCCACTTCCTTATTTACCCTGGCCACCCTCCTCCGATCCCATGCCTCCTCCTGAGTATCCTTCTGTATCTCGCTAACTCCCCCCTCACTGCTCGTGACTGGTCCTTCTCCCCCATCTGCTAAACTAGCCTGGCTCATCCTACCTTCCTTCCTGTCTCCGTTTAGTCCCTCCTTGCTTGTTGTGCTCCCCTGGCCTAAACCCTCAGCTCCCTTTACTGTATCCTCCTTGTACTTCTGGTCCTTCTCCTGCCCTTTCCTCCCAACTGGTCCTTTCCTTGCGCTTTCCTCCTCTTCCCCTGCCCCTCCTGCTTTGATTCACTGCTCCCCATTTTCCTGCATTCCAGGTTCCCTCCTGTTCCTCCTGCTATCCGGCCCCCGCCTCCTGCCCCCCACTCCCTTTCCATCTCTAACCACCCCTGTCATGGCTACATCTCCTCCCTCATCCTCAAGCAGAAGAAGAGAATTGAAGTGGTTACTGAGGTCCGATCCACCTCCCCGCATTGCTTCCTTCTGTCCAGCCCCGGCCATCTGCCTACTTCCCTGAGAATGTTGTTCCTCTGGCTCCCCTTTGTGAGGGTCCCCAGTTACCTGCCTGCTTCCTTGGTAGTGTCCTCCTTTTGGGCCCCCTCTGCCAGGGTCCCTATGTGACCCCTGAGTATTCTCCTGCACTCCTTTCCCTATGCCTCCGTCCCTAGTGCTTGGTGCAACCCCGTTGGAGATCCCCTGCCCCCTTCCCCAACCATACCTCCCCCCTTCCTCCAGCTTTCTCCTAATCCCCGCAACCTCCTCCTTAAGCTGTGCCAGCTGGTAGCACACTGGGCAACCACCAAAATTCCAAGCCTCCGGTCGTTCCGTGGCTAGGTTGGAAAACAAGGTCCCAGCCTGCTGCTCTCCTCTCCCCTCTTGCACTGGATCCTCCATTTTCCAATAGTGGCCACTAGTGCCACCTACTGAAAGAATAGGTGAATTTCCCTGGTGTCCTGGCCAAATTTCCCCCATTCACCAAAAATACCACCAACAGCTTAAATCTGGTTTAATTTCAGTTGGCATCCATCTGTATCCTCCTCCCCCGGGACGAGGCTGAAAATAGGCAAGAAATTGTCTAGTCCTCGTTCCCGTACAACAAAAACTAAATTAACTAAATATATAAACATTCAAATGCAGGGGCCAAGGAAGGATGGGTCAGTCTAGACCAGTAGAGAGAACACAGAAGGAAGAAATCAAGTCCCCCCACTAGCACACAAACACCAAGAGAAGCATAGCAAAATATGAAGACTGGAGACAAGGGGGAGTATAATGCTACCCCTGACAGACCAAATGGCACAGATGGGAGGGCTCATATTGTAAAATGTCTCCACATTTTTATGTTGCTGGAGCAGATATAAGTACCTGGTGCTAGTATTTATTGGGCTGCAACTATTCCCTCTCCCTGGTGGTCTAGTAGTGGCAGGTATTTGGATTCTTAGATTGTTGAGGACAGATAAAGACAAAAGTATATCCAGTCTTCATTTTTTCGCTAGCTAGGGTTCTAGACCTGTTCAAGGCTCCCAGGGTGTTAGGCAGGGTAGCACTGCGCAGTAGGCAGCATTATTCTAAATTAATATTTTTTTTTATTTATTGTTATTTTTTGAACATAAAAGGCACTAAGCAACAATGGGTTGTTTTCAGGTTTGTCCTGAGGGTTGGGTTGGACTGACCTGTTTATTGACAGAGGGAATGTTAGCCATTAATCGGGGGAACACTGCCCTACTTTTCTTCAATGTGTGCCCAGGAATCTATAACTTCCACCTGGATAGTGACCAGACATGGGCAGAAGGGAACCTTGATTCAACATCCCATCCAGTGGTTGGTACCTTAACAGTGCAGCACTCCCCTTGTACTGCACTGTAGTGTCAGTTATGGGTATTACCCCAAGTACCTGGTGTGGGTGGGGCTAGAACACACAACTTCTGATCTTCCATCCCCAGAGGTGAGTATAATACTCTATCTACTGAGCCACTGATACTGATATTTTATTTATTCCTGAGGGGGCATGGAGATTCCTAGCCCCAAGAGACAGAGAGAGAGACAGAGAGAAGGAAGTTGCAAACAGTAGTGGCAAAGTGCTCTGTCAAGTTTATTTTTCAGTGTGACGGCATTGACAGGCTATGGACTTCCCCAAGTACACTGCATTATAACGACAAGGGTGGTGGGTTCTTTCACCAGCTGGGACCATTAGGATAGTTATGTTGCAGGTTTGAGGCTGACAGGGGAGAAGCAGGTCATATAAAAATTATTTAGTAAAGCATTCCAAAGGAACCTATAGGTAAACAAGCACTGTGTTTATTTGAGGTGCAGCAGACTTTTGCCCTATGGCTCAAGTGCTTTGTCGACTTGTCATTTTTGGATGCTGAGTCCCTGTGGGATAAACAGTGGCTGAGTATAATTGGAAGGCTATGCCTGTAGTTCAGTGGACAAGCAGCCAGCCACTCACCATTCCTGTGCTATATAAGCAGTTCCTCTGGCCTCTCTCTCAAGCACTTTTCCTTTGCAGCCTGAGGCTCTGTTGGTCTGTCCTTTGCTGCTGGCTCAGGCCTACCCCTCCCCTTGCTATTTTGGCTTCTGCTTGTTTCTGCTGGACTTCTGTTGCCTGTTCTTCTGCATTTGGTTTATTTTTTGCCTCCAGCTGTGTGCTTCTTTGTGTTGTTTGTTCCCTGTTCCTCTGTGTTTCTGTGTCTTTTGTTTTGCCTTCATTTTGGGGACTTCTGTTTCTAAACTCCTTGTATATTGCTAATCCAGAGCTCATGCTACTTGCTCCCATTTACTCACACTGTAACTGCATTCATTATCTGTGTGTTTCAACTCATACCACATAGCTGCTCTCCATGCTATGCACCTTAATTGTTTTCACCTGGTTCAGGCTCTCTCTGAACCCTAGCCTATGCAGCTCAATCCTGCTTCTTCAACTTATACTACATACCTCATTTCTGTTGTTTCACTGTATTGCCTGGCAATAGATGCTCAGAGCATTGCCTCCCTCCAATCTATGTTCATCGAATCCTACAACTCATAGTTACTCAATACAGATGCTGCTCTTTATGTTTGTAATTGCTATTATACTCTGGAGGTCAGCTAAGCTACCGCTGATGCTGTAAGCTAGTTTTAATATCTGCATGTGGGTCTCGGCACCTTCCATCACTTTCTTGTTTTTCCTACGGCATGGACTGGGAGGTTTTGGGGGAGTCATGGCCCCCTGTGGCATACTTACTTTATGTTCTAATCCTGTCTCTGCCACCAAAATTCTCAGAGTATTTGTCACCTTTCACTGGCTTCCTTGAATGCCTGGCTGGCTGGCTTGCCCTGCTATTCATATTTGCTGATCCTCTGACCTATGTGCAGGTCCAACCATTGCTACTCTGCTTTATAAACCTACGTGCAGGTCCAATTATTGCTACTCTGCCTTACTGACCTACGTGCAGGTCCACTCATTGCTCACGCAATCATTGCTCAGTGCTGACTACTACCATTTGACCTATGTGAGGTCCCAACACTCAACGCTCATTCAGCTCCTCTTCAGTTTTCTGGGGCATGCCAGCCATACTATTCTGGTGCAGAGCTTCCCTGCAGCTGATGTTCTCACTCTACATTTCTAAGTCTGCATCTTGAGCGTACCTGACTTGGGGCAGGATCCTTCTTACCTGATCCATAGCTGGGAATGTCCTCGCTCTGGGCTTGGCTTTAGCTGTTCAAGATTCAATGGCAGCTCCTGGTGTAGAATTTAAGACTAACCGTGAAGGGTTACAGTGATCTCCTTTGGCTCTAGTATTCTACTAGCAAGGCACCTTAACCACATTCTCCCTACGACTGCCTCTGGTTCACCTGGTTTGTTTTAAGGGCAAGTAGGTCAGGTGAATGCCTCAGCAGTTACTGCTCTCCTCCTCCCACCTTGGTTGCTCCCAATGTTGCAGAGCATTCTTGCAGTCTTCCACGGCATTCACGTTAGAGGGATTGAGTGAGAGCTTTCCTCTGAATTGGAATATTTCCACCCCCCTTTTTATTGGGTTTCTAAATTGCAGCAGCAGAGCTGTCACAAAATAAACACCCCAGGCCTGGAGGGAAGGCAACCTAGGCCTTGGATCCCCAGAGGTTTCCTTCTCAAAGGTTTTTTTCTCTCCTCCATGCCTCAGGTCATAACCATTAGTTAGCCACAGTTAGTGTTCCCTAGTTCCTTTAGGTAGGTTCTGCTGTTGGATGGAGGTGGATGGTGTCCCTACTTGCTGTTTCCTCTCTCCTTAGAAGTCCCCCCCCTCAATCTCCATCCCAACCCATCATATTCATGCCATTGTTAACCTGCGCATCTCATTACATTATCAAGCTGCCTGATGCCTTATCTACTACCATGCTTCACAGCTACTGATTGCTAACATGCTTCATACTACTACATTTCTTTTTGGGGATCCTTCCTAAGGTACCTTTAGCCAAGGGAATCATCCTTCAAGGGTTCCATGCCTTTGGTACCCTTACAGGGTGGTAATTCCTTTGGAATGGAGAGTATGAGCAGCCAAAACCAAGTAACACAGTTGCACAAGAATAACATCATACAGGCTGCATAGGCCACTGAATTGGAAGGCTATGCCTGTAGTCTAGTGGACAAGGAGCCAGCCACTCCCCCTTCTTGTGCTATATAAGAAGTTTCTCTGAGCCTCACCCAAGCACTTTTTCTTTGCCCCACCATCCTCCCCTCCTCCTCCAACGGCATAGCCTGTCTCCTTGGGATCCTTCCTAAGGTACCTTTAGCCAAGGGAATCATCCCACAACACCTTTAGGGGTGGACCCTCTTCAAGGGTTCCTTGCCTTTGGTACCCCTACAGAGTGGTAATTCCTCTGGAACAGAGAGTGCAAATGGCCAAAACCAAGTAACACAGTTGCACAAGCATAACATCATGCTGGCACCATAGGCCACTGAAATGCATTTTAATTGTTGTGGGTAGGACTGGGGTACAGAGGCCCACCTAGGAAGTTGATATAGGGAGTCTCCTGGAAAATCAGTGGGGGACAGCCCAGGGTGACATGCTTATATCAGCATTCCACTTAAATTTGATTTGTTACCTTTGTGCTGGTATCTTGCCCTACCAGGTCATAAGGCATCAGGCAGCTTGTAAGGCCAGAGCAAGGAACAACATTATCAGAGTAAGGAAAAAGATTAAGACTTCTTTTGGCTAGGCAGATTTACTCTATGTTCCTATTTTCTTTTGTACTCACAGGTTTTGTTACTGTTTTTGCTCACATTTTACTGCTTTGTTGTTCTCTGATTCAAATTGCTGTTGCAGAGTATACTTTCCGCTGCATTATTACATGGTGTGCCTACAGGTTTGTTACTGTTTTGTGCTTACAGATTACTGCTGTAATCTTCTCTGATTCAAATTGTTTTTTGCAAGGTATAGCTTCTGTTACTGCTTTATTTTCCTCTGTAGCAAAGTGTTTTTGCAGGGTATATCTTCGTGAAATTGTTACAGGTGGTGCTTACAGGTTTTGCAGTTTTATCTATCATTAGGCTAAGCTTTCAGGGCTACTGCATTTGTTGTTGGTTGATTGTTTCTGCTGTTACCTCCTTGTTCTTTCATCCATGGTTCTTCTTTTGGCAGGAAGGGCCCGCCACCCATCCCCATCCCCAACCACCCCATACTACACTCCTTTTATAGAGTAGCATAGTCGTGACATTTCCTGTAGCAAAGCAGGAAGAGGAGGATCAGAGGGGTATCCACACAGTGACTTCACTTACAGGGGCACAAGTAATCTAAATTGTTATAAAAAGTTATACAAAAATAAACAAACAAAACGAACAAAAAAGTAAATATATATAAAAAAAATCAGACTTTTGCTTTCATTTTACTTCTAATTACTCGGACCAGGTTATAAACTCAGCAACTCAACTGGAATGGATATTATTACCTGCAGGTACTGTGGGACACTTTTCAAAAGGGCAGTTATACAGGATTTAGGACGCTGTCCTACATGCTGGACCATCGGAGATCTAAGGGCTCAGCTCCAGGCAGCATGGGCAGAGATTGCACACCTCAAATCACATATTCAGGAGGAAATATATTACAAGAACCACCCACCATTTCCCCAACATCCAATTGAAGCACCTCAACCGCAGAACATAGTTGGTCCGGGAGGTTGGCAGGTGGTTGGGGGGCAAATCTGGTGCCCCATCACTCAATGTTCACCAACGTGTCATCTCCACAAGCCATAAAAACTACAAACAGGTATCTGCCTCTATCTCCAAAATCAGACAAAGGGGCAGAGGACACTGCAGCATAGGAGACAGCACAACAAAACTCACCCAAAATAGGAACCAAAACAAAAAAAGCAAAAAGAAAATCCAAAACACTTCTGATCATAGGAGACTCCATGATTGGGGGAGTTGATACCTACTTCTGGCCGGGGGTAATGGTCAGATGTCTCCTAGGTACATTAATGTGGAGAGACACTGACCACATTGCTAAAATCATGCAGGAAGCAGGAGAAAACATTGACATCCTGGTACACATAGAGACTAATGATCTCGTCAGCCATTCAGTGGTGGAGACCAAGGAACACCTGACCAGGCTGGGAGACAAACTGTCATCCATTTTGTCTGGCATCTCCTTCTCCGAGATCCTACTGGTTTTGTGATGGGGGCTGATGGACGGAAGGTCAGAGAAGGGGAGATAGGGGAGCTAAACATGTGGCTAAAGGGCTGGTGCCAGGAAAAAGGACACAAAACTGTAGATAACTGGCAACAGTTTGGGGACCGAAAGTTCTTTAAATTTGATGGACTGCATCTGACTAAGGAGGGAGTAAGTGCACTCGGGCAGAAGTTTGATGTCTTTGCAGAATATTTAAACTAGCAAATGGGGAGAGAGGTGTAGTACCCAATACATCGAACAGGAAGAGCACCCCTCCCCCTCAGCTAGTGATCAAACAGGTGTTCAGCATGTTTGTAGTTCATTTGTACTACCAGGTAAGGAAAAAGGTCTGGCTCCCCATACAACATGCAGGGGAAATGCCGGACCTCACCCAACAACTGGCGCACCAAAATCTGGCCAATGGAAAATCATGTACGCAAATGCTTGCAGTCTGGGAAACAAGATCCCAGACCTGCAGGCAACAATGGCAGAGGCTAAACTGGACATAGTAGCCATTAGTGAGACAAGATTCACCAGTAACTACACTTGGGAGACATAAATACCCGGCTATGTACTGTTCAGAAGAGACCAAGGTGCAAAAAGGGGGAGGTGGCCCTTTATGTCAATGAAAATATCAAAGCTACAGAAATTCAGAATACACATAAGGAGCCAAAAGAACTATGGCTCACCCTGGAAGCAGGAAATGGGACAACCATATAAACTGGGGTGGTCTACAAGCCTCCAGACCAGGGCGAGGACATTGACACATTACTACTAGAAGATATACAAAACATGACAGCTAAAGGGGAGGTTCTGAAAATGGAAGACTTCAACATGCCAGATACAGATTGGTCAATACCAGCAGGAACATCTGCCAGAACTAGACACATAGTGTATTCCCTGCAGGGGGAGGGCCTCAAACAACTGGTACAACAACCCACAAGAGACAGGGCTATCCTAGATCTAGTACTGACTAACGGGGAAAGGATCACAGATCTCCAGGTAGAAGGTCACCATCACATGGTATGGTTCAGTTTGGCCACTAGAACTAAATCATGTCAAGTCAAGTCAAGTCAAATTTATTTAAAAGACGCCCAATCCCGGATGCTCTGGGCGCCGTACAAAATTTTAAAAAAACATAATACACAAATAAATGAAATAGCAGGTAATAAATACATAGTAGTCTAATGTAGTCTAAACACCAAAAGCCTGAGAGAATAAAAAAGTTTTCAGGCGGATCTTAAAGATATTTACAGTTGAGGCCTCTCTGACCATCCCATTCCAAGGCAAAAATATGGGACTTCAGAGGAGCTGACTTTGATACCTCTCCTGAATACTGCCCTCCAACCGAGTCCACCAGCACAGGGATGAGGCGCCAACTCTAGCCGCCATCCCCAGCGCCCTGGAACACTGCTCGGATCAGCCAGGTACGGCTCTACTGTTGATTTCCCCACCACACCTGCAGTGTGGTCCCAAGCCACTGATTGGCCAGGACCACTGGGCGCAAGACTCCCATTGGCTCTCCCTTCTATCCTGATTCCAGGACTACTCTGCCCACGTCTGATGGCTCGGTTTTTCTCTGCCTGCTTCCTCTGTCTATAAGGGTAATTTGTCCCGCTCACTCACCCTGGCCCCAGCCCGACCTCTATGAAATCCATCTTAGCTCCTCCCACTTTCTTCTCCCCCCTCCCAATTGTTGCTCAGCCCTCCCCTACAGCTCTGCCTTAAAAGGGGCAAAATTTTCCTTGCACTCCCACCCTACCCCCCGTCACCAACTCTGAATTCTCTGATCCATGCTGCTGGATCCTCACTATCCCTGTAGCAACTGACATCTTTTCCACCCCCTCCCCACCCATGGTTGCTTAAACCTTCCCTGTGTCCCTTGCACCGGGGGCTCTTGCCGTTGCTTCCTCCCCCCCCCAGCAAAGTCCTTAGCTCTAACCAGCATAGTCTCCTGCACTTCTACACACCTGTTCCTTCCTGTGCCTCTTTCACTGGCCTCTCCATCCCTAGCCCAACGCCTCTACCTTGTTCACTCATCGTACCCTCTAGGGCACAGGTACCCCCTCACTGCCTTTTGTCCCTGCTGGACTTTGGATCCCCGCCCTGTACTACAGAGGTTGAAAATGTTCCACACTGTGCTCCTGGAGCTAATGTACCTTCTTTCTGGGACTGGTCCAGTAGAGCAGTACAATACCACTCCTCCACTACTCTCCCCCAATACCTATATTGGATCTGTTGCTCAACTGAAAGTTCCACTGGGTACCTCCACTACTGGGGACTACCTTAAGCTAGCACATCATACTGCACCTTTGGTGGCCACCAAGCAAGCTCCATATAATGGTTCTACTGCACTATACCTGCCACCAACCTCCTCTTGCCTCTCTTGCAATAGCAAGCTGTCCTTCCCTCTCAAAAGGAAATGCTGGAAGGGGATAGCCCTAATTACTTTCACTATCACAACAAAGAAAGCCATACTGTTGTTACTCCTCCTATTATCAGGCAACGAGCATCCCAATCCTGGACCACCTAACACTGCCAGGACAAATGGGATTAAAAAACAACAAAGGCCTAAAAATAGCAGCAATGAATATCTGCAGTCTGCTTGCCAAATTTGTGTAATTCCAGGCCTGGACAGCCTTGCACTGCCCTGATATCATCTGCCTAACTGAGACATGGCTCACGGATAAGATCAAGGACAAAGAGGTTGCTTTCCCCGGCTTCCAAGCCTTCAGGTGTGACCGAAAAGGCAAGAGGGGAGGCGGCTGTCTTATCTATGTTAGGGACTCCCTTCAGGGGACTGTGCTCCCCACTACTGGATGGGCTGATGACCATGAGCTACTTGCTGTCAAACTCTTGTTTGGACAGCACAGCAAATCCCCTGATGTAGTATCTGTCTGTCTGCCTCCCAAGAGGGCCTGTGTGGGCCTTACCAAGGTACTTGATGCCCTCGCTTCCCTCAATAAGGACTGTGAGTTTATTATTGCCAGGGACTTTAATATAAACTGGCTCAGCAAGGAGTCAACACCCCAGAAGGATATTGTGGCTAACGCTTACCTCAAAGAGATAGTTACTGAACCCACCAGAACAAACTACAAATCGGAAAATAGCACGCTCATCGATTGACTCCTTTCAAGCGCTGGAAAAACAACACGACAATTTAAAAATAAAATAGGGGAACACTTAAGATGCATTTTGGCAAATGGCCTTGAAAATGCACTAGCCAATCACTGTAGTACTGCTGATAGGAATGGCCATTCTTTTAAATTCTGTGGCATTGAAAAGGTCTCTTTAGGACCAAGAGGTGGTGATCTTGATGACAAGTTAAAACAGAGAGAGTTGCTTTGGATTTTTATGCTTTGAGACCACTGGGTCTCAATTATAAAAAAGAATTGCTGTCCTGTATTAAGAAATGATAATCTACAGAGTAAATGCATTATGTCTGCTTCTAACTTATATTTATCCTCCCTAGCATTTGATGGTTTATTTATAACACTTTATTTTTTTGGATATTTCCATTCCAGAGTATCTTGGAGCAATTGTTTACAGCCCATCATCTGGAAAAGATATAGGGGACAATGCATGAAAAGAGTTGCTGTGCTCATGCATTACAATTCTGATATCTGTTTCTGTATCCTTTTGGAAAAATCTTATTAAGAAATAGTAGATCATGTTCATAAAAATTCCCAAGTTGATTGTTAAATTATAATTTTAATGGTAGTATTGGCACATTGGTATTTAAACTGGTATGCACATTATATGTTTGTTTGCTTAACACTTATATGTATAGCACATTGGTGTATGCAATTCCCCTATTCGGGGCTACTATTTAATTAACATTGTTTGCAGTATGGGACCATCCCCCTGATGACACACTAGGTGCAAAACCTGTCAGGGTCCTTGTTGCGTCCTGGTCTTGTGGAGCCTTCCCTACAGGGTATGCTGCCTTTTAAACTTTTTTAGTGAATAAAGTCTTTATCTCATAGCTTGGTGCTGTGCCGATTTGTTTTCTGTTTTGGTCCCTTATTGTACTGGGCACGCTCCTACTTAGCAGCTTGAGCCGTTTTGCTTTTGGTCTCAAATTGGGAAATAGCACTCTCATCGATTGGCTCCTCTCAAGCGCTCCCACCAGGATTCCGAGGTCACTGTGGAACCTGACCCCCTGAGCGACCACTCCCCTATCAGCTTCAGGTGGTCCAATAAATATAGAAAACCACCAATGATCAAAAGCAGAGTCCTAAGAAAGGGACAGCTGGGACCTCTCAAAGCAGCCCTCTCCCATATTAATTGGTCACCCATTGACAACCTGCCAGATCTTGATCTTGCCCTAAATTACTTTGCTAACAGCTTCAATGCAACATGCAATAGGTTTGCCCCAGTTAGGAAAAGGAAGACTCGTGGCTGCAACAATGGTTGGATTCCCAGCGAGCTCCTTGCTCTGATGAAGGAACGAGGCAACCTCTGGTCAAACGATAGAGCCTCTGGTGATAAAAAAAACATCCAGACCTACTGGGCATCCAGAAACAGGTGTACGTAACTGATAAGGCAGGCCAAAGCCACCTTCTACAAGCACCAGTTGGATAGGAGTTGGGGTGACGGGAGGAAATTCTGGGATAACATCAAAAGTCTCCTAGGGAAGGATGAGAAGAAACACCCCCAGATGCTCAATATTTAAGGGTCGAATATCATGGATCCTCACACCATTGCTGAGTCATTCAACGTCTTGTTCACAGATTAAGCCAAGTTCTTTCACCCAACTATCAGAAGCCTGTGGATATGGATGTCTAAGCACCCAAACGTTTACTTCAAATGGATAACAATGAAAGAAGAAATGTTTTACGTAACAAATGCCCTGGGAACAACCAGGCAGGGTAATGATGGGCTGGACATGAAACTGATTGCCCTTACCCTTGACAAGTTTATTGTCCCTATAACCAAACTCTTCAACAAGTCACTCACCCTGGCCAAATTCCCCTCAGTCTAGAAACAAGTTCTGGTGACCCCAGTTTTTAAGAGTGGAGACAGGTCAAGTATTACAAACTACTGGCCCATCTCTATCCTCTCCCCCCATCTAAAGCTCTGGAAAGGATCATGGCGGACCAAATCAATGGTTACCTTCTTAAATATCAACTGCTCTTTTCCCAACAACATGGGTTCAGAAAGAACCACAGCACTGCTACAGCTCTGGTTGAGTTTTCTGATTTTGTCCATAAGACTATGGATGAAGGCAAGATGGTCGGGTCCATCTTCATCAATTTAACAAAGGCCTTTGATACGGTTAACCACCCTCCCTCCTCCTAGCTCAACTCCTGAACTTGGGGGTGGCCACAAATGTCATACGTTGGTTACAAGACTACCTGATGCACAGCTCTCAGAGGGTCAGGGTGGGACCTGCTGTTTCGGAGTCCAGAGAAGTATCCCTGGGGATACCCCAAGGGTCAATCCTGGGACCATTACTGTTCAGCATCTTCCTAAATGCCCTGCCAAAGGCCTGTGATAGCAAAATCATTCCATACGCTGACGGCACCGTCATCCTCAGCAGCAATACATATATCATTCCACTGCAGAGTGAACTTCAGTTTTCCCTCCATCAACTTGAGGAGTGGTTTGGTACTCACAAAATCCTAATTAATTATAAAAAAATTAAAATGATGTTCCTGTCAAGCCCACAACTCAAGTGAAGGCACCCCACCCTTATCATCTTAAACAACGTCAAGGCCCCACTGGAGCAGGTCCACTCCTTCAAGTATCTGGGGGTCACTATTGATGATACCCTTTCCTTCATGCAATACATAGACTTAGTGGTTAAGGCTGTCAACACCAAGCTTGGAGTATTGTTTAGGCACAGAAAGAATCTAACACCTACTGCCCTCCATCTCTCCATTACCAGCTCTATACTATCCACTATAGACTATGGGTTTGTGGTCTATGGGGCAGCCTCGAATACTGTACTTAAGCGTATTTCCACTGCCCTAAACAAGGCATGTAGGCTCGCCCTTGGTGCCGATTGCTTTACACACACCTGCTCACTGTATACTGGTACAAACTGGCTTTCCCTTGGCAACAGAGTCAAGTTTCATGCATGTCTCCTAGGCAAGAAGGCTCTACTAGGCAAAACTACCCCTTGCATCTCTGAAATTTTCTCCTTGACTGATACTGAGTACAAGACTAGAGGAAGAATGCAGAATGCTCTCTCTGTGCCCTTCCGAAGAAAGTCGCTAGGACAACAATCTTTCTCCTACAGAGCCCCCCCCCCGGCTCAATGAGATACCAGAGATCCTGCACACTACCTCCAGTCTCTATGCCTTCAATTCTAAATTGAAATTTCACTTAGCCTCCAGGAATACATGTGAGTGTCTATCGGGCACCTGATGTCCCTCCTCTTGACCACCCTACCTCTGTATTGTCCTCTCCCAGATAGCCACCCTGATAGGGTGTCCTTCCCCCAGTGTCCCCCACCTGCTGTTATTCCCTACCTTTCTCTCCACTCACATCCTCCCCTAACCCCCACCTCCCTCTGGTCTTTCTCCCCTCAGCCCGTTCTCCAACCTGAGTTGCCTCACCTATCCCCCCCATGACTTCCTCTCCATTTGACAAGGTCAACCGTTATGGCTTCAACCCTAGCACCTATCCCATCCCCCCCAACTTGCTGACCCTTTTGTTGTCCAGCTGTGTTATCCAAACAGAATCAGCTGCACCCTATGCAACTGTCTATGTAATAACTTGTCATTTTCTTTGCAAATTCACTTGTATTGCATCTTCTAACTGTATCTGTACAATGTGTGCATCTTTTTGTATTCTGTTTCATGATGTGAAACCTTTGTAAAAGAGCCCTACTCAAAGTTTATTTTCCGAATTACAAATAAATAAAATAAATAAATAAATAAGATGGCCAACAGAGTTAAGCTAGCCATGACAAGAAGAAATACAGCTGAGGGGGTACAAGCAAAGTGGGCAAGCATTAAGGATGCAATACTTGAAGCAACATCCCACTGTGTTAGGGAGAAAAGCAAGAGCAAAAGAAGGAGAAAACCACTTTGGTTCTCAAAAACAGTAGCAGAAAAGATCAGAGCCAAAAGGTTGACCTTCAGGAAATATAAGGGAACGCAGCAGGATGAAGATAGGGAGGCATACCAAACTTCCCTAAAGGAAGCAGGGAAGGCAGTAAGGCAGGCAAATGCCCAAACCGAGGAAACACTAGCACAAACAGTAAAAGAAGGGGGCAAGACTTTCTATAGATACATTATTGAAAGGAGAAAGTCCGGAGTGGGTATTGCTAAGATCAAAGGGGATAAGGGAGAGAGGGTGGTGGAGGAGGACCAAGGAAAAGCATCTATCCTAAATAGATACTTCTGCTCGGTATTTACTGATGAGAAGGTAGGACAGCCCCACAGCTCAGCACCATGGACACAGGGGGGAAGGAGGTGTGCACAAGTCCCTTCACAAAAGAAAGGGTCCTACAATAACTTGCTAAGCTCAGGGTGGACAAGGCAAAAGGACCTGAAGGCATACATCCCAGGGTACTAAAGGAGCTAAGGGTGGAACTAACAGAGCCATTATTAGAACTGTTTAGTGAGTTTCTGAGCACAGGAGTGGTCCCAGAAGACTGGAGAAAGGCTTATGTGATCCCGCTCCACAAGAGTGGTAGCAGGGAGGAGGCGGGGAACTACAGACCAGTCAGTCTTACCTCAGTAGTGGGCAAGATTATGGAGGCACTCCTTAAGGAAAGGATAGTGCAACACCTGGAATCCATAGGAGCACAGTATCCAAGACAGCATGGGTTTACAACAGGAAGGTCCTGCCAAACTAATCTCATAGATTTCTTTGACTGGGTAACCAGAGTGGTGGACCAAGGGAGTGCAGTTGATGTTGCCTACCTTGACTTCAGCAAAGCTTTCGATACCGTTCCACATAGAAGATTGATTAATAAGCTGGGTAGGGTCGGGGTGGGTCAGAAGTTGGTCAACTGGGTGGCAAACTGGTTGGCAGGCAGAAAACAGAGAGTGGTGGTAAATGATATACAGTCAGAAGAGATGCAAGTCACAAGTGGGGTACCTCAGGGATCAGTCCTGGGGCCAGTCCTTTTCAACATCTTCATCAGTACACTGCAGATGGACTGGAGGGTAAGGTTTGTCTGTTTGCAGATGACACCAAGATCTGCAACAGAGTAGATGATCCAGAAGGGGTGGGCAGAATGAGAAGAGATCTGGATAAACTAGGAAAATGGTTGGAAGAGTGGCATCTGGGGTTTAACACAAAGAACTGCAAGATCATGCACATAGTGAAGAGAAACCCTGACGCTACCTATAGGTTGAGAGGGGAGTTGCTGGCAATCATAAGGGAAGAAAGAGACTTGGGCATCATCATCACAGATAACCTAAAATCATCCAAGCAGACCACTAAAGCAGTAGGTAAGGCTAGAGTGATGTTGGGGTGTATTAGTAGGGGTATCACAAGTCATAAGAGGGAGGTAATAATCTCTTCCCTCCTTACAAGACACTGGTTAGGCCCCATCTGGAGTACTGCATGCAGTACTGGAGGCCGCACCTGCACAAGGACATTAACAAAATAGAGGCAGTCCAGAGAAGGGCAACCAAAATGGTGAAGGAAATGCATCAGAAAACATATGAAGACAGATTAACAGAGCTCAATATGTATACCCTAAAGCAAAGGAGGGAGAGAGGTGATATGATTGAAACATTCAAACATCTTAAGGGCATTAACAAGGTGAAAGAGTCTAACATGTTTCAATATAAGAAAAATAGCAGGACAAGAGAACACAGCATGAGATTAGAGGTAGGCCAATTAGGGGGTACGTGAGGAAGTTCTTTTTCACAGAAAGGGTGGTGGATGCATGGAACGGCCTACCTCAGGAAGTGGTGGATATGAGTACAGTGCAGGGCTTCAAACAGGCATGGGATAGGCATAAAAGAGCAATACAGATGAGTATGAATAGATAGGCCATTGACAGAATAAAGGCCTATGGTACATTCATAAGGTAGAACAAATGGGCAGACTGGATGGGCCTTGTGGTCCTTCTCTGCCGTCAACATCTATGTTTCTAATATCTCACAGAGAATACCACGCATGGAATGCCATGTGGAATACATCACGCAGTGCGATAGGGTACACAACCTCACAAGACAGATACGTTGTATGCGTGGTTATGTACCCTGTCACGCATGGGTGGGGAGGAGTAGTTAAGTGGAGGTGAAGACCTCCATTTGGGAGGTGGTCTGCTGAACTGCCACCATGGCCCAGTGAGATGAGCCACAGCAGTATAGCAGGATGCTGTTCATCTGTGGACCGGGGCTCAAATCCCGATCCCAGACCTTTTGGAAACCGCATTGTGCAGTTTGTTTTTCTTTCCCCCCGCAGTGTTTCTCCCCGTCCCCGTGTTGACCCCCCCCCAGAGTTGATTATTTTAATGGGGGAGTAATGGGGAGTGCAGGGGCAGAGCCCCCCGCTGATAAAGAAAACACATGTTTTTGTTGCCAAAATGCGTTTCGGCACTTTGTCTGTTAGACAGCAATGTTTTTGCTGTATTCACAGCGCGGTACATTGCTGTGCGGGGGTTTCATGCTACTTTATGACCCCGTGCTGTATCTTGCATTTACTTGCAGTGCCTAAAAAATTACATTTAATTAAAAATAGATGATAAATACAAACATTTTCAGAGTTCAGAATGTGACCAGAAACCTAAGAGGGTGAGGGGTGTTGCTACCTGAAAATTTTCAGGCAACCCAGTGGGCCAGCCAGAGTCCAGCACTGAGTCAGACAATGCCGCTCCCCCCAACAACAACTACAGTACACAATTTAACACAGATAGAGGGAGGAGACAGAGCACACAGGCAATGCCTCTCTCCCTGAGGGAGGTGATGATTAGAATAATAAATCAGGAAGAATGAAATAGAGCAGACTGAGAGTGGCGAGGGGGAGCATGCAACACCTCACCCAGCTCCTATATAGCAACAGTTTCTGAAATGGAAATCAGTACAGAAGCTCACAAAATGACAAGTGGTGCCACAATGCAGTATACATTCCTTACACACATTACAAGCTTACCATATGCTGCAGTTTTCTGGAAGCAGTTAATGAAGGGAGTCACTCATTGGTGCTGGAATGGTCTGAAAAGTGGTAGGGCCAAGGATGTAAGGCGAAAATTCTCCCCTAGTAATAAATGAACATGACTGAACAAACTGTTAGGGCCACTTATGAAAGTGGTAGGGCCACGGGCATAGGGGCCCCTCCCTCATATGGAGTCACTCTTGGTCCAGCAAACTGGCAGAAGAGAAATAAAAGTAAGACACAAGGGATTGCTTTCAAGCCTAACACACCTACAGTAAGTCACAGAGGTGGGATGTCTGCATTAACAGTTAGGGAAAGGGAAAATTGTTTAACCAAGGGAAAACACATTAAGCCAGAGCTTGTTTCCAAGTGCAACCTAGGAGCACAAGGAAATTAAGTGACTTGCTCAGGGTCACACAGTATGCAAGTGGGGGCTGATGGGATTCAAACCCAGGTCTCCAGGTTTGCAGCACAATGCCCTTAACCACTATGCTATACTGCCTCCAGTTAGTCATCCCATCTTCCTAGTGTTATTCTGAGGAGTCACAGAAGTGAAGTTTAACTAAGGGAAGTAACTGGGTATTGGCAAAGACAAGTTGGGGTTCCTACAGTTCAGTTTGTAACTCCATAAAATCAGTAGATATCCAAAGCTTATGGCTACCTAGCCAGATTACAGTAGAAATCATATCTTATTACTAGATTACGGTGACTTTATGGTTCGGCTTCTGTCACTCTACTACACAAATTGGACGTTATTTTTAATAAACTTGCCCGCTTCATTCTTCGCTTCCCTAGGGACACCAACTACTGCAATATATACTGCAGACTGGGTTGGCTTTCCCTGGCTGAGTGCACAGAACTCCATTTTCCTCAGTTTATTCATAGTTGTCTTTTGTCTAACTCCCCTAATTATCTTAGTAGAATGTTGATACCTACACACATAAAATGTGGCTCACACTCGTCTGCTGAACCCGAGTTGGTACTACATTCTACTTCCAGTGCCTTTAGTAGTCGAGCTTATTCAAATTCTGTCCCAGCATTATTGAATGCACCCCCTATGTTTATTTACCCTATTACTTGGATACAGATGCCGAGGCGAGCAGGCGAATGGGGAAGGAGCCCACGAACAGGAGCAAGAAGCAACAGCAGGAGCCTGGACAGGAGTCCATAGGGTGGAAGAAAGATGGGCGTGGAGGGTGACCTCACACCCCAGGAATGCTGGCTGGACAACAAGTGGCAATCCAGGGCTGGCCCAATGGTGCAGATGGTTAAGGCACTGGGTGCCTTACCTCATGCTATCCCAGCGGCCCAGGTTTGGGGACTACCTCGGGTCGTCAGGGTGCCGGAGTGGGTGGGGTGGAGCAGGATCGAGCATGTCAATGGGCAGCTCTCCTCTCCTGAGGGTGGGTTGGTGCCCCCCCCATAGTTCCACTCCTACCTGAGTGGAGGTCCGGTGGGTAGCAAAGGCAGAGAGACGGTGGCAAACAGGGGAGGTGGAAGGGACTGAGGTGGTGCCACAGGGTGTGTGTGTGTGCCTCCACACACTCTCATGACCATGTGCTGGGGCCTTGGGGGCAAGGGGAGAAAAACTTGTAAAAATACCTATGTGTCCCCATCATCAGTTGGTGGGAGGAGGCAATGGGGGCTAAATAGCTAAATAAAAATTAAAAAAACAAGTGGCAATCCAGAAGCATCATGAAGGATGACATGATCTCCCCAAGTCCATGCTCAGAGCCAGCAGTGAGGTGGAGGATGCTGCACAAGCCACCCACAGGGCAGAAAGCCCAGCAGACCATAGCAAGAGTTACCATGGCAGCGGAGAAGGTGGAGCAACTGAGCCGCAGTTGGTGAGGCAGTGAAAAATAAAATGCCCAGAAGAGAAACAGAGAAGCGGAGTAACAGCAAACAAGGGACAAATAAGGTACAGGGAACAGCCAGAAGGAAAGAGCTGGGAGGGGAAGGAAGCAACAATTGGGAAAGGAGGCACAAGAAACAAATGACAGGAGGCAAGGGGTGGCAAGCAGAGCAGAGAAAACACTGAGCGAGGAAGAAATGAGGAGCAGGACAGGCAAGGGAAGAAGGAAAGGGAAAGCACCCAGCTATGCCAGCTATGCAGGTGAGGAGCGAGCAGTACGGGGTAGAGAGAAGAGGTTCCTCATTGTTCTGCTTTCGGTTATGTCAGCTAGGTTGATCAGGACACCGAACAGCTGTTTGCTGGGCGGTGTCCTGAAGATGAGAAGAAAAAGCTGCAACATGTTTAGAGTGAAATTTTCTTTTCAAGTACAGACCATGTCTGGCAAAACATGGTCACGATCAGCCTGGCTGATGATTGGTATGACACTGTCGAGCCCCTTGCAAATAACAAACAGTCGGTTTCCTTGTGTTTAAAGACCAAAACAGGTACTGTATCCTGCCACCTTGCAAAATAGTTCCTAACAAAGAATGCACACTTCATTGCTTTTATGCACATAGAAATGTCACATTTACATTAATGACATGCTCTGTGATATTTCATGTGCATACTGTGCTGTGGTACCATGCCTACCACATGTATTTTAGCCCCTTCCCCCCCACACACACACACGCACAAAAAGGAGCTATAAGAAAGCAGCCTGCTGCACTGGTCTTTGTCTCTAACAAATGCTGACTTGCTCTCTTCAGCTACCGTCCAGTAAATACAGGACACAACAGCATGTTAGAGTAGCTCATCCGGTGCCGTGGACTGCTGTCTCCATCAGCGCAATGGTTATTTTTTTGTATCTGAAAAAAAGAAAATGGTCCCTCGTTATCCACGGCACTCCCCTCCCTCAACCAGACTACCCTCTACCCTACCTCACCTCCCCACCCCACCCCACCCCACCCCTATTTACATCGGAGGTCCGGCGCTGCGATCTTTGGTGGAGTGGGAACACGTCTGGACTCTTCAAAGCCAAACTGCAAAATGAAGAAATGACTGCAAACTGTATAATAGCATCAATGAGGGGGTAGTTTAACTTAGGTGGTTATCGCAGTCATTTCTTTGAATTTTGGATCCAAATTTTCAACATGGGGTTCTTGGGACCCCATCTCATGAACACATGCACTGTCATCTCATTAATTGGTCCCAAAATGTGATTTTGTGGTCACTACGTGGAATCCCCTTTTAGGACTGATTAACAAAATGCCAGTGCCAGTGTTAATGAGGTGGGGTCCCAAAAAGCATATGTTGCAAATTTAGTGAAAAAATTCCAAAAATTGACTGTGTTACAAGCATGCATTGTGCAGTCTCCATGCATGCTCGTAACTTCAGACAATTTTTTATATTTTCACTCCAGATTTTTAACTTTGCCATTTTTTCACATCTCCCTATGAACAGTACAGCTGTCATTTTTCACATCCTGCCTGAAATGTGTTTTCGCACAGCTGGCGCTCAACGGTGCGGTCACTGTGGGAATCAAATCAACTTTCTTTGATCGTGGGATTTTTTGATCGTGATCTTTGATAGCGAGGGGAGGACTAAATGGCCAGATTTTAATGCAACAGATAGGCCAATTTTAACAATCTTTAACTTTAAATATCTCGGAAATGGTTTGGTCTTTTTACTTGAAATTTGGAGGGTGTTGACGGCATGCCCTGTAGATGTGAATTGTGGTGTTTACGTGTCGGACAACACATCTTCTGTGGACACAGCATTTTCCATTCTCGTACTGTTTTCAAATTTATACAGTACCTAGCCTTACTGCCATGGATCTACTTTTCAGTAGTTAAGTGTCTAAAATCTTAACAGGTGCAGAAGTCTGCCACTTCATGAATGAAAATCTCAAACTTTCTCATGTTGCATCTCGGAAACGGTTTCGTCTTTTATATTGAAATTTGGAGGATCTTCAGGAGATGTCCTGTTCATGTGAATTATGGTGTTTAGGTGCTGGAAAATTAATTTGCTGCGGACATATTGCATGACACACTGTATGTTTTGCATATGGCATTTTGCATTGTGGTACTGGGTTCACATTTATAGGGCGCCTAGCGTTACTGCCATGGAGGTAATTTCCAGTGGTTACGTGTCTGACATGTAAACAGATGTTGAATTATGCCTCTGTGATGACTGGCACTTTGCTTTCTTTGAATGTGGTGGGAGCTTTCGGGACCCATGCTCCCACCCATATGCGCTCCCAGCAATACATATGATATTCAGTACTTGTAGTCTTATCTTATGCAGAAACGTATAAGTTGGTGGGAGCGAGGGCCTTCAGGTCTACGCTCCAACCAACTTCCGTGACTTTTTTACTTTTATATTCTTTCTCAAAAAGTAAGAAAATTCTATGCAAAAAACTTTGTTAATGCATCATTTAGGGTTAAAACACAAAAAGTAAGGACAGGGGTTGTGAGGCCTACATCTCACCCCATTCTTCTTTTCTGTGGCATGTGAATATGATTACACATGGAATGGGGTGAGATTTAGGCCTCACAACCCCAAGGACACACCTTGACAGCTGTCAATCTCGGGATGATGAGCAGGTCCAGGGGGAAGGGGTCAACCCTAAAAGTTTCATTTCCTTACTTTTTGTGTTTTATCCCGAAATGATGCATTAACGTTTTCTGCATAGAATATATAAATATATATATATATAGTATATATATATAAATACATATATATATATATATATATATATATATATATATGTATGTACTATTAGTGTGAATCACTGTGTGTTGACACGTGGGAACTTTTTAGTCAGGACAAAATCATATTAATCTGATTCTACAATTTAGTAAAAAGAACAAATGTTCCTAGCACAAGTTTCAAAGGTAGTCATTTTTACATTGATTGTGCATCTGCAAGAAACGTTTTGCTTCAAACTGCATTTCAGAGGTGTGTCACAGATTAGCCCAACGCAGAGAAATCTACATTGGGCTCATCCCTGACAGACCAATGACCACTCAAGCTGAGTATGATGGTGGTCAGAGTTTTACAGCTGGAAACTCTGTGTAGTTGAAGGGAATGAAGAGCTCCAATAAGAGTGCTTCATTACCTTCATTTGCATATAGTCATTAGCAAGCAGCTGATCGGCTTTATAACATGGGTATCATAGAGCATGCCATTTGATTGGAGGAGTCACTCTGTGTGGCCATGCATTCTAGCCAGCACCTGTCAGCTCTTGTTGCTCTGTTGAGAAGCTGAAGAAACAGAACGGCAGCCATGACACAGTGCGGTAAAGCAAGTGAGATGTAGGCAGTCCACTGTTGTATCAGAAACATTGAACAGTCATTTTATATCAGCATCGAACAGTCATTTTATATCAGAAGTATACTGCTTTCCAATGTCATTCCCCAGCCACACAGAAAATGAAGACATGTTATTCCCAATCAATACACACAGTAAGCAAAGCAAGCATATATTCCATTTTGCAGTGATCCCTCTATCACTCCCAATTATCATGGCCATTGTGCCATGTTGGGTGCAAGCATATCATGACAACATGCAAGACAGGTTGTGGATGCCCCCTACAGGTGTACAGTGAGCACATACTATTCCCGTTGTATACACATCAGCACCGGATGCACTTCCCCAACCCCCCACCACATGTTTTCCGCTGCCGACACATAGTGTACAATGAAAATCAGACATCGGATAAACAGAACAGGTATTGCTGTAGGTAAGTAATAATACCCAACAGGGTGGGCATTATTGGGATACAGCAGATCACTCAGGGGCGTAATGAGGCCTGATGCTGCAGGTGGAGGGCCTTATAGCCCCTGAAAGATCTGTTATATCCCATAACGCCCACCCTGGAGGGTATTATCACTAGGGATGTAAATTTGTCATGGCAGTCATACACATCATGGATTCCATGACGTTGGGTCTTTATTCAGGACTTCCATGACTTTCACTGTTGTCATCAAAATGTAGCAATGATGACAGTGCCACAAAGTTTACTAATGTTTACTAATGATTTAATGAACAACCAATGAGTTATTAAAACCTCATCCATGATCAACTTACATCCTTAATTATCACTCTTAGAAAATGGGTTAGAGATGCCATTTTTGGAAAAAAATACATAAGAAAAAAATGTACATATAAAAAAATAAGTAAAAAGAAAGTAGAAATAATGTTTGCTGTAAAGTCCCTAGTCCCTAGTGTGAAGTGTTGGAATCACCACTAGAGGTCTCTGCTGTGTATTTGTTATGTTGGCTCACGCTTGTGCACCAGGCCAACATCTTGTGGTAGTAGCAGATTTGGAGGTGTGGTCACTGTGGGCGAATGCAGGGCATGCATCAGTAGGTGCATCCCTCTTTCCACAATAAGCCAGCATGCAGACACTGATACCAGCAATATGTAAAGTGGCCACCACATCTATGAAAAGTGCCATTGCAATGAGAGGCAAGTTCATCATGCAGCGGCACAATAACAAGCCTCCCAACATGCCTTTACTGGAGAAGTTTTCCGGTAAACATGGTGGCACTGAGCGCCGCTGCACACAATGCCGAATTCAGGGGTGCCCAATCCCCCTGTCGGCATGCCCCAACCCATTTCATTTGCCCCCATTCCTATTGTGTGCCAAGGAGTGCCCAATCCCTTCAGCGTCATCGCCCCAACAGTCTTTCTTGCCGACAGTGGGCCCAATCCCCGTCGGCTTCAGTCCCTGCCCAGTTCAATTTGCTGATAGGGAACCCACTCCCCATCGGCATAATGTCCCCACCCCCGATTTGTGCTGTGTACCAAGGGGGTGCCCAATCCCCCCCCTCGGCATCATGCGCCCCCCCTTTCTGTGCCAGTGGGGGGCCCAGATTAAGGGGACAGATTAAGAAAATCACAGTGCCACTGTTCATGAGAGGAGGTCCTAAAATGCCAATGTTGAAAATCTGGTGTAAAAAATTCCCCCAAATAATTGCATTACAGGTGTGCGTCATGCAGTTTCAATGCACGCTCATGACTTCACCAATTTTGTTATACTTTCACTCCACATTTTCAACATTACTATTTTTCACACCTCCTCATGAACAGTACAGCTGTCATTTTTCACATCCTGTTCAAAACGTGTTGCACCTGTGGTGCCAAATGGCGTTGTCATCGTGCAAAATCACCTTCCGGCTAACAAACTGATAGTGTCACTGTTCATGCAGTGGGGTCACAAAAAGCCCATGTTGAAAACTTGGAGTGAAAATACCAAGAAATGCCCAGAGTGTTAGGGTTTCTGATCATAATGCCCTACCCTGTTTTTCCAACCATAACACCCTACCCTGTAAGGACTGATAGGTGTCAGTGGTGTGACTTGGGATTGTCGACAGTAATACCCATGCCATTCCATCCCCACCCACATCCTGCACCCAGTGACAGGCATCGAGGTGTGCCTTGGACTCTTCGTCCCCAAAGTTCACCCCATTCTCCTATACTGATCCCATTTCAGCATATTTCCCTATGGAATGGGGTGAGTGTAAAGTCCGAACACTCCAAAGCACACCTCGACACTTGTCGGTGTCTGCAGAGTAGGATAAGGTGAAATGACATGACCGTTATGACCCAAAGACACACCCCAATGCCTGTCAGTCTCTGTAAGGTGGGGGTGGGGTTAACGTTGGTTCCATACTGCACTGCCATTCCTATTATGCATCTCTCTAACTCCTGCACTACTAATGCCAACACTAGCAGGACAACATTCGGCATTGACAAATGCTTGTTTTTCTACTGAAATCATTCCATGCCTTTGGGTGTCACAGAGACCTGTAACTGTACTTTATAGATGGTATTAGTGTACTTCATTGCAAGCAAAAGCAATTTTATTTATCCAGCATGCTAAACAATAAATTGCGATTGATCTTTATTTCTTTCTTCGGAAAAATCTTCAAAGGGAAGATAAAAACAAATGTTATGAACGCTACGCACAGTTGGGCATTGTATGCCTCGGCTTTCATATAATTCTTTGCCATACAATGGATGGCAATGGGAGTTACTGTTCATGTAAGTCAGAACCTTACCACAAACTGGATGTGCAGTACACGGCATCCCAAACTTGATCCCACTTCTCCTGTGAAACAGGCTGAATTTGGGGAATACTAGGGCATAGCCATTATCTGATACATTTGTAGCCACTTATGCATGGTTGCTGGAGGTTAGGGGTGCATACATACTGCTTGGGTGGAAGATGCTGCCATGTTTATTTATTTATTTATTTAAGAAGTAATCAGAATAACAACCCTGTGAGTCAAGGACTTGTTTACAAAGTCTCCTCATCAGGAAGACAAATACATTAATAGCAAGCAACAGAAAACAAAGTAAATGAACTCAAATAAAAGCAAACAGTCAAAATTAAGGGCTGGTTACCAAGGCCCCACATCAAGGTAAATTAGCAATAATAAACAGACATAAACAATAATGTGGGCTATAATGAGTCAAATGAAGGGCAGAGTCAAAGATAGGCAGACTGAGAGGAGTAAAAGCAGGGAAAACTCAGCCAGGGCAGTCACAGCGGCAGAAGGAGAGGAGGTGGTTCTTGACAGTAGTTTTAAAAGGCCCCAATCTTGGTAGGGAGGTGATAGCTACAGGCAGGGAACTGTACCAGACGGAGCACAGTAATGGAATGACCTCTGTGCAAGGGAGGTCCTAACTCTGGGGACTTGCAGAGGAGAGCAGACAGCGCTGCGAGTAGAGAGGGAGGGGGTAGACAGACATGATAGAAGACAGACCAGGGGGAGTCAAACCTGCAGTAATTTTTTTGGTCAAGAGGCAAGATTGATAGATAAGCCTTTCCTCCAGATTAAGGAAGTGCAAGTATGGGGAAGATGTGGGGAACCTATAAGCAGCCGGCAGGACTTACTGAGGGATAGCTTAATTTTGTGCAGAGCAGTGTTGTCAGTGGCACCATAAATAAGCAGACCATAGTCCACGAGGGACAGTACCGAGGATGAGATGGCCAGCCTTAGTGCTTCAGTGGGGAGACAGTCATGATGGTGATACAGCAGGCCTATCCTAGAGTTGATGTTAGAGCAAAGGGAGCAGATGTGGTCGTGAAAGGATAGGAAGGGATCAAAGAGAACGCCAAGATATTTGAAGGAGGAGGTTTGTTCAAGGGGGAAGAGGGTACTAGATAAAACCCGGAGTGGATAATCTTTACGTTTACTCTGGTTATGCACAAAAAACATGGTTTTAGTTTTCTTTAAGTTCAAAACCAGCCTGTGGTCAGAGAACAAGCATTCAGCCTGGGTGAAGGAGTCCTGCAGGGAGTTTTGTAGGAGGAGAGGGTCTGCGTGTGAGTCAAACAGGACAACATTGTTTGCATAAAGTAGAAGGTTTCCATTACAAGCAGAGGGGAGAGAATTCAGATAGAGGCTGAAAAGCAAGGGCCCTAAGATGGAGCCCTTTGGAACACCGGAACGAACCTGTCGGGGGCAGGAGATGGTAGACCCGATTTTGACACACTGGGTGCAGGAGGAAAGATAGCTGGAGAACCAATTCAACACACCCTGTGAGAGGCCGAGGGGTTGGAGAGAAGAGAGGAGAAGGGAATGGTGGACAGTGTCAAAAGCTTTTGACAAGTCAATGAAGACAGAGCCAGCAACATGACCTTTGTCAAGAGCAATGTGAAGGAAATTGAAAAATTCTATAAGGGCGGTAGTGCTGCTGTGTGCACTACGAAAACCGTGTTGTTCATGGCAGAAGAGGTTATAGGTGGAGAGGCATGACAGAGAGTTGATCAGCCACAATTTTTTCCAGAGCCTTGGAGAGAGGGGGGAGGATGGAGACCGTGCGATAGTTGCTGGGGGAGGTCCGTGCACCAGATTTATGAAGAGGAGTGATCACTGCTGTTTTCCAGGCAAGGGGGAATTGACTGAGGCAGAGGGAGCAGCTCAGCAATTTGGTAAGGGGGCTGAGGACAGCATCTAGGACCCTTTTAAGCAGTTTGGTGTCGAGGGAGTCACTGCTATGACCCGTGACCTTATGTGATCTGAGCAGGTAGGGCCCTGCTTCATGAGGGGAGAGGGCCTTGAAGTAGAACAGGGGATGAGCAACTGGATTGGAGGAGGGAGGTGGGACTGGGTCGAAAAATGTTGTTGGCTATGCCCCTGCTGCAACATTTTCTGGGGCTGGGAATGGGCTCAACATCTAAAGTCAGACTGCAGCTAGTCTTTCTACTTGCATGATGAGTTGGGGGCACAGAGCATAGCAAATTACGACTTTTTTAAAAACGTTCTTTTTGATAATTATTCAGTCCAATCCCTTTCACAAAGAAAGTAGATAATAATCACTTCTAGTCTAATTCTACATGACTGGTCAAAATTGTACAAAATAATTAAACAGAAATAAAAAACATTTTAGAATCACTATCCTAAAAATTTGCAAGATTATACCGAAAGCAGATACGTCAATCACTGACAAGAGTCCCAGATTATTAGAGACTTGCTATGTGTTCAGATTTGCAGGCACTGTAGCAAGGAAGTGTAATATAAAAGTTAAACTGGAAACATATGAAAAATTACTTTATTCATAATAATCACTGCCAAGAAAACAAAAGAAGTCAAACAATACTGAAGATGTGTTTGATTTGCATTGTGCAGTCTAGTAACTCCCTAATGGAGTTTCTTCCTTCATTAGCAAGATCAGAGCCTTCCATAGAGCTGTGCAGAATGCTCCAATTTAAAAAAACTGATTTCAGGTGGAATTTTAGAACATTCCACAGAACTCTATCTGTAGCGGATTTCTGATATTTTTCAAGCGAAATGGTTTTCGCTTATTAATGCTCTGCAGTTTACTTAAATTGCGCTTTCTTTTTCCACATTCCGTGGAAAATTATTCCACCATTTATACTGAAATGCTTTTTGGAATTCTGCAGAAAGAAATTCTGAAAGGCATTTCAGAAGCAGAATTACTATTCCGCATGAATTCAGTGTGCAGAATTCTGCATTCTGCACAGCCCCACTGATGTTGATGTGTGCATGGGTGTGGATGTGTTATGTGATGTATCCCTCCTTTTTTAGTTCCTTAAAGAGATGAAGAGCTGATTGGGATAACACAATATATGAGTGGTTCCCTTCTCTCAACTTCTTTTTGAAAGAAATGCTTCCCACTCAAAAGGGGATATGGTTACTGCAGCCAAGTTGCCACCCACATTCCATTATCCCCTTCTGCCACAGAGCAGGGGATCCATTTTCTGGCTTCCTGGCTCTGCACATGCATAACGGGTTTACCAGGAACAGTGCATGCTGTCACTATGCAAAGCACATGAAGCCACTTCACTTTGTAAATCTCCATGTGAAAGCAATGTGTAAGCCTCACATAATACAGGAAGGAACATACCATAGAAACATACATGAGATAGTGTTGGCAGAAAAATGCAGTCTGTCCAGTTCCATTGAAATATAGACAATGACAGCAAAAAAAGATCACTGCTTCACCTAGTCTGGCAATAAATCCTGACAAACCTGGGACCTATTGTCCATACAGGGTTCTAACTCACACTATCTACCCCAATGATCCCAGCCCTACTTCTGACACCCTGTGCAACCACTAAGCCCTTCACTCTATTCCAGCTGTGTTTGAAGCCCTAGTTTTAGTCCCCAGCACATCAGCTGGCAGATTGTTCCATGGCTCCACCACCCTTTCTGTAAAATAAAACTTTCTTATGTCCCTTTGAATCTACCCCCTGTCAGTTTCCACTCATGCCCCTGTGTTCCTGGTTTGATTGTTTTAAGGAGTTGCTGATAATGACCCCAGGTTTCTTTCCTCAGAAATGTTTTATGTATTTATTTATTTAAAGGTTGCTACCCAAGAAAGGCACACTGAGCTGAGGCTCATTTCCAGGCGCAACCAGGTGGCAGAGAATAGGTAGAAACAACTTACATAGCAAAACATGGATACAAATTACATATCAAAAATATGGAAATAGGCATAAAAATACAATGGTAGCAACAAATGGAGTGGAAACATAAAAAAGCAGCATAAATATAGCAATAATATGGTGCCTAGACATGAGTGAAGAAAAGTACACAGTGCATGTTGGGGCTGGGACTATGCTAAAGAGCCTTAAATGAAGGCAGGATGACAGGAGAGGGTCAAGGAAGAGGACATGAGATTAGGAAGGGGATTTACAGAAACAGGAGGGGGCAAGGAGTTGTTTAAATTGATATCTAAAGGTAGAGAGTGAGTAGAAAAGGTGGAGGGGGAGGAGAGCAGATTTCAGAGGAAGGGGAAGTGGTAGGAGAAAGCAGCATGGCCAGCAGATGTGAGGGTGGGGAATGGATGAGGTAGATGAATCCCTGGAGTGGAGGGAGTAGGAAGAGGAAGAAACAGGGGAGATGAGAGAGGATAGGTAGGATGGAATGGATTCAAGCCAATATTTGGCATTAAAGGTAGCACAGAGGGATTGGCGACGTGAAGGGAGAGGGAGAAATAAAGGGGACATTGATGAGTGCAGAGGGGAGAGTTGGTGTTGAGATGGCAGAAGGTATTACAGAGGGTATTCAGTTTGGCAAAGGAGGAGGAAGGGGAAGTGCCATAGACCACATCAGCATAACTAAAGTTTGGGAGGACCATTTTGGCTATTAGTTCCCAGATGATCTGGAGGGAGAGGCAATCCTTGTTACAGTAGATGGCACTAAATTTTGGATGGAGTTTGGCATGAATGGCATCGATGTGGATAGAGAAATCAACGTTACTGTCAAGCCAGACTACAAAAGACTTGAAGGCAGGGACAACCTCCAGAGGTGTGCCATCAAGCGTGAAGAAAGCAGGGGGAAGATGAGATCCTAGCCAGTTTCTGACTGGTCTCAAAGGTCATAGTGAGAGTTTTCTTTGTGTTGACCCTGGGTTGGCATGGAACTAATGCAGGACATCGTGGAAGTCCTTTTGGAGTGGATCTTCCACAGCTGAAGTTGAAGGGTCAGAGGTGTAAATAACCATATCATTCGCATACATGGAGGCCTTGTTGGCAGATGCAGACCTTGACATAGCAGCAGTAACAGAGACATGGTACTCTGCTAATCATGGCTGAGAAGTCAATGTACCAGGCTATACATTGTTCAGGAGGGACAGGGAGGGTAAAAAGGGTGGGGGAGTAACCCTGTACATCAGAGATGGTATAAAGGCTACAGCAGTTCAGGGAAGACAGGGGAGAACGAGGTAATGTGGGTCACCCTGGAGCCAGAGGATGGAACAGCAATATGCACTGGGGTGATCTACAGACCTCCAGCACAGAGGGAGGAAGTAAACAGAGAACTAGTGGAGAATATACACAACATGGCAACTAAGGGCGAAATCCTGCTACTGGGGGATTCCAATATGCCGGACGTGGATTGGGCCACCCGGTAACCCGTGAAATGGGCGCATGAGGAAGGGCGCTGTCCATTACTGCAACACCTTCCTGGCGCAATCCACTTACGCTGATGGAAAGGTAGGGCAACTGGATGAGGGGGTGGGCGAACTAGGCAACAGGATGTCGCTATATGTACGCACGCGGAGGGGTGGGAATGAGTACTGCAAGCATGGACTGGGAGGGGGTGGAGAGGCTGTAGGGGGTGGCGCTGTGGTTGTCAGTCGAGCTGTGTCATGGCATCAGGCATTGGCTAGTGGCTGGGGTGGCTGAGGTGCCGGGTTCTGGTCCGGATGCTGGTGCGATTTTTATTGTGCCCTGCCTGAACCTTTTTATTTTTACTGCTTTCACCCCCCCCGACATGCACCGCCCTGGAGTTGAGAATCCTTAAGCAGGTGGGTGCAGGGGGTGAAGCCCCCCATGAGGGTGTGTGTGGGGGGCACATCCCACCCACAGAAAGCAGTAAAAATATGTCCTGATGCTGTTGTGCTGGTGCGCCAGGGTTGTCAGAGTGCCGGAAATGTGTTTGGCACTCTGACTGAGCGATAACGGTGATCGCCTTTAGGCATTCGCTGTTATCACATAGACCAGGGCCACCCAGATGGCTGTTTCAGCCAGAAGCACAGCTATCCTAGAATCCTTGCAGAGGGGTTGGATTCAAGCAGCTGGTGCATGAGCCAACCAGGGACAAGTCAATTCTGGACCTAGTATACAGTAGCGGCTCTAGCCACAAATGGTTACCGGGGCACAGCTGGGGCACAACAGATGGCATCCAAAGTACTGACACATTGTTACAAGCTCTGCACCATAAGGGGCACCAACTGGGGCACAGCATTTTTTTACCAGGGCAAGTGCCCTGGCAGGCCCTGGTGTAGAGCCGCCCATGCTGGTATGGACCAATGGTACAGAGTCAAAGAAATACAGGTGGAAGGGCAGCTGGGGTCCAGTGACCACCACATGGTGTGGTTCAGCATGGAGACATGGACTCAATCAAGCAATACAAGGGCAAGAGTAGTAGATCTCAGGAGGGCAGATTTCACTGAAATGGGTAGATGTATACAAGCAGTCCTGGGGCAGAGAGAGATAAGAGAGGGGGTGGAAAAACAATGGGAGAAACTGAAAGGAGCCATTATGGATATAACAAACCAATGCATTAGGATAGTGACCAAAGAGAAAAGAAGAAGGGAACCACTATGATTCTCCAAAGTAGTGAGGGACAAAGTCAGGGCTAAAAAGCTGAGTTTCAGGAAATATAAGGGGAGCCAAAGGGAGGAAGACAGGGAGATGCACCTTGAATGTCTAAGGGAAGCAGGGAAGGCTTTTAGGAGGGTGAAGGTGCAGACAGAAGAGAGCTTAGCACAATCTGTAAACAAAGAGGATAAGACATTTTATAGCTACATTAGTGAAAGAAGAAAAACCGGTGGGGGGGGGATTGTGAGACTCAAAGGGGAGAAGGAAGAGTGTAAGGAGGGGAATCTGGACAAGGCAGAAATACTGAACAAATACTTCTGCTCAGTATTCACTAAGGAGGGGGCGGATCAAGGACCACAGTTGGGTTGCAGAGGTAATGGGGGGGGGGGTGAACACCATTCCATTCACAGTGGAGAGAGTTCTGGAAGAACTCACAAAGCTGAAGGTGGATAAAGCCATGGGGCCAGATGGCATCCACCAGAGGATATTAAAGGAGCTGCGAAAGGAACTCTCAGCACCTCTGGTGACCCTGTTCACAGAGTCACTAAACATGGGTGTCGTTGCAGAAGACTGGAGGAGGACACATGTGGGCCCACTGCACAAAAGTGGCAGTAGGGAGGAGATGGGGAACTACAGGCCAGTCAGCCTGACCTCAGTGGTGGGAAAGATCATGGAGACACTGCTGAAAGAAAAGACAGTGACACATTTGGAATTCAGTGGTGCACAGGATCTGAAGCAACATGTATTCACAGCAGGAAGGCCATGTCAAACGAATCTAACAGGTTTTTTTTTGATTGGGTGACAAGGGAACTTAATCAGGGAGGGGCAGTAGAGGTCGCCTACCTGGATTTCAGCAAAGCCTTCTACACCATCCCACATAGAAGGCTGATAAACAAGATGGGTAGTCTGGGCATGGGAGATAAGGTGGTGAACTGTGTTAAGAACTGGTTAACAGACAGAACACAGAGGGTGGTGGTAAATGGGGTACAATCTGGGAAGGGGGGGTGACCAGTGGGTACCACAGGGATCAGTACTAGGACCAGTCCTGTTCAATGTCTTCGTTAGTGACACTGCAGAGGGGCTGGAAGGAAAGGTCTGCCTGTTTGCAGATGACACCAAGATCTGCAACAGGGTGGATACTCCAGAAGGGGTGTAGAAAATGAAGAGGCACCTGGAGAACCTTGAAAGATGGTCAGAGATGTAGCAACTGAGGTTCAATGTAAAGACGTGCAAAATAATGCACCTAGGTAGAGGGAACTCTGGGGAGAGCTACAGGTTGGGGGGGGGAGGAGCTGTCACCAAGGAGGAACGGGACCTAGGGGTTATCATCTCTGATGACCTTAAGGTATCAAAGCAGTGTACAAAGTTGGCAGGGAGGGCCAGTGGTATGCTGGGGTGCATAGTCAGAAGTATCACTAGGAGAAGGTGGTGATGCCACTGTAAAAAACATTGGTAAGGCCTCACCTGGAGTACTGCATGCAGCTCTGGAGACCACACCTATGCAAGGACATAGATAAGGTGGAGACTATCCAGAGAAGGGCAACAAAGATGGTACAGGGCTTACACCACAAAATGTATGAGGAGAGAATAAGGGACCTCACTATGTACTTACTGGAGGTGAGGAGACAGCGGGGCGACATGATTGAAACTTTCAAGTACCTTTAGGGCATAAACAAGGTGCAGGCAGGGGAGCTTTTCCAATGTAGAATAATTACTAGAACAAGGGGACACAATATGAAATTGGAAGGGGGTAGATTAAGAGGTAATGTGAGGAAGTTTTTCTACAAAGAAAGGGTAGTCAATACATGGAATAGTCTGCCATAGGAGGTTATGGGGGCAAGCACAGTGGAGGGATTTAAGCATGCTTGGGACAGGCACAAGGGAAGCCTGAGAGGGGAGGGAGTGATGACAAGCCATTGATCACATAGGATCAGTGGCAACATACAATGTATAGGGCCTACGGGCAGACTGGATAGACCTAGCAGTCCTTATCTGCCAACAACTTCTATGTGTACATTTTGATATGCGATGAGATGCAGGCAAAGGGGAGGTCATTTAGGTGAAAGGAGAACAGAACACAGCCCAGCATGGAGCCTTAAGGGACACCTGCCAGGATGAGGGAGAGTGGGGGACAGGATGCCACCCACTTGTACTGACTCCTGACGGCCCATGAGGTATGAGCAGAACCAGCCAACAGTGGATGCTGAGAGGCCTGCAGAGCTCAGCTTGTTAATGAGGAGAGGGTGGAATACCGAATCAAAGGCTTTGGCCAGGTTGAGGAATATAGCTGAGTGTATATGTCCCTGATCCATCCAAGTGATGATAGAGTCAGTTACCCTCAGCAAGGAAGATATGGTGGACTAGTGCTTTCTAAAGTCATAGAAACATAGACTTTGATAGCAGATAAGAACCACTTGGCCCACCCAGTCTGCCCATTTCCCTACCTATTGGATAACTTGCAGATCCTAGTTAACCAACAGCCTACTTCCTCCTACCCCCATCAGAATTGCCTTACATGTGTCCTATGCATTCTTGAATTCCCCCACTGTTTTTGACTCCACGACCTCCTCAGGAAGGCCATTCCATGTGTCCACCACCCTCTCCATGAAACAATACTTACTCATGTTGCCCCTGAGCTGTCCCCACTCTATCTTCAAATTATACCCCCTTGTTCTTGCACATCTTGTTTTCTGAAATATGCTACCTTATTGGACTTTGTTGATTCCCTTGAGGTACTTGAAAGTTTCTATCATGTCCCTCCCTCCCTCTTCCTCCTGTCCTCAAGGGTATACATATTAAACTCCTTTAGTCTCTCTTCATATGGCTTCTGGTACAGACCCTGAACCATTTTAGTTGCTCTCCTCTGGACTGCCTCCATCCTGTCTATGTGCTTGTGGAGATAGGGTCTCCAGAACTGCACACAGTACTCCAGATGGGGTCTCAGCAACTGTCTGTAGAGAGGGATAACAACCTTCTATTTTCTACTGGTGGTGCCTCTCCCTATACATCCCAGTATCCCCCAGCCCTCCCTACTGCCTTCTCACATTGCTTGTCTACCTTTAGATCATCTGATATGGCTACCCTGAGGTTTCTTTCCATTTCTGTTGCTGTTAGTACCTCCCCCCCCCAATGTGTACTATCTTCCCCTGGGGTTTTTGTTTCCCAGGTGCATTGCTTTACACTTCTTTGCATTGAATCTAAGCTGCCATACTTTAGACCATTCCTCCAACCTTACTAAGTCCCTTCTCATCCTTTCCAGCTCCCCCCCTTGTGTATCAACCCTGTTACAGATTTTTGTGTTGTCTGCAAAGAGGCATACTTTTCCTTCCAGTCCTTCCACGATGCCACTTATAAAAGACATTAAAGAGGACCAGTCCCAGTATTGAACCCTGCAGTACCCCAGTACCCCACTAGTAACCCTCTTTCTTCAGAGTGGACTCCGTTTACTATTACCCACTGTGTCCTGCTGTCCAGACAATGTTTTACCCAGGCTACCACCTCTGGGACCCACTTCAAGGCTGGTTAACTTGTTTATTAATCTTGTGTGTGGGGCTGTGTCAAATGCCTTGCTAAAATCTAGGTAGGCCATGTCCACAGCTCCTCTCTGGTCTACTATTTTGGTTACCCAGTCAAAGAAATCTATGAGATTCGTCTGACATGACCTTCCCACTGTGAATCCATGCTGCCTTGGGTCCTGTGCCCCGCTGGCCTCTAGGTACTCAACAATTCTTTCTTTCAGAAGTGATCCCATCATTTTCCTTACCACTGAGGTCAAACTAACAGGTCTATAGTTTCCTGCCTCTGTCCTGCTCCCACATTTGTGAATGGAATCACATCCATCCTCCTTCAGTCCTCAGGTACCACACCATCCTCCCATGATTTGTTAAAAAGGGTAGTCAGTGGTGTTACTAGTTCTCCCCTTGGTTCTTTTAGAATTCTGGGGTGAATCCCATCAGGCCCCATTGCCTTGTCCAATTTCAGTTTTAGGAGTTCTTTCAGTACCCTTTCTTCTGTGAATGGGCTAGTATCAATCCCCCCTATCCAGAATGCTTCTATTGATTGCGTTAGGTACCTCCCCTCCTCTTCTTTTGTGAATACTGAGTAAAAGTATTAATTCCAAATCCCAGCTTTTTCACTGTCACTCTCTGCCCACCGCCCTCCCTTTATTAAGCCTCACTACACGCTCCCTTGATCTCTCTTTGCTCCCTAATGTACCTATGAAAGATTTTATCCCCTTTCTTAACTGAGTTGGCTATCTTTTCCTCGGTTTGAGCCTTTGCTATTTGGACTGCCTTCCCCACTTCCTTCAGCTTTAACTGGTACAGTTCTCTGTCCTGCTCCTTCTGTGTTTCTTTATACTTCCTGAATCCTACCTTTTTCTCCCTAACCTTCCCTGCCACCTCTTTTGAGAACCATAGTAGGTTGTTCTTTCTTTTTGATTTATTTGCTTCACACAAAGGCCTGTTGCCTCTGTGATGGCAATTTTGATTGTTTCCCATTGTTCCTCCACCCCTCCTTCTTGCCCGTTTGCTAGTGCTTTTCTGAGGCACTCACCCATTTTCCAAAGTCAGCCCTCCTAAAGTCCAGTACTCTTGCTTTTGTATGGCTTGACTGTATGGGTGTGTTTATCGTGAATCATACTGTTTGGTGGTCGCTTGTTCCCAGATGGCTACCCACTTCTAAATCTCAGATCCTCTCTCATCCCCATTTGAGGATATCAGATCTAAGATTGCTCCCTCATGAGTGGGTTCCAACACTAGCTGTCTGAGGCATGCCCCCTGTAGAGCATCGAGTATAACCCTGCTCTTGGATGTGGCTGCAGCAAAGGTGCTCCAGTTAACATCTGACATATTCAGGTCCCGCATCAACAATATCTCCCCTTTTTTTGCCATTGTAAAGATGCCTTCCATCATTTTCTTGTCCATTTCCTTCCCCTAAGGTGGGGGTCTGTATACAACCCCCGTGCGGTTGTGGTGCCATTTCCTGTCTCCAGGGTGACCCACAGTGCCTCCTCTCATACCTGTTTACACTTCAGTTCCATTGCATTGATCCTTTCCCTTATGTAGAGAGCTACTCCTCCTCCTCTTTTACCCTTCCTGTCCCTCTTGTAGATTGTGTACCCTGGTATGTTGACATCCCAGTCATAATTCTCTGTGTACTATGTTTCTGTGACTGCCATGATATCCAGGCATCCCTCTTACATCAATGCCACTAGTTCAGGGAGCTTGTTACCCAGACTACAGGCATTGGTACTCGTCGCCTTCCATTTTTTGATGGCCTTAGCCCTTTTAGCTCCCTCCCTGTCCTTCCTGCCTTTTTCTCCATTTACCCCTGTCCTGCTCCCTATCAACTTCTCTGCCTTGGTGTTTACCTCACTAACTACCCTGTTTTCTGGGAAGGGGATTTCCCTGCTCCTTTTCAGTGCCTCCCCCCTTGGCTGGTTTAAATACTTGACAATGAAGCATTTAAACTTATCACCTAGGATCCTGGTTCCCCACCTGGACAGATGCAAACCATCACACCAGTATAGGCCTGCATCCCTCCAGTTGAACCCCTAGTCCCCAAATGAAGCCAAAACCCTGCACTTCACACCAGTTTTTCAACCATTCATTGAATCCCATGGTGCGGAGTACCCTAGTCTCACCCATGCCATAGACAGGCAGCACCTCCAAAAAGGTTACCGTGCATGCTACTTGTCTAAGGCCCCTCTCCAACTCCACAAACCTCTCTTGCACTGCTCTGATCCCATTCTGAGCCAGGTCATTTGTCATGAGGTAGACAATGATGTCCAGCTCCCTCTCTCATGCAGCTGCTCCCACGATCCTAAGGATTAATTTCCTGTCCCTCCTAGCCATGGCACTGGGCAAGCAATTTATCTCCCTCTTCCCTCCCTCCCCCAGTTCTATCCTCCTAACAATTGAGTCCCCCACCAGGAGTTGTTTCCGTCCCCTGTGGGGTCTCATGCCACCCTCCTCTGGGTCTCCTTTCTGGAGGTTCCCAGCACCCTCCTCATTCTCCATTGTGGGTGTCTCCATAGAGGAATCATGCTCCACCAGAATGGCGTATGAATTGTGGAGAGGTACAATTGGAGAAATGTGCCTCTGATCCACCGCCCTCACCCTCCTTAGCCCACTGTGGTCCAACCACTCCTCTTTTTTGTCAACCTCTGAGGCAGCAGCAGTGACTCTGGTAGTCCCTGGCTGGGGGAGGAGTTTTTCTGAATCCTCACCAGCTAGGCCTGGAGACATGCAACCTCCTCCCTCAGACCAGAGAGGTGCCTGCAAATAGGGTAGCATCGCAGCCTCCAGAATGTCTCCCAGAAGACTGCCACCCCTCAGCCAGTACATTGCACCACTCCCTACATGTCTCTCTCCCTTCCTTTTTTTTTGTTAGTGCGTGTGAATGTGTGCATGCGTTTACCCCTTACAAGTACTGAGCTATTAAGGTTATGACAGGTGTGTGTCCATTGTCCTTATTGGGGAAGTGATGTCAGAACCCCTGGTATAAAGGAAATGATACACTTGGGATTGGCGGGATGAGGAGCAGAGAGGGTGGGACCAAGCCTGTGCCCTCCAGAAATAATCAGCCACAGCTCTGACCCATCACCCTGGTCAGTGTTTTTCCTTCCTTTCAGCAAGACAGCCTCTACAACAAATTAACAGAAAATACAACTTGCAAAAAAACACTTTTTAATCAGAGATAAAGCAGTAATCTGTAAGCACAAAACAGTAGCAACCTGTAAGCACACCCTGTAACAATTTAGCAGAAAATATACCCTGCAAAAAAAATTTCAATCAGAGAAAAATAACGCAGTAAATTGTGAAGCCAGTAAGCACAACACAGTAACAAAAACCAGTATGCACAACCTGTAACAATTTAACAGAAAATATAACTTGCAAACAAACAATTTGAATCAGAGAAAATAAAGCAGTAATCTGTAAGCACAAAACAGTAACAAACCTCTAGGCACACCCTATAACAATTTACCAGAAACTAGACCCTGCAAAAAAAAATGTGAACCAAAAGCCAAAAGAAGCCTTAATGTTTCTCCTTGCTCTGATAATGTTGCTCCTTGCTCTATCCTTTCAAGCAAACCTAGAAGAAAAGAAAGAAAAGAGTTCAGGTAAAGCTAGGTGCGTTTTGCCAGCAAACCTAGTCTTCCATTTCAGTCAGAATGAAACTGGGATAGGAAATCTGAGGAATAAAGGAAGTCAGCAAGTCTGGAGTAGACGAGGTTCTCCTGAAGCTTAGCAAGAGAGGGAAGAAGTGTAATTGGCCCATGGTTACCAGAGGAGGCGGTGTTGCCCCCTTTGTGTAGAGGTAAGACCTTTGCTATTGTCCAGGCCCGAGGGATAGCACAATGGGAGAAGGAGTAGTTCAAAAGGTGAGCAAGTGAAGAGGCAATAGCCAAGATTCATAGACGTTTAGGGTCCAGCCCATCAAGGATGGACTTTGACAGGTTAAGTTAAGTTAGGGTAAGGACGACTTCATGGAGGAAGACAGGGGAAATGGAAGCCTTCAGGAGAGAGGGGGGGAGGAGGATAAGCAGGAGGGGACTGAGGGAGGGAGTGGCCAGAGGACTGGTATGAGGGAAGAATACAGGTGATGAAGAATTTGCTAAAATGAGTGGCAACTGAGTGAGGGTCAGAGAACAATGAACTTGGAGGATGGGGGAGTGGATTGGGCTGAAGGATCAAAGAGGGAATGAATAACCTTCCTGAAATTGGTAGGAGAGTTAAGATTAGACTGGAGCTTAGATTTGAAGCAGAGGGCCTTGGCAGAGTGGATGACCTTTGTGCAAGAATTCCAGAGTGACCTGTAGGATTGTAGGTCAGGCAGAGATTGTGAGCATTTGAAACAAACCCCTGCTTGGTTGTGGGACTTAACAAAGATTGATAATTTCAGGTGTAATCCAGGGGTAATGGGAGAGTCTGACTGTAGATTTACATGGGGGGGTTATGAATGTTTCAGGTGTGGTTAAAAATGGTAAGAAAGTGGAAGAGGGCAGTGTCAGTGTCTCCAGGCACCAGTCAGAAGAAGAAAGGTCATGTAGGCGGGCATTTGAGTCAAGAATCCTGAGTGATCTGGACCAAATGAATTTGGGGCAGAGTTAGTGGACCTCAGTTTCCTGATACGGTTGGTCATGCTGTGGTCATTGAAGGCATCCAGTGCCTGCTTTTCAATTATATGGTTGGGGAGGGAGTGAGTGAGCACCCAGTCCAGGAGGTTATTATTAGAGGAGTAAGGATTGAGTCAGGTGGGTTCGGCTACTAGTTGGGTGAGGTTCAGAGACTCAGTCTTGTGCAGAGTGGGCCTGAAGGTAGGGGAGAGCCAATTTATATTGAAGTCTCCCAAGTGGATAAGTTTACCAGAGTTAGCATGGGAGACAAGGGATTAGAGGGAGTTAGCCAGGGAGGAGGGAGGAGGTCTTAGGAGAGGAATAGAAAACACCAATATACAGTAAATAGGGAAGGTGGAAGGAAGGGATAGCTTAACTAGAAGGAGATCATGGGAGGAAGAATTGGACTCTCTGAAGGTGAGAGAGCAGGAAAGGTATTGGCAGACAATCAAGGTTACTCCACCACCATGTTTGTGACAATCCTGACGGAAGATGTAGTAGACAGAAAGAGTCAAGCTGTCGTCTGGTATCCAGAATGAGAGCCAGGATTCAGATATGCACAGGTGGCCAAGAGAATACTGAGAGATCCAGACTTTAAGAGACTCAGGTTTAGGGAGGAAGTGCCTAGCATTTAGGTGGAAGTGCTGAGGCCTTTAGGGATAGTAGGGAAGATGAGGGAGAAGAGGGGCCAGGGTTAGGCTCAACATCACCAGCAAAAAGAAGAAAGAAGAAAAGAAGGAGAACAGATTGGGACTTGAGCAAGTGAGAGAAGGAAGAGAAGTGGAGACTGGAAAAGAGAGGAGGACCAGGTAGAGAACTTCAAGGCTAAGCGGGAGTGGTCTGAAGGAACCCAGGTTGGAGAGCAGAGGTAGGGTAGAGGGAAGGGGTGGAGAGGAGAGGAAGAGGAAGAGAGGAGGGGGTAGGGTGTGGTAGGGAAGGGGGAGACAAAGCTAGGGTGGGAGAGCAGGGGCAGAGAAGAGACTATAAATGAAGGGGCCTGAGGGAAGGGAGTAGAGGGGAAGACAGGGGTTAGGGATAGAGATAGGAGAGAGAGAGAGCGAGAGAGACAGCGAGCGAGAGAGAGAGAGAGGCTGATGCAGACAGGGAGTGTATGTACCATAGTAAGGTAAGTTTGAGGCAGGTGACTAATGTTAATGGATCTATGGCATATACCTTAACAATGAAGACAAGCTACAATAGCAATATGTTTTGTAGGTAGTGAGGCAGGCAGTGAGAAACAGTGTAACCAAAAAAAGGTAATAAGGTTAGATAACCCAAGCAGCAAAATGCAATAAGGAAATGGTAAATGGTAAGTCCTAGTGGCTTCATCTCTTCCAACTCCCTTTCTGATGTATCCCTTATCCTTGTCTCCCTGTGGGTTCCACTGTTCACTTATATCTGTCCCAAGTTTAAACCATGGTACAGTTTTGGCTTCAGCATCTTCTCCAGTCAGTCTATGAATTTTTTTATTTATTTATTTTGCTTAACCAGAAAGGTGGATTGGATCAATAATCCATTTTCAGCAACACCTGGGGGAACAAGAGATAATGTGTGTCGAGCTGTAAACTGGAAGTTGGGCTTGGTGTATAGGGCAAAGAATAATCTTACCTCGGCTGCTCACCTTGCACTGGCCAGAGGTGTATTTCTTCCATCTCTCTGTTATGGGCTTCTTCTGTTCACCCATACTTCCAAGGTACATGTCACTAGGTGGCCTGTTGCCTACAATAACATTTGTCGTTTTGCACTAGCAGCCCCTCGCCTTACTCACCATTGCGATCTATATGTTAAAATCAACTAGCTCTCTCCGACCAATTACATGAATTTTGTTTTGGAGAGCTTCATGGGCAAGATTATGGGCACTGGCACCTCCCCTGGATTGGCTGAACTCCTTGTGCTGGCTTCCTCCACTTTCTATTCCCTAACGTCCCTGGGCCCTGCTATCCTCAAGGTTCCTGCCACGTGTACCCAAATGGGTGACAGGGATTTCGTGTCAAGTGCCCCCAGATTTTGGAACTCCCTGCTGGTTCAGATTCGGTCCTCCCCCTCCCAGGCATGCCTACGGTCCTCCCTGTGGGCTCACTTGAAGCTAGCCTGGGTATGTGACTGTCCTAAACCTCCATGGTTACCTTGATGGACTTGGTCACCTGCATAGTACTTGAGCATATCATCTCCTGTACCTATGGCCTCAGTACTGCTGTGCTGGCTGCCTGTCTGGGTGATGCCCTGTGTCAAAACTGTATATATGTAAATTTCTTGCTTTCATTCTGTAAATACTGCTTTGATATATGTCTATAATGACTCTGTATTGGATTATATTTCACTGTACCACTCTTGTAAACTGAGTTATCTCCTATGTATGTTTTTGCTCCTCTTGTTTTAGTGTATCTGCATTACTAGTGTCAGGTTGTGCACTGTATGTTCTTTTTCTTCCTGTACTCTTCCGGGTTATACCTGAAAATAGGCATATGATTTGTCTAGTGTACTTACCTGGTAAACAAAAGCTAAATAAATAAATAAAATAACAACAGGAAAGACAATACATATTTAAATAATACAGAACACATAATAACATACATACTGTTCCAGCATAAATTCATATAAACAATATTACTCAGTGCACAAAACTCCAAAAGAGTTTATCACGTTGGACTGTGACACTGTTGTTCAAGTAGTATCATTGCACTTATAAGAAACAGCGTTTCACAGACTACCCTTCAGATTATTAGACTACTTTTGCTTTTAGCCACCCACTCATTGAAGAACTTCCTCACATCACCCATGAATCTCCTCCCCCAAGTCTTCACCATGTCCTCTAGTCAATGTGTCCTCATTCCTCGTGAACAAGTCCTTACAATCCACACCGTTGATTCCTTGCCAGACTTTGTAAGTCTCAGACATATCCTCCCTTTCCCTCCTGGCCTCCAGTGCAATACATGTTAAGAGCTGTCACCCTTTCCTCAAATGACCTCCCCTGCGGCTCTGAACCATCTTTGTAGCCCTCACTTGTATTGACTCTATGTAGGTCCTGTCTTTCAAGAGGTGTGGACCCCAGAACTGCATGCAGTACTCCAAATGTGGCACTGCAAGCAACCTGTACATGGGCAGTATCACCTCCTTCTTCCTATTAACAAATACCCTTCTTATACAGTCCAGCATAGTTGGCTGTATGCACTTTGGCTATGTGCCGTGGATCCACAGCACATAGGCATCCTTACATGACAGAGCTGCACAGTGGGTGTCCAACCAGACACCAATGGCATGCATAAAAGGGGCAAGCACTCCTTACGCACACTGACAACGACAGACACAGGCAGGCCTGCAGGGATAGTGTCCAAGGGTGTTGCTAGACTCAGCGCCATGCATAACCTCACAGCATGACAGTAGAGAGGTGTGCAAGCCATGCAGGTATGGACCCTGCCTTAGCTGCTGTGTGCCCCTCCAGCTGGCAGCAGTCAGTCACTGCGAGGTAAGCAACCCCCCTCCCACTGTGCCGCCCCAGCACTCCTGTCATGCAGTGGGGGCTTGGGGTAATGATTTTGGCAAATGCCCAGGGCAATGTCCCTTTAAGGGACCATGTGACCCACCATGTCTCACAGTCTCTTGTTCTGCATGGAACAGGGGATCCAGTATATTGGCATGAAGGGCATCCAACTGCCCTCTCGTGTTCGTCGGTCCACCTGTGACATGCCCCCATTCCCACCATGCTCCTACGTGCCTGTAGGGTGAGGCCTAAGACAGGTGGAGAACAGTAGTGTATAGCAACCTGTGCATACCTGCTTGGGGGTGCAGGTGGATGCAAACTGAGTACCTGCCTTTACCACATACTCAGCATGCATTGGTGTATACGGCCCATTGTTTGCATTCCCATATGCTTTGGTGAACTGAGCAGTAGACTTGAGTCTGTCACTAATAATGACCTCCAGTTCTCGGTCTCTTCTGTTGTCTGCACCACCTTTCTTCTCTCCATCTAGTAGCTCATTTTAGATTTCTTGTTCCCCAATATGCATCACTTTGCACCTTTTTGTATTGAATTTTTGTTGACATAATCCGGACCACCTCTCCAATTTCCCCAGAACTCTTTTCATTTCCCCAACTCCTTCCTCCATGTCCATTCTGTTACAGAGCATAGAGACATCAACCAAGAAACATACCTTGTCAACAGAGACATACCTTATTCTGGATTCCCTCTCCTCTATGTCCCACATGAAGACATCCAAGAACGCCAGTCCCAGAACAAATCCCAGTGGTACCAAACTCATAACTCCTTTGTGCACTGATTGCATCCCATTGAGAACCACCCTCTGGATTCTGCCCACCTCAGCCAGTTGCCTATCTATCAGATCAGTTTGTCCTCTACCCCTAGGTTACTCAGCTTTCTTATTAGATTTCTGTGTGTAATGGAATTGAAGGCCTTGCTAAAGTTGAGGTACAACACATCTGCTGGCTGGCCCCTTTATACCACCTGTGTGACCTAAACAAAGAAGTCTGTCAGGTTACTTTTTCAAGAGCTGCCTGCTACAAACACTTGACCCCCTCCATCCTGAAAACCATTTACCTCCAAGAATTCTACTGCTTGTTCCTCAGTGATGGCTTATAGCAGCTTGTCTATAATTAAGCAATAATGCATGAGAGAGGCATTTGTTGTGCTGGGATAACATCACGCCTCAGTTGGTTGGGCACAAGGCCACCAGCAGTGTGCATCCAACATCCAAGAAGTGATGTCATCCCCATGACACACACTGGAGTGCATTATTGCTATTATACACTGGCTCATTTTTATACAGAATAAAAAAAATCATTTTTAAATAGTTTTTTTAGTTAATTCTTTAATGTGGAAAAATATCATTCTTCCTAAGTGAAGATGCACCCAACCATCAATCAAGACCATCAGACAGTAATGTTGCGCTACGATACCATCACTGTTCTCCCTCATTCCTACCTTAAATGGGAGCTGTCATCACTAAGAACCCACACCCAAGTGTGGAGCTTGCCCTAACTTATTCTTTGTGATAAAAACATATTACTGTGTACTGTAGTATAGAAGTTTGTATCACACTAATTCTGTTGACTTGCAAGCTGACATTTTCAGCAACAATAAATCCCAGAATCCCCTGCTGCTGACATCAGAGAAGGGCTGCAGCAGTGGGAGATTAAATAGTACATGTTAGAGTTTTATAAGCTCTGGTCTTTTGTTTGCTGTTTCTGCTGTCCTCCCCGTGCTCAGTACATAGTCACAGATGACTGCTTAGTCACAGGAGAACACATAAACCAGGAAACATATGATCAGAGCTTATAAAAGCTCTAACATACACTGCAGGTTATTGAGTCTCTAACTGCTGCAGCCCTCCTTTGATGTCATTTGCAGGGGATTCTGGGATTTGCAGTTACAGAAAATGTCACCTTGTAGGTAGACAGAATTAGTGTAACAACAATCTATTATACTGCAGTAAACAGTAAGTAAACAATAGGTATTTGCTCACAGAGTGTAAATTAAAGCCAGACCCATATTTTGGTGTGGGTATCTTAGTGGTGACAATTCCCCTTTAAGCAATCTGCGGACAGGGCCTTTGGGGGTTGCTGCACCATTTCTCTGTAACTCCGTGACAGAGGAAGTTACAGCTGCTCATACGGTGAGGGCCTTTAAATACCAACAGAAGATGTATTTATTTGCACAGACCTATCCAGATTAGTTCATTAAATATAATAAACTGCAGTAGCATTTTTATTTACTTTTTATATAATTGTTTTATGCTCTTTTTATTGTTGTAATGTGGTGGACGAGCTGTGGTGGTTCGTACCCCTATAGTTTAGGGTGATGCCAGATAAATCTGGAAGGAGAGGCTGGTGGTGTACTCTAGAGTCAAGATGCAAGGTTTATTAGCAACAGCTGGAGCACACAGAAAAGACTGACACTATCACACATGAGAAAGAGTGAATAAGATTACCGGGACCACAACCTGGCCCCACTAATATCCTACAAAAGTCCAGGTTATTCAAGTCCTAAGGATGTAACAATCCGATGCACCAAGCTTGGGTCATTAGTATTCTGGTCGGCTGACTGCTGAGGTTGAACCTAAGGAAGAGCTTCCTATACAGGCCATAAAATGGGGCATCCCCCAGTGAACCAGAAACCAAGTAAAATACTCTAGGCCTCCTGGCCCTGGGAAGAAGGTGACTCCTGGTGTCACTGAGGCAACGCTGAAAGGGAAGCGCCTGGTTGAGCATGGGTACTGACACCGGGTTGTAGGGGAAGAGAACCCTTATCTGGGGTTGTCGGTTGTGGTGACCTTGGGCAGGTGATCTCCAGTTGAGGAAAGGATGCTGGGTGTGATGTTCCACTGGACAACCTCTAGGTAGGTCCCCGGAACCCTTACCACCTCGCCCCTGCAGCTTCATAGTCCGACAATCTTTGGTGTGACCTCTTGATGCATCACTGGAACACGAGCCACCTATGGGCAGTACAATCGACAGTGTGGCAACCTCTTGCGTGGGCCACTGGTACTTATACCACCTCAGGGAATGAGGCACAGAGCCTGGCAATCCTCGGCAAGGCCTTGGTATAGGCCACCGGTACTATTGCCACCTTGGGACAATGTCTATGCAGGAGAATGGGCAATGTGACTCCAAGTTCGGTGAATGACTTAATTCCCTCACACAAGAGCCAGGGCGGCCCCCAACAGGACTCATTTTGGTGGGCCCTAGCTACCAGCTGGCTACCACTTACCACCGGCAACTCGAACCTGGGGCATCGTAGCGGACACTTGGAGTTGGTGGAGGTCATTGGAAGTGGGTGCAAGTGATACTGGGCTCCCCAGGGACCCTCTCTGGGTCAAAGAAAAGGCACCGGAGGAATTCTAGATGAGGTGTGTGCAGGAGCCCCTGGAGTTCAACAAGGATTTCTGCACTCTGGGGACTGCACAACCACAAAGGAGTGATAAGGCCTCTTCTCCTGGAGTCTGCTGCATGAAAGGTTCACTGGGTCTGTTTCCTGGCCAACTGAACTGACTCGATGCACTGGGGGACCCGACTAGATGGCAGAGTTCTGCAAAAAAAAAAATGACTGAGGCTGCTACTGGGGATCTTCTGGAGGGATTTACACCGAAGGGACCCAGGGGATTCGCTTCAACCTCCTAACAGGGAAGCCAACATCCATTGCCTTACTGTCCTTCACCCTCCATGGTCAAACTCTTTCTCCTCTCTCCAACTTGTGCAGAGCCTCCTCTAGGCTGGGAAGGTCCTGCCTACCTGCCAGGGGATTGGCTGCTTCATCCAGAGGTCAGCCTCCTGAGGCTGGGTCAGTGGCTTAAAAAAATCTCCAAATTTGAATCTGCCCTGGCCACAGGGATTGGCTGAGAGGGCTCAGCCTGGCTTCCTTCTCCACTGTGGGACAGGAATGTGGCCCAACTGGTTTGGCTTTGGCTGGTTAGGTGTCAGTCTTGAGCAGGGTGAAGGGAGAAGAGAGAGAGAAAAAAAAACAATGGTTTTCTTTTAAAACCCTGAATTTAGACTGCTAGGACTGTCTGCTGGAGTAGGGCCTGTTCTGTGTTTCAGAGGGTCACCAAAGCTTTTCAAGGGTTTCCCATTAAGCTGCCAGGGTACCCATAACTGTCTGACCCCTCATATCTCTGTGGATCCCCTATTTTGTGTGATGCCCCCAATTCCACTATTTTCTGTGCTGTCCCCAATTTCCCTGGAGCACTACAGTAAGGAGCACTGAGACATTGGAAAGGGTGTCAAACAATAAAATGATTGTCTTGCTTTGAATGTGGCCACTGAGCAATCCAGATGCAGGATTTTTTCAAGCCATTGTATTACTGAGGTTAAATTAAGCAGTCTGTAATTTCCTGGGTCATCACTGTCCCCACTGTTGTGAAGCGGCACCACATTAGCTACTCTACTGCCTGCTGCCCCCCCACCATCTCCAGGGGACATGTAAACAGATCTGCCAGCAGCACTGCCTGTATCTACTATATTATACCATTTACCAGGTCTATTAGTGAATATCGTCCTAAGTATGCAAACAGTGACACACTCAACGGTGTGCTGGCTGGGGTAGATATGCATACCTTGGTGTGTTGTTAGGCACAAGGGCCCCAATATTCAGAGCCGGCTGTTAGCGCCAGTACTGCTGCATGGCAAATAGCATGCAGCCAGACCTGTGCAATATTCAGACAGTTAGCACACTCCAACAGAGTGCACCAACTGTCTGAATATAAGGCCATGACAGCACAAACATAGTGACTATGCTCTGTGTTGGCACAGCCCACAGCTGAATATGGTCCACAGGGGAGGCACTGGAAATGGCACTGCCCAAATGGCATAGCACTAGAGCTTCTGTGGGCCATATTCAGCCCGTGCATGCTAATCAGCACATTGGGTATGTAATGTGCTAAGGCAGAGGCAGTGCCTCACTGAAAGTGCCATCAAGCTTGCAGTTAACAGCTCCGTGCTCTCCATCATAGATTATGGACTGGTAGTCTACGGAGCTGGTACTGATTCACCTAAGTGCTGTATCAAAATTGTCCTAAACAAAGCCTGCAGACTAGTCCTGGGTGTGGACCGTTTAACTCATACTTGTGAACTATACTCAGGCACTGGCTGGTTGAACCTGAATAGCAGAATACAATACCAAGTCTGTCTATTACTGGAAAAATCCACCCTTGGTCTTGCTCCTCCTGGAGTGAGGCAACTGCTAAGAAACTCCACTTCCTCCAGACTAACTAGGGGGTCGAGTAGAGCTGCCCTCATTATCCCATTCCACCGGACCTCACTAGGGCAACGGTCCTTCGAATACAGGGCCTCCTGCTGGCTAAATTCACTTAACTCTGAGCTGATTGAGGAAACGAAACTACGCCCATTTAAGGCCAAGCTGCTGCAGTACCTGGCCACTCTTAGTAATTGTGACTGTGCCACCTGTGCATAATCCTATCATTATTGGTAGCTTATCTGTCCTGCATAGCACCCATTCCCCCCCCCCACTTCCTCCCCTGCCTGGTGTGACCCCACTGAGCACTTACCCCATGTCCCATCTTTATCCCCCCGCCTTCCTGCTTTTCTTCACAAATACTAATCACCCCCTAATTTTAACCTCCTCCCCGGTTTCCCTCACCTTAACCCCACATTTTTTTTCCACCCCTGTGCTCGCTAGTCCCCACTCCTTTGGGCTCCACAGGCTCCCTCCATCCCTACTGTCCTTACCCAGCCTCCTCTGGTCCGCATGGCAGCTAATCCTAGGATATCCCAGCTGCATCCCTTTTCGCTGGTGGGTCCTCTCCAGGGGAAGGCACCGGGGGAGAGGGGATGACCCCAACACACACTACTAGGGCCCGGGCATGCTGCTGAGGAGCAGGAGGCCCTGGGAAGGTGCTGGAGGCACTCAGGGAACAGAGAGCCATCATCCGGTGGCCAGCGAGCAATTTTTCCCTTTTTCTTTTCGGGCAGCGTAGTGACATCACAGCATACACCAACGTCCGCTCCTCCCCCAGTTAGCATTTGGGCCATGCATCCTGTGATACTCCCAACCTCTGCTAGGAGCCAGCAGGCACCAGACCAGTCCCATATCCTCCCCCGGGAGAAAGACAGCTGTCCATGGGATGCTCAGTCCTTCTCCCCCTGGCCAGCCCTGCAGCAACCCATGCTTGTTCCCGAACCCAGGTCGCTGGCATTGCAATCGGAAATCCAACCGTTGCGCTGGTGGGCCGGCCTACCCCCACACTTTAAAACCCTTTCCCTTATCCCTCTCTCCCCCACATCACCCAGACCTGCCCTATCACCGACAAATGGTAACCCTGGGCAGATTCCTATCCAATCCCACCCCTCTGAATACTCAACCCACTTATTCTGTCACTCCCTTTGTCTCTGCCCCACCCTCCCCCTCCTTTGGTCACCACCACTTCTGACCCTCCATAACTCTACCTGCATGCTCTAAAGCTCAGCTACCACTATAAATTGCTTGTCCACCTTAGATATGCTCTTAGTACTGTTGCAATAAAGTTGACCTCTCCTACCTGCTGTATTTTAACTGTACTTGCTTGAATCTGTATCTGAATGTACCATAATGTACTTGCCTGCTGTATATACCCCTATCTGTTTTGTAATGTTTACGTACCTTGTCTATTGCCTTACGACTGGAACCTTTGTAAACGGGCTTTTAGCTCAAAGGTGTTATCCGAGATTCCAATAAATAAATAAATAAGGGGCATGGCCAATATGGGCTTATTAACATGTTGTACAACCAAAAAGTACCCATCCTGCAATATTAGTAGCTTCCATGCCATCAAGTGGTCCCCCACCCCAGTTTGCCAGTACTAGTTGCAGTCATCCTTCCCTTGTAGTCTAGTGGTACCTCCATACCCAATCAACTGCACTATCTGAAGTCATCCCTCCAAGGTAGTCTAGCAGTCCCCCATCCCCTGATCACCATGTCTACTGTTGAATTTGTATGCCATGGTGTCTAGCAGTCCCCCCCCCCATCCCTCCAGTTGCCCTCCACCCCCCAAATGCTCATGCCTGATGTTGAATTCATAAACCCTCATTTCAAACAATCCCCCCACCCTTGCACAGTTGGCAAACCCCCCTCCTGACCCATCCACTTAGGACCTCATGTTCGCTCACTGACAGTCAAATGATAGCCAGCCGAGGAGGTGAGTAGAGGGTTGTGTGGGTTGATGTCAATACTTTTAAGTGCTGGCCATTGTCTAGGGTGGGGGGTTAGGGTGTTAAAGGACAGTGGGTCTTGATCAGGTAAGTAAGGAGGGGGTGTTTGCCAACTCTGCAGAGACTGGGGGTACTACTAGACACCAGGGCTTATGAATTCAATAGCATGTATAGCCTACTGGAAGCATAACGGACCTCCCCCTAAGACGGGGTGCACTTTGTCCCTCTCATCCCCCTTCCAATATGCCCACAACGAAGCTAACCCCAGGTCTTTAGCTTCTGCTTGTCTACCAGAGCACTTCAACCTAATTCACTAACCTGGGATGAATAACGGTCTCATTATGTGTAACCTCTATGTCCGTACTGCCTGCATGTTGTACACTACCTGCCGCCTGTATACCTATGTATTTCTTACTGTTATACTTTACAATCACATGACTGTATCGATCCGTTACCTGTAATGTTGTTGATTCACCTGGGTCGCCCCTGAAAAAAGGGACCTCCGGGGCCCAGTGGGCCTACCCGGTCATCAAAATTCAATAAATCAATAAATAAATAAATTAAATGTATGGGTGATTCAGGGTGAGAGGACCACTTTACACCAGGGCAAACTCTTCATTTCCCCAACTTCCTCTTCCATGTCCATTCTGAAACAGATCATAGTGACATCAACCAAGAAACATACCTTGTCAACAGAGACATACCTTATTCTGGGTTCCCTCTCCTCCTATGTCCCACATGCAGACATTGAAGAACACCATTCCCCCGGAACCAATCCCAGTGGTACCCAACTCATAACTCCTTTGTGCACTGATTGCATCCCATTGAGAACCACCCTCTGGATTCTGCCCACCTCAACCAGTTGCCTATCTACCAGATCAGTTTGTCCTTTACCCCTAGGTCACCCAGCTTTTCTTATTAGATTTCTGTGTGTAATGGAATTGAAGGCCTTGCTAAAGTTGAGGTACAACACATCCGCTGGCTGGTCCCTTTATACCACCTGTGTGACCTAAACAAAGAAGTCAATCAGGTTCTTTTTTCAAGAGCTGCCTGCTACAAACACTTGACCCCCTCCATCCTGAAAACATTTTGCCTCCAAGAATTCAACTGCCTATTCCTCAGTGATGGTTTACAGTAGCTTGTTTGTAATTAAGCAATAATGCATGAGAGAGGTGTTTTTTGTGCTAGGATAACATCACTCCTCAGATGGTTGGGTACAAGGCCACCAGCAGTGTGCATCCAACATCCAAGAAGTGATGTCATCCCTATGACACACACACACACTGGTGTGCATTATTATTATTATACACTGGCTTGTTTTAAAACAGAATAAAAAAAAGCAATAGTTTTTAAATAGTTCTCTAATTAATTCTTTAATGTGGAAAAATACATATTTTTCCTAAGTGAAGATGCACCCCACCATCAATCAAGACCATCAGACAGTGATGCTGCACTACCATACCATACCATCACTGTTCTCCCTCATTCCTACCTTAAGCAATCTGGGGACAGGGTCTTTGGGGTTGCTGCACCATTTCTCTGCAACTCCCTGACAGAGGAAATTTGATCTGCTCATTCGGTGAGGGCCTTTAAACAACAACAGAAGATGTATTTGTTTGCACAGACCTATCCAAATTAGTTCATTAAAAATGTCACTGCAGTTTATTTATTATATTTATTTACTTTTTATGTAATTATTTTATGCTCTTTTTATTGTTGTAAGAAACCCTGAGACATTGGAAAGGGTATCAAACAAAATGATTGCCTTGCCTTGCTTTGAATGTCACCACTGAGCAATCTAGAGTCAGGATTTTTTCTTGCCTTTGTATTACTGAGGTTAAATTAACCAGTCTGTAATTTCCTGGGTCATCACTGCCCACACTTTTTTTTTATACAGATTTTTATCTTCCTGAGCTCTGGTAGGGTCTTTGGTCCTCCTAGGGAGGAACTCTCTCTCTCTCTCTCAGGTCCCACTGCACCACACTTGCCGACCCCTGTATTCCCCCATGGCATGCCCCCCATAGCAGGACCAGGAAGGTGGCACCCCTTCCCTAGAGACACAGTCTAGAAGCCAGGGTCAGTCCTCAGTGCAGTGGACCATCATGGAGCCCTGCCAGGCTCGTATCCCTCCTGTTTTCTCCCGTCCCCCCTCCCTACTGATGTAAATACGTCGGAGCGTGCCTCCCGACCCGTATTGCCCTCAGTCACCACCAGAGGGCAATCAGCAAGCAGGACAAAGTGGAACCCTCCCTTGAGAGAGAAAAGCTGTCCTCCAGATGCTCAATCCTCTCTCCCCCTGCCGACCCCCGGCGATCCAGGCTCGTTCCTGAACCTGGGTCACCGGCATGGTGCGAGGTGTAGCGACCAGTGCCTTAACCTCCAGCACCACTGGGCTGCACTGTCCCCACTATTGTGAAGTAGCACCACATTAGCTACCCTTCTGCCTGTTGGACCCCACCCCCCATCTCCAGGGGACATATAAACAGAGTTGTCAACAGCACTACTTGTGTCTGTCTGCTATATTATACCATATACCAGGTCTGTTAGTGAATATTGTCCTAAGTATGCAAACAGTGACACACTCAACGGTGTGCTGACTTGGGTAGATATGCATACCTTGGTGTGTTGTTAGGCACAAGGGTTCCAATATTCAGAGCCGGCTCTTAACGCCAGTACTGCTGCATGGCAAATAGCATACAGCCAGACCTGTGCAATATTCAGACAGTTAGCACACTCCAACAGAGTGCACTAACTGTCTGAATATAAGGCCATGACAGCACAATACATAGTGACTATGCTCTGTGTTGGCATAGCCCACAGCTGAATATGGCCCCCGGGGAGGCACTGGAAATAGCACTTCCCAAATGGCATAGCACTAGAGCTTCTGTGGGCCATATTCAGCCCCTGCATGCTAATCAGCACATTGGGTATGTAACGTGCTAAGGGGCCATTAGCATGGCCAATATGGGCTCATTTGTATGTTGCACAACCAAAAAGCACCCATCGTGTAGTATTAAATAAGATTCCCTGCCATCTAGTGGTCCCCCACCCCAATTCGCCAGTACTAGTTGCAGTCATCCCTCCCTTGTTGTCTAGTGGTCCATCCACACCTGATTACCCTACTATTTACAGACATCATTCCATAGTAGTCTAGTGGAACCCCAACCCCCAATCACCTGTGCTATGTGCAGTCATCCCTCCCAGGTAGTCTAGCAGTCCCCTCATCCCCCGTATCACCCATGCCTGCTGTTGCATTTGTATGCCCCGGTGTCTAGCAGTCCTCCCCACCCCCGATTGCTCCCCCAATTGCCCATGCCTGATGTTGAATTCATAAGCCCTCATGTCAAGTGGTCCCCCCACCCTTGCACAGCTGGCAAACACACTCCTGACCCACCCACTTAGGACCTCATGATCGTTCACTGACAGTCAAATGACAGCCAGACAAAGAGGTGAATAGAGGGTTGTGTGGGTTGCTGTCAATACTTTTAAGTGCTGGCCATTGTCTGGGGTGGGAGGGTTAGGAGGGCAAAGGGCAGTTGGTCTTGAGCAGATGAGTAAGGAGGAGGTATCTGCCAACTGTGTAGGGACTGGGGGTACCACTGGACACTAGGGTTTATACATTCAACAGCATGAATGGGTGATTGGGGGTGGGAGAACTATTATACACCAGGGCTAGCAAACTCAACATCAAGCATGGACGACCAGGAGGGTGAGGGTACCCTAGACTACAAGGGCTTATAAATTCAACAGCAGGCATTGGCATTCAGGGTGGGGACCACTAGACACCAGGGATTATGAATTCAATAGCGAGCATTTGCCAACAGGGGGAGGAGGGACCATTTGACTACCAGGGAGCAATGCCTGAACATAGAATGGGCAATGGAGAGTGGGGGTCCATTAGACTGCCAGAGAGTGATGACTGCACGTAGAATGGGAGATCAGAGAGGCACAGCCATTGGGCATGGTTAAGCGCAGGGTGTCAGCAGGATTAAAGAGCTGCTGCAATAGTGGCTGTTTAGTACTGCCCAAACTGTTGAATATACTGCTGTGTCCAATATGCATGAGGGATCTGTCATTTGTATAGGTGCAGCAATATGTTCTGCGCAGTTGCACTGTCCAGTTAGTGCAGCATACCAGGAGCCTCTAACTATGCCCCCGCTCGACCGCCAGTGCTATTTACCTAACCCGGTTAGTGGCTCACTAACCGTTTGAATACGGGGCAAAGACCTTTGAACTTGTACCTTTAAACATGCACAAGAAGTCTGTACATTCCCCAGCCAGCACATCATGGAGTATGTCATTGCACTTATAAAAGGGGCATTATTAGTATGACTTAGTATAAACTGCATTTGAAAATTGATATTTTTTTTTTTAATTTTTTTTATAAAAAATCCTTCTCCCAAAAATGTAGTCCATTATATATTTAGTACATTCCTCTCCAAAGCTTTTTATTCTTTAGCTTTTAAAATGTCTATGCTCCCCGGTGTTTGTGTAAATGTAAACAAATATGGTTTGTTTAGTGGCATGTACATACCAACCCATCTGCCAAACACTCTCCTATTTCTTTTAATATCTTTCCTTTCTCAGCCATAGAAAATTAAAGCCACCAACTTGAACAAAGTTTTCTCCATGCCAGCAGCACAGTGAGACAGACACACAAGCATTACTATAGAAATGCTTGTTGCTATAATAACACTTGTGTATGCATCTCGCTATCCTGTTGGCTCAGAGAACACATCCAATTTGGTGGCTCTCATTTTTTTTAACTATGGAGGAAAAAGTACAGATATTTAACACGACCAGTGGGTGTTTGGCAGGTGGGTGGGTGAGCATGTGACACTAGACAAACTACATTTTCTTACACTGTATATGGAGGAGCTTAGAAATTTTAAGTGGCAGCTGATACAGGTAGGGTATACAAGCAGATTGGATACGCCTAGCGATCCTTATCTGCTGTCAATTTCAATATTTCTATGTTTCAATGTAATAGAAATCTAATACAAAGATGCCTGGGGAGAACTGGGTGATTAAAAATTGCTGTACATTTTGGTTTTGGAAGGGGTGGTATAGGGATCTACATTACATGAAGGGACTGTGATGCTAACACTATTTGTTAGTTTGTGGTCAAAGAAAATGCCTGCACTTCTATCAGCCAATCAGATTTGAGGATTTTTTGTACCCATTTTAGATACATACATAGTTGCCAGCAGATTAGGCCTAACGATCTATCTCGTCTGCCCAACTACTCCTCACTGGTAAGGTACAGTAACTGCTTTACCTCTCTTTTCTAACCCACCGCTCTCACATTCCCCTCCCCAATACCCCTGCTGTTCTACTTTCCTCCAACCCTTACCTTGCCCCTGCACCTTTCCCAACCCCTCTTGAAACCTCCCATAGTTCCCACTTTTATCAGCTCTTCTGGAAGATCTTTCCAGGGTGCCACCACCCTCTCCGTGAAGTAATGACCCCTCAACTCCCCTCTGTACCATCCCCCTAACTGTTTCAGACTTTGGCTTCTCGTATTCACTTCCCAGTTCAAGTTGAGCAGTCCCTCCATTTTTACCCTATTGATTCCTTTCAGATACTAGAAGACCACAATCATATCTCCCCTATCCCTTCTGTCCTCCAGGGAGTACAAGTTCAGTTCTCTGAGTCTGTCCTCATATGACATTTCCCCCAGTCCACTGATCATCCTAGTTGCTCTTCTCTGGATTCTCTCTAGCAGTGTGACATCCTTCTTTCAGTGGGGACTCCAGAACTGCACACAATATTCCAGATGTGGCCTCACCAGTGAATTGCAAAGCTACAGAGTTTTCTACATACCCTTCATCTATGAAGATTTGCACACATGATGTATGTTTGTGTCTATTATTTATTAATGTATTTTTACTGGATGTTGTATGTTTGAAAGACACTGGTGTCTGTGTATTTTAGACTTTTGTAAAAGCTTTTGCTGATCAATAAATATGATGATGATGATGATGAATTGCAAAGGGGAAGTATAACCTCCCTGCTTCTGGATGTTATCCCCCTGTCTATACACCCGAGCATTTTATTCGCTTTAGCAGCTGCTCTCGTGCACTGCTCTGAGTTGTTTAATTTGGCATCAGTCATCACCCCCAGATCCTTTTCCATCATGGATACAGTCAGACTTATGCCCCAAATGGTAACTATGCCCAGGGTTCCTAATACCCAGATGCAGAACACTACACTTACGTGTGTTAAATCCTAACTGCCACATGTGTGCCTGGTTTTATAGCCTCTCCAAGTCTTCCTGGAGTGCCCAGGAAGTGCCTTGCGGTCGACCACAGCCCACAATTTAGAATCATAAGCGAACAGGCTCATTTTGCTCCTAATTCCCTCCCCTTCCCTATGTCTGCAATGAACAGATTGAAAAGGACAGGGCCCAACACTGAACCCTGCAGAACCCCACTGACAACACTTCTGTGAGTTGAGGCTTCACTCCCTACTACCATCCTCTGTTGTCTGTTGTTAAGCCAGTTTGCAATCCACCCCACTAATTTTTCTCCCACCACCCAAGTTACTCAAATTTCAAATCAGCTTTCCATGCAGGACCGAATTGAAAGTCTTGCTCAAGTCTAGGTACCGAACATCAACAGGCTTTCCTCCATCCAGGGATCTTGTCACCCAGTCAAAGAATTCAACTAGGCTGGTTTGACACAGTCTCCCCTGGACAAACCCATGTGGTTTTCATCTTGTAAACCATTTGCCACCAGGAACTCCACCATCCTTTCTTTTAAGATGGCCTCCATCATTTTCCTTAAAATGGATGTCAGGCTGACTGGTCTGTAGTTCCCCAGATCATCCCAAGGTCCAATGTAGTACTAGTAGAATTTCATTTGTTTAAAGCTGTAATGCCCCAAAGTATGGGGGCACTACAGAAAGGGGAGCTTAAAATGGGGTAGTGTGCCCAGGGTTCCTCGTTGTCTGTGTGGGTTAGCAGGGGGCAGTAAAAGGGGCTCCTGTATGTGTTTTGCCCCAAAAAGTCATAAGGCAAGGCACTAAAAAAAAAAAAGAAAAGGAAAGAAAAAATGCTGCAGAAAGAAATAGTTTTCCCTTGGGCTCTCTGTTGCCTGCCTGTTCCATTCCACCCACTTCTAGAGCAGGCAGCATGAGAGTGGACACCCACACGCTGGGACCACTGTCTCTGGCTGGCGCATGGTGCCTATTTCGAAATCCTGGCCATTGGAATGGGCACAGGCTCATGGTTCCAGAATCAGAACCCTGAGCACTTTTCAAGTGGGAACTGCCATTTTTCTGGCAAATCGGGCTGTGCTGTGGAGTGGAGAGGGTCCCAAGAGTGCAACAGAGACAGTGGGGTGTTCCTCCTCCAGCCAGTGAAAACTCCAGTACTGCTGTTCTGTGCGTGAGTCTGGCGGTTGAGAAAAGAAAAGAAGAGATTCCTCTGGCTCCCCAGTGCTCTGGTGCAGGCAGTAATAGCCCCATTTGTTTAATTTTTTTTTTGCTCCCCTAAGTGACCAGTCCCTTGTCAGCAGCATAGGAAGAGCCGCATCCTCAGAAGAGCCATTGGGTGTCACAGAGACCCGCAAGACCCCTTCTGTCCACCACACTGCCTGCTGTCTCCTGCAATGGTTTTCCCCTCCATCTGCCAGAGATCCACCCTCCTCCCAGCAGCTTTCTTCACCCCAGGCCGGGGCGATGAGTCGGCAGCCGCACCACCAGCTAGGTGAGGACCACTTGAAGTTATTTTAAATAAGAAATTTCTCCAAGGGGGCGCTAATGAACAGCCACATGTAAAGACATGCCTACACATTGCTCCATTCCTCACTAATAATTAAAAGAAAATGAAGAGAGTATTTGAGCGGAAAAGTGCCTGAAAATATCGAGGAGCCATCCTAATATGAAGATGGGTGAGTATTTAGTGCAAACCCCCGCTAAAAGTCAGCAGGTTGCATCTAAAAACCAATGTAAGCAACCACCGGCAGCTCATGTGGAGAGTGCAGGCCTGATTTCTCTCTCAGCGGCTGAAGTCAATGCACTGGGCAGGGAAGTGACCGAGCAGGTGCTCGCCACTCTGACACCTAAACTGGATGAGATGGAAGCTAAATTTGATAAAAAAAATTCCAGGAGCTCGTGGATTTGCATGTGAAACAAGCGACATGACTAGGAGAAGTGTTACAGCAGGTCTCTGACATGGAAGACACAGTGGGACCAGTCTCTGAGCAGATAGCAGCCCTCCAGCAAGAACTAGAGGACTTTAAAGAACAGTTCGACTATCAGGAAAATTACCATAGGAGATTAAATCTCTGATTGCAGGGGCTGCCTGAGGGCAAGGAAGGGACTAATACCCTGGGCTTTTGTTCCAGAGTGCTACCACTGCTGCTGGGCCTTGCACCTAAAAATGGGCGATACAAGCTTGAGAGGTCCTATAGAGCAGTCATGTCGAAACCCAGTGCAGGCCAACCACCACAACAGATAATCATGTGGTTCCACACTTTCCAGGATAGGGAAACGGTCCTGGGAGCTTACCACATGGTCAGCAATTTGCAGTATGAAGGAAGCAAGATATACTTATCCCAGGATTATTAAGCGTGGCTTCTCAAAAAACATAGGGTCTTCAACCCTATAATGGTGCAGCTTCGAGATTTAAAAGTCGACTGCTTCCTAGTTTACCCGGCCACCTTCAAAATAAAGTACAAAGGGGAAACTTACTCTTTCTGGCTGTCAAAAAAGGCAGAAACCTTTGTCAAGGAGATAAAATGAAAAATAGTCTGAAAAATGGAGTCTCTGGTACAGCTCGGTCATGAGACGGCCTAAGACTCTCCTCATGTACTAGCTGCCACAGCAACTACATGTCTGTCTAGCAACTTAACTGATGGCAAGACCAACTTGGAGTATGGACCTTGCTCTCCCCCACTAGAAACAGGACAGAGTATGCTGGAACTTGTATAAAGAACTTACTGGCTTAGTGGCGGTTTGAACTGGACTGACTTACCCCAGGAAAACTATTACCTGAACTCTTAAGGTGCTGGGACTGGCATGGCGGGGAGTCCGGATATTGATTCTCTGCGAGGCCAAGTGTGCGGTAACAACAGAAAGCCCATTGCAGTGCCGACTTATGCAGATGCACTGGTGATTGCTTGATGAAGGTAGGCCAGGGCTGGGGGGGGGGCACTGTGTATGGTTTGAGTTCACGCAGCCTAGCCCCTTGAACAACCTACTAGTACCCAGCAGACTATAATCCTCAGAGCATAACAATGAAAAGACTGGGGATAAACTAAGACCTGAACGACGCCTGGGTTCTGATTATTCCAGCATGTTTTTATTAGAAATAGCAATGGGGGAGACAGGAGTATGTAGGAGGTTGAAGGGAATAGTGATGCGCAGTGAGATATGTGAGGTGAGCGCACAAAGTACAAAAGCGCCGAGAGGCATGAGTGCGACAGAATACTATCCTAAAAATACATAGGATTCACAGTTTTATAATATTGAAATGTTTAAAGGTGCTATATATTTGGTCAATTAGTAAGTCTGGCACATAAGATACTTGTAGCATGTGTATGTTAAAGACTCTTCTTAGGAATAGCACGGGAACGGGACAGGAGGGACATGTTCTTCAATGGGGGTATACCAAGTGATATTTTTGTGACAACAATAAATTATATCACAATCTATAACAGCGGACGCAGATGAGACCTGCTCAGGGGAAAGGGAGGGGGTGGGCTAATGAGGAACAATCAATAATAAAGCGACAAGGACGGGATGGGGCTTTTATTAGTTTAATGTTATTGTTGTGTATACGTTCAGTGTTTACAGCTTTGTGTTACGTTGGGTCCAGAACAATGTATTTTAATTGGTCTATGTCTCTAAAGAAAGTAAGGGAGGAAGGGGAAATATGCTACTCCACATTCGAATATGAAGGGAGGAGTTGCACTGTCAGCCATGGCTAAGCAACAAGAATTGGTGGTTATCACATAGAACGTACATGGGGTGTCATCACCGGTTAAATGTACAGCCTTAACTGCACTTAAAAGACAGGGGGCGCAAGTGGCTATGCTCCAGGGGACCCACTTGTCGGATAAGGAGCATGCCAAACTGACCAGAGGGTGGGTGGGTGGGAGTGTTATGGCCTCCTATAATGCACATAAATGTGGGTAGCAGTCTTACTCCGTAAAAAGTTACCTTTTCAGATGGAGCGGGTGGTCGCTGATCCTGGAGAAGGAAGATACACATTTGTAGAAGGGAATCTCTATGGTCAGAAGGTTACCTTCACTAGCATCTATGCCTCCGCAATCCATGATTCTGAGTTCTACCAGAGTGTGTTGGATATCATAATAAGGAAGCAGTTCCGAGGATTAATAATAGGAGGGGACCTTAACTGCCATGTCAACCCAGTCTTGGATCACTTAGAAAAGAAGGGGAGGGTAAGTGGGGCTATTCAAAACTGGCAGGGGGCATGTGTGACCTAGATCTGATCGATAGCTGGCATATGGCGAATCCTGCCCTGAGGGAATAGACTTTCTATTCTCACCCGCATAAGACTTGGTCTAGAATAGACTATATTTACATGCCTTGGAACTCGTTCTTTAGATTAATGAAAGTTGAGCATGGATGGTCCAATACATGTATCAGACCACTATGGTGTGGTTGGTAACAACGGTGGTTGAGCAGAGGGATGGACCCCCCCCAAGGAAATTTCCCAACTACTTGCTAGGAAACAAAGATTTTAAATAATATTTGCAAGATCAATGGGATTATTATATCCAGTTGAATAGGGAAATCGCATCTTCTAGGGTGAGCCTCTGGGACACAGGGAAAGCATTTATGAGAGGGGCCATAATCAAATTTGTCTCCAACCATAACAGAAAGTTAAGGGAACAATGGGAAAACATAGAAAATAGGTTAAAAGACCTAGAGCGTAGAGTGGCTCATGGGGAGAAGGGGAAGGTACCAAGACGTTTAATAGCTACAAGAGAAGCACTAAATGCACTCTTGTTGAGTGAGGCTCAGAAGTCCTGGCTCTTCGTGCAGAAGCAGTTCTTTGAATGAAGAAACAAACCAGGACCGCTACTGACTAATTTGGTTGGGGGGGGGAGGAGCCCACAAGTAGTGTTGAGTATTAAGGAAGAGAACGGTACTGTTAGGAGTGATAAAAAAAAAAATCCAAGAAAGATTTTAACAATTCTCTCAGATGCTATACCAAGAGAAGTGTAATGGCACCTTAGATCTGACTAGGGGATTCCTAGACAGCGTTACTCTACCCTGTCTAACGGAGTGCCAAAGGAAAGGAATGGAGTCTGAGATCACCAAGGACGAGATTAGGAGAGCAATTAGTAGTCTGAAGAATGGGAAGATTAGCGGCCCAAATTGATTCCCCACGGAGACCTATAAATTTCTGAAGACCCAAGTAGTTGACACCCTGTGGGAGACATTGAAGGAGGCAGGGAAGACAGACAGGACCCTCCCACATTCCTGGAGTGATGACGTTATCTGTGTTGTACCAAAGCCAGGCAAAGACTTGTCGGACTGTGTGTCATATAGGCTGATATCGCTGCTGAACAGTGATCTTAAAATATTGCCTAAAATATTGGCAAGCTGGCTTGACGGGATCTTGCTAGAGCTCATTCACCAGACCAGACCAGACTGATACACAGTAGATTTTCATACCATAATGTGTGAAAGCTCTTAAATATGGTGTGGGGGTCCTCACACAAGAATGGGGACATACTGGTGATTTCCATGGATGCTGAAAAAGCATTTGATCGAATAGAGTGGGACTATCTGTTCGAGGTCCTGATCCAGTTTGGTCTGGGGATGGCTTTGTAGCTCTGGTTGGAGCTATGTATGAGGCTCCAATGGCACAAGTTTTGATAAATGGTACCCTATCTGACAGATTACCCTTGGGAAGGGGTACCAGGCAGAGGTGTCCTCTGTCGCCACTGTTGTTTGCCTTGGCTTTGGAGCCTCTGGCGGTGAAGATAAGGGACAATTGGGATATAATAGGAGTTAAAGGGAAGTCAGGAAGACAGCATAAGGTCACACTGTACGTGGATGATATGCTGCTATATGTGAAATATCCACAGCAATCTATGCCACATTTCTTGGGGGTTATTGACAACTTCTCACACTTCTCAGGATATAAAATAAATCTGGGGAAGCCTGAAATGTTAAGAATATGGAAAGGGGAGGTACAGCCACAGCAGATGGATAGGGCATTTGAGGAGTGCAGAACTCTTTTGTCTATCTAGGTATAAGAATAGGAAAGGACCTGGGATCTCTTTATGAACTAAATTATGTTCCCTTGCTTAAAGCCATCGAGGCAGACCTGCGCTGCTGGAGATCCCTGTCTATTTCATGGTTAGGTAGAATTAATCTACTAAAAATGAATATTCCACCATGACTCCTTTATGTAATGCAAATGATTTATGTGGGTCATAATAAGGGTGATATTAAGAGATTAGAGGGAGCCTTTCTGCATTTATTTGGCAGGGGAAGCGCCCACAAATGGGTCTCCTGCGACTCAAAGCTATGGTGGAGAATGGGGGGTCAACTTCCCAGACTTAAAGAATTACTTCTTGCAATACAACATCGATATCTCCAGGACTGGTCAATAGACCTGTAGATGTGGGGTAGCTGTATCTAGAGGAGATAGGATGCCTGAAGAGACTGTCAGCTTACTTGGCAAAGAAAGGAAAGCGGGTGTATAGCAGCTTGGGAAGGGCCAACCTGCTCGTGGTGGCAGTCCTAGAAAGCTGGAAGCAACTGGGTAAGAGTCGTAGGGTTGATATGGAGGATGAACTCCTGCTGCCGGTGTCAGGTAACCCATTCTTTCTGCCAGGCAGGAGTGACATGGGTTTCAGAGAATGGGAGGAAAGGGGTGTTAAATGTTTAAGGGACCTCTATACAAGGGAGGGTCTCTGTACCTTTACCAAAATACAGGAATGAACTGGACTGGAGCACCCACATTTCTTTAGGTACCTGCAGGTCAGATCTTTTTGTAGAGGACTGGGGAGAGGTCACATCAGAGATTCCCCTCTAGAGATAATAGAGCAGTTTATGGTAGCAGCAAGACAAAAACCTAAGGGGGGTTATCCGTCGAGCAGTTAGGGTAGGGAAACAGCACTTTTTAGATACCACAGTGAAAACTAAAAAGCTGATGGGAAAGAAATTTGGGACTGTACATATCAGAAGATAATTGGAAAATGGTTTTAAAACTACATATGGATCTACACATATGTGATAAGTATAAACAATCATTCTTTAAATGTATACACCGGCTGTACTGCCCCCCCATCTGTGTTGCATAAGTTCAACCCGGCTATCTCCCCAATATGTACAAGATGTAAAACAGAGGTGGGAACATATTTTCATTACTTTTGGTCCTGCAGAGCACTGCAGACCTTCTGGAAAGCAGTAGCAGGCGAGATGGAGAAGATGATAGGTAGACCTGTATCAGTCTCCACTTTGTGTCACATGTTTGGTATTGAGGATTTGGAGGGGGAGGACTGATACATTCTACAGAGATGGGTGAGGGTGCTGCTTGCACTGGCCAGGCACTGCATATTAAATACATGGGTGTCTGGAGCGGATTCATCTGTACAATAGAGGAACCTGGCCCTGCATACCCTGGCTCTGGAGAGTCTCTTGTATGCCTTGAAAGGGAAAGGGGAGAACTTTTATGTCACACGGCAACCCTTTATATCCTCATTGACCATCAGGGAAGCCCAGATCCTGCAGGAGGGGCTATCATGAGGGGCACGTTAGGGACCCTGACAAGGAATCCCTAGAAAAGCTACTGAGAGATAGAGAACAAAATAAGAGGTATTACAATAATGAGCGAGGAAAGGGGAAAGGGAAACCCACGAGTCCAGAGATAGAGGCTGGATTTTATGATGGATACAGTAGATGGTGTCAGCCTTTGGTACCCCAGCTCCTCCAAATGAAAGGCTATTCATAAAGACCAATTATTTAAGTATAAAATTAAAAGTGTTATTATGGAATGAACTGGACCTGGATGTATATAGTTGAATGAGCTGTGTTTATGTACTATGTGTGTTTATGTATGTCACTCAATATGTTTATGGAAAACTTAATAAAGACTATGATGCAAAAAATAAATTTCTTAGAAGAGCTTGGGCACTTCAGGGAGACGACCGAGTGAGGGCCCCACATTTAAATAATTATTCGAACAAGCAACGCCCATGGGGAGTGGCCTGTCTATAGACCTAGTGGGGAGGAGAACTGAATATCCATGAAGGGGTGGCGTTGTGGCAGGCCAAAGGGAAGGACTGACAGAAAGGCCTGGGCAGGCCTAGAGATTTAAAGGGGCAGTGACCAGGCTGACGAATTTAAAAGGGCAGCCAAAGCCCTACAGAATAAAAGGGGGGGGGGAGGACAAGTCGGCAAGTCCACAAAGGGGTAAAGTTGGCAAAGATCCTACGTATTGGAAGGGACCTACCAGAAAGAAGGCCCACAGCTTTAGGACAATGTTAGGTCCACAGGGAAAAGGGGCCCACAGCATAACAGCAAGCAGTAATAGGCCCCATTTGGAAGGGGTCTGGCAGGTAGGCCCTCCACAGCAGGTTTAAGAGAGGGTAATTCTGGCCCCAAGGTTTAAAGGGGCAGCATAGTTAAAAGGGGCCCAGAAAAGAAGACCTACCAATAAAAGGGCAACGTTAGGCCCAGGGTAAAGGGCAAGGTAGTCCTAGGGTAAAGAGGGCAGTTACCCTGAGAGCTGCCAGGGGTAGCCAGATCCTAGTGTTGGAAGACCCAGAAGTGTGAGGAGTCTAATCCAGAGATGCTAAGCACACAAGCTGCTATTGAATGACTGTCAGCTGATGAACTGTACATATGAACTGTATTTGAAATGTTGTGTTGATTGCAAAAGCACCAAGACTGTATTGTACTGAGATTGTGGTTATTTGACCCTGCTGCGAACAATCGCCCAGGACTTTGATCAATTGCCTCAGATTTCCACAATTTGCCCCTGTTCCAGGCAAATTGCCCCTGCAACAAACAATTGCCCCAGGTTTCTGCAATTTGCCCTTGCTCCAGGCAAATTAGCCCTGCAATGAACAACTGCCTCAGATTTCTGCAATTTGCCCAGCTCCAAGCAAATTGCCCCTGCAACAAACTATTGCCCTGAATTTCTGCAATTTGCCCCTGCTCCAGACAAATTGCCCTTGCAATGAACAACTGTCCTGGATTTCCACAATTTGCCCCTACTCCAGGCAAATTGCCCCACAACTACTGAATTACATGGTGCAGTGCAAAGTGGAAGTACCAGTGTTTAGTGCAAAGTGTTTGTAATCAGTCTTCTGCCACAGACGATTCTTCACTGAAGCCATCTTCAGCCAGCGAAGAACTTCACAGCTTCTTCCTTCCCTGTCATCCACCGTTGGTCTAAATCGAAGTTCACTGGTGTGAGGTCGGTTCCTGGTTCTCCTTGTGGTTCAGTCAGCTTGGAAGTGAAATGCCTTGGAAGAAGCCTCGACCGTCACTCCCAGTTCACCGAAAGTTTAGTCCATCGTGGCCAGAGTGTGTTCGTGTCCACCGCTTTATTGTTTTCTGGTTTTGGACTTACAGAATATGGATCTTCACCCCACATCTTGTTATTCTTGCTTGTTCCGTCCTGCATGCACCGTGTGGTCTTCTGGGATCCAGCTCGATTTTGGTGGTTCTTCAGGTGGATTCTTCACCAAAGAAGATTCTGCAGTCCGTGTTCTTCATCCTTGGCAATCCTTGCAAGTGGATTCTATGCTAAGTCTTGTGTTCTTTGTCCTTGGCAGCCCTGGTCAAGGGTTTGTGCCAGAGAACTTCAGCAGTCAGTGTTCTTCATCCTTGGCAATTCTTGCAAGTGGATTCTATGCCAAGTCTTGTTGTGTTCTTCATCCTTGGCAGCCCTGGTCGAGGGTTTGTATTGGGGAACTTCAGCAGTCCATGTTCCTCATCCTTGGCAATCCTTGCAAGTGGATTCTATGCCAAGTCCTGTGTTCTTCATCCTTGGCAGCCCTGGTCAAGGGTTTGCGCTGGGGAACGTCAGCAGTCTGTGTTCTTTGTCCTTGGCATCCATGGTGGAGGGTCTGTGTTGGGGAAACTGCAGCAGATATTCATCTTTGGCAATGCTTCCAAGTGGATTCTATGCCAAGTCTTGTGTCCTTCATCCTTGGCAGCCCTGGTCAAGGGTTTGTGCCAGGGAAGAGCTCAGCAAAGTTTCATCCTTTTGTGTCATAAGTATTCCGGCAATCCTGGAGAGTGGGTTGGCCAAAGAACCAGGGTCTGTTTAAAAATCTCTCTGATTCCCTCTCCAACCTATCCTAGGTTTTCACAGGTGTAGCTTGGCACTAAGCAAGAGCCCCATTGCTTCACCATTCTTCAGTTGTGCGCACAGAGAAAACAAGAAAATTTGGACTTCTTTGATCCTATAGACTTTTCAAAGGTTTATGCCACCTAATCTTCCAGGATTATCCCTGGTCTTCATTGTGCACTGTGAAATTGTCTCATCTCTTGATAAAGTTGTAGATGCTTGCATTTGTTCTTTAAATCTCTTGGAGGAAGTATATCATAGAGTATTATAAATAGTGGCCTTAAGTCAAGGTGCACCTTTTAGAGTTAGTTGAGAGTATCACTTACTATTCTTCTGAGGTTTGATTCCCCTCTTCCCTTGTGACATGTCTACCTTTCCCTGTGACATGAATAAATCCTGTTGGGCATCAGACTTATAGATTGTCTCCTGCCTTTCCTTATCAGGTGCTTTCATCCACCCAACCCCATTCGAACTACAGCGTTGTGTTGCCAGTCCACCTGCTTGAGGTGACACTGAATGTGCAACTGCGACAGGTGATCTTCGTGGTCAGCACTCAGTTGATAAGATCACCACAAAGTGCTGCTCCCCAGCTTGGAGTACCTTTACAACACAAAAATATATAACTGAACACTAGTAAGCATAAAGAAGAAAGATAAATAAATAAGTAGATGTCACACAGAAGAACTTTCAATGAAATCCAAATGTCGACCCTCAGTTTTCTAGGTAGAAGGGGTCCACTTGGTGAGGCTTCAGTAATACTATTCTCAAGGTTTCTGTTATGTATTCCATATGAGATCCTAAGATTTAGTTCTCAGCCACAGGCTAGCAGTGCCACATTTACAGTATGAAGTTTTTATTTCAGTTCAGCAAGATTTCTCTTTTTTTCTAACCTGTTTTCTCTTTCCAGTAGAGGAAGCTCACACGGCTACTTCTCTTTATGTTTCTCGCCTCTCTATTGTGCATTTCAAACCTCTCTCCCCCTCTCTATAGGATAAGATCTGAACATCGTCCCTCTCTATCACTCTCCTTTCAGGTGTGGTTCATTTTCCACATTTGACACAGGAGTTCACCTCAATTTTGCAATGGCAAAGTTAGAGTTTCTTATATGGAAGGAATAGGGGGTGAAGCCTTCCAATTAAGAGAAACAAAATCCCCCACTTGAAATCTACCAGATGCAACATAGCTCTGTTACAAGAGACTCCTTTACTCAAACTGGAGGTGGCAAAACCAACTGGGATGGGGGTGGGCAGAGTACTCCAGCACCTATTCCTCAGTGAAACAAAGGGTGTCACTACTACTGCATAGACAGTGACCATTAGTAGTGGATCAGTAGAAGAGGAGTGAGGCTTGTAGGGGAGTAATGATGAAGGGTAATATTCACTCAAGGCCCATAACCATAGTAAATGTTTATGTCCTGAATGAGTATGATGTTACTGTTTTGGTCCCCCTTGACAAGGCCATCTAGGAGTTCATGCCAACTCAACTGCCCCATTCTGTTGGTGGAGACTTTAACTTAGCATGGGACCCACTATAGATGAACCACCTAGAAGACAGGTTGAGCAGACTCATATAAAGGCTCAGGCAGTTCTCCACTAACTCAGGAGTTCTCCCTAACTGATCTATGGCAAGCGATCTGCACCCTATGAATCACAATTACATTTTCTGCTCCACCAGGAATAACACATGTAGTCAGTTGGGTTTCTTCTTGATGAGCTTCCATATCATCTTAAAAGGAAAAAGGCATAGTCCATTTGTTTTCACAGTTTTTCTCACTGTCCACTTGCCTCATTCTGACATATTAGTTGCCACCACCATAACCTTCCTCAGGCCAGACTACTTGGTTGGCCTCTACAGGTGCAAATCGTGTTTTGCTGCATCCAGCCTGTGGTCTGCAGCAGCTCACGGTGCTCAGCCAGCCAGCCAGTGGACATATAGCAGACAGGGGGGATTGGAGGCAAGCTTGTTACTGAGCTATGGAGCAAGAGACTGAGGCTATTCCTCTACAAAAGCCTGTGCTTCCCGGGGCATTCAGCTTCAGTTCCCACTATAGTGTTGTGCTGCATCCAACCTCTGGCCAGAACCAGCTCACGATGCTCAGCTGGCTAGTCAGTTGATGGACAGCAGGCAGCAGGCTCAGCAGCAAGCCAATGGCTGTGCTATAGAGCAAGGGGCATGGCTATTTATCTACAAAAGTTCACACTGCCTGCCAGCGTAAGCACTGGGTGCAAGAGCAAGTGGCGCAAGCACCGCTCGGGAAGAATCTTCTACAAAAAAGATGCATTTTCTCTTTACCAGTTAGAAGTATCCGAACTTTAAGAAGGTGGACCTATTTCTGACCAGCTGTCTCCAACTTACACCTGAACTGTTCTCACCCCATCTTCAACTCCTTCCCTGCAGAGCTGCGGTGCAGTCAGTGAGAGAGACCCACTGGAATTCTTGCTTTGATAAACACTGCCTCCTGCACCCTCTGAGAGAAGATTCTGATTTTTTTCCCCTTACAAACACCTGCCAGTAGGTAGCTTCCTTACCAGAGAGATTTGTAAGTTTCTCTTCTCTCTACACAGTTTATGTAAATCTACATTTTCTGACTGCATTAGCTCCACGTCATACTCTGGTTTCATACTTGGTGGCAGTAAATGGATTACCAGATAAATATCTTTTGGAACTTTCCCTGGGTGAGAGGCAGGAGAGGCTACAATTTCACCCTATGCAATTTACTTGCCTAGAGACTGTAAACTGTTATTTTACTTGTTCATTTTGCCCTTGGTTATTAACCTGTAGCTTGCAATTCAATTACATAGCAATTCTTGGGCTAATAATGTCAGCTGTAATTTTTATTTTTTAATGTTACTCTGTGGAGCTTTAAATTTGCTTTTGTGTTGTGACCGGTTTTTTTTTTTTTATTGAATCATGAACCCTAGTCCCTTTTCTGCTCTACTTTTAATTCCCTAGTTGACAACGTTACTTATTAGGTTGTAGTAGTTAAGCTTTTTAATCTAATTTTTATTTTATTTCAACTTATCTATTTAGGTTTGTTGTACTAGACCTGCTTTTCATTGCTTGTCTTGCTAATTTATCAGCCTTTGATTCTAAGCTGGGATTTATCCCACCCTGACCCAAGTTTTAAATAGGTGGTTTCATTATTACTGCATTATTTCTTCTGGTTTTATCTCATTATTCCATATTTCTTCTGTTAAGTCCCAGCAGAGTGGCTTCAATTATGCTTTTTCCTTACCCCACCCTGGTCTGACATCCCCTCCATGGGTTATTGTATTGATATCGTTCTGTTCTGAGAGGTATCAAATAGTGTTCCCTCAGCACCATTGTTCCCTCAGCACCATTATTCATAATCCTAGGAGGTTATATTGGTCAAAAAGTTGTCCCAAGTACCATTTTTCTTAACATTTTATTTGTTTATTTTTTTATATTGATATTGCTAGTAGCAGGTGACATAGAAACAAATCATGGCCCTCTCCTCCATGAGCTACATTTTTTCACTCTAATGTTCAAAGTCTCCTCCCCACCAGTTGGTAAGCTGGTCCTTTGCTTCTCACCATTCCAGTCTTGCTGTAACCAAGACTTGGCTGGACTCCACCATTCCTGACTCAGATTTCGATCTTCCAAACGATACAGTTTTTAGATCTGACAAGCACAGACATGGTGTTGGTGTTGCGCTATTTGTCCATACTTCCATGCCCTGCTCATTTGTCAAATCTGACACCATGGGTGGTTTGATTGAGTCTATGTTTGTATTCATTAAACTATCTGGAAAAGAGATTTTAGTTGGCAGCCTGTGTTGCCCTCCAAAATTTAAAGCAACTAAATTTTCAAAGTTGTACTCTTTGATTTACTCCCTAGGTGATTTCCCTCACTCTATTTTAATGGGCGACTTTAATGCAAATTGGCCCTCCAGCAGGGGACTCAGAATTAAGTCTTCACTTGCCCCTCTTGGTTTGAATCAGCTAATTAAAGATCCAGCATGCTGTGACTCAAATTGTAAGGTTTTTATTACATTAGACTTGATTTTTGCTTCCCCTGAGCTTCCAATTGGCTCCTCTGGCTGTCTGGGATGTTTATTCCCTCCCTGTCCCAAGTTTTAAATAGGTGGTTTCATTATTACTGCATTATTTCTTCTGGTTTTATCCCAGTTTATTCAGTTGAGCACTGGGGCCAGGCTCCGCCAGCGGGCGGTCGGCAGCCGCCAGCCGACTCAGGGAACCACAAGGCCGGGAGGGACCGCGAGGGAAGGGGACCCCCCTTCTGCAGCCTTCAGTTGAGCGCTGGGGCCAGGCTCTGCCAGCGGGCAGAAGGCAGCCGCCAGCCAACTCAGGGAACCACAAGACCGGGAGGGACCACGAGGGAAGAGGACCCCCTTCTGCAGCCTTCAGTTGAGCGCTGGGGCCAGGCTCTTCCAGCGAGCAGAAGGCAGCCACCAGCCAACTCAGGGAACCACAAGGCCGGGAGGGACCGCGAGGGAAGGGAACCCCCTTCTGCAGCCTTCAGTTGAGCGCTGGGGCCAGGCTCTGCCAGCGGGCGGTCAGCAGCCACCAGCCAACTCGGGGAACCACAAGACCAGGAGGGACCATGAGGGAAGGTACGGGAAAGCTGCAACCAATCAGAAGGCAAGCGCTGTCCGCGGCCTCGCATCCGATTGGTCCCCTGCTTCATTCTAAACTTTTGCCTTGCTATTGTAAAGCCGTATTCTGAATGAGTCCAAAACTGTAAAAAATGCAAAAAAGGAGCTGTTCTCATGATTCTGTGGAATTGGGGAAATTGTGAACTGTGAAAACCTGTGTTAAAGTGTTTACAGCCTTTTTGTGTAGCTTTGAACTGGGCCAGATGCTACAGTGCCTCAGCCCCCCCCAGCCCTTTGTTGTGCTAATTCTCGGCCCCCTGCCCAGCAAAAACGCTTGCCACTGCTAAGCTCTAATTGTTTGTGCCTTCTCTGTCTCTTCCCATTAGAAGAACCCCTTCTGCAGCCTTCAGTTGAGCGCCGGGGCCAGGATCTGCCAACGGGCAGTCGGCAGACGCCAGCCAACTCAGGGAACCACAAGACCGGGAGGAACTGCGAGGGAAGGTACGGGAAAGCTGCTAATTTTATGCCCACCCAGCCTTCCCCCTCTTTGTGTGTTTCTTATATAGGCATCTTCCCGCCGAAACACTATTCCCACCCCCTGCGCCTTGCTGACCTGTAATCTGCCCTACATCCTCCTCTTAGCCACCAAATCAGCAGTCCTCCCCTACTACTCTCACACTGCCTGCACTGCCGAACCAAAGCTTGACCATTATCTGCTCACAAACAGCAGTATCAGGAAGTAGGAAGTTAGGCATCCTTCTATCATATTATATCTCTCCCCCTCCTTGCATATCCCCATCGTAAAATAAACTTTTATTCAACGTTAGCTGATAAGTCGAGAGTCTTAGAATCCTTTCTAGAATCCTTCCCCCTCCCATTAATAATCCCCTTCCCTATTATAAGTTCTTTCATCAGGCAGTAGCTGGTTAAGTCGTGAACAATAGCATACTGATGAGGGCAATACAGAAGTTTTCATTATAGTACCAGATGTTCACCAGCCGTGCTCTCATAATGGGGGAACCCCTCTGGATACTACTCACTCTGCTACTTACGGAGAGCGGTGAGACAGGCTATTTCCCTGTCAATGAAAGTCAGGGAGATGTGTTGCATTATCCTACTTACTCTATTGTCTCAACAATCATAAAGGATTGGATATGCATATATGACCTGCCAATGATGCAACACAACCCGTGAGGTAACCACCAAGAAGGGACTCAAGCAGATTTACTAACATATGGGACTATGCTTCACTACTGGGTAAACAACTCCCCATTACGCCTGTCTGCCAGACTTCTATTCGGTGGTCTGACAAGAACGCATAACTCCTTACATGAATGGTATAAAATAAAAAAGAGGTTCCAGAAAAATAAAAAGAGGGTAATGGAAAGAATCCTCTTTTACTCTCTCAAAGCACTCGTGAAATTCTTGATATTTGTATTAATTTGTGCTGGAAACGAAGAAGTTAATCCAGGTCCACCAGAATGCATCATTGCACCAACAGACTTAGCCACGATCAAAAGACTAAGTTTTCTCCATATTAACATATGCAGCCTGCTAAAAAAGCTTACGATGATACAAGCCTGGATTAATCATACCTTGCTAGATATACTAGTTGTGTCGGAGACATGGCTCAGGCCTGCCACAGCAGATAGAGACGTAAGCTTACCCAATTATCAAGTATTCAGAGCTGACCAGCAAACAAGGAGTGGGGGTGTAGCTATATACGTGAAGGACAATTTATCTGTAACCTGCCTAGACTCATCATCCATGACAAAAGAATCTGAATGCCTATCCTGCAAAGTGGCCCTTTCCAATACCGCATCATTACAGCTAATTGGCTGCTATAGGCCCCCCTCAGCTGACCTTAAGCTACTAGTCCATTTGGGTAATCTAATCAATAAGGGAATAGAAGAAAACTATAATCATAGGAGACTTAAACCTAAATTGGTTATCCAAGGCAGCTGCACCCCTAATTTCATTTTGTGATGTACATGAGCTTAGACAGCTTATAAATGAACCCACTAGAATCAATAATAAGAATCAGAGCAACAGCACATTACTAGATGTCATATTAGTGAGTAAACCTCACCTCTTCTCGCATGCTGGAGTGCTATTCAGTGATATCAGTGACCATTGCCTTATTGCTGGAATAAGATCAGCTTGCAAGCCATCATCCCCCACTAAGTTTACATTGAGGAGATCAAAGAAAAAATTCAACATTGAGGCGTATCTGCAAGAATTAAATAATTCAACACGATGGCAAGAGTTCTACCTAGCAAACAGTGGAAAAAGCACATGAGGTACTAAACGACATAGTTATAGGTGCCCTTAATATCTATGCCCCAATTTCTATGGTATACACCAAAACCAAAACCTGCCCCTGGTTCACAACTGACCTCAAAATCGCCCTCCTTGACAGGGATAAGCTATAGAAAAAGGCACAAAAAATTAAGAATCCGACTGACTGGATGCTGTTCAAAAAAGCCAGAAATAGCTGTACCAGGAAAGTACGGGATGCTAAGGCTGCATATTACATGGCAGAACTTGACTCCTCCTACCACAATCCTGCCAAGTTCTGGAGTACCATAAAGGACATAACAGGACAAGATCCTAGTACAACACTCCCAGTTAAAATACACTATAGCAAGGGAACAGTCTCTGATAGAATGGAAATACTGGAATCATTCAACAATCACTTTACAGCTGCTGGCCTAGCATTTGGCATCTCTCCAGCTAACCACCTATGCTCTCAGCTAGGCATTAAGAGCACTGAAGTACGAATAACTGAATCTTCATTCTCCTTCAAACCAGCCACTCTGAAGCAAGTGGAAGACCTAATTTCACAGATAGATATCAAAAAAAGTGCAGGTGCAGACTCCCTTGATCCCTATTTTCTAAAGATTGCCATGCAAGCACTAGCAGTTCCAATAATGCACCTATTTAATCTCTCATTAAAATCAGGTTCTATTCCCTCAATTTGGAAAACAGCTCAAGTTATCCCCCTATTGAAAGCAGGGGACCCCATGGACCTCAACAACTACAGACCAATCTCTATCCTCCCTGTGCTATCCAAGCTGCTAGAAAAAATAGTAAGCATTCAACTAAGAGGACATCTTGAAGAGGCTAATCTTTTAAACCAAGCGCAATCTGGATTTAGAACTAAACACAGCACCATGTCAGCCCTGGCTAAAGTAACAAATGACTGGCAAATCGAGTTGGACAAAAAAAATTGTGTATGTGCTGAATTCCTAGACCTGAGTAAGGCATTTGATACGGTTGACCATGAACTACTCCTCTCTTCCCTGTACTCCATAGGATTAGATCCATCCTCCCTTAGATGGTTTAAAAGCTACTTCAGGGGAAGGACTCAGCAAGTGAAAGGTGAAGGAGACCTATCTCCACTCAAACCTCTGCAAAGAGGAGTTCCCCAAGGATCCATCCTGGGCCCAATCCTATTTGCCATTTACATCAATAACATTGACATTACTCTCACCAAAGCCACTGTACACCTGTTTGCAGATGACACTATATTATATGTCAGTAACCCCTCACCTGTAACGGCATGTATAGAGCTACAAGCAGAATTCAACATATTACAACATCAACTATTGGAAAAAAAAACTTCTCCTAAATGCAAAAAAAAACAAAGGCAATGTTTTTCTCCTCCCAAACTCAAGCCGGTCACTCCTCACCAAACAATGTACCCCAGCTATCACTGTTCTTGGTGAAAACCTTGAATATGTAAAAAAATTCAAATACTTGGGGGTCTGGGTAGATTGTAGACTCGACTACCTAGATCATCTGGAAGAACTGCTGAAAAAACTTTGTCAGAGGCTTGGACATTTTTACAGAATAAAGCACTTTCTAACCAAGGATTCTAAAAAGAAGCTGGTCCAGGCCACATTTCTCTCCGTTTTGGACTATACAGACTTCCTATACGGTCGCTGCCCTAATTCTTATCTGAACAAACTGGACACACTTTACCATAGAGCCTTGAGATTCATTACAGATCTTCCCTTCAGCACTCCCCACTGCTCACTCTACACTGCAGTTGGATGGACATCACTCCAATTCAGAAGAAACAGAAATGCCACACTATGGCCGTACAGAGCATTATCTAAGATGCTCCCAAACTATATCTCAGACTGCTTCACACAAGTCACAGCAAGCAATTATGCCCTAAGAAGCCATAACTTCATCACGCTTAAAGTGCCCAAATTCAATACCCAACACGGGAGATCTGCTATCAGCTATGTATTATCTACATTATGGAATATGCTACAGAAGACCCTGAAATTGAACAGCTATATAACAGTTACATCCTTTAAACATCTGTATTCGAGGCTTATCCAAGAAAAATGTAATTGTTTCCACAAGCATTAGAATATTCCCAATCTTATCCTTCCCCTCCTCAGACAGCCAATTCTTGGATTGAATCCACCTCTCAAGAGCTTCTACCCCTCAGACTCCTTGCACCCTGCCTTTATCCATCTCCCATTACTCCCTGACATACATCATAGCCCTTTACCCCTGTCATTCAACACACCAGTGCAGGCCCCAGCCCTTTCTCAGGCCACATTTATCCTACCACATCATAAACACCTACCACCGTCCACGATCCCCATCAACTAGACACTCCACTCCTGCTTCCTCCTTTTTCCATTATTATTTTACACTTGAATAATGAAGTATTGAATGCTATGATTAGGATGTAGACTTAGACAGTATTGATGTTGAAATCTGTATGTATTAGCTTAGATGGTGTGCATTTGTATAACTATATGTAACTATGTATTGTTTGCAATGCTTAGGATGTAGACTTAGCCAGTGTTGATATTGAAATCTGTACATATTAGTTTAGATGGTGTGCATTTGTATAACTGTATGTAACCATGTAATTGAACCTTGACCTTACCAGGTCCATCTTGCAAATGAGCTGTGCTCAATGATGTTCGCCTGGATAAATAAAGATTTGATTGATTGATTGATAGTCAATGATCATGCCCCCATTCTTAAGTTTGCTGTGTGCACACACGCAGCGAACCTTTTGGTAGGAGTTGCTTTTGAAGGGTGTGACACTGTCTGTCCAATGCAGAGTGTTCTGCAAGGGGCCTGGCCATGCCACACCAATCATCAGCCAGGCTGATCCTGATGCTGTTTTGCCTGACATGGTCTCTACTTGAAAATAAAATGTTGCACCAATCATGTGGTGGCTTTTCCTTTTAATCAGCAGAAGGCCGCCAGTTAAACAGCTGTTCGGTGTCCTGATCAGCCTGGCTGATGAAACCCTTCTCCCCCTCGCCACCCCACTGGTCCCTTCCCCCACAACCAGATCATCTGCACAGCCCAGGCTAGGCTGATTTAAAACAGTTTTTCAATGGCTGGACCAGTGGCGCTGAGGGTTAAGGCACTGGACACCACACCTCGTGCCATGCCGGTGACCCGGGTTTGGGATCAGACTCGGACTACCAGTGGCTGGCAGGGGAGAGGAAGGATCAAGCATCCCATGACTGCTCTCCTTCCTCTGTGGTGGGTGAGGGCTCTGTGCTACACTGCAGCAGCACCTAGCAAAAGCCAGGCGCATCACAGATGTAGGCAGGACAGGAGGGTGCAGCACAGCGGGTGTCAGCACGTTAGGTGCACCGATGCCATTGCACATCAGGCTCCTCGGGGACCACAAAAAAGGAAAAAAATGGCGGCAATGGTTGCATCAGCTGATGGCCATGCCCTGTGCCCCCAGACCCATGGGGCATAGCCACCGGGTGATCAGCTGATTGTGCCACAGGACCATAGGGGGAGGGGGTCCTGTCATTGGCCAGCCTGTGTGGTTGGGTGTATGAATCCGCATGCCAGACCGGGTCCTGGGGTATGGGTGCCAGTGGCCAGAGTCACTGGGGGCAGCTCTGCCCGAGGAGGGTAAAAGTGTGACATGATAAAAGAGTTTTTCACATTAAGCATGGTGAAAATACTTTATCTTCTGATCATATCAGCATAATTAACTCAAATTTGGCTTTGCAGAATAAGTAGAATGGGTGCCAGTCCTGTCACTCTGACTTCTTAGAAAGGGTTAAATACATAGGGTTGCTTTTGCTCCATCAGCTGTAACTGCGAGATCCCTGCCCTCAGACTGCAAATTGTTCACTGCCTCTTGGGCCATTTCTTCAAGGTTACAACACCCAGTGTTCCTCTCAGGCTTTCTGACAAACGGCGAACTGATTCCCATCCTGGGTTGTAGTAGCGGTACTTGGGACTGTGTAGCTTGCAATGCATCAGAATTTAAACTGCAGAGCTCCTGCCACTCTCTCTCTCTCCCTCTCTCCCCAGTCCTCGCTCCTCTGACTCCCCAGCTTCTACATTAGCCGCAGTGCAGCTTTATTTACTGGCGGTTACTGCCATTCACCGCACTCTCTTTACCCGGTCCTCGCTCCTGTTAAAGTGCCAGTGGATCTGACAACTTTCTGAGCTGGTGGACACAGACGAACACCAAGCTGAGCCAAGCAGCAGCTGTACCGACTAAACAGTGCACGACAGAGTAGTTTTTGGAGAAGGAGCAATGGGGTGCAGCATAGAAGAGGACAGGTTCAAGAGGCTGAGGTTTGAGGAGGAGAGATCCAGACCACTGAGACTGCAGACAGTTTGACTGACCGCAGGAGAGGCAGCGACTGGCTGATCCATCATCCAGTAGGCAGCATAGCAGCCAGGATGCAGGCACCCTCCCCTCCAAACTGTGTCTCATCTGCCAACTCTGCATTTAGATTTAGCCACTGCCAGCAGCCTCATTATTCCCTAATCCCAATCCCACCCTGACCCCACCCATGCCTTAGTCACTCTAAAGTCCAGTTGTCCTCACTCGGTGCGATGTTTTTCAAAGTGTCACGTCATGGGCTGCAGTGGGCCTAATCTCATATACCTGGTGCTTGAAGTAAGTAGGAGAAAAAACACAAAAATGGGTCTGACCTGATATTGAGAACACAGGAGCCTGATTTATGCAAGCAAAACTAGTTATTCTGCTTCTGAAAACTGAGGTATAGGCATTTCATTAGTAAGGTGAAATGGAGGGATTTTAATATTAAAATGCCAGCATGCCTTTAATAGTAGGTTTAATTTTGAAAAATCCGTCAGTTATGTTTTTATTTTTGAGGTACTGTTTTTTTCTTTTAATACTCCAGCCAGTCTGAGAATGTTCTGCCAGGCAGAATCTAATCTGCTCTAGAACAACCCTTTACTATGGGGCTGAGTATGTATCTAGTGCTGTTCCTCTTACTACTTCATTACTTGTTGCAACACCATAACAAAACAAACAGGCAGCATGTCTCAGGCCTCAAACTGTTGGATAGGTTTCCTAATCAGTAAGGGCAGAATGCTGATGAGGTACTGTATGAAACATGGCATTTGATTTTTCAGACCAGGTAAAATACTACAAATCACAATATGTGTGTGTGGAGGGGGGGACTTCTGTGTGGTAGCCTGGCTGAGTGTGTGTGTGTAGGCTGCTTGTGTGTATATGCCTAACAGGCCAGAGAGATCCGATCAATATCCATGCATGACTGTTGATGTGAGGATTGAACAAATTAGGTAACAAGGTGGCCAAAGGACACTAAAAAATGTGTTTGGCTGCAAGATTTCGAAAGTTACCGGTCAACAGGCTACCAGCCCACAAAAGGATTTTAGAGCCCTTAAAAAGGACGGCTACTACAGTTAATGATTTGGCTACCAGATTTTAAAACCTAGTAGCCAAACTGATCACAGTCTCACAACCTGATTTGTCTCACCCTGGTTGGTGTGAATGGACCTCTGTCAGGCTGGCTACCTTGATGCGGTACAGAGGCGTATCACAATGTTTGCTAAACATTGTAACTAAAAGCCAGCTACCTTCTCTGTGTGTTAGGATGAAATGCTGTAAATCTCGAAAATCCTATTGAGATTATTGATTTAATATAGTTTGACTGAAATGGTGGGTGGGCTGATTGTTTTATGTCGTGTGGCATTGCATGTTTTCATTTGTGTTTACACAACGGGGGGGCAACATTTTTGGGATTTGTGTTTACACAACGGGGGTGGGGACAGTGCAGTCACTTGTTTTGAGTACTACTTTAAAATTCCTGGCCACACCCCATCACTCACGCAATCTGTTCCCTTTCCCCAGTCTTGCCAGTAAATAAGGAGTCCATTATATGCTATCTGATTGCTGCTGATGTTGTGTACAATATCAGACTGTCCCTGCAGTGGATGAACCCTGTCAGTCTACAGGAACACACGTTTAGTTAACATACTGATAACTTCTCAGCCATCTAACAAAATCATGGCTTACGGTTACATGACATCTCCCTGTTGAGTCTTCCACCACAATATTCACCCCTGAATCACCACTCAGCACATGGACACTGGGAGACACCCACCGTTCATGTACACACTACGGGTAACTCGCGTCCGGTAATTGAGACACCACATGACAGGAGGGAGCCCCAAACCCCCAAACCCTGATGTAACTACCTCAGAGGTTGCGGAGAAAGCACAGCAGCTGGACCACAGTGGGCTCAGGGAGGGTGAGGATGGTGGAACAGAGGCATACCCAGTCAGTTGTTCCACTCCACAATCCATACACCATTCTGGGGAAGCATAGCTCCCCTATGGATGCATCCACAGAGGAGACTAAGGAGGCTGAGGACAACTGTCACAAGGGAGGCCCACAGAAAGGAGGCAGAGGACACCACAGGTAAAGGAAGCAGCTCCTGGTGGGGGACTCAATTATTAGGGGGATAGAACTAGGGGGAAGCAGGGAAAACTGAAGTAAGGTGCCTGCCTGGTGCCTTGGCTTGGAGGGACAGGAAGTGCATCCTCAGGGTCACGAGAACAGCTGCACAGGAGTCTGAGCTGGACATCATTGTCCACCTAGGGACAAATGACTTGGCTCATCATGACATTAGAGCAGTGCAGGAGAACTTTGTAGAGTTGGGGAGGGGCCTAAGACAAGTAGCACACACAGTATTCTTCTCAGAGGTGCTGCCTGTCAATGGCATGGGTGAGGTGAGGGTACTTTGCACCATGCAGTTTAATGGATGGTTGAAAAAATGGTGTGGAGCACAGGGGTTTGGCTTCATTGGGGACTGGGGTTCCACCTGGAGGGACACCAGCCTATACTGGCAGGATGGTCTGCATCTGTTCAGGAAGGGAACAAGTCTTTTGAGCAATCTGTTTAAATGCTTCATTGGAAAGCTTTTAAACTAGTCAAGGGGAGAGGCACTGATAAGCAGAAGGAAAATCCCAGCCTCTCCCTACAAAACAGGGTACTAAATGAGAAAAAGACCGAGGCAGAAAGGTCAGTGGGGGATGCTGCAACAGAAGGTAAAGCCATCAAAAAATGGAGAAATGAGTACCAATGCCCATAGTCTGAGTAACAAGCTTCCTGAATTAGTGGCCTTGATGGAGGAGGAACATCTGGATATCGTGGCAGTCACAGAAACATGGTACACAAAACCATGACTGGGACATAAACATACCAGGATACACTATCTACAGGAGGGACAGGAGGGTAAAAGAGGAGGAGGAGGAGGAGGAGGAGGAGGAGTAGCTCTCTACATAAGGGAAGGACTCAAAGCAACAGAACAAAAGGGTAAACAGGGAGGAGAAGAAGCACTGTGGGTCAATTTGGAGACAGGCAATGGCACCACAATCCGCACAGGGGTTGTATACAGACCCCCCTCTCAGGGAGGAAATGGACAAGGAAATGATAGAAAGTATACTTAGAATGGCAGAAAAAGGGGAGATATTGCTGATGGGTGATCTGAATATGCCAGATGTTAACTGGGACAGTTGCAGCAGCCACTAGAAGAGTGGGGTTTCTAGATGCCCTACAGGGGCATGCCTTACACAACTAGTATTGGAGCCCACTCGAGAGGGAGCAATCTTAGACCTGGTTCTCTCAAATGGAGATGGAGAGAGGATCACAGATGTAGAAGTGGGTAGCCATCTTGGAACTAGCGACCATCGAATAGTATGGTTCACAATAAACACAACAATAGAGTCAAGCCATACAAAGGCAAAAGTACTGGACTTTAGGAGGGCTGACTTTGCCAAAATGGGTGAGTGCCTAAGGAATGCAGTAGCAAATGGGCAGGAAGGAGGGGTGGAAGAACAATGGGGAATAATAAAAACTGCCATCACAGAGGTAACAAGCTTTTGTGTGAAGCAAATAAACAAAATGAAACAATGTAAGAAACCACTATGGTTCTCAAAGGAAGTGGCAGTGAAGGTTCAAAAGCAAAAGAAAGCATTCAGGAAGTACAAGGAATCACAGAAGGAGCAGGACAGAGAACTGTATCAGTTAAAGCAAAAGGAAGCTGGGAAGGCAGTCAGAACAGCAAAGGCCCAAACTGAGGAAAAGATAGCCAACTCAGTTAAGAAGGGGGATAAAACCTTTTATAGGTGCATCAGGGAGCGAAGGAAGACCAAGGGAGGGATAGTGAGGTTTAATAAAGGGGAGGGACGGTGAGCAGAGGGTGACTGTGAAAAGGCAGAGATACTAAACAAATATTTTTGCTCAGTATTTACAAACGAAGAGGGGGAGGTACCTAAAACAAACAGTAGAAACACTCTGGATACAAAAGTTGATACTAATCCATTTACAGAAGAAAGAGTTCTGAAAGAACTCTTAAAACTGAAGGTGGACAAAGCAATGGGGCCTGATGGGATTCATCCCAGAATTCTAAAAGAACTAAGGGTAGAACTAGTGACACCACTGACTACCCTCTTTAACAAATCATGGGAGGATGGGGTGGTACCTGAGGACTGGAGGAGGGCAGATGCGATTCCCCTTCACAAAAGTGGGAGCAAGACAGAAGCAGGAAACTACAGACCTGTTAGTTTAACCTCAGTGATAGGGAAAATGATGGAATCACTCCTGAAGGAAAGAACTGTCGAGTATCTAGAGGCCAGAGGGGCACAGGACCCAAGGCAGCATGGATTCACAGCGGGAAGGTCATGCCAGACGAATCTGATAGATTTCTTTGACTGGGTGACCAAAGTAGTAGATCAGGGAGGGCTGTGGACATAGCCTACCTAGACTTTAGCAAGGCATTTGACACAGTCCCACACAAAGATTAATATACAAGTTAGCCAGCCTGGGAGTGGGTCCCAAGATGACAGCCTGGGTAAAGAATTGGCTAGAGAATAGGACACAGAGGTAATAGTAAATGGAGTCCCTCTGAAGAAAGGGGTTACTAGTGGGTACTGCAGGGTTCAGATTAGGACCAGTCCTCTTCAATGTCTTTATAAGCGACATTGCAGAGGACTGAAGGAAAGTATGTCTCTTGCAGATGACACAAAGATCTGCAACAGAGTTGATGCACAAGGTGGGGTGGAAAGGATGAGAAGGGACTTGGCAAGGTTAGAGGAATGGTCAAATGTATGGCAGCTTAAATTCAATGCTAAGAAGTCAAGGTAATGCACCTGGGAAACAAAACCCAGGGAAAGAGTACACAATGGGGGTGAGATACTAACAACAGTAAAATGGAAAGGACCTGGGGTAGTCATATCAGATGACCTAAAGGTGGGCAAGCAATGTGAGAGGGCAGCAAGGAGGGCTGGGGATACTGGGATGCATAGGAGAGGCATCACCAGTAGAAAACAGGAAGTTATTATCCCTCTGTACAGACAGCTGGTCAGACCCCATCTGGAGTACTGCATGCAGTTCTGGAGACCCAATCTCCGCAAAGACATAGACAGGATGGAAGCTGTCCAGAGTAGAGCAACTAAAATGGTGCAGGGTCTGCACCGGAAGACATATGAAGAGAGACTTAAGGAGCTTAATATGTATAGCCTCGAGGAAAGGAGGGAGAGGGGGTACATGACAGAAACTTTCAAGTACCTCAAGGGAATCACAAAGTCCAAGAGGGTAGCATCTTTCAAAAAAAGAGGTGTGCAAGAACAAGGGGGAACAATTTGAAGATAGAGGGGCAGCTCAGAGGTAATTTAAGGAAGTATTTTTTCACAGAGAGGGTTGTGGATGCATGGAACAGCCTTCCGGAGGAGGTTGTGGAGTCAAAAACAGTGGTGGAATTCAAGAATGCATGGGACAGTCATAAGGCAATTCTAGGGGGTGGGAGTAGGAAGAAGTAGGCTGCTGATTAACTAGGATCTGCAGCTTATCCATTAGGTAGGGAAATGGGCAGACTGGGTGGGCCAAGCGGTCCTTATCTGCCGTCAACTTCTATGTTTCTATGTAGCACACATGGCTGCAGCATCATCCACTGCACCATCTCGTTCCCAGATACTTGGGTGGCATGACACAACAGATGTAATGGGGTTGGAATTCATTCTATGACTGCCAACCCTCAGAGAGAGAGGGTGGTTGGGGGAAGCGCAAAACTACCCCTGCAGTGGCTCTGTGCCATCATCCCAACCCCCACCATCCCATACATGGGTCCAGTCAGTGGTGGCGACAAGCTGTTAGACCCCAGCAACAAAGGCAGCCTAAAGCATTCCACCTGTTCTGTCTGTAATACAGTACCTGGTTTGTAGCTAAAGCTGCCATCGTATTCCAAAGTCATCCTAGCTCACATAATGGGAGTGAGGACATGAAGATGGAAGAAAAAAAAACACCACTGCCGACAAGAAAATCAAAATAAAGTTCTCTGACGTGCAATACGTGTGGCCAAGATACCCAGCAAGTCACCACAGGAAGTGAATCCTCAGTCAACTTGCTGTCAAAGCTGCTGTGGATCTCCTCTGGTTTTTATTTTCTGTGTATCCATGCTGCTTCTCTTACATAAATCCCATGTCTGTAGGTGGGAGAAAGACATATCTCCCTCCCTCTGTGTCTTCTGGTCTGCATTACGATGTGGTCACTTCTGTCCTACTTATTCCTTACAGTCCTAACGGTCAGAAAGCCCACAGATGGGATGTGTGATCTTAGCCCAAAGCTCGCCGCCTCCTTGACAGCAGTCAGTCTCTCGGCTCCGCCTCCCCTATGGTGCTGGCCGACACTTAAACAGTAAACAATAAGAGCTGCTCTGGGAACAAAAAATACAATCAGTCCTCCAACAGACTTCCCCCCTCACAAATGGCTTGCAGCACTCCCCCCCCTAGGTTTCTACAATAGCCGCAGTATGGTTTTACTTATTGGTGGCTCTGCTGCCTGGTGCACTCTGTCCCCAGTCCACACCTCTGAAACGCCTCAGCTTCTACATTAGCTGTGGTGCGATTTTACTTATTGGTGGCTCCTGCTGCCCAGCGCACTTTTTCCCCCGATCCACTAAGGGCAGCAGGAGCAGCTTCTCTGGCTAGATGCTCCTTGCTGCATTTATGGTGCAGATTCCACTAGCTCTCACTGCTGCCTCCTCACTCCTCTAAAGCCAGTACCAGTACCAAACACCTGCATTGACACATGCTTGTTGTATGCAGGATCTCACCTTAAAGAGTAAAAAAAAAAAAGTGAGGAAAAATAGACTTTGCACTGCAGAATTTGCTCTGTGCTGCAGTCACTATCATTCGGTAAAGCCTCCATCTCCCTCTCGCCTACACCAACGCACAGACTCCACCTCTCTACTCTAATCCTGACATTCGCAGGGTGCAATCCCCAGTACAGTCGTCTGCAGGAATATTTTTTCTAATTAAGTGAACCAGTGCTGGGAGAACATAAGAAATCTGTTGAGCTGAGAGTGATGCCTAAAAATGCAAGGCAGAGGAATACACACAGAAACATATGGAAGGCATGTACAAGTGCAAAACCAACGACAAACTTTCGGCATTGACAAATGCTTGTCTGTACATGAATCTTTCTCCTCCTAAATTTACTCCTAACACCATTATGTTTTGTTGTTTTAAGAACTTTAATTTGGAGGCTTTTTACTCCGGTTTGCTCAGGATCAGTTGGGGGAAGTCATTTTCTTTCTCTAATGTAGATGCTGTCTAGGATTATTTCTTTCATCAGTTCAATTTGCTTTGCAACCAACACCCCTTTTTTCAAATCCAAACATGTTCCTTGGGTGACTCATTTTATTCTTACCCAACTGGAATGTCGAGAGCAGTTATATGAAAAGGGAAAGAAACTAGATACTCCTGAAGCACAGCCGCCTTTTCATAAGTTTCATAATTATTGTTTCCATTATAAGGAAATCCAAATCCTTCATCTTCAAGACAAATCTAGCTAATGTTAGAAATAAGCCTAAGGATTTCTGGTGCATGGCTAACACTGTTTGAAAGGTACCGTCTGTGTCTTCTTTACAAATGTATCCTGTGGTGGCTCTACTGTGTACCCTAAGGAAGGCATTTGTGGTGTGGTTAATTTATTTTTTTCTGAGGCTCCTGCTTTGCTGTTCAAAAAAGGCTGGCTTATCTTCTAGTGAATTGTCCTTTGATCCCCTAGCAGGATCCGCCTCTCTCAAGACCTAAATTTTATTTCAGGTGTATTAGATGAAGTATATAAATTATCTTCACTGAGAGAGGACACTGCTAAGGGTATTGATAACTTAGTTTTTTTTTTTTTTTACTTAAATGCAGTGGTGCCATTCTGGCCCCTCTTTTAACCCACTTTTTTTTATCTCTCTTATTTCTGCTCCCGCAGCCCAACCTGCCTATATCCAGCCACTGCCTCCACCCCATTCAGCCTACAGGCTCACTCACATACTGGCTGGCATGCTCCACATGCATGGAGGGGTTCCCCCTAGTCCCCCCCCCCATGCTGGGCCGGTAACCACTACCGCAGTGCAGTTCCACAACAGGCCCCCTGGGTGGAGAAGTGCGGCCATCAAACTGCCCAGTCGTCTGCCATTTTTCCTCCTGTTTTTCTCCCTTGAAATGCAGACGTGCAATGACGTCAAGGCACTACATGCTCATGTCTGCCGCATTTCACCCACGAGTGCACCACTCCTGCAGTGCCTCTGATCTCCATCAGGGGCTGCTTTAGCCGCGATGGAGACCTAGTCCTCCCAGGGAAGAGAGCAGTTCTTTGGATGTAATCCTTTCCTCTCCTGGCGACTTACAATGGCGGGCGCATTCCCTCAACCCCGGTCACAGGTGTGGAGTGAGTTGTGGCATCCAGCTCCTCAACCCTCGGTGCCACCAGACCAGCCCTATTAACCCACATTTTTAACCTGTCTCTTATCACTCAAACTTTTCCTTCAGCACAGAAACATTCACACAAAGGTGGGGACAAGACCTCAGTAGAAAATTACCATCCAGTTTCTTTCCTGCCAATAATCTCTAAATTCTTGGAGATAATAGTCTTGTCTCAGATTACTGAATATCTGACTATCAGATTCTCTTCAATTTTCAGTTGGGCTTCAGATTAAATTATTCTACCCAAACAACTTTATTTTCATAACTCTATCTCTAGGGCTCTGGATAGAGGGTATCTTGTAGGTTCTGTTTTTTATTGACTTATCTAAAGCCTTTGATGTGATCAATCACTCATTGCTTTCAACTCACCAGTCTTCTAGGGTGGACACTCCAGATGGGGTGTAAAAAATGAGGAGGGACCTAGGAAAGCTGGAAAAATGGTCCGAAGTGTGGCAACTGAGGTTCAATGCGACGAAGTGCAAAATCATGCATCTTGGAGGCAGAAACCCTGCAGAGAGCTACAGGATTGTGGGGGGTGGGGAGTTGCTGACAGTCACCAGGGAATAAAGGGATTTGGGGATTATCATCTCAGATTACCTAAACGTGGCCAAGCAGAGTACAGAGGTTGTAGGGAGGTGCAGTGGCATGTTGGGGTGCATAGGAAGGGGTATCACTAGCAGAAGGGAGGTGGTGATACCACTATACAAAATACTGGTGAGGTCTCATCTGGAGTAGTGTGCAGTTCTGGATGCTGCATCTTCGTAAGGATGTAGACAGGGTGGAGGTGGTTCAGAGAAGGGCAACTAAGATGGTGCAGGGCTTGCAATGGAAGACCAATGAGGAGAGATTAAAAGACCTCAATATGTATACACTTGAAGAGAGGAGGGAACAGGGAGATATGATAGAAGCCTTCAAATATCTTAAGCCCTTTGGGCTGTGCTGTGCAATGCCAGGTCAATGAGGAAGAAGACCGCAATTATGGTGTACTTGATTTCCTTGGTTGACCTGGCCTACATTATGGAGACCTGGCTGGAGGACAGTGTAAGTCCAGTTTTGGAGATGTGGGTCCCCGCCAGATACTCAGTGGTGCGCTGCCCAAGGTGGGAATGCAGGGTTGGGGAAGTGGCCATCTGTTTTAGATGGAGCTTAAACTTCTCCGTACACCTGTTGGGCTGTACCTCGTTGTTTGAATATGTGGTGGTGTGTGTGGGTCCAGGTGCAGGCTGAAGGGTTCTCCTCATTTACCATCCCCTGGGATAGGAGGGGAATTCCTGCAGGAGGTAGTGGACTTTGTTACCGACAGGGTACTGGAGTCACCTAGATGGCTGATTCTGGAGGACTTCAACCCCTGGATCGATGACAAATCCTTGCATTTTGGATAGGACCTCCTCAAGGCTATGGCATCTCTGGGCCTAGAACAGGCAGTTGGCTCTGGGACCCATCACCATGGCCACACCTTAGGCTTGGTATTCTTGCTGGGGCTTGAAGTCACCGACCTCAGGACCGATCGAGTCACCTGGTCCAATCATTGCATGGTGCAGCTCCTGTTTGGGGCTCCCCCCCGGACAGTTCCCCCCTGTTGAGATGGTCAGCTACTGCTCTGTAAGGGGATTTTCCCCAGAGGGACTTTTGGCGGTAGTAGACTTTTTGGGCGTAAATTTTGCATGTGCAATTGGCATCGGTGAGTCCATGGCAGTCTATATTGTAGTTGTTTCCAAGGCGCTCGATGCCATTGCACCAGTCCATATACAACCCAGGTCTTCTCGCTTAAGACCCCCATGGTTTGATGGGGCTCTCAAGGAGATGAAGACCAAGGGTTGGAAGTTGGAACATTGCTGGTGGAGGACGCAGTCCATGGAGGACTGACTGGCCTTGAGAAATCATTATAATGATTATCAAGGGGCAATCAACCATAAGGAGGCTGAGTTCCTGTCCAGGGAGATTGATGCAGGGAGGAACAGAACAGCTCAGCTCTTTCAGACTGTAGACAGACTGCTGCATCCAGTCTGTCTACACCTGAGAAAGGCATTCTCAATTGCATTGTGGGAAGTTTGCTCTGTTCTTCTTGAACAGGGTGTCCTTTATCCAGGCTGGGATCACCCCAGCGGGGCAAGACCAGCCCTGCAGTGGTTGGCTTGGATGGAGCAGGGGCACTCATTGTCTGGGAGAGGTTCAGCTAGTGGAGGTGGCTCAGGTCATTGAGGTGATTTTAAAGTTGTTGCCCACCTTTTGTGAACTGGCCATTGGTCCAGTGTTCACTCTCAGAGGGGCTTTTTCTCGATGCCTTGAAGGAGGCATTGGTGAGGCCTCTTCTAAAGAAACCATTGCTTGACCCTGATGTCTCAGTGATTATAGCCCTATCTCCAGCCTCTCATTTTTAGAGAAAGTTGTTGAGAAAGTGATGGCTCTGCAGCTTGAGGCACACCTTGTGGCCTTTGACATCTACAAGCCATTCCAGTCCAGTTTTAGAGCTAGGCATAGCATGGAAATGGCACTGGCTCAGATGTAAAATTACCTCCTCAGGGTGAGGGATGGAGGGGGAAGGTCAATTCTCATCCTCCTCGATCTCTCATCTGCGTTTGACACCATGGATCACATTGTGCTTTTGGATCGCCCTAGAGTGTATTGTGGACTCATTGGAACTGTCATCCAATGGCTTGAGTCCTATCTCTCTGACAGGGGACAACAGGTGATGATGGAGAATGTCTCCTCCTCCTCCTCGAAAACCCTGTCATGTGGAGTTCATCAAGGTTTTATTCTTTCAGTGATGCTGTTTGCGGTGTACATGCTGCCCCTGGGTGAGCTTATTAGATGGTACAGTCTGGGTTTCCACTGTTATGCAGACCATACCCAGCTGTATATGTCATTTGCCCCTGGAATGAATGGTGCCGTTGAAGTGCTGAACAAGTGCATGGCCAAAATTCAGGACTGGATGTCTTCTAACTGGCTGAGGCTGAACCCCAACAAGATGGAGGTACTGGTAATTGATCCTGGTTGCTGGCATGATCGGAATGCTCTGGGGCAGTGACAGGTTTGGTCCTGGGATCTACTCTGTTGATGACATCCCTCAAGGTGAAAAATCTGGGTGTCCTTCTGGATGACAGACTGACACTTGTTGCCCAGGTGTCTGTGGTCCAAAGTGTCTTTTATCACTTAAGGAACATCACCCAGATTAAACCCTTGATTCCGCCAGAAGATCTGCCCTCACTGGTGAATGCCTTTGTGACATGCAGGCTGGACAACCATAATGCTCTATACTTCGGGTCAGTGGGAGGGAACCTCTGCCGACTATAGCTGGTGCAGAACATGGTGGTCAAATTGCTGACAGGCCTGCCCAGATCCTGTCATGTAACCTTGGTACTACAAGATCTGCACTGGCTGCCTGTCAGAAGGAGGACTGTCTTCAAGGTGGGCTTGCCTACCTACAAGGCACTATACAGCTCGGGCCCTGGCTACCCATCTGACCTCCTTACACCTGCCATCCCAGTACATTCCCTCCACTCCTCCACCAAGGGGCCTCCTAGCATTTCCAAGGGCTGGGCTAAAATCCTCAGGAGACCACTCCTTTGAGGTAGTCAGCCTGGCCCTTTGGAACTCGCTTACAAAATCTTTGAGGGAGGCCCTATTGGTGGAGGCATTTTCTCATATTAGTTGGCGTCCTGACTTTTGGCTTGTGTGTGCTAGGAATATGGCTCAGAGTGCATTTAAAAGGGGCCTGAAGACCTACCTTTTTAGAATAGAGTTTTCAGAAAGCTTAGCTGATTTATTATAACTTATTAATTTATTATTTATTTATATATTTTGTATGCTGCCTGTTCAACCCTGCCTTTTATTACCTGTAAGGGACCCAGAGCCTCCGGGATTGGGTACCATAAAAATAAAATCTGACTTACTTACAAAACTGTGAACTAGTCCCCTACTCACTTATAAGAAAGGTTTATAGTTCTCGTACACAAATACAGCCTTGGAGATGTGCCTCTTCATGGTTATTCCGTGCCCAAGTTTCAAACACACTTTGGGAAAGAATGCTTCTCATATGCTGCTCCTTTTTCATAGAACAACCTTTCTCCTCAACTTAGAATTTCACCCAGCCTTGGTATTTTCAAACATGGTCTAAAAAGAATATTGTTGAACTTGCAGGAACAATCTATTTGCAGTTGTTTTGGCTGATTGTGTGCATGTTAGTTTATGTTGTTGTTTCCATAATGACTTGGGATGTTCTGTAAACAAGACTTGTTTCTCATAGAACTTATCCTATATCTTACGCAACATAAATAAATAACATAAATAAAGAATGCACACAGCCCCCAGCAGTGTGGGATCCCAGGCTCACATGAGAACCCAGAACAATCTGCTACCGCAGCACCACTTGGCCAGCTGACATTCAGCATTATGCATTTTTCATGGCATCACAGTGTTAGTCATACTGATCTATGTAAGCATTGGTTACGAGGTGTGTTAATGCTGGATTGATGCATGGGAGCGGAAGGCGTGTTTGCGTCTATTACGAGGGCTACCGCTCTACCCCATGCATCAATCGCATTAGAGCACACCCGACGGAGTGGCTTAATGTGTTGTAACATGGGCCTCGATGACACAGTCACCAGGAGCCCATTTTGGCTCAGTAAAACTACATAAGAGGAAGACTCGGGGAGATCTGTACAGTGTTATGGTGCACTTACAACTCATCTCAGACAACGCCCTTACGATGCTGATGCGGTCAACACAGTGTGTAGGTGTACTACTACTGACCAGAGCGGCTCGCATTCTCATGGAGCAGCTGTCCCGATCTGCGTGGCTATTTGTCGGTTAACACCCGTTGGAGGTCTCCGGTGAGCGCCTCTGTCGGCCGCTGTGCGCACGCGTGAGAAATTAGCATGCCTCTGCCTCACTTCCATTCCCTCTCGCAAGGTCCTCCGACAATATAGCGCTTCCCTGCAGGAGGTCTCTGTGTGGGGCTCTGCTCGCTATCCGTCCTTTGTGCGCCTCCTTCCCTCCCTTTCCGTCTGCCCGCACATCTTCGCACTCTTTGGTTGGAACGCTTCCCTCCTCCACCCACTCCTGCATCGCTGCCCTCCTGCGAAGAAAGCAGACCGCCTCTTTTGTGCCACCTCTCACCCTTGCCAGCTACAGAGTCCCTGCGACTTGCTGCGCGGGTTCTCGTCCCCTTTCCCATCTCGCACTCCTAGTGGGGCTCCCGGACCACCGCTCTTCTCGGTTCTGCTCTCCCTTTCCCACAGGACCCAGTGCTGCTACACTGGGGGTCTGGCTGGTCACGGTACTGCCGAAGCGGGCACGGCATATATGCTGCGTTAATACCCGCTCCGGCTGCTGTCTCATGACCGCCCTAGCCCTATCGGTTTGCTCCCTCAGAGGTGCACAATTCATGCCATGTTACAATATGCATTAATTCTGCCCTACAATTGGCTCCTGCATTTTTGACTATATTTAAGGGGAAACGTTCCCCTCCATTCGGGCCCCACCTCTGTGTGAAGCGGGGCCTGATTAGCAGTTTCATAAATACAAGCAGTTTTTTAACTTACTGTGCCATATTTTATTTAAGATTGTATGTGGTTGATCCTGCACCCTCCCCGCTGGCATTTTATGACCTGCAGCCCTTCTCGGCATGTCCATGACTACCTGTGGCTGTCCCCAGTATGACATGCATGCGGGGAGCAGCCGGGGCACATCCACAGGTTTACTATATTGCTGTAGCTTAAAATAGCTCAGGTTTGCAGCCTACATCTGTCCGTGATATACCGAGACCAGGTACAGACTGACAGACACCCTGCCAGTTTGTACCTGGTCTCGGTACAGCACGGACACACGTGGGCTCCAAACAGGAGCTATTTCAAGGTTTAGCACTACATACTGTATTGCAGTAGCTTGAAATAGCTCAGCTTTGGAGCCCATGTCAGTCCATACTATACCGAGACCAGGTGCAGACCGAAAGGCACCTTGTCAGTCTGTACCTGGTCTCAGTATAACACGGACACATGCAGGCTCCAAATCAGAGCTATTTAAACCTACTGCAATACAGTATGTATTGCCGTAGCTTGAAATAGTTCTGTCATACTGGGGCCAGCCACAGGTGGTTGTGGGCATGCTGGGAAGGGCTGCAGGTTGTAAAATGCTGGCGGGGAGGGCGCAGGATCAACCAGATACAATCTTAAATAAAATATGGCACAGTAAGTTAAAAAACTGCATGTATTTATGAAAGTGTTAATCGGGCCCTGGTTCACATGGAGGTGGAGCCTGATCAGAAGTGGACGTTTCCCCTTTAAAAATTAGCAAGTTCTCAACAAACTTTTTATGTACATTTTGTTTAACAAGTTTTATTTATTTTTTTTACTTGTATTTTTCCTCCTTACCTGTGTTTTCTGAGGGGACCTATTTCCACTGTTGCCAAGGTGTCCACAACTCCCAGTCATGGAGCCCCATCTTACCACTAATCTAGCTGCACTCCCAGCTCTACTCCAGGACCCTAGAGCCTCTGATAGTTATAACCATGAGGGAGGCGCTCTGCTATGTTCCATGCCTCAGTAACCATCACCAATATGGCCAGCAGCCACAGGCAGACGGAAGTGTGGAGCAAGTCTTGAGGCAGAGCAGTGGAACCCACTAAGGCTGTGCAGAGGCAAGGCATAGCTTCATTTTCTGACTGGTGGCAGCGCATATTTCTAATCTGTCCCACTTCAACAGCATGCATATGATGCCACACATGCTCATCACAACTGACATGCCAGCATCTGCATGCCCGCCAAAAAGATGTATCCATGTAGCACCCTCACCTCTGGTCATCCAGGTGAAGGCAGAACAGTGAGAAGCACAATCCTTCTCTCCCCAAAGGAGTGTCAATTGTCCCTCCCAGAACTAGCCACCAGCATCCTGCCTGGTCCCCAAACCCAAATTACAGTGTTGCATGAGGTAGCCATGCTGCCGCTCCAATGGGCAAGCCCCATTGTTCAACAAATTCTTGGGAGTTTTAGAATAACTGCCATACTTATCTAATTATTACTGTAGGGACTACTATACCTAACATTTATATACATTTATAGTATGGATACTGTAGGTAGGTAAAATGGGAAGAGTGGGTGGGCAAATGTTCCTTACCTGCCGACATATTCTATGTTTCTATGTAATAATGTATGAGTTTGTACTTGTGATTGTACTGTATACATTTTTCTCTATATTTTAAGAACCACCTCTCTGTCACTAAATTTAGTACAGATATTTAGTATTATAATTAATCTAGTTTTCGAAGGACCAACAATCAACTAACATTACTTCATCCTAAATATAATTACCAATCCAATTGCCAACTTAAATGCATACCTTGTAAACTTTCAGAAACCTTCTGGGAGGGATATGCATACTGTATGTTACTGACATGCTTGTTTCTTTTTAAACCACTTAGTAGTAAATTGATCTAATACCATCCTTCATGTCCACAAGTTTAATTTCAGTATCACCCAGATTTAGTATGGCTAACTATTTTGGACATGGAGGTGAAATGAATATAATGAGATGCAACTTTAAATCTGTCCTAAGGATCTCCCTCTGATCCTGTGGGTATACTGCTTACCTGCCCACTACATCTCCACCTAACCCGGCCCCTTGATTGTCTCCACCTATACCCCCCTTTTTTCTTCTAATCCACTACCTTTCTTACCCTCAGACTCCAAACATATATGTCCCCAGCCCATCTACCGTAGCACCCCTCCTAGAACAGTTGCAGTCCTGTGCCCCTCCCCTCCATATCTGCCCTTTAAGTTTGTATATGTCCTGACCAACGATATGCCGTGCTGTTTGAAAAATGTTTTAATATGCTGGCTGTTTCAGAATGTTTTAATTCCCCTTCTCACACCATTCTCCCTAACTTTGTTAACCCTATACCTGAAATACTTGTTATTGCTCTGTGTATTTTTTTTCTATTTCTGTATAATTATGTCTATTTATTATCTGTACATAAATGTGTTATTCTTGACCTTGTGTAACGCAGGTCCACTTTGTATATGAGCCTGCTCAATGGTGTTTGCCTGGATAAATAAAGACTTGATTGACTGATTGATTGATTATGGACTCTTACTTCTGGACTTCCTACCCTTTTAGGAGTGGGAGGTACTAAACAAGAATCAAGTCTTCTGAACCCAACAAAAAAAAAGAAGAAAAGGAAAAAAGAAAAATATCACTCATAGAATATAAAAATAGAACTGAACAGAGAAAAATGTATTTCTTAATAATCATGGTGAAATCCAGCTTCCAAGTCCCAAACAGAAATCACTGGAGCAGCAGAGGAAGCCCTTCTCGAATCAAACAGAATCAGAAGAAATCTCTGATTCCAATGTTTGTGGAAGTTTAATAAAAGCAATGAAATATACAGTAGGTTACTCTCCTGTAACCATAGTTTCACTAGGTGTGTGCAGCTCACATCCACACTCTGGCAGTTCTGCTGGAGACAGTTGAGTCATCGGAAGCCTTCAAGCTAAGCTCCTCCCATCACCCGGGTGGTATATCCCCAGCTCTACCCCATGATGTCAGATCTTTTGCACATTGGAAGCAGGAATCTGGGTGCCACTTACCAGAGGAGGTTGGGTGGGTTACATGGATGACAACTGCATATCTCTAGTAGAATGTCAGTTACAGGTAAGTAACCCATATTTCTAACAATATGAATACAGTTCGCTGGCCACACTGGCAGACTCCTAGCAGTCCTCTAGGAGATGGGGGCAAGGCAGCAACCCTTATTTGGTGAACAGAGGCTGGAGGACCGAGGACCCAAAAGGAGCATCCCAAGGACTCATTATGTCAATGCTGCAATGGGAGATGGAGGTGTGTGCTTTACTCTAGGTTCTAGCCCTCCATATCTCCTCCAGGGGGATGTCCCTGGAAGCAGCCACAGAGACAGTGGTAGGTCTAGTGGAATGAGCCCTAAGCTCCTTGTATGACTCCTTACCAGCCAACCTATAGCAGAAGTCCATTCAGTGTATAATCAACCTGGCAATCATCTTATTTGCTGCCTGTATATCAGGTATGGCTTCAGCAGATGTTAGAAATAGCTGGCGAGCCTTGCCCCAAGCTCCAGTCATGCGCGCCTTATAATAAGAGAGGTCCCTCTGCAGGTCCAGTGTGTGGAGCCTTCAGTTGGCCTTCAAGGTCATGCTGGTAAAGTATACCAAAAAGTTAATCACCAGGTTAAGGTAAAACTTCAATATGACCTTCAGAAGGAACATTGGGTGGGGGCAAAGGACAACTCTGTCCTTGTGCAAGATCAGATAAGGAGACTCCACTAAGAGTGCCTGGAGCTCCCTAGGTTCTGGATGATGTGATGGCCACCAGAAAGACGGTCCTCCATGATAAATGTGACATTTCACATTTGTGCATAAGCTCAAACAGTTTGCCCATAAACATTGGCAACACTAGTAGTTGGTCTCATGGAGGGGTGGCTCATGCAGTAGGGGGACAAGTGATCCAGGCCTTTGAAAAAGCACATGACCACCTTCTCCTCAGCAATCTTCAGCATACCAGTCCATGCCCAGTATGCAGAGATGGCTGACAGGTACACGTTAAGGGTTGTTACCTGCAGTCCTGACTGAGACATGGACCAGGGGTAATGGAGTATGTTTGTCATGGGAAGCATAAGGGGATCAAGAGTCTTACCCTGGCCCAAGATCAAGAACCCCTTCCACTTAAATAGATAGCATTTTTGAGGCGACCCCTTATGGGATGCCTCCACAACATGGTGAACATCCTCTGAAATGTTAGACCCTGGAATTCAAGCCACTCAGGAACCAGACTTAGTGGTGCAGGGATTGAAAATCCAGGAGCAGAACCTTCCCGTTGCCTGCTCAGCCAATCTAGTTGGAGAGGTATCTTCCATGAAGGCCTGCTGCCGAGTCTGAGGATATCCAGATACCAGAACAGCCTGGACAAGTCTGGGGCTCTCTGGCTAATCTACACTTTATACTCCCGGGCCTTGATCATGACCTTGTGGACCAAGGAGAAGAGAGGGAAGGTGTATAGAAGGCATCGCGTACAGGTCCTTGTAAAGGCATTTCCCAACAGTGTCTCAGACTGCTGGAGGGGGAGACACAGAACAGCCTCAGTTTTCTTTTCTTGTATAAGGCAATTAGATCCACCAGAGTGGTGCCCCACTGGAAGAAGAGGTTATTTACCACTTCCTGATCTGGGGACCACTCATATAATGTCTCTCTGACCTGGCTGAGAGCATCCACCAACTAACTGTTTTCTCCTGCAGCATGGATTTCAAGGAGGTCTGTACCCAGGCTGCGCTCAAGTGTCCAGGTGTAGAGAGCCTCCTGACTCAAGGGAAAGGAGTGCATCCCACCCTGTCTGTTCCGGTAGAACATGGTGGTCATGTAGTCAGTCTGGACCTGAATGACTTGACCTCGAACCAATGAAGCAAAATCTGTCTCAGCAAGATGCACTGTGTCTCCAGCAGGTTGAAGTGGTGTTCGAATTACTGGGATGATCAGAACCCATGGGTTCTGTGGTCTCCCAGATGTGCTCCCCACCCTACCAGAGACCTTCTAGTGTGAGCATGATGGATTGTTCTGGGTGGACAAATGGGATTACCTCCTCCTCCTCTTCTGGATGGTGTGGGTTCAGCTATCACTGGATGACATTTCACATCAGATGGTTCACTATGACTGGCTGGTCTAGGTGACCTAGTTGCTGGGATCACCACCAGCAGACTCCAACTGCAAGCGGTGCATCTTCCAGCAAGCCCAACAGATCATGCTGGTGGAGGATACCATGTACCGCAGCAACCTTAGGAAGTCCCGTGTAGGGTGAAAGTGCACAACCTGAAATGACTGGGCAAAGGAAGCAAGCTATGATACCTGATCCACAGGGGAAATAGGTATTGGCCTGGAGAGAGTCTAGTTTGGCTCCAATGAACTTGATCACCTAAGTGGAGACCACCTCTGACTTAGCTGGGTTGACCAGAAGGCCCAAGTACTAACCGGTCTGGAGAGCCAGATCCTTGGACCTCTCCACAACCTCTTTGAATGGTCTGGCTATCAGCCAGTCAACTAGGTAGGGATACACCCTGATGCCCTTGTGCCACAGGAAGGCTGCCACCACTATCATGCACTTGGTGAAGACCCTGGACATAGACAACATGCCAAAGGTCATAACATGGAACTGGCACAGGATCCCCCTCTACACGGAACTAAAGGTACCGGCAATGGGATGGATGGATTGGGATGTGGAAGTACAGGGAGCAGAACCACATGCCCTGCTCCAGAGACAGAATGATCTGATTCAGAGTGACCATCCAGAACTTGCGCTTCCATATGAACTAGTTCAGATCATGCAGATTCAGAATGTAAGAACAGAACCCCCCCCCATTTCTTTCTGAATCAGTAAGTACTGTACCTGAACACATATCTGAACACATGCCCCTGAGTGGCCAGGGTGCCTGGAACATAGGCTATAGCCCTGCACTCTAGGAGCTGAACAATGTCATCTTGTAGCACAGATGTGTCCTTTGGCACCCTATACTTCCAAAGAGCTCGAAATCAGTGTAGTGGGAGACAGCTTCTAAGTACAGAGACAACCCTCTGCCCAACACTTCTAGAGTCCACTTGTTGGAGGTTATGGCTGACCCCTGAGGCGAGAAGTGGCACAATCAACCCCTGACTGGGAGTTGGTATAGGGACTGGATGGAAGGTGGGAATGACACCCCATAACTCATCACTATGCAGCCCTGGAGCGGGAGGGGCTCCAGCTGCAGGGGCTGTGAAGGCACCTCCACCTATGCCCCCCCTTTGCTCTGGTCACCAAACTTCAGTTTTGGCACTGGGGCTGCTGATGAGGTTGTTGTGGTGGAAAGGACCTGAACTGAAAGGCTTTCTTTTTAGACTTTTGGGCCTTCTGGGATGAAGCCACATAATCAAGAATGGCACTTGACTACTCAAGTGTCAAATAAGATGTCTTTCCAGCCAGGACCCAAGAGGTCCGTGCTCAAAAAGGGAACACTGGCTAGCTGGTTCAGGTTGTCCACCATGAAGGTGGAAAGCTTCAGTCAGGCACTGCGACTTGAGGCAATGGCTGTAGCCGTGGCATAGACACAGGAGTCACCCATGTCCAAGGCCATCTGGAGCTGATGTTTAGCTAGCAGTGGACCCTTGTCTCTGATCATCTAAGTAGAAGTTGTATTATCAGCTTGAAGAAGAAGGGGAAGGAGTTTTCCTAACACCCCAAACAGGGAATGGCCGAAATTCACCATCACAGCAGCTTAGCTGGCTTGACAGAAACCCTAGTGATGCAGCAGTGTGCGCTTTTTTAGCCATGTGGAAATCTTCTTGCACTCTTTGTCTGGAGATTTATCCACATCCCCTTGACCACCTGATTTACGGAAGTCAGAGTCCAAAACCAAGGCCTCTGAAGAGGGGGTGTCAGAAAACCCAGAAAAGAAGCCCACTGGGACTGTGTACTTGCAGACCATACAGAAAAAGTGTGCCAGGAAGGATGATGCATGCTGCCAAAGCTCCCGCAGTTCCAAGATGGCCTCAGCCATAGGAAGGGAAACTCCTGGGGTAGTATCCCTATTTAGTATTTCCATAAAGAGGCACTTAGACCATTTCTTGACTTCCTCTATGAGAATCTTCACAGACCCTGACATAAGATGGACCAGAGCTCCAAATGACATGGTCCCATAGTTGGTAGTCAGCTCTTTGACTGATTACTGGTCCAAGTTATGAGTCCTGGTCAAGGCCATTGACAGCTCTTCTTCAGAGTTGGAAGATTCTTCAAATATGGCCATCAACTGTTTTCTGCCAGGGACCACCCTGGTATCCTCGTCATGGGTAATCTCCACCATCAAAAGCTGGTGTGGCAAACTAGCAGTGGAGTGAGACTCCTTGGTTGGGGGCCCGAACAATGGCTGTGGTGGAGGTGGCTCCACTAATAGTGGAGGAGGAGTGTGGAGGGGTCATGGGATAACAGATGAACCAGATACAGAACTTCAAATTCAACACACAGTCTCTGATTGATGTTTATTCAAAATGCAGCAGATAACCTTCAGCAATGGTATATCCCTTCTTCAGTATATCAGTTTGTCAAAAACACCTAGTGCCATGGTAATTCAACATTTACAGGTTTCATACACATAAGGTATATACATTAATGTATTTTATGACATAGTGCCATTGCATACTAAATCCAACAATGAGGAACACAGCCTGTTGTTTTACATCAACTTGGATGTCACAACAATAACCTCCCTGTACGAGAACTTGAGAGGAAAAAGGAAAATTAAAGAGGACACTGTAGCATAGTCAAGAAAGGGAAGGGGCAGCCCATAGGTGGTCAACCTGATGGACTAGAAATTGTAAAGAATAGATTAGGCTAAGAAATAGAAGAACTTTTGAAACAGATTTAAGAAAAGGCCAGTCCTCAAGAGAAGCAGGAGCTCCCTGTCACATATCCCCCACCTTAAGAGGGAAGCAGCTATTGCAGACTGCTTGCCACCTTCCTGCCCCAGGAAGGGATGGAGCTTCCACCCATCCATCTTCAGAAGCTCTGTCTCAGGGTCCCTATTAATGATAAACATTCTATCATAAAAATAGTGGATACCATCATTCTTTACCCTGAGGCGTTAACACATTTCTCAACAGAGACTAATGGTACCTTCCCATCTCCTTTTAGGGAAAGTCTGTCATATTTCTTAACCAAAAATCTGGACGACTGTAAAGTCCAGTACCATAGAAAGACTTTCTCTGGGGTGAGTAATGACCTGCTCCAACCCCACCAGACATGTCAGTTTTAAGCAGGGGCCCATTCCTAGGTTCAACCCCTCTACATAAACCCACTATGTCTCTTGATTCTTTCATTTCACTTGCTACTGATACAGACACCTGAGGGTAGACACTCTAGGTGTTACCCCAACACAGGTTCCAATCCATTTTCCACCCCCTCCTCCTTTGTAGGTTTTTCATTAAAAGAAAAAAAAATAAACACATGTATCACCTTCTTGATCTTAGCATGTTGTAATATTTTGGCAACATTTGCATCTTTAGCCTGCAGTATACCCCAGTCAATACTGTTAATAGATTTAGCTGCATCAATACAAGAAAAAGTCCCTTCAGCCTCATAGGCTTCTTCTTGCTTGCTTGGAGTCTTCAACCCCAGCACAATATCACTGGGCACAGTCTTACCTGGGGTCTCACATTCAAGTTCCATACTTGCATCTCTGACCTCCAACAGGTAACATCCTGGGAACACAGGAAACAAAAAAATATCTTGCTCAGTTAGGGGGTCCTTCTTCAGCTGAGCCCACAAAAAATCCTCCTCCAATTCTTTATCCAAACTCTCTGGCAGGGACCTCTCGAACACCTGGCACCGGTGTTCCACCTCTCTGTGTAGTCGGTCTGCCTTGACCCCATGGTAGTTTCTCATCCCTTTGCATCTCACCATCTACAGGCTTGGCCTTCCTCCAAGCTCCCAGGACCAGTCCAGGCAGCAGCTTCTCTCTGTCTGTCAGTCACGGTTCTGGTCAGAATGCCACGGACTTTCTTCTCCGGGTTCTGTTCTGGCAACTCCTGGTGCATTGGTCCACCTGGGATATCTGGGCGTTATCCACCAGAAAACATCCCTCTTCAGCCAATCCTGATGCTTCCAACAAGTTATCCCACTTCTAACACCAAGCCTGTGGAGGGGTTGTGGGATAACAGATGGACCAGACACCAAAAGTAGAGTTACGTAAGAATTTACTGTAACAGTAAATCTTCCAGAGGACTGAGTCCCAAGCAGTACCCAAGGATAGGCCCAGGTCTGAGGGTGGTAGGGAGAGATGTTGAAAAACAGCTGTAACATATTAGAAAGGCATCTAAGAGAGTAGGCCCTGCAGGACTGCTAGTTCAAAACCTGCTTTCCTTCTGGATGCAATGTCCAGGCTGTAATGTCTAATGAAAGTGTGGACTGAACTCCATGTAGCTGCAGCACAAATATCTGCCGAGGAGACATTTTTGAGTGGTGTGAAGGAGGAGGCCACTGCTCTGGTAGAGTGGCCCCTGACTGTTCCTGGAAGTGGTTTGTTATGATGCTGGTAGCAGAAAGTAATGCATTGCACCAGCCAACAGGCTAGTGACTGTTTTGAAACAGGAGCCCCTAACATTCACTTCGCGAATAAGGTGAACAATTGGACCGACTGTCTGGAGGAGTGAGTCCTGTGGAGGTAATACCTCAAAATTCTGTGAACATCCAAGGTATGCAACAGCGCTTCACCTTGGTTAACAAATTCTGGATAATAAACTGGAAAGTTGATGTCCTGGTTAAGAGTCAGCATGGACACCACCTTTGGCATGAACTTAGGGTTTGTGAGAAGGGTCACCCTGTCCCTTTGGAAAACTAAGTAAGGTTCCTTACACATCAAGGCCTGGAGCTCAGAAACCCTTCGAGGGGTGGTAATGGCTACCAAAAGGAGGGTCTTCCATGAGAGAAAATGCAGCTCACAAGAGGCTGCTGGCTTGAAGGGATTAAAGGTGAGTTTCTCCAGGACAAAAAGTAAGTCCCGAGGAGGAACATTATCTCTCCTGGGAGGTCTGATATGTATGACCCCTCATAGAAATGTCTTACAGACGTTGAGCTGTGCCAGAGTTTTATCTCCGATAGGATCATGATATGAAGAAACCGCACACATGTGCACCTTAATGGATGAAGAGCTCAGTCCTAAATCCAGAAGGTGATGGAGATATTATAGAACATGCCTAGCTGGGCAACCCAGGGGATCTAGGTCATAGGCCATTGCCCATAGACAGAAGTGTTTCCATTTCAGAGCATAGGTGGCCCAGGTGGAAGGCTTCCTTGCTGCAACCAAGATCTCAGCCACCCTGCTTGACACTCCTAATCTCTCTTCCTCTAGGACTGCAGGAGCCACACGTGCAGGTGAAGAGAGTGAAAAGCAGGATGGACGAGTGTCCCCTGCTCTTGTGAGAGCAAGTGGGTGGAGAGTGACAACTGGAGACTCCAGTGACAGCTGCTGGAACAATGGATACCAGATCTGATGGGGTCAAAGAGGAGCCACCAGAATCATTCTGGCTCCTTCTGATTGCAACTTGAGCAGTACTCTCTGAATGAGGGTAAAATCAGGGAAGGCGTACAGGAACTTCCCTGTCCAAGAGTGGGACATGCATCTCACCAAAAATATCAGGCCCTGGAATGAGTGAGCAAAAATTTTGCAGTTTGCCATTGCACGGGGATGCAAAGAGGTCCAACTCTGGTGGCCCCAGCAACTGAACAGGTTGTCTGTGACTTCTTGGAGCAGTTCCCACTTGTGATTCAGAGAGGTAGAGTGTCTGAAACTGTCGGGGAGAACGTTCTGAACCCCAGGCAGATGAACTACAATGAGATCTAGACTGTGTTCTACTGCCCAATCCCACACTCTCATGGCCTCCCTGCAAAGGGGGTATGAATGAGTCCCCCCTTGCTTGTTGATGTAGAAGACCATTGGTATGTTGTCTGTCTGCACCAGGAGAGGAATCGTCAAGGGTTGGTCTCTGAATACAGTAAGTGCATTCAGCATGGCTCTCATTTCCAGAACGTTTATATGTAGAGTTCTCTATGGCAGACCAAGACCCCTGGGTGCTGTGATACCCTAAATGAGCCCCTCAACCAGACAGATAGGCATCTGTGGTTAAAGTTTGGAGAGGGGTGGGTCTCTGGAATGGAACTCCTCCCGCTAGACTGTAGTGACAGAGCCACCATTCGAGGGAACGGTGTGCCGCCTGAGACATCCGGATTCAGAGATCCAGATCATCCACCGACTGATCCCACTGGACCCTGAGATGCCATTGGAGGGCCCTCATATGTAATCTGGCTAAGGGTACTGTGGCTATGACAGCTGCCATATGGTCTAAAAGCTGTAGAACAACCCGGGCAGGGGCCGAGGGGGCCTTCTGGAGCCTGCTGGCCAAATCCTGAAGGCGGGCTGCCCTGTCTGGAGGCAGAAAGGCTCTGCCCTGCCTGGTGCATAGAAAAGCCCCTATGAATTGTAGTCTTTGGGTTGGCCAGGGGTGTGATTTTGGCCAGTTTACTGTGATCCCCAGGGAGGAAATTAAAGCCTGTGTCTCTCGCAAGGCAATTAGAAGCTCCTCCTTCTCCTCTGACCAAGCAGAGAGGAGCCAATTATCCAGGTAAGGGTAGATGAAGAGGCCTCTCCTTTGGAGGGCCACCGCTACCACCACTAGACACTTGGCAAAAACCCCGGTGGTGGAAGAAAGGCCAAAGGGGAGTACCCTGAATTGGTAGTGCTCGTCCTGGAAGCAGAAGCGCAGAAACCTTCTGTGAGATTTCAGGACCTTGATATGCACGTAGGCATCCTGCATATCTAGGGAGCACAACCAGTCCCCTTGCTGGAGTAAGGGGAAGAGACCTGCCAGAGTGACCATCCGAAATCTCTGATATTTTACAGAGCGATTGAACTGGCTCAGATCCAGAATGGGACGAAGGTCTCCCGTTTTCTTTGGGACCAGGAAGAAATGGGAGTAGTAACATTTTCCCTTCTGGGCCTGTGGAACCTTTTGGATGGATCTTTCTTCTAGGAGCTGTTGAATCTCTGCTTCTAGAAGGAAACTGTGTTCCAGTGGACACCGGGTCTGAGGGGGGGTGGGTTGTCCGGTGGGATAGAGGTGAACTCTATCATGAACCCTTTTTGAATGGTATCCAGTACCCATTGGTGTGCAGTGATACTGGACCATTCGAGTGGGCAGAGCACAAACCACACTCCTACTATCTCATTCTGCCTGTCCCTGAAGGGAGGAGGGGGCAGAGGGCATCAGGATGAGGGGGTGGGGGGCCCTGGGAACCTTGAGGGGCAGGGTAACCCCACCTCTTGAATCCCTTACCGTGGGACTGTTTACTCCCCTGTCCCTGCCCTTGTCCTTTGTGAAAAGAGCGCCGGCTGGGTTCCTGAGACTGAGATTTATACATGTGGTGCATGTCAGCCACTGCTTTTCCTGACTCCTGAAGTTGCTTAACCCTTTGTAAAACTTCTGGGCCGAACAGAACAGTCCCTGAAAGGTGGAATCCATAACAGACTCTTGTAGTTCCGGTTGGAAACCAGTGAGCCTAAGCCATGACTGCCTTCTCATGCAGACCCCCGAGGCGGCTGCTCTGGAGGTCATATCCACAGCATCATAAGAACACCTAAGGGCGTGTTTGTTGATTTCTGATCCCAATTGGGTGCATGCCAGAATTTCTTGTTTTGAGGCGGAGTCAGGCATAGCTTTGACAAGGTCCACTGTCTTCCTCCACAGCAACTGTTGGTAGGTAATCATGTGGGCCATGAAGTTCAAAGAACTGATGGCCCCAGTGGCTGAGGAGAAGACTTTTCGGCCCCAACCATCTAACTTTTCAGAGATGAGATCCAGGGGTTGGGACCTCAAGTGCTTTGGCTGGGAACCCCTGCCATGGGCGGCCATGAGGATCAATGAATTGACCTTTGGTTGCTCGGCCAGAAAGGGTTCAGACTTCAGAGGCTTATAAAGCCTATCCGCCTTCCAAGAGACTACTGGTATAGAAGATGGTGTATGCCAGGTGAGATGTGTTATGTACTGAAATGGTTCTACGAATGGGGGAATCACCAAAGGTTTGGGTTCCTTCTCTCTGAGAAACTTGGCCAGGTGCTTGTGCTCTGGGTCCAGATTCTCCTTGTCCCACTGGTATATAGCCTGGATGTGCCTCATAATGTCTAGAAATGAGGAATCATCGGGGGGGGACCACAGGGAATCTTTAGGTTCTGGGAAGAAAGGAAAAAATTCCCAGTCAGACTAAGGCTCTGAATCCACGTCGCCCTCATCTGAGGAGGCCGTGACAGGAGGGGAAGAAGGAGACGGAGATGAGGGTCGTTCCCTTCTCTTCCCCTTAGGGTCCGGGCATGGGTGCTCGCCCTCACCCCACTAAAGCTCTGGGGTGGGGGGGACCATGGGTGGTGGAGGAGGGACAGTGTCTGGGTGTCTATACAGAAGATCCCCTTTCACTGTATTCCACCATGTAGTAAACAGACTCCCGATGTCTGCTACTGGGACATCTGCAGGGGCCGGTGCCAGGTCCGAGGGGCCGGGTGTCAGGTCCGGGATCCCAGAGTCAGTAGGCCGACTGGCAACATCTTTGTCTGTTGGTCAGGTGACTGCTGTGGCTTTGGCAAGCGTCTTGTCCCTCGGAGGAGGGGTGGATGGCTGGTCTTCATTCGGCGACTGCCCCGTGTCAGATGTCGGGGAGCAGGTCGATGGGTAGGTGACCGGCTAGACTTGCGCTGATCTGGAGGAAGGAGCACCTTAGCTGGAGGGGGAGGCTTCCCAACCCGGGCGACCTCCTGCCTACCTGCAGGTTCTTCTGAGCACTTGCGCTTATCAGAAGAGCTGGGCCTGTCCTGAGCACTGGACTGGCTTTCCTGGGTTGACCATGAGGGTTTTAGGGGTCATTGAAAAGAGTGATGGTGTCCTGACGAGGCCAACTCCTGTTGTTTGCCCTGAGAGGAGGCGGGAGTGGGCTTAGGTGTGCAGGAAGGTTCAGATAGCTGTGCCGGAACCAAACCGGACCTCCAGCCGGAGGACAAGGAAGACAAGGCCTGCTTGGCTGGTGACTTAGGGCAGGATTCAGACCTGGTCCGATCCTTATCCCTGTGGTGAAACTTCCCCCCTACTACCTATCTTTGGGTGGAGAATCCCTGGCGGGAGAGGATGAGCTGGCTCCTGATCCTCGCTGCATGGCTGGAAGCTTTTTTTCTAGCAGGAAGGTCTTGAGTACATTGGCCCTCCTGGCGCGTGTCTTCTAGTTGAACATCTGGCAATGTGTGCAGGCGTCAGGCCGGTGTTCTGGGCCTAGGCAGAGGAGGCAGGCTGCTTGGCCATCTTTGGCCAGGATCTGCTTCCCACATGCACACTTTGCCTTTCACCATGGTGGGGAGGTCGACGACATACACAAGGCATTGTTTGAAAGGTTTTTAGAAGAACTTCTGACGTTCAATGGCTGTTGACTGCAAAGGAAGGCATCTGAGGAGCTGAACAATGTGGGTTGATGGCAGGAAAAGAATTGAGATGGCGTCAGGGAACTGCCCCCTTTATAGCACGTCTGATGTCGGGTGTAGCCATTGTCAGAGGCAGTCAACTGCCTCAGTCTGCTAGCTACAAGTCTTCCGTGGGGTCCTGACACCTACCGGCTTCAGTCCTAATGGAATTACCTGCTGCAAGAGCTCCACCCTCAAAGTCAGATCTAAAAGTTCAACACAATCTCTGTGTGATGTTTATTCAAAATGCAGAGGATTACCTTCAGCAATGGCATATCCCTTCTTCAGTACATCAGTTTGTAGCAACAGACTATGCAAGTCTTTCCTCTACACTTAGCCAGCACCTACTGACTCTCTGATCTCACTTATCAGTTGAGATTCAGCCTCCCCTATGCGGGCCTTGTTTGCTTGGGTGGTGGGGGCTCAAATAAAATAAAAAAAAAAAAGAAAACAAGCTAAAGACAAAGAACCTCAGTGCAGAAGCACTGAAACAAGGGTTACCACAAAGGGCATTGACACTAAGCCAAGTTTCAAAGAAACACAACATCACACATATTTCCATAATACAAAGCATCATGGGATATATGCAAATCGTCATGAAATGTCAGACTTGTTCAACTTACAGCAATTTACATGCATTTTGAATAGCACACCTAACTTGATGTCTATAATACAGTCACATAGTACTTTTTACCTTTATCAAAGACACCTAGTGCCATGGTATTTTCAACATTTACAGGTTTTATACACATAAGGTATATACATCAAAGTATTTTATGACATAGTGCCATTGCATACTAAATCCAACAATGAGGAACACCGCCTGCTGTTTTTCATCAGCTCAGAGGTCACAACAATAACCTCCCTGTACAAGGACCTGAGAGGAAAAAGGAAAATTAAAGAGGACACTATAGCATAGTCAAGAAAGGGAAGGGGGTGGCCAATCTTATGGACTAGAAACTGTAAAGAATAGATTAGGCTAAGAAACAGAAGAACTGTTGCAACAGATTTAAGAAAAGGTCAGTCCTCACAAGAGTGGCAGAAGTTCCCTGTCACAAGAAGCACACACTGGGGACTGCTGAGAAAGATGGACCAGAGTTGGAATAACCAATGAAGGCCAAGGGACCAAAGGTTCAGGAGGCAGAGCCCTATCCCTCCCAACTATGGTCCACTGCTGTCAGAAGAGCTCCTCATAGTGATGATGCATCCTGCGTTGATGCCAGTCCGCACCTGAGGATGAGGAGGTCAAGGAGCATTAACAGTGATGCCCCCCCAGTCAAGCATGTTTCAGAGCATGAATGGCATCTCAACCATGACCATCAACCCAAGGGCTGATGTCGACAGAGGTCCTCCTATGGGTTAGTGTAAACCATCTTTTTTGGCAGGTTAAGCATATTAGGTTTGGAGGCACAACCAAAAGTGGAGGCCGCTGTCAGGGAAACTCAACCCGGGATACTGACCGGGCCATATCATCCTGAATGAGGACTGAATGTGCTAGGGTCTGGGAGATTAACTCCTTGTCGATCTCCTCCACAGTCTGTCGACAAAAACCTCAACTGCCTGCTCAACTGGAGCTGAGGTCGACAAGCCCCATGGGGTTACCGTGCAGCATTGACCATCCCTTCGACCATATAGAGCTTGACCAAGGCTTAGGGGTTGGGGAAGTCACAGGAGCAGAAAGAATATGATCTTCCCCACTCCCACAACCTGTGATGGTGCTGCTTTTCATGCTTTTTGCTGTGGTGAGAAGGGCTCTCCCCAAAGGTCTGGAGGGCCATACACACTTCCTAAAACTCATCAGAGAATGACCCTCCAGTTCTGGCCCCAGCTGATAAGAGTGTCAAAGCCAACTGTCTCCTCTTCATGACCACAAGTGGAGCAACCAGACTGACAACACCTGAGGCCTTTATGTGGTCCTTCAACTGAGCAAAGGCCAGTTGAGCCTTCCAGTTTTCGATGGATGTCAGCAGCATGGCCCAGCAAAAACAGCATCTTTTGAGGTTGTGTTGATCATCCAGACAGAATAAGAAATTTTCTGTGTGGTCCTGGCACCTGGTGGCTTAGTCCTAATGGTGTTGCCTACTGCAAGAGCTCCCCCAACACCTACCTCAGTTTCCCCCACCGGAGACCCTGAAGCAAGGTCCGACAGGAGAAAAAAGGACTCCTGGAGCCTATAAAGGCTGAGATAGAAAAAGAGCAGGAGGATGGAGGGAGGGAAAATAAGTTAAGAGAGAAAATAAGATAAGATTTACTGTTACGGTACATTCTTATGTAACTGTACTATCTTACTTTGAGGGGGCTCTTGCAGTAGGCAACACCGTTAGGAGAGTCCCAAGCAGTACCAGAAGGAAGGATATCCAGTAGGAGGAGAAGGGATTGTACACCCTCAGCCAATGGCTGGCCTCCAAATGAAGGCAGGCATCAGGGACACGACGCCTTGGCAGATACTGATAGTAGCTGCTCAAAGAAGGCCACAAAGGAATCAGCTCCAGCGGGGGAGATGAAACAAAGAGTCTGGGAAAGTGCTAGAGCACCTTCACTGAAGGAACGCATGCTCTCTAAGTCTGTGAAGGAAAAGGACCAGCAACCAACTGGAAAAAGGCCAGATAAGATAGTCCAATGTCAGACCTCATCCAGAACTGGAAGGAGACACTAGAAAAAGGGAGAAGGATGAAAAGGTCCTTCTCCGACCCCAGTGGAAAGCCGAAGGGAGACAAACTTGTGAACTGGGGGGCACTCGGCAACCAGGGCCATGAAATCTATCCCTCTCTGGGAAGAGTAGGAAAAGGAGGAAAAAGAAAATCTGGTGAACGGTAGCAACCAACAAGGTGCAACCGTAAGCTCCTCGGGACAAAAAGGGAAGACTCACGCCCAGGTGGCGATGTCCAATGCCTGGTCAGAAGGAATAATATCTGTAGTCGTCCAGTAAAGCCTGGGTGAATGGAAAACACCCTCTAGAAGGGAGAGTCAGACTCCCACTAAGAATTACCCCCCCACACACACCTGGTGAAGTGGGGCAAAGGGACATCACAAACAGTGAAACAGGGAGTCTATTTCTGCTCTGAAAAAGGCCCTTGGGGGGGTTAAGATAGCCTGGTTGCTCACAAGTAAAAGGGGGAAGCATGCCAGTAAGGAATTCCGGGGCCAACAGCATGACCTACATGTTCACCTAGCAACATATCTACCCCGGATGAGGTGCCCGTGTGGACTCCAAGTTCCGCTGACACCGTGAGGTGAACTGGGGTGCCCTTAGAAGAGTAAGGGGATGTAAGCTCTAGGGCACCCTGCAAAAAACTCCAGTGAAGGAGGAGCCAGAGATATCGCATAAGATCAGAAGAGGGGGGAGGGAGACCATCCCAAGCTTAAAAAAGGGAGGGGAGAGGGCCCCGGGTTAGAAAGTGCAGAAAGGACTTCCCAGAGGGATAGTTGTGATGACCACTACTTGGGTCTTGGGCCATATCAAAGTCGTCCCTGACACCTGACGTCAGGACAAATCTGAAGATCCTTCCGAGATGCCTGATGAAAGGGGAGGCCTGTCAGGCAAAACCCTGACAAAAGTCTGGGAGCTGAAAAAGGCAGTCCCCTGATCCAGGGAGACCCCCAAGGTCGTCAAGCACGATGAGGCCATCTGTGGTACAACCGAGAAGGCCCACACAGGGGGAAACTGCACCAGTGGGGTCGGAGATCAGACCATCTAGAAATCAGAGGGACCTGGAGAGACTCTGACCCTGGCTGGAGAATGAAAATTGACCCGAGGCCAGTTGCACTGCGGGTTTAAAGAAATCCAATGAGAAAGCCAGGCTACAGCTTGAACCTTTAAAGGACTCAGGACAAGTCACCTGAAGAGGACTCCTGTGTTCCAAACTGTCCAATGCTGGGGTTCTGCACTAGCTCCTAGGGTGGGCCCCCATGAGTTGGGGGGGAGTCCCATCCTAACCCCCCTATGATGGCTGCCCCGGGGGGGAGAGCATCAAGGCACTCCCACTGACGACAGCCACTCTTAAACCATTAGTTGGGACTAAAGCCCTTCTAAAGGAAGGTCACTGATGAAAGGTGTGAAAGAATAGAAACCCAGCATACGGGAGAGGAAAGGGCAAAAGCCCTGTCCCCCTAAAGTTAGAAACATCACACTATCGTGTGTTGACCCAAAGAAGTTGATGATCACACATCAGACCTTAACTTGCAACCCGAGGGGTAACACCACAGGCAGGTGGCAAGGGAAGGAACAGCTGAAACTGCACCAGAACATCCCGAGCAGGTCCCTGCAACCGAGAGTGGAATGCACAAAATAGCAGCCCGCTGCCGGTAGGTGAACATCCATTCCAGGGTGAGTGGTCACTGGAGACAGGGCATGGGCCACAGAAGCTGAAGCATAAGGCCTAGTTCTCTACTCAAAAAGGAGACCAGGAGGACTCGAGCCTGATGTCAGGCCACACCCAGGGCATCCCATATGGAAGGGGGAACCCTGGAAAAAGGAAGAAAATTGCGAGAAGACAAAGAGAAGGGACAAAGTCTTCCCTGCCAATGGGTACCCCCCCCCAAGAAGCCCTGACTCTTCCCAAGAAGGAGTGGAAGGGGCTAACTTTGAGTTTAGGAAGATGTAGTCGGTGCCGACGGCATGGCGACCTACACCCTATTGGCTTTAACAGCCAAGGCAGCGGTGGTCAAAGAGGCCTTGCACTTATCTCTCATCCTTGAAAGCTAATGATGACGCCCCTGAGGACTGACAGATTGAGTGAGCAAGCCGCTCTGGAGCCCCTGAGGATCGGTCCAAAGGGGAAACTCCCAAATCCTGAAGGGAGGACAATAGTGCCTGCACCTCCTCCCAGAATAATACAGGGCCTTGAAATGGCACATCCAAAATAGAAGCCTGGACCGCTGAGGTAAAGTCCATCAGACAAAGCCAAGCATGACGTCTGAGGCATATGGCGGAGGCCGCACTACAGGCGGTCATGTCCACCATGTCATAAGAGGCATGTAGAGCATAGAAACTGATGCTAGAGGCCAATGCAAGGGGATGCTCTAGTTGAGACCAGGTAGGGGAATCTGGTGTAGAATGGAGCAAATCCCCAATCTGCCCAATAAGGGATTGTTGATGCATAAGTGTATGAGCTAAGTAGTTCTGAGCCCACAAGGTTAAGGTCAAAAAGGCATGGACCTTGCATCCCGTGGAGTCCAACAATTTGAATTCCCAGCCTGGAGGGCAATCCTGAAGGCCGGGGCCTTTACTAACCACCGGCAACCCCTCAAGAACGGAGGGGTCAGCCTTGGAATGTGAGACAAAGTAAATTTTGCCGTCCAAGGCCAGGTACAGATGGTCAGCCTTTCTCGGAGTGGCAGGTACTGATGTTAGCTGCTGCCAAACCATGGAAGAGACATCATCATGTGAAACCACCAAGGAAGGGAGGGATTACTACACAGTCCACCTCAGGAAGGTGCAGAAATTGCACTGGGTGGGATCTTTGAGGGTCTTGTCCCTCTGTTCACCACCACTGTGATGCCTGGATGATCTTCATCATTTCCAGGAGCAATGGGTCCTCTGGGGGGGTGGGATTTAGGTGTATCCCTAACCCATACATCCCAGGGGCGCGAATGTGAAGGGGAGGTAGGAGACTCGACGGAAGCTGAGGCGATGTGGAGAGATCCTTCTGAGTCTGAGATCGAATGAGGCGCAGGTGACATAACAGAGGTTGTGACCGTGTCTTCATCCAAGTGATGGCCCCTGACAGGAGGGGAAGCCTCTGTGTTCGAAGGCAGGGCAACCCTTCATGGGGGAGAAGCTGATGTCAGTGACTGATGAGCCATTTTGGATTTAGGAGTAGGGTGGGACAAATAGGGTAGCCAAGTGGCCAATGGCTACATAAAAAACAGGTTTGGCTACCAGATTTTGAAAGTTATTGGCCAACTTGGTAACTTGCCTACAAAGTAATTTTTGAGCCCTTAAAAAGAATGGCCACTATAAATATTGATTTGGCTATCAGACTTTGAAAGTTAGTGGCCAAACTGACCACCAGCTCGCCAATTGATTTGTTCCACCCTGTTTAGCAGCTGATGCCCACCAGTTGTTCGAAAGGGCTCCATAGTCTGCCAACATCTGGCAAAGGAGTGTTGGCTGAAACGCATAGCCTATCATCGGGAAGTGCGAAAGGCTACCATAAACTGGGCCTGTCATCACCTTGGATGAACTCATCGCATGCCCAACAGGTGTGGACTGGAGGTCCAAGTTAGTGACCGTGTCCAAAGAGCTACCAGGGACAGCACTGGAGTCTGGTAATATTTCCAATGGTTCCAGTGTAGAGGCCGGCTTCTGGTGAGCCATAGAGGGCTCCGGAGGAGCTGGAGTTGGGGACGCCGGCCCAGAGTCAGAGGACATTCTATGCTCGACTAATTACCAAGCGTCGGTTCCCTGGAGGGAAGCTCTGATGAAGAAAGCCCTGCTGGCATCTGGCAGGGAGAAGCCTGGGAGGCAACCACCAGTGGCGGTAGAGTAGCCTGGAGCCTCAGAAGCAAAAACTTCGTGGAGGCAGGCTGTGGACTCAAGGTCGACAGTGGGCATCAGTCTGGTAGACCATCATCGGGTCCCAGAATGGGATCCTGCAAAATGACAAGGCCAGGAGGGTGGAAACAGCCATAGTCTCACCCAAAGAAAGAATGAGCCTGGCCACCTGTGTCAGGACCCTTCTGAAGGACTGGCCTGAGCAACAGGAGTAACAGGGCAGAGGAAGGATCCTCCAAACCCGTACCAGCACTACCCACCACAGAGACAATGGCAGGTGGCTGGTCCACTGGCAGCCCCGAAGGGAGGAGGGCTGGCATGGAAGAGGAGATTGACCTCTCACAGGAGGAAGACTCCAACTCTGTTGCGGCCCCAGGAGGTGATTGTGACCCTGAAGTGGACTGATGCTTGTCCTATTGTTTCTTGTGTTTTTTCTTCTCAGACAAAGGTTCTCCAGAAGTCCCAGCCATGGCCCAGGACTGCAGCTCTCTTTCCAGGGTAGCCAATTTCTGCTGCAGGGGATAGGTCTCCAGAACTTTCTGTTGTCTTTTCCGCATGACTTGATTAAATTTTTGGCAGGCCTGGCAGGCTTCGGTGTCATGGTCTGGGCCTAGGCAAATGACACACGTGAAATGGCCGTCCTTTTCAGGGAGCTGCTTCCTGCAGGCACACTTGGACATGTGGGAGTCCGCAGAAGAATTCAGCGGTGACAAAACTTCGAAAATCAATGAATACTGTAAATAGAAACAAAGTAAAGGGTAAATGGCGGTTGACCGTAGCAACGTTGTCTGTGAAGTCCAACGAGCGCAGGTTGATGGCGGGAAAAGAACTGAGGTGGGTGTGGGGGACCGCCCCTTTTATGCCAGAACAGACGTCAATGTGCCAACGTCAGGGGGCAGTCCCCTGTTGTATACTGTTAGCTACAAATTTTCTGTGTGGTCCTACCACCTAGCGGCTTGGTCCTAACGGTGTTATGTACTGCAAGAGTGCCCTCAAAGTAACATTATTATTTCCCTATACTGCAGATCAGATTGATACTTTTATGCAGTTAATTTGATTTACCTAGGTGCCTAGTAATAGTCAGGATACAGGGTTTTGCATTTACCACTCAGGATTGTTTATAATAGTTAACTGTTCAGGTACTATATTGTAAGCATTCCACATTACTAGAAGTTTGAAATGTAGACCTTTTTAAGTACACTAATTGGCAGGGATACATATCCATGCTCAGTTCTGGCACTGTAGTTCTGTACTGACGGGAGAGATATTACCATGTGTGACATCCTGAGATGCACCATTTATAATTGTCCAGGTGAAAGTCAAAGATTCAGTGGCAATTTTTGAAAAGAGTAGAGGATCACCTGTATCCTCCTGCTGAACACACTTTTTCTCAGTATCATTTGTTTAAATGCAAATGCATATGGCTGTGAATGGGGTAGCCTCCTAAAGCTGTTCCGTTTATCTCCAATCAGTCACTGGGATACTAGCATCTAATGCATTGCTTTGTGACATGATCTGAGATATTTTGTGTATAAAAGGCAGTGTGTAATGCCAGTGAATCCCTTCTGGACAACCTAGAGTTTGATAGGATACAAAATGAAGCAAATTGCCCCCTTGTAAAACAGTTCCCGACTAGAATCTCATCTAGTTGGTCTGCACTGCCTAACATAACTGGAAAATATGAACTCACCAAACATGATAACACAAGGTTTCTGGTCCTACAAACAAACATTCTCTTCATTAAATAAGCAGTTAGAAATTATGTATTCTTATTTGTCATTTCTGACCAGGAAAATCAAACTGAGCAGTGACAGTTTGTTTCTAGGTGCATCCTGGGACACCCTATTCTTTAAGAAGTGTCATGGGATCTTCTACTTCCACCGGAACAGCGACCAGAGATGTGCAGAAGGGACCTTGGTTTAACATCTCATACTAAGGATGACCCTTCAATAGTGCCCCCCACCACCACCACCAAGTTCTGCACTTCTGTTGGTTATGGGGATTACCCCAAGCACCTGGTGCAAGGCTAGAACCCACAACCTTCTGATCTTCCAGCCATAGAGGCAACTACCTACTGAACCAGTGATATTATAATAGGGTACCTTACAGTAAAGTACAGTCTCTTTGCTGGTCTGTAAAGCAAGGACTGGAAAAAAGCTTGCTGCACTGGTGACCTGATTTTGTGCTTTGAACCTGGAACATTACTGCAATCTGCCCACAGGAGGATCATGCATCCAAAAAGATGCTCTCCTCCTGATATGAGGATTGGAAGGTTGGCTAGGTGTGATTCATGGTAGTGCATGGATGTGGACCTGGTCCTGCATCTGAAAACTTGTGTAGACAGGTATGTTTGACCTAACCCACCCCCTGACGAGGAAGAGCACCTCAACTCACAAGGACATTAGCCAAAAACTCTATCTTGGCTCCAATTGTGATTTTGTTCTCCTGTTTTTTATTCACCTCTTCTACAATTATTGAGTTGTGCAAGGCATCAGGAGTTCGCATGACTTCTCTCTACAAGTGCACTTGCAATTTCGCTTGTTACATTTGTTTGGAGTTAGCTGCTCGTTGGGGTGTACCAGGTCCCTGCACCTGAAGGCTGTTCACTTTTGTGAAGCTCTGTGAACACTGGCTTGGACTATACTGCAAAAGGCATCAAGACTTTAAAGGAGAGAAAAGACCAAAGATTTAGCTTTTAGGACCAGACATCAGGTTTTGGAAGGTGAGGAGGAACTCAGTCAATTATCTGTGAAGCTCGGTCGACTGTTGTTTACAGATCTTTACATGTGGTACAATAAGACCACCAGCGCTTACTTTGTGCCAGGGCATCTCTTTTCATGCCAGGGCTGAGCCCTGGCACCTCTTCTCCCTGACACTGCACTTTAAATATTGTTTTTGTGTATGTACTCACTGTTCAAAGCTGTTTGGTTCGTTTGTGCTGCCGCGGTGCCGCAGCAGTGCAGATCGCAATCAGCTCCACCTCCTTGCAGTCGTCCTCTCAGCTGAGCTGCTGCCTGCTGCTGTTTGCTTCCTCCATGCTGCTCACTTCCAAGTTGCTTGCTCTGAAGGGGAGTTGGGGTTGCTAGTGACAGCACGCATGACCACCTTACATTTGCATGTTTGTGCTTCATTACTAGACACACACAGTACGGGCATCACCTGACCAACTGTTCTGTGGTCATGTATCTCATGTTGCATATGAACGTCATGGGAGGAGTCAGTAGTCACCGTCTTTTGCAGGCTGTGGCAGTGTCTACTGCCATCTCATCATGAGGGAAAAAAATCTGCATCCTGATGGATTCTGAATAAAAAAAAAAAATATTCTTAAAGTTAAATTTATTTGAGGAGTTGTTAAGTTGTATTGAGATTGGGGAGTCCGTCAGGGCTTGCTTGATTAAAAAGAAGAAAGGAAAGTCAGTCTTCAGGTGGGCAAGGCAGGAAGTGGGCCGACTGAGGGATCAGGAAAGAGAACACCCAGGGGGTGGGAAAGAAGCTGTGGCTGGGAGTGACTGGGATAGTCAGTGGGGAGTAGATACCTGGCTTGGGGAGGAGATCCAAGGAAGCCAGCAACATTCGGGGTACTCTGAAGTGGTGAAGCATTTAAGCAGAAGCCAGAAGGCAAGGAAGTAGTGAAAGAGAAGTGCAGGGCAGAACAGAAGAAGCCTGCTTCTGTGCTTCAGGCCAGAACTTGACACATACTACCTAAAACTAACCTTAAAAAAGTAGCAAACTAAAAGAAAAAATATTTAAAACTTTGGCTCTTCAAACAATTTAGAGTAAAGAAGCAGACTGCATTGAGGCTGACAAGTTTTGTTGCCTGAGTGGAGAACTCGTCAGCTCAGTTGTGTATGAGCTTGGTGAATTCAGTCAGCAGTCTGCCTGGATTTGATTAATTATTTTTCCTAGTTCTCCACAAGCTGAATTAAAAATTAACCCCCTAAGGCTATACAAAGGCTGAGGAGCTGTGTGAGACTGGTGGTACATCCGGTAGACTGACAGCCTAGTGTTTCATTCCTACCATACTTGTGATTAAACAGGGGCTCTGGTGCCGATAACCAGTAATTCCCCACCCCCAGAAAAAACTCATAAGTGTAAGAGGAGTTGTGTCTCTGTGTGAGTTTGGTAGATACAGCAGATAGACTAGGTATAAAATAAAATAGGTTGACCAGAAAAAAGGTTAAATAAGAATAGCAAAGGAGCAGCAGTGTGTGAGCTTAGTACATACATCAGACTGTCTGGGGTTCATTAATTATTATATCACGGACATAAGTGAACAGCCAATGAAATCATTAGACTGGCAGTTTACCACCATTGTAAATCCTCTGATAACCAACAGATAATGAAAAGCTCATCTACTACATCTGCAGCATCGTAATAAATACAATAAAAAAAGAAACCTCTTTAATATTTGTATTTTATTATAGTAAAAAAAATTAACCTTGGTATATTCGCAATAAGCCACTCGGAGGATGTGGGTTATTGGGGGAATTTACCACAGCTGGCGAGGGTTTACCCACTCTGTTGCACCTCGTGGGCAAACCACTCCAGCCATGGTAAATCCCACAATAACCCACACCCCCCTCGTGGCTTATTGCTTAATTATACTTTCCAGTTCCCACTCCACCAGCTGAAAAGAAAAAAAAAAAAAAAAAGAAAAGAAACCCCTAGGCTAAAGGCTGAGGAGCAATGCTAGACATTTTAGTAACCTGTTCTGACTAGGCCCCAGAAACTCCTGGGTTTTAGATGGTCTGTTTTGAGCAGAGGAGTGCGCAAAGTCAGTGAACAAGGGGGGCCAGAATCCCCACAAAGCTAGGAAGGTCTGGGGGTATATAAAATTATAATAGTTGGAGGATGATTTTTAACAGGGGGGGCCGGGGCAAGGGTAGGCCCCCCTGCCTATGGTTTTGAGTATTGTGGATTTTATTGAAGATAAAACACATTTCTATTAATTACAGGTTCCCTACCCCCTGACTCCTGGGAAGAAATATTTTTTTTCACCTGGATGGAGTCAGGATATTGGAGACTCTCTCTGACCTTATTAAGCAACAACAATATGTACCACAGAACATCTAGCAGGGTACAACTTTGCCCTGCTATTGTATGTTGCACAGTGGCCAGGGGTTCAATAAGTCTTAGACCCTGTCATATGATGAGATGTTGTCCTTACTTGAGCAGCTGACCTCCCATTGTAACAATTGCAGGAGCATAGTTATAATGTTATAGTCAAAATGCTGTAATATTCCAATCCATTTGCATGCCTGCTGTAATAATCGGATTGTTTATTCAGAATCTGCATAAACTGTAAAGTAACATTTTTGTTACTTTACTTGGAAATGTGAATATGTGTTCAGGAAACAATAATACCTGACAGGGTGGGCAGTATTGGGCAATACTGGACCGCCCATGGGTGTAATGAGGCCCGACGCCGCAGGTGGAGGGCCTTATAGCCCCTGGAAGGTCTGGTATTGCCTAATACTGCCCAACCTGCAGGGTATTATTGCGCTTAGAAAATGGGCAACTGTATTAAATAATGATTTTTTACTATTATTTTTATTTTTAACTAAACTCTTAGCTGTTTGCTTAGTTTGTCATAAAAAAGTTCCTCCACCTCCACTGGAATTTTTTTTTGTTTTTGCAGATGGTTGTTATGGTTACTGCCCCACCCCCACCCCACTCACAGATAGGCAGTGCCCAATTCAGTAAAATTTATTTTGTTTTAGTTTTTTTTTTATTTGTTCATTTATTTTATTTTATAATTTCACTGTGCCATTTATTTCTCCATTGGGGAATGTGACCAAGGAGTGGTGGTGGCAGTTGAGTGAGCTGCAAATAAAAGAAAAAGCATGTTAAGTAATTCTGATGGTTTGCTTATGCTGTCTTTTTGAGCAATGTTAGTGAGGAGGGCTGCAGTTTTAAAACTTAATCAGGACAGGAACAACGGTGGCAGGTGGGCAGAAAATGTTGTGCAGGCAGTGAATGTATTGATTGAAAGTCAGGAGAGGAGCAGAGGTGGCGGGCGGGCAGCCATACTTTGGGGCACGTGAATATTTTTTTCAGTCTGGCAAGGAATGGAGGTGGCGGGCAGGCAGCCAATATTCTGGAGCCATTAAATATAGATTAATACATGGGGGTGGAGTGCATAAGGACAATTTAATGCACACCAGAGGTGTGGGATGCTACATAAAGGGTTTAGTAAAGCATCCTACACCGAGGGTGTGCATTAAATTTGAGTTTTGCACTCCCCCCCCATGTGTTATTTTATGTAATTGTTGGGGACTGTTTTTTTGCCAGCTACTGTACCACAAGAGAAATAAAGCATTGTAAAATCTAATTTGTGTGTGATTTATTGCAACATTTTTGTTCATAGGCAACTATGGAAGCACATAAACTGTGCAAAGTAGTGCTTGAATAATGTTAATTTATATTAACTCTGTTTATTTTGTATTCTGCAGTGTTAATAAAATTGACTGACTTCCACCCTGAAGCCAAACATCAGTAGCAAGAAAATGGCATACAGTTGATAGCAGCAATCGCTTATAGTGGTTTCCTGAATTAGGCAAACTTAGTTTCACGTTATTAAATATTTTAATCTGCTCTTTATTTATTGCCCAATCTCTTTCAAAAAAACACATGTACAAGGCTGAGCTCTTAAAATCTGTTACCATGGAGACATGCCAAAGGAGTGAGTTGATCCGTCGCAACAATTCTGTGATGAGGGCAGAGACCGAAAAACACAGTGCGTGTTTGATGACATTAGAGACTATCGCAGAAAAAAGAACTGTCTTGTGCTGTAGCTGGTAGCTTTCTGAGGCGAGTTTACTCAGAAAAAGCCAAGTGTGTCTGAGCACTGTTTAACCATGGTTTTTTTTGGTGTTTGCTGTCTTGTGGCATTAACGCGCTGTTCAGTGAGAGCGAGCTGTTAGTTTCATTTTCCACTCAAAAAGCTGGCGCGTGGTCGCTGTTATAACTCATGGGTTATAACCGTGAAGTATAACCAGCTTGTCGTATGGGAAAAAACAGTCCCTAGTTATAACATGTATTTAAATTCAGGAGAGGAGCAGAGCTGGTGGGCGGGTGGACACAATTTCAGGCAGGTTAGTGTATTTTCAGTCGGGACAGTAATGGATGTGGTGGGCAGCCAGGCACGCTGTGGAGAAGACAAGTATGGATGAAAGGTCTGTATATTTTTAAGGAGGAGGACAACCAAGGTACCGGGAAGATGAAAACTAAACCTGCAGAAAGCAGGCACATCTGTGAACTTTTGGTGATTTGTGTAAATTGGTTGAGGAGGATCGCTGATGAAACAGGGGTATGAATAGGGGAAAGGATCTGCTACAGACAAGTGTAAGGGATAAAAACGAGACAGAGGGCTGCTTCGGACAAGTGTAAAGGGCGGTTTTGTGGCAGTTTCAGATGAAGTATTAACTTTTTTTTATGACAAAATAGTTGTGTTCATGGTTGTGCCACCATGTGTCTGTGGTAGGAATGACTGGGTAGTACAGTATCTCTCGGTAAGCGAGACCAAAAAAATGGTGGCGATTTGAAAATCTGATTTGGTGGTTTCAGCCAATTAGGAAGCAGGGTGGGCACTAGGTTACTTCAGTGAGTGAAGGGGCAGCATAGTCTGGTATTTTTTATTTCCTGGGAATCTATTTAAAGTAAATGTACCCCCATGGCAAGGGTACCAGCCAGTCGGATGCCAGGAAATAAACAGCCCATTTTCTAAGGCTCCTTAGTGTACCTTCTGCAGTTTTTTCATCAATTTACTTTGAAATTATATTCCATTTTCTCTTTTATTGGCCACTTATTGCTGCTGCACTAACTTCATTTTGATAATTGCTGATCAGTTTATAAACTCCAAGCTCACAGTAAGGTTCCATTGCAGGGCCACGCACACACTGATGCTACAGAGTCCTTTGGGCTCCAGTACCTTGTTATTGCATTCTACAGGCCCACAATCCTTTACCTATAGAAAACTTTTCATGCCTCAGTTTGGATGGCTTTTACGGCCACCAACTAAAAATTGGGCCCTGCAAGATGCGCTGTGGTACATTTTATTGCTTAATATGGTTAGCCAGCGTCTCAAATACTCTAATTCCAAGTGGGAAAAATTCTTCCCCTGGATTCAGGGGTAGGCCAGAAGCTCTTGGGTTAGATATGCTGTGGTGAGTTTTAGGTCTTTTATTGAAGATAAAGCACACTTCTGTTAAGGTTCCCTATTAGTTTGCTTTATCTTCAATAAAGGCCCCAAAACTCACCACAGATCAAGAGCTTCTGGGGGCCTACTGGACCCCACTCCCCTGGCCTTTGGATCACAGAACCGTGCCATTGCTTCTACATGCCCATGATCCTTTACCTATAAAATCTTTTCATGCTTCAGTTTTAAATGGCTCTGCTGCTACTTGTACCATGCTAGATGCCATGTGGTACATTTTGTTGCTTAGTAAGGTCAGCCAGAGTCTCCAATACTGTAACCCCAAAAAAAAATCTTCCCTTGGATTCAGGGGTAGGTAACCTGTAACAGAGGTGTACTTTATCTTCAATAAAAGCCCCAAAACTCCCAACAGAGCATCTAAAACCAAAGAGCTTCCGGGGGGCCTACCAGCCCCAGACCCCTGGCCTTTGGGTCACAGGCACAGCACCTTGACATTGAATTCTACATGCTCACAATCCTGCAGTGGTCAGCCAGACTCTCCAATACCCTGCCCCCCCCCCAAAAAAAAGAAAATGATTCCCCTGGAATCAGGTGTAGGGAACCTAACACAGAAATGTGTTTTGTCTGCAATATAAGCCCCAAAACTCACCACAGAACATCTAAAACCCCACAGCTTCTGGGTACCTGGCAGCCCCCAGACCACCGCCATTTGAAGTTTTGATTCAGAGCCCGGGCACCTCCTTCTTTACAAATTAGGCACTGAAGACCACACTTGAACAATATGTTGAACTGATAGCATTAAAAGTGGGTTGAGAGGCCAGTCCACTGATGCAATGGTAACGCTACTGCTTGCAACACCGATGACCCAGGTTCAGAAGCGAATCCAGGGCGTCAGAGGGCTGGCAGGGTGGTGGAGGAGGAGGATCGAACATCCGTAGGACTGCTCTCCTCCTCTGGGGGGTGGGGAGGGGGTGGGTAGAGCCCAATGCTTGCCTGGCCCCTAGTGGAAGCTGGGGGAACGGCAGCCTAGGCCAGGAAAGTCAGGTGGGGTGGCAAGACATTAGTGCACATAGCATGGGAGTGCAGGGTGTGCACCAAGATGTCATTGTATGCTATGACTCCCAGGGAGATGAAAACCATAAAAGAGTCTGGCGGCAGGATGAAGAGCAGTGCCTGTAGGCCCCACACCCAACCAGCTGAGCACGCTGGCCTGAACTGGATCTGTTCTGCAGTGGGTCTTGGGGAGCCCCACTGACCCAACCAGGGAGGGCAAGCCCTGGAGGAAGACGGCTGGCAGGTAAGTCCTGGCAGACAATGGGGCAATGGGGCTGGGGTACTCCTCTGAAGAAGGGCTGACTGGCAGGAGAAAAACATGGACTGAAGACTGGAGGCCACCTTTTTCCTTTTCAGGAGACAGAGATAACCCATTAGAACTGTGGCAGCCATGCAGGTAGGAAGCATTGCCTCTCCAGTGGCAGTTCCACCAGATGAGATCTGCACTGGAATTCAGGAGCATTGCCTCTCCTGTGGCGGCCCCTGACATGGGAGCAGTATTGACTGACGGGGCTAGCATGGATTTGTCTGTCCATTTTCTCAACCCCAAGGGGACAGGAGTTTTTTTGGTCAGGAGTTTGGTTTTGCAGTACATGGGGGAGGCAGGAACTGGGGCATAAGGAGGCAGTATAGCGCAGTGGTTTAAGGCTCTCAGCTGCAAATCTGGAGACCTGGGTTTGAATCCCACAGCCCCCACTTGCATACTGTGTGACCCTGAGCAAGTCACTTAACTTCCCTGTGCTCCCAGGTTGCACATGTAAACAAGCTTTCAGCTTAGTGTGTCTCACCTGGTTAAACAATTGGAAAAAAAAAAGGGAATTACAATTCACATTTGTCTCTTTATAATCCCAGGTGCAGTAACAGACCAAAAAGGAATAAACAACTGCCTGTCTGTACAGGATTACTGAGAACTTTCAAGTCTAAGCCTAGAACACTGATGTGGATTAACAGCAAGCTGGGGACATGTGGTTGTGTGTGTGTGTGTGTGTGTGGGGGGGGGGGTGGCTTCTCTCAAAATGATCTCTATTAAATTATTTATTTATTAAATTTTGATGACCTGGTAAGCCCACTGAGCCCTGGAGGTCCCTTTTTTAGGGGCGACCAGGGAATACATAACACAAGAGACAGAATACAGCATTTGTTTGGGTTACAGGAGTCACAATAACACAGATTATGATGGCAGATCAGAAGCATAGCAGTACAAAATGGAATAAATAGGTTGATCAACAGTGTTAAACACTGTGTGAAAATTAGCAGTTTGACTTGGAGTTTAAGCAGTGGTGGAGGATAGAACCTGGTTAGTAATTTAGCTCAGGGTTCCTATCAGGAGCCAGTACAATTATATGCTATATGTTGGCATGTTATCTCCTTTTGGTGAGTATTTAAGCCATTTGTGCATTTCTGGGAATTTTTATTATTCATTCTCTTTTCAATTGTATTAACTTCATCTGTTGGTTTTCCAACAGTTACAATGTTCAAGGAACCTAACCTAACCTATGTATGCCAGGGCTGGGCCCCAAGTGCAGGGGCTTAAGAAGTGTGTGTGACTTTGTTGAGCATGGCTTTACGGGGTCACACCTGGGCACAACATGGTCATTTACACCCTGCACTATGAATGAGCATCGTACCCCTGATGTTTTATAGAACAGATTGTAAGCCTGATTATTTATTCTTTGAGGCAAACACACACTCTGATTGGCTGCTGTACTAGATGTTAATCCATTAGAAATGTTAGGTACAGCTTAGAGTGGCACGTATGTTTATAAACTATCAAAACAAATGTCATGTTCCCTCTTATAACATGACTACATGTATATATGCATAATGCCCTCACAACCGGGCATTTCCATGGCCTTAACACTCTCGCTAGGATTAATGTGTCCCGGCTACGCCTAGGGCCATGAACACTCCCAAACAGGTGCTGATACAAGGAAATGCCAGCCTGCTCAGGCATTGCTGCTTAAATATAATATTTTTATGGAAGTGTAACTAAAGAGGTCATCGCTGCACTTTTATATGAATAAAAATAGCTTCTATTGTTTTAATAGTGTGAGCAGACTGGCTGAAACAGTGACTGTGACCTAGCCAATTCATTTGCTGCTCACAGTGCTGCATAGCCTCTACAGGGTGTGAAGAACAGTTTTTTTGTATTACCCAAAAACTAAGTCTGACACAATGCATCTTGCTTATTTGCTAATTTCTAAAATTCACTTTCTCCAAATTGTGTATTATTGTTTCCAGTCATATGTTTATGAAAACACTGAGGAACTTTAGAAGGTAATTTGTACAGTACATGGATTTCATTCATCCTGTGCATTACCTGAACAAATGTATTCTTCAGTGTTTTTTTTTTTTTTTATAACTGTACCCCTGCCACCATGAAAATGACTCCCCTGCAAATTGAGATATGTCTTCATCATGGGTCCATCTGGCTCGGGAGTTTCTTGATTGGTGCAGGACCATCACCTGACCGTGCGATAATTATAGAGAGGAAGCAAGGAGACCTCAGCTCTGATAAGGCAAGTTAAAATGTGATGCTTTTTACCTGACCGAAGGAGGTGGTCACTTTGCCAAAGCGGTCAGGCTTAATCATGGTTCAGCTGGATGATGAGAACCTAGAGCCCCTCCGAAAAGTATGAAAAGTAAGACTATTAGAGTTAATTTGGAAAAAAGTGCAGGCTTTGATGCAGTAAAATGGGGGTGGGGAGTGGGGGTAAGGCCCTGGAACTTTAACCATATCTTTATGTTTGGTCACACACCAGAAGCCACCCCCACTAAACTTATTAAATTGTTTTGCAAATACAGGGGTTGAGCTTGCAAACCTTTTGTACTGATGTGCGATAATTAAGCAATAATTACCGAAGAGCCAATTATTTCCTGGAGATTAATGACCGGCTGGGGGGGGAATGGTGGCCCAAGGCACAGCCGAGCAGGCCACAGCTAACAGACCACCCGACTGACCCCCGGACAGATTCAGACAGCCCATCTGTGGGCTTCCCAAGCTGCTCCTGTGGCCTTGGCTCTCTCCGAGCAGGCCACAGCTAACAGACCACCCGACTGACCCCCGGACAGATTCAGACAGCCCATCTGTGGGCTTCCCAAGCTGCTCCTGTGGCCTTGGCTCTCTCAGAGCATGCCACAGCTAACAGACCACCCGACTGAGACAGATTCAGACAGCCCATCTGTGGGCTTCCCAAGCTGCTCCTGTGGCCTTGGCTCTCTCCGAGCAGGCCACAGCTAACAGACCACCCGACTGACCTCCGGACAGATTCAGGTACGCACCGGACCTCCGAAACTCGTGGTTTTGAATGCCACTGTTTTGACTGGATGCCCAGTGGAGGAACCAGGCACTGACTGGCAGCTGTACTCCTAGGCTGATTTTCCAACGCCTGGTGCTTTCTGATCTCAGGGAAATCTCTTTCTGTGCTGTGTTCTGGACTGAATTCTTGTTAATGTAATCTACATATGTTATGCATCAATTGGTCTTACTTTACCTGCCAGCTTAGCTAGTCTATTACAAGCCACTAGTCTAGCCTCTCAGTGCTACTTAGTGCTTGACAAACTGTATTGTATAGTATTTATTTATTTATTTTATTTAAACAGCAGTTTGGAAAACCTTTGAGCCATAGGCTCATTTACAAAGGTACCTTTGTCACAGTAAGACAAACCAAAATACACAGTATAGCAGTACAACACATAAGTATAACAGTAAATTAAGACATAGATACAAACAAGCTGGTACAGGTAGGATGGATGCAAACAATACCAGAGTTATGTCGTCCTTAGCAGCTTAATAATAAGCTTTGTCGTAAGTATTGAGTACAGCTTTGACTAGTGGCAGTTACAGCATCGGGTGTTAATAAGGTGGTTACGTAAGGAAGTTTTGAAGCACGATATAGTTGGAGCTTCGGAGATGGAAGGGGGCAGTGTGTTGAACCAGGAGGGGGCCTTAAAGCTGAAGGCTCTTTGGCCGTGAGAGGTCCTAGCTCTAGGGATAACAAGAGAGGTTTTCCCAGAGGTCTGAGTATGAACTAGTGGGACAGAGTGGCGTATGGTGGTGGTCAATCCTGGTGGGGAAAGCCCAAGGAGGGTCTTTTTTGTAAGGGTACAGGTAAGATATTTGAGGCGCCACAAGATCAAGTACCAGCTTAGCATACAGTAGACAGGTGTGTGTCATCCTAGGTGCTCCAGTAATTAACCTGCAGGCCTTATTCAGAGTAGTGTGAATTTTATGGAGTGCGGTCTGATCAGCAGCACCATACACCGGCAGTCCATAGTCCACTAGGGACAGGATAGAGGAGGTGATCATGAAGTCAAGAGCCTCCGGGGAGGCAGTGTTTATACCGATGTAAGATGCCCAATCGGATATTAGTGGCAGTGGCTAGGCAGCGATGTGTCCATGGAAGGAGAGGGAGGGGCCAAAATGGATCCCTAGGTATTTATAGGAGCAAACTTGTTCGAGTGGGAATGAGGACCCAGAGGAATGAGGAGTTTGAAGTTGCAGGACTTGTTTTGGGGATGAGTGAAGAACATGGTTTTTGTTTTTAAGATTTATCACCAATCTATGTTCCTTGAACAAGCCCTGGTTTCAGTGAAGGACTTCTGCAGCTAGTCCTGGAGGGCAGTAGGGTTACGATTTGAGGCAAAGATGACTGTATCATCAGCGACAATAGAATGTTCCCGAGCAAGAGCGTGGAAGGGTGTTAAGGTAAAGGGAGAATAGTAAGGCCCAGAATGGAGCCCTGGGGAACCCCAGAAAAGATGGGACAGATGTCTGAGTAGGTCCCATTAATTTTTACACACTGTGAGCGGTCAGACAGATAACTGGTGCACCAGGAGATAGGCCCAGCAGCAAAACCACAGAGACTAAGGGCATCAAGAAGGAGGGGGTGGGAGACAGTGTCGAAAGCTTTCAAGAGGTCAATGAAGACAGCACCAGCCAGAGAACCAGTGTCTAAGGAGGAGTGGAGAAAGTTGGAGAACCCTAGGAGGGCTGTGTTGGTACTGTGGCCCGCCTGAAGCCATGCTGCTCAGGACAAAGGACATTGTAGGTGGAGAGGTAGTCAGAGATTTGAGAGGCCACCACTTTTTCCAAGGCCTTGAGAGAGGAGAGAATAGAGATCTGTCGATAGTTTCAGCCACAGTCCTATCACCACCTTTAAAGATAGGGGTGACAGTGGCGACTTTCCAGGCAGTTGGAACCTTCCCAGGCAAAGAGAGTGGTTGATGAGGCATGTGATCGGGTAAGGACTGTGTCTAAGACCAGCCGAGGATACACGGATTCAGGGTGTCACTGCCTGTACTATTAGTCTTGAGGGCAGTGACAAGGTGCGCCTAAGTTCTTGGGCAGAAACACGGGCGTGGAGGAGAAAATAAGGGCGAGAAAGATTTACGGCAGGTGCTGGGGGAGGAGGGTCAAAAAATTTGTAGGAGGATAGGGCTAAGGTCAGTGAATGAGGTGTTGAGGTGGTTGGCTATGAGGGCTGGGTCTGAGGAGATCACACCATTAATGTTGATCTGGGGGTGGGGGGAGTGTGCACTCCCATTTAACTGCTTAATGTTATCCCAGAAGGTTCTGGGATTCCCCCATGAGGCAGTGAGTGAGGACCGATAGTGCTCAGACTTGGCCTTTCTGATGGCCCGAGTGCACTTGTTTCGGGCAGTAGCATATAACCACCTGTCATTGGGCCGGCCAGTCTCAATGGCACGGTGCCAAGGGTTGTCCCTATGTTTGAGCTGGTGGATCAAAGCTGGGGTAACCAAGGGGGCATTCTTCCTTTTAGAACTGCGGGTCAACACTGGGGCAAAGATATCACAGGCATTATTAAAAGTTTGGGTAAAGAAGGAGAGAGCTGTGTCGATGTCAGGAGTTGCCTGTATAGGAGACCAGTCAATTTGGGACAGAAGTTCCTTAAGTTTTATCAGTCCACCAGGTATTAGACGCCACCGGCATGTGGACTGTGCTATAGGTTTGGGGACTGAGGTTGACCAGTGGAATAGAATGGGGGAGTGATCGCTGAGAGAGTCTGGGAGGACTTGTACATTGGGGATCCGATTAGGGCGGTTGGTGAGTACCACATCAAGCAGGGTACTGGAGCCTCTCTTGGGGTTAGTCCTGGTAGGGTGGGTAACTAGTTGCATTAGGTCTATTGCAGAAAAAGAGTCTCGGGTAGAGGAGGAGGAGGGGCTGAGCCAGTTGACATTTAAATCACCCACCAGAATTTGATCAGCGGAAGGAGGTAGAGAGGTAAGGTATTCTGTAAGAGAGGCAATGGCCTGTGTTTGGTCCCTGGGGGGCACGTATGCAGTAGTCAGATAAAGGGGTCCCTTTAAAGGGTCAGGGGTTAGTTTCAGCGTAAGTGCCTGGGCCCTGGAGTCAAGGATGGGAGTGGGCAGGGCTAGTGCGGGGAGAGATTCCTTGACATAAATAGCGCAGCCGCCGCCCCGTCTCCCAACACGGTCGGACCGGAAAAGGGTGAAACAGGAAGGGAGACTAGGGAGTCAGGGGAGGATTTCGACAGCCAAGTCTCAACCAGGGTGATGACATCAGGGTTAATTGATGTGACCAGGCATTGTAGTGAGTCAAACTTTTTTAGGAGGCTACAGATATTCATGGAGACCATGCATAGGCCTGTGGTGCGAGTTGGGGAGCTCCTGGGAACCGGGCCAGGGTTTGGATGAATGTTCCCTGACAGGAGTAGTAGCATGACTAACACCCTAGCTGGGAGATGGTGAGAGGTTTTCCTACGATTGACATGACAGGGAGGGAGGGAGGCTAAGGGAGCAGGGGTGGGCAGGGAGGCAAGGAGGGAAAGCAAGAATAAGAAGACACCCAGATGTGCCTGAGGTGAAGAGAAAGCTAGGGGAGGACAGGGGGACGGGCACACAGAGGTCCCAAGGGACAGGAGAGGAGGTTCAGGAGCAAGGGGAGGGAGGGGTACCAGGGCACAGTGTGGACTAGCAGAAGGGTAAGTGGGTAAGTGCACTGCTAGTGGGGATAGGCACAGGCAGAGCAAGAGGCAGGGCCAATACATTGTGGTGAGCAAGATCCCAGGGAAGTAGTGCTGTACAGGTAGGAGAAGGAAGTAGTGAGGGAGCATAGGTCCCTCTAGTGGCCAGCAGGTATAACCTGCAAATGGGAAAGTGGGGAGATAGGTTCTGGGCAACAGGACGTGATATCACCGGATGTGATGTCACGGGGTGGATCCTTAAATTGACAGCACCCCTCTGCAGGCGTCCAGACGAAGAGAAGAGGCTCTCTTTACCTCGAAAGTTATCAGGCTGGAGATTTGGCTTCCTCAGCTACTCAGGTGAGCTGCTTGTTGCTTCAGTAGCTTGATTGTCCCGAGTGCCTAGCTTGGGGGAGCTGCCTATGTTGTGGAGAAAACAAAGCCTCTCATTACTATGCAGCGGGAGAATATGTTGTAACTTACACAAAGGAGTTCCACTCTAAGCAAACAGGGCTATTCCAAAATGAGGTCACACTAGGACCCAGCTAACCTAATGCCTTCAGTAACAAGCACAATTAGCTCAATACCACCATATTAAACAAGTCTGATCTATATTAGCTGCTTGGTATATCTGGCTTTAAGATGTAATCAGCAATTAGCTCCAAATACCACCATATTAAACAAGTCTGATCTATATTAGCTGCTTGGTATATCTGGCTTTAAGATGAAATCAGCAAGGCAACTCTAGAAAAGCCAGTGAGTCCCTAGCTTTACACTTCAGCATTAGTAGCACAAAGAGAATCAAATAACAAGCCCACCCAGTGGTGAACAGGAACAAAGTTCATAAAATATAAGTGTTCATCAGGTAGCACCCCTCTGCAGGCGTCCAGACGAAGAGAAGAGGCTCTCTTTACCTCGAAAGTTATCAGGCTGGAGATTTGGCTTCCTCAGCTACTCAGGTGAGCTGCTTGTTGCTTCAGTAGCTTGATTGTCCCGAGTGCCTAGCTTGGGGGCTGCCTCGAAAGTTATCAGGCTGGAGATTTGGCTTCCTCAGCTACTCAGGTGAGCTGCTTGTTGCTTCAGTAGCTTGATTGTCCCGAGTGCATAGCTTGGGGGGGAGCTGCCGCGAAAGTTATCAGGCTGGAGATTTGGCTTCCTCAACTACTCAGGTGAGCTGCTTGTTGCGTCAGTAGCTTGATTGTCCCGAGTGCCTAGCTTGGGGGGGGGGAGCTGCCTCGAAAGTTATCAGGCTGGAGATTTGGTTTCTCAGCAACTCAGGTGAGCTGCTTGTTGCTTCAGTAGCTTGATTGTCCCAAGTGCCTAGCTTTGGGGAGCTGCCTCAAGTTATCAGGCTGGAGATTTGCCCTCCTCAGCTACTCAGGTGAGCTGCTTGTTGCTTCAGTAGCTTGATTGTCCCGAGTGCCTAGCTTGGGGGAGGAGCTGCCTCGAAAGTTATCAGGCTGGAGATTTGGCTTCCTCAGCTACTCAGGTGAGCTGCTTGATGCTTCAGTTGCTTGATTGTCCCGAGTGCCTAGCTTGGGGCTGCCTCGAAAGTTATCAGGCTGGAGATTTGGCTTCCTCAGCTACTCAGGTGAGCTGCTTATTGCTTCAGTAGCTTGATTGTCCCGAGTGCCTAGCTTGGGGGGGGGGAGCTGCCTCGAAAGTTATCAGGCTAGAGATTTGGCTTCCTCAGCTACTCAGGTGAGCTGCTTGTTGCTTCAGTAGCTTGATTGTCCCGAGTGCCTAGCTTGGGGGAGCTGCCTCGAAAGTTATCAGGCTGGAGATTTGGCTTCCTCAGCTACTCAGATGAGCTGCTTGTTGCTTCAGTAGCTTGATTGTCCCGAGTGCCTAGCTTGGGGGAGCTGCCTCGAAGTTATCAGGTTGGAGATTTGGCTTCCTCAGCTACTCAGGTGAGCTGCTTGTTGCTTCAGTAGCTTGATTGTCCCAGTGTAGCCGATGTTTGACTGCTTGACCTAGCTACTGAGCAAGACTGCTGCAGTTTTCCATTTCTACCCCTACTGACGAACTCTGCCCCTTCGCCACACTGGTCACTCTGCCGGTTATTAATTTCTCTGCCCCACTTGTAATGCTGTCTCTAAACACCTTACCTTCTTCTCTGCCTTACCTAAAAACCCTTTCCTTACACCCCCCTGCTGCTGCGGCTGTCCTCCTCAGACATCCCGGTGCCAAAGCACAGACGACCCCCCCATTAACTCCTCTTCTAGCTCCAAATAATTGCCCTGCATTTACCACCTCTTTACCTCATGCTTTGTCTTTCCCCATTGCCTGCCCCCCACTGAGCTTGCTATTGTACTCCAGCTGTATTTAATCCTCTGTGTTTCCCTACTTGTTCCACAGACAGCCCATCTGTGGGCTTCACAGGCTGCTCCTGTGGCCTTGGCTCTCTCTGAGCTGGCCACAGCTAGCTCCTGTGGCCTTGGCTCTCTCCGAGCAGGCCACAGCTAACAGACCACCCGACTGACCCCCGGACAGATTCAGGTACGCACCGGACCTCCGAAACTCATGGTTTTGAATGCCACTGTTTTGACTGGATGCCCAGTGGAGGAACCAGGCACTGACTGGCAGCTGTACTCCTTGGCTGATTTTCCAACGCCTGGTGCTTCCTGATCTCAGGGAAATCTCTTTCTGTGCTGTGTTCTGGACTGAATTCTTGTTAATATAATCTACATATGTTATGCATCAATTGGTCTTACTTTACCTGCCAGCTTAGCTAGTCTATTACAAGCCACTAGTCTAGCCTCTCAGTGCTACTTAGTGCTTGACAAACTGTATTGTATAGTATTTATTTATTTATTTTATTTAAACAGCAGTTTGGAAAACCTTTGAGCCATAGGCTCATTTACAAAGGTACCTTGTCACAGTAAGACAAACCAAAATACACAGTATAGCAGTACAACACATAAGTATAACAGTAAATTAAGACATAGATACAAACAAGCTGGTACAGGTAGGATGGATGCAAACAATACCAGAGTTATGTCGTCCTTAGCAGCTTAGTAATAAGCTTTGTCGTAAGTATTGAGTACAGCTTTGACTAGTGGCAGTTACAGCATCGGGTGTTAATAAGGTGGTTACGTAAGGAAGTTTTGAAGCACGATATAGTTGGAGCTTCGGAGATGGAAGGGGGCAGTGTGTTGAACCAGGAGGGAGCCCTAAAGCTGAAGGCTCTTTGGCCGTGAGAGGTCCTAGCTCTAGGGATAACAAGAGAGGTTTTCCCAAAGGTCCGAGTATGAACTAGTGGGACAGAGCGGCGTATGGTGGTGGTCAATCCTGGTGGGGAAAGCCCAAGGAGGGTCTTTTTTGTAAGGGTACAGGTAAGATATTTGAGGCGCTCGTCGAGATCAAGTACCAGCGCTTTAGCATACAGTAGACAGGTGTGTGTCATCCTAGGTGCTCCAGTAATTAACCTGCAGGCCTTATTCAGAGAAAAGGAATTTTATGGAGTGCGGTCTGATCAGCAGCACCATACACCGGCAGTCCATAGTCCACTAGGGACAGGATAGAGGAGGTGATCATGAGTCGAAGATTCCGGGAGGCAGTGTTTATACCGATGTAAGATGCCCAATCGGATATTAGTGGCAGTGGCTAGGGCAGCGATGTGTCCATGGAAGGAGAGGGAGGGGTCAAAATGGATCCCTAGGTATTTATAGGAGCAAACTTGTTCGAGTGGGAATGAGGACCCAGAGTGAATGAGGAGTTTGAAGTTGCAGGACTTGTTTTGGGGGTGAGTGAAGAACATGGTTTTGGTTTTTTTAAGATTTATCACCAATCTATGTTCCTTGAACAAGCCCTCGGCTTCAGTGAAGGACTTCTGCAGCGAGTCCTGGAGGGCAGTAGGGTTACGATTTGAGGCAAAGATGACTGTATCATCAGCGTACAATAGAATGTTCCCCGAGCAAGAGCGTGGAAGGGTGTTAAGGTAAAGGGAGAATAGTAAGGGGCCCAGAATGGAGCCCTGGGGAACCCCAGAAAAGATGGGACAGATGTCTGAGTAGGTCCCATTAATTTTTACACGCTGTGAGCGGTCAGACAGATAACTGGTGCACCAGGAGATAGGCCCACCAGCAAAACCACAGAGACTAAGGGCATCAAGAAGGAGGGGGTGGGAGACAGTGTCGAAAGCTTTCAAGAGGTCAATGAAGACAGCACCAGCCAGAGAACCAGTGTCTAAGGAGGAGTGGAGAAAGTTGGAGAACTCTAGGAGGGCTGTGTTGGTACTGTGGCCTGCCTGGAAGCCATGCTGCTCAGGACAAAGGACATTGTAGGTGGAGAGGTAGTCAGAGATTTGAGAGGCCACCACTTTTTCCAAGGCCTTGGAGAGAGAGAGAGATAGAGATCTGTCGATAGTTTCCAGCCACAGTCCTATCACCACCTTTAAAGATAGGGGTGACAGTGGCGACTTTCCAGGCAGTTGGAACCTTCCCCAGGCAAAGAGAGTGGTTGATGAGGCATGTGATCGGGTAAGGACTGTGTCTAAGACCAGCCGTGGGATACCGGATCCAGGTGTCACTGCCTGTACTATTAGTCTTGAGGGCAGTGACAAGGTGCGCCTAAGTTCTTGGGCAGAAACACGGTGGAGGAGAAAATAAGGGCGAGAAAGATTTACTGCAGGTGCTGGGGAGGAGGGTCAAAAAATTTGTAGGGAGGATAGGGCTAAGGTCAGTGAATGAGGTGTTGAGGTGGTTGGGCTATGAGGGCTGGGTCTGAGGAGATCACACCATTAATGTTGATCTGGTGGGTGGGGGAGTGTGCACTTCCATTTAACTGTTTAATGTTATCCCAGAAGGTTCTGGGATTCCCCATGAGGCAGTGAGTGAGGACCGAGAGTGCTCAGACTTGGCTTTCTGATGGCCCGAAAGTACTTGTTTCGGCAGTACATATAACCACCTGTCATTGGGCCGCCAGTCTCAATGGCACGGTGCCATAGGTTGTCCCTATGTTTGAGCTGGTGGATCAAAGCTGGGGTAACCAGGGGCATTCTTCCTTTAGAACTGCGGTCAACACTGGGGCAAAGATATCACAGGCATTATTAAAAGTTTGGGTAAAGAAGGAGGAGAGCTGTGTCGATGTCAGGAGTTGCCTGTATAGGAGACCAGTCAATTTGGGACAGAAGTTCCTTGTTTTATCAGTCCACCAGGTATTAGACGCCACCGGCATGTGGACTGTGCTATAGGTTTGGGGACTGAGGTTGACCAGTGGAATAGAATGGGGAGTGATCGCTGAGAGAGTCTGGGAGGACTTGTACATTGGGGATCCGATTAGGCGGTTGGTGAGTACCACATCAAGCAGGGTACTGGAGCCTCTTTTGGGGTTAGTCCTGGTAGGGTGGGTAACTAGTTGCATTAGGTCTATTGCAGAAAAAGAGTCTCGGGTAGAGGAGGAGGAGGGGCTGAGCCAGTTGACATTTAAATCACCCACCAGAATTTGATCAGCGGAAGGAGGTAGAGAGGTAAGGTATTCTGTAAGAGAGGCAATGGCCTGTGTTTGGTCCCTGGGGGGCACGTATGCAGTAGTCAGATAAAGGGGTCCCTTTAAAGGGTCAGGGGTTAGTTTCAGCGTAAGTGCCTGGGCCCTGGAGTCAAGGATGGGAGTGGGCAGGGCTAGTACGGGAGAGATTCTGACATAAATAGCGCAGCCGCCGCCCTGCCCCAACACGGTCGGACCGGAAAAGGGGTGAAACCAGGAAGGGAGACTAGGAGTCAGGGGAGATTTCGACAGCCAAGTCTCAACCAGGGTGATGACATCAGGGTTAATTGATGTGACCAGGCATGTAGTGAGTCAAACTTTTAGGAGGCTACAGATATTCATGGAGACCATGCATAGGCCTGTGGTGCGAGTTGGGAGCTCCTGGGAACCGGGTCAGGGTTTGATGAATGTTCCTGACAGGAGTAGTAGCATGACTAACACCCTAGCTGGGAGATGGTGAGAGGTTTTCCTACGATTGACATGACAGGGAGGGAGGGAGGCTAAGGGAGCAGGGGTGGGCAGGAGGCACAGGAGGGAAAGCAAGAATAAGAAGACACCCAGATGTGCCTGAGGTGAAGAGAAAGCTAGGGGAGGACAGGGGGATGGGACACACAGAGGTCCCAAGGGACAGGAGAGGAGGTTCAGGAGCAAGGAGGGGAGGTGCCAGGCACAGTGTGGACTAGCAGATGGGTAAGTGGGTAAGTGCACTGCTAGTGGGATAGGCACAGGCAGAGCGAGAGGCAGGGCCAATACATTGTGGTGAGCAAGATCCCAGGAAGTAGTGCTGTACAGGTAGGAGAGAAGTAGTGAGGGAGCATAGGTCCCTCTAGTGGCCAGCAGGTATAACCTGCAAATGGGAAAGTGGGGAGATAGGTTCTGGGCAACAGGACGTGATATCACCGGATGTGATGTCACGGGTGGATCTCTAAATTGACAGCACCCTCTGCAGGCGCCCAGACGAAGAGAAGAGGCTCTCTTTACCTCGAAAGTTATCAGGCTGGAGATTTGGCTTCCTCAGCTACTCAGGTGAGCTGCTTGTTGCTTCAGTAGCTTGATTGTCCCGAGTGCCTAGCTTGGGGAGCTGCCTATGTTGTGGAGAAAACAAAGCCTCTCATTACTATGCAGCGGGAGAATATGTTGTAACTTACACAAAGGAGTTCCACTCTAAGCAAACAGGGCTATTCCAAAATGAGGTCACACTAGGACCCAGCTAACCTAATGCCTTCAGTAACAAGCACAATTAGCTCAATACCACCATATTAAACAAGTCTGATCTATATTAGCTGCTTGGTATATCTGGCTTTAAGATGTAATCAGCAATTAGCTCCAAATACCACCATATTAAACAAGTCTGATCTATATTAGCTGCTTGGTAATCTGGCTTTAAGATGAAATCAGCAAGGCAACTCTAGAAAAGCCAGTGAGTCCCTAGCTTTACACTTCAGCATTAGTAGCACAAAGAGAATCAAATAACAAGCTCACCCAGTGGTGAACAGGAACAAAGTTCATAAAATATAAGTGTTCATCAGGTAGCACCCCTCTGCAGGCGTCCAGACAAAGAGAAGAGGCTCTCTTTACCTCGAAAGTTATCAGGCTGGAGATTTGGCTTCCTCAGCTACTCAGGTGAGCTGCTTGTTGCTTCATAGCTTGATTGTCCCGAGTGCCTAGCTTGGGGGCTGCCTCGAAGTTACAGGTTGGAGATTTGGCTTCCCAGCTACTCAGGTGAGCTGCTTGTTGCTTCAGTAGCTTGATTGTCCTGAGTGCATAGCTTGGGGGGGGAGCTGCCGCGAAAGTTATCAGGCTGGAGATTTGGCTTCCTCAACTACTCAGGTGAGCTGCTTGTTGCGTCAGTAGCTTGATTGTCCCGAGTGCCTAGCTTGGGGGAGCTGCCTCAAGTTATCAGGCTGAGATTTGGCTTCTCAGCAACTCAGGTGAGCTGCTTGTTGCTTCAGTAGCTTGATTGTCCCAAGTGCCTAGCTTTGGGGAGCTGCCTCGAAAGTTATCAGGCTGGAGATTTGCCTTCCTCAGCTACTCAGGTGAGCTGCTTGTTGCTTCAGTAGCTTGATTGTCCCGAGTGCCTAGCTTGGGGGGGAGCTGCCTCGAAAGTTATCAGGCTGGAGATTTGGCTTCCTCAGCTACTCAGGTGAGCTGCTTGATGCTTCAGTAGCTTGATTGTCCCGAGTGCCTAGCTTGGGGGCTGCCTCAGTTATCAGGCTGGAGATTTGGCTTCTCAGCTACTCAGGTGAGCTGCTTATTGCTTCAGTAGCTTGATTGTCCCGAGTGCCTAGCTTGGGGGAGCGCTCTCGAAAGTTATCAGGCTAGAGATTTGGCTTCCTCAGCTACTCAGGTGAGCTGCTTGTTGCTTCAGTAGCTTGATTGTCCCGAGTGCCTAGCTTTGGGGAGCTGCCTCGAAAGTTATCAGGCTGGAGATTTGGCTTCCTCAGCTACTCAGATGAGCTGTTTGTTGCTTCAGTAGCTTGATTGTCCCGAGTGCCTAGCTTGGGAGCTGCCTCGAAGTTATCAGGTTGGAGATTTGGCTTCCTCAGCTACTCAGGTGAGCTGCTTGTTGCTTCAGTAGCTTGATTGTCCCGAGTGTAGCCGATGTTTGACTGCTTGACCTAGCTACTGAGCAAGACTGCTGCAGTTTTCCATTTCTACCCTACTGACGAACTGCCCCTTCGCCACACTGGTCACTCTGTCATTAATTTCTCGCCCCACTTGTAATGCTGTCTCTAAACACCTTACCTTCTTCTCTGCCTTACCTAAAACCCTTTCCTTACACCCCCTGCTGCTGCGGCTGTCCTCCTCAGACATCCCGTGCCAAAGCACAGACGCACTCCATTAACTCCTCTTCTAGCTCCAAATAATTGCCCTGCATTTACCACCTCTTTACCTCATGCTTTGTCTTTCCCCATTGCCTGCCCCCCACTGAGCTTGCTATTGTACTCCAGCTGTATTTAATCCTCTGTGTTTCCCTACTTGTTCCACAGACAGCCCATCTGTGGGCTTCACAGGCTGCTCCTGTGGCCTTGGCTCTCTCTGAGCTGGCCACAGCTAGCTCCTGTGGCCTTGGCTCTCTCCGAGCAGGCCACAGCTAACAGACCACCCGACTGACCCCCGGACAGATTCAGGTACGCACCGGACCTCCGAAACTCATGGTTTTGAATGCCACTGTTTTGACTGGATGCCCAGTGGAGGAACCAGGCACTGACTGGCAGCTGTACTCTTGGCTGATTTTCCAACGCCTGGTGCTTCCTGATCTCAGGGAAATCTCTTTCTGTGCTGTGTTCTGGACTGAATTCTTGTTAATATAATCTACATATGTTATGCATCAATTGGTCTTACTTTACCTGCCAGCTTAGTTAGTCTATTACAAGTCACTAGTCTAGCCTCTCAGTGCTACTTTAGTGCTTGACAAACTGTATTGTATAGTATTTATTTATTTATTTTATTTAAACAGCAGTTTGAAAACCTTTGAGCCATAGGCTCATTTACAAAGGTACCTTGTCACAGTAAGACAAACCAAAATACAGTATAGCAGTACAACACATAAGTATAACAGTAAATTAAGACATAGATACAAACAAGCTGGTACAGGTAGGATGGATGCAAACAATACCAGAGTTATGTCGTCCTTAGCAGCTTAGTAATAGCTTTGTCGTAAGTATTGAGCACAGCTTGACTAGTGGCAGTTACAGCATCGGGTGTTAATAAGGTGGTTACGAAGGAAGTTTTGAAGCACGATATAGTTGGAGCTTCGGAGATGGAAGGGGGCAGTGTGTTGAACCAGGAGGGAGCCCTAAAGCTGAAGGCTCTTTGGCCGTGAGAGGTCCTAGCTCTAGGGATAACAAGAGAGGTTTTCCCAAAGGTCCGAGTATGAACTAGTGGGACAGAGCGGCGTATGGTGGTGGTCAATCCTGGTGGGGAAAGCCCAAGGAGGGTCTTTTTTGTAAGGGTACAGGTAAGATATTTGAGGCGCTCGTCGAGATCAAGTACCAGCGCTTTAGCATACAGCAGACAGGTGTGTGTCATCCCTAGGTGCTCCAGTAATTAACCTGCAGGCCTTATTCAGAGTAGAGCGAATTTTATGGAGTGCGGTCTGATCAGCAGCACCATACACCGGCAGTCCATAGTCCACTAGGGACAGGATAGAGGAGGTGATCATGGTCGAAGAGCTCCGGGGAGGCAGTGTTTATACCGATGTAAGATGCCCAATCGGATATTAGTGGCAGTGGCTAGGCAGCGGTGTGTCCATGGAAGGAGAGGGGGGGGGTCAAAATGGATCCTAGGTATTTATAGGAGCAAACTTGTTCGAGTGGGAATGAGGACCCAGAGTGAATGAGGAGTTTGAAGTTGCAGGACTTGTTTTGGGGTGAGTGAAGAACATGGTTTTGTTTTTAAGATTTATCACCAATCTATGTTCTCTTGAACAAGCCTCGGCTTCAGTGAAGGACTTCTGCAGCGAGTCCTGGAGGGCAGTAGGGTTATGATTTGAGGCAAAGATGACTGTATCATCAGCGCATAATAGAATGTTCCCCGAGCAAGAGCGTGGAAGGGTGTTAAGGTAAAGGGAGAATAGTAAGGGGCCCAGAATGGAGCCCTGGGAACCCCAGAAAAGATGGGACAGATGTCTGAGTAGGTCCCATTAATTTTACACGCCAGTGAGCGGTCAGACAGATAACTGGTGCACCAGGAGATAGGCCCACCAGCAAAACCACAGAGACTAAGGGCATCAAGAAGGAGGGTGGGAGACAGTGTCGAAAGCTTTCAAGAGGTCAATGAAGACAGCACCAGCCAGAGAACCAGTGTCTAAGGAGGAGGGAGAAAGTTGGAGAACTCTAGGAGGGCTGTGTTGGTACTGTGGCCCGCCTGAAGCCATGCTGCTCAGGACAAAGGACATTGTAGGTGGAGAGGTAGTCAGAGATTTGAGAGGCCACCTTTTCCAAGGCCTTGAGAGAGAGAGAATAGAGATCTGTCGATAGTTTCCAGCCACAGTCCTATCACCACCTTTAAGATAGGGGTGACAGTGGCGACTTTCCAGGCAGTTGGAACCTTCCCCAGGCAAAGAGAGTGGTTGATGAGGCATGTGATCGGGGTAAGGACTGTGTCTAAGACCAGCCTAGGATACACGGATCTAGGGTGTCACTGCCTGTACTATTAGTCTTGAGGGCAGTGACAGTCGGTCAAGTTCTTGGGCAGAAACAGGGGGGAGAAAATAAGGGCGTAGAAAGATTACGACGCAGGTGCTGGGGGAGGAGGGTCAAAAATTTGTAGGAGGATAGGGCTAAGGTCAGTGAATGAGGTGTTGAGGTGGTTGGCTATGAGGGCTGGGTCTGAGGAGATCACACCATTAATGTTGATCTGGTGGGTGGGGGAGGTGTACTCCCATTTAACTGTTAATGTTATCCCAGAAGGTTCTGGGATTCCCCCATGAGGCAGTGAGTGAGGACCGATAGTGCTCAGACTTGGCCTTTCTGATGGCCCGAGTGCACTTGTTTCGCAGTAGTATATAACCACCTGTCATTGGGCCGGCCAGTCTCAATGGCACGGTGCCATAGGTTGTCCCTATGTTTGAGCTGGTGGATCAAAGCTGGGGTAACCTAGGGGCATTCTTCCTTTAGAACTGCGGTCAACACTGGGGCAAAAGATATCACAGGCATTATTAAAAGTTTGGGTAAAGAAGGAGAGAGCTGTGTCAATGTCAGGAGTTGCCTGTATAGGAGACCAGTCAATTTGGGACAGAAGTTCCTTAAGTTTTATCAGTCCACCAGGTATTAGACGCCGCCGGCATGTGGACTGTGCTATAGGTTTGGGGACTGAGGTTGACCAGTGGAATAGAATGGGGGAGTGATCGCTGAGAGAGTCTGGGAGGACTTGTACATTGGGGATCCGATTAGGGCGGTTGGTGAGTACCACATCAAGCAGGGTACTGGAGCCTCTCTTGGGGTTAGTCCTGGTAGGGTGGGTAACTAGTTGCATTAGGTCTATTGCAGAAAAGAGTCTCGGGTAGAGGAGGAGGAGGGCTGAGCCAGTTGACATTTAAATCACCCACCAGAATTTGATCAGCGGAAGGAGGTAGAGAGGTAAGGTATTCTGTAAGAGAGGCAATGGCCTGTGTTTGGTCCCTGGGGGCACGATGCAGTAGTCAGATAAAGGGTCCCTTTAAGGGTCAGAGTTAGTTTCAGCGTAAGTGCCTGGGCCCTTGAGTCAAGGGATGGCAGGGCTAGTGCGGGGAGAGATTCCTTGACATAAATAGCGAGCGCCGCTCTGCCTCCAACACGGTCGGACCGAAAAGGGTGAAACCAGGAAGGAGACTAGGAGTCAGGGGAGGATTTCGACAGCCAAGTCTCAACCAGGTGATGACATCAGGGTTAATTGATGTGACCAGGCATTGTAGTGAGTCAAACTTTTATAGGAGGCTACAGATATTCATGGAGACCATGCATAGCCTGTGGTGCGAGTTGGGGAGCTCCTGGGAACCGGGTCAGGGTTTGGATGAATGTTCCCTGACAGGAGTAGTAGCATGACTAACACCCTAGCTGGGAGATGGTGAGAGGTTTTCCTACGATTGACATGACAGGGAGGAGGGGAGGCTAAGGGAGCAGGGGGTGGGCAGGGAGGTACAGGAGGGGAAAGCAAGAATAAGAAGACACCCAGATGTGCCTGAGGTGAAGAGAAAGCTAGGGGAGGACAGGGGGACGGGACACAGGAGGTCCCAAGGGACAGGAGAGGAGGTTCAGGAGCAAGGGGAGGGAGGTGCCAGGGCACAGTGTGGACTAGCAGATGGGTAAGTGGGTAGAGTGCACTGCTAGTGGGGATGGCACAGGCAGAGCGAGAGGCAGGGCCAATACAGTGGTGAGCAAGATCCCAGGGAAGTAGTGCTGTACAGGTAGGAGTAGAAGTAGTGAGGACATAGGTCCTCTAGTGGCCAGCAGGTATAACCCTGCAAATGGGAAAGTGGGGAGATAGGTTCTGGGCAACAGGACGTGATATCACCGGATGTGATGTCACGGGTGATTCAAATTGACAGCACCCCTCTGCAGGCGCCCAGACCTAGAGAGAAGAGGCCTTTACCTCAAAGTTATCAGGCTGGAGATTTGGCTTCCTCAGCTACTCAGGTGAGCTGCTTGTTGCTTCAGTAGCTTGATTGTCCCAGTGCCTAGCTTGGGGAGCTGCCTATGTTGTGGAGAAAACAAAGCCCTCATTACTATGCAGCGGAGAATATGTTGTAACTTACACAAAGGAGTTCCACTCTAAGCAAACAGGGCTATTCCAAAATGAGGTCACACTAGGACCCAGCTAACCTAATGCCTTCAGTAACAAGCACAATTAGCTCAATACCACCATATTAAACAAGTCTGATCTATATTAGCTGCTTGGTATATCTGGCTTTAAGATGAAATCAGCAAGGCAACTCTAGAAAAGCCAGTGAGTCCCTAGCTTTACACTTCAGCATTAGTAGCACAATGAGAATCAAATAACAAGCCCACCCAGTGGTGAACAGGAACAAAGTTCATAAAATATAAGTGTTCATCAGGTAGCACCCCTCTGCAGGCGTCCAGACGAAGAGAAGAGGCTCTCTTTACCTCGAAAGTTATCAGGCTGGAGATTTGGCTTCCTCAGCTACTCAGGTGAGCTGCTTGTTGCTTCAGTTGCTTGATTGTCCCGAGTGCCTAGCTTGGGGCTGCCTGGAAAGTTATCAGGCTGGAGATTTGGCTTCCTCAGCTACTCAGGTGAGCTGCTTGTTGCTTCAGTAGCTTGATTGTCCCAGTGCATAGCTTGGGGAGCTGCCCAAGTTATCAGGCTGGAGATTTGGCTCTCAACTACTCAGGTGAGCTGCTTGTTGCGTCAGTAGCTTGATTGTCCCGAGTGCCTAGCTTGGGGGGGAGCTGCCTCGAAAGTTATCAGGCTGGAGATTTGGCTTCCTCAGCAACTCAGGTGAGCTGCTTGTTGCTTCAGTAGCTTGATTGTCCCAAGTGCCTAGCTTTGGGGGAGCTGCCTCGAAAGTTATCAGGCTGGAGATTTGCCTTCCTCAGCTACTCAGGTGAGCTGCTTGTTGCTTCAGTTGCTTGATTGTCCCGAGTGCCCTAGCTTGGGGGAGGGAGCTGCCTCAAGTTATCAGGCTGGAGATTTGGCTTCCTCAGCTACTCAGGTGAGCTGCTTGATGCTTCAGTAGCATTGATTGTCCCGAGTGCCTAGCTTGGGGGCTGCCTCGAAAGTTATCAGGCTGGAGATTTGGCTTCCTCAGCTACTCAGGTGAGCTGCTTTTGCTTCAGTAGCTTGATTGTCCCGAGTGCCTAGCTTGGGGGAGCTCCTCGAAGTTATCAGGCTAGAGATTTGGCTTCCTCAGCTACTCAGGTGAGCTGCTTGTTGCTTCAGTAGCTTGATTGTCCCGAGTGCCTAGCTTGGGGGGGGAGCTGCCTCGAAAGTTATCAGGCTGGAGATTTGGCTTCCTCAGCTACTCAGATGAGCTGTTTGTTGCTTCAGTAGCTTGATTGTCCCGAGTGCCTAGCTTGGGGGGGGGAGCTGCCTCGAAAGTTATCAGGTTGGAGATTTGGCTTCCTCAGCTACTCAGGTGAGCTGCTTGTTGCTTCAGTAGCTTGATTGTCCCGAGTGTAGCCGATGTTTGACTGCTTGACCTAGCTACTGAGCAAGACTGCTGCAGTTTTCCATTTCTACCCTACTGACGAACTCTGCCCCTTCGCCACACTGGTCACTCTGCCGGTTATTAATTTCTCTGCCCCACTTGTAATGCTGTCTCTCTAAACACCTTACCTTCTTCTCTGCCTTACCTAAAAACCCTTTCCTTACACCCCCCTGCTGCTGCGGCTGTCCTCCTCAGACATCCCGGTGCCAAAGCACAGACGACCCCCCCATTAACTCCTCTTCTAGCTCCAAATAATTGCCCTGCATTTACCACCTCTTTACCTCATGCTTTGTCTTTCCCATTGCCTGCCCCCACTGAGCTTGCTATTGTCACCAGCTGTATTTAATCCTCTGTGTTTCCCTACTTGTTCCACAGACAGCCCATCTGTGGGCTTCACAGGCTGCTCCTGTGGCCTTGGCTCTCTCTGAGCTGGCCACAGCTAGCTCCTGTGGCCTTGGCTCTCTCCGAGCAGGCCACAGCTAACAGACCACCCGACTGACCCCCGGACAGATTCAGGTACGCACCGGACCTCCGAAACTCATGGTTTTGAATGCCACTGTTTTGACTGGATGCCCAGTGGAGGAACCAGGCACTGACTGGCAGCTGTACTCCTTGGCTGATTTTCCAACGCCTGGTGCTTCCTGATCTCAGGGAAATCTCTTTCTGTGCTGTGTTCTGGACTGAATTCTTGTTAATATAATCTACATATGTTATGCATCAATTGGTCTTACTTTACCTGCCAGCTTAGCTAGTCTATTACAAGCCACTAGTCTAGCCTCTCAGTGCTACTTAGTGCTTGACAAACTGTATTGTATAGTATTTATTTATTTATTTTATTTAAACAGCAGTTTGGAAAACCTTTGAGCCATAGGCTCATTTACAAAGGTACCTTGTCACAGTAAGACAAACCAAAATACACAGTATAGCAGTACAACACATAAGTATAACAGTAAATTAAGACATAGATACAAACAAGCTGGTACAGGTAGGATGGATGCAAACAATACCAGAGTTATGTCGTCCTTAGCAGCTTAGTAATAAGCTTTGTCGTAAGTATTGAGTACAGCTTTGACTAGTGGCAGTTACAGCATCGGGTGTTAATAAGGTGGTTACGTAGGAAGTTTTGAAGCACGATATAGTTGGAGCTCGGAGATGGAAGGGCAGTGTGTTGAACCAGGAGGGGCCCTAAAGCTGAAGGCTCTTTGGCCGTGAGAGGTCCTAGCTCTAGGGATAACAAGAGAGTTTTCCCAAAGGTCCGAGTATGAACTAGTGGGACAGGGGCGTATGGTGGTGGTCAATCCTGGTGGGGAAAGCCCAAGGAGGGTCTTTTGTAAGGGTACAGGTAAGATATTTGAGGCGCTCGTCGAGATCAAGTACCAGCGCTTTAGCATACAGTAGACAGTGTGTGTCATCCTAGGTGCTCCAGTAATTAACCTGCAGGCCTTATTCAGAGAGTAGCGAATTTTATGGAGTGCGGTCTGATCAGCAGCACCATACAACCGGCAGTCCATAGTCCACTAGGGACAGGATAGAGGAGGTGATCATGAGTCAAGAGCTCCGGGAGGCAGTGTTTATACCGATGTAAGATGCCCAATCGGATATTAGTGGCAGTGGCTAGGGCAGCGATGTGTCCATGGAAGGAGAGGGAGGGGTCAAAATGGATCCCTAGGTATTTATAGGAGCAAACTTGTTCGAGTGGGAATGAGGACCCAGAGTGAATGAGGAGTTTGAAGTTGCAGGACTTGTTTTGGGGTGAGTGAAGAACATGGTTTTGTTTTTTAAGATTTATCACCAATCTATGTTCTTGAACAAGCCTCGGCTTCAGTGAAGGACTTCTGCAGCGAGTCCTGGAGGGCAGTAGGTTACGATTTGAGGCAAAGATGACTGTATCATCAGCGACAATAGAATGTTCCCGAGCAAGAGCGTGAAGGGTGTTAAGGTAAAGGAGAATAGTAAGGGGCCCAGAATGGAGCCCTGGGAACCCCAGAAAAGATGGGACAGATGTCTGAGTAGGTCCCATTAATTTTACACGCTGTGAGCGGTCAGACAGATAACTGGTGCACAGGAGATAGGCCCACCAGCAAACCACAGAGACTAAGGGCATCAAGAAGGAGGGTGGGAGACAGTGTCGGAAAGCTCAAGAGGTCAATGAAGACAGCACCAGCCAGAGAACCAGTGTCTAAGGAGGAGGGAGAAAGTTGGAGAACTCTAGAGGGCTGTGTTGGTACTGTGGCCCGCTCGGAAGCCATGCTGCTCAGGACAAAGGACATTGTAGGTGGAGAGGTAGTCAGAGATTTGAGAGGCCACCACTTTTTCCAAGGCCTTGGAGAGAGGAGAGAGAATAGAGATCTGTCGATAGTTTCCAGCCACAGTCCTATCACCACCTTTAAAGATAGGGGTGACAGTGGCGACTTTCCAGGCAGTTGGAACCTTCCCCAGGCAAAGAGAGTGGTTGATGAGGCATGTGATCGGGGTAAGGACTGTGTCTAAGACCAGCCGTGAGGATACACGGATCCAGGGTGTCACTGCCTGTACTATTAGTCTTGAGGGCAGTGACAGGTGCGCCTAAGTTCTTGGGCAGAAACACGGCGGAGGAGAAAATAAGGCGAGAAAGATTTACGTGCAGGTGCTGGGGAGGAGGTCAAAAAATTTAGGAGGATAGGCTAAGGTCAGTGAATGAGGTGTTGAGGTGGTTGGCTATGAGGGCTGGGTCTGAGGAGATCCACCATTAATGTTGATCTGGGTGGGTGGGGGGTGTGCACTCCCATTTAACTGCTTAATGTTATCCCAGAAGGTTCTGGGATTCCCCATGAGGCAGTGAGTGAGGACCGATAGTGCTCAGACTTGGCTTTCTGATGGCCGAGTGCACTTGTTTGCGCAGTAGCATATAACCACCTGTCATTGGGCGGCCAGTCTCAATGGCACGTGCCATAGGTTGTCCCTATGTTTGAGCTGGTGGATCAAAGCTGGTAACCCAGGGGCATTCTTCCTTTTAGAACTGCGGGTCAACACTGGGGCAAAGATATCACAGGCATTATTAAAAGTTTGGTAAAGAAGGAGAGAGCTGTGTCGATGTCAGGAGTTGCCTGTATAGGAGACCAGTCAATTTGGGACAGAAGTTCTTAGTTTTATCAGTCCACCAGGTATTAGACGCCCGGCATGTGGACTGTGCTATAGGTTTGGGGACTGAGGTTGACCAGTGGAATAGAATGGGGAGTGATCGCTGAGAGAGTCTGGGAGGACTTGTACATTGGGGATCCGATTAGGCGTGTTGGTGAGTACCACATCAAGCAGGGTACTGGAGCCTCTCTTGGGGTTAGTCCTGGTAGGGTGGGTAACTAGTTGCATTAGGTCTATTGCAGAAAAAGAGTCTCGGGTAGAGGAGGAGGAGGGGCTGAGCCAGTTGACATTTAAATCACCCACCAGAATTTGATCAGCGGAAGGAGGTAGAGAGGTAAGGTATTCTGTAAGAGAGGCAATGGCCTGTGTTTGGTCCCTGGGGCACGAGTGCAGTAGTCAGATAAAGGGGTCCTTTAAGGTGGTCAGGGTTAGTTTCAGCGTAAGTGCCTGGGCCCTGGAGTCAAGGATGGGAGTGGGCAGGGCTATAGTGGGAGAGATTCCTTGACATAAATGAGCCGCCGCCTGCCTCCCAACACGGTCGGACCGGAAAAGGGTGAAACCAGGAAGGGAGACTAGGGGTCAGGGAGGATTCGACAGCCAAGTCTCAACCAGGGTGATGACATCAGGGTTAATTGATGTGACCAGGCATTGTAGTGAGTCAAACTTTTTTAGGAGGCTACAGATATTCATGGAGACCATGCATAGGCCTGTGGTGCGAGTTGGGGAGCTCCTGGGAACCGGGTCAGGGTTTGGATGAATGTTCCCTGACAGGAGTAGTAGCATGACTAACACCCTAGCTGGGAGATGGTGAGAGGTTTTCCTACGATTGACATGACAGGGAGGGGAGGGGAGGCTAAGGGAGCAGGGGGTGGGCAGGGAGGTACAGGAGGGGAAAGCAAGAATAAGAAGACACCCAGATGTGCCTGAGGTGAAGAGAAAGCTAGGGGGAGGACAGGGGGGACGGGGACACACAGAGGTCCCAAGGGACAGGAGAGGAGGTTCAGGAGCAAGGGGAGGGAGGGGTGCCAGGGCACAGTGTGGACTAGCAGATGGGTAAGTGGGTAAGTGCACTGCTAGTGGGGATAGGCACAGGCAGAGCGAGAGGCAGGGCCAATACATTGTGGTGAGCAAGATCCCAGGGAAGTAGTGCTGTACAGGTAGGAGTAGGAAGTAGTGAGGGAGCATAGGTCCCTCTAGTGGCCAGCAGGTATAACCTGCAAATGGGAAAGTGGGGAGATAGGTTCTGGGCAACAGGACGTGATATCACCGGATGTGATGTCACGGGGTGGATCCTTAAATTGACAGCACCCCTCTGCAGGCGTCCAGACGAAGAGAAGAGGCTCTCTTTACCTCGAAAGTTATCAGGCTGGAGATTTGGCTTCCTCAGCTACTCAGGTGAGCTGCTTGTTGCTTCAGTAGCTTGATTGTCCCGAGTGCCTAGCTTGGGGGAGCTGCCTATGTTGTGGAGAAAACAAAGCCTCTCATTACTATGCAGCGGGAGAATATGTTGTAACTTACACAAAGGAGTTCCACTCTAAGCAAACAGGGCTATTCCAAAATGAGGTCACACTAGGACCCAGCTAACCTAATGCCTTCAGTAACAAGCACAATTAGCTCAATACCACCATATTAAACAAGTCTGATCTATATTAGCTGCTGGTATATCTGGCTTTAAGATGTAATCAGCAATTAGCTCCAAATACCACCATATTAAACAAGTCTGATCTATATTAGCTGCTTGGTATATCTGGCTTTAAGATGAAATCAGCAAGGCAACTCTAGAAAAGCCAGTGAGTCCCTAGCTTTACACTTCAGCATTAGTAGCACAAAGAGAATCAAATAACAAGCCCACCCAGTGGTGAACAGGAACAAAGTTCATAAAATATAAGTGTTCATCAGGTAGCACCCCTCTGCAGGCATCCAGACGAAGAGAAGAGGCTCTCTTTACCTCGAAAGTTATCAGGCTGGAGATTTGGCTTCCTCAGCTACTCAGGTGAGCTGCTTGTTGCTTCAGTTGCTTGATTGTCCCGAGTGCCTAGCTTGGGGGGCTGCCACGAAGTTATCAGGCTGGAGATTTGGCTTCCTCAGCTACTCAGGTGAGCTGCTTGTTGCTTCAGTAGCTTGATTGTCCCGAGTGCATAGCTTGGGGAGCTGCCAAGTTATCAGGCTGGAGATTTGGCTTCCTCAGCAACTCAGGTGAGCTGCTTGTTGCTTCAGTAGCTTGATTGTCCCAAGTGCCTAGCTTGGGGGAGCTGCCTCGAAAGTTATCAGGCTGGAGATTTGCCTTCCTCAGCTACTCAGGTGAGCTGCTTGTTGCTTCAGTAGCTTGATTGTCCTGAGTGCCTAGCTTGGGGAGGGAGCTGCCTCGAAAGTTATCAGGCTGGAGATTTGGCTTCCTCAGCTACTCAGGTGAGCTGCTTGTTGCTTCAGTAACTTGATTGTCCCGAGTGCCTAGCTTGGGGGGCTGCCTCGAAAGTTATCAGGCTGGAGATTTGGCTTCCTCAGCTACTCAGGTGAGCTGCTTATTGCTTCAGTAAGCTTGATTGTCCCGAAGCCTAGCTTGGGGGGAGCTGCCTAAGTTATCAGGCTAGAGATTTGGCTTCCTCAGCTACTCAGGTGAGCTGCTTGTTGCTTCAGTAGCTTGATTGTCCCGAGTGCCTAGCTTGGGGAGCTGCCTCGAAAGTTATCAGGCTTGAGATTTGGCTTCCTCAGCTACTCAGATGAGCTGTTTGTTGCTTCAGTAGCTTGATTATCCCGAGTGCTGAGCTTGGGGGAGCTGCCTCGGAAGTTATCAGGTTGGAGATTTGGCTTCCTCAGCTACTCAGGTGAGCTGCTTGTTGCTTCAGTAGCTTGATTGTCCCGAGTGCCTAGCTTGGGGGGGAGGGAGCTGCCTCGAAAGTTATCAGGCTGGAGATTTGGCTTCCTCAGCTACTCAGGTGAGCTGCTTGTTGCTTCAGTAGCTTGATTGTCCCGAGTGTAGCCGATGTTTGACTGCTTGACCTAGCTACTGAGCAAGACTGCTGCAGTTTTCCATTTCTACCCTACTGACGAGCTCTGCCCCTTCGCCACACTAGTCACTCTGCCGGTTATTATTTTCTCTGCCCCACTTGTAATGCTGTCTCTCTAAACACCTTATCTTCTTCTCTGCCTTACCTACAAACCCTTTCCTTACACCCCCCCGCTGCTGCTGCTGCTGTCCTCCTCAGACATCCCGGTGCCAAAGCACAGACGACCCCCATTAACTCCTCTTCTAGCTCCAAATAATTGCCCTGCATTTACCACCTCTTTACCTCATGCTTTGTCTTTCCCCATTGCCTGCCCCCCACTGAGCTTGCTATTGTACTCCAGCTGTATTTAATCCTCTGTGTTTCCCTACTTGTTCCACAGACAGCCCATCTGTGGGCTTCCCAAGCTGCTCCTGTGGCCTTGGCTCTCTCTGAGCTGGCCACTGCTAGCTCCTGTGGCCTTGGCTCTCTCCGAGCAGGCCACAGCTAACAGACCACCCGACTGACCCCGGACAGATTCAGGTATGCACCGGACCTCCGAAACTAGTGGTTTTGAATGCCACTGTTTTGACTGGATGCCCAGTGGAGGAACCAGGCACTGACTGGCAGCTGTACTCCTTGGCTGATTTTCCAATGCCTGGTGCTTCCTGGTCTCAGGGAAATCTCTTTCTGTGCTTTGTTCTGGACTGAATTTTTTCGCCCACCCACCTCCCCTCCTCCTCCTCCTCCTCCTCCTCCTCACTGTATTAAATAGACCCGTACTCCACCCCTTCCTCAGCCTAGCAGCAGATTGGTCACTCCACTACTGCACATTTTCATGCTATTGGCCTCCCTGTCTTCAATACCTGACTTGACCCACTTTCTTACTGCCCCTTTTTAAAGCAGTCCCACCCACAGGATCCCACACTTCCTCGCAACCTTTTCTCCAGCCACTCCATCTAACTCCTCTCAATTACTGCTCTACCTGCCCTATTGTTAGGGACCTCACCCTAATACGACTATATACCCTTTCAACTATAAACCAGCTTGCAGTTAAGCAGGCCAGCAACACCAAACAAACTACCTTGGTGCAACCACCTACTACTACTCGTCACTACCTCTTTTGGCATTGCTGGTACCATACACGTCCTTTTGTTCTGCAAATTTTGGACTCCCTGCTGTTCTCTCTAACCCTTTATGTGAATCCACTTTATTAACCCTCACTCTCCTTCTCTCCCTCAGCCGAGAAACTGTCGCCCAGGCTCCCAGCTCCTAAGCCGCGGGATTCACGGCTACCGGGCGGTCGGCGCCCCTCTAGCCGATGCTCGAGACCGCAGATATGGACCCAAGGCCCTACAAGGTATGGCAACTGCCGCAACTTTTTCGACCACCCCCTCCCCCACCTCCGCTGATTATTAAATACAGTAGCTCCTGCCAAAATATTAGTCCACGTCCCCTGGCGCAGTGCCCCACCAATAGAGACTTAGCTCGTGATCCCCCTCTTCTCTAGCCAGCCTACGGGATCCAACTCTCAGGGCCTCACCTTACTAAAACGCATAGGCTCTCCTTGGCTGTGCCTTCACCACTAAATATCTTTAATGCTATCAAATTTGGGTCGACCTGGATCGGAAAGCTACTGATAAGCTGCATTAATCCAGCAACCCCACTGGCCCCTGGGCTAATTGAGTGGCTCCTTTTTGAGGTACCATCATGTCGGGCCCTATATGGCTCCTTTACTGCCCCTTCTTCTGCTGATACCAGCTGCCCAGCATTGGACACCTGAACTACCATCATGTTTGGTCTACAACGGCACCTTGTGCTGTATACCACATGGCAACTTATCCTTTAATTGCCTCATGATTCCAAGTACCAGTACCTCGAACCCTGCTCTTGGACCACACATACCAGTAGTACTTATAACACTCCCCCACCACAAGGCCCACCTCCCACCACGCAGACTTCTATCTCTTCCCCGCCTATTGTGGTAGGGGTACTAGCTCTTGCTACAACAGATCAGCTCTTCTATGGTGGCTACTTTCCAGTCCCTAAAAACATCAGATCTACTAGACATGAGAAAGGCAGGAATTACAAGCTTATAATTAGCACTCTTAGAAAAATCCTACTTATCCTCCTGCTTTGTTCAGGCAACGTAGAACTCAACCGTGGCCCCCCAGAAGCTATTGCTTTGCCAGCAGAACTAGCAAATTTAAAAGGAATAAGCTTCTTGCATATTAACGTATGTAGCCTCCTTAAAAAGATAACCTTAATACAAACCTGGGTAAATCATACCTCTCCTGACATACTTGTGATTTCCGAAACTTGGCTTAGACCCAGCACCACTGATAGAGAAGTAAACATACCCAACTATGCCTTGTTCAGAGCTGAGAAGCATGCCAGAGGAGGAGGGGTAGCTATCTACGTTAAAGACAAATTTTCTGCCTCCTGCTTATCCTCGGCATCTGTCACCAGTGAATTCGAATGCCTAATTCTCAAAGTGGAAATTACACAGACTACTGCACTCTGCGTAATAGGATGCTACAGACCACCGTCTGCTGGCCTACAGCTTGTGTCATATCTAAGTGACAAGTTGGGACAGGGGCTGCCAGAAACTATTGTTTTAGGAGACCTCAACTTTGACTGGCTCTCTAACACAGCTGCCCCCCTTGCATCCTTCTGTGATGAACATGGGCTGACGCAACTTATTACTGAACCAACACGCCCAAACGTGAAGAACCCCAGTAAAAGTACACTTTTGGATGTGCTAATGGTGAGCAAACCTCATCTCTTCTCCCACGCTGATGTCTTCTTCTCAGACGCCAGCGACCATTGTTTTATTGCGGGAGTAAGATCCACCAACAACCCAGCACCCATCAGCAAGTTCTCTATGAAGAGATCCAGGCGCAACTTCAATGAACATGCCTACCTAAATGAGCTTAAGTACTCCCCTGAGTGGCAAGATTTCTACCTGGCCAAAACGATTACGTTAGCTACAATATCTTCCACAACATTCTATCAAGGGCCCTTAATAAGTATGCTCCCCTTATTAAAGTTCGAACTAGGACCAAAACCTGTAAATGGTTCACCCCTCAGATCAAGTCCTTGCTTCTAGAAGCTCTGGAAAAAAGCACGCAGACTGAACACTGCAGAGGATTGGAACCAGTTCAGGAGACTACGAAATTTATGTACCAAAACAATCAGAGAATCGAAGGCCACCTTCTTCAAATCCGAACTCGACTCTGCCACAAAGAGCCCAATCAAGCTCTGGAACACAATCAGTGATCTGCTAGGCCACTCCCAGGAAATTACTCCCGACCAAGATTACCTCTGGCAACTTGACTATAACTGAAAAGATGGATATACTTGACGATTCAATAACCACTTTGCTACTGCAGGCATGGCATTTGATAACTCCTGCAAACATACTTGGCTCCCAGACTGCCAGCCAACTGCCTGAAACTCCGATAGCTCACGCTTTCTCACTTCAACCTGCCACACTGAAAGAGGTGGGGACCTCTTGCTTCAGTTGGATACTAGAAAAGTGCTGGGGCCGACTCCCTTGACCCTTATTTCCTAAAATTGCCTACCGCATTACTAGCAATACCCGTCACCCACCTTTTAACTTATCCCTGTCTAGGAACTTACCACCTATATGGAAGACAGCACATGTCATACCACTGTTCAAATCAGGTGACCGTGTGATCTCAATAACTACAGGCCAATTTCCTCCTTCCGGTCCTGTCCAAGCTCCTAGTGAAAATTGTAAATGCACAGCTGAGGACTCACCTTGAGTCTAGGGAACTGCTAAATCCTATGTAGTTCGGATTCAGAGCTAAACATAGCACTATCTCAGCCCTTGCCAAAGTTACTAACGACTGGCAGCGTAATCTTGAGAGCAAAAACTTTATTTGTGCTGTTTTCCTTGATCTAAGCAAGGCTTTTGACACCGTCGACCATAGTCTGCTCCTCTCCGCCCTTCAAACCATAGGTGTGGACCCCTCCTCTCTGCGTTGGTTCACTGACTATCTTACAGGGTGCCTTCAACAAGTTAAAGCCGAAGGAGGCCTGTCCCTTAAAACTCTGCAAAGAGGGGTACCTCAAGGTTCTATATTAGGGCCCTTACTTTTGCAATCTACATTAATAACATCAACTACTGTATAAAGAAGCCAACATCCATCTGTTTGCAGATGATACAGTTCTCACGTGAGTCGCCCAACACCTGAAGCTGCCTGCAATGACCTACAGTCAGAATTCAACCTTTGCAAAGCCAACTCCTCCAAAAAATCTACTCCTTAATGCCAAAAACTAAAGCAATGGTCCTCTCCTTTTATCCGTACAGCTAACCCTGTGTCCAGTGGACAGTTCCCCAAATTACCACAGTTCTAGGTGAAAACTAGAATTTGTTACAAAATTCAAGTATCTGGGAGTTTGATAGACCAAAGACTCTCCTTCATTGAACATATCGAGGACTTGCAATCACGACTTCAGCAAAGGCTTGACTGTTTTTAGAATCAGCCAATTTCTCGCCAGAGATGCCAAGAAACAACTGGTCCAATCCATTTTCCTATCATTGGTTGATTACGCTGACTTCCTCTACAGCCAATGCCCCAACTCTTACATGGCTAAACTGGACACACTCTACCATCGAGCACTGAGGTTTATAACGGACTCCTTCGACACACATCACTGCACCCTATATGGGCAGTGGGATGGACATCACTAAAGTTCAGGCGCCACAGAAATGCCGCTCTGGACCTATAGAGCCATCTCTAATAGCTGCCTTACTATATCTCCTGCTGTCTTCCCTGAGTATAATTGGGAAATACGCGTTAAGAAGTTACTCAGCTATTACACTTAAAGTACCCAAAGCAAAATCCCGCTTTGGCAGGGCAGCCATAAGCTTCGTGCTACCTACCTTATGGAACGATCTACAAAAAACTCTCAAGTTAAGCACTCTAATCGGTATAAATGCTTTCAAGATGCTTTATTTCCGTACAATCAGAGAAGTATGTAACTGCTTCACCCACTCAGACCCAGTACCGGTGTCTGCACTGGTATATAGCCACGCCTAGACCCAAATTTTAAGTACTGACCCCCCCCAGCTTGCTCCTCACCAGCCTAATTGTACTCTCTCTTATCCCCCTGTCTTATCAACACTAGGCCCATCCATCCCCTTATTCTTCCTTTCCCAGCCTCGGATAGGAGCTCACTACCCTGGGTTGTGACATACTACCATGCCCGTGCATTTTATAGCATTCAATCCCGGGCTCACATACTCCTTTTCTCCATCCACCTTCTCTACATCCAGCTTTACCAACTCCTTTCTGTGCACCGTGCCCTCCTAGCCTTTCTCCCTACTTCCTCCTCTTCCCCTACCTTCACCTCTACCTGGTGTATATTTTTATTTTATTTTTTCTTCCATTACTTCCTCCTGCAACCTTAGATAACCTGCTTTATCTTCCTATAGACACTTCTATGTATGTAAATACTGTGTAATCTGTACAATATCTGTATAATTCTATGTACATATGAACTTCTTTTTCTTCCTCTCTGTAAAGAGTATTATCTGTATTGCCTTGTAAATACCTGTGTTGACCTGTATATACAATTGTTCATGTTCCACCCAGGTCCATCTTGCAAATGGGCTTCTGCTCAACGATGAACGCCTGGTTAAATAAAGACTTGATTGATTAAATAAAGACTTGATTGATTGATTGAACCCCACCAAGCCAGTCATTAATCGACAGGAAATTAACGGCTCTGAGGTCATTATTACGATTATAAGTCAAATCATAATAATTTGTTTTTAGCCACTCATTTCTGTCATTTTGTTTGAAATTGTTGTTTGTGTATTGCCGCATGTACAGCTGGCAGCGTGAACATTGCAGCGTGATGTGATTTTTCTTCGATGTGTTAAATTTCCAGTCCTCCAGTTCAGCACCCCAGAACGTGTTGAAATCTATAGCCGGTACTGACATTTTGGGGGAATTTACTGCGGTTACTGTTTCAGATGCCGTCACTTGCCAAGATTCTGTCAGATTTAGCGTCCGAGTCGGCGGTAGACAACACAGCCTCAGTAGCGCGGACATCCAAGCGGCTGCCGCGCCAGGCATTTTTAAGAGATTTCAGCCCAGCACAGCAGCCAATGAATGAGCTAGCTCAGCTCATGAATAATTAATTAGACTTTTTATAATCCACATTATTAGCACAGTTATGGTGAAGAGGCCCCCCAGATCTGAGATCCCTGTGCAGAACTGCACTTGTTGTGTAGGGGAAAATAATTTTGCAAGGCAGCCATTTGCAATCCTCACTAAGCGTCTCCCACAGCCTGTGCAAAACTATTGTCCCCTACACAAGAACTGCAGGTGTGGTGGAATCAGAGAGAGGGAGATCCGTCTTCCCCTGTCACTATGGGAGTGATCCCTGTGTCCTAAGTAAGCAGTAACCCATCACTACTGACAGTGGAACACACAACATGTTGTAAATAGTTTTCCATGGCCGGTCTCCGCCTCCCTACCCATCCACCCGGCAGACCTCTAGGGACCAAGCATAAACTGTCATCTTGCCATTCTAATAGGAAGATCAGGCTGGAATTTTTTTTTCCTTTTTTCTTGTTCTCCTCGTCTTGGGACATCAGGGGCTCCTTGCATGTAAGAAGTGTGTGTTTATGTGTGTGTGTGGATCCTGATCCCATGCCCCCCCCAATGCTACGTGCAGTGTCACTGGGCAAAAAGTGCAGGTCTGGCCATGGGAAGAATGCACCATACAGAGCACAGCCCTGCAGCACTCCTGCTCCCACCTGCACAGTAAACTGGGCAGAGCTTAAAAATGTAAACCAGTTTGATACCCTGTCAGGCATTGAAATTATGTGAGGTCCGAATGGCAATGAGAGACACGGCGGCAGTGAAAGGAGGTGCCATTTTAGGCAATGGGCACACAGAAACACAGACATGGGACAGCAGAATGCAGGATAGAGACACACAGCAGCTCACTGGGGGCATGCTGCTGCATGTAGCTACACTGTGTGCCACAAGGAGAGATAGAGAGAGTGGCAGCAGAGAGATACAGAGATGCATAAAAAACTGTATGTAATTGTTCTGTGTTTTGTGTCGGTGGTCTTTCTGTGTGTCTCTCCACTCTCTGTGTTTTTCCACCTGCACCGAGCCTTCCTCCGTGGACTACATGCACAGAGGAAGACAGAATTCTGTGCCCCCTCCTGTTCAGTGTCTGTGGCGGTACTCCATGTTACGGCTGCTAGATATCACAGGGATGAGATTGCCTTTGTCTCTGCATGTTAAGAAGTGTGCAGCGCGTCTCTGTGGGACAGGTATTTTCAGCACTGTGTGAAAGAGGTGTCCACCACTGCTGCCGTCCAAGCCGCAGTGTCCTGCATGGTGTCCTTCTCTGGTGCTGCAACCATACATGTCCCGGGCTGCAACTGTGTTGGGGGCCGGTGACGGTAGGATATTGCCTTTGTCGCAGTATGTAAACAAGTATATGGCACATCTCTGTGGCAGAGGTATTTTCAGTAGTGTGTGGCAGAGGGGTCCATTGCAACTGCTGATTGAACCACAGTGTCCTGCATTTTGTCCTTCTGTGTGCAGCAAATTGGTGCTGCAGTGGTATACCCACCCGAAAGCAAAACATCGATGTTGACCGACACTACAGCGACTACAGCATCAGGTCGCTGTATTGTCAGCTCTGGAATCTGGCACTGTCTTTCAGGGGTCTTGCACCCCCCCATTCAGCTCCAACTCAGAGTTGATAATCTACAGTGGGGAGTGTGGGGGCACAGCCCCCCGTGTGAAGTGTTTGGGGGTGATGCCCCCCAAAGAAACCATGTTGCTCTGGAGGAAACTGTCTGCCGACCGTGAAGAGCAGTCAACTTGACAGTTTCACTGTCTGGTCATTTGACACACATTTTGTCAACGACCAGTCATAGATCTGTGCTGCAGCCATACATGTCCCAGTCTCTGTGTTGAGGAGGCAACGGTTCAAACACAGAGGTTACTTGTGTGTACAGGTGACGGTGATTGTGGAGGATATTGGACCAGTGGCATGTATTTAAGCAATATACCACAACAGGGTGTGGTTATACGAGTGGATTTACCATGCCTGGTGTGGTTCAGTCATGAGGCCGCAGACCGAGTGACTTAACCACACCAGAAGTGGTAAATCCAGCCATATACCCACACCCTGGAGTGGTATATTGCTATTATGCAATGGTCCATTTTTTTGAGATACAAAAAAAAAAAATAAAAGTGGTTGTTTTGGTGTTTTCATTTTATTTTTTGATATTTGTTACTGCTCTAGAAAAAACAGTACCTAGTTAGTAGAGTGTCCTTGGCTGCTATGACTGTTGCCATGGCTGCAGAGTTCCCATTATGTAGCACTTTTTTTGTCTGTTTTTTTATGAAACAGAGGGTGTGATTTGTTGTGGGGTAATTTTTTCCATGTGAATTACGGTTGCACTGTGTGGAGTGGTGAGACGCTGAGCTGTAAAACAGCGTTACAGGAGAAAAATCTCAGTCGAGTGAACCATAACGGGCTGTGGTTGAAAAGCTTCCGGGTTGAAGTTTACAATGTGGATATGGCCGGGGGTTGGATTTATGTTTTGGAAATTTTTTTTCTGTTATTAGTGCTGAGATTTAAAGGGACACTATCAACCCCCCTTAGGTCTCAAAGTGTCTCTAGTTTAAAAAACACATTTTATGATTGCCACCATTCTGTAAAGATTGTTGATGTAGCTGGTAGTTTGATTCTATTATTTTCCTTAAAAAAGTGAAAAACAGACTGCCCAATATACTAGTGTTACCACACCAAAACAGGTTTGTTTACATTCCTTGATCAACCCCAAATGCATCTTTCCTGGACTTTGGAACACCCGCAACACAGTCTAGCCCCTCATGATGCAATGGGAGTTTAGGAGGCTACTGCCTTATGGGTGACTGCACTGTTTTCGATGTGTTTCTAATGCTCAGGAAGCATGCAGTAAGAACAGATCCAGGACTGTAAACAAAACAAGGTTGTTTATAAACATACATTGCCATGCATTTCAGTTCTACTAAACGAGGAGACAGACAAAACAAACAGAAACAGCAACATCAGTGAATTTTAGAGAAGATAAGCAATCACAAAATGTGGGGTTTCAGCTAGAAATAATATGATGAAAAACAGGCTGATGGTGTCCCTTTAAAGATGAAGAATGGGACTGTAGAAAAAATGTATTGGTGCAGGGGTGGATTCGTTGGAGACTGAGCAACCAACAGGTGAGTGGATAAGGCTATGAGGAGGATGAGATGTTGTGAAGCAGCGAGGGATTCAGAGATGTTTTGAGATGGAAGTTAGTTTAAAACAAAAAATACTAGGAGAAGATGGGCAAGTGTTGTGTGATGATTTTTTTTTAAGTTGTTTGGGCAGGGCTGACTGCCGTTCTTTAGTGGGAACGGAATGTGCGGTTTTTTCTAGAGACTGCTCGCTGTCCGTCGCAGTGTTTGCCACTCTTGGGCTGCTGACGGACGAAGTGATTCAAGGAATAGGTTCTCATGTGACAGAGTGGTTGCTGGCACCTTTTTCAGTGGGTACAATGGAGGATTTACCATGCTGAAAAGGTGCCAGTCAGCCAATCAGGATGCAAGATTTGGATCATTTAATTTATCCCATTGGATAATAGGTTATGTGTGGTAACCTGCTGAAATGCAAGCACAACATCCCCCGTCACAAAGAGCAATGTCGGATAGAAATATATGCCTGTGATGGGAATAATGCTGTTTGTTAATGATATTCTCATAATTGGGGGCTCTGCGCCCCCACACCCCCATCAATAAATAAATTAATTGATATTTCATAATTATTGAGGGAGGGTATGGGGGCAGAGCCCCCCAATTATGAAAATTACAATAAGGGAGCGCTTGTTTAACTCACCCCCCCATACAAAGCGATGCAAGAATTACAAGAATTCCAACTGACACGTTTAACAATTTGTTGGAGCACACTGCAATGTGCCAGGCTGCCAAACAGGCAGACGAGAATGAGGAAAAGGAGGATCCGTAATAATTTAACTACCTAACTAGTTCCAAGGTTGCTTTATGTTTTGTAATATTCCGTGGTATTATTCTTTCTGTAGCGGCGCTCCGCCCCCAACAATCCCCCAGGTAAAAAATACAACTTCATTGGAGCACCCAGGGGGTGTGCGGGGGAGTGGCCTGACCCCATAGAAAGAATAATATCAAGGAATATTACAAAACATAAGAACAGAAACCATAAAAAACTGAAAGCATTGCTGTAAATGTACTTTTGACTTGCCAAAAATGTAAATGTAATTTGCCAATAAGAGAAAGTAGTAGTGGTGTCGGGTGGGGTGTGCTTGTAAATACATTTGTTCATTTTTTAATATTGCAGTCTTGTCCGTGTGCTTATCTTTAAGTTCACTCATTCCTAGTTTTCAGTAATTGTGGAGGATGCTGGACTTTGCAACTTGAGCATGCCCACAACGTGATCACGTCTCCACCACAGTGTGCGGATTTTCCAGAAAAGCGCACGAGTAGTCCAACATCCTCCACAAACGCCCAGGTGGCAAGTTAGTAGAGTGCTGTTGCCCGCGCATGTGAGTATGCCATTCGGCAACACACACACACACTGCATGGAATGCAAGGTGAGGTGCAGAATGCGTGAGTGAGACAGAGTGACAGAACACCAAGTGAGACAGCACAGAACGTTGTCACTGTTTCTATGTGCAACAGAGCTGCTAGGAACAGTCTCTGCACAGTTCTTGAAGTGGTGTCAGTGAATGGCGTCCTGTGTGCAGGTAGGAAAGTTACTGAATCGGGAGAGTGTTTCAGCGCGGGGGGGGGAGAGTAAGTGCTGCACTGTCCATTCTCTGCTGTGGTAGGGCAGTACTGTGTGTTATTTGTAGGCTGGTTTGTGTAAGGTATCCCTCTCTCCCAAGCTATCTGTCGTTCTGGATATTGCAGCCCCTCCCAAACTGCACAGAGAGACACCGAGAAACACAGACAGGCAACACACTGCACAGAGACAGTGACACATACAGCATGTGGTTGTTGGGGGGGGGGTGAATCCAACATGTTAGGCATGGTAGCACAGGATGTTATGATCAGAAATGTGACAGTTCATGTCAATACTGCATCTGTCACATTTCTGGGTGCATAAATACAGGGATATGTTTGTTTGTTTTTTTTTGTTAGGGACTATTTTACAAGGTGGCAGGATACAATAGCCTTTTTCCTGTGTAAAGACCAGAAGAAAAGTGTTTCTGAGGGCTTTTTGTTGTTTTTGCAGCACCCATGTTATAAGTGCATTAACACTCCAGGGTGTGCGATAATGGATTAACTTGCTTTGCCAGGGCTTGAGGGCACTCATCTAACACCTTGTGCCTCACAATGCTCCTAATGTGTGCATTAATCCACATTATCAGCACACCCTGTCATGCTTTAATGCTTAATAATTAAAGGTTAGTCATGTGAAACTTTTTTCATTGCCAAAAACTAAGTCTGACACAATGACTCTGGCTTACTTATTTGCTAATTCCTAGAATTCATTTTATCCAAATTGTGTAATACTGTTTCCAGTCGTTTGTTTAAGAAAACACTGAGAAACTTAAGAGGACCATTTGTACAATACAAATGATAGTAACTTTTAATCCCTCAGATGAACCATAAGAAAAAATTACTCACTGTAGTAATATTGTTTCTTCCCAGTGATACTCGGGTATTCAGAACTCTTGCAGTATCCCTTTAAGATAGAGCTGCCCGGAGAGGTGGAACATATGCAAATGATGAAATCTTTTGCACATGCCACTTTTTAAAATGATGCCTTCTACTAACTGCCTTAGTTCTAAACCCCTCAGATTTCCTGGAAGCCTGGAAATACAGGTCCACGAGGACTAAGTGTAACAATAATTCTAATAATATTAATCAATAATAATAATTATAGTGTAACCCCTAGATGGCGCTATCCCAGGGGCTACTACCCCTGCCTGATTTGCCACTAACAGGTTGAGGGGCCTGGATCCAATGGCGGGTGCCTCCACCCAGAGGTCAGGGTTTGCAATAGTTAAACTAACTTGGTCACAGCCCTCTGGGACACTGCAACCCCCTTTCTTCCCACTAGTGGCCCACACAATATATCAGAATTACCTTCACAGTATACACTTACCCCAGGTGTGGTTCCGCACTGGGACCTCCTGTGAAATGAGATACAGTGCAACAATCACAGTACAGTACTTTAACATAGACAAATACCTCAGGCAGTATAACTTTGCTGAAACAAGCAGCTCTGATTTATTTAGGGGATATAACAAGGACAGGGAAATCAGGTTAATTAGCTTATCACTCTAATAATCTACCTATGGCTCTGTGCACAGGCCTATCCCTATCAGTTACTGTCCCTGGGTACCCAAGCCCTAGTGGCTAGTCCAAACCGTGGCAGCTGGTAGGGGCCCTTTCACACAGAGAAAAGGAGAATTAAACAGTCAGCAGTACAGTAATTCCATTTGGATTTAATGTGGCAATTCAACAGGGAGCGACTCTGAATTAGTACTCACGACCTCCAAATAAGATAGGGTCCTTCAGTGTCAGCAGGGCTCACTTGAGGTACACAAACCTCTTCACACATCCATATAAAAGAAAGCACTATACCAGGCAGGCTGCATCTGTATCCCGATCGCAATTACTGCACAATACCCGGGAGAACACACAGCAAATTCAGTTCCTGACAGACAGTGCAATTTTCAGCAATTCCTCCAGTCTTCTACAGGGTGAGCCTGGTTTCTACTCTTCAGAGATCCTTTGATTCTTTTCACAGGACTGATTCAGTCCTAACAAGCTGTTACACAAGCTGCAGACCGGAACTCTGGGCCTTACACACGTTTTTTGACTAAAACTGCACACTGAAAAAGCACAGGGCTCCTTCCTTCTTCACTGCCAAAGCTCAACTGAAACTCCAACCGACAAAACTGCACTTCCTTTGAGTTCCTCCCAGTTCTTGACTGGATTGGCTGTCACTCACAATAGACTGCTGCTGTTGGTCCAAAAAGGCACTGAAGTCTAAACTACATCTCCCAGAGTCACTGCCCATACAATCCTCTCGTGGCTGGCTCAGATTATGAGTCCAAGTTCTGATTCGTCCAAGGCACCATTTTAGAGCTAGCTTACCCCACACTGATTGGTCCAGTTCAGCAGTTCAAAACTAGAATGGGGAACTAGCAGACACAGTTCTGACTGCAAAGAAAGCAGGTTAGACAAACTGTAATTTCATTATTACTCTAAATAATTTCTGGCAAACAGTTACATCTTTCAGATAGGTTCCTTTGCACTCCTAGTGACTGCAAAATGAAGTGAATTGGCAGCTTGAGTGGTACTCAATCAAAGAAACACACAGTCCCCCATACAAACTAATTATGTCTGCAAGCAGACAGCTCTTAAAGAGACAGTACCAGAGGTTCTAAAAACACTCACTGATAAATGGCTTAAATGCCAAACACCATTCAGGCTTGGAGCATTCAAGCAAGCTCCTGGAAGTCCCTTGGGAACCCCCATTTGCAGGGGGGTTACAATAGGAACTCCCTTAACACCCAAAAAGGCCTCCAACTGGAGGGCATTAACATATGAAAGAATACCCCTGAATGTCAGAATCACCTAAAAAGGGGGAACAACAATAGTGAACACAATCACAACATATGTGCCAGCGTGTGGCACAGATACCCCTGAGAACACAGAGGCCCACATATTCAAAAGGGTTGTGCATGGCGCAACAGTGTGCCATATGCGCAACCTATAATGCTGCCTCATGATATTCAACCAGGGATTGTGCCTGGCATTAAATCCTGATGCACCGGAGTGCATCAGAATGGCGCGGCGCAGGTGGGGGTGCCCATGCATACTCCGCACATCCCAATATTCAGCCCGGGATGTGCTGAGTCCATGCATGCACTACCCCTACTTGCGCCGCACACAGGTGAGCCAAAAAAAAAGGAACAACGGCTGGCCACCCACAGGCGAGCTGCTGTGTTGCAGGGTGCAACATGGCAGCTGCCACCTGTGGGTGGTCACCCGAGCTCCGGCTGCACCTCCGTGGTGGTGCCCTCCCATGCTCGATTGCGGGCATCCGTTTATAATAATAATGTCCTATCTCCCTGGTGGTCCAGTGGACCGCCAGTCAGCCAAATTGCGGGCATTTGTATTAAAAACATGAAGACCAATATCCCTGGTGGTCCAGCAGTACCCCCCTCCCCAACCGCCCACTGAGCCCACTCCCCCCCCAGTCAGCGGCGGGCGGCAGCACCCCACCCGCCTGCCACCCCGCCGCCCGACACCGTAGGTAGGGCTGTACGCCCATTGGTCCACAGTGTGATATATTTATTTATTTAGTTTTTGTTGACCGGGTAAGTGCACTAGACAAATCCTGCCTATTTTCAGGCACGACCCGGGGGAAGGGGATACAGATGAATGCCAACCAACCTTGAACCAGATTAAGCTGTTGGTGGTATTTTTAGTGAATGAGGGAAATTTGGCCAGGACACCGGGGAAATTCCCCTACTCTTTTCGATAAGTGCCATGGGATCTTTAACATCTAACTGAACTACCACCAATCCAGGCAGATGGGACCTCGGTTTAACATCTCATCCAAAAGACGGCACCTCAGAAATGCAGCACCCCTCTCATGCTGCACTACAGTGTCAGTACTGGGATATTAACCCAAGTGCCAGATGTGGGAACTGTACCCACAGCCCTCTGATCTCCCGGCCTCAGAGGCGAGTGTGCTACCTACTGAGCCACTGACACTGATTCACAGAGACACAGTGATCCAATGGGCATGCAGCCCATACCGTACTACACATTCCAGATATATGAATGGATCCATTCACATATCTGGAATGTGTAATCTGACTCTGAGCTACATGCCCATCGCTACCTTCATGGACCAGGGCATACCAGCCCTACCTATGGTGTCAGTCAGTGGGCAGCAGGTGGGTGGGTGCTGCCTTCCGCCGCTGGACCGGGGGGCATGTCGGGTGGGGCTCAGTGGGTGGTGGGGGAGGGGGGTACCGCTGGACCACCTGGGATATTGGACTTCATGTTTTTAATACAAATGCCCGTGATTGGGCTGACAGTGGTCCACCGGACCACCAGGGATACTGGATTTTATTTTCGTATTACAAATGCCCGCGATCGGGCTGACAGCGATCCACTGGACCACCAGGGATATTGGATTTTATTTTCATATTACAAATGCCCACGACCGGGCTGACAGCAGTCCACTGGACCACCAGGGATATAGGACATGTATTTATGTTTACTTAAGCCTACGATCAGGATGGGGGCACATTGCCGCACTGTTCAGGGGGCGTCGGTCCCTAACGGCTGCGGCCTGGCAGGGCACCAGGTACAAGTCACCGGGGATTGGCGCACCTGCATGCAAATGGGGCCATAATGACATGCAAATGGCCCCATTTGCGCCTTGCATACATTATGGCCCCATTTGCATGTGCACTTTTGAATAGCGCGGTTGTTGCAAATAGCGCACTGGAACTTGCGCTGGCGCATCCCCCGCTCCACTCTGGCCACTTGCACTGGCACAGTGCCACTGTGCCATGCGCACTGCGGGTGGCCAGGGTGTGATATTCAACGGTGCTGTGCCATGGCGCAGCTTCGTTGAATATCGCCCAGTCAATGCCCCTGCACAGCCAAGCTGCGCTGCACCCAGGCTTGCACCACAGCCTGGCGCAGTCTGACTATCCGGGCCAGTGTTTTTAAGAGTGCAGAGGCTACTGGTTCTAGAGGGGAGGCAGGTTGGGGAGTTCTGAATACCTGAGTATCACTGGGAAGAAACAGTATTACTACGGTGAGTAATTTTTTCTTCTAACACCAGTAATACTCAGGTATTCATAACTCTTACAGACTAAAAAGCAGTACCTTTGGAGGTGGGCACAGAACCTACTTTGGAAACAGGCTCTGCAGAACTGCTGTGCCAAATCTGGCATCACCTCTGGACTGAATATCCAGACTGTAATACTTTGTAAAGGTGTGTACTGTTTTCCAGGTAGCTGCTTTACAGATGTCCACCAAGGGAACATCCCTGGCAGCTGTGCCCTATGTGGAATGGGCCATCAACCTTGTTGGGGGCTCCTTTCCAGCCTTAGAGTAACAAAACTGGATACGGTGGAAGACTAGGTTTGCTGGCAAAGGCACCTAGCTTCATCTGAGCTCTTCTTCTATGTTGCTTGAAAGGACAGAGCAAAGAACCTTACTAGAGCAAGGAAAAGGATTAAGGCTTCTTTTGACTAGGCAGTTTTACTGTGTGTTATTTTCTTTTGTACTCACAGGGATTGTTACTGTTTGTTGCTAACATTTTATTGCTTTATTTTTCTCTGATTCAAATTGTTGTTGCTGGGTATACCTTCTGCTGCGTTATTACAGGGTATGCCTACAGGTGTGTGCTTACAGATTACTGCTGTAATCTTCTGATTCAAATTGTCCTTTGCAATGTATATGTTCTTTTACTGCTTTATTTTTCTCTGTAGCAAAGTGTTTCTTACAGGGTATATCTTCTGTGAAATTATTAGAGGTGGTGTTTTACAGGTTTTACAGTTTTAGCTATCATTAGGATAAGCTTTCAGGGCTACTGAATTTGTTGCTCGCTGATTTGTTTCTGCTCTTACCTCCTTGTTTCTTTCGTCTGTGGTTCTTTTTTGGCAGGGGAAGGGCCCAGCCACCCACCCCCATCCCAAACCACCCCACATTACACTCCTTTTATAGGGTAGCACAGTCGTGACATTTCCTGTAGCAAAGCAGGAAAGGGAGGATCAGAGGGGTATCCACACAGTGACCTCATTTACAGGGGCACAAGTACTTTAACTTGTTATAACAAGTTATACACAAACAAACAAAACACAAAATCAAACCTTTGCTTTCATTTTCCTCCTTCTAATTACTCTGACTAGGTTATAAACCCAGCAACTTATCTGGAATGGATATTATTAACTGCAGGTACTGTGGGACACTTTTCAGAAGGGCAGTTTTACAGGATTTAGGACACTGTCCTACATGCTGGGCCACTGGAGATCTAAGGGCTCAGCTCCAGGCAGCATGGGCAGAGAATGCATGCCTCAAATCGCATATTCAGGAGGAAATATATTATAAGAACCGCCTGCCATTTCCCCAACATCCAATTGAAGCACCTCGACCGCAGAGGGTAGTTGATCCTAGAGGTTGGCAGGTGGTTAGGAGGGACAAATCGGGTGCCCCATCACTTGGTGCTCTCCAACATATCACCTACGCAAACCATATAAAAACTACAAACATGTATCTGCCTCTGTCTCCGAAATCAAACACAGGGGCAGAGGGCACGGCAGCACAGGAGATAGCACAACAAAACTCACCCAAAACAGGAACCAAAACAAAAAAAGCAAAAAGGAAATAAAAAAAACTTCTGATCATAGGTGACTCCATGGTTCAGGGAGTTGATACCAATCTCCAGCCAGGGGTAATGGTCAGATGTCTCCCTGGTACACCAGCGTGGCGAGACACTGACCACATTGCTAAAATTGTACAGGAAGCAAGAGAAAACATTGACATCCTGGTACACATAGGGACTAACGATCTCGCCAACCGGTCAGTTGTGGAGACCAAGGAACACCTGACCAGGCTGGGTGACAAACTATCATCCATTTCATCCGGCATCTCCTTCTCTGAGATCCTGCCAGTCTGGGAGAGGGGTGCAGATGAACAGAAGGTCAGAGAAGGGGAGATAGGGGAGCTAAACATGTGTCTCAAGGGCTGGTGCCAGGAAAAAGGACACAAATTTGTAGAGAACTGGCAACAGTTTTGGGAGCGAAAGTTCTTTAAATTTGATGGACTGCATCTGACTAAGGAGGGAGTCAGTGCATTGGGGCAAAAGTTTGACGTCTGTGCAGAATATTTAAACTAGCAAATGGGGAGAGGGGTGCAACACCCAATACATCGATTGGGAAGAACACCCCTCCCCCCTCAGCTAGTGGTCAAACAGGAGTTCAGCATGTTTGTAGTTCATTTGCATCACCAGGTAAGGAAAAAGGTACCGGATCCCCATACGATGCACAGGGGAAACCCCAGACCTCACCCAACAACTAACACACCAAAATCTGGCCAATGGAAACATCATGTACACAAATGCTCGCAGTCTGGGAAACAAGATCCCAGACCTACAGGCAATAATGACAGAGGCTAAACTGGACATAGTAGCCATTACCGAGACATGGTATACCAGTAACCACACTTCGGAGACTTCAGTACCTGGCTATATACTGTTCAGAAGAGACTGAGGTGCAAAAGGGGGGGGGTGGAGTGGCCCTTTATGTTAATGAAAATATCAAAGCTACAGAAATTCAGAACACACATAAGGAGCCAGACGAACTGTGGGTCACCCTGGAATCAGGAAATAGGACAGTCATAAGAACTGGGGTTGTCTTAAAGCCTCCAGACCAGGGGGAGGACATAGACACATAACTGTAAGAAGATATACAAAACATGGCAGCTAACGGGGAGGTTCTGATAATGGGAGATTTCAACATGCCAGATACAGATTGGTCAATACCAGCAGACACATCTGCCAGAACTAGACACATAGTGGATTCCCTGCAGGGGGAGGGCCTCAAACAACTGGTACAACAACCCACAAGAGACAGGGCTATCCTAAATCTAGTACTGATTAACAGGGAAAGGATCACAGATCTCCAGGTAGAAGGTCACCTGGGGGCCAGTGACCATCACATGGTACAGTTCAATTTGGCCCTAGAACTAAATCATCCCAATCCAAGGCAAAAATATGGAACTTCAGAGGAGCTGACTTTGATAAGATGGCCAACAGAGTTAAGCTAACCCTGGCAAAAAGAAATACAGGTGAGGGAGTACAGGCAAAGTGGGCAAGCATTAAGGATGCAATACTTGAAGCAACATCCCATTGTGTTAGAGAGAAAAAGAAGTGCAAAAGAAGAAGGAAACCACTTTGGTTCTCAAAAACAGTAGCAGAAAAGGTCAGAGACAAAACGCTGGCCTTCAGGAAATATAAGGGAATGTAGCGGGATGAAGACAGGGAGGCATATCAAAATTCCCTAAGGGAAACAGGGAAGGCAGTAAGGCAGGCAAAGGCCTAAACAGAGGAAACACTAGCACAAACAGTAAAATAAGGTGGCAAGACTTTCTATAGATACATTAGTGAAAGGAGAAAGTCCAGAGGGGGTATTGCTAACATCAAAGGGGATAAGGGTGTGTGTGTGTGTGTGAGGAGGAGGACCATGTAAAAGCATCTATCCTAAATAGATACTTCTGCTCAGTATTTACTGAAGAGAAGGTAGGGCAGGGCCCACAGCTCAGCACCATGGACACGGGGGGAGGGAGGTGTGCACTTGTCCCTTCACAAAAGAAAGGGTCCTACAAGACCTCGATAAGCTCAGGGTGGACAAGGCAATGGGACCTGATGGCATACATCCCAGGGTACTAAAGGAGCTAAGGGTGGAACTAGCAGAGCCATTATCAGAACTGTTTAGTGAGTCTCTGAGCACAGAAGAGGTCCCAGAAGACTGGAGAAGGGCTCATGTGATCCCATTCCACAAGAGTGGTAGCAAGGATGAGCAGGGAACTACAGACCAGTCAGTCTCACCTCAGTAGTGGGCAAGATTATGGAGGCACTCCTTAAGGAAAGGATAGTGCAACACCTGGAATCCATAGGAGCACAGGATCCAAGACAGCATGAGTTTACAACAGGAAGATCCTGTCAAACTAATCTCATAGATTTCTTTGACTGGGTAACAGGATTGAGTGAACCAAGGGGGAGCAGTTGATGTCGCCTACCTTGACTTCAGCAAAGCTTTCAATACTGTTCCACATGGAAGATTGATTAATAAGCTGGATAGGCTCGGGGTGAGTCAGAAGTTGGTCAAATGGGTGGCAAACTGGTTGATGGGCAGAAAACAGAGAGTGGTGGTAAATGGTATAGTCAGAAGAGATGCAAGTTACAAGTGGGGGTACCTCAGGGATCAGTCCTAGGGCCAGTCCTCTTCAATATCTTCATCAGTGACGTTGCAGATGGAGTGGTGGGTAAGGTTTGTCTGTTTGCAGATGACACCAAGATCTGCAACGAAGTAGATGATCCAGATGGGGTGGGCAGAATGAGAAGAAATCTGGATCAACTGGCAAGTTCTTTTTCATAGAAAGGGTGGTGGATGCATGGAACAGCCTACTTCAGGAAGTGGTGGATATGACTACAGTGTAGGGCTTCAAACAGGCAAGGGATAGGCATAAGGGAGCAATACAGATGAGTATGAATAGATAGGCCATTGACAGAGCAAAGGCCAATGGCAAATTCATAAGTTAGAAAAAGAACTGGGCAGACTGGATGGGCCTTGCAGTCCTTATCTGCTGTCAACTTCTATGTTTCTAGCCGGCAAGAAATGGACCTTTCTGATGCTGGGTTACCCTTTGCCACATCCTTATAGGTCTGGAACAGCTGTTTCTGTCCTGCCTATGGACTTCAGTGGCTATCAAGTAGTAGATAAGAGCTATTTTGACATCCAGACAATGGAGTCTGCTTTCACCAGAACTAGAGTGTTCAGAGAAAAAGACAGGTAAGGTAATGGTTTGGTTCAAATGGAATTCAGAAACCACTTTAGGAAGAAACTTCCTGTTTGTTCTCAGGACCACCTTGTCTCTGTGGAATGGAATGTAGTCCTGTTCAATGCCACAAGGAAAACAATTTTTCATGTGACATATTTCAAATGAGCTGAAGACATAGGCTCAAAAGGGGGACCCATGAGCCTAGTTATACGCACATTTAGGTCCCATGCAGGCACCGGTTCCCTGTGAGGGGGTTGCAAATGGGCCAGGCCTTTGAAGATAGGTCTGATGTCAGGGAAACATTCTGTCCAACTGAAATATAAGCAGATGCTGCAGCCAGGTGGACCTTTAAGGTACTGGACTACAAGCCCAGTGAATGCAAATATGTAAGATAGTCCAGCACAGCTGGGACACCATCCTGTGCTGATATTACTCTTCTGATTGAACACTAAATATAAAACTTTTTCCATTTTGCAGCATAGGTTTTCTTAGTGGAGTGCTTCCTGTAACCCCTTAAAATGTCCAGGACACTTTCAGAAAGATGCAAGCCTACATATTCTAGGTTCTCAAGAGCCCTGCTTGAGCCTGAGTGACTTGAAATTCTGGTACAGGAGCCTCCCCTGGTTGGAGGTTAGCAGATTTCACCTCCGATGAAGGTGTATTGGCTCTGCCACAGATATGGAGAATAGCAGAAAGTACCATGGCTACTTGGCCCAGTCTGGTGCTATCAAGATCATTGATGCTGACTGGGACCTGAGCTTGATCAATGCTCTGTATACCTGAGGGAAGGAAGGAAAATCATACAGGTGCTTCCCGGACCAATTCAGAACCAAAGTATCCAGGGGGATTGCTCCCCGATCTGGTAGTATGCAATACGTAAAGTAGTAAAATCTTTATTTTTATACAGGAAGTTGACATTCCACATCATTAGGTCCAAAGGGCCTATTTTTTTTCGAGATGGTCCTGTTATACAAATTGTTCACAACCTGTTTTAGAAAAGCACAAATTGACATACAAAATATAGCAATGAGTAAAAAAACTTATTGACATTCAGTTTACTAAAAGTCCTGATTTTATAATTTACTTTGCTCCTAACCTGGACTAAATATATTGGCCCAGATAGTCAAACTGCGCCCCAAAAAGTGCACAACAGCAGGAGCAAGTGCAAGTCCACTGCGCCCATGCGCAAGAAGTGCGAGATTCAAAAAATCAAGAGGCTAAGATGTTTCACGGGCACATGACTGAACATCGCACCACCTGTGCCACAGCGCAACCAGGTATGTGCAGTTGCGCATTTCTGATGCGCCACGGTGCAACAAAGGATGCTCAGTGGAGCAGTCCAGATGCACCATAGTGCAAGCAGTGACGCCTCGTGAAGCAGGGCAGCAATGCAACAGCACAACCAGGGATGCAGGGGCCCACCACCCATGCCACAGATGGGCAGAGGAGCACACAGCAGAACAGACATCGTCCCCCACACCCCATGCACTGCACAACCGGGGGAGAGCTGGAATAACCACCGGCCCATGGATACCAGCAACCAACCCACAGTCGGGCCAGGGTGCCCCAGCACACCCCCTGGCAAGCTGTGACTGGCACACAAGGAGGGCTGACCACCCTGTGCCACACCATCCCACCAATGCAGAGCACACCCTGCACCACGATCACCATACACCCTTCCCAGGAGTAGCGCCCAACAGTGCAGGACACCCCATGCATGCCACCACCCCCACTGTGACAATGCAACCCTGTGCATCATGTAGCCATGCAAGGCAGCCCCACCATGTGCACCCTGCAGTGGGCAGCAGCAGACAGCAATGCAACAACAGCATACACAGTGCCACCCTGCACGTCCCCCCCCGAGGTACAGCTGAGAGACCGACCATGCATCGGCACACAAGGTACCCCACATGCAACAGGGCATACCCCGGACCCCACCACCAGTGGTACAGCACCCTGCACACCCTCCCAAGGACACATCCCATCCCAGCACTGGCCACAACAGCCAGTACAGACACACACAGTGTTGCATGGAAGCATGCGCCACACAGGATGCAACACAGTGCACAGACAAACAGCCACTCATACCCAAGGGCACACCAACACAGGGACACAGTAGCGGGTCAACTAAGCCACTGGCGTGTGGCCACGGCTGCCGTGTACACACGTCCAGCACCCCTACATGGCACAGGTGTGCCAGCCACCCTGCGCAGGCACCATGAAGCTGTATGCTACTAGCATGCTGCCAAAGCACAAGTGACAGACACTGGAGCACATCCCCTGCAACAGACAGAAGCAACAGCATGCAGGGGGAACAACAACAACGGAGGCCACAGTGCCACCAGAGGCAGACGTGCACCATACTGGTGATGGCAGGCAACCTGGCATTGTGCCGGGTACAGTTGTTATCCAGCATGGACAGCCACCATTGATATGCCAGCAGACCATGCATATCACAGACATGCAAGGGTGTCAGCTGCACAGGCCATGGATGGTCTGACAGGGGTGCCATGCACACAGTGCATGCACCATGGACCACTGCACACAGGCATCCACTGCACAGAGAACAACACACAAACCACAGACAGTGACTGATCCCCCTGCCCACACCATAGGCAGTTCCCTTCTAGACACACACACACACACGCCCATGCGTGCACCACCCCTGACGCCATGCACATCACTGCAGCTCAGCACCTGTAGCCTGCTGGAAATCAGAGACCACCACAGTTGTCATAACAAAACAAATGTATTTAAAACAGGTAATCAAACTATTTACAAGTATATACAATGGGGGGAAGGGCCACATACCAGGTGGGGGTGGGTAAGGGCAGGGGTGAACATATAGGAGAGGGAAGAAGGGTGTGAGGGTGGGTCCAGGGGGGAAGGTGTATTTAGGGGCATGGATGGGCTAACGTCTGCCCCGGTCGTCCTCCACGTGGCGCCAACATCTCCTCCGCCTCCTCACCCCGTGGTGGTCCATCCGTTGGAGGAGCTCCAGGGTCGCCCTCATCACCTGTAGCAGCTCCTGCAGTCCCCTTTCAATTGCCTGGAATCGCCGTCCACCTAGGACGAGGGAGCAGAGTCAATAAGTGTGACTGTCCAGCCCCCTGCAGCCCACCCATTGTGCATGGCATACAGCCATGTGCCACGCCCCTGTGATGGTGTGCGACCACCCACAGTGACCGTGTCCACAAGACCTGCCTACCCAGGCAGCCACAGCCATGCGGACCACTGCACACACCCACCACCCATGTTCTGCACAGCACCACCGTGGCCGTACAGTGACTTGGCTATGCGGTGTGAAGGCAGTGGCACAGCCATGTACCCAGTGCACGCATGGACCACCACTGACACACTCCCAGACATGCAGTGCTACTGGACAGTGCTGACTGTAACAAGTTGCCTGCATGGCAGTGGTGTCGATGGATGGTGGCCATGCCCCACTGCCCACCCAGTTACACAGCATGCAGTAGTAATCATGGATGTGAGGCACTCACCATCATCAGGCTGGTCCCTGCGCCTCTGCAGACTGTCACCCCTCCCAGCCTGCTGGTCCTCCAGGTGGCACCTCCTCCTCGCCAGCCTGCGCTCTTCTGGGCCTATGTGCACCTCATGGAGACAGGAACATCATTACAATCCGTAGCAAAGTCCTCATTCCCCATGTGTGCAATCCACACAACCATACCCATCCACCCCCCACTCTGATACCACCACCACAGCCAACACTGGATGGCCCCCCCCATGTGCCGGACACATGCAACCGTGATACCCGTATGGACGATAACAGTGTATGGATGGGGCACCTACCTGGCCGTGGCACCATGCCCCTCCTGGCATGTGCCTGCAGGTGGCTAAGCAGGTCCGGGTCCCTGCGCCTGAGGTCCCCGTACCTGTGGCGACAATGCTCTGGCATGCACCCGATTCCCATGGCCTCCTCCAGCGCATCAGCCACCTCCTGCCAAACTGCACTCCTGGCCCTGTCCGGGAGTGCATCACCATATAGAGACCCAGCATGGGGCTCTACAATGGCCACCAGATTTGCTAACTCCACCTGGCTCCACATGGCTGCACTTCTCCCGAGCCATCTCAGCAGATAGTTAGATTCAAATGGCACTCAGCAGCATTTGTCCCACCACGTGCAGATGCTGCACGGACAGCCGCTATATCTTCTATCACGCTGTCACCGAACAGCCGATAGTGGTGCATCCATGCCTGACGCATGGTGCCTAGAGGGCAAGGGTCGGGCACAGGGTCAAGGGTCTCTCGCGCACAGACAGCCACAGCATGACTGGAACCCAATGCATGTAGCACGATTCTGTGCCTGTGTGCCACCTCCTGTAGCGGCCTACAGCGCTGTTGCCCCAGTGCACCTATGGCACCCCAGTGCCACAGCGCCATATATGTGAACAATGCAGTAGCGCCACTGGCACAATGGTGGCCATGCCCTGCATTGCCTCCTGTGCACAGCATGTCAGCAGCGCAGCAGGCACCTGCGTCATCACCCCGGGCATGCGCAGTTAGGTGTGTACTGCGCATGTCACAGAACTGTGCCCTTGGCTGAGCACATTCAACACAATTGCACAAAGCGCAACAGCGCGATATTCAGCCGGCATATGCAAATCAGCTAATCAGCCATTCAATGGCGCAGACACTGCATTTGCATCCACTTAAAAATGCACCTCGCCTCATTTGCATGCGTTGCGCTATAAAACTGCGACATTGGGCTGCACTGGCCATAGTCGGTTACTGCAGTCTATTGTGGTGAGTTGTATGCTGTTTGGGAGTGTGGACTGTGGTGTTTGGGACATGCATGGGACTGCACAGTCACAGGTAACACCTGTCATTCTCACAGGAGGAATAATGACCGATTGTGAGGTGGAGGAAGAGGAACAGAGACGTGGGTGGAAGAGGAGGCCTAACTTCACCAAAGCAGAAACAGATGCCCTGTTTGAGGCCTACCTCAACCAGGAGCTGCTGCTCAGCGAACGCCAGGGAACACCACAGGCCCATGCTGCTGCATGGAAAGAGGTGGCACGTGCCGTCAACCTGCATGGCAGCCACCAGCGGTCCGTGCAGGAGTGCAAAAAGAAGACGGGCATGGACAGGCAGAGGATTAAGGAGAAGGTGGCTGCCATCAGGGCAGTACGGTCTGCGACCGGTGGAGGACAGCCGGAGGTGCAACGCCTGACCCCACAAGAAGAGCGGGTTGATGGAAGCATCCAGCATTGCGCCATCGAGGGTGTTCCGGGTGGTGGATTCCAGACTGGTGGTAGCCTGTCACTGCATGGTAGGTCCTGGTCTGTCAATGGGGGGAACAGGGTAGGTCACATACATTAATGCTACTGTTTTTCCGTTACAGCTCCTGAGCGTCTACATGGGTCATTGGTGGTGGTGGGCTTCTCCACTGAGGGTGGTAGCATGGAGATGGAGGAGGGCCCGTCCACCTCCACAGGCATACGAGGGTCAGGGTGACAGTGGGCCCGCCTGGACATCCGGACTGATGTTTGTGGAGCAGGTGCGGAGGAGGCCCTGCCTGTGTCCCAGCATGCCAGAGTCCATGGATGCCAGCATGCTGAGACTCGGGCTGGTGCCAGATCCATCACTGATGATGATGGAGCTAACATCATGGGCAGTGATGCATGTGGGCCACAGGATGGCCACACAGCAGGTGACATCACGGGCATGGCCATGGGTGGTGCCACCGTGGAGGCCTGTGTGACATCACAGTCCCAGCCTGTGCCTGTCTGCACCAGTGGGGCAGCACTGGTGTGTGTACAGGACAGTGGGGCTGTTGCATCCACTGCGGCGGCACCGTTGAGCCCTGGAGAGCAGCAGCCGGAGGGGCAGTATCAGCAGTCGGCCAATGGCCATGGGGGTACAGTGTCAGTGGGCGGCGTCAGTGCACCGCCTGTGGAAATGCCCAGGCGTGGCCCTGGTGTGCAGCACCCACCCTCAAGGGGTGCTGACCATCAGGGCCGCAAACACCATGAGGGACAGCATGCCGATCAGGCAGATGACCTCTTAGATGAGCACACCCGCATACTCCAAGCATCAGTCAATCAGCAGGTGCGGCTTGTGACGGCGGTGGATGCACTCAGTGTGGCTCTGCGCCAGGCAGAGGAGCAGTGCAGCAGAGACACCGCTCTGCTCCTGGCAGGGATGGACCGGTTGCGGGAGGATGTGACCGCTGCCATTGACAGGCAGACACAAGCAATCACAGCTGTCATGGCCATAATGGGCATACAGTTATTTGCCCATGCGTCGCAGACACCATGCAGTGCAATGTTCACCCCCTGTTCCCGGCATCGTGCGACACCCTCCTTGTCAACACCAGGTTCAGCTGTGGGAATCCCGAACATGCCTGGCGCAGGCATGTTTGCTGTGCTGCAGACCCCTGCGCGAGCACGGTTGCGTTCACACAGTGGAACCCCTGGGGGACCGTCGGTGCCACCCCATGAGGCCTGTCACTGCTGGCGGGTCTCGGCAGGGCCGCCCATGCATCCATGGCGGCCGTGGCACTGTGGCGCGTGACTGACCTGTCTCACAGCACGGCTACTGTCTGATGCTGCCCTGTGTGCATTGTGTTGTTCAGCGTACAATGCACGGGTGGGGTACCCGGCCCTGCACGCGCACACATGTTCCATCTGCACACCTTCCTGGCGGCTGCTGTCCGCTGTGGCGTGTGCATGATGATGCCTACATTGCACTGTCCGCCACTATGCAATGGTGCCCAGCGTCTGACACACGCACAATGACAGGCACTGGGTGTGGTGGTCTGTGGACGTGTGTGTGGCTAGGGGTGGCGGTCGGGGTCGGCGTGCCTCCTACCCTTTGTGCATGTCTTGTGAGGTGTGTGCGTATGTGACCGCGTGCCATGTTAGACCTTGCCCATCCCTGGCGGCATGTGCGGTTCCATGCTCGGCCAATTCCCTTGATGACATGCACCCCTGGTGTTTGTCCATGCGTGTTTGTGGGTTGTGCCTTTGCCACTGGTGGTTGCACATGGCCCCATGACTTACCTGGGTTGGCTGAAGTGCTCCTACGTGATGGTGTCCCGGTGCAGCTGTGCCAGCCGGATCAGTTGGGGTTCCCTTCACCCAAGGGGGGGCTGCCCATCACCATTTTCACCAGCGTCCTCATCGTCCCAATTGCTGTCCCCCTCTTCAACCTGTACGGCTATCCCACAGTTGTTGGCCACGTTGTGCAGGATGCAACAGGCCAGGAATTGCCCGCAGGCCTTTGAGGGGCTGTACTGTAGGGCACCGCCAGACATGTCCAGGCAACAGAAACGTGCCTTCAGCATCCCGAACACTCGCTCGATGACATTGCGTGTGGTGGCATGTGCCTCATTGTAGCGTTGCTGCGATAGGGTCGCTGGCCGCCGGTGTGGTGTGAGCAGCCAGGGACAGAGTGAGTATCCACTGTCACCTGTGTGTAGAGGGTGGAAGTTAGTTTGGTGATCATCGTCGCCCTGCCTTGGGCCATCTAGGCCAATACCCATGTCACCTCTGACTATGCCCCTCCCAAGCTCCATGTCTTTCTGCATGGTTTGCATACTCACCCACCAAGTGGCCAGTGGGGATGTCCCCACTCTCGAATCTGTGGCACAGTGCTGACTGGTGCCAGATGAAGGCATCATGTGCTCCCCCAGGGTACATGGCACAGACATTGATTTTGCGCCCCCTGGCGTCGCACACCACCTGGCAGTTGATGCTTGCATGCCCCTTCCGATCATGGGCGCGGCCCTCGGGGCCAGGTAGTATGTGGATGGCACATGGGTGCAGTTCATTGCCCTAGCACGCCAGGCATATGTGCTCCCCTGTGAACTCCTGTATGTTTGCTGTGCGCTCTGCCGGTGTGCTGGGGAAATGGATGTACTCCGCAGCATGTGGCAGCAGTGCGCTGAGGAACTGGGTGAGGTGGCGTGATGCGGCCGACTGGGTTATGCCTGTCATGTCCCGTGTTGGTCTCTGGAAGGTACCCATGGCAAGCAGGCACATGCAAACTGTCACTTTTGTCTCCACTGACAGAGCATGGCTCCGTCATGTGGGTGCCTGCATCACATCACTGCACAGCTCACAGAGCTGCCTCAGAATTGCCCGGTTCAGGCGGTACCTGCCCACGATCTCGGTATTGCTGTACAGCTCGAAGCTGGTGCGGGTTCGGTACTGCCTGTTGCGGGCATACTGCCGACGGGCCCTTCCACGGCCGCGCCCCCCTGCTGCCTGCCTTCTCACCCCCTAACTGCCTCCATCTGGATGGTGGCACTGGCCATGTCCCTGGCTTGTGTCCCTCCACCCAGCAGCTGTTTCTGTGTTCCCCCCGCTGTCCTGACTGCTACTTCCCCTGCACTGGGAACACCTTCCTGTGGTGGCCTCAGTGCTGTGTGGCACTTCCCCCTTCTGCACTGCACTGTGGCTGTGGCTCCCCACACCTTCCCTGTTCCTGGGGTTCCAGGTGCTCTGTCTCTGTCCTGCCCTGTGTGTTTGTGTTGCCTGTGTGGCTGGCTGTGGTTCAGCAACATGTGCCTTCCCTGTAGCGTTCTTGCGCCTCTCTCTTGTTCCTTTTATTTTGCTCATTTCCGCTATTGTGCAACTTCCACTTGTTTCTATTAAGCATGGCGCATGTTGCTGAATATCGCGACTGTGCCATTTATGCATGGTTCTTCCTCCTTCAGTTGCGCATGCATTCATTATCATTGCGCCCAGCGCAGTGTGATTTGGGGGGTGTATCTGCCTCCTGCTGAATATCGCAGAATGGCGCATTTTTGGACTTGCACTGGTGCATTCCTATTGTGCATGGCGCAACCCTTTTGAATATCTGGGCCATAAGATCTATATTAAATAAAAGGGGGGGGGGTACTCCTAAGGTACACAGAAGATACAAGGGAGAGCTCAGATTGCACCTATTCCCTTATTAACTTCCAATGGTAATATGCTTGTGTCCATTCCCGTATCAAAGTTATCCCATAATACAAGATCCTGTCACCTGTTTTTAAAAAGACACTGGTTTAACATACAGAAATGTAACAATAAATAACAACTCACTCAAGTCCCTTGGTATTACAATACCTTAAACCCAACAAAAACCTAGCATGTCAGATCTATCAAAAGGGGATAATTTGTTCTCAGTTTGTTTTAGAAAAACACAGATTAACATGCTAAATATAACTATAAATAAAAAATTGACATTCAGACTACCAAAAATCCTGATTTTATATTTTACTTTGCTCCTAACCTGAACTTAACATATATATTCCATCTTAAATGAAAAAGGGGGGTGGGAGTATTGTGGCAGGTGGTGGTTCTGGTGGGATGCGAACAAGAAGTCTACCTCTGGGTGCCCCACCTCCTGAAGATCACTTGCATCACCTGACTGTTCAAGTCCCATTCATGGGGGGGGGCCTAGCTAATTTGACTCAGGGTATCTCTGTCAACTGCCAGGTAGTGTGTAATGCCACAGGGCGCATCGTCAATGTCTGTGCCACACACCCTGGAAGTACATATGATGCCTTCATATGGCATCAATCGGCCCTGTGCCACCAGTTTGAGACGGGTGACATCCCCCATGGCCACCTAGTGGGTGACTGGGGCATGACACCATGCCCACACAATGCACACTGTTTTATTTGATTAGCTTTTGTTGACCAGGTAAGTACACCAGGACAAGTTATATACCTATTTTCAGGTACGACCCGGGAGATTACAATGAAGTACAGATACAGTGAGATACAGGTTCATACAGAGGACAGCATGACACAAGTTAGCAGTATACAGAGTCCAAATAGAACCATATGAACATAACCAGTAGACAGTAAGCACAGATTAAGATATGTACAGGAATATATATACATAGAGATACCAAGGCTAAGAACAGTACAATTTTACAAGGTATACATGGCTCCGAGCCACAAACAGAGCCACAGTCTGAATACCTCTTGAAACAGAGAAAAAATACATTATATGCACCTCAGAGTCCAGTGAGATAGGCTGTGTCAGCAGGAGCTGCAAGAGGGGTGCCAGGAAGGACATATGAGTCTGGTGCGGGGGACCGGAACTAGCTATGGAGGTCTTGGACACCCACATGCAGAGGAGAGCTTCAAGTGATACCACAGGGAGCTCCGGAGGCACGGGTGGGAGGGGGAGGAACAGACTTGAGCGGGAAAGGAATTCCATAGCCTATGGGCACATGAAGCAAAATCCCTGTCCCCCATTTGTGTGCAGGTGATAGGGACTTTAAGAACGCCAGGTCCCAGAGACCTGAGGGGGTAGGCAGAAGAGACAGCCGGTTTGAGAAGCTCAGCCAGCCCTGGGGGAGTGCCGGTACCGAGCACCTTGCCCATGAAGCAGCCCAGGACAAAGTTCATGTGGTTGGGTGAGAAGAGCCACCCGGGTTTGTCATATAGGTCACAGTGGTGGGTGAGGCAAGGGGCAGCAAGTGCAAAGCGGCAAATATTATTGTAAGTTGTGTTCCATCTAGTGAGATGAACTTTGGAGGTGTGTGCAAACAGGAGAAGTCCATAGCAAAGAAAGGGAAGCAACTCTCCTCTGGCCAATGCAAGGTGAGCAGCAGACGCAAGATTTTTCTTCACTCTGTAGGCCAGACCCAGTTTGCCGTTGACAGCTCTGCATACATCGCAACAGCTGTTAGTACACAATGTGGAGGGGGGGCTGTGACAGGGACAAGGTGCAAGTGCAAGGGCCAACACACATGAGGGACAGTGGAACTGGACATGAAGCCAGACTGGGGACCACAAACACAGTAATAGTGGTGTGCCAGAGCACAGGTTGGGCAGTGTAGGGGCACTGCACATCAGGTACTGTATATGCGCCAGGGTGGCAGGCAACACAGCCACCCAGGCATGGGAAATGGCAGGTGTATGAAAGGTAAAATGTCTGCACAGGACGGCAGGGGGCAGGGCCAGAAGCAGGGATGGAGTGGTGAAGGCCGGGAGGGGGCAGCCAGGACATGCTAGGCCAGGCAGTGACACAGTGACAGATGACGGTCGCCACCATCGTGGTACTAGCATGCGGGGGGGGTAAGGCACAGTTGGGCATAGGCAGTGGTAGCAGGGACAGGCAAGGAGGGTGGCTGTTGGAGGGTAAGCGCATGCATGACTGCCACTAACACACTGCTCTGTTCCTCACAGGTGATGCTGCATACCCCCTCTCCACCAATGGCTGCTCACTCCTATACGTCGGCCTGCTCCTGAAGCGGAGCAGAGGTACAATGTGGTGCACACTGCTAAGTGCAATGTCATCGAGCACATGTTTGGTATGCTGAAGATGCACTTCAGATGCTTGGGCAGGTCTGGTGGTGACCTACAGTGTCTGTGTCATATTCCTGGCCTGTTGTATGCTACACAACATGGCCATTGACCATGGAATACTCATCCAGGCACAGGGGGATGACAGTTATGAGGAGATGGAGGAGGAGGAGGTACCACAGGGTGGGGATGGGCTGCCTCCTCTGGAGCAGAGGGACCCATGCCTGGCTGCTAGGACCCAGTGGCACAAGGGACACCATCGCTGAGGAGCATTTTGGAGACCAAAGGTGAGTAAAAGAGGGGTCCATAACAGGACAGCCACACATACACATGCACACACACTGCAAGGAGGACACACACACACACACACACACACACACACACACACACACACACTTGCACGCGTCCATAACATAGCTTGAGCAGATCAGAATGCAGGCCATAGAAAAACCAGCACCGACCTCAGGTGTGGACCAGTATGGACAAGATGGGGGGGGGGGGAAACAGTGCCATTGTGGGACTGGCATGGATCAGTGGGCATCCACCACAACACAGGCATGGTGGACTCATAGCTGCACTCACCATGCCCATGCCACGCAGCCCAATACCGTTTACCCCGGCCATGTCCAGTGCACCACAGTCTGCCCAGGCAGGTGTTTTCCCAGGGCAGATGTGTGCCACAGCACACAGCCCCAGGCACTGACAGCAAGATGTGTGTGTGACGCAATGACGGCAAGTTGCATGAGCCATAGGACTCACACCATCAGGTGTCTCCAGGAGCCACCGCAGCCACTGCGCCCATGTGTGTGGCTGCACCCTGTCATGGCATTCACAGGAGGTGCAACACCAGACACAGAGGGGGAGTCCTTAACCCCTGCTGGGGTAGACCCACAAGACTGTGACTGCCTGCTTGCAGGGGTGTCAGTTCCAAAGTCCAGGTGGGATCCGGAGGTGTTGGGGATGGTAAGGGCCCGTGATGGTGTCAGCAGCAATGTTGTCACCCGATGCCATGACCTGGGGATGCTTGAGACACTCCACGGTGTGCAGCGGGAACCACAACCTCCACGGGCATGACAGATGCACTGATCACCTCAAGTGCCAGTGCCACCCTCTCAAGTGCTGTGGTCGTGGACACCCACATTTGACGAAACTCGCCAAGCATCTGAGCACGCCACAAAGATGCCTGTTCTTGTTCGTGACCCATCTGCATCTGCAGGCCTTGGGGCTCCTCCCTGAGGGTCATCTGCCCGTCTATGGTTGACCACGGGAGTCGGGAACACTCCTCAACCCTGTCAGTGGGGGAATCATCCTAGGCAGGGCGCCGATGGGCAGGTGGTGTCTCGGCCTGCTCCACTGCATTCACTGTCTTTGGACGATGCACAGCATACCACCGTACGGGCGGGGACTGAGCATGGGCTACCACAGCAAGCCAGGGACGGTCACAGCATGGCTCCCAGCCACCTGTTGGGGCATTGCAGCACCCTGCTGAACAGTGGTGATGATCCTGTGCACCACAGCTATGCCATGCCCCTGGCCACCCACAGCTGCTGCAGATGGTGGGGGTGGCACGGGGAGGGTGTGTTGGGGCACAGGTCCACCAGCACTGCCCAGAGCAGCATGTGCGGGTGCCTGAACCATAGCCGGGATGATGTTGGGTGTGTCATCCCATATTTGGGTGGCGTTGTCTGTACTGCACCTGGCAGGTGTGCCAGCTGGGGAAAAAGTGCAAGTGCACAGATCCACAGTGGGCTGGATCCCCCAAGGAGTACAACACACATGTGCAATGCTGTGGACATGCCGTATTCTGTGGCCACACACTGCAGCCAGACACCTGGACAGTCCAACTGCAGCACACACCGCTGACAAAGCACACAGGTACCTCTGCACACACATGGCCACCAGCAGTGCATGCTGGTGCTCCAAGTAATCCCTGTGTGCCCCATCATGCTGCTGGGACAGCACAGTGGGCCAACTGGGTGTCTGTGTGGGTGGGTCAGTCATGGGAATGGCAGGAGACATGCACACTGACACATGGACCCCCACAAGGACTGTGTCTGACATGAAATGGCCACAAATGGCAGGCATACACACACTTCCACAGGGAGTGACAACAGCATACGCACAGTGCCACGATGAGCTGTCCCCAGTCTGGAAGCCACCACCTGGCGCTCCGGTGACAGTGGCCCTGCCAATGGTGGCCACAATCATCTCTTCCTGTGGGGTTATCCATTCAGCCATTGCCAGCCCACCTCCTGTCCTCTGCAGGGAGGCCCGTATGGCAGCGACCTTACCCTTTGCATGCCTCTTGTCTGAAGCCATGTGCTTGCAGCACTCCTTAGCTGTCCTATTGTGGATGCTGTGGGCGTTAACATGCTGGGACACCTCCTCCCATATCTGGTCCCGCAACTGTTGGTTGCCACCCCTGCCAGCCAGGATCTTATGCCGCAGGAAGTAGGCAGGGCTCTAGTTTCATCACCTGTGTTATCTGGCCTTCGCCTGCCAGTATTTGTGTCCTCATCGGACATGGTGGTGCCTGTGGAGAGATAAGGTGCAGATCAGTACAGTGTCAACAGCTAGTGGTACAGGAGATCAGTACAGTGTCAACAGCTAGTGGTGTGTGTCAGCAAAGGTGCAGCCAACAGAAACGTGTCATAACCTAGTGATGTGTGGCAGCAAAGCTGCAGGCATTAGCACAGTTTTTATTTTAAACATTTGTTTACTGGGTAAACACAATGAGCTAAAGGCCCTTTTTCATGTGCGACCCGGGACCTTGAAGTCAGTCAAGATGTTAAATAACAATTAAACAAAACACGACACACAACAAATCAATAAACAAACAAATTGAAACATATGTTTTAAGAATAACATTTACATTATAATTGATTAAAAAGGTGCTTCCTTAAGAGATTTTTAAAGATAGCATGACTGCAGCCACACTGAATGGCTACAGGAAATTCATTCCAGGACTTAGCTACTTCACTGAAAAGGCGGGGTCACCCATCTCAGTTCTTGTCTTCAGGATGACAAAGGTTCTTATTTCATTGGAGCAAAGGTCTCTACTTTCATTATTAAATTGAAACATTGACAATAATGGAGAATTGTGTTGTGCCTAAGAACTTTGTCTATGAGACCAATTAAATTATCAAGAGAGTTCTGACTGGGTGGCAGCCAACAAGTAGTCTGGTAAAGAAAACAATGGCGTGTGTGATAAGGTCAATTACGTGCAAATCTACAAATGCTATGGAAAGTTGTGGTCAGAGTAGTTAAATCCTGCTTTGACAAGTCTGTAAAAAAAAAAAAAAAAAAAAGTTGTAATTCAAAGTAGGTAATAAAATGCTCTGTGCAATTGCTGTCCTGGTTTGTGAGGTTAAGGAATATTGCAGCTTAAATAACACTCCCAGTTTTTAATTTGTCTTGTTATAGCTCCTATGTGATTAGAAAAAGATATTTCAGAATACATTTGGATTCTAACTTATTTAAATTGGGTAACCTGTTCAAGTATGTTACCAGAAGTATCTGTGATTAGAAAATGGGCATCAAAATCCTAACACCCTGATTGGCTAAGAACTCCCCGACATCCCCAATCTATCTGGCAACAGACCCCAGCCAATAAAAGGTGCCAGCATTTTTGTCCCCATCACGGCAATCCCTCAGCTGATCGAACGCTAAGTTTCTGACAGCTGTCAAAAGGTGCCATTTTTCTTCTCCGTGTGCCCCGAAGTTTTAAAAAAAACTGACAATGTCAGATAATGTACCAGTGTTCTTCGAAGTAGTAACCGAGGAGAGTCTAAAAGAACTGTTCCCTTCATCGTAATCACCGTCAGCTGCCAAAAAAAACGAGCAGAAAAACGAACTGAGTCCCTCGAGGCAAGCCGTCATATATCGGTGAGTGAACAGGAGCCGGCTCAGTTAGAAAGTGATAGGGATAAGGCAAATACAAAAAAAAAACACTGTTTGGGCTGTGGGAGTGTTCAACAACTGGGCATCCAGGCAGGGTCTGGCCATTAACTTTAAAACCGAAACTGCCGAAAAGCTCTGCAGCTTACTGAGGCAGTTCTACGCTGAGGTGCGTACGAGTGCTGGGACCGAGTACTCTGTTTCTGGCTACTGTGCCATCCGTGCTAGGCTAAATCGTCACGCTAACAGCAGCAGTAGCACGAGCCTCAACATAATAGCACCCATTTTCCGTCCTGCCAACAATGTATTTATCAGTATCCTAAAAAAATATTGCAAAGCAAATAAAGACAAGGCTACCCACCACCCTGCAATAAATGCAGCAGACCTAAAAAAAACCCGTGAGTCTGATGCTATGTCACCCAATACCGTGCCGGGCTTAGTGAAAAGACTTGGTTTGAAATACAAATCCACATGGCCCGGCGCGGCAGGGAGGGGTTACGTGAGCTGACACCCAAATCGTTTGAAGTGAAGGTTGACGAAAATGGTAGCAGATATCTAAGCCTAGCACATAACTAGCATTCAAAACACCACAACCAGCCCAGGCAGTCAAACAAAGAAAACACCAGAGGCAGTATTTTTGAGGAGCCTGAGAATTAAAACTGCCCAATCAAACTGTACCTGAAGTATATTTCAAAAATCCCAGCAGACGCCAAAGCCCTGTACATGCATCCTAGAAGACTCCCCCAGGCATTCCTAGATACTCAGCAGACATGGTACTTGAATGAGCCTATGGGAAAAAATTATTTAGGCTCACTAATGCCACTAATAAGTAAAGAAGCAAACCTTTCAACAAGATATACCAACCACAGTATCCGTGCAACCTCAGTACAGATGTTGTCAGACACAGGTCTCCAAGCCAGGGAGATAATATCAGTAACAGGTCATAAATGTGAGCAGAGCCTGCAAAGTTACTGGAAACCATCTACACATGATAAAAAGAAATGGAGCAATGTTCTGGGTGCACAGGCAGCACATCCTGCGGTGGAAACAACATTCAAGACAGAAGAGCCAGAAGAACCAGAAGAAAAGCCATGCTGCAGCTCAGCCATGCCACCTACTGGAACCTCATCAACACCATTCAATATCCTGAATTGTTCCTTCACAGCACCAGTGAATTTTATCAACTACAGCAATTGAAAGGGCACACATTTTATTGTTTTCTCCATCCCAAAGCCAAAGTGCAACATGCGGGTTATAAAAGCGTTTCTTTATTTTCCCCATCCCAGTCCCAAAAAGGGACTACTTTTTCTCCCAACAGTTTAAAGTTCACATATCTGAATGAATAAAAAAAGTTTTAACTGAAAAACTATTTTGTGCCTCTGTCTGTTAATGTTACCCATTGTCCATTTTTGTTAGCATAATGCCTCAGGGTCGGCGGTGATTAGCACCTGACCAGGCTAGGCGGCCCTCCGCCTGCGGCATCGGGCCTCATTACACCCCTGGGGCGGTCCGGTATAGCACAATACTGCCCACCCTGGAGGGTATTATTGCTTACTTATTAATTCATCAGCTTTCTTAAATCTGTGTTTCGATCCGAGAAGCATACTTTTTTTTTTTTTGTGGTTCCAACAGCTATGTCTGTGTGCTGGGCCAGTTGCAGACAGCAGACCGTTCTGGACCCCATCGACAAGAGGTAAAATCCATTGTATGCAGTCCTTCAAAAGCTGCTCCAACTTGCATGTAAACAAACCTACCTTCAAGGTTGTAGTACCTGTCAGTCACCTGCAGAGTGTAGTGGTGTTTCTGGGCCCTCTTTAAAGCCCACACATTCAAATGAGATTTGGAGCACCTTTAAAGTGATGCTAAACAGGTGAGATGCACCTGAATTTGGCGATGAGCTCATTTGCATGTTATGTCTGAAAACTGCAGATTTGCTCCCAGCCCATCTCAATCAGCATGGTGCATACTGATTTGCTCGGAGCATCTCCCTATGGCTCACTCCCGCGCATGCCCGGTGGGTCTGACTCAACTGATCATTCAGTGCATCTTGGTACGGTGCATTTCCATGCATGCGTGATATGGTTTACCACACTTGCCATGTGTGCTGGGTTCCTAAGAAGACACCATTCCTGAATCGCGCATCATGCGCAGCTGGAATGTGTAGCGCATGTCGTCTGACCTGCACACATGGCCATGGTTGGAGTGTGGCATGTTGTACATCTATTGTGCATCCTTGGATTTGTGGTTGGATGCGTGATAGCAACGTATGGTGCATGTCTAGTGGTTTGCGCCATCCGCATTACGGTGCTCAATATGACCACGCATGTGCAACCACTGACCCCCGACCCCACTCTCCTGCCTAGGCTGCTGTATTTCATGCATGCATGGTGCTGAGTGGTGGCTGTCTATCGCGCAGCCATATTGCGCATCTCTGACATGAATGGTATGGTGCATGTTGGCCTGTCATGCGTCAGGCACGTTTCTGCTAACACTTGCAGTCACTACTGAATTTCAAAGTGATGCCACGCGCACAGGCTGCAGGGTCAAGGGCACTCAATTGGACAGAGGTGGAGCTGGCCAACCTTGTCCAGCTGATGATGTCACATGAGGATCAGTTGTTTGGCAGCCAGGCCCTGGAGGGCCAACACTCTGTTGTGTGGTCCATTTTTGCCCAGCACCTCACCACGCGCACAGGGGTGCCCCGCACTGCTAAGCAGTGCTGCCACAGATATGGGGACCTCTGCCGCAGGGCCCCCAACCATCTGAGGAACCTCCAGGACCAGGCCCACAGGGGGGTGGTACCACGCCCAGATACGTATGTGCCCTGTACATGCTTCAGTAATATTCTGAGGGGGATGGGGGTGTTGTGCGGAGGGTGCGTGCATCTCTCTCACATGGTTGGCATTGCCCTGCTGGCAGGGCTTTGTTGGTACAGCCACGCATTCCATGCATTCCCTTGTGTGCAATGGTGCTATGCATCGGTGTGACCATTGTACTGTGCACATCACATTGTGGTGTCCACCTGGGAGGGGCACACTGCCATCTGTGCCATGATGCAGTGGGTCATGGGGGGGTTGTGGTTGCTCTACCTGCATGCTGCTCATGGTGCTATTCAATTGTGTTTCCCCTGCAGACCACTTGGAGTAACAACAGACCACACAGTGTGCCCAGGCACGGGGCAGTAGTGGGGGAGCTGGCCCTTCAGGTGGAGCCACACCTGCAATTGTTCCTTGTCATGTGGCCAGTAAGTGCACTGCCTGTACTGCATCTGTCTGTGCATGTGTTGTGGGGGTGGGGTGGGGTGTACATTGCCCACAGCAGGCCACTGCCTTCATCCCATGCATGTCCATGTGGTTGCTGTCACACACACACCTGGACTGTTGCCTCAGCAGCATGTGGTGGAGCCACTGTGACCTTGGCTCCTGTGTGTTTGCCACATCTGCTCAAGGACGTGGGCACCCATTGGTGCGCCAATGGTGGTTTGAACAGAGCCTGTACAGTTGTACACACAGTTGCCATCCGCACATGCTGTGGGGGACATGGCCACATGTCCCTCGGCATACTCCTTGGTATACGCCTGCAGGCCTTGACTGTTCCGTTTCACTCCATGGTCACTGTGTGGCTGTGTGGGCTGGTCTGTTGCCGGGGTGCGGTGTGCATGGTGGCTGTCTGCCCTTGGCATGGGCGCAGCTGTCATCACACGTGCAAGGCAGGCACGGGGGGGCATCAAGGACCATGGCACCGAGTCCCTGTTCTCTGTCTCCCCACTGTAGGTTGTCAGATGGCAGCGATATCAGGAGCACAGAGGACAAGGACATGGCTGCTCCATGGTAGACACCTTGCAACATCATGAGACATTCTCACAGCCATTCACAGGAGACGGGGGTGGTCCTTTGGATAGGGCAGGCTATTCTGGTTGCTCTACAAGGCAACGGAGAACGGGGGAGGAGGAGACCTGGAAGGACTGTTCCACCGCAGGAGCAGTAGGCCTCTGCTTCCTGTGGATCTGTACAGTTCCCAGCCCCATCCCAACACCCCTGCACCCTGTCCTTCCCCCTGTAAATAGTTCGTTTCCTGTAGTCCTTGTTCCCCATTCCACCCTGCCCGTGGCACTTTTCATTGACATGATTTTGTGGTTGTACATAATTGTTTTCTTGTTGTTTTTATTTCAAGTTCATGTAAATTTTAAAACCTACATGCCTGTGTCTGTGGTCCTTCCTCATCTGTGATGGTATTTAACTGTTCTCCTGTGTAGTCGACCCAATACCCTTGCTGCCCTGTGCCCATTTGTGTCTGTGCCATTGCTTGGCAATGCACCCTGTCCACCTTCTGCTGCCCCCACGGTGCATGACTTATGGGGTGTCCCTGGTGTGTCCAGTGGGCCTGCTCCCATGGTCCCTTGTACACTGCCTTGTTCTGTGGAAAGGCACACCTGTCTTGCTGTCCTGCTACACCTGCTGTTGTGCTGTTCTTTATTTATTTTATTTTATTCATTGAGGAATTCAGAAAGACCGAGTCAAGGACTCATTTACAAAGGTTCCATGTCAGACATAGAAGTACAGAGACAACATATTTACAGATTACAGTACATTGGTATACGCATAGGAGTACATAGGTGTTCAGTAAGTGGCTATCAGACAAGGATAACAGAAGTTTCAGGACTTTAGCACAGCCATAAATTTACAGAAGGATTCTGTTGTATGTTGATGGTCATACAGTAGTATTAGAGCATCCAGGCAAGAGGACTTAACGATTCAGTTAAATAAAAAATAACAGTCATAATTAGGTATGTGCAGACGAGAGGTCTGGGGAGGGGGGACGAGAGGGGACAATTGTCGTAGTGGGAGGGCAGAGAATAGAGGGGGAAGTGTCTGGGGCAATCGCATGGGTTGGAGGCCTGAAGGTGTTCCCTTAGCCGGGATTTAAAGGGGCCAAGCCTTTTTTCGTTAGATATATGGCTTGGGAGTGAGTTTGTCCAGGAAGGGGCCTTGTAACTGAAAGATCTTTGGAATTGGGAGGTCCAACAGTGGGGTACCCGTAGCCACAGCTTGCCTGAGTTACGGGTGGATCTGACTCCTGAGGCCGGGTGCATGAGTAAGGATAGGGCACGGGGGGTAAGACCTAGTGCAATTTTTTTTGGCCATTAGGCAGGTGTGAAACCTGATCCTGTTGTCTAGGTTTAGCCAATTTGTGGCCCTGTAGAGGAAGCAGGTGTGCGTGAAATGATCACAGCTGAGGATAAGGTGGCAGGCTTTGTTTAATGCAAGCCAGAGTCTGCTGAGTGCAGAGGTAGACGCCGCACTGTATACGAGTATACCGTAGTCCAGAAGGGAGAGGACAGAGAAGGAGTGTTCTGCTTGCACTACGTATTTCATGTGGGCATGTGCCACCTGTGTGGCCAACCAGTGGTGGGGTGTGTTCCAGTGTGTCTGTGGTGTGACTTCCATGTCCACCCTGCCAGATTCCTGTTCACTGGTACATGCGTGCATGGCTGTGCTGTACTGTGCATTGCACCTCTGCTGCTGGGCCCCCTTGTCCTGGCACAACTATGTACATACCCACCGTGCCTGTATGTCTCTTGGGTTGGTGGTGTTCGTGGGGTGCTTCTTAATGTGGCCATGGCTGCTCTGTCTGTGCCCCTTTTGTGCTTTATGATGTCACTCTGTAGTCCTTTGGCCTTGGACGCACTCCCTATTTGGGCTGCCCACTGTCCTCTTTCCCCTCTGCAGTACTTGCCTGTTGCTACATTGTTCCTGGATGGATTGCTCCAACTTGGTATTTTCAGTGCTCACAGTTGCGCTGAGTGCATCTCTTATGCGCCATCGCAACTGAGCTGTGCCCAAGGCTGATAATGGTATTTTCAGACAGGATTGCGCCGGTGCATCTTAGGGCACATCTTCTGAAAATGCCACTTTTTACCTTGGGTGCATCTCAGTTGGAACGGTGTATCTGAAAATACCACCCAATGGAAGAAATGAGGTAAGGAATTTGTATGACAAAAAAATAAAATCTTTGTCCTTAACTTGAAAAAAAGCAAAAGTCACAATTTATTAACACAGTGCAGCTTGTCTATTATGGAAACATAGAAACATAGACTTTGACAGCAGATAAGGACCGCATGGACCACCCAGTCTGCCCATTTCCCTACCTACTGAATAAGCTTCAGTTCCTAGTTAACCAACAGCCTACTTCTTCCTAACCCCATCAGAATTGCATTCTTGAATTCCCCCACTGTTTGTGACACAATGACTTCCACAGGAAGGCCATTCCATGCATCCACCACGCTCTCCTTGAAAAAATACTTCCTCACGTTGCCCCTGAACCATCCCCCCAGCTTCAAATTGTGTCCCTTGTTCTGGCACATCTCTTTTTCTGAAAGATGCTACCCTCTTGGACTTTGTTGATTCCCTTGAGGTACTTGAAAGTTTCTATCATGTTCCCCCTCTCTCTCCTTTCCTCGAGGGTATACATATTAAATCTCCTTTAGTCTCTGTATGGCTTCTTGTGCAAACCATGCACCATTTTAGTTGTCCTCTGGACTGCCTCCATCCTGTCTATGTCCTTGCAGAGATGGGGTCTCCAGAACTGCATGTAGTACTCCAGACGGGGTCTCACCAACTGTCTGTACAGAGGGATAACAACTTCCTGTATTTTACTGGTGATGCCTCTCCCTATACATCCCAGTATCCCCCCAGCCCTTCTTACTGCCTTCTCAAATTGCTTGCTTACCTTTAGGTCATCTGATATGACTACCCCCAGGTCCCTTTCCGTTTTTGTTGTTGTTAGTATCCCCCCATTGTGTACTCTTCCCCTGGGTTTTTGTTTCCCAGGTGCATTACTTTACACTTCTTTAAACTGAATTTAAGCTGCCATACATTTGACTATTCCTCCAACCTTGCCAAGTCTCTTCTCATCCCCCTCTTGTGTATCAACCCTGTTGCAGATCTTTGTGTCGTCTGCAAAGAGGCATACTTTTCCTTCCAGTCCCTCTGTAATGTCACTTATAAACACATTAAAAAGGACCAGTCCCAGTACTGAACCCTATGGTACACCGCTAGTAAACCCCATTTCTTCTGAGTGGACTCTGTTTATTATTACCCTCTGTGTCCTGTTGGCCAGCCAATTTGTTATCCAGGCTACCACCCTGGGACCCACTCTCAGGATGGCTAACTTGTTTATTAATCTTTTGTGTGGGACTGTGTCAAATGCCTTGCTAAAGTCTAGGTAGGCCATGTCCACAGACCCTCCTTGGTCTACTACTTTGGTCACCCAGTCAAAGTAATCTATTAGATTCATCTGACATGACCCCCATGGACCAAATAATCTGTTTTTAGTATCAATGTCCTCAATAGACAGGTTGTACTTTACTTAAAATATTGCAGTCAGGATTGCAAGAACTTCCTTAAAATCATAATTTCCTGAATATGTAGGGTCCCAGGCTTCATAGTATTTTTGTTTGGTTCCAAAAGTCTATTTTTTCTTTCTGCGTGTATGGATGCAGGGCAGTCTATCCTTCACTCCCCAGCACCCCGGGAGCTGAATGCCCCACCTCTCCAGCATTCTTCCTGGTCTAGATCCTTCAACTCTCTCAGCCTTTGTGCCACTCGACTCTCCAGCTTGATCCCTTGGGCCTCCTCATCCTGCTTTCCAAATTATTTATTTTTTTCTTTTGCCTCCATCAGTGGCCACTCCTCCAGTATCCCAGCTCCCTATGTGTTGAACAGCCTGCTTATCCACCTTTACCAAACTGACTCTACGTCACTCTTTCAGTCTCATCTTAGAACATTTTCAGTATTACCTCTTCCCTATCCACCTCTTTTGAGACTGTTATTAAACATATTATGCCCATGTGTTTAATCTATTAGTAGCACTAATTATATTATCTATAATAATTTATATATATATATTATATATATATAAAGAGAGAGAGAGAGAAAGAGAGAGAGAGAGAATACATGATGGGCAGGAGTGTGACATGGAAAATAGCTCTGGATACTCACGAGTGCTGAAGGCACAAGTGAGAGTATCCAGAGCTCACTCTGCAGAAGTGAGAATATTTTCCATAGCACACGATCTGCACATCTTGTGTGCTATTTATACAATGGGGGTGGGAGCTCCAGAAATATTGTTATGTTTTCCTATGTTCTTTTCCTGTTTTTGTGTGCTTTCTGCTCTTTCTGAGTGTGGTCTGAGTGTGAATTTTTCTGAATGGGCTGGGAGTCTCAAACACTATGGGACACAGGTGAGTGTCTTTTGCAGTGCTAACTGAGTTAGTTGCAGGTAGAAGTGAGAAACAGAAACTGTTTTGTGAAGTAGTTCCATTTAGAATGCAGGCTATAGTGAGTGAGTGGTGACATCAGCAGAGTATGTATATCTGTCAGATACTTTAACTCTGCTGATCATCATCTTAGATATCACACTCTAGTGGAAATAACTGAGGTTATCACACTGATATTGCTGCCACCCCCCACTGTGTATATAAATTCATTGCAAAAAAACTTTGTTTAATGCATCAGTTAGGGTTAAAGCAGCAAAAGTGGGGAAATGAGACATTAGGGTTAAGCCCCTAACACCCCACCACCACCCCATCCTCCACTGACTGACAGACGCTGGGGTGTGCCATGGGGTCGTGAGGCCCAACTCTCACCCCATTCCATGTGTAAACAGGTTGACATGCTATAGTAAAGGAGAATGGGGTGAGAGTTAGGCCTCCCGACCCCATGGCACATCCTGGCATCTGTCGGTCTGTAGATAATGAGGTGGTGGGGGTGGTGTTGGGGGTTAGGAGCTCAATCCTAACATCTCATTTCCCTACTTTTGTCGCTTTAACCCTAACGGATGCATTAAACAAAGTTTTTTTCCAGTGAATTTCCTTATTTTTTGAAAAAGTGTAATATAACTAGTAAACAACATGTGTTGGTGGGTCCCACACTCCCACCAAGCTGCCCATTTCTGCATAATGATATGCATCTGTGGGGAACGCAGGCCCACATAACTACAGAGCCATACAGCAGCTCTATAGGGCAAGGAACCCTTGTAACACTAATTTGCCAATATCTCGGGAACCGTAGCAGCTAGGAAAAAAACTCAAGTGTTGTAATCATGATATCAAGACAGCCACACATGACCAATCAATCAATCTTTATTTTACCAGGTGAAGCACTGTTGAGCAAGCTCATTTCCAAGGTGGGCCTGGGCATACAGAAATGACATCCAATACATAAGAGATGTACATATGCATACACAGGTACAGCAGTACTGCTCTTAGTAAAGAGCAGCACAGATGTAACAGTGATTAAAATACGGGTTGTACATAAGGTAGAAAATCAAACAGGATATGAGTGAAACAGCACCTAAAATATACAAAGCTATGCATAAGCTAGATAGACAGGCAAGATATAGAAGATTCGCACATAAATGTTTGTATTGAACAATACATTTAAATACCCTGTAATGTCAGTATAGGACAATACGTTATATACCCTAAGAGAGTGTGGAGCAGTCAAGGCAGATTAGAGCCTAGGAAAAAGCAGGAGGTAGAAGCCTGGGGTGGAATGGTTTAAGTAGTGCATATATGAGGTAAAAGTTGATCTCAAGGTATCGGAACCTGACAGAGCATGTCAGGAGTAGCACTTACAGCCTTCAGAGAAAAGTCTCGCATAAAGGAGTTTGAATTCGGGGACTTTAATGGGAATTGCTAATTTTAGAGTTATTTGAAGCTTGTTCCATAGCTGGGGTAGTGCGAAGCTAAGGGAGGATCTAACAAAGTGGGTTTTGACCTTCAGTAACATTAGGGAGATATAAGATTGGCTTCTCAGGGCATAGTTGCCCAAGACACATAGGGGCAGACAGCCAGAGATGTACTGGGGCAACATCTTGCCAATTGCTCTATAGGTCCAAAGGACAGCGTTCCTTTGTCTCCTGAAAGCAAGAGACGGCCAAGCCCACTGCCGAATGCAAGTCGCAGTGATGGGTAGAATAAGGTTTCCCAGAAACTACACGAAGGGCTCTGTGATAAAGAACATCAAGTTTGGCTAGGGCTGTCCCATGAGCTTGACTGTAAATGAAGTCGTCGTAGTCCAAAAATGATAGAAAGGTAGCTTGGACCAGCCTCCTCTTTGACTCATAGGTGAGAAGGTGCTTGATTCTGTAGAATACACTGAGCCTCTATTTCATTTTTTTTTGCGATCTCATCTACATGAACCAGGAAGGACAGATGGCAGGCAATCCACATTCCAAGGTATTTAAATTTATCAACATAGTCAAGGGGTTCGTTGAGCAATGCGGTGATCGGTTGCACAAAGCCTGCTACAGACGCCAATGGAGCAAAGCTGTTCGGGGTCAGAAGCATTGCCTTAGTTTTTTTAACAGCAATTTTTGTTTGGGCAAGTTGTGCTGCAGGATGTTGAAATATTCCTGCAAGTCTTTGCACGCCTGCTCAGGAGTAGGTCTAGACAAGTACAGGACAGTATCGTCCATGAACAGATGAATGTCTGAGGATGAAACCCCCAGGTCGATATTGTTAATATTAAGCGAAAAAAGCAATGGACCCAGGATGGAACCCTGGGGTACCCCTCTATTGATAGGTTTCAAAGGGGAGAGGTTACCTTAGGTCAAGAAAGACTGCGCACACTGATAATTTATCATCGAAGGCTTTCTGCCAGTCATTTGTTACCTTTGCGAGAGCAGTAATTGTACTATGGCAGGGCCTAAAGCCTGACTGAGCCGGGTTGAGTAGGTTAGTGGAGTCTAGAGAATCTCCAAGTTGCAAGTTTACTACTTTTTCAAGCAATTTGGAGAGAATAGGTAACAGCGAGATGGGCCTATAATTATTGGGGTCTGTCGGGTTACCAGATTTGAGCAGGGGGATCACTTGGGCTGTCCTCCACATCGTGGGAAATGCACCCAGTGAAAGAGTTAAGTTAAAGAGGTGCGTGATTGGAACAGCCAATACACGATAACAGCTTTAAGAAATATGGCTCAACATGGTCAGCACCAGCGCTTTTCCTGACATTCCAGATGTAGTAGCAAGTCCTCTACCTCCTTGAGGGAGACAGGATGGAAAGAGAAGGTGGGGGAAGATTGGGTGTAGTGGGGATTTGATGTTACCAGTGCTAGGGATTGGGTGTGAAGGTGGCTGGCCAGCGATGAGTGAGAGGCCAGTCCTGCAGTGGCAAAGTGGTCATTCAAAAGATTGAGGATCCCTACTTTGTCACCTTTCGAGATTTTTGATGGAAGAGACCCAGTGGGAACATGACCTTCGATATTTTTGAGTGTTCTCCAAAATTTTGCAGGACAGTTAGCGGAGGAAGCCAGTGATGTTTGGTAGAAAGATGCCTTTTTAGTTCTGGTTAGCTTCGTACAAAAGTTCCTAGCAGCCCTAAAAGCAGCCCAATCTTCAGGGAGCTTTGTTTTCCAAGCCTTTTTCCATAATTTATCCCTACTAAGTAGGGCTGTTCTCAGCTCTACTGTAAACCACGGAAAGGATCTTTTCTTGATCCGGGTTTTGACTAGTGGGGCTCGCGTGTCAAGCGCATTTAGTACAATGGCTTCAAATGACTTATAGGCATCTTCGACTGTTTTGGCCAGGTAAAATTCCCGCCAGAGCAGAGACTCCTGGATATCCTCAAGGAAGGCATAAGTGTCGAGATTACGCACACATCTTTTAAAGGTGTACCTAGAGGCGGAGGGGGTTTAGATGCAGTCCTTACGCAAGCAATGGAACAATGGTCGCTGACATCCGAGAAGAACACAGCTGAGTGGGAAAATAGTTGTGGCTTGTTCACGAGTATGATGTCCACCAAGGAGCTTTTACTCGGGTTAGATCTGTTCGATCGTGTAGAATCAGAAATAAGCTGAACCAACCCAAAGGTGTCACACAATACTTTAAGTGATAAGGAGATATCGGGGAACCAGTCCAGATTGAAGTCTCCCAGGACAATTACTTCAGCCTGTGTATTGCTTGAGAAGTTAGTCAGGTGGTTCAACAGATGGAGGCCTGCAGAAGGGGGCCTACAGCAGCCCATGATAAACAAGGAGGAGGACGCAAGTTGGACCTTAATGGTTAAACTTTCAAATTCCTTTGCAACTGTAGTGGAGTCAGTAACAGAAGTGGTATATTTGTCCAGCACACAGATGACGACACCACCCCCACTTGTTGGTCCATCAGTGCGAAAGATGTTAAAGGAGGGAATATTCACCTCAATGTCTAGGGCTGATGGTTTAAGCCAGGATTCTGTAATTACCAGAACAACCGGATTAGTATGCGAGATCCAGGTTTGAATTGCATCCAGTTTTTTCAATAGACTACATATATTCAGATGAAGTATATGCAGACCTTTAAGGTGAACTAGGTCACAGGGGGCTTGAATTGGTAGTTGAGGGTCTGGATTTAGCTTGACTGATCCTGAGCAAAGCAGCAGCAACACGAGTATCTTAATAAGTGCATTTAGCAGCAATCTAAAGGACCTGGTGCGTTCCCATTTACGGATAGATACCTTTTGTGTTTCAGCGTGTCTATAATGTGCCCCAATAAAGCGCAGAATTGCATAAATCATGACCCTGGGAAGATAGAGTTGAGGAGAACAAAGGAGATGTGGGAATAAGTAGTCGGCATTAAGCCCGCAGGGTAGGGAGGCTGCCATCCCTGTGTGCCAATGAGATATTGAATAGAAGGACGGTGGTTTCATGGTATGCACATTGGAAGTTGGCTTGCATGTTGGTGTAACAGTTCCCAGCTCCTGTGTTCCAGGGCAAGGAGTGGGTGTAGAGAACATGAAGCCAATGTAAGGATGTAGCAACAGTGCAACCCTCATTTCATATGAGGTGAAGGGATCTTAGAGCGTATATGGGTATTGTGGAATAAATTAGCTGAGGTAAACTTTCCTTTACCTGAGACCTAATTCTGGAGATTTAAGCAAAGTAGGATGGGCCATAGAAGAGAGAGAGAGACCAAGGGGGGGGCAGAGGTTTAGACAGGAATAACCTGCCTGAGTCTGGGTCCGTAGTCTAGATATATAAACAGAAAAAGAAGAGCAAATGAGGAAGGAGTTTTTCCACAGCAGGAGGGACAGAAGAGTATTTAAAGGTGGCCTGGTCGGGGGAGGGGGTGGGACTAAAATAAGCATCATAAGCACAGCTCTGACACAGCTCCATTTCAGGAGAGCGACAACACAAGCCAGATATGCTGACTGCAAGGCGCACCAATCGTGGGCGAGGTTCCTCGTGACTGGTCCAATCGTATGCCTTAGCGAAAAGCCATGGCCAATGGGAGAGCCGCCGGAGCAGCCCAGCTCCAAAATCAAACAGCAGCCATACCTTGATTTAGACTCCAGGGGGCTGGGGCCAGGAGGCCTGTCCGAGGGTGAAGCAGGGTCCGGTGGAAGCGGCAGCCGGAGAGAGATGGCCGTAGGCGCTGCCTCGCTGCTATGAGCACCGCTCGAGGCACAGATGTCTGTGGAGAATGAAAGGAAACAGTAAATTATATGCAAAGTAGCAGGGGTGAGGCGCGATGGGGGTGGGGACTGGTGGCAGACGAGCAGCAGTGGGTGGAGACAAACAAAAGGCAGACAAGGTCAGAACAGTTAGAAATGGCGTGGGAGGGGTCGGTGATAACAAAGGAGAGAGAGAACAGGAGAGGTAAGTGTAGGATTACAGCAAGAGGTGTTCCAAGTTCAATATGTACTGCCAAGAATGCTCCAACTGGACAGAGACAAATGCAGTGCCTAGGAGGATATAGTGGGAATACAGGGCTTAGAAGGATAAAGTAGGAGCTCATAGTGCCAAGGTGCAGAAAATAAAGTAACAGCAAGTCTTAGCTTAGGAGGTAGTGGAATTCGATAGATTAAAATTCAGCTCTACAATTAATAAGACTCAGTTTCAGGTAGTTAACATTCAGCTCTTTAATTAATGAAACTCGGTTTCAGCGAGTGTAAAATGCAACAGTACAGTTACACATTCCATGCAGATAAAAAATGCTAGTAATAAATAAAACAAGTATCATAAGCACAGCTCTGTTTCAGGAGAGTGGCAACGCAAGCCAGATATGCTGACTGCAAGGCGCACCAATCGTGGCCGAGGTTCCTCGTGTCTGGTCCACTTGGATGCCTTGGTCAAAAGCCATCACCAATGGAAGAGCCGCCGGCGCAGCCCGGCTCCAAAATCAAACAGCAGCCATACCTTGATTTCGAATCCGGGGGTCGGGACCAGGAGGCCGGTCCGAGGGCGAAGCAGGGTCTGGTGGAAGCGGCAGCCAGACAGAGATGGTCGTAGGCGCTGCCTCACTGCTGCGAGCGCTGCTTGAGGCATAGAGGTCTTGATTTCGGATCCGGGGGTCAGGACCAAGAGGCTGGTCACGAGGGCGAAGCAGGATCCAGTGGAAGCGCAGCCAGGAGAGAGATGATCCATCAGGCAACCGGCTATGAGCCACTGAGGCGCAGGATGTCTTGATTAATCCAAGGTTGGGACCAGGAGGCCGGTCTGAGGGTGAAGCAGGCTACGGCGGAAGCGGCAGCCGAAGAGAGACACCTGTAGGCACCACCTCGGTGCTGTGATCGCCGCTCGAGGCACAGATGTCTTGATTTTGAATCCGGGCGTTGGGACCAGGAGGCCGGTCCGAAGGTGAAGCAGGGTCTGGTGGAAGCAGCAGCCAGAGAGAGACGGCCGTATGCATTGCCTCACTGCTGTGAGTGCTGCTCGAGGCGCAGATGTCTTGATTTTGAATCCGGGGGTTGGGACCAGGAGGCTGGTCCGAGAGCGAAGCAGGGTCCGGTGGAAGTGGCAGCTGGAGAGAGAGACGGCCATAGGTGCCGCCTCGCTGCTGTGAGCGCCGCTCAAAGCGCAGATGTCTTGATTTCGAATCTGGGGGTTGGGACCAGAAGACCGGTCTGAGGGTGAAGCAGGGTCCGGTGGAAGCGGCAGCCAGAGAGAGATGGCCGTAGGTGCCACCTCACTGCTGTGAGCACCGCTCAAGGCGCAGATGTCTTGATTTCGAATCCGGGGGTTGGGACCAAGAGGCTGGTCTAAGGGCAAAGCAGGTTCCGGTGGAAGTGGCAGCTGGAGAGAGACGGCCGTAGGCGCAGCCTGGCTGCTGTGAGCACTGCTTGAGGCTATGGCCCATAGCCTAGAGCAGGTGAAGATAAGTTGACCAAATCCGTATCTCACATCATTTACCAGCTACGGGCACCAAAAAACACTGACAAGGCACCCTTAGAACCCTTGTAACACGTTTTTGCCAATATCTCTGTAACCGTAGCAAGTAGAAAAAAAATTCCACTGCTGGTGTAATCTATGATTTCCAAACTTGTTTCTGCAGCTTGGTTCACCTAAAGATGAACCAAGCTGTAGGTAGTGAAAAATCCATATCTCACTTCGTTTTTGAGATATGGGTGCTGAAAGTTCTATGGGTGCTGCAATGTTATCCTATTGGAAAAATAAAAAACTTTGTGATACCATATCTATGGAACCGATTAACTTTTCAACACCTAAATAGTATATTTCACATCTCTGGGGCATCCCCTTAATACCCTGCAAATTTCAAGTCAAAAGACCAAACTTTTTATTTACAGTGCAGTGGCAAAGTTTTTAAAATCCTAGTTTACAAGGTAGCAAAATCCCCGACCGTGAGATCAATCCCCTTTTTTCCCCAAGCTGTCAAAATTCTCATCTGCAAGAAATCCTTGACCATCAGATTTTGGCCATCTGGTCACAAAGTGACAGTCAAGGATTTTGCTACCTCACTAAAGGGGATTGCTCGCGGGCTGGGATTTTGACAGCTCGCAGAGTAGGATCTTGTCAGCTCATGAAAGAGGATTCAAAAACCCAATCCCCTTTCGTGAGCTGACTAAATCCCAGTCCGTGAGCTGATTCTCTTTCGTGAGACTGCAAAATCCTTGACCGTTAGTCAATCCCCATCCGCGAGAAGGGCCATCTGGTCACAAAGTGACGGTCAAGGATTTTGCTGCCTCGCAAAAGGGGATCGGCTCATGGATTGGGATTTTGTCAGCTCGCGAAAGAGAATCAGAAGTGAATCTCTAAAGAAGAATTTCAAAATTTGAAACGCCCATTTTTGGGCCAAAACGAAGAAAACCAAAGGTATAGGTGTGTAGAGGGCATCACGCTGAACAAAACCCATGCCTTATTGCAACAAAAAGTCACCCATGGAGGAAGCTATGACATTTTGTTTGGGGAAAAAATGAAAACAAGATGGCGGCTTGCAGACAAGGAATTTTTCCTCACAGACTAGGATTTTTTAAATCTCCTTTCATGAGCTGACAAAATCCTTGACAGCGAGCCCCATGCTCTTTCACAAAACAAACATATAAATCTTGGAGTGAACTGAGCATGCTCAGAATCCAAAAATAAAAAATTAAATAACTTTTGAACAGATTAATATTTTTTCACCAAAAAAATGCTGGATTGTACTTTGACACAAACTCTTTCTACATTCCAGATTTCAGACCAAAACACCAAACAGTGTGGTCGCAGCGTGATGGTTAAACAATGTATCAAAAGTAGTGAAGAAAAAATTACTCACCTTAGTAATGTTGTTTCTTCTAATGGAGTCTTGCTATATTATAGACATTAGCAGTTTGTTCCAGCTCTAGAACTGCCCTGGAGTGAAATGGTTAAAACCATTCCAAAATAGAATTTTGGCACGAGAGCAGCTCTATCTGTGTCATTTCAAACTTGAACTGTCAGATCTTTACGAGCCAAACTCACTAAGCTCTGTGTGGAAGCTGTAACCACACTAGCCAAATGGCTACCTAAATAATAGCAACCATTGATGGTCCCAACACCCAAGACTCAAGTCAGGGACCAGAAATACTAACACCATTCTAATAATATGAAAATGGAACATAAGTATAATAAAACACACACAGCGCATACATACACACCCCAAAGTCCCAAAGGGGACAAAATGCTAACAGGACATAAGTAGTGCCCACACTAAGTTGCCCGCACCCCACCAAGTAGAGGTTCTGAGAGGGCAGGTTGGGGAGGTCTATAATATAGCAAGACTCCATTACAAGAAACAACATTACTAAGGTGAGTAATTTTTTCTTCAAACAACATGAAGTCTTATATTATAGACATTAGCAGAATACACAGCAGTACCTCCATGGAGGAGGGCAGAACCTACTTAGGAATAGGCTCTGAAGAACAGCTGTGCCAAACCGAGAATGTCTCCTGGCCTGGACATCCAGGGAGTAATGCTTGGTAAAAGTGTGTACCGTTTTCCAAGTAGCAGCCTGGCAAATCTCTAATAAAGGGATATCTCTGGCAGCAGCTAGAGACGCAGCTGTACCCCTGGTAGAATGAGCCCTCAAACCAGGGGCGGGGCTCTGCCCACTTTCTGATAACAAAATTGGATACAAGAGACAATCCACCTGGCTATTGATCTCTTAGTGGCAGGTTTGCCTTTCCCAACTTCACCATAGGTAAGGAAAAGTTGGAGGATTTGAACCTGTGACCTTTGGTACGCTCTATATAATAACTAAGAGCTCTCTTAACATCCAGGCTGTGCAACCTCCTCTCACCAGAAGAGGAGTGATCAGTGAAAATACTGGAAGGAGATAGATTGATTAAGATGGAAATCTGAAACCACCTTAGGCAAAACTTCCTATTAGTCCTAGGACTACCTTATCCCTGTGGAAAGAAATAAAGTCAGTCTCCACTGACAAGGCTTGCAATTCACTTGTCGTCTGGCAGAAGTGATAGCCACTAGAAAAGAGTTTTCCAAGTTAGGTACTTAAGCTCTGCAGAAGACAGAGGTTCAAAAGGGGGTTGCATTAACTGGGCAATGCAAACATTAAGGTCCCAAGCAGGGGCCGGTTCCCGAAAGGGAGGATTAGTATGGAGTAATCCCTTAAAAAACTTGGAAAACACAGGATGAGAGGAAAGAGGGGATGACTTTCCTGCTGACACAAACGCAGACACAGCTGCCAAATGAACTCTCAGGGTAGCTGGTCTGAGACCCAAGGAATTAAGATGTACCATATAATCTAACAAAATGGGAATTAGCAGATTCTGGGAAAATATTTTCCCAGCACACCAAATGGAAAACCTTTTCCATTTAGAACTATAAGTAGCTCCTAGTGGAAGGCTTTCTGGAAGCCTTTAGGATCTCAAGAACACCCTGAGAGAGGTGTAAATCATCAACTCTAACTCCTCAAGAGCCAGGCCTTGAGGTTGAGGGATTTGAGGCCGGATACCAAACCCTCCCTGGGCACAAGTCAACAGATTGTGATTCCTGGGGAGGCACAGGGGAAGATGGACTGTCAGAGACAGAAGGAGTGGGTACCAGGGCTGCCTGGCCCAATCCGGGCAATCAGAATCACCCTGCAAGGCTGAGATCTGATTTTGACTAGTACTTTGAATAGGAGAGGAAAGGGGAAAGCATAGGAACTTCCCTCCCAATCCAGAAGAAGGCATCCAGGGGAACTGAGCCCAGCACTGGAGGCCTGCAACAGAACAGAGGAAGTTTGTGATTGTCTGGGGCTGCAAAAGATCTATCTGAGGATGCCCACCTGGCAAAAACTATCCCCAGCACTTGAGGATCCAGGGACCATTTGTGATGGCCCTGGGAAATTCTAGCTGAGGGCATCCATGGAGACATTGTCCTTCCCTGGAAGATGAACTGCTGTGAGGGAAGTGTTCAGGAATAGGCCAGAGACCACAACTTCATTGCCTTGGTGCACAAGGTCAAGACCAGTGCCCCCTGTTTGTTGATGTACCACATTGTTGTGGTGTTGTCTGTTCTGACTTGTATCACCTTGTCGTGGACAGATGCAGAAAAAGCTTGAAGAGCTAAAAAGACAGCTCTGAGTTCCAGCAAATTGATGTGGAGCAGAGATTCCTGGGGGGACCAAACTCCCTGAGTGGAAAGGTCACCCATGTGGGCTCCCCAACCCAGAAGGGAAGCATCTGTAGTGAGAGTCAAGTCATGAGAAGGGGAAATGAAGGGACCCCGCTTTAATTGCTCTGATCCTGCCACCACTGGAGAGCTAGGATCAAGGTTCAGTCACTGGGACCAACTTGGAAAGGGGTCTCTTCTCTGAGACCAAAAGGTTCTCAAGTGAAACTGAATGTCTCTCATCTGAAATCTGGCTCCCTGCACAACAGCTGTGGATGCAGCCATGTGCCCCAGGAGCTGCAGAAAGTGTCTTGCTGGTCGAGAGACCTGCAGAGTGAAGGAAGAGGCCAGAGCCACTAAATTCCTTACCCTTTCTGGGGGAAGAAAGGCTCTGGCTAGCTTTGTGCCCTATAAAGGTGAGTACCTGGACTGGTTCCAGAACCGACTTTGGTAGGTTTAGCAGAAAACCCAGGGAGGTGAGAAGCTGCTGGGTGACCTGCAGGTGAGATTTTACCTATTCTGGGGACTGGCCTACAATGAGCCAGTCATCTAGATAGGGAAAAACAGCAATCCTCTGCCTCCTTAAGTGGGCCACTGCCACTGCTAGACACTTTGTGAATACCCTTGAGCAGAGGTAAGGCGAAGGCATTGCTCTGAACTGGTAATGACCTGAGGGCAGTTCGAATCTGAGGTACTTTCGATGGGATCTTCTGATTAGGACATGGAAATAGGCATCCTTGAGGTCCAGGAGGCTAGCCAGTCCCTGGCCTGAGGGAAGGTAAAATCATTGCCAGAGTTACCATTTTGAACTTTGGTTTCAAAAGATGCTTGTTCAGATATCTGAGATCTAAAATGGGCCGCCATTCTCCTGTCTTTTTTGGGGTAAGGAAGTATCTGGAATACAGACCCCTGCCCTGATGCAGGGGAGGAACCCTTTCTACTGCTCTGAGAGCTAACAGGGATGAGACCTCTGTTTCCAGAGCGAGGGTCTCTGAAGCACTTGCAGGTAGAAAAAGTCTGCTTCTCAACTTGGGAAACGTTTTGAAGCTGAGAACCAGACCCTGGCTTAATACTTCCAGAACCCACTTGTCTGAGGTTAAAGAAGCCCAATTCTGACTGAAGTAGGCCAGCCTGCCCCCCACTGGTACAGGAGATCTGCCCTGCACCCCATCAGGTGCCTGTTTCAGGAGTTTTAAGCTGGGGTGGGAGCAGGTCTGCCCACCCCTCGCCTGCCCCTGCCTCTGAAGAAGCCCTCTGAGCATAGGCAGAGGAGGCCTGAGTCTGGTAGAAAGGCCTGTGAAAAGGCCTACCCTACCCCCTGGGGCATGCCTTTGAGGGAGTGGCTTGCCGCTCCTAGCCTGGGCACTCTTGTAAGTAGTCCTATATTCATCCATCTTCTTCATGTAATTCTCTGTCTGCTCTCCAAACAGAGAATTTCCCACCACAGGAAAATCCATAGCCTTAGTCTGGGTATCCTGTGACAAACTAGTACACCTGAGCCAGGCCAACCTATAAAAGCTACAGATGTGGCCATGACCCTAGAGGAAACATCATTACATCCCAGCAGCACGAAACTGAACTCAGAGGCTTCAATGCCATCAGCAGCCACCTGTTCTAGTTCACTAGCCAGCTGGCCATGGGCCTGCTTGGCCAATTGCATAACAGTATCCCATCTAGATTTCTGATACCTAGCTACATAAGTCATATAATTTGCTTGCCTGAGTCCCAGAGAGGCTGCCATATACTGTTTTTTTGCCATGGCATCAATCTTCCTGGAATCCTTGTCAGGAGGATGTGAAGCCAAGGGAATATTAGCTTTATCACAGGCAGCAGCCTGAACTACCCCAACATGACTGCATTGCTGAGAAAGGAATTCTGTATCAGGGCCTGACAATGTATACCTTCTGTCCATCTTTTATCTACAGGAGGCACAGAATTAGGAGTTTTTAAATTTTAATTGTTTGTTTCCTAAAAGACTTATGTAAAGGAATAGACAATCTCCTAGACTCTGGAATAGCCATCATTTCTACAAAATCAGGCTCCTCTTGCTCATCCACAGCCTCTTCTAAAGGAAGCTGGAGGGTTTCAGCAACTTTTATAAAACATAAAATGAGATGGGGACTCAGACAGCATAGGGGAGATTCTAAAGGTCTGTCTGGGGAGATGTCCGTTCAATGGGCACACCCAGACCTTCCCAGCACATTCATACTGTTCATAATCCTCCTCCCCTCCTCTGGTTCATAAAATTCCTCAATATCATAATCCTGAACCACTGGGACTGGACGAACCGACCTTTACCAGATAGTGGTGGTTGGACGGACCCTGAGACAGTGACTGGACAATTTGTATGGCTTTTGTTATCTCTGCAGCAGTTGGAGAAGGAATTTTGGACCCAGACCTGCTGATTTTCTTGTTTTCTTTACTGGAATTGGTTCCTCAGAACCAGCTTTTCTTTGCCCGAGGAAGTCTGGCCCTGGTCAGAGGGCACTCCTCTGGTTCGGATGGCACCGAACCGGGCTGGCCATCCGGTCAGCGGATCTTTGGCCTCTCGCTCCCTGAGCCTGCCCAATCTTTTTCCAGGGTGGCTGCAGGGAAATTTACATACCTGGCAGTCTGACTGGAGGTGGTCAAACCTCAGACAATAAACACATGGGTGTGTGGGTCAGCCTTGGCAAAGACTTCCCCACAAACATCACAGTGTTGAAACCCAGTGGGCCCGGTTTTTCTTTTGGGTTTCTCAGACATAATGCCAGCCTAACCAAAAACTTGCCTCTTTAACGGCAGTGCCAGGCAAGACACCCTTATCGGTTCCTAACCGTGTCACGGGTATTGGAAAACAACGTAATAAATCCGTTTTTTTAGAACCGATAAGAACCGGGAACCGCACTCTAAAATAGTAACTTTTAGTTTTAAATGAGTTTTAAACCCACTGATCGGTTCAAAACCAAACCGATAACTTTCATAAGTTCCACACAGACAAAACCTTCATTTACTTACGGTTACCACAGATAGAGCTTGAACTCAACGGTTTTATGGTTAAAATAAAACTATTCTAGGTTAAATCCAACCGAGAAAAACACTTTTTAAACCGAGAAATGAACCGAGCAGAAGGAGAAATCTCCGAGCGACTGTTCACTGAGGCGGAGTAAAGAATCTGACAGTTCAAGTTTGAAATGACACAGATAGAGCTGCTCTCGTGCCAAAATTCTATTTTGGAATGGTTTTAACCATTTCACTCCGGGGCAGTTCTAGAGCTGGAACAAACTGCAAATGTCTATAATATAGCAAGACTTCGTGTTGTTTGAAAAAGACGTTTTTCAGCACTTCACTGCTCAAAAACTGTACATTTAACCAAAGCGCAACTTGGCAAATCAAGAGATCTACCACACCAGACCACGCATTCCAAATTTCGTGCAAATCCGTTGAACGGCTGCAAAGTTATTAATATGCAAAAATTGGGGTTTAATATTAAAGTGCCTACTAACGCCTATAATATATACAGTATATATATATATATATATATATATATATATATATATATATATATATACACACACACACACACACACATATATATATATATATATATATATATATATATATATATATATATAAATAAAATGCTCTTTAGTACTCCAGCCATTTTATTTTTAATTTACTGCTTTTCAGTATGATGTGGAACTTCGGGGTGCTTTGCCCTTTGTCAGACCAGCAGTGTTTGTACTCTCTGTATTTTTTTACACTTTAGACCAATTTGAGTAAACTCCATTTACTTCAGCAGCATATGCCTGTGTGTGCCATGCCTCTTTGCTTCTTTGTGTGCAGCTGGGAGGTTGGCTCTTCACATGTGTGTGCAAGAGGCTGGTGGGCTCTAATCATATGCGTGCAACAAGCCTTTTAGGTTTTGTATGTGTGTGAGAGGTTGTGGGTTTCAGCATGTGCATGAGGCTTATAGGCTGTGTGTGTGTGTGTGTGCACATGCGCATGAGTCTGGTAAGCTGTGTGCATGAGCGTGTAAATGAGGCTGGTAAGCTCTGTGGTGCAATAAGGGTAACCATGCCCTGATGAAGCTCTAGCAGAGCGAAGCACTGGGGCATTCTTTGGTGATTTGACCTTTCTTATCATTGTGTTCTACAGCACTCGGGAATTCTGTGTTATTAAACACTTTAAACATTTACCTTATCAGGCAACTGCGATTTTCTGCTGTGTGCAGTCCTGCATCTCTCCTCTTCTTTCCTCTCAGTGAGTGTACTGTAACTTTAAAGCTGCATATGCATGCAACAGACTGGTAGGTTCTGTGCATATGTGTGCAAGAGGCTTATAGGCTTTGTGCACATGCAATAGGCTGGTAGGTTATATGCACTTGTGTGTGTGTAAGAGACTGATAAGCTCTGTGCATATGTGTGTACAAGATACTGGTAGGCTCTGTGCATATGTCTGTGCAAGTGCTTTGTAGACTGTGTGTGTATGAACAAGGCTGGTTGGCTCAGTAGTGCAATAAGGGTACACAGTAGCTCAGTAGACCATCTGACTTCAGTTCAAGAAGTTGCTAGCTCAAATCCCAGTGCTCACAAATGTTAGTATAGTCTGCTGATCAGAGTGCAGAATTGTGACTGGAACCATGTCTCATTCTTCCACAGCAACAAGCTCAATTTGTGACACCAAGAAAGTCTCTTGACCTGTGTATGTGAGAGGGGGCTCATGGACTCTGCATATGCATGCGTGTCCACAACAGACACAGGTAGGTTATTATAGTGTACATAAGAAATCCTACTGAGCTGTGTATGTGTGTGCACGTGGGTCTGGAAAGCAGTGTGATACATTTCTGCTCACAAGTGAATGACAGGTGGTGTGTTGGTGCATTGTGACTGGCAGGCTGCATGTCTGTATATGCAAGGCTAGGGTAGGCAGTGAAGTCTAGTGGTCAGAACATTAAAAGATCATGTGCAGTGGTTTTCAAAACTAAAATAGGCAGCACCACTCAAACACTGCTATAAAAACTATGTGTTCCAGGTTTTGCAACAAAAGTTGACATACATACTTTTTAAGGGCCTTTTTGGTATGGTCCATTTCTCCAAGGTTGCTGGATGCTGAGTCAGCAAGCCTCCAGGCTGCTGATGTCATTTGGGGTGCTACGCTACTGTGCCTGTTATGGAGCTGTATTGCTAGTACTATAATATTGGTAACTTCATTGCTGTTGTCAGTGTCTGCTTTACAATATGTTTTAATAGGGATCTCATCTGTGCTAATTCCTACCAGGGACAGATGCATTAGCCCAGGTAAAGAGATCATTTTAAAGTGGAGTAAAGAACAGCCAAGCCAGAATTTAGGTCAAGTAAAAACTTGCCAGGGAGAAAACATTGGACTGGCTAGTGCATGGAAACTCTTAAGCCATGTTTACACGGCCACTACGCACTTCACTTCAGTTCACTCCCCATGCTGCTCTGATGTCCTTCACCACACCAAACAACGTCTGTACAACCCTTCTCAGTGCCGATGCAAGCCGCACTGAGAAGGGCTGTGTAAGGGGGCGGGTGTTTGCACTGCATGCTCTCCAACTAACTCCCCACCCTCAGAAGCTGGCAGTTGATCAGTCTTGGCTTGGTCACCTGTTGGAGCAAGTGGTGCAGCATGTCCCCATGGCTGCTTACACAGCTCACTCCAGAACATGTACTCTAGTCTGCTGCAGCTCAGCGGGAGGAGAATTGATGGACTTACCAAAATAGGGTAAGTGTCCGCACTGTCACATTTGCTCTGCATCAAACTGAGCACTCGGGTTGCTGTGGTGCAAATGTGGCAGTGTAAACAGGCCTTTAGTAAGGTTTCAAAACAGCCTTACTTCTCCCATCCTCATTTACAGGGAGATGGGACAACTGTTTTAATGCCGTCCTGAGAAATCACTTCTATGGAATGTCAGGTGTGAAAGCGCACAGCAGTTCTTTAACATAACAGGACTCATGCCTTTTACCACAACAGAAAGTTATACAGTCTGCAAACCCTACAGCAATGTGTTCCTCTCCCTGACTTCTGCACTGACTAAAATGATCAATACAAACTATTTTTGTGCTTTACTGGCATTGAATATTGAAAGGAGGCAGTATAGTGCAGTGGTTTAGGAGGCAGTATAGCGCAGTGGTTTAAGGCTCTGAGCAGGAAACATGGGTTTGAATCCCACAGCCCCCACTTGCATACTGTGTGACCCTGAGCAAGTCGTTTAACTTCCTTGTGCTCCCAGGTCACACCTATAAACAAGCTTTCAGCTTAGCATGTCTCTCCTGGTTAAACAAACAAATAAAAAATTACAAGATCACAATCAAACATCTGAATGTCTTTCAGTTTCTTGCAGCAGGCACAAAGCAACATAAAACAAGCATTTGTCAAAGCAGAATGTTCACCCCTTGCATTGCTGTAGTAACAGGTCTTATTGTACACATTTTTACTATATATTTACCCAGGAAAAAGCAGATGAGATGCAATATCTCATTTTCAGTGGTGTCCTGCTTTTACACATTTTTTAGATTGTATTTACCCAGGATAGCCCAGCTGAGAGGCAATATCTAATTTTAGGTGGGCTCCATTTTTTACCTCCAATTTCCAACAGTCTTTTTATGACCTGATGTTATGATCAAGACAAGTGGATTTTTTTAAATCCCATTCAAAAGGTGATTTTATAAAGCAACTACGAAAACAAGTTTCAGAAGGGATTTGAAAAATGACACCCGTCACGTTCAGAAGGTGGGGTAACACAAGGGATATTCTGAACATTAGGGACCAAAATCTACAAAAATAAAGTTATGAATAAACGTTGGAGCAATTCAGTGTTTCTCCATAATGACCCCAAATTTTCAAGATAGTCTGTTTATGACCACTCCTTCGGAACACGACAGGTGTCATTTATAAAACAGTGGCTGAAACATCATTTCGCATCACAAGTGTGAAAACACATTTTGGCCAGGATTTGAAAAATGACAACTGTCATGTTCATGAGGTATTGTGAAAAAATGACTATGTTGAACATTTGAGGTGAAAATATTGATAATTACCAAAGTTATGAGTGTGGGTTGAAAAATTTCAATGTACGCTCATAACATTTTTGTTTTTTACATATTGTTACCCCAGATTTTCAACACAGCCTTCTTATGACCCCACCTCATGAACAAGGGTGGAGAAGATATTCAAATCCTTCCCAAAAGGTGATTTCTTGTCACAAATGTGAAAACATATTTCGGCCAGTATAAGAAAAATGACAGCTCTCACGTTCATGAGGTGGTGTGAAAAAAAAATGGCTATGTTGAAAATTTGGGGTCAAATATTGAAAATTACCAAAGTTATGAGTGTACATTAAAACATTTCAATGTACACTCATAACATTGTTGTTTTTAATATGTTTACTCCAAATGTTCAACATACTCTTCTTACAACCTTATCTCATGAACAAGGGTGGAGAAAATTTTCAAATCCTACCCAAAAGTTGATTTCGCACAGCTACCACAAAGTCACCTTTCGGGATAGATTTGCAAAATTGTATCACATTTGTTCATGAGGTGGGGTCCCAAAAAGGCCATGTTAAAAATTTGGGGAAAACATATTTACAAATGAACAATTTATGAGGACAAGTTCAAAACCCATTGAAATACATGTAACCGCATAACTGATTACCTCAGTTCCTGGTCCGGCACGGAAGAGTGAAGATGCCTCTCCAGTCCAGAAAGGATTATGGCACTGGACTCCCCAGCAGGTAAATAAGGCTGTGCTGGTGGTGGTGGGTGCTGAGTGGGAGGGTCAGGTGGAGGTAAGGTAATGGCAGAGGTGTGCTGGTGACAGCAACAAACACTGATGGGTGTTTTTCTTTCTTACAGGGTCTATAAAAATAAAATAGATTACAAGGGCTGGTTTTCTTTCTTTCAGGTAACAACACTGGGGATTGGGCACCCCAGTGTTGGTATTATGTTTGGTGGCACGGGGGTGGGCTCCCCATCATACAATGAAAATGGGTGAGGTGGGAGATACTAGCTGGCTCCAAGGATTGGGGACCCTGGTGTAGGAAATTGAAAAGTAAGAGGTGGGGTGGGGTGGTGGGTGCTGAGTGGGAGGAGAGGGTGGGGGGAGGGTAACCGAGGCGATGTACCAGCAGCGGCAACAGACATCGATGGACAGTTTTCTATTTTACAGGGTGTATAAAAATAAGATGATGAGGGGTAGTTTTCTTTATTTCAGGTACAGACACTGAAGTCTGGGCTCCCCAGTGTCGGTGTTATGTTTGGCGGTATGAAGATGGACTTCCCAGTGTCGCACAGTGAAAACAGGCATGGTGGGAGGTTTACTAGCCAGCACCAGGGATTCGGCACCTGGTGTTGAAAATTAAGAAGGCAGAAGCAATAGGAGGTGGAATGAATATGTGGCAGAGGGTGAGAGGGACTGTTTTTACTTTGGGGGGGACCACAGCAGGCTGATCATGATGCTAATCAGCTCTGCTTGCTGGGTAGCTTATGCAGATCAAAGGAAAGAGCTACCCTATGATTACATCAGCTTCTTTTCTTTGTACTACACAAAGTTTCTGCCCAGCAAGACCAGAAGCATGTCATGATCAGCCTGGCTGATGATTGGTTTGACACAGTCATGACTCTCGCAGGCTGCCCTTCACTGGACGACATTGACACACCTCTCAAAATCCATTATCATCATGCCAATATATTCACTTTGTGCACATGCAAGGGCGAACATGAAAAGAATCTCTACAGACCTCAGCAATATGATAATCTCCCTGGCTTCTTCATAGGTGAAAGAGGTAGAGACATGCTGATTACCACAGGGAAGAGCAAGTCTTGGCATCTAGCAGTGTGGCTGAAGCAGAGCTCACAACAATTGCTAACAAGCATTTGTCAATGCCGAATATTGGTTGCTTGTTTAACGCTGGCACTTCCATTAGCTCCCTTTATATCCTGCGGTGTACCTCATCTAGTCCTATACCCTTATGTAATTTCAAGGCAGCAACTTCTTTCAGTAACACCTATTTAAATCCCACTCTCCCATCCACCCAGCACCCACAATTTGTTTTCGTTTGTGCTGCTAAAAAAAAAAAAATTTATGGGAACCAGCACAACCCACTCGCCTCCACGGCCAGCCCCTCTCTTATAAACTAATGTATGTGACAGGCAGCAGTGCCAAGAACACAGAGTAAGCCCCCAAATTTAAGCGAGAGACAGCAGCGCCAAGAATACAGAGTAATGCCCCCCCAGCAACAAACAATGACCTGACCACCCATACGTCCATTCCCCCGCACCCAGTGCCCACCTCCTTATTAGAAGAAGGCACTGTCACCGTCCAGCACAGCACAGCACAACCCTTCCTCCTCCACTGCTGAGTGCCGGCTTCTAATGCATGAAACCGCACTGCCTGTTGCTGTAGTACAGCCAGCAGATCACATTGCAAAAAAGTACATTAATGCATCAGTTAGGGTTTTTATTAAATCATCAAAAGCTGGGAAATTCAATGTTAGGGTTCTCCCCTACCCCCCCACACACACATACCCCCCAACAGGCATCAGGGTGTGCCATGGCATCATCAGGCCCAGCTCTCACCCCATTCCATGTGTAAACAAGCTGACATGGTACAGTATAGGAGAATGGGGTGAGAGTTAGGCCTGATGACCCCATGGCACACCCCGATGCCTGTTGGTGTGTGGAGGTTGGCTGGGGTGGTATTGGTGGGAACCCTAACATCGAATTTCCAGGCTTTTGATGATTTAATAAAAATCCAAACAGATACATTAATGTAGTTTTTTGCAATGAATTTCCCTTCCTTCTGAGATACTATAAAGGACCCTGCGCTCCAATCCCACAAAGTTATGTACAGCGTAGAATAAATTCAATGGACGCATATAACGTGGGCATTTTCAGGAATTTTTCACCAAGTTTTCAACACGGCCTTTTGGGGACCCCACATCATGAACAATGGCTCTGTCATTTTATCAATTTGTCCCAAAAGCTGATTTTATAAAGCAGCCATGCTATTCTGCACAACAGGTGCGAAAACATGTTTCTCTCAGGATGTGAAAAATGACAGCGGTATACTTTTCATGAGGAAGTGCGAAAAATGGCAATGTTGAAAATCTGGAGTAAAAATATGAAAAATTGTCAAAGTTACGTGCATGCATAGAACCTGAGCAACACATGCTAGTAACACGGTCAATTTTTGGAATTATTTCACCATATTTTCAACATGGGCTTGAAATCTCCGCCATGAACACTGGCACTGTGATTTCATTAATCCATCCCAAAAGCTGATTTTGCACAGCAACCGCGCCATTCTGTGCCACAGGTGCGAAAACATGTTTCGGGCAGGAAGTGAAAAATGACAGCTGTATACTTTTCATGAGGAGGTATGAAAAAATGGCAATGTTGAAAATCTGGAGTGAAAATACAGTATTAAAAACTGGTGAAGTTACGAGCATGCATAAAAACTGCGCAATGCACACTTGTAACACGGTAATATTTGGGACTTTTTGCACCATATGTTCAACATGGGGTTCTTGGGACCCCACCTCATGAACACTGGCACTGTCATTTCAATAATCGGTCCCAAAAGTTGAGTCCATGCAGTGACCACAAAATCACCTTTTGGGACTGATTAATGAGATGACAGTGCCAGTGTTCATGAGGTGGGGTCTCAAGAACCCCATGTTGAAAATTTGGGGTCAAATTCCTAAAAATGGCTAACATATCACGTAAGTTGAAAACTCCATTGACAGCCATTATACGGCTTACTTTGATTCCTTCAGTTCATGGTTTGCCTTTGAAGAATGCAGACGTGTCCCAGTCCAGAGAAGATCGCAGCTGCCAACATCCAGAGGTAAGTATGGGGTAAGGGAAGGGGGTTGTAGGGAGGTTGGTGCGCAGATGGAGGGTGGGGATGGGGGAGAGGGGATGTGGGGAGATGATAAGGGACTGTTTTCTTTTTCCAGGTTTAAAAAATAAATAAATAAAAGACTCACAGGGACTGTTTTCTTTTTTACAGGTACATTACATATGAGGGGACACTGGGAGTGGGCTACCCAGTGTCCCATGTTGTCAGGGGGAGGGGGGCTACTGCCGACACAGGGATTGGGCACCCCGCTGTATGCAAACTTTATATCAAGAGGGCACACTGCTGGGTTGGCCATACTGAACTGAAGGACAACTGGGGACACTGGGAGTAGGCTACGCAGTGTCCCACACTGAGGGGGATGGGGAGCCTGTTTTTGTTGGTCTGGGGAGATTTTATTTTGTTTTTTGGGGGGAAGCCGCTGTTACGCAAGACTTCCCCTTTCACTCCACAAGCTGATCAGCTGTTTACTGACTTAGGCTTCATGCAAATCAAAGGACCAAAGCCATCTCTGATTGGAGCGGCTTCGGCCCTTGGAAGTGCATGACTGTTCAGCCCACCTAGCAGAGAGGTGCATCAGGACCACACTGAGTGGTCACTGGTGCCAACTGCCAAGGGGGGGCACAGGGTCATAACATCACAAGACATTATGCCAAAGAAATATATCACTGGAAGGGAAAGTATGCCTCTCTGCAGATGACACAAAGATCTGCAACAGGGTTGATACGCAAGAGGGGGTGGAAAGGATGAGAGGGGACTTGGCAGGTTGCAGGAATGGTCAAAAGTATGGCAGCTTAGATTTAATGTAAAGAAGTGCAAAGTACTGCACCTGGGAAACAAAAACCCAGGGGAAGAGTACACAATGGGGGGTGAGATACTGACAACAGTAAAAATGGAAAGGGACCTGGGGGTAATTATATCAGATGACCTAAAGGCGGGCAAGCAATGTGAGAAGGCAGTAAGGAAGGCTGGGGAGGTACTGGGATGCATAGGGAGAGGCATCACCAGTAGAAAACAGGAAGTTGTTATCCCTCTGTACAGACAGTTGGTGAGACCCCATCTGGAATACTGCATGCAGTTCTGGAGACCTCATCTCTCCAAGGACACAGACAGGATGGAGGCAATCTAGAGGAGGGCAACTAAAATGGTGCAGGGTCTGCACCAGAAGCCATATGATGAGAGAGACTAAAGGAGCTTAATATGCATACCCTCGAGGAAAGGAGGGAGAGGGGGACATGATAGAAACATTTAAGTACCCAAGGGAATCAATAAAGTCCAAGAGGGTAGCATCTTTCAGAAAAAGAGATGTGTAAGAACAAGGGGGCACAATTTGAAGATAGAGGGGGCAATGTAAGGAAGTATTTTTTCACAGAGAGGGTGGTGGATGCATGGAACAGCCTTCCTGAGGAGGCTGTGGGGTCAAAAACAGTGAGGGAATTCAAGAAAGCATGGGACAGACATAAATCAATTCTTGTAGGGGGTAGGAGGAATTATGTTGGATAACTAGGATCTGCAGCTTATCCATTAGGTAGGGAAATGGGCAGACTGAGTGGGCCAAACGGTCCTCATTTGCCGTCAAAGTCTATGTTTCTATGCTGCCAAAGCAGCATGATATATTGCCAGCGGCATATGTCTGTGTTTTGTGTGGGGGCTCCGTCCACTACAACACTTGATATGGGGGCTGTGCCTTCCGAACCTCCCCCAACTAAAATAATCAACTACGCGGGGGAGGGGTTGGTCACTTAATTCACGCAAAGTGCGAATAAAAGAAAAATTACATGTGTCCGGGACCAGGATTCGATACCCGCTCCGCAGTCACATCGCCTCGATTGCTGCCCATGGCTCATCCCATCGAGCCATGGCAGCTGCTTGTCGGACCCTCCTCCAAGCAAAGGACTTTCATCTGCAAGGTAAAAGAGACAGGGTGCACTACCGCACATAGATCCTTTAGCAGTTGTGCACCCTGTCGCTATTCCCACCCGCGCTGTCTCTGATGCGCAGTTTTAGCGTGTACCGTTCTCTATACTGCAAACTGACCCGGTACACTGCCAAGCCCATTACAAGCTCCTGATTTTGTGTACTGCAATGGGCTCAGCAGCAACTCACACCCAAAATCCCACATTGCAACAATACGTTGGTTTGCGCGTGTGCGCAACCAATGTAAAAATGGTATAAAATTGTAGATTTTCATATAAAACACCAGGCAGACACTGTTTTTTATAACAATATTTAATGAGTAAGTGTGGCAGTTTAATTTCTGTAAATTTCATTGCACATGATCTTCTTAAACAGTAGAACAGGATGCACAGGTGCCGGAACGGGGGGGGGGGGCACTAGGGCCATGGCCCTACCACTTTCATAAGTGGCCCTATCACTTTTTGCAATCATGTTAATATATTTAATAGGGGAGAATTTACCACTTACATCCTTGGCCCTACCACTTTTCAAACCATTCTGGCACCAGTGACAGGATGTCCCTGGTTCAAATGCAACCACAGCCACTGGGTTACTGTGCAGCCTTCAACGAGTCACTTGATGCCTCTGCCCTCCAGCCCTTTCAACTGCAATATAGTGTAAATGCATAATCCCACTACAACAGTTGGGCTAACCTTGGTCAATCACCTGTAAAAACAGCAGGAAGAGCCTGCCAGGCTGGCTGCATGTATAGGAGGCAGGCAGATTGGATAGGAGACAGACTGAGTCTGTGAGAGACACTGGCAGACTGTGAGCAGAGAAATTCATTCTTTACAACATAGTCCTTGCACTTTGCATAAGATATCACTTGGAGAAGGCAGAGGTGCTGAATAGCTACTTTTGTTCGGTCTTTACAGTAAAAGGGAAGGGGAAGGGACCTGAGTTAGAGAAGAGAGGAGGGGATGACAAAAGAGCGGATCCTAGCCTGTTCAGCGAGGACAGGGTAAAAAGAACTAGGAAGGTTGAAGGTAGACAAGGCAATGGACTGGATGGCTTGCATCTTAGGGTACTCCGGGAACTGAGGGAGGAGCTGGCGGCACCTCTGGAGAGACTGTTTAACTTATCCCTAGATACAGGATGGGTTCCAAGTGACTGGAAGAAGACGGACGTGGTGCCACTGCATAAAGGGAGCAGCAGGGAGGAGACGGGGAAACTAATGTCTGGTCAGCCTCGCCTCAGTGGCGGGGAAGGTAATGGAGGTGCTAATTGAAGGAAAGAGTGGTGAACTACCTGACAGACAGCGGACTGCTGGGTGATAGGCAGCATGGCTTCACAACTGGAAGGTCATGCCAGACGAACCTAATAGATTTCTTTGACTGGGTGACGAAGGTGGTTGATCAGGAAGGGGGGGGGTGGGCATGGCCTATCTAGGCTACAGGAAGGCCTTCAACTCCATCCCTCACAGAAGACTGGTAAATAAGTGGAAAGTGTAGGGGTGGGATAGAAAATAACTAGGTGGGTAGAAAACTGGCTGAAGAACAGAAGCCAGAGTGTGGTGGTTAATGGGGTACATTCCAGAGAGATGGGGGTGATGAGTGGGGTGCCCCAGGGGTTGGTACTGGAACCTCTCCTTTTCATGTTGCTTGTGCATGCATGCGCAAGAAACATGTTGCGGCAGCTTGCTGCAGAAGCAGGTTATGGAGGTGCGGCACTGTTGTGGCCATTGCCCTCGCTGCCTTTAGAGGCTTGGCCCGCTTTCCCCAATATGGTGGCACGCTGCTGCTGACACTAGTTCAGCCAGCGTGCCACCAACTTGAAAGGTTTTTGCCGCTGCAATCAGGGACCGCCTCGTCATTGCAGCATCAGCCATTCCGCAGCAATGAGGGAGTGACCCATCATTGCAGGGCGGCACCTTGCATGCCCCTGACCCAGTTTGCTGACAGAAAGCCCAGTCCCCATTGACATAATATCCCCACCCAAAGGTTTTTTTTGTATGCTGAGGGGGTGACCAATACCCCTCGGCGTCATGCATGCCCCCCGCCATCTTTCTTTGCCGATGGGGTGCCCAATCCCCATTGGCTTCAGTCCCCTCTTACCAGTTAAATTGGGGGAGTCCACTCCCCATCGGCATAATGTATCCCCCCCAATCTGTAGTCTGCTGAGGGGTGTGCCCAATACCCCTCTGCTCTCCCTCCCCACTATGTATGTGCTGACGGGATGCCCAATCCCTGTCGGCTACATCCCCCCCCAAAAAAATACTCAAGTGGTACGCTGGGAGCTCACCCCAGTGTGCCAAATGTCCCTGAAAAGAAAAACAGTCTCGCAATGTTTTTTTTTTTTGTTTGTTTAACCCTGTAAACAAGAAAACGGTCCCTCGTTGAGTCCGTTGCCCTTCCCCCAACCCGCACCCACCCTCTGCACACCCTGTCTCCCCACATGCCCCCTCACCCCATACTTACCTCCGGAGCCAAGCGCAACAATCTTCAGTGAACCGGGAACACATCTGCACTCTTCAAAGCCGACCGCGAACTCAAGAAATGCTGGTAAGCTGTATAATGGCATAAAAAGGGTTTTTTCAACTTTGGTGCATATCTCAGGCATTTTCAGGAATCGTGACACCAAATTTTCAACATGGGGTTACTGGGACCCCTCCTCATAAATTCAGCCACTGTCATGGTGTTATTCGGTCCCGAAAGGTGATTTTGCGGTCACTGTGCGGAATCACCTTTCAGGACTGATTAACGAAATGACAGTGCCACTGTTCATGAGGTGGGCTCTCAAAAAGCCTATGTTGCAAATTTGGTGAAAACAAAATCCAAAAAATGACTGTTTTACGAGCGTGCATTGCACAGTTGCTAAGCATGCTCGTAACTTCGCAAATTTGCAATATTTCCACTCCAGATTTTCAACATTAGCATTTTTCCACACCTCCTTATGAACAGTACAGCTGTCATTTTTCACATCCTGACCGAAATGTGTTTTCGCACTTCTGGCGCAGAATAGCGCGGTTGCTGTGGGAATTCAGTGTTGGGGACACATTAAGAAAATCACAGTGACACTGTTCATGAGCAGAGGTCATAAAATGACTATGTTGAAAATTTTGTGAAGAAAGTCCATAAAATGACTATGTTATGAGCATGCGTTGCACAGTTTCCATGCACCCTTGTAACTTCACAAATCTGTAATATTTTCACCACTGGTATTTTTTTCACACCTCCTTATGAACAGTACAGCTGTCATTTTTCTCATCCTGGCCAAAATGTGTTTTCGCACTTCCGGCGCAGAATACCATGGTCACTTTGGGAAATCAGTGTTTGGACAGATTAAGATCAAGCGAGAGAGGGGGAGTGAGCAAGCTCAACTGAGCTCTGTTGGGACTGCTGTGGATTTCTTTGTGGCCAGAAAAAGGCTCCAATGCAGGGAGGAGCCAAGTACAAAAGGGCAGCCTGCAGCGTCGGGAGAAACAGAATGAGCAACCTCAACAGAGCTCTGTCAGGACAGCTGTGAACTTCTTTGTAGGCAGACATAGACACCAACGCAGGCAGCAGCCCAGTACAAAAGGGCAGCCTGCAGTGCTGGAAGAAACAAAACAAGCGCGTGAGAGAGGGGAAGTGAGCAAGCTCAACAGAGCTGTGTCGGGACTGCTACAGATTTCTTTGTGGGCAGAAAAAGGTGCCAACGCAGGTAGGAGTCCAGTATAAAAGGGCAGCCTGCAGCTCCAGGACAAACAGAATGAGCGAGTGAGAGAGGAAAGGGGGTAAGGGACGGGGGAAGAGTACTGGCCCTGGGGGATTCTATACTGAAAGGGGTGAGATGGAAAGGAACCGGGGAAAGGCACGGCTGTATTTGGGTTGAAGCTGTCTCCCGGTTGACTGCAGGAGGGCAGGGCTGAAGTGTGCAGCGAAGGGGAGGAAGAAACCTCATTTACTGTTGCATGTAGATACAAATGACTTGGCGGGGGACACTGTGGAAGTAGTGAGGGGGAAGTTCAAGTAGTTGGGCAGGCAGTGTGGGGGTGGGGAAGTAGGTGGCATTCCTGAAGGTACTGCCGGTACCATGTGCAAAGCATGGGGAGAAAGGGTAGGCTTGAGGAGTTCAACAAGTGGTTGAGGGATTGGTGCCACACCAAACATTATGGGTTAGTGAGTAACGGGGGTAGGGTCTGGGGGGGGGAATAGTAACTTGTATGCGGGGGACAGGGTATACTTGAGCAGGAAGGGGAGGGGAGTATTAAAGGCAGCATTGCTGCCAGCCCACTGGTGCTGAGGGTTAGGGTGCTGGACCCCACACCTCGTGCCATGCTGGTGACCCAGGTTCGGACATGAGCCCGGGCCGCCAGGGGTCAGTAGGTGAGGGATAGGACTCCTATCCCGAGGCAGGATCCAGGGACCCACTGCTCTATAGCGGCCCCTCGTGATGACCAGGGGCACTACTACAGCAGTGTAGTAAAGATGGTGTAGTGTGGTTGACATTGGCACACTGTGCCTAAGTGTCATTGCACGCCCATACTCTGCAAAGGGGAGAAAAGTGGAAAATAGGCTATGGTCGGGCAGCATGAGCTTCCAACCCCCACTGCCCACCCCGAAGGGTGCCTCCTCAACCAGATCCTGCTCCGGTGGGTCGAGCTGTGAAGCTCCTTACCACCTCGCCTCGGGGGTAATCCGTGGAGGTGAGCAGGTCGGCCTGATGTCGGGGGCAGGGCTGGGGGGGGTCGGTTGGGATGACCAAGCTGACTGTAACCGAGAGAGAAAATATGCACACACAAAAAAAGGCAGGATTAGAGGGGTACATCTCTACTAAGGTGGATTTAAATTAGTGTGGGGGGGGGGCATGGCCAAAAGACACAAGTTGGTAGAAAGGTCCGGACAGGGGAGCCTAATGAGCTCACCGCCCTAGATATAGGTAAAGGCAGAGGCGTAGTAACCCTGAAAGGGGGCGGGCAGAGTCGTCTGAGTGTAATACAGAAGGTACCACCACCCGGTAAGAATAAGGAGGGGAAAGGGTGCGGACTACCAGGAGGAGGGACACAGGGCAAGGAGGAGAAGAGTGAGGAGAGATAAGGAGCAGGGAAATCCCAGCCTCCCCCCACAAAACATAGTAATTAGTGAGGTAAACACCAAGGAAGAGAAGTTATTAGGGAGCAGGACAGAGGTAAATGTAAAAAAAGGCAAAGGCAGTAAGAACAGGAATGGGGCTAAAAGGGGTAAGGCTATCAAAAAGTGGAGGGTGATGAGTACCAATGCCCATAGTCTGTGCAGCAAGCTCCTGAACTAGTGGCCTTGATGGAAGAGGGTTGCCTGGATATTGTGGCAGTCACAGAAACATGGTACACAGAGAACCATGACTGGGATGTCAACATACCAGGATACACAATCTACAGGAGGGACAGGGAGGGTAAAAGAGGAGGAGGAGTAGCTCTCTATGTAAAGGAAGGGATCAAAGCAACAGAACTAAAGAGTAAACAGGGAGCAGATGAGGCACTCTGGGTCACCCTGGAGACAGGAAATGGCACCACAATCCGCACGGGGGTTGTATACAGACCCCCATCTCAGGGGGAGGGAATGGACAAGGAAATGATAGAAGGCTTCCTTAGAATGGCAGAAAAAGGGGAGATATTGTTGATGGGGGACCTGAATATGCCAGATGTTAACTGGAGCACCTTTGCTGCAGGCACATCCAAGAGCAGGGTCATTCTTGATGCCCTACAGGGGGCATGCCTCAGACAGCTAGTATTGGAACCCACTCGGGAGGGAGCAATCTTAGACCTGGTACTCTCAAATGGGGACGGAGAAAGAATCTCAGATTGAGAGGTGGGTAGCCATCTGGGAACAGGCGACCACCAAACACTGTGGTTCACGATAAACACAGCCATACAATCAAGCCATACAAAAGCAAGAGTATTGGACTTTAGGAGGGCTGACTTTGGGAAAATGAGAGAGTGCCTTAGAAAAGCACTAGCAAATAGGCAAGAAGAAGGGGTGGAGGAACAATGGGGAGTAATCAAAACAACCATCACAGAGGCAACAAGCCTTTGTGTAAAGCAAATCAATAAAACACAACGAAGGAAAAAAACGCTATGGTTCTCAAAAGAGGTGGCAGGGAAGGTTAAGGAGAAAAGGATAGCATTCAGGAAGTATAAGGAAACACCGAAGGAGCAGGACAGAGAACTTTATCAGTTAAAGCAGAAGGAGGCTGGGAAGGCAGTCAGAATAGCAAAGGCCCAAACCAAGGAAAGGATAGCCAATTCTGCTAATAAGGTGGATAAGACCTTTTATAGGTACATTAGGGAGCGAAGAAAGACCAAAGGAGGGATACTGAGGCTTAATAAAGGGAAGGGAATGGGAGTAGAGGGGGACAGTGAAAAAGCAGGGATACTGAACAAATATTTCTGCTCAGTATTCACAAAGGAAGAGGAGGGGGAGGTACCTAAACCAAACAAGAGAAACACTCTGAAGATGGGGGTCGATACCAGTCCATTTACAGAAGAAAAGGTTCTGAAAGAACTAATAAAATTGAAGGTGGACAAAGCAATGGGGCCTGATGGGATTCACCCAAGAATTCTAAAAGAACTAAAGGTAGAAGTAGTGACACCGCTGACTACTCTCTTTAACAAATCATGGGAGGATGGGGTGGTACCTGAGGACTGGAGGAGGAGGGCAGATGTGATTCCTCTTCACAAAAGTGGGAGCAGGACAGAGGCAGAAAACTACAGACCAGTTAGTTTGACCTCAGTGGTAGGGAAAATGATGGAATCACTTCTGAAAGAAAGAACTGTTGAGTACCTAGAGGCCAGTGGGGCACAGGACCCAAGGCAGCATGGATTCACGATGGGAAGGTCATGTCAGACAAATCTAATAGATTTCTTTGACTGGGTGACCAAAGTAGTAGACCAGGGAGGGGCTGTGGACATGGCCTACCTAGATTTTAGCAAGGCATTTGACACAGTCCCACACAAAAGATTAATACACAAGTTAGCCAGCCTTGGAGTGCCCAAGGTGGTAGCCTGGATAAAAATTGGCTAGACAACAGGATGCAAAGGGTAGTAGTAAATGGAGTACACAGTGAAGAAAGGAGGGTTACTAGCGGGTACCGCAGGGTTCAGTACTGGGACCGGTCTTTTAATGTCTTTATAAGTGACATTGCAGAGGAACTGGAAGGAAAAGTATGTCTCTTTGCAGATGACACAAAATCTGCAACAGGGTTGATACACAAGATGGAGTGGAAAGGATGAGAAGGGACTTAGCAAGGTTGGAGGAATGGTCAAATGTATGGCAGCTCAGATTCAATGCAAAGAAGTGCAATGGACATAGGAAACAAAACCCAGGGAAGAGTACACAGTGGGGTGAGATACTGACAACAGTAAAAAGGGAAAGGGACCTGGGGGTAATTATATCAGATGACCTAAAGGTGGGCAAGCAATGTGAGAAGGCAGTAAGGAAGGCTGGGGGATACTGGGATGCATAGGAAGAGGCATCAATAGTAGAAAACAGGAAGTTGTTAGCCCTCTGTACAGACAGTTGGAGAGACCCCATCTGGAGGAGTATTGTGTGCAGTTCTGGAGACCCCATCTCCGCAAAGACAGACAGAGTGGAGGCTGTCCAGAGGAGGGCAACCAAAATGGTGCAGGGTCTACACCAGAAGACATATGAAGAAAGACTAAAGGAGCTTAATATGTATACCCTTGAGGAAAGAAGGGAGAGAGGGGACATGATAGAAACTTTCAAGTACCTCAAGGGAATCAACAAAGTCCAAGAGAGTACCATCTTTCAGAAAAAGAAATGTGCAAGAACAAGGGCGCACAATTTGAAGATAGAGGGGGGACGGCTCAGAGGTAATGTGAGGAAGTATTTTTTCACGGAGAGGGTTGTGGATGCATGGAACAGCCTCCCTGAGGATGTCATGGAGTCAAGAACAGTGGGGGAATTCAAGAATGCATGGGACAGACATAACGCAGTCCTAGTTGGGTGGGTAGGAGGAAGTAAGCTGTTGGTTAACTAGGATCTGCAGCTTATCTGTTAGGTAGGAAAATGGGCAGACTAGGTGGGCCAAGTGGTCCTAATCTAATGTCAAATTCTATGTTTCTATGAGAAGGAGTGGTATGGGTGGAAGGTGGTCTGACTAAATGAATAGAGAACTGGTTACAGTGGAGGGTGCAGAGGGTAGTGGTGGGGTAGCCCTTGGCACCCAGAGCAGTGACAAGCGAGGTGCCGCAGGGCTCAGTGCTTGGCCCGGTGCTATTTCGGGTCTTTATCTCTGATATAGCACATGGAGTGGGGAGCAGGGTTAGTCTGTTCGCACATTATACTAAATCAAAAGCAAATAGTTATAGTAGCAGAGCCTACCCACACACACACATACACACTCCATGAAAAGCTGCTTAAAAGCCTGCAATTCATTCTAATCAATTCCATTTTCCTACTTAGTTGGGGTTCAATGCCAACAATTGTAAAATCATGTACCTAGGGCATAGGAACCCAGATGCTGAGTATAGGATGGGGGGAAGGTATTGTTACTCACTAGACATGAAAGGATCCTTGAGGTTATTATATCAGAGGCCCTCAAGATGGCAGTACAGTGTGACAAAGCTATTGGCAGGGCAAATTGGATTCTGGGGTGCATAAGGAGTAGCATCTCCAGTAGGAAGAGGAGGGATGTTGTGCTGCCATTGTATCACTCCCTGGTATTCCCCCAAGCTGGAGTACTGTGTCCAGTTTTAGAGTCCACACTTCAAAAAGGACAGAAGGTGGAGGTTTTCCACAGGAGGGCAACTAAAATGGTTCAGAATTTTCACAGGAATCCCTACAAGGAAAGGCTGAAGAATCTCAACATGTACACTCTGGAAGAGAGGAGGGTGAGAGGTGACATGACCAAGACCTACAAAGTACCTCACAGGGGTAAAGAGGGTACAGTTGGGGAGTTTCCTTCAAATGAGGATGAGCACCCAAACCAAGGGACATACAGTAAAGCTGGGGGGGCATTCAGGATAGATGAGAAGAAATATTTCTTTACTGAAAGGGTGGTAGACACCTTGAACAGACTGCCAGGAGAAGTGGTGGAAGCTAAAATGGTAGGGGCATGAAGCATGCATGGGATAAACATAGGGATATATTAGAATAAGGGGAAGGAGGTGGTCAACGGAGATCAATAGGGCTCTGGAAGTACAGTAGGTTCAAGTTCATTGCAGGAAAAATCCATTAAGCAAGGTCATTCACAAGGGGGTCCTGACGGACACAGGCAGAATAAAACATGCAGTAACATATACAGTCAGGAGTTACAAGTAGGTAGAGAACACTTGGGCAGACTGGATGGGCTGAGTTGTCCTTTTCTGCTGACAAATTCTGTTTTTATGGCATCATATGTTCATTCAGGTGCAGTGTTTATTTAAAGTTGGGCCTATCATACATCCAGATGTAAGGTACAGTAAATTACCGAATTAGATGCAGCCCACTTACAGTACAATAAACCGAACCCCAGTGCTTTGAGAAGCCTTTACTCTTCATAAGACTGCTTAAAGAGCTGGGGTTCTATTTGCAGTGTCCACACCAGTATGCTGAACTTAAAATCAACACCACATCTGAATGAGTACTTGATTCTTGCTCACTCCATTTCTTCCCCACTTTGAAAGCTGCTTGTCCCGAGTTAGTTTTGGGCTGGCAGTGCCTCGCCTGTGTTGGAAGATGAACAATAAGCGGCACTGAAAGACGTCAGACTTCATGGACTGTGAAGGCAGATGCTCACCCACCAGCTTGGCAAGAAGATGGCTGCAGCTGTGGCCACTGATGACTGTTGGGGTGTGGGGCTGGGGAACCAAAGGGGACAGACATAAGAAGACAAAATCATTATAAAAGTTGTGAGACTTTCACCAGCTTTCCAAAACGCTTACCAGTAGAAGAACACTACGAAGTTTTTCAAATGGCAACACAATCTGGTGAGCCCTCTGTCTGCCGTCTGACACCAGGCATCAACCAGTATAAAATTGCCTAAAGAAGACAATGTGGTCATGTGGTTACTTAAATACTGGAGATTACAGATTTATAAGAACAAAATAATATCACACAGATGCTGGCACATGTGTCCATAGCAGCTGTCTCCTCCTTCTCAGTAGTTATACCCTTGAGGTACTTGAATGTTTCTATCATATTCCTTCTTTCCCTCCTCTCTTCCAGTGAGTACATATTTAGATCCCTTAATTTCTCCTCAGAAGTCTTGTGTTGCAAGCTCTGTACCATCTCATTCAGCCTTCTCTGGACCATCTCCAGCCTGCCAATATCCTTACGAAGGTGCGACCTCCAGAACTGCACACAGTACTCCACATGAAGCCTGACCATGGTTTTATATAATGGCATCACTACCTCCCTCCTAATGCTGGTGATACCCCTGCCTATGCACTCCAGCATGTCACTGGCCCTCCCAGCTGCCTTACCACTTTGACATTTTCAGGACATCTGAAATAAGAACGCCCAGGTCCCTTTCCTTCTTTGTGCCTGTCAGCAACCCCCCATCCTGTAGCTTTCCCCAGGGTTTCTGTGTCCCACGTGCATAATTTTGCACTTTTTTGAATTAAACTTCAGTTATCAGTCCCCAGACCATTTTTCAAGCTTCCACAGGTCCCTCCTCATTTTCTCCACCCCCTTTGAGGTATCCACTGTGTTACAGATCTCGATGTCATCTGCAAACAGGCAGACCTTTCCCTTCAGCCCTTCTGCAATGTCACTAATGACGACATTGAACAGGACTGGCCCCAGGACCACTCCCTGCGGCACCCCACTGGTCACCCCCTCTCCCCAGACTGCACCCCATTTACCACCACTCTGCCTCCTGTCTGTTAGCCAGTTTCTAACCCACTTTACCACCCTTTCCCCCCATGCCCAGCCTACTCAGCTAGTTTATCAGCCTCCTATGTTGGATGGTGTCAAAGGATTGGCTTAAATCAAGGTAAGCGTTGTCCACTGCCCCACCCTGATTTACTTCCTTTGTCACCCAGTCAAAGAGATCAACCAGATTTGTCTGACATGACCTCCCCACTGTGAATACATGTTGCCTATGGTCCTGGGCTCCGGTGGCTTCTACTTGCCCCACTATCCTTTCTTTAAGTAATGTCTCCATGATCTTCCTCACTACTGAGGTGAGGCTGACCGGCCTATAGTTCCTCGCCTCCTCCCTACTGCTGGATTTGCATAGAGGGACCACATGTGCCCTCCTCCAATTCTCTGGTACCACCTCTGTGTTGAATGACTCAGTGAATATGGCTGTCAGAGGTACTGCTGTCTACCTTCACAGTTCTTTTAATATCCTTGGGTGTATGCCATCTGGTCCCATCACTTTGTCCACCTTCAGTTTAGTCACCTCCTGCAGGATTCTTTTGCCTGTGAATGGACTATTGTCCACCTCTTCACACCTCTGCAACTGCTGTACTACTATGGCCCTTGCCCCCCCCCCCCTTCTGTGAATACTGAACAGAAAGACACAGTGGATGTCTTGGGTGGGGGGGCACAAGACAGTTCTTAGGCATGATACTTTCACTTCCAAATACCTAAACAGCACATATAAGCAAGCAACATTCGGCATTGACAAATGCTTATTGATATCTATATCAGTGATATAGCGGACGGGCTGGAGGGAAGGGTGTGCCTATTTGCAGATGATACGAATATCTGCAATAGGGTGGACACCCTTGGGGGGGTGGAGGCCATGAGGAAGGACCTGAAGATTCTGGAAGGGTGGTCAGAAACTTGGCAGATGGAATTCAATGCCAAAAAGTGTGCAGTGATGCACATGGGGCGTAAGAACCCACAAGCAGCTTACACTCTGGAGGGGGCGCGAAGTAATTAAGCCAATTGAGAAGGAGAGGGATCTGGTTATCTTAGTATCAAGCAACTTAAGGTAGGTCATCGATGCAGCAAAGCAGTGGGAAAGGCAAATAGAATGCTGGCGCGCATTGGGAGGGGCATAACAAGCAGAAGGAGGGAGGTACTGATAGCTCTTTATAAAGTCATGGTGAGGCCACACCTGGAGTATGGGGTGCAGTTCTAGAGACCACACCTACGCAAGGACATGGGATTGAGAGGGTACAGAGAAGGGCAACCAAGATGGTGCATGGTATGCAGGGGAAGTCATATAAGGAGAGTTAGAGGGAATTGGATCTGTACTCATTGGAGACTAGAAGGGATGGGGGGACAAGATGGAAACATTTAAGTATGTGAAGGGGATTAATAAGGTAAGGAAGGGGAGCTTATTTAAGAGGAAGGTGGGGGTTAAAACTAGAGGACATAGCCTAAGACTGGAGGGAGGAAGATTTAGGACCAATGTGAGGGGGTGTTACTTCATGGAGAGGGTGGTGGAGGCCTGGAATAAACTACCGAAGGAAGTGGTGGGGACAGAAACGATGGAGGGATTCAAGAGGGCATGGGACAGACATAAGGGGTTGGCAAGTGGAGGGAAGGAGAGGTCTGTGACATACAGTAGGTAATGAGTAAGGGTGGAGGAGCAGACTCAGTGGGCCAGAGGGTCCTTTTCTGCCACCATATTTCTATGACTCTATTATTCTGTGTGAAGCTATGTGTTTGTGTGGTCTAAGCATTAACCGAATCTGGCAGGCTGTGCCTTGTCTATTAACAGTAAGCAGATACAGCATCTGTGATCAAGTTTCTTGTCAGTCTGCATTTAAGAAAGTAACATGCTTTGCAAACCCAATATAATTCATCAAATCAATCTCTTAAGTGACAAACTGTTGACTTTATTGAAAGAATCCACTTACATTTGAATTAGAAGCAACTACAACCCAGATGTAACCTATACAGTGTAACAGCAAACTTTTTCACACAAAAAGACTTATAATTCCAACAGCCGGCCCAGTGGCACTGAGGGTTGAGGCGCTGGACGCCACACCTCGCACTACACCGGTAACCCGGGTTCAGAAATGAGCCTGGTTGTCAGGGGTTGTGGGGGGGTGGAGAGCAGGATTAAGCTGTTGCGAGGTGATTCTCCTCTCCTGGGGAGGGATGTGGGGTTTCCCCAGCCCTTGGCTGCCACCCAGTGGAGGACAGATGGCAGTTATGGTGATGGGGGGGGGGTGATAGCCAGGGATGAGGAGAGAATGAGCCGGTACCCGGAGTGTTTTTGCACCTCTACGTTCACGCACTGCCGTGTATGACAGGGTCTCAGGACTCTTGGGGGGTGGGAAGAATTTTTAAAAAGTACATATAAAACACAGTTCCAGTTCCACACACCACTTGTCCCCCCGCTGTTTTGCTTTCTTTAGTCTCCTCAGTGTCCCATCCCAATGACTAGGGTCACTAAGGCTGCACCCTTGCTCTGGCCAGTATGGTGGGTTGTTAACCACTTTCATAGCTGACACCAAGGCTGCCTTCCAATCAGCCAGTGGAAGGGCATAAAAGCTGAGCAACCTCCCCGGCAGCCAAATGTTTCACCTTCGCAATCTACCCAACTCCCAGTCACATTCAAGTGTGTGTGTGTGTGTGGGGGATTCCAGGGCTCACATGGAAAGCATGGTATCTCAGGTAGTAGTACAATATGCTGTCACTGCGTTTGTGAGACATCCTGGCTGTCAATGGGGATCACTAAACATTCCAAAGATGGAGCTCCAGGCTTATTGGAAAGCCCTTGCACACAGTGCCTGAAACAGCACACTTATTAGGCTCACAACACGGATGGGGAGTGTTTCTACCATATGCTATAACATTTCCATCTTAATTTTTTTTTGAGGGGATCTCAGAGCAATGAACAGTCTACAGCATTTCACCACACAAAATTTCCCAAAGAGCAAATGCAAACCAAATCACCTTCAGTTTATCTGCACAGCCTCAGACCCACACATCCCAACCCCCAGCAGTGTAACACAGTAAACACTCTCAACCATACATCCCCCAAATGTGGAACACTTTCTCAAATGTTCGAGACAGAAGTTTGGAACACTGTAGGAATGTGTGGTTCTTGCTCTCATGGTTTTCCATTCATTGAACAACACATTTTGTCACACTGATTAGATACATGCTTTAAAATCTTACTGCAGAAGTTGGAACAGTACCCTCTCAATGCAGGACACAGGGCTTTTGACAGATATGCCCTCACCTGCTTCTTGGATGTGGTTTGCTTTATAGGCAGGCTTTTGTTGTCACCACCAGCCTGAGGTTCAGTGTATACAGAAGATACAATAGGAGAGAGAAGCCTAGACTCATGTTGCAGATTCCAACGCAATTTCGCGTGGCTAGAAGTGGAATGAGCTGTACTGTTCAACACATGTGCCATTTACTTTGGTCAGCATTTACAAAATGTAATCCCGAATGGCATCTGAACATCAAGAAAACTTTACCAGGTAGTCCTTTTTCCCTTTTATTAAAGGCCTGATACTGGATGCAAGCTATGAAACACCAACTGTTTACTGCAGCCAGTACACTGCGGTAGAATATAACTGCATTAGGAAGGCCATTTCAGAAATCCTAGTCGTGGCCAGAGCTTTCACTCATTTATCATTTCTTTTGACCTCATCTACATTATCTGTTAAAACAACTGATGCTTTTTCTTCAGTCAGAGAGGGATCATGGCCACCAATTTGGAAGTCTGCTGTCGACTGCTCAGATATGTTATTGTCTAATTCAGAGGTGGCACTAAGAACAGAGCTGTCGTTGGGCTGTATGCTGTACCCAGATGTTTCAAACCCATTCTGGAGTTCGTGCTGCATGTTCAAGCGCTCAGTTTCAGTTTCAAAGTCCCACTGTAAACACAGAGAAAGTTAATGAATAAGACAAACAGCCCAAAGAGGAAAGTTTCTTTTCCGTTTGCATAATATTGTTTGCTGGGATCTACTGTAGGCACCGTCTCTCTCTCTCTCTCTCTCTGCCTCTCCCTCCCTCCTCTCTCTCTCTCTCTCTCTCTCTCTCTCTCTCTCTCTCTCTCCCCTTCCTTCCTACCTTTCTCCCCCATGCAAAACAGCCACTGGGTTTAGAGAGTTATAGTTAACATGGGAGTGGGTGTGTTCACATATACTGAGGACCAATGGAAAAGTGAATTACACTTGAAAGTATTTCTATTTTTTATAATTTACAAAACCAGGACAGTCCAGCTAAGAAGGGAGGCAGTATAGCCTGTGAACCTGAAGACCCAGCAGACCTGGGATTGAAACCTACAGTTGACACTTGCATAATGTGTAATCCTGAGTGAATCACTTAACTGTTGTCTACTCCTGAGATGCATCTAGAAATAAGTTTTGGCCAGTGTGTCTTTCCTGGCCAAACATTCTATGAAATAAATAAATTATCTTGTTTTCAGTTGGGTCCTGCTTCTGCCTAGTTCCCCAGCTGGGTGGACTGAAGCATTGAGAGGTTATGTGACTTGCCAAATGTCACAAGGGGAGTATTTGGCTCTAGCAGGATTTTAACCTATGATCGCCTGGTCCCCAAGCCAATGCTCTAACCACTAGACCATGCAAATATAGTTCCTCATGTCAGTACTGCCAGGCAAAAGCCTCCTACTATAGGAATGCCCTTGCAAACACCTGGAATGATGGGAGGAAGTTCTGGGACAACCTCTCCGAGATAACTGGAAAAAAAAAAACAGAGTTTCACCTGCGATGCTCAACACTGATGGAACTATCACCCTGGATAAATAAACCATTGCTAACACCTTCAACTCCGCACTTTGTGACCTTAGTCATGTGCTCCCACCTAACTTCTTTGATCCTACACCAACAGTAACCCATCCCACCGCAGCCCAGCTGCGCCTCCAATTTTATTTTAAGGCCATCAGTGAAGGACTAGCCAGGAAACATCTACTCAAAGTACTTGGGAAGTCTAGGCATAGTGCTGACTCTCTTGCTTGAAACTCATCATCCTCACCTTTGATGAAGTTCTGCCACCCCTTATGAAAATTCTCAACCGCTCTCTCATGCTCTCACAATTCCCAAGCAAATGGAAGTCAGCTGTGGTGACTCCTATACATAAAAGTGGTGACACGACTCTCACAAGCAACTACAGGCCTATATCCATCTTTCCCCAACTCTCCAAGACTTTGGAAAGGATAGTGGCTTAACAACTTGTAGACTACCTGGAAAAATATAACCTCCAATGTTCCCAAAAACATTGTTTTCGAAAAGGTCACAGCACCACCACTGCACTACTAGACTTCACCTCCTTCATCCACCAGGCACTAGACCACAACCAATTGGCCGGCGCCACCTTTATTGATCTAAGGTGTTTGATACAGTTAACCACTCCTTACTAACAGGACAACTATCACATCTTGGTCTTTCACTGGATGCCACTCGCTGGTTCCAAAGCTACCTTAGTGACCGCTCTCAGCAGGTCAGAATTGGAGACACCATCTCGACCCCCCTCCAGATCTGTTTGAGTGTACCACAAGGTTCCATCCTTGGCCCCCCTACTCTTCAGCATCTTCGTGAACGACCTCCCTGCCACTTGACATGACCAAATTCTACTCTATGTAGACAATGCAGTCACTTTCTTGAGTCACTCTGACCTCAATCACCTCCAGCAACAGCTACAGCGTAGTTTCTCAGACATTGAAACCTGGCTCAGGTCGCGTAAACTCATCCTAAACTACTCAAAAACCAAATCAATGCTGTTTCATGGTACTCACAACAAGCACGAACTCCAACAACTGCTAATCTACAACAGAAGTGGCACTGTGCTGGAACAGACAGACCAGTTCAAATACCTGGAAGTAACCCTCGACTCCACTCTTTCATACTCCATGCATATAAATAACCTTGTTAAAGCTGTGAATACACACATAAGTCTGCTATATAGGCATAGGCACTGTCTGACAGACGAAGCATTAAAACTTGCCATCCAGAGCTCAATCACCTCTTTAATTGATTATGGCACCATAGTTTATGGATCTGCTACTGACACTGCCCGCCAGTGTATAGCCATAGCCTTACATAAGGCCTCCCGGGTCCTCACCACAGCCTCTAGACTCACACACACGTGATCTCTATGAACAGGCTAACTGGCTACAACTTCAAGGCAGAATTAAGTAACAGACCTGCTTACTTGCTCAGAAGACGACGCTGGGCCTCCTTCCACCAGGGGTTCAGTCTATACGTTCCCCTCACTGTGCCACCTGCCTTTCCAGGAGTTCTGGAACACTTGTCTTCACAGTTCCCCACTGACGGACTACTCAAGGGAAGTGCTCCTACAAAGTTAGGGCCTCTAACTGGTTTAACACACTCCCAGTGGATATCACCAATGCACCAAATCTCAGCTCCTTTAAACACAAACTACGACAGCACTTGGTGGCCAGTGCCTACTGTGACTGCTGCACTTAAATTCCCTGCTCGCCCTCCTGGCCTCTCCATTACTTATGCACTCTCCCCACACCCTCCCTATTAACTCTTTCCAATATCTCATGTCAGCCACCTCAGCCTCCTCCCTTGCCCCCCCCCCCAGATTCCACTCTTCCCTCTCTCCATTCCCTCTCACATCCTTGTTCCTCCCCTCACCTATTACCCCCTGCACCTCCTTACTCTCATATTCTCTCTCTCTCCTTTCTCCCCAGCCCTCCTTAACTCCCTTCTAGTTCTCATTTCTCTCTCCTTTCTTCTCTTGCCCATCCTAACTCTTCTCTCCTCCCCCCAGCCATCCTGTTACCCCCACTTACATCTCCCATGCTTTCTCCCCTACCCTCCGTCACCACCTACTTCTCTCCTTCACCAACTACCTTATCCCTGCAATCCCCCACCCCCTCGGTTCTTGCCTGTCCCCTACTACCTTGTCCTCTCACCACTACCTCTGGCCCTCTCATGCACTTGTCAGATCACTATTTCAATTGTAACCTCCCCAGGATCTCTTTGTATAATGTCTGGTGATATTGCACCATTGCTTCCGTCCACATTGATCCTGACAAAGCCTTTGGCAGCTCATGCATTCTGTAATGTTTTACCTGTTATTAATTCTATTGTCTTGTCTTATCTGGACAAAGCCACTGTCAGCTCATGTACTGTAATTGTATTAACTGTTATCTACCTGCCAGTTCTTGGGTATACTTGTTCATTGTCCATGACGTGGAACCTTTGTAAAAGAGCACTGTTTGCTCAAAGGTGTCATCTGAAATTGTCATAAATAAATACATAAACATGACTTTTTCCTTTCCCTTGCAAAGGTGGAAAGTGTCCAAACTGGTTCTAACTGAATGAAAACACTGAGCAATTCTATTTCAGCATGAATAACAAGACTAAATCTAAGTGCTGGGAGGATCTAGACATACTTGGGATGTCTGCCTAGTGGGCCTTACCAACGAATAACAAACAAAAGTCCATATTATTAACATTCCTAAAATTAAAGAATAATTAAAACCAAAGAGTGAAGAACAAGCTGTTTCACACACCTCGTGGGTGCATAACATCAGTGAACACAAGAGCAAAGCTCAAGTGCCTCACTGATGTCACAGCACTCATGAGGGGTGTGAACCAGCGAGTTCTTGCACTTAGGTGTAGTTTACGTTTTATAATGCAACTGTTAGCATTTTTCTTTAACAGCCTCTCTCTCTGGCGTCATTGAGTGCCACAATCATTGCAGCTGGAGCAACAAGTGCAGACCATTCAGAACTCCTCCTCCACTGACATTGTGAATGACTTAGACTGGGGTTGCAACAGAGGGTGAGGGTGTGGGTGGAAGCCATGACAGATCGAGAAAATCTGCTACAGTGTTTGTGAGACATGATGTTGGTGGGTGACTGCTTTTACAAGTTGAACTTTCAGGGCCACCTGATGGTCCAGCGGAGGTTCCATGCACTTCAGTGCTGGTGACCCAGGTTTGGGTGCGGACTTGGGGAGCCAGGTAAGACAACTGGGGGGCTGGGATAGCACTGCTGTGTGGCACCGCTCCCAGCTGGGAGGGTGCTCTGGTTTTCATACCATAGTGACCCCTACGGTGGACTGAGGGAGCTTGTCTTATCCACAAGGCATTGCCATGTGCATTTGAATACCATGCATAGGGGCACGTGTTCAGTGCCGAGCACTGGCGAGCAGGACAGGGAAGAAAATCTAGAACTTTAAATATGTGCACCCATCACTATATATGATGGCGCTAGTTCCCTTAGGTCCCCCCCATGCGGATCCCTGCTGGTACGAGGGCAGAGGGGATGGCATATGGGACTGGGGGGACTAAGAAATTGCCTGAAGCAGACATTGTATTGATTGGAGCCAAAAAGCTTTACTGCAAAAAATGTTCAACTTTCAGTTTGAGTGTGCTACTGTTCTAATGAGCACAGCTGCGGTCACAGCTGAGTTTGTGCTCAAGGTTTGAAGTTTCTCTTAATGTTCAGAAAAAGTTGTCCTTAACACAAGTTAAGAACAACTTGTGAAACCATAGGAAAACATGCTGTGTATAATACTGAAATTCTACCACCATGTGCTGTTATCTCTTAAAATTCCCTTTTTGGGGGTCTGTCTCTATCTTTTCTAGATGTACCTTCAAAAAGTCAGTTTTAAAGCTGCAGTTCACACTATGGACAAAATTTGTATCAATATCTGTTTGTTCCATTTTAGATTGTCCTTCAAGAAGTCATTCCCAGAAGACACAGCTCTCCCAGACTGACCCCAGGCAGTGACCTAAAGAACGCCCCAAGGTTAGCCACCATCTGATGCTTATGGTAAATTATAAGGGTGTGACTAACTCCAAGAATTTCCTTAGGTCAGTGAACCTGGGTCAATCAATGAGAACTGAGGCTTTTAGAAATGGTGGAGGGATTGGACCGGATGGACTGTGGCACTGGCTGCGCTTGTGTTCAATTAGTTTTACCACAGCTGCAGGATCAGGGAATAGGGTTAGGGTGGGCAGGGTTCCTCCTCTCTCTCTCTCTCTCTCTCTCTCGTGGCACTGGGGGGGCCTGGCTATGGCAATGGATAATGGATTAAGGACTGTGGAATGAATTATCTGTAGACTGTGTTGGAGGACTCAGCACTCTTGGGGGCCCAGGGGGGTGGGGGATTCCCACTAGGGGAAGTGGGCACCTGAGGGGTGGATGTTTGCTGCAGAGGGGGTCAGCAGGTCAGACAGAGTCAGAAGAACTAAGCTAAACTTTACAAAACACTGGAGTCTGTCATAAAGGCATAGGTCAGGAAGCATAGCCAAAACAGGATTTTGCATAATAAATGAAACAAGATCTTAACCAACACAGTCACAGAGTCCTTTTGGATAATATTTAGTAACAAGCATTTATCAATGCCGAATGTTGTCTTCCTGGTTTTGACATTGGTAGTGCAAAAGGTAGAGAGACACATAATAGGAACGTCAGTGAAGTATAGAACCGACATCAACCCCACCCCCACCCTGTAGAGAGTGACAGGCATTGGGGTGTGCGTTTGGGTCACTGGCCATAATGCTCATGCTATTTCACCTCACCCTACCCTGCAGAGTCTGACAAGTGTCACGTTGTGCCTTGGGGTGATCTGGCCTTATGTTCACCCCATTTCATAAGGAAGTATGTTGAGATGGGTGCAGCTTAGGAGAATGAGTTGAACTTTGGAGCCGAAGACTCCAAGGCACACCTTGATGCCTGTCAGTGGCTGCAGGGTGGAGGTGGAGGACCAGTGGCGTAAGCAGTGTAGCAGACAATCCAAAGACACAGCCCTGATGCCTGTTAGTCTGTACAGGGTGAGACGTAATGGTTAGAAACCCTAACGCCCTGGGTGTGTGTTCGTATTTGCACTCCAAATTTTAAAACATGGCCTTTTTGTGACCCCACCTTATGAAAGCATTTGGGACCTCTGTTCATGAACAGTGCCCCTGTGATTTTGTTAATCTGTCTTGAATGTTGATTTCCCACAGTGACCGTGCCATTCTGTACCACAAGAAAATGTCAGCTGCACCGTTGATAAGGAGGTGTGAAGAGATGGCAATGTGGGAAATCTGGAGTGAAAATATTAAACATTCTCAAAGTTACGAGCGTGTGTAAAAACTGCACATCGCATGCTCGTAAAACAGTCATTTAGTGGAATTATTTCACCAAATTTTTAACATAGCCATTTTGGGATCTCTGCTCATGAACAGTGGCACTATGATTATCTTAATGTACCCGAACATTGAATTTCCCACAGTGACCATGTGATTCTGCACCAGATGTGCGAAACTACATTTCGGGCAAGATGTAACAAATGACAACTGAACTGTTCACATGAAGGTGTGTAAAAATGACAATGTTGAAAATCTGGAGTGAAAATATTACAAATTCTCGAACTTACACTGCGCAATGCACGCTTGTAACATAATCATTTTATGGAATTTTTCCACCAGATTTTCAACATAGGCATTTTGGGACCTCTGCTCATGCAACATATTGCTGTAATTTTCTTACTCTGTTCTGAACATTGTTTTTCTACAGCGACTGCACCACTGTGCGCCGGATGTGCGAAAACACAGTTCACGTAGGATGTGGGAAATGAAAGCTGTACTATTCATAAGGAGGTGTGAAAAAATGGCAATGGTGAAAATCTGGAGTACAAATATTAAAAATTATCAAAGTTACGAGTATGCGTGGAAACTGCACAACGCACGCTTGAAAAACAGTTATTTTATTGACATTTGTCACCTAATTTTCAACATAGGCATTTTAGGACCTCTGGTCATGAACAGAGTCACTGTGATTTTCCTTATCTGTCCCAAACACTGATTTCCCACAGCGACCACGCTATTCTGCGCCGGAAGTGCAAAAACACATTGCGGCCAGGATGTGAAAAATGACAGCTGTACTGTTCATAAGGAGGTGTGGAAAAATGCTAATGTTGAAAATCTAGAGTGAAAATCTTACAGATTCGCGAAGTTATGAGCGTGCGTGCGTGGAAACTGCGCAACACACGCTCGTAAAACAGTCATTTGTTTGATTTTTTTTCACCAAATTTGCAACATAGGCTTTTTGAGAGGCCATCTCATGAACAGTGGCACTGTTGTTTTGTTAATTGTCCCAAAGGGTGATTCCGCACAGTGCAGACGTGTTCCCGGTCCACTAAAGATCATCGCGCCAGGCTCCAGAGGTAAGTATGGGGCGAGGGTGTGTGTGGGAAGGTGGGGCATGCAGTAGGTAGGCATGGATTGGGGGATAGGGCTGCAGACTGTAAAGGACTGTTTTCTACTTTACGGGGGGGGAACATCGCAGGAAGGTTTGTGTTTTTACAGATACATTTGACACGCTGGGGTGGCTCCCAGCGTGTCACCCGCGTGTTTTTGGGGGGCTGGAGCTGACAGGGATTGGGCACCTTCGCAAATAAAAAGTGTTTGGGGGATGATGCCGACGGGATTGGGCTCCCCCTTCGGCAAATGAACTGGGGAGGGAGGTGTCACCTATGGGGGTTCTTTTTCGGGGGGACTGTAGCCAACGGGGATTGGGCACCCCGTCTGCAAATAAAAAAAAGAGTGTTGGGGGGATGATGCTGACGGGGATTGTGCTCCCCTGTCGGAAGATTAACTGGGGAGGGAGGCATGATGATGCCGACAGGGGGATTGGGCACCCCCCTAAGTCAGCTTTTCTGGGGACTTTGTGAGGCGGATGCCACAGCCGCTGCCATGTCACACTGAAACTTACACTGGGAAAGGCACACCCTACAATGAGGTGGCGCTCCCTCATTGCAGCGGCTAAAACCTTTCAAGGTGGTGGACGTGCTTTTGCATTGTTGTCATAGACAGCGTGCAATCTAATTCGTGCCATGCAGCCCAGTCACAAAAAGCAGTGGCCCCACAGGCCACAACAGGACCGCACCTCCAAAACCTGCTATTCCAAAGTTACTGCAACATGTTTCTTGCGCAGGCACAAGCCAACATAAAAATGACACCAGACCCTAGCAACCTCTGCCTATAGCCACTCACACTGACCACAGTGATGATGGTGATTTCAGCCATGGGATGCCCGGTAGTGGTTTAAGGGAAGGCTGGGAGGCAAGGGCGGTGGAGAGAGGGCTTTTTCTTGGTCCATTATGAGCAATACTGTGCTGGGTGGGTGGAGGTTTGGTGACCAAGGATGCAGGGTCGGATGTAGACTTAGAACTCCTGAATCCATCTCCAGTTCTGCTCCTTTGTCTCAACTGGTGGTGCAACAGAATCGGATGTGGAACCAGAATTTGTGAAATTCCAATTTCTGCAAACAGAATGGATTCCAGAGAATCTGAGCTCCCCTAATTTGCATGAAAACAAGCACTACATTTACCCTTGCTTATGAAGCGGAGGGGGCGTGATGAACCTAGAGTGTTTCCTGAGTTTATATGCCTATGCTAAGATTTCAGCTGTTCTTGATGATTTTCCTGCCCTGAAGTCATAATCCTCTGCTTTTTCTTTTCCATAGAGGATTTTCTCCTTGGACGTGTCTGCCATTCCAGGGATATACCCTAATTGGGCCTGTGTCCCCCAATCTCCTCTGGCCCCAGTAATCTACCAGTTACCACCCACCACTTCTTCTCAATGGCAGGTGCTCCAGAGGGAGGATCATTATCCTCCTCTCGAGGCAGTTCACTGTGTGGTCTCGGACCCCTTGCTGGCAGGCACCAAGACTCAGGACATTCCTAGAGGTCCAGACCGTCATTCAGATGGACAGGTTTTTTATCCTTCTAGGTCCTGCCCATCTCCCTCGACAAGAACACTGCCTTCTCAGTGGACTCCCAAACACACAGCACATCCCCTCTGGCAAGAGCTGGCCCCTTGGACCAGCCACAAGGGTTCCTGTGGCACCGGAGCTCTCCCTCAACCCTTCCCAGCTGAGGCATAATACTGTATGGCAGCTGTCTCAGGCCTGGGTTTCCTCCTAACATGGTGACTTCAGTTTGGTTCTGAAACCAGACTGCCTGCACAGCAGTGCAATACACAGCCATTGGGGCAGCCATAATCCTCTCCTTGAGGCATCAGAATTCAAATCTCTAACCTTCTCACAGGTATTGCAAGTGTCAAGAGCCAGCACTGATAGGAAGCAAAGGATACGGGAGCTTAACAGCTGGCTAGCGGAATGGTTTGCACAGATGGGGTATGGGATGACAGGTGACTGGGGGCAACTTGGGAGGATGAAAGCCTCTTTTCAGCAGACAGGTTACACCTCAACAAAGAGGGGGTGGCCATACTGAAGTGTCAGATGAGGGAGTTCTTCAAAAAATAATTTCATTTAAATTTAAACTGAGTGGGGGGACTGGACATGTATCCACATTGTACCACGACCGAGTTAGGGCACTCTAGATTGACAAATGAGGGGCTGTCAGGCACGGGAGAACAAAGGAGGGGGAATGCTGGTGGAAAGGGTTGGTGGTGAACGCTAGAAGCCTGGCATATAAGATAGAGCAATAGTTCTTAAGACTTTGTCACAGTGAGCCTCCCCTAATCCATGGAAAAGATTTTGAGCCTTCCCCAAAAACTGAAATAATCTTGGGCCTCCCCAAAGAAAAATAACATTCTGTACTTTGCGCAGTACACCATGAATAAACTGAAACCCCTTTGAGTACTTGGCTCACATTCAGTTCTTATACTGATGTGGAACCTTTGAAAAAGAGATGTGCTCAAAGGTGCTAAATGAATAACAAATAAACAAATATCATTATTCAGCTTATTGTAACCCCCCCACCTCCACAGACCAGCCTACTTGCTCCGCTATTTTCATTCTTGAATCATTGTTACCCCTTGTTGTAGTACCTTCATGGATCAGACTACTTGCTCTGTTCCCTCTCTATATGAAATAACCTTCCTACATACTTTGCCTCTCCCCCTCCTTCCCTGCTCCTAAGCAACTTCTCTGGGATTACTTTGCTCCTTCCTACTATTGTTCTTAGCACTTCTATACTCAACCCTTGTATTTGGGCTGTTCTGCCATCAGTCTACAAATTGATCAATTACCACCACTCATTATTAGTTTATTGTTCATATTTGATTGCACTATTGTTCATTGTATATTTCCTGTTTGTTTTTCCGTTACCTTTTGAAATGTATTCACTCCCTACAATTCCCCGGGTACACCCGAAATGAGCCTTGGCTCATTCACCTTCCCTTGTCACCTATTAGTAAATAAATACATAAAATTCACCTAATATTATCCTCTTTCAGTTTGCTTCATCTCTTCACAGAAAATACATAAAACTCAAAATTTAAATACAGTACTTTTTCAGACTTGCTTGAGCCTCCCCTGGAACAGGTTGGGCCCTCCCAAGGGAGGCTGGCCTCACCATCTGAGAACCTCTGAAATAGAGGGACTGATGGCCATTATTACACATGACAAGTTAGACATCATAGAGAAAACAGACTTGTTGGATGGACCTCCACAGGTGGGAGACAGCTACACCGGGCTTCAAGCTGTTTAGGAAGGACAGGAGGGACAAGAAAGAGGGGGTAGCTGTTTACGTCAAAGAGGACATACAGGCATCAGCGGAAAAGGAGGGTGATGGGGCCACAGAACTTCTATGGGTGAAGCTATGCAGGCGGAAGGGGGACTACTTGAGACTGAGAGTCATATATAGACCAGCCTCGCAGAGAGAAGATCAGGACAGGGTGATGCTGCAGGATATTGAGAGGATGGCTCTCAAGGGGGATACATTATTGGTAGGTGACCTAAACTTACCAGATGTGGAATGGACCATCCCTAAAGCTGCTTCAGCAAGAAGTAGGGAGTTAGTGGACAGACTAAGAAGGGTGTTCCTGAAACAGCTGGTCAGGGAGCCTAACGGGGGAGCAACCTGTTATCTGTGGTATTGACGAATGGGGAGAATGTGGAGGAGGTGTTGGTAGGAGAAAAACTAGGGAAAAGTGACCACAGGACTGTTGTGTTCAAGGTGAAGGCAGGTAGGACAGGGATCCATACCAGTACAACGGTGCTGGACTTTAGGCGGGCCTACTTTGACAAATTAAGGAGGCTAGTGAGGGAGGCGATGGAAGATTTAGGGGATATAAGTGACGCACACAAACTATGGGTAGCTATCAAGGACCAAATCTGGAAGGCCACACAAGCAACCATCAAAAGTGTTAGGAAGGCGGTAAGAAGCAGGAAGTCACTTTACTTCAGCAGGAATGTAGCAAGGGCAGTAGGGGGTAGGTGGAGGGTATTCAAGAGATACAAGAGTACTCGGGGGAAGGGGATAGGGAGGCCTACAGGGAGGCAAGGAGTCTAGTGGGTAAGGTCATCAGGAGGGCTAAGGCAGACATGGAAGTCAGGTTAGTGAAACAGGCCAGGAGAGGAAAAAAGGCATTCTTTAAATACGTGGGGGAGAGGAGGAAGACTGGCTAGGGGATTGAACGGCTGGGGGGGAGAGGCAAGCACTTGGAAGAGGACGGGGAGAAGGCAGAAAACCTGAACAGGTCTTTCTGCTCTGTATTTAAGGAAGAAAAGGACGGTAGAGGGCCAGAGTTAGAAAGGGGGGAGGGGACGGGGATGGTATTGGATCCCTTCACCACAGAGAAAGGGGGGAGGGGACGGGGATGGTATTGGATCCCTTCACCACAGAGAGAGTTAGGGAGGAATTAACCAGGGTGAAGGTGGACAGGGCCATGAGTCTACATGGCCTGCACTCAAGGGTGATCTGAGAACTAAGAGAGGAGCTGGCTGCCCCACTTGCGAGGCTGTTCAACCTGTCCCTGGACACCGGTATAGTGCCAGAGCACTGGAAAAATGTGACAGTGGTGCCGATACACAATGGGGAAAACAGGGAGCTGAGGGAAATCTACTGCCCCTTCAGTCTGACTGCTGTGGTAGCGAAGGTCATGGAGGCACTCATCAGTGAAAGAGTAATGAAGGACATGTAGGTGAACGAACTGCTGGATGATAGACAGCACGGGTTCACTAGGGACAAGTCATGCCAGTCCAATTTGATCGAATTTCACGACTGGGTGATGCAGGTAGTGGACCAGGGGGGTGTAGTGGTCATGGCCTATCTGGTTTTCAGTAAGGGTTTTGACACAATACCCACAGGGGACTGGTCAACAAACTGGATAGCATAGGGGTAGGGCTCAAAATAACAAGAAGGTTTGAAAACTGGCTGGTGGTTAGGAGTCAGAGGGTGGTGGTGAATGGGGTGTATTCAGGGATTGGGCAGGTGAGGAGTGGAGTTCCCCAGGGATCAGTGCTGGGACTCCTACTGTCTAATATATATGTGCTAGACAATGCGAATAAACTGTTAGGGAGGGTGGCCCTCTTTGTGGATAGCACAAAAATCTGTAATAGAATTGACTCCCTTGGGGAGTGGAGGACATGAGAAGGGACCTGAGATTAGTGGAGGAGTGGGTGGAGACCTGGCAGCTGAAATTCAACATCAAGAAGTGTGCTGTTATGCACCTGCGGCACAGAAACCAAAGGGTTGAGTATATGATGGGTGGGGAGAGAGTCAGGGTGTCAGGAGGACGAGAGGGATCTAGGGGTAATAGTCTCCAGCAACCTCAAGGTAGGGAAGCAATGCTCGGGGGGGGGGTGGGAGGCATATGGGATGCTGGCGTATCGGCAGGGGGATCATCAGCAGGGGTAGGAGGTACTGGTACCCTTGTATCAGGCCCTGGTAATGCCACACCTCGAGTACAGTGTCCAGTTTTGGAGGCCTTACCTGCGCAAAGATATAGACTCAATTGAAAGGGTCCAGTGGAGGACCACCAGGATGGTGCAGGGGATGGAGGGTAAGCAATATGAACAGAGGTGCAAGGAGTTGGGGCTATATACATTGGAGACCAGGAGGAAAAAGGAGGCCATGATTGAGACCTTTAAATGTACCAAACGGATGAACAAGGGAGGCCCAGGAAATTTGTTCCACATGAAGGAAGGGAACATAACAAGGAGGCACAGATTGAGACTACAGGGGAGGGCACTTCAAAAACAATGTGAGAGGTCACTTTTTCACGGAGAGGGTGGTGGAGAACTGGAATGGGCTTCTGGAGGAGGTGGTGGTGGTGAATTCAGAGACCGTAGAGGGATTTAAGTCTGCTTGGGACACACACATGGGGCTAAAGGGAAGGGGGGGCATCTCAAGATATGGTAGGGTGGACTAGAGGAGCATGGGACAGACTAGATGGGCCATGGGGCCCTTTTCTGCCATCACCTTCTGTGATTCTGTGAGAATTACTTCCTTGGCGACAGATGGTGATGTCATAAGCAGAGAAATATGACCATGTGAGGCATGAACAATGCAAACAGAAATCAAAGGGACAAAAAAAAACAGTTTGGGTCATAAAATGTTCACTAAAACTAGAAAATAATGTGTTTATTCTTAGGTCAACCACTACTAGTACCTTCTACAGTTAGCAGCACTGTTCTACCATCTGTGCTATTCTGCTGGCCTGATGTTTGCTGAAGGGACCTATGTTTTTTTTTCAAACAACACTGAGAGAGGAAAGCGCTTTGCAGTGCACGAATATCTGCCTACCTGTAAGCAACTGCATTTTAAAAGACAGAACTCTCAGATCTTGTGATTTGGCTGAGGAGGGGGCTCAGAGGCAACCTGGTAGAACGCCAATTACAGATCACAGGCGGCGGGCTCCACCTTGGCCGCACCAGCCAAAGCCTGCTGAGCCCTCGGTTGCGAGTCTGAGTAACTGCGCCACTTCGAAAAGAAATTAACTTAGAGGTGCTCTCCTGCAAGTTTGACTCTAGTATTGTGACACCCTGAAAGGTTTGTAAGTGCTTTTGTTTGTTTAATACTTGATTTGGTGTTAAGTGTTCGCACTCTGGATGCCACATACTCGGGCCATTTGTAGTATAAAAGGATAGGAAATTAACTGAGGTCACACTTAAAATGGCTATTTTTCTTACTTTAATGTCTCTTTTTATAATTAGTACTTTTAGTATGATTCACTTTGCACATAGTTTCACGGGGACATTAACTGATTTACAGCCCCATCCTTTTACTGAGATGAACCCACTGGATCCTAATCAGACTGTCTTTATTGCATCTGAAATCTTAGCTAAAGAATGTCTTAATGCTCTGCTTAAAGTCTACCCTGTTAGAATTGTACCACAGTTTTTTTTTCTGTATTGAGAATTAATTTTTACAAACGTTTAATTCATTTAAGGACACACAAATTGAATTTGAAAGGTATTCTTAGTAAGTTTCTTGTTTACTGTTTGCTAGTATGCATACCTCTCAAGTGTCCCTCATTACGAAGGACATCCCTCATTGTGCCCCTTAAAATTGCTCTGTCCCTCATCCGTCCCTAATAGAAAAGGTGCTGCCCACACAAAGCATGTGCTGTAAATTCAGACTTTAAAGCAGAAACTCTTAATATTCTAAAATACTAAATCCAAAATAAACGTTGTACAAGTAAACTCTATGGTTTTCACAGTGTTCTGAGCTTGTATCTCTATGTTTGAGGATGTGTCCCTCATTCTGAGGGTCTGTGTCCCTCATTTTGAGTGTCCAAAAATGTCCATGTCCCTCATTTCAGTGACAAAAGGTTGACAGGTATGCTAGTATGTGGAGATGTGCACCCAAATCCTGGCCCTTTTAACATCCTAAAAGTTGCTACTGAGACACTAAGCTCCAATTTTTTCTTTAAACCGGATGTAAAAGACTTAACATCTGAAACATGGCTTTATGATTATTACTCATTTTAATGTTAGAAGTCTGAGGAAAAAAATTGATGAAGTCAAGGATTGGGTAAAAGAAATTAAGCCTGGGATTATGGTTTTAACAGAAACTTGGTTAGATGGCAAGGTTCAGAATACCACCGTAGATCTGGATGGTTTCCAAATATTTAGACTAGACAGGACAAAATAAAGGAGCGGGGATCATTATCTATGCTGATTATAATTTAACCACCCATGAAGTAGCATGTTCATGTTCTGGTATTGGTCTGGAGACCTTGGCCATAGAGACAGAGGTACCCTTCAGAAAACCTATATTATTATTAGGGTTATATAAGCCACCTAAGGTTGATATAAATGTCTTCTAAGATTTGCAGGAATTCTTGTTTGATTTTAGAGACTCAAATGAATTGCTTATAACTGGAGACTTTAATGCCGACTGGTTAATTGTTGATGTAAACCATGATTTAACTGACTTTCAGATCGGACTGGGCTTGACTCAGTTAATTATGGAACCAATCAGAATTAACCATAGAGATCCCAAGAAATCCACTATATTAGAGGGGATGTTCACAAATTTTCCTCAGTTTCATTTAAGAGCAGGAGTTCTTCCGGAATCCTTCTCAGACCATCAGGTAATTTATTCGGTCAGAAATAACATAGTAAAGTCTGTCCCTAAACCAAGAATTTCCTGTAGGTGTTTTAGACCATTTGATTATACTGAATTTATGGATGATGTTGAAAACATTAATTGGCCTAGACTAGATTTGATCCCCACACCCTCAGCAGCTTGGGAATTCTTTCTAGACGAATGTATGCAGATCTGTAATAAACATGCACCTTTAAAATCTAGGATATCCAAGCATAATGGAAATATATGGTTCTCTTCAGAGTTATATAAAGTCAGGAAAGATAGAAATAAAAAATGGACAAAGGCTAAAAAGACTATGTTAGACCAAGGGAGGCCCGTAATTTGTACACTAGTAAGGTTAGGGCTGCTAAACAAGAATTTGTTCGATCTAAACTCAATGATAACCATAAAAAGAATCCAAGAAGGTTTTGGGGGGTCATCTCTGATTTAATGGGGAAACATAAACAGTCTCATGTAAATAAGGTTGAAGTTGATGGTATTACAATGCCCCTAGGGGAAGGAAAGGTTAATGTTTTAATGATTATTTTTTTAAGGTTGGTTCTCTGGGTTCTGGAGATGGGGTTTACTCAGATTATGATAGTGTTTTGGAGCATGGTTTAGAGGGCAGTGGTGCAGATGCTAGAGGAATGGGTGGGTTTGATTTTGAGTACATTACTCCGGGGGAGGTATGTACAGAACTTTTAAAGTTAAATATCTTTTAAAGCTAAAGGATATGATGAGATTCCATCCAGATTATTGAAATATGCGGCTCCTTGCATAGCATAACCCCATCTTATATTTTTAACTTGCCCATTGTTGGTGGGGAATTCCCAGGGGGATGGAAGTTTGCTAATGTGAGACTCATATTTAAGTCTGGAAATAAGAGCGAGCTGGGCAACTATCGGCCCATCTCGCTGCTGCCACAGATTTTGAAAATATTTGAAAAAATAGTATCTCATCAATTGAAAAGTTCTTGGAAGAACATAATAAACTGTCCCCATTTCAACTGGGTTTTAGGTCGCTTCATAGTACACAAGCAGCTCTAACTAGGGTGGTAAGCGATCTCCAACTGAGTCTGAACAGGAGGTTAATGGTAGAAACCTTGTTTATTGATCTTTCAAAGGCCTTTGATACCCTTAACCATCGGGTACTCCTGTCCAGACTCAGTGGGATTGGCTTGTCTCCCCAGTCAGTGGAATGGTTCTCCTCCTATCTGACTGGACGCAGTCAGTTTGTGGAAGTGGGTCCCTATAAATCTAGTGTTTTGGAAATGAAAAATGGAGTCCCTCAAGCCTCTGTTTTAGGGCTCCTGTTCAATATTTATACAAATGAACTCACGATTACATCAATTGATGCTTTGTATGTAGATGGGGCTTCATTGGACTTAATACAAAGTTGCAGTTAGTTTTTGATGAAGTACAGGATTTCTTTAAGATGCATCATCTTGTTCTAAACTCTAATAAAACACAGTCACCTCTATTTAAGAATAAGAATAATGAAAAACAGGATCTCCATTTGGAGATTAACACTTATGATGGTACTGCTATTAAGCAAGTTGACTCATATAAATATCTTGGTGTCTAGTTAGACTCTCACTTGTGTTGGGATCCTCATATAGATTCCCTTATAGGAGGTATGAATAGAAAACTGTGTGCTTTGTATAGATATAAAAGATACATGTCCAGAGAGGTGCGACTAAGTGTGGTTAACTCCCTTTTATTTCCAGTCCTCGGTTATGGTGATCTGCTATATGGAGGGGCTACTGGATTGTATACACATAAAGTAGACTCAGTTGTTAGCAGAATGGCCTGTTTTGTGCTAGATGCACCACATAAAACTCACCAGTGTACACTATTTAGAGAGCTGAATTGGCTTAGACCCTCTGTAAGAAGACATTTACTCTTATTACAGTTTATGATTAAGGTATGGAACAAGGAGGTTCCTGATTATATTATTCTTTTGAAATCAGGGAAGTAAGGGAAGGTATGAGAACTTCCCTCGGAATCCAATATGCCTTGATAAACTGTAATCTGAATATAGGGAGATCTTCTGTCCCCTTTAGGGGAATTACAGTAATTTATGGAACAAATCTCCCCAGAACTGAGATGCCTCCGATCCAAAAGTAACAATGCAGAATTAATAAAATGGTGTACATCTGGGCCAAATAATATTTCAACTTGTAATAATTGTTAGCACTTTAATCACTGTTTTTTGATTTTGGTATTGTTTTATTTCTCTATTTATTCCTTATTTTTTACTTTTCTTTTTATCTGTTATATAGTTGAGATAATGTATTGCGTCAATGTGTGTTTATATGTCGTATTAATGTGTAACTATGTTTTTCTGTATTTTGATATGGAACTTCATTGAAAATGAGCTTTGCTCAACTGAATGCATCCTTTATTCGTATGAATAAAACATGATTAGTACTACTACTACTACTAGTACCTTCTGACTATTTCCAAAAATTATCTTCTATGACATTTTTTTAATGCCTGAAGCTATATATCCCTCCCCCCCCACCAATTGTTTAACCAGAAGGAGCACACTAAGCTGAAAGCTTGTTTACAGATGTGCTCTGGGAGCACACGGAAGTTAAGTGACTTGCTCAGGGTCACACAATATGCAAGTGGGTGCTGTGGGATTCAAACCCAGGTCTCCAGATTTGCAGCTTACAGCCTTAAACCACTGCACTATACTGCCTCCTACATTTTGAAAGCTATAAGATTTGAACAGTTAATACACTTCCCTGTGTTGCTCCATACATAGACATGTTGATATGTTAAAAATGAAAGGACTTTAAAAATGTAGTGAACCATTTTATGTTTTTTTATCGATATGAATTTTTTTTTTTATATACTGATATATGGTCACTGCACTGATATATGATACATCTACTTAGCCTAGAGGTTAGAGGAACGAGGTGTGAATGAGCTTGGTACATCCAGCAGACCAGACCCGAGTTGGATTCTTACAACCTCCACTTGCATACTGTGTGACGCTGAGCAAGTCACTTAACTGCCCAGTGCTCCCAGGTCGCCCCTGAAAACAAGTACTTGTGCCTAGTGGGCCTTACCCGGTTACCAAAGATTAAATTAATATAAAAATAAGCTTTCATTTTTTTTTTTAAATTATGTCTCTAGCCCTAACGGTTCCAAAGTTATCATATTTTAAAGAAAATATCTTTTGAAAGGTCTAACTCTGGAACTGTTGGGGATTAGAAATTTAATTTTTTTTAAATGAAAGCTTGGAGTCCAGACATTATTTAATGGGGTTTTTATTATATCGTTATTATGTAACAGTAGTAATTATGTTATCGATATAAAAAAACAGGCAGTTTTCTCTAGCTATATCAATACACATATTTACATCATGATAGAACTATTTTTTGTAAAATTAAATGCTATCAAAAATTATTTTTCCATAATGATAAAGCATATTGATACACTTCTGTAAAAATCAACATGAAAAATGTCATTAACAGGTAAAAAATGTAATTAAAAACAAATTGTTTTGCACTTTTTCTGAATTTTGGCATTAGTTCCCATAATATAATTGGTATATATGTATATATATATATATATATATATATATATATATATATATATATATATACATATATATATATATATATATATATATATATATATATATATATATATATATATATATATGTATGTATTACCCATAAACATTCATTATACAGCTGGTGACATGTTCAGGGGAACTTTAACACAATCTAATATTTAGACACAGTCCAGCTTGTATTTCCCATTAGTGCTGTATTTCTCCTCACCATTATTTATTGCTGAGGTAATTTGCACGTAAACAGGATTTTTGCTCCTGAAGAGTTTATCTATTCCTGCTGCCTTCTCCCTACCTGAAGGCATAGAGCACTGCTTGTGGTATCACAGTTACTGCCACAGCAACAGGCTGTGATGTCACAACAGAGGATTATGACTTGAAGTAGGGAGAGCTATAGAGGCAGATGGACTCTAAAAGGAACGCTACGGGATAAAGATTGTGGGCAGAATTCACAAAGCAGATGCACTGAGCACAAATGAGATGCAGAGGCACAACTAGAAAATGCACCATGGAGCCATTCACAGACAGCGGGGTTGCCCTGGCGCAAGCCAGATGCGCTACGCCGAGCAGGATGCACCAGAGTTGCAAAGAAATTATATGTGGTGCAAAACAAGGGGGCGTACACCTGCATACACAGCACAGAGCCATTCACAGTGTAAAATGAATGCACATGTAAGGAGCACCCAAAGTGCAAGGCCGAAATGCGCCATGGGGAGATAAGTATAAAAGAAGGAGACTTAAGTGCAAGCTCCCAGCAGGCCAACAGCAGCACAGCAGAAGCAAGCAGGAGGAGAGAGGCAGCTGACAGGAAAGCATGGATGTTGCACCATTCCTGATGGTGGACATGTTAATGGGGATGAGGAGATGGGTGGAACAGCAACGTAGTGGTGGAAGGCACCATAGGCAGTTAATCCCATGGTGGTATTGTGCCAGACTGACATTTAAACAGCTCACTGACACAGAAACAGTAGGCCAATACCACCTGAACAGGGCCATTATTACTCAGCTCTGTGAGGTGTGCCATGATGAAATGCAGGCACCCACTGGACAAGGTCATGCCATAGCTGTGGAGACCAAGGTGACAACAGTAATGTGCCTGCTCACCACAGAAACCTTCCAGAGGCCAGCTGGGGACACCACAGGCATCTCACACGTGTCCACCTCCCGTCTCCTCACACAATTCCTCACTGCACTGCTACCACATGTTTCATACTAACATACTAAAATGCCAGCAGAATAGGCCTAACGGTCTTTCGTGTCTGCTCGTTTGGTCGGCCCCCACCCTGGGTGCTGACCTTGCTGCCCCCCTCGCCTTCTCTGGCTTCTCCCTTCCCAGTTCCGGATATTCTTGCTGCATTGGATTTTGCTTCCAGAACCCTTCCCCTGTACCTGTCCCACCCCCTCTTGAACCCCTCCACTGTCTCTGCCTCCACCAGCCCCCAGGCAGCGCATTCCATGGCTCCACCACCCTCTCAGTGAAGTAGCACCTCCTCCTTTCTCCCCTGAATCTTCCCCCCTCCAGCTTCCACCCATGCCCTCTAGTGGCCCCCTCCTCCTTCCTTCGAAGCACCCTGACTGTTCCTCCCCTATTCACCCTCTTCATGTACCTGAAGACCTCAATCATGTCCCCTGGTCCCTTCTCTCTTCCAATGTGTACATATTTAGCTCTTGAGCCTCTCCTCATAGGTCCTGTCCCCAGGCCCCAAATCATTTTGTTGCCTCCTCTGGACCCTCCCAGGAGGTTAATGTCCCTCTTTAAGTGTGGCCTCCAAACTGCACGCAGTACTCAAGGTGCGGCCTCACCAAGCAGTTACACAGAGGGAGTATCACTTCCTCCTTCTGGAGGTGATCCTCTAGCGATGCATCCCAGCGCCTGTTGGCCTTGGCTGCTGCCCTCCTACAAGTCTCAGAGTTGTTCATCTTGACATCCACCACCACCCCCAGGTCCCTCTCAGCCATCGAGACTTGTAGCATTTCCCCCAGGGTGTACACTTCCTGGTTTCTGGCCCCCAGGTGGAGTACCTTGCATTTCCCTGCAGTGAACCTCAGCTTCCACTTTCTAGACCATCTTTCCAGAGCCTCCAGGTCCCCCTGTAGGGCACCCTCCCCTCCTCCCCATCCACCACCGCCCCCAGTTTCGAGTCATCTGCAAAGAGACTCATCTCACTCCTGATTCCTGTCCTTATGTCAGAGATGTAGGCGTTGAACAGAAGGGGCCCAAGGACTGATCCCTGTGGGACCCCACTAATGACCCTCCTTGAGGATGAGACTATCCCGCCAACTACGACCCTCTGGGTCTGGTCCTGGAGCCAATTGCCTATCCATCTGATCATCTGGTTCCCCACCCCCATTTCTCCCAGCTTATCCAACAGGCCCATGTGAGGAACAGAGTCAAATGCCTTGCTGAAGTCTAGAAAGAGGACGTCCACTGGTCTAACCAGGTCCAAGGCACTCGTCACCCAGTCATAGAACTCCACCAGGTTTGTCTGACATGATTTCCCCGGGATGAATCCATGCTGTCTATCATCCAGGCACCCTGACTTATCCAGGTCCCCCTCTAGCCTCTCCTTGACAATGCCCTCCATCACCTTGCCCACCACCGATGTCAGGCTGACAGGCCTGTAGTTCCCTGCCACCTCCCTTGATCCCCCCTTGTGGATAGGCACTATATGCGCCACCTTCCAGTCCTGGGGCACCCACCCTGTCCTCAGAGAGATGGTGAAAAGCTCCACCAGGGGTTTCGCCAGGACATCCGCAAGTTCCTTCAGCACTCTGGGATGTAATTTATCTGGCCCCGGTGCTTTCTCCGTCTTAAGGGAGCTGAGGGCTTGGTTTCAGAGTACATCCACTTCCCAAGTACACAGGCAGAGTGGACTGAAGTCATGTAGCATTTTCACAGGGTGGCATGCCTGCCAGGAGTCATAGGGGCCATTAACTGCACCCACGTGGCAATTCATGCACCACCTGGTGAGGATGCAGTAACGTACATCAACCGCAAGGGGTTCCATTCAGTAAACTGCCAGGTGGTGTGCAGTGCCGAAGGGCACATCAGCAATGTCTGCACCACACACCCTAGGATCACACAAGATATCTTCATTTGGCACCAGTCTGCCCTCTGCCGCAGATTTGAAGCGGGGGACGTACCAAGCGGACACTTAGGGGGTGTGTGGGACATGCTGACCTGCAGAACAACAGGACACCATGGTGCAGGAAAGGAAAGGTGGGCAGGTGTGCAGGTAGCACGACGCACAATGCACAGAGGGGGCAGCGTTACTGGGACAGTGGAGGGGGAACAGTGCTACAGGCATGCACACAGTGGGACAGCGTGGCATGAGTACAATGCATGGAAGGAGGGGTGCAGTGCCAGGGGTGGCACGTGTGGCAGGGCCCAGCACACAATATGCAGACAGGCAGGTGCTGCAGTCAGGCACACTGGGGCCGTGGCACATGTGTTAAGCAAGTGCATGGGCAGCCTGGAGCATACAGCAGCAGCATGGCCATATCCCATCAGGTGGGAGGGGTGGGTGGGAAGGCGGGTAGGCCAGAACATGGGCAGTGGTGTACCCACACCTCACACATCGGAGCACCATGGTGCGGGGGGGGGGAGGTCATGTTGTACATGTGACCAGTGGATTAACAGCCACCCTTGCTCCCCACAGGTGATGCGGCATACCCACTCAGACCTTGGCTACTCACCCACTTCAGATGACCCAGAACAGAGGTGGAGGAGAGATACAATGAGGCGCACGCCGCCACGCGCACCATCGTTGAGCGCGTGTTCAGCATGCTGAAGATGCGCCTCCAGTGCCTGGATAGGTCGGGTGGAGCCCTACAGTATAGCCCTGAAAAGGACTGTGGCATATTCCTGGCCTGTTGTATACTACACAATATGGCCATTGACCATGGAATAGCTGTCCTGGCTGTGGAGGGCAACAGTTCCGGGGAGGAGAAAGAGGGTGGGGATGAGGATGCAGTGCCACAGGGACAGTGGGCTGGACCGCCACTAGTGCGTCGCAACTCACGCCTGGCTGCGAGGGCTAGGCAGTACAGAGACACAATTGTGGAGGAGCACTTTGGTGACTGCAGATGAGTAACACAGGTCTGTATAGCAAGAAGGGCACAACACAACACACATACAGCACCACACGGCCACACACACACACACACAAAACACAGGCCACACAGCAGTGGTGATGCCACAGTGGAATGCAGCCATGCCAGTGTCCATGCAGCATGCATACACACACACATGCACACCACAGTCAGCACGGCCATGTGCCACGCTGTCAGTGCCAGGGATGGCATGGATCAGTGTACAGCTACTGGCACACATACACAGCAGACACAGGACCACACTCATCATGCCCATGCCACACAGCACACCAGTGGTGCACATGGACATGCTGGTGGCACTGCACAGGGGGCCCATGATGACAATGCACTGGGGCAGGTGTATGCCACCCACGCCAGCCCACGCAGTGTTAGCCAGGTGAGTGGGATACACAGGTAGCAGGTGCAGTAGCCATTGAATTGGGGACCTGGACATCACAGGGAGGCACCATGGCCACCACAGACACGTGGGGCGGCCACACCCATGGCTGGTGGATGCAGCCTGAGCACCACCAGCAACACGGGGTGTTGCCAGCACCCCTCCTAGGGTACTGCAGTGAGATCAGGAATGGGTGCTCACTGGGGTGGAGGCCCCTCGAGCCATGCCAGGTCCAGGGATGCTGGGCATGGTGAGTTGCGGCAACAGCATCAGCAGCAATGGGTCCACCTGATGCCACTACCTGGGTGTGCGTGAGGCACTCCTGGGTGTACGGATGGAGGCCTGGTGGCCACGTCGCACACCAGATGCACACGCAGCCTCGGCAGCAGTCGCAATCCGCTCCAGAGCTGCGGTCATGCCCACCCATAGTAGGTGTGCCTCTGCCAACATCTGGGCATGCCACCTGACCACCAACTCATGCTCAAGGGCCAGCAGCATCTGAAGGCCCCTGAATTCCACACGTAGGGATGCCTGACCCTCTACGGTGTCATGCAGAAGGTGGGCATAGCCCTCGATCTCGCTGGCGGGGGAAGGTTCATGGTAACAGCACCAACAGTTGGGTGGTGTGCCAGCCTACCACGGTGCATCCACAGGTGGTGGGTACACCATGGCGGGCAGGGACATGAGTGGGGACTGGGCATGCACAACCCCATCACGCCCAGGTATGGTGGACTCACAATCCTACGCCGCCTGTGTGTGACCCACAGCACCTAACCATGACACGCTGGCTGACCCTGCTGCCACAGCTGGACCAGATGCAGAGGGCACAGCACCCACCACTGTGGTGTGCTTTGTGGGCCCTGCAGGTGTGCCACGGGCAGCAGAGCCACCAACGGCATCAGGTGCCACCTGTGCAGGCACCTATGTGTTGCATGCACCACTTTCAACGATGTCCCCCGGTATCTACTGTTTGTGGTGGCTGGATCGTCAGGGTCATCGCTGTATGCCCCTGTGGGCCAGATGCCAGCACCAGCAGGGCATCAGCGATTATTATTTTATTATTTAGTTATTTTAACCAGGTGAGACACACTAAGCTGAAAGCTTTTTTACAGGTGCAACCTGGGAGCACAGGGAAGTTAAGTGACTTGCTCAGGGTCACACAGTATGCAAGTGGAAGCTGTGGGATTCAAACCCAGGTCTGGTCTGCTGGATGTCACCAGATTTTCAGCTCAGAGCCTTAAACCACTGCGCTATTCTGCCTCCCTGTGATGTCCACTGCATCCCCTGGGTCATCATCAGCCAAACTCAGGAAACCCTCCAGCCACGAGGTGTCATGCCTGCCAGCAGTGGCACCACTAGCTGAAGGGTTTGATAGGTCCACCACCACTGGTGATGCAGATGGGGACACAGTTGTGCCGAATGGTCCAGGGATGGCACCATCCCCTGTCATGCTCGCATCCCTGTGGGATGGGCCTGCATCATCGCCCGCTAAGGCCTTGCGTGCAGCCGTGGACATGACTGCACCCATGAGGTGTGATGGAGCTGAAAAAGAAAAGGAGGGACACATGGTCACAGTCAATGTATCCAATAGTGGCAGACATACAGGTACAGTGTGTCACAGTGGTGTGCCATGGCTGTGCATGACAGTCCCTGGCATGGAGAGGAAACACCCATCCCGCCGCTGCAGCCATGCACCAGCAGTGTATGGTGCTGCCTGGTGCCTGTACATGCCTACATGGCACCATGTGGGACAGTGCTAACCCATGCCCATCCAACAGTACAACGGCAACAGTAGCCTGATGGGCAGCACAACCATGCATGTGCCCCCCTCCGGTCATGGCTTGGCAGACACAGCCGTGCACTGCATGGGTCACGGACAGGCAATGAACACCCATGGTATGGCACACAGGCACATGGGCATCCCGTGGCACACAGCAGGGATGCCATGCCAACCATGGCACACACACGTGGCCTGACACGTGTCAGGGGCATGAATGCTCACAGTGCTGTGATAGGCTATCACCCGTCTGGAATCCGCCTCCAGGGACACCCTGCACAGCTGCACGGGCAATGCTGGACATGAGCAGCTCCTCATTTGGGGTAAGACGCACCACCAACTGCAGAAAACCCGCTGTCCTGCTCAGTAAGGCCTCGATGTTCATTACCATCTCCTTGGCCCTCCTCTTCCCGTCGTTCAAGTGTTTCCTACACTCCTGGGTGGTCCGGTTGTACTTCCCCACTGCATTAACATGGCGTGCCACTGCCTCCCAGGCCTCATCCTGCAGTGCATGGCTGCCACCCCTGCCAGACAGGACAACCCTGCACAGGTTGTACGTCTCTATGAGGGCTCTCTCCTCATCATTAGTAGAGTCTGGACACCTGTGACCAGCAGCACTGTCTTGTCCAGACATGTTGGTTACTGTGGGTTAGAAGACACAGACATTAAACATGCATATGCAGGGCCCTGTGGGGCCTGTACCACCATACAGTGGCCGCAATGTACCAGCACACTGCCTGCCTAACTATGACATGCCGTCAGAGTATGTCTGGGACAGTATCATGGCCTGTAAGGGCAGTCTGTGCTGTGACCACCCTGTCCAGGTGCAATGCCACAGATGGATGCATGTCCCTGGACATGCCTCAGGTGATGCATGGCATGATACACAGGCAGGTGGCCTGGACCACAACCACACTCTGCAACCATCAATGTATGTGCATGCACGGCACCCTCCACCATGCCCCCCCCAACCTTGTGTAGCGTGGGCTGTGGGACAGTGTGTGGCACACACCAGGGTGTGACTGATGTCCCTGCACATGTCTGGATGGTACCAGGCTGTCCACAGCCCATTCTATCATTTGCAGCAGCTACAATGGTAAAGGAAATGTAAACAGAACTTACCTTCAAGGCTGTCAAACTTCTCAGTCACCTATGCTCAGTGTGGGCTGAGTTGGGAGCATTTATGACTCAGGGCATGTAAATGAGGTTTGGGACAGGTATAATGAGATGCTAAACAGGTGAGATGCCTCTGAGTTTGGTAATGGCTAAATTGAGAGCAATCTCTGTGAATTGCATAACTGCCCTCAGCTCATCCCAATCAGCATGGTGCATCTGCTGCGTTGAGCACATATCCACACGGCGCATAGCCCGTGCATGCACAGTGTGTTCGAGGCAAGTCGCTGAATCTGGTGCAAGTCCCTGGGTGCACTGTTCACACATGTGCGGTGTGTTAGGGACATGTCCCAGACTCCAGCGCATTTCCCTCAGTGCATCACCAAGTCTGCGCGATCGGCCTGATAGTCGCATTGCCATCATGTATCTCACACATGACATGCAGTGCCATCCTTACGTACATGCACGTCCACATGCGCAACTGCCACTGTGCGTCCTGATTCAATTTGTGCCTTGATCGAGCAATGACTACCATTTCCCACCTGTGGGCTATTGCACATCACTGTTGCCCTGTATGACGATGCGTGACACTCACAACATGGCGGACATGTTCAACGTGTGCATGCGTGACCCGGCCATGATGACCTCGACCCTGCCTTCCCACCATGTCATTGCGCATGCACATTTTGGCACCACTGGCACCAATCACGCTTCAGCACGCCATACGCAGTGACTTGCACGTGGCCTAGTGGCGCATGTGACACGATTTGGTCATTCAATGGTGCAAGCCTCACAAAGGCCACTGGCTGTGTACACTGCACCCCAGACATGCCACGTACCAGAAAAGCAGGACACAGAGTTATGAACTGGTCTGAGGTGGAGCTCCTCCACCTTGTGGCCCTAGTAATGTGGGTGGAGGGCCAGTTTCGGCCAGGAGGACCTGCAGAAGCCAAAGTCTGATGTATGGGCCAGGCTTGCTGGCCAGCTGGTGCACTGCACAGGTGTTCCCTGCACAGGGGAGCAGTGCAAGCACAGATATGGTGACCTGCAAAGCAGGGACAGGGTGTGGCTAGATCGTCTATGGGAGCGTGCCCGCAGGGGTGTACTGCCCCAACCAGGTATGTCACAGTCATACATCTTTGGACCATGCGCATGGAGGTTGGGGCTGCAGCACCACACAACAGCACACACACAGGGACACACACTTGGGCATGGCTACACTTGCACTGTGGTGCCGTGTACAGCATGTCACATGGGGTGGGACTCTGCTGTGGTGCCTGGGTGGGGCGGGGCCACTGTGTAATGCATGGGGTGGGACTGCCATTTGTGTTGCATGCCTACTGATGCACAAATGGGGGGCACAGGCTTGGGTGCTGTACACTGCTGCACACCGCCGGAACATTCATCACTGGTGCACTGTGTAGTGACACCTTCACTGCATGCACACACCAGTGTTGGGGGGCCCGACCCACGTAGCATCTCATGTTGTACTCTGCTTTTGTGGTTCCTGCAGGACCGGAGGCCAGGTGGCGGGCCATGGAGGCCGCTGAGCTCTGTGCCACTGGCGGTGCACAGGGTGGTGGCTGTGCAGATGCAGCTAAGTGGACCTTTTGTACATGCTGTGTCTGTCAGGTGGAGTGGGTGTCTGCCCAGGTGGGTGTTGCTGGCACTCCATGCCTGCCCGTGTGTCCCCTGTTGCACATGCCCATTGTTGGTACTGGTGCAGCATGTGCCTGTGCCATGGTGCACGTGGTCCCTGCGTCAGCAACATCCATGTGTGCTTGCCGTGCACACTATTGGTGTCCTGATGGGGCCTACATACTTGTGCAGGCCAGTTCCTCGTGCATGTGTCACACGCGGATTGCCCATATGCTCCGTGCACAGGCCACTGTCTGTACACGTGGGTCATGTGCCCACCTGTTTGCTGCCCACATCTGGTGTGGCACCTGATTCCTGCATGGTGCATTGTGCCTTGTGCCTGGCAAGCTCTGGGCCATTTCCATGACGGATGCCATCGCATGGGGGTGGGGTGGTGGGGGTGGTGTTTGACACATGACACTTAGTATCAGTTCTCTGTGTTCCCACTCTAGGTCCCTAGGATGTGCATGCTGGTGGTCGTGGCCATGAGGGATGTTGGCGGGAGGCAACACAGGACCTTGGACCATGAGTACGGCGTGCCACCCACAATTTCCTGAGGCCACTGTTCTGGCGGCAGGAACATGTGCTGAAGGCACTATGTGACATCGTCCAACTCCTCACGGCATAGGGCTGGAGGCATGTACACTGTCCCTGTCATGCCCCATGGCATGATACTGGACATTGTATATCTTGTTTATTTCCCCCTTCATTGATTCATTATCCTCCCTTTCCCCTATACCCGCTCCCACATTACACCCCTGCTTTCCCCAGTTTCTGGTGTTGTACATAGTCCCACACTCCCCATCCCTTGTTTTCTTGTACATAATTGTTACTGTTATTCTTCTTGTACTTTTATTAAATTATTATTTCTCTTACCCACTGTATGTGGTTTTTCACTGTTCCCTGTTTGTGGGTTTGATTGTTTTGTGCAGCTGCCCACTGTCCCCTTGCTGCCATACTCCTGTCTGCACCTGTGTTTGTACGGGCAGCTACCTCCTGCCCCCGTCCCACCCACTGTGTGGCCACCATGTTGCCTGTGGCTTGTAGGTGTGCCTACTTTCCTCCTGCACATGTCTCTCCCCTGGTCTGTATGTGCTGCCTGTAGTATGCTTCCATTGCACTCCTGCACTAGCGGTCATCAGACCAGTGTGCAGTCTCCTGTGGTTGGGAGTTTGGCATGCCTGTGTGGCGCAGTGGTGTCACCGTGTGCCACCCGGCCTGTGCACCAATGTTACCCTGTGTGGCTTCATACAGCCACATGTCCCTGGGCACCTGTGGTGGTGGCCTTGTCCTTTGGACATCACCATGCTGCATGTTGTCCCCCGTTGGTATGTTGAACCTTGTTAGTGACAGTGTGCCTGTCTTGTGTGCCTGCCATGGTCCTGTGTGGGCTGTGTCGTGTGGTACTGGGTGCTGTTCTGCATGCCATGTCTCTGCATTTCGTCTGCTGCAGCCACTGTTGGGCCCTTGGCCACTCTGGCTTGTCCCTTTTGGCATGTGTCACTCTCTCTTTTGTCCCCCTGCACTGTCCGCTGTTGCTCCCTATTCCCTGTTGTGTTCCCCTGGGTGGTATTGCGCATCACAGATGCATTGGGGTATCTCCACTTGCGCTATGCACATCATGTGCGATTCACAGTGCGGTTATGCTAGGTGCATCCCGTGGTGCATCCCTTTGTGAATCGCTCGTCTTTTGGTGGGCACATCCAGTTTGCACCGGCGCATCTCATTTGCGCCCAGCACATCTGCTTTGTGAATGCCACCCCATATATTCATGCAAAATTCCTTAATAATAAATAATGGGGAAGAGAAATATACAAAATATAAATATAATGCAGGCAGTATTGTACCTAATTATTATGTTTTTCACTGTTTCCTATGAGGCATCAGCAGCTCTTTAAATTGCGTGGCTAACATTTCAATCTCCCCAGTCGTACCAATTCTTCCTCACTTTTGCAGCCTTTGGCTGCAAAAGCATTGGAAAATAACTAGGGTTTTGAAATTCAAATTTTGGAATTCAGAGTAACATGAGTTACGCTGATGCCAACTGTGAATTATTTGCTGGAAGCTTAGAAGTCTCTGTAACTGCTGTGGTATAGCAAGCAAACTGCAGTAATAGGTAAGGCAGTCCTAAAGGGATTACAGGCAAAATGTGAAGTTGGTCTGGAAGGCATGGATCTGAAACCAGGAATCTACACTAGACTTGGATTTTAACTGGGCAGAGGGCCTGTCTTTGAGCATCAGGGGTTCAATGAGTACAGAACAAGAACAGAGGCTGACACCATCAAACCAGTTGAAAATGAGGGGCTGGGGCAGCAGCATTAAACAGCCAAGGTGACCCACTGAATAAAAGGGTGCAGTGGAATTCAGTCTCTTATAAAAGGATTTGGTCTGAAGAGTCGGTATAATTGGGAATATTAATTTCAGGTCTCATACACTGTGTCTCAGCACTGGTGGATGTATCTAGGAAACACAGGTTACTCACCTGTAACAGTAGTTCTAGGAGTGGCAGTACCGTAGGAAGGGTGGGGCGGGTGGTGCACCAGCCCCGGGCGCATGCCTCCTAGGCGCAGTTTTGATTCATTCTGAGCTGTGCCATAGCATTTATATTTTTTCTGTCATTACTAAGGGCTGTCAGCAGGTGGCGATCCAGGAAGGACCAGTAAATCCGGGAGGGGCCTTATATGATCGCGCTGTCTGCAGGCAGAAAAAAATCATGACAGGCAGACTCGTGGAGCACGTGGTTGTTGTGAGAGCGGTTTAGTGAACAGTTGGAGCGGAGGAGAGCACAGTTGATAGCGAGAGGCAGAGAAAAATAGCAAAAGGAGTAGAGTACATGAGGAGGTCAAGAGTGATCTGAGAAGTCAGGAAAGATTCATTTATTTATTTGTGTAAGTTGCAAGCAAAGCACTCTTCCGTCTTCCTTTATCTAGTAGCTTGACTGATTGAACTATTGATGACTTGCTCATGAGCTGAGAGAATGATCCACAATCCAGTTGGGCTGGGGGGGGATTGAAACTCAGTTTCATTTCTGTGATGGAGTGGCTGCTTTTAATTTTAGTAACTGTACCATGTGTGTGCCAGTGCCTGGATCATGGATGTCCTCTGGTTTTGTGATCTCGTCCTTAGTTCGTTCAGCTCGGTATGGCTGTGACATTGGGGGGAGCCCCGTCCATCCATACGTGCTTATTGTGACTCTAGTGGCAGCATCCCCTCACCGGCATCCATCCCCGACTCCCTGGACCAACAGTCTACTGCTCTGCTCCGCCGTGGCTCCGGCCTCCCTCCTCACCACAAGTCCGTGATGATCCCACACCCGGCCCGTGAGCGCTGCAGCTGCTGATGGATGTGTCAAATATAGTCAGCAGTGGTAAGGAAGAAGCCCGTGTCTTGCCCATCTGGTAACTGGATGAGATCAGACTCTCTGTCTCCCTCGCTCTGTTATCATACCATGTGGTGCTATTGAAGGGGGAGGAGAAAAGCAGCAGCCACCGTGTAGCCTGGCCGTGAATCAGTAGTACCACCGTTCTCTTTGTAAATATATTGAGAACTGCAGTGCACACACTGCACCGACTCGAGCAGACTAACTAGACTGTGTAGCATTTATCTGCTGGGCTCACTGGTATGCTGGAAGTAGAGTCACTCGTGGAATTTTGCCACACTAGTGTGTGTGCACTGCATACCTCACTGGTGACACACTGCGAGTGTCGTGACAGCTGCATTTATTCTACCCCTTAGAAATCAATAGTATCCTCCACATGGGAGATGGCTGGGTCCCCAGGAGTAGCTGTGCTCATCAAAACGAGAGAGTGAGAGAGAGGGGAACCTAAAAACAATAGCATAGTATGTTACTGTCCTTGTTTTAAAAGACATTTTAATTCTCAGGATTTTAGGAGTGAGGTTAAAAAATAGCGAGGCGCACTTTGAAATGCTTTGTTAATCTTAGAACTTTTAATGAAGTGAGACTGGGTTCTCAGACTTACTTGACAGCATAGAGATGCGATGACTTTCACGTAAAAAGTCGCATTTTATTTGTGATACTACTACTCAGTTGTAAACTTCAAGGAGCTCATTTCCATGATTTGCAAAGGTGTCTTAAGCACAATTTTGAGGATCACTGCCCTGGGTAGCACTGGCTTTATATGTGTATATTTTTTGCACGAATATCCTTGCCATAATATATTCGTGCCATAATATATTTGTGCCATATGGTACGCTGGAAAAATTTTAAAAACAAATTACACCAGTTTTAAAAACCCACATTTAATAATAGAGTTTTGTTGGGCTTTAATGGAGTGGTAGAGCAAGCCCTGACACATTAAGGGTTGAGAAGGGTGTGTTGTGTGCCTGACTATAAAACCTGGATCTTGTACTGTTTCTGTGTGTATCTTGGATGATGTGTGGGGTTCTGTGCCACACACTGCATAGTCATTTATCTAAGTGTGTGTGATTATGAGTGGTGTGGGTTTACCTTGCATGTATGTTAATTTCACTGATGTTGCTGGGGGGTTAAACATGGGTTGACTTGAACCAACTGATCTCTAGCTCTTGTATAAATAATAGAATGCGAGGGCGAGCGCCCTCACATTCTATTATTTATACAAAAGTACTGTACTGCTTGTTTTCTCTGTGGGGAACTTGGGGAAGCAGCTGTAGCTAAAGGAAGTTGAGTTGAAGTAAAGTTAGTTGTTGACTGCCTGTTGGTATATCTGTGTTGGAATCCGAACTGCCAGCTGCTGCTCCTGCTGGCAGCCAGACCCACCTGACTTGGCTCAGTGTTACTTTGCTTTGCTCTTCACTTCTGTGCTCTCTGATTGACTGCTCTGGCTCCCTCACACAAGCTTCATGGCCGGGCCGCCAATCGCTCTGCTTTCTTAAAGTTAATGTGGGAGTGTAATGCCTGGCGGCAGGCCTTCCGTCGCATAGAGCCAGCCAGCCAGCCCAATACTCACTTGTCTTCAGTCTAGTGTCACCGACTGAGCAACCTGACTCCAGTTAGTTATTCACTCCCTTCCCCAAACAAAATTGGGAGGGACCCGACCTACCGCTGGTGCTGCTACCCTGATGATAAACATAAACAGATTGATAATAACTTATTAACTTAATCATCATGCAGGCCTGAGGCCACTTATAATTAATAAAGGAAAGGCCAGCCTCACAGCTGGCCACTGCCAGCAGGCAGCAGCCAGCAGGCCAGACTCAGAGTTAGCCAGCCTCCAGGCACTGGGTAAAACACAGGCAGCACTACTGGCACAATGACTGCAATCACTCCAGGTCAATTAAAATGAGCAGCATATGAGAAAAATGTATTTCTGACTGTATACATATAATAATATTATGTATACAGTCAAAAATACATTTTTCTTCTCACTCAACTATTATGAGGGGGGAAGCACTAGGTATGAGCTAGACTAATAAATTATTAGCTTCTCCCTCTACCATCTTAGCAGGCATCAGTGAAGGAAGACAGGAACTGTTAACAGTAGACTACTAGTATTGTTGTTGTTCATCAGCAAAAAAGCTTAATTTTTCCCTAAAGGAAGCTGTATAAGAAAATATATTTTACACTACAATAACTCTAAACACATACACACAGCCAGGCTATATGTATGTGTATATTAGTCATGTTATTATATTGTAAAATATGTTCTTAGAACTGCTTTTCAGGCAATTCAGCAGTACATGAATGACTGTAATGTACTTTTCTCTTCCCATCCTGATTCCAGCTTATATTATGTCAATCAATTTATAATTATAATATAATGCATATATAACAGTAGTCTGTTGTCATGTGGTGGAGTCTGGAAAGGCTAGAAGCAAGATGGTTCAAATAAATGATTATGACACATGCTCAGCACAGCATGCAGTATTGAACTGAAGATACTGTAATTATTATGCTTTAATTTAATTGAAACCATCTTGCTTCTTCCTTCTGGCCTATCCAGAAGAAGAATCCATCCACACCAGACTATTAAACTTCTCTTCTGTTTATTCTACCCAAGAAGTTCAGCTTCTTGGGTATAGTAAACAGCATAAATAAAACGGTATAGTATGGCATGGATAATATTTTTCAAAGCATGTAACAATCAGTGCTCTCTTATCTGTGATGGTTTAATTTATATGTGTAATACATACAAATTAAATCACAAGACTAAGAACATGGGCACTGCAGCTGTGAGCATGCATAATCAAATTAAGTAGTAAGGCATGACCAGGGGTTACATTAACAATATGTTAATCACCCTAAGGGTGTAATGTGGCCACGAGGTGCAGCAGAGTGATGATTTTGCCCCTAGGATGTGATTAACTGATGTAATATAAATCCCGATAGTGCCTTATTGATATCATTTATAAAAAAATTGTTTAAAAAAAGGGTGTTAAAACTTAAATAATACTTTCTGCATGTTTTCCTCATGTAGAGGGAGACTTTTTTAATAAAATAGTTACACTAACAGTTAAAGAATGTTGGTTCTAAATATGAATGTAGCATTCCAGTCATTCAGCATCAGCAGTGCTAGACGATGGATGGAATACTGACAGGAAGAGTTCATGTCCCTCCCACCATTGTGAGTTAGGCAATAATGCACAATAGGGTGTAGGTTATTAGGATTTACTAAGTGCCAACGCCTTGTGTGGTGTGCACCTGAGCCTTCCCCCCCTCTATCTTAAAATTGTGCCCCCTTGTTCTTGGAGATCTCTTTTTCTGAAATATACTACCCTCTTGGACGTTGTTGATTCCCTTGAGGTACTTGAAGGTATCTATCATGTTCCCCCTTTCCCTCCTTTTCTCTAGGGTATATATATATATATATATATATATTAAGCTCTTTTAGTCTCTTCTCGTATGGCTTATGGTGCAGACCTCGTACCATTTTAGTTGCCCTTCTCTGGACTGCCTCCATCCTGTCTATGTCCTTGTGGAGATGGGGTCTCCAGAAATGCACACAGTACTCAAGATGTGGTCTCACCAACTGTCTGTAAAGAGGGATAACAACCTCTTGTTTTCTAGTTATGCCTCTCCCTATGCATCCCAGTATCCCCAAGCCCTCATTACTGCTTTCTCACATTGCTTGCATACTTTTAGGTCATCTGATATGACTACCCCCCAGGTCCCTTTCCATTTTATTTAGTACCACACCCCCACTGTGTGGTCTTCCCCTGGGTCTTTGTTTCCCAGATGCATTACTTTGCACTTCTTTGCATTGAATCTAAGCTGCCATACTTTTGACCAGTCCTCCAACCTTGTCAAGTCCTGTTTCATCCCTTCCACTCCCTGTTGTGTATGAACCCTGTTGCAGACCTTTGTATCATCTGCAAAGAGGCTTACTTTTCCTTCCAGTCCCTCTGAAATGTCACTTATAAAGTCATTAAAGAGGACCAGTCCCAGTACTGAATCATGCAGTACCCCACTAGTAATCCCCCTTTCTTCAGAGCCTCCCATATTTCAGATTCCATGGGAGCAAAATATTCCCTGAAATCAGGGATACAGAACATGTACCAAAGTATCTTTTTTCTTCAAGAAAAGCCCCCAAACTCACCACACAGCATGTAAACCCCACCGGCATTTTTTCTACCGGGGGCTCAAACCTAGTCTCTTTCCCAAGGCACCAAAATGCCTTCCTACGGCTCTGAGGAGTGGTATATGATGTTCATCCAAACTGTCTTTAAGATTCACCAGAAACGTCTTCAAGCTGGTTCTTCCCACCCACCTGGGTGGTATCTCCCTTGGCTCTGCCCCATGACACCAGATCTTGCCCACTGGTAGCAGAGTGTGTGCACCAAAGCTGGGGAGGTCAGGTGGGTCCATATGGATGAACATCATATACCACTCCTAGAACTACTGTTACAGGTGAGAAACCTGTGTTTCTAGGGATATGGATATGATATTCTTTCCACACTGTCTGGCAGACTCCTAGCAGTTCTCCGGGAGGAGGGAGGCAAGGCACACACCCCCTACTTATGAAACATAGACTGGAGAACTGAGGCCCCAAAACCAGCATCCCGGCGTGACTAAGTCAGTGTGGTAATGGGAAATGAAGGTGTGTGCTGACTTCAAGGGGTATGCCACCCTAACAGCGACATTTCTACGGCGACATGCGTCGATATCGACATCAGCACCATGCTGCCGTAGAAGTGCCACTGGAAGTGGACAACCACTTCCCCTGACCTGCACCCCCTCCCCAAACTAACTCTGACCTGGAGTTAGAATTCTTTAGTTTGGGGGGTTCAGTGGGTTCAGGAGGTGAATCCCCCTGTTGTAAAAAAGAGATCCAAACTGTGCGGCTCCATGCCAACTGCAGCTTGCAGTCGACATGAAGCCCATCACCGTAATGCTGGTCGCAATCTTTTTTGTCGTGCCGGCATGGTAGAGCCACTTCCAGGTAGCAGCCCTGCATATTTCCTGGATAGGGATGTCCCTAGAAGTAGCCACCGATGCAGGGGTATGGCTCGTGGAATGAGCCCTTAGCCCTCCGGGAGGCTCCCTACCCACCAACCTATAGCAAAGATCAATGCAGGAAGTGATCCACCTGCCAATCATCCGATTGGCTTCAGGTCTGCCAGGTGTGGCTTCAGCATAGGTGACAAATGGCTGGTGAACCTCTCCCCAAACTCCAGCTGTGTCCTCTTTATAGTAAGCGAGTGCTCGCCTCAGGTCCAAAATATGGAGCCCGTGTTTGGCCTCCGAGGTGTGATTCAGGAAGAACACTGGCAGAGTCATCACCTGATTCAGATGAAACTCTGACACAACCTTCAGGAGGAACTTCGGGTTGGGGCGCAGGACAACCTTGCCCGTGTGGAACACGAGGTAAGGAGACTCCACCGAGAGCACCTGGAGCGCACTGATCCTTCTGGCTGATGTGACAGCCTTGGTGGAACATGGTCTTCCATGACAGGTGAGACATCTCACACCTGTGCATCGGTTCAAATGGCTTGCCCATGAGCTTTGCCAAAACCAGCAATGAGTGCCATGGTGGTGGTGGTTCATGCACCAGAGGGGAAATGTCGTCAAGGCTTTTGAAAAAGCACCAGACCACCTTCTGTGCTACTGATTGCTGGCCAATCCATGCCCGATAAGCAGAGATGGCTGCCAGGTGCACCTTAAGGGTCATCAACTGAAGTCCCCCTTGGGGGAGAGAGACCACAGATAGTCCAAAATGCTAGCCACAGGACAGGTCGAAGGGTCCAACCCCTTACCTTGACACCAAATGGAGAATCTTTTCATTTGAAGGCATAGCATTTTCTGGTTGATACCTTTCTTGACGCCTCCACGACAGTGAGGACATCTTCAGAAAGACCCAAAGCCTGGAACTCTAGCTGCTCTAGAACCAGGCTGTCAGGTACAGGGATTGAAGACCTGGGTGGAGTACCTTCCCCTGCATACCTTCCCCTGCGTACCTTCCCCTGATTGATGGAGAGCAGATCCGGGCATGCTGAAAGATGCCTCGGGAGCTTGTTGCTGAGGCTGAAAAGACTGAGGTACCAAAACTGGTGGGGCCAGTCCGGAGCCACCAGGATCACCTGTGCCTTGTCCCTCCTGACCTTGAGGAGCACTTTGTGGATCAAAGGACATGAAGGAAAGGCACAGAAGAAGCCTGGGGTCCACGGCCTCAAGAAAGCATCCCCCTGCAGCGATTCCTGCTGAGGGGCGGCCATAAAACAGCCTCAGCTTTGCATTCTCCCTGGAGGAGAACAGGTCCACCTGTGAGGTGCCCCACTGGGAGAACAGACTGTGAACTACCTCTCTAGGTGGAGGGCCCACTCATGACATGCCTTGCCCACCCAGCTGAGGGCATCTGCCAGCTGACTGGAGGCTCTTGCCACATGGATGGCCAGGAGATCTGCCTCCAGGCTGCGCATGAGGGTCCACATGTGGAGAGTTTCCTTGCACAGAGGTAAGGAGTGAGACCCGCCCTGCTTGTTGAGGTAGTACATGGTTGTGGCGTTGTCCATCTGGACTTGGATCACTTGATCCTGGACAAATGGAGCTAATGCAGTCAGGGCTAGATGAACCGCTCAGACCTCCAGCAGGTTGATGGGGCATTGGGACTCCAGGGGGGTCCAGAGTCCATGGACTCTGTGTTCTTTCAGATGGGCATCCCAGTGTGTGAGAGAGGCATGGGCGGACAAACGGGATCCCTTCCTGCAGATAATCTGGGACAAGCCACCACTGGAGGGATCCCCACATCCTCTGGGTCACAGTGACCAGCTGGTCAAAGTGACCTTTGTGCTGAGACCACTGGCTGGTCAGCTCTCATTGCAGAGAGCACATGTGCCAATGGGCAGGGTGCAAGTGCCCAACCAGAAATGATTGGGCAAAAGGAGGAAAGAACCTCCGTCCTGTCCACCGGGAGCCAAGCTCTGGCTTGGCATGAGTCGAGCTCTGCCCTGATGAAGATGATCACCTGTGAGGGCACGAGTTCCAACTTGGCCTCGCTGATCAGGAGGCCAAGGTCGATGCAGGTCTGGAGGGCCAGGTCCCTGGATCGCTCCACCTCCTGCCTGGAGGGACCTGCTATCAGCTAGTCATCCAGGTAGGGGTACACCCGGACACCTCGGTGCCTCAGATAAGCTGCCATCACTGCTATGCATTTGGTGAATATCCTAAGGGCTGAGGAAAGGCCGAAAGGCATGGCTTGGAACTTGTAAAGGGCTCCCCTCTGATTGGAAGCAGAGGAACCTTTGGTGGGATGGACAGATCAGGATGTGAAAGAATGCGTCCTGAAGATCCAGACAGCATAACGGCATGTTTTGCTCCAGAGATGGTATGATCTGGGACAGAGTTACCATCTTGAAGGTGCAGGACCTGAGGAATTTGTTCAGGACATGCAGATCTAGAATGGGGTGCCAGCCTACTCCCCGTCCACTTGGCACCAGGAAGTACCTGGAGACAAACCCTGGGTGTTCCAGAGGATCCACAACTCTGACCATGACCTCCTTGCAGAGGAGCCGAGCTATGTCGTCTCAAAGAGCTGACCAAGTGTCTACGGATACCAAGTCCTCCAGTGGTGCGTGGGCTCGGCATGGAGGGCAGTGCTCAAATTCCTGAGATAGACCCTGACAGACCACTTGCAGAACCCTCCTGTCCGTGGTAACAGCGGACCAGGCAGAAAGGAAGTGGCAGAGCCAGCCCCCACAGAAGGACCCAGGAGAGGCGTGGTGGGCATGAGTGTGGCAACCCCCATCCCGACACTGAGCAGGCTTGGAGGAGGAGGTGGATCCGGCTGAGTAGCCACCGGGTCCCTTCCCTCTGGGCTATTGGACCACCAAGGCCAGGGACTTGGCCCAAGGCTGCCAGGATTGAGCCTGCTGGCCAGACTGATGCTGGGCTGGTTTTGCTGCAGGGTTGCAGGATTCAAAGGGCTTCTGCTTCTGCTGCTTGGAGCCCTTGGGGTCCTTCTGGGCGGATGTCACAGAGTCCAGGGTAGCATTGGACTTTTCAATGCACTGGAGGTGACCCTCCACACCAGGCTCAAGTAGGTCGGTGCCCAAAAAGGGGACATCCGCCAGCTTGTGCTTGGTATCTGCCGTGAAGGTCACGATCCGCAGCCAAGCCATACGGCGCATGGCAATCACAGCCTCCACTGAGTGGGCACAAGAATCACCAATATCCAGAGCCGTCTGGAGTTGCTGTTTCACCACTACCCTACCCTGGTCTCAGACCTGTTTGATTGTGGTCTGAAGGTCTGCAGGAAGGTGAGGAATTCCCTCATCCAGGGAGCCTAATAGGGCGTGAGAGAAGTGTGCCATCAAGATGGTCAAGCTCGCCTGGCAGAGGCCTAGCGAGTGGGGAGCACAGACCTTTTTGGCTTAATGGTCCAATTTCTTGAACTCTTTGTCTGATGGTCTATCAACATCCCTGGTATTGCCCGAGCACCAAAACACAGAGTCAGCTACCAACCTCTCAGCCGAGGGATGCTCTGTGAACCCGGAAAGGGTACTGCATATTTGTGGGCCATCCAGGCTCACGGCAAGAGGCAGGGCGTTGCCAAAGCTCCAGGGCAGGACAAAAAATGGCCTCAGCCACTGGGAAGGCCTCAGTAAGAGAATCCCCTTTGTCCAGAATTTCTGTAAGGGGATATTGAGCCCACTTTTGTACAAGCTCCAGTTTCATCCCCGAAGACTCGGAGATGAGGCGGAGAATGCCTATGAATGAAGCAGGGCCTTCGTCCGTGGAAAGGTCCCAGATCGACCCCGTGTCCAGTGGACAGGAGTGCAAGGAGGAGTCCTCAGACTCCGAGGAGTATGCATGAAGCGGGTAACCACCTGTGTCACACTCGACCCACCGTGGATGGTCAGGTGTAAGGGTGACTGACAGCCAATGGGAAGCCCCTTGGCCGGCAGAGACTCCTTGGTCGAAGCACTGGTCATCGGCTGCTTAGGTGGCAGCTCCACCATGATCGGTGGAGCCTGCTTCAGCCAAGCTGACGTGGTCTGAATCAGCTCTGCTGGAGGAGGAACGGTGTCGACTGAGCCCGCCGGGGCAGACGGCGTCGACTTTTTGGGTGATAGCCAGGTAATGGCTGGGATGGTAGCCGGTGTTGGCTTCAACCCAGACAGAACTAACTGTTGCTAAATGAGGTCTTCATAGTGTCGATGCAATTTGTGCCGACGCCTCTCCATACCCGAGGAGGATGAAGATGAGTAGCAGCAGCACCGCTTTACATGGTGCTGAGAGCAAGACCACCGATGCTGGCAGGACCTGCTCAATCCCAAAGTTGAAGATGACCTTGGCCATCGGTGGTGCCGACGGGGGGCCTCGGAGGGAGCCGGGGAAGTCTGTGGCTCCTCCTGGTCTGGGTTGAAGATTGGCGGGTCTGGCTGAGTGGGTTGGGCCGACCCGTCAGTGGTCACCGGTAAGACTGGAGTCCTGAAATGAGAGTTGTTCACCTCTTCAGATGACAAGCAGTCAACAGGGTCGAGAAAAATCTTGTCCGCATTGTTGGCCGGTGTCTCAGCCAACTGGTCCAACTGGGTTACCATGAAGCCAGTGGCCAAGGCCGCAGTTTTGATTATAGTCAAAACTGAAGATTCCTGAGAGTGAAAACGTTCCCAGTCCCAGGAGCATCGTTGATGAGGCTTCTCTTTATCCTTCTTGGACTGCTTCTTGCATGAGCGGGAACTGTGCGACTCGGAAGGGCCTTCTCCCTTGGTCGAGAGGAACTGGCACAGCATCTCGAAGGAGGCCAAACAGGTGGAGCACAACTGGAGCAGAACAAAGGCCAAGGCAGAAGAGGATTGAGCAGAGGTCTGGGCCGCCTCCTCCCCAAAGGCCTTAAGTTGTTCTAACTGCTTGGTGGATCCCGCAGCCGTGGAGACCACCCAAATGGCATTCTTTGATTTGACAGGTGGATAACGCTTCTTCAGATGGCCCAACTTTAGGTGGGCAGCGCGGTCCTCCAGGACATTCAGATGAAACGACCGACACATGTTGCAGGCCTGCGGATCATGATCATGGCCCAGATAGTATATGCACGAGGCGTGAGGGTTGGAACCTGACATTTTCTGCCCGCATGGGCACCAGCAAAATCCAGGCGAAGATTTATCCTCCATCACGGTTGCAATCAAAGATCGAGGTGAAGATGAAACTTGAATGAGTTTTAGTGTAAGTTTTGGAAGTAAATCTGAAGACTTAAGTGCCAGGGCCTACTCAAAGGGGAGCAGTAAGGAGGGAACCTGCTTCTTCCAGTGGAAAGGAAGAGCTGGCATCATGGGGTGGAGCCAAGGGAGTTACCACCCAGGTGGGCGGGAGAAGCCAGCTTGAAGACGTTTCCCTCGAATCTTAAAGGGAAGGCAACTGCCAGATAGTGTGGATAGAACATCACATCCACGTCCTTAGAACTCGCAGTTCCGGTACAACTGCAGTAGACTATATAAATGACTCAAGTCCTGCTCCTGTGGGCTGCTGCAAGATAATGCATACAGAGGAAGTTTAGTGTCCATGACCAAGACAAGGACACTTGATTAAATGAAGCGTGTTACCTCATGCTCCAAACCTGCAGATGCATACAAGGCTTATTGTTACTATATTTTTTTCCAGTTCTGTTTTTGCCCCAGGCAACCCTGGTCAGGGCCTCCACTGGCCACCACTTGCACCACCTTCCTATCCATTGACACTCCTTCCTGCCTGGGCTTTCTGGGACTCTCAGGCCACATGTGACACACTGCTACAATTTCTCCTCATCTTGAACCCCCCCCACCCCCACCCCAAGTTGGTGCCAGCTTTCTGTGACACTGCAGCTCCACTCCCTATATCCAGACACCAATGGTGGAGGTGAAACCAGGTATGCATTGCAGGAGTCAGGAGGAGAAAGCCTGATGATGGACATGGGGGACAGGCAGGGCATCATCTGCCCAGCCAGCATCCAATGTTTCCCCTTTCTCTTCCCTCCCCAGTGATGCTGCCATACAATGACACACAAAGGCACACAGCTGCACAGGTGTGTTCAGAGCTGGCAGCAATCTATCCCCAGTCCTGCTGTGCCTCAAGCCACGCTGACAACCAGCTTTCATTAGTTAGTTCCCGAGTGATGCTGCCATACAATGACACACATAGGCACACAGCTGCACAGGTGTGTTCAGAGCTGGCAGCAATCTATCCCCAGTCCTGCTGTGCCTCAAGCCATGCTGACAACCAGCTTTCATTAGTTAGTTCTCCGAGTGATGCTGCCATACAATGACACACATAGGCGCATAGCTGCACAGGTGTGTTCAGAGCTGGCAGCAATCTATCCCCAATCCTGCTGTGCCTCAAGCCATGCTGACAACCAGCTTTCATTAGTTAGTTCCCGAGTGATGCTGCCATACAATGACACACAAAGGCACACAGCTGCACAGGTGTGTTCAGAGCTGGCAGCAGTCTATCCCCAGTCCTGCAGTGCCTTAAGCCACGATGACAACCAACTTTCATTAGTTAGTTCCCGAGTGATGCTGCCATATAGTGACATACATAGGCGCACAGCTGCACAGGTGTGTTCAGAGCTGGCAGCAATCTATCCCCAGTCCTGCTGTGCCTCAAGCCATGCTGACAACCAGCTTTCATTAGTTGGCAGTTAAGTGGCGAGATGCATGAACCTCCTTCCCCCAAAGAAGGACAGCAGTCCTTGGGACGCTCAATCCTCCAACCCCCGGCTGACCCCCAACTTGAGCTTGCTTCAGAACTTGGGTCACTGGCATAGCGAGCAGTAGTAACAGTGCTGCCATTACACAGAAAGGTCAGCCCTCTCACTGTTACAAAAGTGTTAGCAGATTTTTACCTTACACAGCTGGAGCTCTCTTCAAGGTGTTCCTCCAAATTTTGGAGAAAAATCAACGATATTGAAGGCCATACCCCTGGTAATCTTCTACCTGCCAAAATATTGATTGGCGACACTGTAATCTCCGATAGACCAACTATCCTTGACTCTCTCAATAATCACCTTGCTACTGCAGAGCTAGCCTTCGACTCCTCTCCCACCAGTACTCTCCGCCAACAAGTTGGAGAGGATACTCAAGAAAAACCTATCTCCAGCCCGTTTTTCTCCCTACAGTCTACGTCCCTGAAAGAAGTCGAAGATTTCCTCCTACAGTTAGATATTAGAAAAAGCACTGGGGCTGACCTCATAGATCCATGTTTCTTAAAGGTTGGCTACCATCTCCTTACAGTCCCAATTACACATCTTTTTAACCTTTCCCTGTCCCAGGGTGACCTTCCGCCCATCTGGAAAACTGCACTTGTGGCCCCTTTGTTTAAGTCGGGAGATCCCAGTGACCTCAATAATTACAGGCCAATCTCCTTACTTCCAATCCTGTCTAAGCTGCTGGAGAAAATTGTGAGTACCCAGCTTCAGAACCACCTGGAATCGGCAAAGCTGCTCAATCCATCACAGTCAGGCTTTAGAGCACAGCACTGCACAATCTCAGCTCTAGCCAAGGTGACTAATGACTGGCAATATGAACTGGATAATAAAAATGTTGTCTGGGCAGTATTTTTGGATTTAAGTAAGGAGTTTGACACTGTTGACCACATCCTGCTTCTTTCATCCCTCCAGAACATTGGCTTGGATTCTCTATCCTTAAGATGATTTACTAACTACCTCTTTGGCCATCTCCAGCAACTAAAGGCGGAAGGGGAAGTTTCTTCTCTAAAACCGCTGTTGAGGAGTGTACTGCAAGGCTCCATCCTGGGTCCCTTGCTCTTCGCTATTTATATTAATAATATCGATGCTGCCATCAAAGAAACACAAATACATCTATTTACGGATGACACGGTGCTTTACGCTAGTAGCCCTACCCCTGACGCTGCCTGCAAAGTGAAGTCTATCTGCTGCAGCTTCAGCTTCTAAACCAGAAGCTACTTCTAAATGCCAAGAAAACCAAAGCAATGTTCCTCTTGTCCTTTTCTCATGCATCAAATCCTGCTACTGCTGGGACGCTCCCACAGATCACCACTATCCTAGGTGAACAGCTGGAATACATAACAAAGTTCAAATATATGGGGGTCTGGTTAGATAATTGACTCTCCTTCACTGACCATATAGAAGAGCTGACAAAGAAACTTAGACAGAGACTTGGTCTCTTCTTTTGGACCAACAATCTTCTCATAAGAGACACCAAGCTGAAACTGGTCCAAACTACCTTTCCTTCTTGATAGATTATACAGACTTCCTATATAGTCAGGGTCCTGCTAGTGCACTCATCAAACTTGACACGCTTTATCACCGAACTTTAAGGTTTATCACAGGTCTTCCGTACTCCACTCATCACTGTTCCTTGTCCACTGCAGTGGGATGGTCATCCCTTAGCTACAGATGACGGAGAAATGCCGTTCTCTGGACTTACAAGGCCATTATAAAAAAACTGCCCCATTATATCTCTGTCTGTCTACTGTTATGTACTCTTGGCAAGTATGCTCTGAGAAGTACCTCCTATATTTCCCTGTACATATATAAGACAAAATCACGCATCGGCAGAGCAGCCATATGCTATGTGCTACCTCAAATGTGGAACAAACTGCAAAAAATGTTGAAACTAACTTACCCCATCAGCTTAGCAGCTTTCAAATCTCTATACCTATGTCATAATAAGGCATCTTGTACCTGTTTCACCTGACTCACAACCTTCTAAATATCCTAATGTACTACGAGTCACTGCTGTTCCAGATTTCACTAGGATTGGTCACATCTATTACTGGCGCCCTTCTCCCTCTCTCCTTACCTCTCACACTCTCTCTCTCTCCATTTCCCTCACTTCCACATCCCTCGGACCTTGAAACCAGCATTGAATTCTAACCCTTCCTTCCCTCTCTTATCTGTTTTGAACCCTCTCACTGGCTGAGCCATTTAACCCTAGCTCTTGTGGCTGTCCCACATCCTAATCCGTCATGCCATCATCCTCTGCCATCCTCCCCCCCCCGCCCCTGATCCTGCTGGCACCACTAACCTTTCCGAATCCCTCCCTAAAAAAATGAAAATGAATGTTCCTCCTGGGCTAGCCTTGTAATATTGGCCCTTATCCTAGACTACTATATATACTGTATATTGTGTTCCATTTATATTTGATGTATCCTTTGACCTGTATTCATATATAAATGCATATTGTGTTCTGTTTATAATAATTGTATCCTTTGACCTATATCTACACATACATTTTTTACTGTCATTGCCCCTTACTGTTTACTAATTGTATACATTGTATGTTGTTGCATTTTGTTGTATATTGTATTTCGTTGTACATTGTTCTTATTGAAAAACCCAGGTCCACCTCAAAAAATTAGCTTTGCTCAATGGTGTTCGCCTGGTTAAATGAAGATTTTGATTGATTGATTGTTACTATTAACCAGTTTCCTGAAGGGAAAAAAGACAAACCTAAAAAGACTAGCACAGAGCAGATGCTGCAGCAAATGCTTTTATCCTAGGCTACACACACCTAAGCAGTCTGCTGATGCATGTAACGTTCTAAATGCTTAGTGCCAGTTCCATAGTAACATAAAAATATTGTTTTTATTTTCAAAGATGCTAGCTAGGGTTATAATGGTTTGCCAGGTAAAGTGTCAGACCCCTCAAACTCAGGAGATCTCATAATTTTGGATAAAATCAAAACTTTAAAGGGGGATAACTGAAGCAATTATGAACTGGCTTGCATTTATTAAAGTTATATTTACTTTACCATAACGACTTACCTTCACCCACCTTACTGTAGGGGTGGAGGAGGGAGACTTGCATCCTCTATACAGGAGGCTTCATTTTCAATGCCACTCCCCTATTTAGGAAGCTCCACTGACCATGCTCCCACCAGCTTTGGACACTCCCTTTTACATCATATGTCCCTATACTCTAGTCCAAACCTTGTACTCTCTTCCAGGCTGCTGCAAACATCCAGTCTCTTGCATATTTAAAACACCCTAACACCCAACACAATCACTGTGCCTGTTGAAAAATTACCCTAAAATTTTCTAAATACCCTAACGCAGGTCTTCCAACACTATCCAGCCTGGTGCACATCTTCCCAAACTACTCAGCCTGGTGTAGGTTCACTAGGTTTGAAGGAGTAAAAAAAGGCAGAGGCCCGTGAAATGCACCTGTTTGACAGAGTAGAGCTTCATGTTCCCATTTGAAGCTATATATTTGTCCAGGTTAGTTTTGAAGTTTTCTTTCTTTGTACTAGATATTACTGAGAAGGGAAGACTATTCAAGAGACTAGCTGCTCTTATGGTATAAAATACTTCCTATTATTTGTTCTAAATTTATCAATTTTAATCTGTAAGGGGTGACCCCCTAGTTTCAAACTGATCACTTTTGTATTCAATATGTAGTTCTGTCATCAGGACCGGGTCGTATAAAATATCGTAGTAGAGCAGCATATCTCCCTTACATCTTCTAAGTTCTAAACTGTGTAGTCTTAGTCGCCTCAGTCAACTCGAATATGTAAAATGTTTCATTGAATTTATTGATTTTGTACATCTCCTCTGTACCCCTTCTAGTTTATTGATATTGTTCTTTAAATACGGACTCCATATTTGACTGTCGTAGTCCAAGATGGGCCTAACGCAAGTATGTATAATGGCATTAATACTTCTATGTTTTTGCTTTTGATATTTCTTTTTATCACAACTGCAGTTCTGTTTTCCTTTGTGATAACTGAACTGCATTGCTCTTTAAATAATAATTTGTTGTCGATTATGAATCCCAGGTCCTGTTCACAGGTTTTTGAAGTCAGGGGGATACCCTCTATTGTGTACTGGTGTTTCAGGTTGCGTCTGCCCTTATGGATAACACAACATTTCTCATTGTTTAATTTCATCCCCCATTTGTTTGTCCAGTGGGATACATTATTAATATCATTTTGTAAGGATACTACTTGTTCTGGAGTACTACAGGAGCTGTAGATTTTAGTGTCATCTGTATATTTAGTTATAATGTTTCCTACTTGTTCGTCACGATCAGCAATAAATATTTGGAAAATTAGTGGTCCTATTACTGAACCTTGAGGTATTCCCACTCTGCCCACCCTGGTGCAGTTATTCCCACTCTGCCCACCCTGGTGTAGGTATCCCCATACTACCTAGCCTAGTGCCATTATTCCCACACTGCCCCACCTGGTACAGGTATTCCTACACTGCCCAGCTTATTGCAGGTATTCCCATACTTCCCACCCTGGTTCAAACATTCTCACTCTGCCCAGCGTGGTGCAGGTATTCCCACACTGCCCACCCTGGTGCAGGTATTCTCACACTGCCCACCCTGGTGCAGGTATTCTCACACTGCCCAGCTGGTTCTGGTATTTACACACTGCCCAGCTTGCCACAGAAGTTCATCATCCTCACAGAAACCCCCAGCCAGACAGAGTCAGCAAAACCTTGTTAAACATGCCTGGAACACTAGCCCGAAAAAGGAATGCTCATTGGAGTCAAAATGCGTACAACTGCACAAAGCGTGATACTACTAGTTTCCCCCCATACTATCTCATGTCTGCGGATGAAGCTAATCCCAAGACCTACCTAAAGTATGTACAGTGGTATAAAGAGCAACTTAACAATGCATATACATTTGTGGAAGTTGTGTTAGACAAATACGGACAGCGAACTAGGTTTGGTATGAGTGTAAAGTGAAAGCACAGTGTGTATACTGCTGTAACAGCGAGCAATAGTTGGAAACTTGTGACTTCTGGAAATGCATGAGATTGCTGACCATTGGGGAGATCAAGCTTATGTAGTCACTGAACAACTGCCTCAGGATCACACAGTAAGTGCTGGTCTGGGGATTAGAATCTGGACCTTCAGGTTCACAGAGCCACTAGATTACACCAACTAGTCACTAGCTGCCACATCCTCCCCCCAAAACAATCACAGTGAGCAGGAGGCAGATAAACATCGAGATATATATATATATATATATATATATATACATACACACACATATATACAGTACACACACACACACACAGAGTACCACATAACTAAGAGCACATACGGCATTACATACAGACAATCCTCCATATACAGCACTACTACATACTGTATAGACACATAGGCACACTCAACACTATATACACATACACTATATAAAGAGACATGCATGTACACATAGAGCACTACGTGGAGACATAAATATACACAGCACTACAGATAGACACACAGGCACAAACACACACAGTAGCATTAGTTAGAAATTGTTTCCTGTCACTGATTATGGAGGGAGAAGGAGGTACCCAGGCTAGCCCAGAGGGAGAGGAGAGAAGACAGACTCCTAGCATAAGCTCAGGAATAGTCACAGTAGGATCGGGAAGGGGAAAGGCTGAGGACTTAGTCAGAACAAAGATGAAAGGAGATAGGGAATGGAGGGGAAGATGACCGGAAAGGGGAGGAATCACCTCAGACAGAAAGCAAGGTGGGGGGGAGGGCAGACAGCATCAAAGTATGAGGGGCAAGTTGGGAGAGCCATATCAGATAGAAGCTCCAGAAGGGAAGGTACAGGGAGGACTGAGTTTATGGCCATAGGGGATTCAATAGTGAGGGATGTTGTGCCAAGAGAGGGTGGGAACAGCATGGAAGGAGACGGGTGTGCCTCTCAGGTATTACAGCAAATGGGATTCGACCGATACTTTAATTGGTCATGCAGCGGGTGGGAGGGAAGTATGTGGTCATCCACCTGAGAAATAATGGCCTAGCTGGATGTGAAGCAGGGATGGTGTGGCAAAGATTTTGGAAAGTAGGACACACTTGCCGGGTAGAAACAGCATCGGTAGCCTTCTTGGAAGTGTGGACAGAGCAAAAGAACAGTCCCAGGTGAAAACGAGGTCTCAACAACAAGAGTCATAGTTTTTAACTTTTCTGATAGAATCTTAACTCCAACAGAAGTTCATCTTCTAGGAAGAGGCTTATCCTTTTGCCCTTATGAAAAGACTCAGAAGTCTGAGGTGAAGCTAGAGTTAAATAGATTTTTTAAGAAATTAAGATTAAGATATTTTTTGGATAACAATGAAACAGAGATAGTAACCCAAACTTCAGAGAAGAAACATATTCTGAGTCAGAGATTAAAGTTAAAATCCCAATTCCTTCCTCCAGGAGGTATTTCACATACCACAGAAATGTATATCAGCTTAGTAAGTAAAGATACAGAAGTGCTATTTAAGAAAGAAAGGAATATGGACAAACAAAATTTAGCCTTACACCAGAAGAATTCAGCACTTTGAGAAATCTAGAAAATGATAATATTGTCATTAAGAAGGCTAAGGGTGGTGGAATACTAATTGAAAATTGTGAGGATTACAAACAAAAATGTAAAAACTTATTAACAGATAGAAACAATTACTTGCTTTTAGAACAAGAACCAACCCAGAAAATACAGGACCTAATAAGGGCAGTACTGAATATAGCACTGGAAAATGAATGGATCTCAGAATGGGAGCGAGAAGCACGCACAAAAGAACACCCTCAGATACCAATATTTTACACATTACTCAAAATACATAAAGATCCTATATGTCCACCAGGTAGACCCATTGTTTCTGGGGTGGATTCGTCGCTGGAACCCCTTTCGATCCTTGTCAATTATCACATTTGAGAATTTGTTGAACATTCACCTTCATATCTAAAGGATACCACACACTTCATAAATGTTTTGGAGGAATTAAATAAAGAGAGTTTGGATGTAGATAATTTGATATTGGTGACTTTGGATGTAAAAGACCTATATACATCTATACCGCATGACCAGGGAATAGCAGCTTTAGAAATATTACTGAACAGGCAGAGAAGGGAAGAAAAACCACCTAATGAGCTAATAATAAAATTTGCAGACATGGTTCTGAATCAGAACTATTTCCGTTTTGAGAAGAAATTTTATTTCCAAATTCGAGGCACGGCAATGGGGTCAAGTATGGTCCCTTCATATGCGAACATATTTATGCGTGATTTTGAAGAAACATTTATATTTATTTTATTTATTTAGCTTTTGTTTACCAGGTAAGCACACTAGACAGACAAGTGCCTAGTTTCAGGTGCGACCCCGGGAGGATTACAAGATGCAGGCAAACAATACAAGGCGATAGCATGATACAACGGTACAAAACAATCATAACATACAGCAGTTGGACGTGTGGAACGGGATACGAGTTATGAGGTTACATGACAGTGGGAGAGCAGTCTACAAACAGCGAGGAGTATGAAGTAGAACATAGCTAGAGAGTTACAAAACAGAAAGGGTCATGTGACCTAAACAGAGTGTATCCTAATACAACAGAGCATTGAGCATAACTTACACATAGACTTGAGGGCATTGACATAGCACATATATGAACATGAGAGCATTAAATATAGCATGGAGAGACAATGACAACATCTTTAAGGAGAAGATAAAATTGTACAAACGCTTTATAGATAACATTGTTATTGTATGGGCAGGAACAGAAATGGAACTGACAAATTTCCATGAGTATTTGAATACTAGGACAGATTGCCTTCGGTTCACTTTGAGCAAGGACAGACATGAGATTTCATTTTTAGATTTAATAATCTTTAAAATTAACAATACTATGTGCACTAAATTGTACCGTAAAGATACAGATCACAATGAAAGCTTTCACCCTTGCCCATTAACTCCATCCCTTATAGCCAACTATTAAGGGCTAAGAGGAACTGTACTTTAACAACAGATACAGAAAGTAATGTCAATGAAATAATGCAAAGATTCAAAGAAAGGGCATACTCAGAAGGAGTATTAAATACAGCAAAAAACAAGGTGGAACAAACACAAAGCGAGAACTTGTTGAATCAAACAAGAAATGTACAGGACACACAAGGAAATAAAATCATGCCAACAATGAAGCATAGTGATATCTTTTATAATATCAAAAAAATCAACAAACATTGACATGTTTTGAGGTCGACAGGTGAGGGGGAGAGATCATTTGGACAGGGACCTTTAGTAGTAGCTAAAAAGGTCAAATCACTACAAGATAAATTGATGGACACAGACCACATAATTCCTGAACAAAAACAAAGAAGCTATTTTACAACTGAAGATTTGAAAGGAAATCATCCATGTGGCAGGTGTATACATTGCATTAATACCAGCAAACTGAAAAAGATCAGAAATGTTTACCACAATAAAATAATTATTACATGTCAGACAACAGGTGTAATATATGGCATAAAATGCCCTTGCAATAGATTATATATTGGTAAAACAAAAAGACAATTGAAACAGCAGATAGGGGAACACAAGGGATATATACAAAATCAATATTTAAGTTCCCCTATAGCGAAAACATTTCTTGGAGGCAGGCCACCATTTACCGACCCTAAGGTTTTTGGTATTGAAAAAGTAGAAAAAGCCAGAAGAGGGGGTAACTTTAATGATAAATTGTTACTAAAACAGGCATTCTATACTGATTTTTTTAGAACCACAAATCCAATATATGGTATGAATGAGACAGTTTGATTGGCAGCCTTTAGTTTAAGTAGAAAGTAAAACATTTTTGATTCAGTTATAAGGGAGTGAACCTTTAAAGATGGCAGTCAAAAGTTGAATGTATTTATTTTATAAACATAAAGAGAGATGTCCCAATTTTAGGAAATGTTGAAGTTAAGTGAAAACTGTTTACCACTTCTGGCAAAATATTAGCCATCCCCTGTTTTCAGATATATCAATGCAAAGGTGAAAAACAACATAACTTTCAATAAATTGTTGCTGAATTCCCATAAAGATATATTCAAATGATAGAATGAACTTATGAATCTTTGACATTTAAGCTCAGATTTCTGAAGCAGTGGAGTGTTTCAAACACAAAATTTGTGGCCATAGAAGGAAAAATAGAACTGGATAATGAGGTATCTGATTTTAAAACTGTAAAAATGAACCAGGAGACCAAATGTGTTTCATAGCAGCCAACACCTATATTTTTAGGTGCCGCTAGGTGGTGGGTCTGGTACACAGGGGAGCAATCTGGCTCCCAGAAAACACAAGGGATCCATACGGTCTTCCTTTGGTGTTACAGTGCCAGATTTGGCTGCCCACAGTGTGCAGTTAAAAAGGGTGGATTTCAGACACTCAGTTGCTTTCCCGAGAGTAGGATGTATACAGCCATAAAGGTCAGTAGTACTTTGTAAATGACTGTCATTTTTCAAAGAGCGATAGGGATGAGCAAAGAATTGAAATGCTGTGTAGCTCCAATGTAATGAAAATGAGAAAGAACTACTTTGAACATTAGTAATGTGAATTGAAAATTAGTGGACATTGATATATAGTTACTATGCCTCTCAACATATGTTACAGTGAGATTGGAGAGTCATGTAATGAGCAAATGTAAGAGCCGAGGGGTGAATAAACGTTCATTTCATTTTCGAAGCGGACATGCTTACGATAATATATATATTCTCCTTTATTTAGAAATGATAAAAAGGCCATAAACACAAATGAAAGGAAACTCTGTAATATCCATGGTAGGCAAACAGATACACGAAATTGAAATTTCAGATGATTGTCATTTTATATAAAAGCGAAATATGAATATATTTTGTGTATGTTTTACAGGGAAGCAGAGGAGCATATGCTCTGAAAAATAAATATTTAGGGATTTAAAGTAAATGAACTTAAAGTAAGTTATTGTAAACATTTCTATAAAAATTCCTCACATGTTACCACCTGATCCTTTATGTTTATATCTTTTGAAAAGATTTTTGTCTATTGTTGCAATATATTTATTTGTAAAAAAATATTTTTTTAAATATGCATAGATTTAAAAAACAGACTCCCGGATGAAGGGATAGTCATCCCAAAACGTAGGATATCAATTGTCTGGAAGATAACTTTCCTTTTTTAAAAATTAAAAAGAAACAATATATGTGTCGATAAACATACATGGGTGAATGAACCTATTATTCCAATCTGCACTGCACTAGTTCTTAGCAACTGATTGATCTGTGGCCTCTCCCTACTGAAACGTTGTTTTTTACTTTTTTCTGAGGTTGTGGCTGTACCGGAACTTCATATTTATTAGTGTTATTTCCTAGAGCCAGTTCAGCAAGAAAGACTAGGACAGAGTAGTTCAATAACTGGCTGTGGGACTGGTGCAAGGAGGAGGAATTTGGGGTCATTGGGACATGGTGTGGAGACTTGGACGATAAGACTCTCTACTCACCAGATAGATAAGTTATATTTAAGCAGGAAGAGAACAAAGTTGCTCAGTGACTAAACTGAGGACTACACAGCAGCAATCTTAATCTGAATTGAAGGAGAACCACCAGGGTTCACATCATAGGGGGCAGCAGACAGGGATAAAGGGGACAGCTTGAAAAGGGGTAAGGAATGGTAGAACTTGGAAGTTGGGTAAGGAGGGGAGTGAAGTGAGTCATGCAAGAAAGGAGGGATGCTTGGGTCCAGGGAATGACAGGATTAAACAGGATGGGTGGAGGGTTGTGTCATTCAATATCAGAAGTCTTAGAAACAAAATGGATAACCTGCAGGCCATGATGGCTGAGGGGAAGGTTAATTTGGCAGCAGTCACTGAGACCTGGGTCACCCCGAACCACAACTGGCTTCTCTCCATTGCAGGGTACACCTTCTTTAGAAAAGACAGGAAGAAGGGAAAAGTGGGAACTGGCCCTGTATGTCAGCGAGGGCATACCAGTTACAACAGAGGACCAAGAGGCACTGTAGTTCCAATTATGTATGGTGTGAGGAAGAAATCTGAGGTTGGGAGTGGTCTACCAACTGCCGCAGCAGGATGAAAGAAAGGACAGAGAGATTGATGACATGATCAGGCAAGCAGCGGGGATGAGGGACGCAGTGATAGTGGGTGACTTCAACTTGCCCAAGACAGATTGGGATGTCCCCATTGCCACCTGCAATAGGAGCCAATTGTTCCTGGAAGCAGTCCGGCACAGGTCCCTCTTTCAAGTGGTTAATGAACCCACTATGGAAGGTGCTATCCTGGACTTGGTGCTAACGAATAGGAATATTACAATAAGAGAATCAATGGGAGACAGTGATAACCAGACAGTGAAGTTTTGCATAGATATGGAGAAGGAAATCCTAAACATGAAAACACGTGTATTGGATTTTAGGAAGTATGACATCAGCAAAATGAGTGGCACACTAAAGGAGAGACTGGCTAGCCTTGGGGAGGCCCTGGATGTAGACTGGAAGTAGACCACGATCAAGGCTGGGATCATGGCAGCCAAGGAAACCTGCCTTAAGGAGAGGGGAATGAAAGCTAACTCCAGAAAGCTACTTTGGTTTAACAGGCAGGTAGAAAAGGCTGTTAAGAAAAAGACAGCATGGGGTAGACAGGGAAACCTATGTGGAGAAGATGAGGGAGGCTGGGAAGGTGTTCAGGCAGGCAAAGGCAGGGAAGGAACTGCAAACTGCGAAGGGGGTCGGGGAAGGGGACAAGGCTTTCTTCAAATTTAGAAAGGAAAAATGGCCACGAAAGACAATAGAGTTAAACTAAGGAAGGGGAAAAGGGGGGGGTGGAAGGAAATAAGGATAAGGCAGAGGTATTAAATGAATACTTTGTGCTGAAAGGGAAGGTGAACAGGAGAAGAGGGATGAATAAGCATGGTAGAGGAAAGGATCACAGTTGGCTGTGTCATGAAGGTACTCAGAACCCTAAAGGTGGACAAATTCCGAGAAGCAGATGACATACATCTCAGAGTATTGAGTGAACAATCGGCAAAGCTGGCAGGACCATTGCTGGACCTATTTAAGGCCCTGTTCACACTAGGAAGCTTAAAACGGTTTAACTGCTTTAAACCATTTTAAGGTCCTGGAATATGGTTTACGTTCACACTGTAACACGGTTAAAACCATGTTACAATTGTGTTCTAAAACCGTGCTAAAATCCTGCTAAGAGGTGGTCTTTAGCACGGTTTTAGCTAAACACGGTTGCCTTAATCCGTGTTGACAGCAATGTGTACGCAAACCGTGATGTAACACGAGTTAAGGCAACCCCTCCGGCGAGAAAACCCATTTTGTCAGCCACAGAATAAAAAAATGTATACATTGCAGGCACCGCTGTGCAGTGGAAGAATCCCCGATTCTGCCCATATATTTTTGTCCAGATCGGTTTTGGTGTGCCGTTCACAGTTATCCCGTCATGCACTGCGGCACCAACCGGAACCCATAATGCTTTGAGCTGGTGCCGCAGTCATGCCTGGGAACCCCTTCCACCTGGCACGGTTGTCTGAATTGAGTGAGAACACTCTGACAACCGTGCTATGGACCAATTTATAAAATGTTTTAAGTAACGCTTTATAAATGGTCCCTAGTGTGAGCAGGACCTAACAGTTTACTGGATACGGGGGTGGTGCTGCTGGAGTGGCGAATAGAACATGCAGTACCGCTGCACAAGAATGGGACTAGGGACGACCCAGGGAACCATAGGCTTGTCAGTCTGACATCTTAAGTGGGCAAACTTGATGGAGACCACACTGAAAGAATTGTTAGTTGAATTCCTCGGGGCTAATGGACTCCAGAATGAGAGATGGTGTGGGTTCATGGCAGGGTGGTCACACCAGACTAATATGATCAAATTTTTCATATGAGTAACAAAGGCTGTTAACAGGGTGCAAGCAGCAGACATACTGTACTTAGATTTCAGTAAAGCCTGTGATTATGTTCCCCTCAAGAGGTTGATCCAAAAGTTGGAAGACTTTGGGACAGGTAGCAAACTGACCAGGTGAGTGGCAAACTGGCTCAACAGGATGACCCAGAGAGTGCTGGTGGAAGGGGAACTATCAGCATCGAGGGAACTTACCAGCAAGGTCCCGCAAGAGTTGTGCTCAGGCCTGTGTTGTTTAATGTATTCATTAATTATACAGGGGACAGCATTAGGGGAAAGATTTGCCTCTTTGCAGACAGCATCAAACTCTGTTGGTGGGTGGATACGGACTAGGGGGTTAGGGACCTTAGAGAGGACTTTGAAAAGCCTGAACATTACAGTAGTCTGGTATCTTGCAACTGGGGTTCAACGCAAAAAGTGCAAAGTCATGCACACTGGATGTAAAAACCGGACAGCTGAATACAGGCTGGGAAGAGTAGAGGTCACACTGTCAGAAGAGGAAAAGGATCTGGGGGTAGCTATAACCAGTAACTTTAAAAAGCTAGTAATACCAAAAATTAGCAGACAGATCATTTTAGTAGTTCTTAAAAGTGGTCCTTTATTACTTTTTATTTCTGAAGTGTTTTTCATTTTTTGCTTGCTCATTAAATAGTTTTCCTTTTAATACTTTTGGGTGTGACATGAAAAGCAGTGCTTTACCTGGAAACAGTCATATCTAGTACTAGTTCCAGTTTTCCCAATACATCATCAGCATGTGACCTCACTGTTACATCACAAGACCTGCTACCTGATTGGTAACATGTATCACAAGTTAGTAATCAAGCAGCATAAGACTGGCTCTTCTTGGTTACTAGTGATGTCACAGGCAGTGAGGTCACAATGCTGATGATGTCTAGGGAGGAACAGAATTGACTAGGTCAGCCTCCAGGCAGAGTGCTGTTCAACACATCATGCCTAGTACTGTCAGATAGAAAAGCTTCTAATGAGCAAGACAAAAAAGACAAAAAAATACTTCAGCTATGAGAAATGATAGCCAACTACTTCTGAAAGTTACTATCAATTCCAGGCAGAATACTAGCTCTTTAAGCAGTCTGTGCAATGCAGAAAAGCAGTGCTCAGCCAAGGAAAATAAGATGACGGGGGGGATAGCTAGGGAGTTCACAACCAGAAGGAAGAAGGTGATTCTGGCGCTGTACAGACCCATGATGCAACCACACCTGGAGTGCTATGTACAGTATTGGAGTCTCAACCTGAAGTAGGATGCAGATCATCTCAAGGCAGTACAGAGAAGGGCAACAATGATGATTTCAGGGTCGGCAGGGCAGCCAGTACAAGGACAGGCTGAGGAGCCTTAATATGTACTCACTGGAGGATAGAAGGGAGAAGGGGAACATGACTGAAACCTTCAAGTACCTCAAAGGCATGAGCAGGGTGGATCTTGGGAACCACTTTACCGTGAGTGACAACAGGAAGAAGGGGGCACAGCTATAAACTAGTGGGGGGTCAAAATGGAGGTCAGAAGACTCTGCATTATGGAATGAGTGGTATCAGGGTGGAAAGAACTGCTGGCAGAGGTTGTTAACCAGAAGATGGTTGGTAGATTCAGGAGTGAATGGGATACGTTCAAGGGAAGGGTGTGAGTTAAAAAGGGGAGGGGGGGCAATCACTGTAAACAATGCAACAGGGGCCCACATCAAGCAGACTACATAGACCATAGTGCCTTCTTTTGCTGGTGATTTCGTATATTTTTATGCAAACACACACATACTACACACACAGATGCACATAAAACACAACATACAGACATGCGCACACATACCGCACCACTACATACACAGTTTCACATATGCACAACAGTAACTATAATGATACATGTACTGTACATAGCATTACATACAGAGATGCACACACTACATACACAGATGCATGCACACACTACATACAGATGCATGCACATGCCACATACACATGCACACACTACATACACAGATGCAAATACAATACAACATACAGGCATGCACACACACACACACACACACACACACACCACCACTACATACGCAGTTACACATATAAAAACCAGTAACTATAATGATGCATGCATATAACACTACAAACACAGATGCACGCACTACATACACAGATGCATGAACTCACTACATACACAGATGCATGCACACACATACAGATGCATGCACACACTACATACACAGATTAATGCACACACTACAAACAGATGCATGCACACATTACATACACAGATGCACACACTACATACAGATGAATTCACACACTACATACAGATGCATGCACACACTACATACCGATGCACGCACACACTGCATACCGATGCACGCACACACTGCATACTGATGCATGCATGCACTACATACACAGATGCACATGCTACATATAGATGCATGCACACGCTACAGGCACATGCACACACACTACATACAAACACATGCACACACTACATACAAAGATGCATGCATATACAACACAACATACAGACATGCACACACACACACACACATACACACACACACCACCACCACCACCACCACATACAGAGTTACACATATACACAAAAGTAACTATAATGCCGCATGTATATATCACTACATACATAGATGCATGCATTACATACATATGAATGCACAGACTACATACACAGATGCACACACTACATACAGATGCATGCACACACTACATACATAGATGCACACACTACATACAGATGCATGCACACACTACATACATAGATGCACACACTACATATAAATGCATGCACACACTACATACAGATGTATGCACACACTACATGCAGATGCAAGCACACACTACATATAGATGCATGCACACACTACATATAGATGCATGTACACACTACATGCACAGATGCGCTCACTACATAAAGATGCATGCACACACTACATACAAATGCATGTACACGCTATATACAGATGCATGCACATGCTACATACAGATGCCTGTACATACTACATACAGATGCAACAGCACATACAGATGCATGCACACACTACATACACAGATGCACACACTACATACAGATGCATGCACATACTACATAGAGAAGCATGCACACAATACATACACAAATACATGTAATAATAAAATGATGGATTATTCCCTCTGTGGCATCATGCTCAAAACCATCAAAACTGAAAAAGACAGACAGGGGTCAGCAGGGAGGGAGAAGGATTGAGTGCCCAACAGCAGCTCTCCTTCTCCGGGGAGGGTGTACCACACTCTCCGCTGTATTACTGCCACCTGTTGGTGGAACCTCAGGGAGGTCGGTGCAGATGGGGAGATGTTCCACGTAAGGGTAGACGTTGGCAGGGGACTGGCTTTGACGTGCATCCACACACGTGCCGGCAGCCTTGTTCCCATTGCATGCAGACATTGGGGGGACGCACCAGAACATCAGGAAAAATCCTGCCCTGGTCTAGGCGACGAGCCTCAGTGTCGGTCCTGAGGCAGCACCTAAGAGAGCAGACTCCGATGTACGCACTCCCAGTCGTTGTTCAGGGGGAGATATGGGGGCTCTCCGTTGCCCTGCTCAAAGGGTAATCTGGGGCTCTGCAGGTATGTGGGCAGCGTTAGTACTCTAGGGGCAGACTACTCAGGGGAGCTGCAGAAGGGGACCTACGAGAGGAGCTCTGAGAGAGTGATCATTGGCAGAAAGTAGGAGGGATAAAGAAAGAGTGAAAAAAAAACTGAAAAAAACTTAGGGATATATATAACAAACAAATTTAAGTTTGACTATCATATTCAGGAAACAGTTAAAAGGTGTAATAAAATAATGGGGTGCATCATGAGAAATATCAAATGCAAAAGGAGAGACATCATTGTGCCACTTTATACAGCCTTGGCTAGACCGCATCTGGAGTACTGTGCCCCTTTTATATCTGGGCAAAGTATAAATAGTAAGAAGCAGATGGAGAGGGTTCAGAGAAGGGTGACTAAAGGATACACAGTATGTGGGGGATGGATTACAAAGAGAGATTGGACAACCTGGGAATGTACTCAATACAGTACAGAAAATTAAGGGGTGATCTATGTTATGCATATAATGCATTTCATAACGAACAACTCGGTCTAACCACTGGTCTTTGTGAAGTAGAAAATACGTGGCCGACAAAGTCGCATTCTCTAAGATTAAGAGGAGAACAGCAAAGACAAGGAAGAGGAGTGAGTGGTTTAGCCAGAGAGCTGTGGGACCATGGAATGCATTACCTGAGATGGTGGTAACTTCAGGAACACTATCACAGTTTTAAAAAACAGCTGGATATACACATGGGGACAGAAAGATAATGTACTTCCACTGATATGTGGTGGGTCATTATGGCCATTGGTCGCTAGACCTGTACAAAACTATGAAACTATAAGATGCATGCACACACTACATACAGATGCATGCACACACTATACACACAGATGCACACACTACATACAGATGCACACACTACATACAAATGCATGCACACACTACAGACACATGCACACAATACATAAACAGATGCACATAAAACACAACATACAGGCATGCACACACACAAACACACACACACCTGAACACCACATACGCAGTTACAAATATGCACAACAGTAACTATAATGATGCATGTATATAGCACTACAAACACAGATGCACACACTACATACTGATGCATGCGCACACTACATACACAAATGCACATGTAACCCTCTTGTTCCCAGGGGTTACTAGAATCTCACTTAGAATCAGTGGCAGGCAGGGAAAGGCAACTTGTGAGATGCCAGTTAGATGGGTATCACACTGTCACACTCTGTTCTCAGTTTCTGCTGAGCTGGAGTGATGATGTCACCTTAGAATTCTCGCAGCAGCATAAGCCACAATGGAATGCTAGCTGCAGGGGTTAGCAGTAGAACATTGGGGAATTCAAGTCAGTCTTGAGAGAGCAGTCTGAGTGGAGAATCGAGAGAGGAGGAGTACTGCAGAAGGCAGCTCCTCAGACCTAGCTCTGAGAGAGAGCTACCTCAGAAGAAGGGGTTGTGTGTTCTCACCCTAGAGAGGAACACAGAAGCCCATTTGTGAAGTGGTAGAGACCGTTCCTGGGAGGCTTTCCAGTGCCCCATCCCAGAGGGATGGGGAGGAATTCCAGGATTCAGGGGCAATCCCCTGGTCCAGCCTGGAGAGGGTGAAGCTGCCTGAGAGTCAGTTTGTTCTGTGAGTACCTGAGACCTTTCTGTAGCAAAAGCCCTGGGGCACCTGCAATACCATGGTGAGTTTTGCTCTGACAAAGAGACTATGTTCACCAAGACTGTGTTTAAGTAAAAGTGTCTGCCTACTGTGGGGTCAAAGGAAGACTTGCCAAGTACAGAACTTTTAGATTGTGTATGACTTAAAAGCATCTGCAACAGTGGGGGTCTAGGGTAAAGACATAGCCACATACGGAACTTTTCAAGTCAGGACACCTCCGTAGAGTGAAATGTAGAATGTTAAATGTACAAAATATTTCTAGACAGCATCTACAAACAGTATTTCAAAGAAAGGTGTTGTAACCAGATGAATGGCTGAGAATAGATTTGGGAGCGAAAGGTGGGAGACCCCCCCCATCTGGAGTAACCAGGTTTACCTCTCTGGGTTCAGTTTGGGCACCAGTGTTTTCTCTTGGCGCATTTGGCCAATGCCTGAGGAAAGCACACAGATGTGGGATTTTGGATTTCCCTGAGAGCCGGAATGTGCTCGTGGGTGGTTTAGGGAGCCACCATCAATCTCCATGCAAAATGTAAAAGTGTCCTAGAACTGGACGGGGTGCCAAGTCAAGGAAAAAGAAGTGAAGTGTACCAGTTCGGGCCGTGTGTGCCCAGATCCATTCAGAACCTGAGGGTTCGTTGTGAGGAAGTGTGCTCTGTACCTCAGTAATCTGCATTACCAGTGAGAGTAGCCCTGTGGGTGTCCATCTTTGCTTTGTTATTCTCTGCGTTATGTGAATAAAAGCCAAACTCTAGAATCCCAATCTGGTTTGGACATTACAGTTATTGCTTCCAGTGTCCGGATTTACTTGGGTGCCCCTGACCAGAAGTACAAACCCAGCATAATGCTGAGCAAACGTTTTCTCCCAGGGACCCAGGTTGATGGCCATGCTAAATGGTCCCCCCAGGTGTGAGCCATGTAGTTGCCACACTTGGTTTGCCTGTCTGAGGATGGCGGCTCCATTGTAGAAGTAATGGGTCATACAGAAACTGTGAGATATTTGAAGTGACTACCCCAACCCCTCTCAGTGGTGCCTAGATGTGAGAGGAGCAGCCCTGCTAGTAGAAACAAGGGGGGCGTGGTGGGGGGAGGTTACACACACACTATATACAGATGCATGCACACACTGCCTACAGATGCATGCACCCACTAGATACACAGATGCATACACTACATACAGATGCATGCACACACTACATACAGATGCATGTAGAAGATACATACAGATGCATGCACACGCTACATACACATGCACACACTACATACAAACACATGCACGCACTACATACATATACACATACACACACTGCATACAAATGCATGCACACACTGCATACAAACACACACACACTCTACATACATAGATGCACACACTACATATAGATGCATGCACATACTACATACATAGATGCACACAGTACATACAGATGCATGCACACTACATACAGATGCATGCACACACTACATACAGATGCACACACTACATACAAATGCATGCACACACTACATACACAGGTGCATACACTACATACAGATGCATGCACACACTACATACACCAATCCACACACTACATACAGATACATGCACACACTATATACAGATGCATGCACACACTAGATACACAGATGCATACACTACATACAGATGCATCACACACTACATAGTGATGCAGGCACACACTACATGTGCAGATGCACACACTACATACACATGCAAACACACTACATACAAACACATGCACACACTACATACACAGATACACACACTACATACAAATGCATGCACACACACTGCATACAAATGCATACCCACTCTACATACACAGATGCACACACTACATATAGATGCATGCACACACTACATACAGATGCATGCAGACACTACACACACAGATGCATGCATACACTACATAGAGATGAACACACCACATACAAATACATGCACACACTACATACACAGGTGCACACACTACATACAGATGCATGCACACACCACATACACCAATGCACACACTACATACAGATGGATGTACACAATACATACACAGATGCACACACTACATACAGTTGCATGCGCACACTACAGACAGATGCACACACTCGATACAGAAGCATGCACACACTACATACACAGATGCAGGCATACACTATGTACACAGATGCAGGCATACACTACATACAGATGCACACACTACATACACTGATGCACACACTACAGACATATACATACACACACTACATACAGATGGATACACACAATACATACACAGTTGCACACACTACATACAGATGGATGCACACACTACATACACAGATGCACACACTACATGCAGATGCATACACTCACTACATACACCGATGAACACACTACATACAGACGCATTCACACACTACATACACAGATACATACACACACTACAAACAGATGCATGCACATGCTACAGACACATGCCCACTCACTCCATACAAACATATGCACATAATACATACAAATGCATGCACTACATACAGATGCATGCACATACTATATACAGATGCACACGCTATACACAGATGCATGTACACACGACAAGCAAATGCATGCACACACTACATACACCGATGCACACACTACATACAGATATATGCACACGCTACATACAGATGGATGCACACAATACATACACAGATGCACACACTACATACAGATGCATGCACACACTATCTACACAGATGCACACAGTACATACAGATGCATTCACACACTACATACACAAATGCACACACTACATACAGATGCATACACACACTACATACAAACGCATGCACGTGCTACAGACACATGCACACACACTACATACAAACATATGCACACAGTACATAGATATGTACACACTACATATAGATGCATGCAGACACTACATACCGCTGCATGCACACACTACATACAGATGCATGCACACACTACATACACAGATGCACACACTGCCTTTGCCGATGCACACACTACATACAGATGCATGCACACACTACATACAATGCATGCACATGCTGCAGACACATGCACATGCAGTACATACAAATACATGCACACACTACAGACACATATGCACATACAACACAACATACAGGCTTACACACACACACACACACACATATATATACACCACCACCACAAACACAGTTACACACATGCACAACAGTAACTATAATGATACAAGAGTATAGCACTACCTACACAGATGCACACACTACACAGATGCATGCACACACTACATACACTTGCACACACTACATACAGATGCATGCACACACTACATATAGATGCATGCACACACTACATACACAGATGCGCACACACACACTACATACAGATGCATGCACACACTACATACACAGATGTTCATACTACATACAGATACATGCACACACTACATACAGATGGATGCACACAATACATACACAGATGCACACACTACATACACAGATGCACACACTGCAAATAGATGCATGGACACACTACATACACAGATGGGCACACTATATACAGATGAAATGACATACTGATGTGAACACATTTCTTCCTACATTGCATGCTATTTTTGACAATGATGCCTGAATTGTCAGGATTCTTTTTAGTGGTAGTAAAATCTTTATTTTTACTGGATGAAAACTTTAGACCAGAAGGCCCTATTTTCAAAGTTGTGCTGTGTACAAATCTAAGTTTCCACATATAATGTATAACACTTACATACAAAATATATGTAATATACTGTAAATAGTCAAATATAAAAACAGGTTACTTGCCTGTAACAGTATTTCTAGGAGTGGTATATGTTGTTCATCCACACTGTTTGGTATGTCCTTTCCCCCTTTAAGATCAGCCAGAAAGTCTTCAAGCTGGCTCCTCCCACCCACTCGGGTGGTACAACCCTCAGCTCCGCCCCATGATACCAGATCTTACCCGCTGGATGCTAGGTTGTGCACCGAAGGCAGGGAGGTTGGGTGGGTCCATGTGGATGAACAACATATACCACTCCTCAAACTATTGTTACAGGTGAGTAATCTATTTCTCTAGGATCATGGATATGTTGTTCTATCCACACTGTTTGGCAGACTCCTAGCAGTTCTCTAAGAGAAGGGAGACAAGGCGTACACCCCCTACTTCGGAAACAAGGACTGGAGAACTGAGGCTCCAAAAACAGCATGACTCAAGGTCGATGTGGTAACAGGTAATGAAGGTGTTTGCTGACTTCCAGGTAGCAGCCCTGCAGATATCCTGGATAGGGATGTCCCTAGCAGCAGCCACCAACGCAGTGGTATGGTGGGTGGAATGAGCCCTTAGCCCTTCGGGAGGTTCCCTACCTGCCAACCTATAGCAGAGATCAATGCAAGACGTAATCCATCTGCCAATAGTCCACTTTGCTGCAGGTCTGCCAGGTGCGGCTTCAGCGTAGGTGACAAACAGCTGGCGAATCTCTCCCCGAACTTCCGCCGTCTGCTCCTTATAATAAGAGAGCGCTCGTCTCAGGTCCAGAGTATGGAGCATGTACTTGGTGTCTGATGTGTAGTTCAGGTAGAACACAGGCAGAGTTAACACCTGGTTAAGGTGAAACTCCCGGCATCACCTTCGGAAGGAACTTCGGGTAGGGGCACAGGACAGCCTTGTCCCTGTGGAAGACTAAATAAGGAGATTCCACCGAGAGCACCTGGAGCTCCCCAGTTCTTCTGTTGACGTAACAGCCACCAAGAAGGTGGTCTTCCATGATAGATGTGACATCTCACAACTGTGCATCAGTTCGAATGGCTTGCCCATGAGTTTAGCCAGTACAAGCAGTAGATCCCACAGAGGTGGAGGTTCACGCATCGGAGGGGATATGTAATCAAGGCCCTTGAAAAAGCACCAGACCACTGTCTCCTGTGCCACCGTCCGCTGACCAGCCCGCGCTCGGTAAATGGAGATGGCTGCCAGGTGCATCTTAAGGGTAGTCATCTGGAGACCGCCTTTGGACAAGGATCAAAAGTAGTCGAGGATACTGGCCACAGGACAGGAACTAGGGTCTAGGCCCTTACCCTGACACCAAATGGAAAATCTTTTCCATTTGAAGGCATAGCACCTCCTGGTCGACTCCTTCCTAGATGCCTCAACTATGCTGAGGACATCGTTGGAAAGACCCAAAGCCTGGAACTCTAGCCGCTCAGGTACCAGGCTTTCAGGTGTGGGGATTGACAGTCTGGATGGAATACCTTCTCCTGATAGACAGATATCAGGTCTGGGAATACTGGAAGATGCCTCGGGAGCCTGTTGCTGATGCTGAGGAGATCTGAATACCAGAACTGGTATGGAGGGAAGGCGTGGAAGAGGCCTGGGGTCCATGGCCTCGAGAAGGCATCCCCCTGCAGTGAGCCCTGCTGAGGGGGGATGGGCATGAAACAGCCTCAGCTTCGTGTTCTCTCTGGAGGCAAACAGGTCCACCTGAGGGGTGCCCCACAGGGAGAACAGGCTGCGAACTATCTCTGGGTGGAGAGACCACTCATGGGATGCCTTGTCTACATGACTGAGGGCATCCGCCAGTTGGTTCGAGGCTCCTGCCACATGGATGGCTAAGTTGGCTCACATGGGTCCAGATGTGGAGCGCTTCCCTGCACAGAAGCCAGGAGTGCACTGTGCCCTGCTTGTTGAGATAGTGCATGGTCGTAATGTTGTCCGTCTGGACCTGTACCACTTGATCCCACAGGAACGGAGCTAATGCAGTCAGTGCAAGCCGCACTGCTCGGAGCTCCAGCAGGTTGATGTGTCATTGGGATTCCTCAGGATTCCAGAGCCCATGGACCCTGTGTTTCCCCATGTGGGCTCCCCAGCCAGTGAGAGAGGCATCGCTCATAAGAACAACTGGCCGGCTCGCGGACAAACGGGAGCTCTTACTACAGATATTCTGGGATATCCACCATTGGAGAGCATCCCATAACCTCTGGGTTACTGTGACCAGCTGGTCAAAATGACCCTGATGCTGGGACCACTGGCTGGCCAAGCACCATTGAATGGGGCGCATATACCACCGGGCCCAAAGGAACACAGTGGTGCAGGCCGCCATGTAACCCAGAAGACACAGAAAGTCCAGGCAGGGCACAATTTCCCAACCAGAAATGACTGGGCAGAGGAGAGACCCTCCGCCCTGTCCGCCAGCAGCCGGGCTCTGGCTTGGCAAAAGTTGAGCTCTGCCCCAATGAAGCAGAAGCACAAGTTCCGACTTGGCTTCGTTGACCAGGAGGTCAAGTTCGAGACAGGTCTGGAGGGCCAGATCCCTGGACCTCTCCACCTACAACCTGGAGGGACCCACTATGAGCCAATCATCGAGGTAAGGGTACACCTTGACCCCTTGATGCCGAAGATGGGCTGCCACCACTGCAATGCATTTGGTGAAGTCCCAGGGGGGCCGATGACAGGCCGAACGGCATGGCTTGGAACTTGTAGGGGATTCCCTCTGCCCTTAAGTGGAGGAACCTTCAGTGAGATGGACGGATCGGGACATGGAAGAATACATCCTGCAGATCCTAGGAGCAAAACCAGATATTTTGTTTGAGAGATGGTACGATCTGAGACAGAGTTACTATCTGAAAGGTGCACGGCCTGAGGTACTGGTTCAGGTCGTGCAGATCCAGAATGAGGCGCCAGCTCCCCCATCTATTTTGGGACCAGGAAGTACCTGGAAATGAACCCTGGGTTGACTGGGGAATCTGTGACTCGAGCCACCAACTCCTTGCGGAGGAGTTAAGCGATGCCGGGTCTCAGAGCTGACCGAGTGTGAGGTGATACCATTTCCTCACGAGGAGCGTGGGCTTGGCTTGGCAGGTACTACTCGAACTCCAGAGGCAGTCCCTGACTGACCACCTTCAACACTCATCTGTCCGTAGTAATGATGGACCAGACAGAAAGGAAGTAGCGGAGCCGGCGCTCCACGGGAGGACCCAGAGCAGGTGTGATGGGTATGAGCTGGACATCCCCATCCCATCACTGAGCAGGCCTGGAAGGGGAGGATCCGGATGCGGGACCACCTGGACCTTTCCCTCCCGGTTTGCATGCAGAATGCGTGCCTGACTTGGACCGAGGGTGCCAAGGCTGGGCCTGCTGTTGCTGCCCAAATTGAAACTACAGCTGTTTGGCCGCAGAGGCAGAAGGGCTAAATGGCTTCTTCTTCTGTTTTTTGGAACCCTGGGATTCCTTCTGGGCAGAAGTAGCGGAGTCCAATGTGGTACTGGACTGCTTGATATGTTCAAGGTGACTGTCCACTCCTGGACCGAACCAGTCAGTGTCCAGGAATGGGACATCTGCCAACTTGTGCTGGGTATCGGCCGTAAAGCTTGAGACCTGCAACCAAGCCCTGTGGTGCATGGTGACCACAACTGCTACTTGAAAGAGCACAGGGCCGTTTGGAGTTGTTGTCTGGCAACAGCCTGGCCCTGGTCCTGAACCTGTTTGACCGTGGTCTGAAGGTCCATGGGAAGGTGAGGAAGCACCTCATCTAAGGAGCCCAACAGGGTGTGGGAGAGGTGTGCCATAATCACAGCTGAACTCGCCTGACAGAGGCCTAATGATGAGGTGGCATAGACCTTTCTGGCAGAGTGATCCAGCTTCTTGGATTCTTTGTCTGGTGTTCTGTCGGCGTCCCCTGAGTTTCCTACCCGTCTGAACACAGACTCAGTCACCACTCCCTCAGCCAAGGGATGCTGTGTAAATCCCAACAGGGAGCCAGTAGGAACCGCATACTTGCGGTCCATCCTGGTGGATGGTGCGGGGCAGGAGGCTGGGTGTTGCCAAAGCTCCAGAGCTGGGCCTACAATGGTTTCAGCTACCGGAAAGGCCTCGGTCGGGGAATCTCCCCTTCTGAGGATGTCAGTTAGGGGGTATTCTGCCCATTTCTCAATGGGCTCCAGCTTCATCCCCGTAGATTCGGAGATGAGGCGGAGGATGCCCATAAAGAAGGTGAGTCCCTCCTTGGCAGAGAGACTCATGGCATCATTGTCACAAGAACGAGATGCCAGTTCCAAGTCCTCGGACTCTCAGTTAGAGTCTGGATATAGTGGTCTGCTACCGGAATCACTAAGAACCTGCCGTGGGCGGTCGGGAGTGAGAGTGACAGATAGCCTATGCGGGAGGCCTGAAGCAGGCCAAGACTCCTTGAGAGGAGCCCCCAAAGGAGGCTGTTTCTGTGGCGGCTCCACCAGGATAGGTGAAGAGACCAACTTTGGCCGAGTTCAGACTGACATTGCCAGCTCCACAGGCAGAGGGGCGATGATGACCGACTCTGGAGTGGTCGACAATGGCCTAGTGGGAGACAGCCATGTAATGGCCGGGGTGGAAGGGACTGCCTTTGGCCCAGTCAGGACCAGCTGCTGCCATGTGTCCTCATAGCATCAGCGCAACTTGCGTCAGAGTCTCCCCTCATCTGAGGAGGACGAGGATGAGTGGTGGTGGCACCGCTTTTTTGAGTGCCGCTTATGCAACTTCCTCAGCCTTTCGGTTGAGGATGTCCCAGACCTGGATGTTGACCGTCGGGGGGACTGACGGGGGCATTCAGGAGAAGAGAAGAACCTCAACTCCTCCAGGTCAGGGATGACCACTGCCTAGGGCTTTCCAGCAGGCTGGGTCACCTCATGGGCGAGTACCGTTAGGACTGAAGTCCTAAACAAGGAATTGTCAGCCTCACTGGGCAACAACGAGTCGACGGCCTCGAGAACAATCTCAACAGAATCGTCATCCCGTGTCTTGGCCGGCTGACCTGACGGTGGTATCGTGAGGTCAGCAGCTGAGGCTGCAACATCGGCCAAAGCTGAAACAGGAGACTCCTGGGACTGAAATTGCTCTCTGTCCCAAGAGTGGTGTTGATGAGATGCAGTTTCTCTCGGTTCCGCTTCCTTTTTACAGGATCTGGAGATATGAGAGCCAGGGCCTTCCCCGTGAGTGGGAAGGGATTGGACCATCTCCTTAAAGGAACCGGAGAAAGAAGAACCCAATTTAAGTGGAATGAAAACAGAGGGTGAAGATGAGAGCTCGGTGGCCCGTGCTGCCTCTTTTTCGAAGGCCTTCATTTGTTCCAACTGTTCCATGGACCCCACAGCCACGGAGATCGCATGGCAGGCATCCTTCGATTTGACCAGCGGGTGCTGTTTTTCCAGACGTCCGACCTGGAGATACACAAGGTGATCATCCAAGATGTTTGGTTGAAAGGAACGACATAAGTCGCAGGCCTCAGTATCGTAATCATGACCCAGGCAGTACACGCACATGGCATGTGGGTCCGTTCGTAACATCTTCTGCTCATAGGGACACTGGCGGAACCTGGGCGAGGACTTGTCCTCCATAGCAGACGCAATTCGAATCTTGTTCGGAGAGATTCAAAGAATCTTAATCGTCGGAAAAAACGAGTTTTGGAGCGCCAGGGCCTACTAAACACAGGAGCAAGAAGGAGGGAACCTGTATCTTCCAGCAGAAAGGAAGATTTGGCGTCATGGGGTGTAGTCGAGGGTTATACCACCCAGGTGGGAGGGAGGAGTCAGCCTAAAGACTTTCCAGCTGATCTTAAAGGGGAAAGGACATGCCAAACAGTGTGGATAGAACATATCCACGATCCTAGAACATATGTTTAAGATAGAACATGTCATACGTTAAGGCTATACGTCATGCATGCAAAGACTACATACAGATGCATGCACATGCTACATACACAGATGCGCACACTACTGAGGGGGCTGTAGGACAGGATGGCAAGGCAAAGAAGGGAAGTATATTGGGCAAGGAGGGATATGGAAAAGAGAACCACCAGAGGTGTTCAGGAGGAAGACAGAAGGATGAAGGGGTGGAGGGAGCAGGCCACACTGGGAGCCGGGGGAGTGGGTGCCAAGACAGGAGGCAGGGGTACAGTGGAAAAGACTGCAAATGAAAGGGGGGATAGATATACTTCAGGCTCAAATAGATATTGGACCTTCAAGGTGATAATGGTGTAGGAGGAGGAAGCCTTAGGGGACAGGGAGCGGGATCATGGTGGGTGACCCATGGTCAGAGAGGACCTCGATAAGAGGGTGTAAGAGGAGAGTGACAGGGGGAGTACTCTGGAGATAAGTAAGAAAAATGTGGAGAGACCAAGGGAAACAGGGAAGGGTGAAATACTGGAAAAAGGCAGGGATGAAGGGAAGGTCCAACTAGGTATAGAGGGAGACAGGGAAGCCACTAGGGAGAGAGAAACGCAGCAATCAGGGAGGGTAGGAACATACCTATGCCACAAGGTTGGAAAGGAAGTTGCATGCTGGGGGTAGGCAAGTGGAGAAGCTGAGGGCAGGTGAGTTGGTGGGAAGGGTAGAGTGAACGGATTAAGCAAGCGAGAAGAGAAGGGGTATAGGGATGGTATTGTATCCCTTCACCATGGGGCGAGTTAGGGAGGAATTAACCAGGGTGAAGGTGGACAAGGCCATGGGGCCGGATGGCCAGCATCCAAGGGTGATTTGGGAACTAAGAGAGGAGCTGGCTGCCTCACTTGTGAGGCTGTTCAACCTGTCCCTGGACACCAGTAGCGTGCTGGAGGACTGGAAAAAGGTGATGGTGGTGCTGATCCACAAGGGGGGAAGCAGGGAACTGGCGGAAAACTACCGCTCCGTCAGCCTAACCGCTGTGGGAAGGTTATGGAGGCACTCATCGGTGAGAGGGTAACAAAGTACCTGGAGGTGAATGGACTGCTAGATGACAGACAGCATGGGTTCACTAGAGGCAAGTGCTGCCAGTCCAGTTTGACAGAATTTTTGACTGTGTGACACAGGTAGTGGATGGGTGGGGTGTGGTGGACATGGCCTATCTGGATTTCAGTAAGGCCTTTGACACCGTACCTTTGACACCGTACCCCATAGGAGGCTGGTCAACAGACTGGATAGCATAAGGGTGGGGGTCAAAATAACAAGATAGGTACAAAACTGGTTGGCAGATAGGAGTCAGAGGGTGGTGGTGAATGGGGTGTATGCAGGGATTGGGCAGGTGAGGAGTGGAGTTCCCCAGGGATCAGTGCTGGGATCCCTTCTATTCAACATCTATATGCAGGACATTGCAGTTGGATTGAAACGGAGAGTGGCCCTCTTTGTGGATGACATGAAGACCTGTAGCAGGGTTGACTCCTCTGGGGGAGTGAAGGACATGAGAAGGGACCTGAGAGTACTGGAGGAGTGGGTGGAGACCTGGCAGCTAAAATTCAACATCAAGAAGTGTGGTGTTATGCGCCTGGGACACAGGAACCAAAGGACTGAATACAGGCTGGGAGGGGAGAGAGTCAGGGTGACACAGGATGAGAGGGATCAGGGGGTAACAGTCTCCAGCAACCTCAAGGTAGGGAAGCAACGCTCAAGGGTGGTGGGGAGGGCGTATCGGATGCTGGCAAGTATCAGCAAGGGGATCATCAGCAGGCATAAGGAGGTCCTTGTGCCCCTGTATCAAGCCCTGGTGAGGACACACCTTGAGTACGGTATCCAGTTTTGGAGGCCTTACAAATGCAAGGATATAGACTCGATTGAAAGGGTTCAGCAAAGGGCAACCAAGATGGTGCAGGAGATGAAAGGCAAACCATATGAACAGAGATGCAAGGAGTTGGGGCTATATACAAAGGAGACCAGGAAGGAGAGGGGGGACATGATCGAGACTTTCAAATACAGTATATCAAAGTGATGAACAAGGGAGGCCCCAGGAAGTTACTCCACAGGAAGGAAGGAAGGAAACATAACAAGGGGGCACAGACTGAGACTCCAGGGGGGACACTTCAAGAGCAATGTGAGAGGTCAATTTTTTACAGAGAGGGTGGTGGAGGACTGGAATGGGCTTCTGGAGGACGTGGTGAATTTCGAGACTGTAGATGGATTCAAGACTGCTTGGGACAGACACATGGAGCTAAGGGGAAGCGGGGGTGTCTCAAGATATGGTAGGTTGGATTGGGGGGGGTAAGAGGCAGATTGGATAGTCCGGGAGGTCCTTTTTTGCTTCATCTTCTATGATTCTATGATCATTAAATCTGAGTCCAAGTTTAGGTTTATTACACTCAAGATGACTTTTCGATTTTTCATTCTTCAAACAGGCCGATTCTCAAATTGTTATGTAACCCCCAGGTGGTGCTATCCCAAGGGCTATTACCCCTGCCTGCTTGACTACTGACAGGTTGAGGGGCCTAGGTTCTATGGCAGGTGCCTCCACCCAGAGGTCAGGGTTTGCAGTGGTTAGACTAGTTTGATCACAGCCCTCTGGGACATCATGACCCCCTTTGGCTCCCTCTAGTGGCTCACATAGTACACAGGAGTTACAGCCCCAATACCCCACGTATACACACTGTTCACTCATAAAGCACCACTTACCCTCGAGACTGATTCTGCAGCATGTCTCTGAGGACCCCCTGTAAAATAAGGTTAAACAACATACACAGCGAAATACAATACTGTTTCCATAAGTACCAACACCACAGACAGTATATAGTATAACAACAACAAATCTGATTTATTTAGGGGTCAGTAACATGGGAGGAAATCAGGTTAATTGGTGGCATTAAATCACAGTACTGTGCACACATACAGGGTCTGAAAATCACACTCTGGGTACCCAGGTTGAGGGGGGTCTAGCCAGGTCCGTTGCCCGGGGTTGGCTGGCAGGTGCAGATGGATAGGGCCCTGTAGAAGAAAATATATGCACAACACCCAATTGTAATCTGGAGCCGGATGGCTCAGTCCATGAAGCAGTGAAACAACAAGAATTAGATGACACACTTGTGATTGAAAACAGGCTACAGGGGAACACCCTGATTTGTACTCACAATACCCAAGCTGAGAACCGGATGGTGGATGTTCTTCTGGATTGTCAGAAACAACAGGGCATGGAGACAAGGTCCTTGTGACTGGACCCCACTGCAGTTGATAGCAAACGGATTTAGTCCGAGATAAGCTGGGGTTTGCTTCCAGCTTCAACACACAGCACACAGCACAGGGGATTGGGAATAGCGATTCCCCACAAGCACTACGCACATTCATATGTAAAAGGAAAGTACTATACCAGGCAGGCTGCTCCTCGATCCCGATCACACTTACTGCAGAATACCCGGGAGCACATACAGCAGCTTCAGTACCCGACAGACCCAGCGCGATTCAGCAATTTCTCCAGTCTTCTATAGGGTGAGCCTGGTTTCCACACTTCTGGTGCTTCTTTCTCCTCACAACTTGGATTCAGTCCAAACTGGCACTCACAATGGCTGCAGGCTGAAACTCAGGGCCTCACACGCACTTCCTGTGTGAAATTATACACCATTTGCAGGGGGGTTACACCCTTCCTGGCCTGGAAAAACTTGGCGTTCGCGTCAAGTAAGTACCCCCATAAGTTTCAATACAACCATATACATTTACATCAGTATCACATTAGGCTTGTACATGTAATCATCAGTCAACATATCACCTTACCAGAAACACATTTCTGAAACTTTTCAGTACATCACTTTTTACACAGTATTATACACACATTGTACCGTAACTCAGGTTATTACCTCCTGTACATGAAACCTGAAGAGAGGGGGCCCTTCCCTATTAGCTACCTTGGGGCTGGATGGAGCAGGGGCACCATGCCTAGAGGGCAACACAAGTAACTTGGAGTTAGCACTGATGCTCAGTTTGGGCAATGAGCTCGGGGACATGCACTCCTTTACGGACAACATTGAGAGGCAAGTCCACAGGCCTCCCAGGGGAATCATAGCTTAAGTGCATTACAGGCTTCACAGCTCGACCAGTCTTTCTAGGGGGAACTGTTACAGTCTCTGCACTTTTAGACTCACTTTCGGCACTGTCTTTACTTGCCAGAGGAGTCTCCCTGGGGGTAGAGAGGGTAGAACTTGGGGCACTTTCAGCGCCATGATTTGCAATCCCAGAGTCCACAACACTTGGCTCACATGGAGAGTTTTCTGACACTGGCAGTGAACCATCAGGGCACTCAACATACTCTTCTTGTTCTGGTATATGACCAGTCTGTTCCAGTTCATCATTTTCTTCCTCTGAGAGCTCATACAGTTCCACCATGCACAGTGATTCCATGTCATCTGACTTGATACTTTGCACTTCACTTTCTGGGAGCATTGGCTCCAAAGACAAAGCTGGAGGCTTAGGCAGTCCAGAAGGCCCAGCTTCATCTCCAGGATTGACTAGGGGATTGCCCCGAAACAATTGACTCAGTTCGTAAGAAGGGTAGTATTCAAAGTCACACTCACTTTCCTCTGACATGGACTGACAGTCATGTTCAACTGGGACTTGTTGTGAACACTTCATCTCAGCATCTGTAGGTGCAGACTTTCTTTGCTTTTGCTTAGCAGCAGCTCGGGCCACTGGTCCAGAGGGAGCACTTTCTGGGGGCTCAGACTCAATCAAGATTTGTTCAATGGGCAGTAAGTGATTTCTATGCATTGTTTTAACATCTTTTGAATTATTCTCAGGTCTTACTTTGTACACAGGCAGATCATCTAGTTTGCCAATTACAATGTGAGAGAGATGGTGCCACCTGTCAGCAATCTTGTGTTTGCCATGCAGTCCCAGATTTCTTAGCAATAACCAATTTCCCTCCTGGAGTTCCTGTGCTTTCACCTTTTTATCATACCTTTCTTTGTTGGCCAGATTTCTTTTGGCAGCCATGGTTTGAGCCAGTTGGTACGCATGATTTAGCTGGGTTTTTAACTTTTGCACATACTGTAAATGGTTATCAGCTCGAACCCCATCAGAAGAAACTCCAAAACAAACACCTACTGGTAGTCGGGCTTCTCTTCCAAACATCAGGCGATAGGGGGAGAACCCAGTGGCATCACTTTTGGTGCAGTTGTAGGCATGTACCAGGATGCTAATTTGTTGGCTCCATCTATGCTTATCCTTTGGATGGAGGGTGCCTAGCATATCTAGCAAAGTGCGGTTGAAACGTTCAGGCTGTGGGTCCCCTGGGAGGTAAGGGGTGGTTCTGGACTTTCGCACTCCCCACAGAGAAAGCATCTCTTTGATCAGATGACTCTCAAAGTCCTCCCTTGATCAGAATGGATTCTTTGTGGTGCCCCATAGTGAACAAAAAAGTTTTCTATAAGTACTTTGGCCACAGTGGATGCCTTCTGGTCCTTGGTGGGGAAAGCTTGGGCATATCTCGTAAAATGGTCAGTGACTACCAGCACATTACTGATATTTCTTTGATCTGGCTCCAAACTCAGAAAGTCAATACAGACCAGGTCCATGTGGGCGCTGGTGGTGATGTTAACAAAGGGGCAGCCCTCTGGGGCAAAGCTTTCCTCTGTAAGCAGCGACTACAAGTTCTAATGTGTTGTTCAACATCAGCCCCCATCTTAGACCAACAGAATCTGGATCTCACCAAGTCAAGTGTTCTGTCTATGCCAAGGTGCCCCATGTGGTTGTGTAGGGACCTGAGCACCAAGTCTCAAAAGGCAGTGGGCAAAACTAACTGTTGTTTATCTATTTGTTCCCCTCTGTCTACTGTTTCCCTGTACAACAGTATATTAATCAGTTTCAACTTAGGACCTTCCTCGTATAACAGTGCAGTTCTCAAATCAGTGGAGCGTAACTTGGACACATCTTTCCCTGCGTAGAGGGCTTTTAGAGCTGATTTGATCATGGGATCTCGGGATTGAGCCCGCTGAATACTGTCATTGTCCAGCTGAGGCAGCGCACCAATGTTTATTGCAGAAAAGTGGCAATAAGCAGCAGGTATGCAATTCTCAGAGGGTCCCAAACAATCCACCATACAGTCCACTGCGTCCATGGACATTTGTTCCTCCCTGTCAAACTTCTGGCAGAATGCTCGAATATCAGGTTCTGACAGTCTGATCCAGTCATTCTGGGAAACAGGCCTCCGGGAGAGAGTATCAGCATCTATGTGGTTCAGGCCTGCTCTGTATTCAACAGCATAGTCATATGCAGATAATGCAGAAAGCCACTTATGGCCAGTGGCATCCAACTTAGCTGAAGTCTGCACATAGGTCAAAGGATTATTGTCAGTTTTTACTAGTATCTTAGCCCCATACAAGTGCTCATGGAATTGGTCAACAATAGTCCACTTCAAAGCTAGGAACTCTAACTTATGTACAGGATAGTTATTTTCAGATGGGGTCAGGCTTCTACTGGCAAAGGCCACTGGTCTCAGTCCATTCTCGTGCTCCTGGTACAACACAGCCCCCAAACCTTGCAGGCTAGCTAGCATCAGTGGGTTTTGCTGGATATGCATAGGTAAGAACAGGAGAGTGGGTAAATTGATATATAATCTCAAGAAAAGCAGCTTCACACTCAGGTGTCCATCTTGCCCCAAAAACTTAATTAGGATGGAAATACACTCTCTCAGTCTCAGGGGGAATTGACCTCTTGTATTTTTTGTGGGTAGGAGGGTAACCTTGAGTAAGATTAAGAAAAGGATGGATCACTCTTGAATAGTCCTTGATGAAGCGGCGATAGTAGCCACAGAATCCCAGGAATCTTTGCAGTTCTTTTAGATTGTGGGGCTGTGGCCAGGTGGTTAAGGCCTCAACTTTACTTGAGTCGGTCTCTATTCCCTCAGTGAAGACCATATGCCCCACATACTTTACAGAGGTTTGGAAGAACTGACACTTATCGATGGACAGTTTCAGGCCAAAGTCTTCCAGTCGGTTCAGCACCTTGAATAATCTGCTCTCATGTTCCTCTAGTGAGCTACCAAACACAGTAACATCATCTAGGTATACCAGGCACTCTAATAAGTTCATGTCCCCCACTACACGCTCCATCAGTCTTTGAAATGTGGCTGGGGCACCTGAAATCCCTTGAGGCATCCTCATGAACTCATAGAAACCAAGTGGGCAGATAAAAGCTGTCTTCTCACGGTCTTCCGGGGTCATCGGGATCTGATAGTACCCACTGTGAAGATCCAGCACGGAGAACCACTTGCTACCATTCAGGCAGTCTAAAGCATCCTGGATGCGGGGCATTGTATATTGATCAGGGATAGTCCGCCGGTTCAAGGTGCGATAATCCACACACATCCTTACTGTCCCATTCCTTTTTCTCACTACCACAATAGGTGAAGCATATGGGCTTCTGGATTCTTGTATTACACCAGCAGTAAGCATTTCTTGCACATGCCGTCTCACATCATCTATTTCAGCAGGTGCCAGACGTTGAGACCTCTCACGAAACGGCCTTTCATCATGCAGCCGGATGTGGTGCTCAGCTCCTTGCACACATCCTACGTCCCATTCTTTGAAAGAAAACACCTGGTCTCTCTGGGCAAGCTTCTCACTGATCCTCATTTTCTATTCAGCTGGCAATGCAGAGTCACTGAAATCGAACAAGTCGGGCGTCACTCTGTCACTCTTCCCCGAACACTTGTTACTGTGTAACATTGCAGTATCTGCACAATGTACATGAGCCAGGGTGCAACCTCTATTTACTCGAATCTCTCTATCAGACACATTATGAACTTGAACCATTACCCTTCTGGCAAAAGCATGGGCTCTGGCAGGCAAAATACTTGGCTTGACCAGCAGTCCTTCCAGCAATTTCCCATCGCCTGGTGCATCCAACATGAGTATTTTATTCTTGACATCCTTTCTGATACGGACTTCCCCCAGTAAGGTACACTGGGCATTTGGCGCCAAAATCAGAGACTCAGGATCCTTCTTCCAGACAATTCCAACCGGTTCCTCTGGTTCCACTTTGTTGGCATCTCTCTGGGCATCGTAGGCCTTCCTGATCAAGGCCGGAATTCTTAGAGTTCTACCAGTCCGGGACCCCTGTTTCTCATGACATAACTGCGCCAACCGTCCGAACATATATGCATTCATTCCAATTAGTAGAGGAATCCCATCATACAGTCCAGTACGGGGACACACTAATGCCAGGGTCTCTACTTGCTCTGCCACTCCAGCCACAGAGGTGGGAAAGGACAACCAAATTTGGATATAGCTGGAATAGGGGTATGTCTTCTCACTTAAACCCCAGACATGCAGTCCTTCCAACGGTTGTAAGGGTACATCAGACAGGTGCTTCTGATACTAGTCCTGAAACATAATTGTCACTTGGGAGCCACTGTCCAATACTGCTCTTGTAGACACTCCATTCACCTTCACAGTGGTCTCCATGGAGGGACCCACTATTCCGGACCAGTCTGGAGAGGCGGTAGCAAGGGCCTGGGCAGATGGTCTAGCCACAAAGGGACGTGAGTTAGCATTTCTGGGACCTTCACTGCAGTCATTTCGTGCACCTCTTAACCACTGTTTGGTACTCCTAAGCTCTCCTTGTAGCTGGCTCACCACCCTCTCTAAGTCTTTCCGAGACCGGCATTCCCTCTTCATGTGCCCATCCTTCCCACAATTATGGCAAAATATGTCTGCTGAAGTTTGGGGTGACTGAGGCATCACATTGGGGGCTGCGGTATTGGTACTATCAATAAAAAACCTTGGTGCCACCTCAGCTGGCGGTGGGTTGGACATTTGGAGACATCTCTTCAGTTCCCTCACCTCCATAACCAAGACATCAAGTTTTGAACTGTCATCAACATGAGGTGCCTGGGTAGGCACCCCCACCCACATAGCACAAGCAGTCAGGCACGTGTCAGTGCCCATACTCGTAGGAGTGGCCTTCATAATGAGACTGTCTGTTGCTTTCCTAATCTCCCTCAGCAGCTCCTCCCAGTGTGAGACATCTTTAATCTTCCCTCTCTGACTGGGCCCCCCTTGGCTAACATGGGGACCTCGGATTGAGTCATGAGATTTCGATAATTCTGGGCCATCAGCATCTGACCCTGTACCTGAAGCAGGGGAGGTAGCAGCTACAACTGCGCAGGGTTCTGACAAACCTTTCTCCTCCTCAACTTCCCGTACCTCCCTCATCAACACTGGAAAGGCAAGGGACTGGATTTCCTTTGATGCAGCTGCAATTTGAGTAACACCCAAAGTGCCGGGCAGAGCAGAGTATATGATCCAGCCTTACCCGGTCCACTTCACTGGAGGTCCAGCCCCCCCTTCCGAAAAATGGTCTGTAAGATCCCCTCTAATCGATCCATATAGGCAGATAACAATTCCCCCGGCTGTTGTCTAACTTCTCTAAGTCTCCATTTCAAGGCCTCAACACTAGTGGTACCCCCAAACACATTCTCAAGGGCGACTATGTACTCTTAGGCTTTGGCATCAGGGTTAGAGGTCAGGCAGCGAAAGGTACGTTGGGCGGGTCCCTGGAGGCTTTCCCCCAGGCGGGCCCTTTTTTCGGCCTACGAGTATTGCCAGTCTTGTACCGCAAGAGCAGCAGAATCTATCCAGGTCTCCAGATCAACTTCCCCATTTGGAGTAGGGCGGATACCAGAGAATACCTTGAGCTTGCGGTGGTACATGACTACTTGTGCTCGGGGCAAGTACAGAAGTTGGCAAAGGACAGGGTTGGAGCTGCATGACATGTTGGGGGTGGTACGCCCAGGTGGCAAGAACAGTTTCTTCAAGTCCTCCACAGTTTTCCCTTCCTCCAGCAACCATTTAGCAAATTTCTCCTCAAAAGTTTCAGATAGTGGGGGGGGGCTCATTCTCCCTCGGGTCTTTACTGTCCTTAGTTATCACTCTCCAGGCAGTGAGGGCTCCCTCTGGGGTAAAGTCAGTGGCACTTTGGAGCTATCTATGGGATCTTTATACTCTACTAGGGCCATGAAAGTGTGGGTGAGCAGATTAGCATGTCGACCCACCACCACAGGGTTGTGTAAACCTTCCACCTTAGAAAGTACCCCCTCTACAGTGTCCTTACTGGTACCCAGTGGGATATCCAAGATAAGTATAGCATTTTGGGGGTTGACCTCCTGCCCAGTACACCACTCCGCCAAGTGGTGTACAGCCACTTCTGTCGGGGTAGCCATTCGTTTTTTAACAATGATTCGTAAATGTGGCCACTAGAGGATGCTAATCCCAGCGGTGCCTCCAAGATGTAACCCCCAGATGGTACTATCTCAAGGGCTACTACCCCTGCCTGCTTGACTACTGACAGGTTGAGGGGCCTAGGTTCTATGGCGGGTGCCTCCACCCAGAGGTCAGGGTTTGTAGTGGTTAGACTAGCTTGATCACAGCCCTCTGGGACACCGTGACCCCCTTTGGTTCCCTCTAGTGGCTCACACAGTACACAGGAGTTACAGCCCCAATACCCCAAGTATACACACTGTTCACTCATAAAGCACCACTTACTCTCGAGACTGATTCTGCAGCATGTCTCTGAGGACCCCCTGTAAAATAAGGTTAAACAACATACACAGCGAAATACAATACTGTTTCCATAAGTACCAACACCACAGACAGTATATAGTATAGCAAAAACAAATATGATTTATTTAGGGGACAGTAACATGGGAGGGGGAAATCAGGTTAATTAGTGGCATAAAATCACAGTACTGTGCACACATACAGGGTCTGAAAAGTCACACTCTGGGTACCCAGGTTGGAGTGGGGGGGGCTAGTCAGGTCCGTTGCCTGGGGTTGGCCAGCAGGTGCAGAAGGATAGGGCCCTGCAGAAGAAAATATATGCACAACACCCAATTGTAATCCGGAACCAGATGGCTCAGTCCATGAAGTAGTGAAACAACAAGAACTAGATGACACACTTGTGATTGAAAACAGGCTGCAGGGGAATACCCTGATTTGTACTCACAATACCCAAGCTGAGAACCAGATGGTGGATATTCTTCTGGATTGTCAGAAACAACAGGGCATGGAGACAAGGTCCTTGTGACTGGACCCCACTGCAGTTGATAGCAAACGGATTTAGTCCGAGACAAGCTGGGGTTTGCTTCCAGCTTCAACACACAGCACAGGGGATTGGAAATAGCGATTCCCCACAAGCACTACACACATTCATATGTAAAAGGAAAGTACTATACCAGGCAGGCTGCTCCTTGATCCCGATCGCACTTACTGCAAAATACCCGGGAGCACACACAGCAACTTCAGTTCCTGACAGGCTGAGCGTGATTCAACAATTTCTCCAGTCTTCTACAGGGTGAGCCTGGTTTCCACACTTCTGGTGCTTCTTTCTCCTCACAACTTGGATTCAGTCCAAACTGGCACTCACAATGGCTGCAGGCTGAAACTCAGGGCCTCACACGTGCTTCCCGCGCGAAACTATACACCGCAGAAGCACAGAGCTCCTTCTCTCTTCACTGTCACAACTGATCTGATCTTTCCAGTAACAGAGCCGGGCATTTCCTCCAAATCCAAAAGGTTCCAGTTGGCTGATCCTCCTTGTCAGTCACAACAGGCTCCCTCTATTGGTGTAAAAAGGTGCCAAGGTCCAAACTACATTTCCCAGAAGCTCTCTTCATATAATCTCCTTGTGGCTGGCTCCAAGTGAAAGTCCGGGTTCTGATTTGCCCAAAGTAGGCTCCAGTTCAAAGGTCCCAAATACTGAGTGGTCCCATTCAGCAGTTCTGGACCCAAATGAGGTAGCAAGCAGACAGAGTTCGTGCTGTAACAAAAGGCAGGTCAGACAAACTGCATTTTTATTTTATCACTCTAAGTTCTGGTAAACAGTTACATCTTTCAGAAGAGCTCCCTCTGGGCTCTTAGCGACTGCAGAAATGGAGCGATTTGGCAGTAGCTTGAGTGGGACTCAAGCAGGGAAACACACAGACCCTCACCCAAATTAATTATGTCTGCAGGCAGACAGCTCTTAAAGATACAGTACATGGAGGCTCAAATAGCACTCACTTGGAACCACATTTAAACAGCTCAGATGCCAAACACCACCCAGACTTGGAGCATTCAGGCAAGCTCTGGAAGACTTTTGGGAACCCCCATTTGCAGGGGGGTTACAGTTGTATTTTTATTTTATTTTTATATTTAAATTTTATGCAAATTAGCTGGCCCAGTGGGGCTGAGGGCTGAGGTGCTGGATGCCACACCTCATGCTGCACAGGCGACCCGTGTTTGAGAATGAGACCAGGTCGTTGGGGGTCGGCGGGGAGGGGGGGAGCTGGATTGAAACTCCATCTGGCAGCTCTTCTCTCTGGGGGAGAGCTGGGCACCAATCTGACCAGTGGACAGTGTTGGAGGGGAGGGCGCTGTTAGGCACTTGGCAGAAACTGTGTCTCTGCATGGCTCCCCACCTGGACCCTGGTCCTTCGCGCCAGCGCTCTCGGGGTGGGAGGCATTTAGGACTTCCCATAGCTACTTCAGTAACTATGAAAACCCCACACTCCCTGCTGTGCACTGTGATCCCTGCAAGGGGGGAGATGGAGTAGATGGTCGGTACGCTGCCACCGAGCCTCGCTGGCAGCCAGGGGAATATGTTCCTATAAAAAATATATTTTATGCAAATTAAGCCAACCTAATGATTTGTAAAGCTGCAAGTTAAGATTGCTTGGAGAAGAAAAAAATGAAATATTCCAAGATTGATTAAATAATACTTTTGGATTTTTTTTAAGTTTGGATGACTGACATCCTGAGTGCCAACTATGTATTAACTGATCTATCAAGTACAATTACAAGTTTCTATATATTCCCTGTATCTATTGCGTGTTTCTTTTTTTTCATCAAGCTGTTTGATAATCACATACCCATTTCTATTCTCTCTTACCTGTCCAAGGTCCTCTAAAGAATAGTCCCAGACCAACTTGTCACTTACCTCGAAAAATACAGTGTCCAGTGTGTATAGCAGCATAGCTTCTGGAAGCTTTACAGCACCTATATGGCGCTGCTGGCATACACCAACTATGTTCTTAAGGCCCTTGACAATGGTGTCCTTGTTGGTACATTATATATATTACATATATATATATATATATTAGAGGCAAAAAAACTCTGTTTAATGCATCAGTTAGGGTTTTTCCACACCGACAAAAGGTGAGGAAATTCGGTGCTAGGGTTGAAAGCCCCCCCTTGAACCCCCCCACACCCCCAACCGGCATCGGGGTGCACATTAGGGGTTGTCAGGCCATAACTCTCACCCCATCACATGTGTAAAGAAGCAAAGGTGTAGGGAGAATGAAGCAGAGTTAGGACCGACAACCCTAACGCGTGCTCCGATGCTGGTTGGGGGTGTGGGGGGTCCAAAGGGGCTTTCTAACCTAATAATCAATTCCTCGCTTTGTCGTGGTGTGGAACAACCCTAACTAATGCATTAAATGGAGTTTTTTGCCTCTAACTTCCCTTCTTTTTGAGAATGATAACGAGAAATAGTGAATGTAACGCGGTGGTGGGAGCGCGGGGCCTCCCGCCCCGTGATGTCTTGTCACATAGTAACACTGTGCCCACAAACGCAAATGGTAATGCGCATGGTGACGCAAAGCAAAACAGAACGAGAAACAGTCGTGTAGACAGAAATGTTAAAAACAACGCAAGAGGAAGCGCAAATGAAAATGCAAAGGGTAACGCACATGGTGGCGTAGACGTGAACGTTAAGTAAAACAGGAACGAAACCGCAAGCAGAAACGGTAACGGTAACAGTAATGGAAGCGCACAGGCTGGTTTTCCCCAAAAGCTGCATAGAGAAAGACAGTAAGTTCAAAGAATGTATGGATAATAATGGTTCTCGGAGCAGAAAATGAGGGGTTGGAATACTGAATTGCTTATATCTCAGGAACCGTACGACATAGAAAAAAAATTTAAAGTCATATGATTTATGACTTTCCTGGCTAGTTTGCATAGCCCCCCATTAGGGGGCTAAGCATTTTCTCTGACAAAGTCTGTATCTCGCACCGTTTCGAGATCACGGGCCCTTAAAGGCGCGGCAAACGCCGTAATGTTATCCTATGGGAAAAGAAGAGAAGTTCAGAGTGCCATAACTTTGGCTCGCTGTAATATTTTTTCACCAAACCACAAAAAGGCACATCTGTGGTATGTTGGCTGTGTTCCCTCCAAATTTCAGTCCAAAAGACCAAATCGTTATTTTGCAGCAGGGTGCCAAAGGATTCCTGTAATGTGTCAGACACCGTAATGTTGTCCTATGGGAAAAAGTGACAACTTTGGAGTGCCATAACTTTGCCGCCATGTAATATTTTTTCAACAAAACACCGAAAGGCACATCTGTGAGATGTTGGCTGAGTTCCTTCCAAACTTCAGGCCAAAACAACAAACCGTTCTTTTGCAGCAGGGTGCCAAAGAATTGCTGTCATTTTCCCACAGCCTAGAAAAGTACTGTTGAAGTTTGCGAAAGCTTTCGCAAACTCATTCAACAGTGTCGCACGTGCGACAGTACTTTGCAAAAGTACTTTTTCCAGAAATTTGAAAAACATATTTCTGGGGTGTTTTACCCCAAAATAAAGACATGGTTAGCATCCTCAGGGTCCGACTAGGTGAATACAAAAAGAATTAGGTTGCTAGATGGTCCCAATTTTAAATGCCAAGCATTTTTCTGATCGCTAACTGAAAACAAAATGGCGGATTTGCGACAGTAAAAGGGCCATTTGCGAAAGTAAAAACTGCATTTGCGACACTGTCAAACTTTTTGTTAACCTTTCCCATTGACTTATAATGGGAACTTCTTTTTTGAATAACTTTTGAACCGTACGAAATTTGGCAGATCCCAAGGCGTATGGGTCTTGATCGTGTATTCCAAATTTCAGACAAATCTGTCAAACGGTTGCAAAGCCATTAAGGTGAAAAAATTTTGGGTTTAAAATGTAAATGGCTCTCAACCCTAATCTCAGTGGCACTACGTGCTAGTATAATACATATATATATATATATATATATATATATATATATATATATATATATATATATATATATATATATATATATATATATATACATATATATATATATATATATATACACACACACACTTACTTGCCATACGCCTTACTTTGCCCGCCACGCTTTGTATGTATACTACACATTATATATATATATATATAGTATATATACATTGCAAAAACTTTGTTAATGCATCAGTTAGGGTTATTAAAGCGATAAAAGCAGGGAAATGTAGTGTTAGGGTTTACCACCCTCCTAACACCCCATCCCCACCCTGCAGACACTGACAGGTATCGGGGGGGGGGTGCCTTGGGGTCATCAGCCCTAATGCTCACCCATTCCATAAGTAAATAAGCTGAGATGGATATGTATATGTTATTCATCCACACTTCTTGGCATGTCCCTTCCCCCTTTGAGGATCGCCGGAAGGTCTTCAAGCTGGCTCCTCCCACCCAGCCGGGTGGTATACCCCTCGGCTCCACCCCATGATGCCAGATCTTAGCCCGCTGGAAGCCAGGTTTGTGCATCACAGCCGGGGAGGTCGGGTGGGTCCGTGTGAATGAACAACATATACCACTCCTAGTGCTACTGTTACAGGTGAGTTACTCGTTTTTCTAGGGATGTGGCTGTGTTGTTCATCCACACTTATTGGCAGACTCCTACCAGTTCTCCGGGAGGAGGGAGGCAAGGCGCACACCCCCTACTTTGGGAACAGAGACTGGAGAACTGAGGCCCCAAAACCAGCATCCCGGTGTGAGTCAAGGTCGATGTGGTTAATAGGTGATGAAGGTGTTTGCTGCCTTCCAGGTGGCAGACCGACAGATTTCCTGGATAGATGTGTCCCTGGAAGCAGCCACTGATGCAGCGGTATGGCGGGTAGAATGAGCTCTTATCTCTGTGGGAGGCTCCTTGTCTGTCAACCTACAGCAAAGATCAATGCAAGATGTAATCCATCTTGTGATCGTCCGTTTTTCTGTAGGTCTGCCAGAAGTGACGTCAGCACAGGTGACAAACAGCTGGCGAACCTCACCCTGAATTTCTGCTGTCCTTTCCTTATAATAGGAGAGAGCTTGTCTCAAGTCCAGAGTATTGAGCCTGTACTCTGCATCTGAGGTGTAGTTCGGGTAGAACACAGGCAGAGTCAACACCTTGGTTAAGGTGAAACTCTGACACCACCTTCAGGAGGAATTTCGGGTGGGGGCGCAGGACAACCTTGTCCCTATGGAAGACCAAATAAGGGAATCCACCAAGAGCACGTGTAACTCCCCTATCCCTCTGGCACACACATGACAGCCACCAGGAAGGCCGCCTTCCACAACAAGTGTGACATCTCACACTTGTGCATCGGTTCAGATGGCTTGCCCATGAGCTTTGCCAAGACCAGCAGTAAATCCCACCAAGGTGGAGGTTCACGCACCGGAGGGGATATGTGATCAAGGCCTTTCAAAAAGCGCCAAACCACCTTCTCTTGTGCCACAGTCTGCTGGTCGGCCTGCGCTCAGTAAGCAGAGATGGCTACCAGGTGCACCTTAAGGGTCGAAGACCAAAGACCTCCTTTGGACAGAGACCAAAGGTAGTCTAAAATGCTAGTCACAGTACAGGACAGAGGGTCCAGGCCCTTGCCCTGGCATCAAATGGAAAATCTTTTCCATTTGAAGGCATAGCACTTTCTGGTCGACTCCTTCCTGGATGCTTCCATTACTGTGAGTACATCCTTGGAGAGACCCAAAGCCTGGAACTCTAGCCGCTCAGGTACCAGGCTGTCAGGTGCAGGGATTGAAGGTCCAGATGGAGGACCTCCCCCTGATTGTCAGACATCAGGTCTGGGTGTGCTGGAAGATGCCTCGGGAGTCTGTTGCTGAGGCTAAGGAGATCTGGATACCAGAAGTGGCGTGGCCAGTCTGGGGCTACCAGGATCACCTGTGCCTTGTCCCAGAGCACCCTGTGAATCAATGGAACTGGAGAGAAGGTGTAGAAGAGGCCTGGGGTCCATGGCCTCAAGAAGGCATCCCCCTGCAGCGATCCCCACTGGTGTTTTCCCTGAAGGCAAACAGGTCTACCATCGGTTTGCCCCAGTGGAAGAACAGGCTGTAAGCTACCTCTGGATGGAGAGACCACTCATGGGATGTCTCGCCTATGTGGCTGATGGCATCCGCCAGTTGATTTGAGGCTCCTGCCACTTGGATGGCTAGGAGATCTGCCTCCAGTTGGCTCATGAGTGTCCAGATGTGGAGCGCTTCCCTGCACAGCAGCCAGGAGTGCACGCCGCCCTGCTTGTTGAGGTAGTACATGGTCTTGGTATTGTCCGTCTGGACTTAAACCACTTGACCCTGAAGCTGCTGAGCAAATGCTGTCAGTGCCAGTCTGATCGCTCTGAGCTCCAACAGGTTGATGTGGTAACGGGACTACTTGGGAGTCCAGAACCCGTGGGCCCTGTTGTCCCCCATGTGGGCTCCTCAGCCCATGAGAGAGATAGCGGTCGTGAGGACAACCGTCGGCTTGGGGCAGACAAATGGGATCCCTTCTTGCAACCAGTCTAGGATGGTCCACCACTGGAGAGCATCCCACATCTTCTGGGTCACAGTGATCAGCTGGTCGAAATGACCTAGGTGCTGAGTCCACTGGGCGGCCAGCTCCCATCGAAGGGGGCGCATATGCCACCTCGCCCAACAGACCATGGTGGTGCAGGCCGCCCTGTAACCCAGAAGGCACAGAAAGTCCTGAGCAGGGCACAATTGGGCAACCAAAAATGATTGGGCAAAAGAGGAGAGAACCTCCGCCCTGTCCGCCGGAAGCCGAGCTGTGGCTTGGTGAGAGTTGAGCTCTGCCCCAATGAAGCACATCACCTGAGAAGGCACGAGCTCCGACTTGGTCTCATTGATCAGGAGGCCAAGCTAAGAGCAGGTCTGGAGGACCAGGTCCCTGGACCTCTTCACCTCTTGCTGGGTGTAACCTGCTAAGAGCCAATCATTGCGGTAAGGGTATACCCTGACCCTCGACACCTGAGGTGGGCTGCCACCACTGCCATACATTTGGTGAAGACCTGTGGGGTCGATGACAGGCCGAATGGCATGGCTCAGAACTCATAAAGGGTTCCCTCTGCTCTGAAGCGGAGGAACCGCTGGTGAGATGGACGGATTGGGACGTGAAAAAACGTGTCCTGAAGATCCAGTGAGCAGAACCACATGTTTTGCCCCAGGGATGGTATGATCGGGGACAGAGTTACCATCCAAAAGATGCGCAGCCTGAGATACTGATTCAGGTCGTGCAGATCTAGACTGGGGTGCCATCCCCCCCGTCCACTTCAGGACTAGGAAGTACCTGGAAACGAACCTTGGGTTGACTGGAGGATCTGCCACTGGGACCACTGCCTCCTTGAGGAGGAGCTGGGCTATGTCGTCTCTCAGAGCCAACTAAGCATTGGCTAATACTCTCTCCTCCTGTGGGGCGCAGGCTCGGCTGGGTGGGTACTGCTCGAATTCTAGAGGTAGACCCTGACCGACCACGTCTTAGACCCGCCTGTCCGTGGTAACAGCAGACCAGGGAGAAAGGAAGTGGCGGAGCTGACCCCCCATGGGAAAACCTAGAGCTGGCATGATGGGAATGGGATGGCCACCCCATCCCATCACTGGTCAGGATTGGAGGAAGTGGGTCCAGGGCCTGAACCCCGACCTCCTCTGCGGGCCTGGGGTGGTCTGGGCTTGGGCCGGGGGAGCCTAGTTTGTGCCTGCTGATGCTGTGCTCCTTGAAAGGAGGACTGCTGGGCCACAGGAGCAGAGTGCCGAAAAAGCTTCTTCTGCTGTTGCTTGTTAGGGCCAGAAGTGCTTTGAGCAGAAGTAGCCGAGTCCAAGGTGGCATTGGACTGTTTGATTCGCTGAAGGTGACCATCCACACCTGGACCGAAGAGATCTGTGCCCAGGAAAGGAACATCAGCAAGTTGGTGCTGGGTATCCATCGTGAAGGTGGAAAGCCTCAGTCAAGCCCTGCTGCGTGAGATAACCGCAGCTGCCACCGAATGGGCGCATGGGTCCCCAGTGTCCAGAGCCATCTGAAGCTGCTGTTTGGCAATGGCATGGCCTTGGTCCCAGACCTGCTTGATCATAGACTGAAGGTCCATGGGGAGATGTGGGAGAACTTTGTCCAAGGACCCTAGAAGGGCATGGGAGAAGTGCGCCATGATGATGGCCAAGCTTGTCTGATGGAGGCCTAAAGAGGAGGCCGTATAGACCTTCCTGGCCGAGTGGTCTAGTTTCTTGGACTCCTTGTCCGGGGGTCTTTCGGTGTCATCGGAACTGCCTGTACATCTGAACATAGAGGTGGTCACAAGGCTCTCGGCCGAGGGATGTTCTGTGAACCCTGAGAGGGACCCCATGGGCACCACATACTTGCGGGCCATCCGGGCAGACAATGCTGGGCAGGAGGCAGGATGCTGCCAAAGCTCCAAGGCTGGGCCAACCAATGGCTTCGGCCACAGGAAAGGCTTCCATCGGGGTACTCCCCTCTTGAGAATGTCAGTGTGAGGGTACTTCACCCATTTCTGGATTGGTTCCAGGGGCATCCCTGTGGATTCAGAGACAAGGCAGAGAATCCCTTGAAAGGATGAAGGGTCATCCTCCGTCAACAGTTCACCGGCCGTCTCATCATCCCACGAGTGAGAGTGAAGGTCAGTGTCATCTAAATCCGTGTTATCCAGATATAACGGTTGTCTGCCAAGGTGGCCTTCAACGTGCCTGGGGTGATCAGGTGTGAAGGTGACTGAGACCCTGTGCTGCCACATCAGATCCTCATAGCATCAGCAGAGCTTCCGCCGAAGCCTCTCCTCATCCGAGGAGGTCGAGGATGACCGATGGCATTGCCTCTTTTTGGAGCGCTTGAGCGTCTTCCTCAGCCTATCGATAGAGGGGGTCCAAGATCTTGACCTGGATTGGACTGGCCGAGTCAGTCGTTTGGGAGACACCAGTGGGACCGGTGACTTCCCGGGATTAGGGACCGGTTCCTCGACGGGATCCTCAGCTGGTTGGGTCTCTTCGTCGTGAAAAGACAGGACTGGAGTCCTATTGAGAGAGTCGTCGACCGGAGCGGGTGACAACGGATCGATGGGATTGAGAAAGATAGAGACTTCGTCGATCAAGACCTCGGTTGACTGGCCAGACGGCAAGACCAAGAAGCCAGCAGCCAAGGAGGCAATTTCGACCTCAGTCGATACTGCCAGCTCCTGGGACCGAGATCGCTCATGATCCCAAGAGCGTCTTCACTGAGACAAAGACTGATTCAGATCATTATCCCTCTTATGGGAGCGAGAGGAGTGAGAGCCCACAGATCCCTCGCCCTTACTAGGGAGAGAGTGGCACAACTCTCAGAAGGAACCCAAAAAGGTAGAGCCCAAGTTGAGAAGAACGGAAAATGACCGAGAGGAAGACTCTGCAGCCCGTGCTGCTTCTTCAAAGGCCTGCATTCGCTCCAGCTGTTAGGCGGATCCCTCAGCCGCAGAGACTGCCCACTGGGCCTCTTTAGATTTCACCGGAGGATTCCGTTTTTTGGGCCTGCCCAATTTGAGGCGTGCGAGCGATCGTCCGACAACGCTCGGGTGAAAAGCGGGACACATCTCGCAAGCCTTGGTGTCATGGCCGACACACAGACAATAAACGCACGCGGTATGTGGATCAGTGCGCAACATTTTTTGGCCGCACGGGCACCGGTGTAATCCGGGGGAAGATTTATCTTCCATGATGGAACAATGAGAATCACCGTCGCTAACTCAAACGAGTCGAAGTTTCGGAATAACCAAAGGTTTTGAAGCTAGGGTCTACAAAAAACGACAGCAAACAGGAGGCAACCTGAATCTTCCAGCAGAAAGGAAGATCTGGCGTCATGTGGCGGAGCCGAGGGCTATACCACCCAGGTGGATGGGAGGAGCCAGCTTGAAGACCTTCCGGCGATCCTCAAAGGGGAAAGGGACATGCCAAGAAGTGTGGATGAACGACATAGCCACATCCCTAGAAAAGAATTTTAATGCGGAACATCTAACTTTTCCCATAGGGAATAATGGGAAACTTTGAAATTTAATACCTTTGGAATGGATTAATATTTTTTCACCAAACCTTCAAAATGTATATCTGTGAGGCAACAGCTTTCTACCCTGAACATTTCAGACCACAACCTAAAACAGTTTCTGAGATACCGGTGGACAAAGAAACAGCAAAAAACACGTGCATTTTAGGATTTGTGACACTCAGTATCTCAGAAACCACATAATGGATTCACACGAAATTTGCCAGATAAAAAGACCTACCCCTAGAGATTATGCATGCAAATTTCATGCAAATCTGCTGAATTGTTGCAAAGTTATTAAGGTTCAAAAATTTGGCTTTAACATAGAAATGACCCTCAACCCTAACTATACTGGCGCTACTGTGCCAGTATAATTATATATATATATATATATATATATATATATATATATATATACATATATATATATACATACACAGTATATATATATATATATATATATATATATATTTTTGCAAAAACTAGTTAATGCATCAGTTAGGGTTGACATCAAACCGTAAAGGAGGAAATACAACATTAGGATTTCAGCCCTAACACCCCTCTTTTGCCTGCACACACCAACCAGTGCCGGGTGTGTGCCTCGGGGTCATCAGCCCTAATGCTTACCCCATTCCATAAGTACATGAGCTGAGATGGGTACATTATAGGAAAAAGGGGTGAGCATTAGGGCTGACGACCTTAAGGCATACCCCCAATGCCAGTTGGTGTGTGCAGGGAGTAGGTGGGGTGTTAGGGTTCAAACCCTAATGTTGTATTTCCCTCTATTTTATGGTTTGATAGCAACCCTAACTGATGCATTAACATACTTTTTTGCAAAGAATTTCCTTAGTTTTTGAGCTAGTGTAATTGTAGCCTTATTTGCCTATGGGAGCACAGTGCTCTTCGGGCCCTGCGCTCCTATCCCTCCATAGCTGCGTGTATGTATGTCACAGTGGAAGGGTCCTGCACTCCAATTAATGACCAAATTGCCAGCATAGCCATCTTATTACCCCACATCATGTACCTAGTACAGAAAATGTTCAAAACCCCACCAAAATGTAATTCCGTGCAACCAGAACTCCATTCCGTGCCACACGTGCAAAAACACATTTTGACTAGGATTTGAAAAATGATGGCTGTGACATATATGAGTTGTGGTTATAACAAGTCTATGTTGAAAATGTGGGATCAAAATGATTAACATTTCCAAAGTTACGAGCGTGCACAACAAAATCACAATGAATGGTCATAACTTTGACATTTTTTATATATTTTGACCTCAAATTTTCAACATTGCCTTCTTATGACCCCACCTCATGAACAATATAGCTGTCATTATGCAAATCCTGCCTGACAGGTGAATTCACCAAGTGACCACAAAATCACCCGTCAGGTAAGAGTTACCTAGCAACAGTCATATTGTTCATAGGTGAGGTCCACAAAAGGCTATGTTGAAAATTTGGTGTTAAAATATGCAAAAATCACAAAGCTATGCACCAAAGTTGAAAATAGATCTCATAGGTAAGTACACAGCTATATAGACGTTAGTCCTTTTTGCTCGTCATTTTATTAATAGTCCTGGATATTATGCTTAAGTAGGAAGCTATCTAGTCTATTTTTGAATGTATTTACAGCATCACTAGCTACCACCTCTAATGGCAATTTATTCCAAATGTTGGTGACTCTCAATGTGAGCCAGGATTTTCTTTTTCTAGTTTTTGGACATTCCACATATAGTTGTAGACGATGTGATCTGGTATTACACGACAATTCCCTATATCTCAAACCTAGTAGTTCCCATAGGTCTGGATCAATAGTTGCTTTATAGATCAAACACATATCCCCCCTTAGATGTCTATATTCCAAGGAATATAAACCCAGTATATTTAGCCTCTTTTGATAGTCCAGACCTTTAACCTCCTGTATATTTCAGGTGGCTCTTCTCTGGACTCTCTCTAGTGCTATTATCTCGGTTTTTCCACTGGGTGACCAGAACTGCGCACAGTAATCCAGATGCGGTCTCACCAACGATGCATAAAGAGGCAAAAGGACATTTCTACTTCTAGATGTAATATGTTTATTTATGCAATGTAGAATCCCACTTGATTTTTTAATAACTGCATTGCAATGTGTTTTGGATGATAGATCATTCGTAACCATAATGCCCAAGTCACTCTGTTGTTCCACAGTATTTAATATTTGTCCTCCAAGTATGTATGGTATCTGTTTATTTGCCTTCCCAAGATGCATGACACAACATTTACCCACATTGAACAGCAGTTTTTTATCTAAAGCCCAAGACTCCAGTATATTTAGTGCTTCTTGTAGTTTTGAGGCATCATTTTGGTTATTTATGGGAAACCCAACCCTGGTATCATCTGCAAACATAGAGACCCAGACTCCATTATTAACTCTCATTGAGGCAATATATATATTGAACAAGCAGGGCCCCAAGACAGAGCCCTGGGGCACCCCACTAGTTACCTCAGCCCATGTTGAATTTGTCCCATTTTCATTTACTGATTGCTTTCTAGAGGTAAGCCATGCTTCTACCCATTTTGTTATTTTTCCTGGTAGGTCCTGTAGTATTAACGCTTCAATCAGTTCTCCATGGGGAACCTTATCGAAAGCTTTCGAGAAGTCCAGATATACCACATCCACAGGTTGTCCCTCACCCATAGCCCTGCTGACCTTTCCATAAAATTCCAACAGATTGGTCTGACAGGACCTTCCGGTGGTAAATCCATGCTGTACTGGATCTACCAAGTCTGTTTTTTTGGCATGGTCTACAATATAGTCTTTTAAAATGCCCTCGAAGATTTTTCCTAAGACAGGCGTCAAGCTAATTAGTCTATAATTGGACACCTTATGTCTACTCCCTTTCTTGTAAATAGGAACCACTCTTGCTTGTTTCCATGCCTCCAAAACTTGTCCTTTCTTTAATGATGTTTGAAAAATAACAGTCAGGGGTCCAGCCAAGAGGTCTGCCAACTCCTTGATTATTCTTGGGTGTAATCCATCCAGACCTTGGGATTTATTCTGATCTAATTTATGCAGCCTTTTAAGTATGTCCTCAGTTGTTATCAGTGATTCTACTTCTAATCCAGTTTGTGAATGCTCTGATTTAGGGGAGGATTTATTATTGAAGACTGATATAAAGAAATCATTATACATTTGGGCTAGGAGAGACTGGTCAGTAACTGTACTACCATCCATTGCATGTAGTGGGCCGACAGGTTCCCTTTTTGTCATTGATATATGCGTAAAATGATTATAATTATCCTGGACTCTAGTTGCTAAGCTTAACTCGTATTTTAATTTGGCTTCTTTAATACATTTTTTTGATTTTTTTTAAAAGGTCCTTATATATTTGCCAGCAAATATTGTTTCCCGATCTTTTAGCCTTATAAAAGGCCCTATTTTTCTTTATCAGACTCTGTATAGATTTTGACATCCATTTAGGTTTAATCTTGGTAGTGCCATCCATTTTTTTTATTAAAGGAGTAAAGGCTTGGGTGGCTAACGTTATTTTACCCACCAGGAGATCCCACATGGAGTCGAGAGTTTTGTTTTGAAATTCCTCTACCCAGTTCCAATTTTTGAGATATGTTCTCATATTATCAAAATCAGCTTTACTATAATTATATTTGCTAGTCTTACTTACAATAGTGTCTACTACTGCTTCAAGGGAAAAGTACACCATGGAATGGTCACTTGATCCAAGAGGGGGAATAACCTTACAGGATGATATATTACCATCTAGATTACTTAACACGAGATCTAATATGTGACTGTCTCTAGTATTAACATTCACCCACTGGTTCATCCCTGCTAGCAAGCATAATTCCAAATATCGTGCTTCCATAGTATTATTTGTCCGTAATGTTGTCCAATTTATGCCTGATAAATTGAGGTCACCTACTGTCACCTATTACGACATTACTTTTGGTTCTACCAATTGTATCCAAAAAGTCCAGTAATTGTTCTTACTGATCTAGTGTAACAGTAGGTGGTCTATATATTACTCCAATATTAACAACTTGTGAATGACAAAAAGATATTTTGACCCATAACACCTCTATTTTATCCGATTTAGTTGTATCAATTTCTTCAGAATTTATTTTGTTAGAAATGAATAGAGCCACTCCCCACCTCTTTTCTCCTTCCTGTCTTTGTGGTACAAATTAAATCCATTTATCTGTTTTTCCCATGGATCGTTAGGGTTCCACCAGGTCTCCGTAACAGCACATACACTAATATTCAATCGTTCAATGGATAATTTTAACTCACCCAATTTGTTATTTAAACTCCTGGCATTTAATGAGAGGAATTTAAATGAAGTACGGTCATATTTTTCTTCTTCTGGACAGGAATTAATTGGTCTACCTCCCTCCCTCATACTAAGTTTAAATTTTCCTCCAGTATATGTCTGAGTTGGTATGCAAAAATACGTTTCCCCCTTCTGTTTAGGTGGAGCCCATCTTGTGCATATAGTATTGGGTCCCTAAACTTTGCTCCTTGTTCAGCAAAGATATGGCCTTCTCTGAAGCACCATCTTTTCAGCCATCCATTTAACTGCATTATATCATCATTTATATCCCATGAAGCCCTAGGCACTGGCAGTACTCCTGAAATAATGAGATCACAACCATCCTCTTTAAGGATTCTCTCTACCCCCTCAAAATCTCTCTGTATTTCTAGGAGCCTTCTTTTCCCTACATCATTAGTTCCTACATGTATGAGGACCAAAGGTTTATGGGCGTTTTCTCTCAGACCAGGCAGAATATTTTTTATGTCATTTATACCCACTCCTGGGAGTGTGCTGACTGTAGTCGTTAATTTACGATTCCTACATATAATGTGGTCTGTATATTTCAACATTGAATCTCCCAAAACCAGGACGTCTCTAAAATTAGCCTCCTCTTTTACTGATCTATTAATTTTGCCATTAGCTTGTTTATTCTCCCCTATTGATGTATTCAGTTTTGGATTTTTAATCTGCTCCTTAGTAAATGACAGGGGGGGGATGCGTAATGTTTGTTCCATTATGAGGTAGAGTAACTTGTATTGTGATGGGATCCCTAGTCAATGGGGGAGGAGGGTCTCCTTGTGTAAAAATGTTACTGGCCACATCGTGATTTAGAATGGAGAACCTGTTAGGTGTTAAGACATTTGAGGACCCCCTATGTTTCTTCTACCCGTTTTTCGATTTTTATTGGTATTAGTTGTTACAAGACACCATTCTTCCTCGTTCTCATGTGTTTCAATCAGGTGACTTTGTTCACATGACATCGTTGTCGTATCTACTACAGAGTCAATATATTGGTCCAAATTACTGATGTCAATCTGCACCTGGACCCTTTGCTTTAAGACTTGTATCTCTGTTTGTAAGATATCTATTAGTTTGCATTTATCACAAGTAAACCCATCTCTGGCCTCATCGGTTGACATATTGCATCTAATACACAGCCTCATTTTAAGACAAGGATTACTTTACTTAAAAGATCTAAAATAGGTCCGAATCCCCACTATCCTAGCGGACACAGCAGACACGCGTGCAGGCGCGTCGTCTCTCTGCGAACGTGCCTCCAGCATTCATTGTGCCCTGCTCCTGCTAGAAGGCGAGTTTTGAGTGTTTAAGTGACCCGGAAGTAGTCGCAGGGGGTCACGGGACACTCGCTGTCTAAGTTCTCAAATTTAACTTTAAAAATAATCCACTGTGCGTGCACCACTCATTCGTGGCTCAGGCAGAGGGTTTTGAAGCAGCAAATCTTAAAAATAAATAAATCTCAGCCTTTAGTAGTTCAGGCTCTGCTCTGCCAGAACTACCAGATCTCTTCCTGCTTCCTGCAAATTACAGTACAGGGCTCAAATGCACAGCACGTTTCAAAATTACAAATACTTAAAAGAAATGTCCCCAGAACTGTTAAACAGCACAGAGGTGATTACAAAGTGTTGGAAAAGCCTCTACTAGCGCTCACTTGCTGCAGGGGCAAGTTTTGAGTGTTCAAGTGACCCGGAAGTAGTTGCAGGGGGTCCCGGGACACTCGCTGTCTAAGTTCTCAAATTTAACTTTAAAAATAATCCACTGTACGTGCACCACTCATTCGTGGCTCAGGCATTGAAATGCATTGATTTCCCATATGAAAGAAGATCTTGTTTTGCGAGTCGGCATACTAAACAAGATCTTAATTTGTATGCCGCTGATACGAAAAAAGAATTTCAATGTTAAATAAAAGCACATTTTAAGGGATTTTTTTGAGTGGTAAAGTGCAGAAGGCACTTAAGGGGTCCCAATAAGCAAGCTACATGTGTTGGTTCCTCCCCAGAATATCATTTTGGGGGGTTTCCAAATAGGAAAGAAAATCTTGTTTCATGAGTCGTCATACGAAACAAGATCTGCTTTTGTATGCCACCATTACGAAAAAAGAATTTCAATGTTAACAAAAACACATTTTAAGGGCATTTTTTGAGCAGTACAGTACATGTGTTGGTTCCTCCCCAGAATATCATTTTGGGGGGTTTCCAAATTTGAATTTTTCAGGCAAAACTGAAAACAAGACGGCAACTGTACGAAAAAGGAATTTTCACTTACGGAACAGGATTCATTTTTCGTTTCATACAGCAATCTATTAGTGCTTACTGAGCATGCTCAGAAACATTTTTTTCAAATTTTTAAATTGCAATAACTTAAAAATGGCTTCTTATTTTTTCACCAGACTAGCAAAAGGCACATCTGCAGGGTAGTTCCTTTCTGTCTTGACAATTTCAGACCAAAAAAAAAAACATCTGGGCTGTAGGCAAGTTCAAAGAAAAATCCCAGCAAAGTCAATGAGTGACAACATGGTTTGTCATCTCTCCATAACTCGGAAACTGCAAATCTAACCAGAATACAACTTGCCTCATCAAGAGATCTACCCCATAGGACAGGTACACCAAATTTTGTGCAAATCCGTTAAACAGTTGCAAAGTTATTAAACTGCAAAATTTTGAGTTTAATATTGAAGTGTCTACTCAACCCTAACTATAGGGGCGCAACCATGCCCCTATAACATATCTATCTAATTATATGTATGTGTATATATATATATATATATATATATATATATATACACACACACACACACAATATATACACACACACACACATATATATGATAATAATGTTGAGCATAAGCACTGGTTGTTACCCCAAAGGGCACTGGCTGGAAGCCAAGTTTCAAAGAAATACAAAAATCACATTGCCCCATAATGCAAAGTTAGAGACTAAAACACGAGTCTGTGTCTTCTGTTGGCACCCTTTGCAGACTGTGTGAGAGGCCTTTCAGCACCATGCATTTCTGCTTAAAGCTGAACGAGTATAATATTTTGTGGTCATTTGCATATACAGCCCATGATGCTTTGCATTATGGGGTATGTGTGATTTTGTATTTCTTTGAAACTTGGCTTCCCGGCCAATGCCCTTTGGGGTAACCCTCGCCTCAGTGCTTTGTCTTTTAGCTTGTGTTTTGTTTTGTTTTTATTGGGCTCACCACAACCCAACCCAGACAGACCAACTTAGGGTAGCTGGTTCATTACACTGGGGGTGTCATACAGACGAGGCACACTGATGAGTCCTGGTAGGACGAAACACATGTCTGAGTCTTCTGTTGGCACCCTTTGCAGACTACGTGAGAGGCCTTTTTGGCACCATGCATTTCTGCTTGAAATTGAACCAGCATAATATTTTGTGGTTATTTACATGTACAGTCCATGATGCTTTGCTTTATGGGGGTATGTGTGATTTAGTGTGTATGTGTATATGTATATATATATATATATATATACACACATATACACACACACACACACACGTACACACATACACACGCACACACGCACAGACACATCAAAATCTTACTAAGGCCTTTGACTTGGTCATCCATAAGCTCCTACTTAAACTCCTTGGCCTTGAGTTTATCACAGAACACAGTTGACTGGTTCCACAGCTATATTATCTCACTAATCAGCATGTGAAGACTGAAAAATCTTTGTCGAACTCTAGGGATGTAAAGTGCAGTTACGTAAGAACTTACCGTAACAGTAGATCTTTGAGAGAATCTCTTGCAGCAAGTCACATCTTTGGAACCATAGCTGTCAGGCACTAGGACTACACAGAAACCTTTTAGTTAGTAGTCTACTGGGGCCACCCACGATGCCGATGTCAGCTGATGTCACCACTCCTATATATACCTGGGCGGTCCAGCACCCTCCTCAGTTCTCCCACTGGAGACCAGACATAAAGGATGTCCGCCAAAGGAACTGAGGCAGGGCAGAGGTTCCTGCCATAGAAAAATGAGAGACAGCAAGCAAAGAACTCTGGAGAAGGAGACAGACACAGAGGCTCAAGGAGGATGAAGGGAGGGAGGAAGGGATGCCATGGCTTGTTGCAAGAGATTCTCTCAAAGATAGAAGAGTTATATAAGAACTTAGCATAACAGTAGATCTTCTAGGGAATCTTTGTCATTAGGGCACACCTATGGAACTTTGCCGTCTATGAAACTTAGCTGTCAGGCACTAGAATTCCACAGAAGCTTTTCTACAGCAGTCTACTAGGGGCTGCCCATGCTGATGTCAGGCTCAGACGTCACAGCCCTATATAAGCGTGGGTGGCCCCACTACCTCCTCAGTTCTTTCCCTAGTCGGAGGCCATAGGAGACAAGAGTCCCACCTAAGAACTGAGGGGAGAGAGAGAGAGAAGTGCCCAGCTAACAAAAAGGCTGGAGCAGCCAGGCAGTCGAGCAGGAGAGAGAGAGAGTGAGAGAAAGGGGGATGGATGGAGGGAGGGATGGCATGACCTGATGACAGAGATTCCCTCAAAAGATCTACAGTTATGGTAAGTTCTTACACAACTGTTCTATCTTATTTGGGAATATCTCTGTCATCAGCTCATACCTAAGGAATGAGTCCCAAGCAGTGCACAGCAGAAAATAGTCTAGGTGGCAGGAGGCCAGAGGCCTTAGAAAGAAGGCCCTGAAGCACAGCTTGGCCAAAGCCCGCCCTTCTTCTGGAGGCAATGTACAGACTGTAGTGCTTGGTGAAAGTGAGGACAGTACTCCAAGCGGCAGCAGCACAAATTTCCTCAGTTGACACATTCCTGAAACAGGCAACAAAAGTGACCATGTCTCTGGTTGAATGGCCACAAATCACACCAGGAAGTTCCTTACCATACTTTGTATAACAAAAAATAATACAGTTGGCCAACCATTTGGAAAGCATTGTTTAGATACTGGAGCTCCTTCTCTGCCAGGGGCAAAATAAACAAAAAACTGAGAGGACTTTCTGCAGTCCTTAGTACAGTGTGTATAGTACCAGAGAATTCTATGCACATCCAAAGTATGGAGCAATGCTTCCCCTGGATTGGCATGCTCTGGATAATAAGCAGGCAGGTGGATGAATTGATTCAGAATAAATTTAGACAGTACCCTAGGAAGAAATTTAGGATTAGTACACAAAGAGACCCTGCCTTTGTGAAAAATCAAGTAAGGCTGCTCACACATGAGAGCCTGTAGCTCTGAAATTCTCTTAGCAGAAGTAATAGCAACTAAAATAAACAGAAGTAACAGCAACTAAAAATAATGCTTTCCATGATAGAAGGCATAGCTCACAAGATGTAGCTGGCACAAATGGAGGTGGGGCCAGCACAAAATTGAGGTCCCAAACTGGGAACGGATTCCAGATGAAAGGCTTCAAGTGTAGAACGCCTCTCAGAAAAGTAGGACCACATCCAACTGGGCCACCATACAGCCATCAATAGGCACATGAAAGGCTGAAATGGCTGACAGGTGCACCTTAATAGGTGAATACTGAAGTCATGCATCCAGTAAGGACAGGAGATACTCTAGAACTTGGTTGACTGGACAGGTAAAAGGGTCCATGTGATGGGAAGCAGCCCATATAGCAAAGTGCTTCTACTTCATCGAGTAAGTGGCCCTGGTGGAAGGTTTCCTGGCAGCCACCAGGACATCAGCCACTTTTTGAGACACCCCAAAACAGGCAATGGCTATGTCCTCAGGAGCCATGCATGCAGATGGAAGGACTTGAGGTCTGGATGGACCAGGGTCCCTCCAGCCTGTGTCAACAGGTCCCTGCAAAAGGGCAGGGGAACTGCAGGTTCCACAGCCAATTGCTGTAGTGACAGAAACTATATCTGACAATGCCAGAATTGAGTCATCAGAATTAGGGTGGCACCCTCCATCTGTAGCTTGATGAGCACCCTCTGAATCAGAGAAAAGGGTGGGAAGTTGTAAAGAAACCTCCATTTCCAGGAGAGGGACAACATGTCTCACCAGAAAACTTCAGGCCCTGGCTCTAGCGAGCAGAAACATGGCAGTTTTGCATTCAGTGTGGACACAAAAAGGTCTAACTCTGGGTGACCCCACCTGTCAAACAGGTCTTCTACAACCAAGGTCAGCAGTTCCCATTTGTGCATTCTGAACTGCGACCAGCTAAGGCTGTCCGCCAAGACGTTCTGGGCACCTGGCACATGGACAACTGACAGTTCAAGACCATGATCTAGATTCTCGTACCAGACCCTCATCACCTCCTGGCACAGGGGACAGGAATGGGCCCCCCCCCGCTTGTGGATGTAATAGACCATATTGAAATTGTCCGACTGTACCAGTGGGCCTGGAAAGAGATGGTTCTGGAAGGCCTGTAAGGTATACAGAACTGCCCGCTTCACTAGAAAGCTTATGTGGAATCGGATCTCCCACTGCGACCATACCCCTTGGGTCTTATAAGGGCCTAGGTGCACTCCACAGCCCAGGCCCCAGGCATTCATGGTGAGGATATGGTGAGGGGTGGGGATAAGACTGGTGACCCCTTTTAGGAGCTTGACTGGGTCCATCCACCACTGAAGCACCTTGTGGACTGGGTAGGAGACAAGGACCAGCTTTTCCAGACTGGCTTGGTGCTAATCCCACCGGACCCTGAGGGTCTACTGCAGGATCCTCATGTGTAACCTGGCCAAAGGGTCCATCACAATGACCGTGGCCATTAAGCCTAGCAGCCTCAAGAACTCCCTGGCTGGGACATACCAATGCTGAGCCACTGATTGGGCCTGAGCTATGAGGCAGTCCGCCCTACCTTTGGTAAGAAGGCCTTGCCATGAGTAGAGTCCAGAACCACCCCTATGTACTACAACCTCTGTGACAGAGTCAGGACAGACTTGGGCAGATTGACAGTAATATCCAAGGATTGGAACAACCACAGGGTGTGTTAAAGAGTTAGCAACAAAAGTTCACTGGACTGTGCCTTCAGTAATTAGTTGTCCAGATATGGGAACACATAAAGGCCTTCTCACCAGAGGGTTTCTGCTACAGTTGCTAAGCACTTGGTAAATACCCGTGGCGCAGAGGATAAGTCAAAGGGCAACACCCTGAACTGATAAACGTTCCCTCTGGAAGAGGAACCACAGGTACCGCCTGTATGGGGGGCAAATCATGACATGCAAGTAGGCATTCTGCATGTCGAGGGAGCATAGCCAATTGCCCTGCTTTAAGAAAGGAAGGAGGCCATGTAGGGTTACCATCTGGCACCTTCTGTAGTGGATGAAAAGATTCAGCTCCTTGAGGTCCTCAAGTCCCCAGTCGTTTTGGGGACCAAGAAGAACCGGGAGTAGAAACCTTTGTTCTTTTGTCACCCGGGCACTGGTTCTGTGGCCCTTTTGTGCAGCAAGGTTAGCACCTCCTCCAGAAGCACTGCTGTGTGGTCTGGAGGATAGGAGGTGGGAAACCAGGGGAAGCTCTGGAGGCTGTCCTAGAAGTTCTAGAGCATAACCTTGTCCGAGTATCTGCAGGATCCAAGCATCTGTCGAAATGGTTCTCCATGGGGCAGATGGAGGGAGAACTGACCCCGACCACCATCTCCTGGCTTGGAACCAGAGGAAGGGGGAGGTCTGGCAAGGAGTCATGCTGATGCAGAGTCAGCGGCTGGGGCTGCTCCTCCTCCCCGGAGTGCTTAACAGAGGGACCAGTGGTACAGGATGGGGCAGGCAAGGCAGAACTGGCCCTGCTTTTGCCCTGAAACTTGGCACCTGAACCAGATTTGTGAGAGACCTTATGAAAGGAGGGCCTCGATCTGCTCCTGAGTTGGGTACGACAAAGGGAGTGGACAGACCTAATAGCCCTGCCAGATACCTGCAGGTCATTAATATCATCCTGCACATCAGGACCAAAAAGTTTGTAACCCACAAAAGGGTCATTCAACACCTTTTGTTGAACATCAGTGGTGAAGCCAGAGTCTAAGCCAGGAGTGCCTTCTAAGGCAAATGCCAGTGGCAGCTGCCCTGGCTGCAGTATCAGTCAGATCATAGGTGGCTCTGATGAGATGCTTACTGACATCTTCCAAGGGCTGGATAATCTTTAGAAGTTGTCTCTGGGAACCCTCAGAAAGGGCCTGAGCAGTAGCCTTGCCCTCCTTCCAGAGGGTATTCTGATACTTGATCAAATGAGCCAAATAGTTGGCAATTCTGAGGCCTAGAGTGGCTGAGGCAAAAGTCCCCTTGCCCCAGACGTCAAGCCTCTGAGATTCCCCACCATGGGGGAGGGAACTAAGGTGCTTGGGCACCTTAGACCTGTCATGGGCAGCCTCGATCACCATTGAGTCGGTTTCCAGCTGGGCTGCTTAAAAAGGCAGCACCAAAGGTGCCTGGTAAAGCTCATCAGCCTTTCTGAGCATAGCGTGTAACAGGCTGGGCCTTGCCAGGCAGCACTGGCAGCATCATTCAAAGTTCATTCATTCATTCATTCATTCTTTATTTATATAAGGCGCCTTTCTTAAAACCAAGGCACCTGTACAGAATACATAAAACAATAAATAATTAGAACATTAAAACAATCATAAGTCATTAAAAGCTTTGCTAAAAAGATATATTTTCAAAGCTCCTTCAAAGCTTTGGACAGTCGGGCAATTTCGCACCTGACGAGGTAGAGAATTACACAGGGTCGGGGCCATAAAACTAAATGATCTTGCCCCTGAAGTTTTTAAACTGACCCTGGGAATCTCTAGCAATCCCTCGTCAGTGGATCGGAGAGAGTGGGGACAGTAGGGACAAAGGAGCTCTTTCAGGTAAGCAGGTCCCTGATCGTGTAGGGCTTTATAGGTCAGCAAACTGACCTTGAAGGTGATTCGCCAGCAAACTGGCAGCCAGTGCAGTCCGCGGAGCACAGGCGTTATATGACTAGACCTAGAAGATCCAGTCAACAGCCGGGCTGCCGCATTCTGCACTAGCTGCAGACGGCGAAGTTCAACCCCCGATAGCCCCAGGTAAAGGGCATTGCAATAGTCAAGGCGGGAGGTAACGAAGGCGTAGACCAACGTTGGAAGATCCTCTGGAGGAACCAGGTGCTTCAACCGGGCGATGTTCCTCAGATAGTAAAAAGAGGTTTTGACAACCGCTGACACCTGAGATTTAAAAGTCAGACAGTCATCGAATACAATGCCCAGGTTCCGCACCTGGTCTGAGGTAGTCAGCTGGACACCCCCAAGCCATAAGCCAGAGGGCAATCCAGCTAACAAACCTGCCTCCCAGTGACCCTGGTCCACAACCAACACCTCAGTTTTTTTTGGGTTCAACCGCAGCCAACTCCCATTCATCCAGTCTTGGATCTCGGCAAGACAGTTGTTAAATACCGAAATGGCAGCATGCTGACCGGGCACAAAAGACATATACAGCTGGGTATCATCTGCATAGCAATGAAAACCCAGACTGTATCGCCTAATAATCACTCCTAACGGCAGTATATACGCTGCAAACAACATGGGTGCCAAGATGGAACCCTGTGGTACCCCACAGGATAGGGAGACTGATGCCGAAGAAAAAATTCCAGACACCACCCTCTGAGTCCTACCCTTGAGGTAGGATCGAAACCACCTGAGGACTGTATCAGACAGTCCACAGATAGACCGCAAATGCTCCAGTAGCACACCATGGTCCACAGTGTCAAACGCTGCAGAGAGATCAAGAAGTACCAGGATGGAGCAGGTCCTTCGATCTCTTGCTATTAGGAGGTCATTTAGTACCCGAACAAGTGCTGTCTCGGTACTATGCCTTTTCCTAAATCCAGACTGGAGAGAATCATAGACATTGTTGTTGGTCAGATGATCACCCAGCTGCGCTGCAACCACCTTCTCAATAACTTTACCCACAAAGGGTAAGTTAGAGACAGGCCTGTAATTTGCTAGACAATCCAGGTCCAAGGAGGGCTTCTTCAAAAGAGGCTTAACTACAGCCTCCTTAAGAGGATCTGGAAAGATCCCCCTCTCCAAGGACCTCCAGACTATCACAGCAAGGACTGGGCCGATTTTATCCACTCAGTCCACTAAGAGACACGTGGGGCCCGGGTCCAAATCACAGTTGGTCGGACGCAGTGATTGGATGATCATCACAATGTCATTGATTGTGGGGAGGCTGAAGTCAGACCATGCAAACTGGGTGTCCGACATCTCCTGCCAACCATCACAACTCCCATTGGAGAGGGTCAAGTGGACTCCGATCTGATTTTGGCAACCTTATCTGCAAAGAAGACAGCAAACTCCTCACACCGTTCTTGAGAAAAGGCTCTTCCGGGCTGAAGACAGACTGCATTGCACAATCTGTCCACGGTCCGGAAGAGCTGAGCCAGTCTATTCTGTGCAGCCGCAATCTCTCTGGACAGGAATTCTGCCTTCTTACGAGCGATTGCAGATTGATAGACCACATAGTGGTTCATCAAACTAAGTTTGTCATCATCCAGACCGGACCTCCGCCAGTGCCTCTCCAACCTTCGTCCAGCTCTCCTCAACTCCCTCAGAGTCTCATCAAACCAAGGAGACCTGGGACGAAGAGTGAGAGGACGAACACAAACAGGAGCAATGGAATCCAGGGCCCCTGCCACCACCTTATTATAGGCACGCACCAGCTCTCCCGGATCCATGCAATCTCTCGGTAAGCCTGATAGGTCCAGCACCGCCATCAGGTCATCCGCGGGGAAATACCCCTTAATGGGTGGTACCGGACCATTTCCATAGGGGCTGACCTATTGGGGTGGCCTCAAAACTGAACCCAATGGAGTGATGGTCCGACCATCCGTCTGGTTCCACCACCAAGTCGGATATCTCCATCCCCAGAAGGAACACCAAGTCCAATAAATGCCCATCAGTATGGGTCGAGGAGGAAATAACCTGTGTGAAGCCCAGTGAGATCATCAACTGGAGGTAGTCTTGACCAAAATGTGAGTTCATCATCGACCCAGGCATTGAAGTCCCCCAGAACCAACCATCTGGGGGGACCCCAATGTCAGGTCGATAATGAAGTCTGCAACTTCCCACAGGAAAACATTCTTGTCACCTGGTGGACGGTATACAAGAAGTATCCTGCACCCCACACCCTCGCCTAAGATGCATTCAAAGGACCTGGTGATTCCCACTGGTACCTCCACTAGGCCCAGTTCTGTTCTAAAACAGATAGCAACACCCCCGCCCCTACGATCCAACCTCGGGCGGTGTATCACCGAGTAGCCGGCTGGAACTGCTGCCGCCAAAACTGGTCCAGCATTTTCATCCAGCCAGGTCTCGGTGATGCAAGCCAGGTCAGATGACCCAACAAAATCAGCTATAATAGCCGTTTTGTTTTTAATAGACCTGGCATTGCACAACACCGCCCGAGTAGGATGAGCCTCCGAGGATGACCGTGTTACCTGCTGACTATAGTCAGAACCCTTGGGTATGGGCACCAGACAGGAAAGTCCCCTTTCCTGGGCCCATTTCGCCCTAGGACGTCTCCTTGTCCCCACTATCCCTATCCGCCCACTCCTTTCCATTCCTCCTCCAGACCCAGCGCCAGCCCTCCTCCTTCTCCCCACAATCCCCAAAGCCCTACATCGTCTATAGACCTCCGGCGATAGGGGGGGACAGGAGAAGGGACGAAGGTCCCTGAGCCTGGAGAGGGAATAGTACCCGACTGTCCTAGTGTTGTCCCAGCACATAATTAACACAACAATCTAGAAAATTAACCCCCCTCTAACACTTAAATGAATACAACTCTACAATAAAATACTGTACAGTTAGTCAAACAATAATATAAACTATAAATCTAATAAACAAAATAACCAAATAACTAAATAACTTAAAAACTAAATATAAAAATATAATATCTATCTAACAAAAACCTATACACCTTATTTCAAACATATAATAAATTAACCCCTATCAGTCAAAAGATTCGTATTATTGTAGTGTCCAGAATGTGCCTTCAGGTCTCCAATTAGTAGCTTTGATTTTATTTCTCTACTCTCCCCCACAGTGCTCTCACCACTGCAGGGAAGGGAGCTTTTCCGGACATTACAAGCCCCTATCATAAGGCTAGATTTTAACGTTAGAAAAAGTCCTCCAAGTCCAGTAACCAGCTTTTTGGTTAAGTCACAACATAGTTTTCTTTGAAAAATAGAGTAAAAATTCCGAGTCCTATTCAACATCTTCATCAGTGACATTGCACAGGACCTAGAAGGCAGAATTTCACTGTTCGCTGATGACACAAAGCTCTGCAACAGAGTAGACACACCAGAGGGTGTAGACAGAATGAGAAGGGACCTGCAGAAACTTGAAGAATGGTCAGGGGTTTGGCAGTTGAAATTCAATGCAAAGAAGTGCAAGATAATGCATATGGGGCACAAAAACCCTGGCACAATATATCAGTTGGGGGTGAGGATATAGCATGCACCAAGCAGGAAAGGGATCTTGGGGTTATCATCTCTGATGACCTCAAGGTAGGAAACAGTGTGACAAGGCAGCAGGTAAGCAAATAGGATGCTGGGATGTGAGGCAGGCATTACCAGCAGGAAAGGGAGGTCATAATTCCGCTATACAAGACACTAGTGAGGCCCCACCTGGAGTACAGTGTACAGTTCTGAGACCATACCTATGTAAGGACATAGACAAGGTAGAGAAGGTTCAGAGGAGGGCAACAAAGATGGTGCATGGATTGCATCACAAGTCCTGTGAAGACAGGTTGAAGGAACTGAACATGTACTCCTGGAGGAGAGGAGGGAGAGGGATATGATAGAGACATACAAGTATCTTATAGGAGGAACAGGGTGCAGGAAAACACTATTTTAAGCGAAAAAGATGTTCCAGGACTAGAGGCATGGGCTGAAGTTGGAGGGAGGACGATTCAGAGGAAACATGAGAAAGAATTTCTTCACAGAACGGGTGGTGGACAAGTGGAACACCCTGCCAGAGGAAGTGGTGGGGGTTGAAACAATCACGGGATTTAAGAATGCATGGGATAGACATAAAGGAATTCTGGAGGTCAGGGGTAAGGTGCAACAGACTTCTAGGAAAACAAACTGAACTTACAAGCTCAAATGGGCAGACTGGGTGGGCCATAGGCCCTTATCTGCCGACACTGTCTATGTATCTATGTATCTATGAGTTATTTATTGCCCTCACCCGTGTGCACACTACAGGGTAGGAGCTTTAAGCTGGTCCTCTCCACAAAGTCCAATAACCAGCTTTTTGGTTAAGTCACAACACAGTTTCCTTTGAAAAACAGAGTAAGAATTCCGAGTTATTTACTGCCCTCACCCGTGTGCTCTCACCACTACAGGGTAGGAGCTTTAAGATTTTGCAAGCCTCCTCTCACGAGGCTAAAATAACACTTCGGAACCCAATTCTGTCCTTGCTGAGTATGTAGCAAAAACTAGCTCAAAAATAGAAGTTAAAAAGTACTTCACCAACAGATGGTCCAGGAAGTCCCAGTTTCCTTCAATTGCTGTAGTTTTACTCCTCCACAGGAATCTTCGCGGTAGCAGGCAAGCAGCATTTAGATCTCACTTTCAGGGTTAAGCTCTACCCGATCCTTCACCATGGCGAACCAGGCTAGACCACCCTTCGGTGGTCTCCCTGTTTCGCCTAAGGGAACTGAATTTATACCACCACCACCCTCCAGTGGCAATAACATCCGTCCCTCCGTCCGGACCGAGGAACCCAAACCCCTCTAGATACACAGAGATTCTTGCTGCACGCTATGCACACCTTCTCTCAGGGTTTCCTCTAGCTGGTCCTCTCCACAAAGGTACCCGACAACATCCTCTGAGTTTGGTCCAGCTGTGTTCTTGTCCCGTTCGGAACCCGCCACTCTATTCACTGTTCCTCCGGCTCTCCACGACCTCACAGCAACTCCACTGGACCACCAAGACGATAGAATTCCCTCGGGCGAGTTGACAGAACAGTAAGCAGCTTCTTACCGTTCCAGTTTACCAGTTTTTATTGTATTACATTATAACTGCAGATACTAGGTTTCCAAAAGAAATTAAGTAAAAACGCGATAAACAGCGGTCGACTTAGACTGTAAAAGTAAACTTAAGACTTAAACCGTAAAAACCGTAAAAAATAAATCAAGCTCTCCTGTAATTAAACAAACAAAAGTTTTTACTCTCCGATTAGAGAGCTTACAGACAGCAGCCCAGCGTGGCCACCATCTTGTGTAATCTTGGCATACTATGGAAGTAAGTTGGAAGCAGAGGAGGAATAACTTTGGTTGGAGAATCTGGGATTTCCAAGAAATCCACCAGGTTCCTCCTGGTGACATCCTCCTCCTCCTCAGTCTGAAACCCCATAGTGGAGGAGAGCTGCTTCATAATGTTAAAGAAAAAGGGTTCCTCCGGGGGAACCTTAGGGTGTATTTGACTGAGTCCTCGCTCCTGGAGGAAACAGTAGACCTGTCAGAGGAGTCAACCTCAATTTCTTCCTCTTCATCCTCTTCCTCAGGGACGATGAGATCAGGTCTATATTCCTTGTTGTCATTGGCCTGTTCTGCAGCTGGGACCCACTGCTGGAGGACAGATGGCTCTCTAGAGGGTGTGGGGTGAACAGGTCGAATAGGCATGGACACTTGAGTAGCGCCTGACAGTGAGGATGATAAAGGCACAGGTCATAGAACAAACTGCTGAAAGAGAGCAGAAGTTAAGGAAGTCAGAGCAGCATTCAAGTCAATGGAAGAACAGGGAAGCATCATCGACACAGGTATTGACAGAGAGGGTGAGGAATCCAGCTCTGACAAACCACCACTAGCAGCAGTAAAGGCAGTGGGTGCCTAGCGCCTGGCGACCTCGAGAATTAAGAAATTTTGACGGCAGGGCTGGGGACGATGACCTGGAGGCCAACAGATTCTCTGCCACCCTAAAAAGGCTGAGAGTACTCTCCTACATGGGGGCCTGATAGGAGCCAAGGCCTGCACAGAGCGAGGCATCGATGCCGAAGCAGTAGATGGTGCGATCCCTGGAGAAGAGAAGGAAAAATCCAGCAGGGATCAGGACCACTGTCAGGGGGAGCAGTCCTTGGGCCAGTCCTTATCCCAACGAGAGTGTTTCCCCGAGGACTGGTCCCAGGTTTTGGTAGCCTGAAGAAGATGCTGGCGACTGGGAAGGGGGCTCCCCAAAGACCCCTGCTCTCTGCTGGCTACCTGCTGCTTCATGAGGAATTTCTGCAGGACTTTCTTGCATTGTCACCAGGTGGTGAAGTTGAACTTCAGGCAAAGCTTGCAGGCAAAGGCGTTGTGAGTAGGCCCGAGACAGCAGACACAGAGTTCATGCTCGTCGGTTGAGGAAATCTTCTCTCCGTGATGGCAGTGATGGAAAAGAGCCTACGAAGGAGTAGTTCTCGACAGAAAAAAATAAAAGGAATCACTTTAAAATAAAGTGATTCACAGGCAAGTACAAAAGAAAAGGTAAGTAGTTGGATTTGACAGCTGAACTGAGTGACGAAGCTTATGCGGAGTCTGTGTGCGAATGGCCAACAACGGGAAAGAACTGAGGAGGGAGTGAGGCTGCCCACGCTTATATAGGGCTGTGACACTGGAGTCTGACATCAGCATCGGTGGTCCCTACTAGACTGCTGCAGAAAAGCTTCTGTGGGAGCCTAGTGCCTGATGGCTAAGTTCCATAGGTGTGACCTAATTACAGAGATATTCCTGAAGATCTACTGTTATGGTAAGTTCTTACGTATCTGCACTATATTCATCAAGGACAGTCTGGGTGGCTGGAAACAACAGGCCTAAGAGAGGAGGCCTTGCAGCACAGCTAGGCTGAAGCCTGCCCTTCCTCTGGAAGCAATGTCCAGATTGTAGTGTCTAGTGAAAGTGTGGACTGTACTCCAGGTAGCAGCTGTACAAATCTCAGTAGCTGAAACATTCCTGAAACATGCAGTAGAAGTAGCCACACCCCGAGCTGAGTGGCTCCGAACAGTGCCAGGACGTTCCTTACCATACTTCCTAACTAAAAGTAATGCAATTGGCCAAGCATTTAGACAAGCACTGCTTCAAAACTGGAACACCTTCTTCCCATGGGCGAAAGAAACAAACATCTGTGAGGACTTCCTAACATCCTTCGTACAGTGAACATAATACCTAAATATTCTATGTACATCTAAGGTGTGGAGCAATGCTTCCCCTGGATTGGCATGCTCCAGATAATACACAGGCAGGTGGATAGATTGATTTAAAGTAAACTCAGACACCACCTTACGCAAAAACCTAGGATTGGTACGCAAAGACACCCTGTCTTTGTGGAAATTCGAATAAAGAAGCTCACACACGAAAGCCTGAAGCTTGGAAATCCTCCAACCAGAAGTGATAGCAATTAAAAATAACACTTTCCATGACAGAAAGCATAGTTCACAAGTCGCGGCTGGCTCAAACAGAACCAAAGCAAGCTTCTCTAACACAAAATTTAGATCCCATGGAGGGGCTGGATTGTGGATGGGAGGCTTTAGGTGTAGGATGCTTTCCAAAAACGCACAGGACACACCAGCTGAGCCACCATATAGCCATCAACAGGTACGAGGAAGGCCAAAATGACCAACAAGTAATACTTAATGGAGGAGTACTGCAGTCTGGCATTAAAGAGGAGCGCAGGTACTCTAGAATCTTATTCACTGGGCAAGTGAAAGGATCCAGGTGATGGGAAGCAGCCCACAGAGCAAAGCGCTTCCACTTCATGGAATATGTGGCCCTGGTGGAGGGTTTTCTGGTAACCACTAGGACATCAGCCACCTTCTGGGAAAGTCCAAACCTAGCAATGGCTACATCTTCAGGAGCCATGCAAGAAGACGATGAGACTTGAGGTCCCAATGGACTAGAGTACCCTGCTCCTGTGAGAGCAAGTCGGGGCACAGAGGCAGAGGTACAGGTAGTTCCACTGCCAGCTGCTGTAGTAAGGGGAACCTGATCTGGTGAGGGCAGAAGGGGGCTACTAGGATCAGAGTGGCCCCTTCCATTTGAAGCTTGATCAGAACCCTCTGAATTAGGGGAAGGGAGGGAAGGTATACAGAAACCTCCCTTTCCAGGAGAGGAACAACACATCTCACCAGAAAACTCCAGGCCCTGGAGCAAGCAAGCAGAAAAGCGGCAGTTTTGCATTGAGTGGGGAAACAAAAAGGTCCAATTCTAGATGGCCCCACCCGTCAAACAGGTCTTCCATGACAGAGGTCAGCAGCTCCCAGTAGTGCATCCTGGATTGCGAGTGGCTGAGACTTTCTACTAGGGCATTTTGCACACCTGGAATATGGACGGCTGATAATTCTAGGCTGTGTTCTAGAGTCCAATACCAGACCCTCATCGTCTCCTGATACAGGGGATATGAGTGAGTCCTCCGCTGTTTGTTGATGTAATTGACAGTGCTGGTGTTGTCCTTCTGGACCAGTAGATATCTTGGGGACAAGTGGGTCTGGAAAGACTGAAGGGCATACAGAACTGCCTTCACTTCCAGGACGTCGATGTAGAGGGTAGTCTCTGCTGGAGACCAAGTCCCTTGAGTCTGATGGGACCCCAGATGAGCCCCCCAGCCCGACCCTGAGGCATCTATCATGAGGATCTGCTGAGGGGAAGTAAGGAGGAAGGGAACCACTTTCAATAGATTGCTGGATTCCATCCACCATTGCAGCACTTTTTTTGAGCAGGGAGGAGACTAGGACTGACTGTTCGAGTCATCGGTGCATTGATCCCATTGGACCCTCTGCATCCACTGGGGAATCCTCATGTGAAACCTTGCTAGAGGCACAGTAACTATAGCCATAGCCATCAAACTCAGAAGCCTCAAAACATTTCTGGCAGCAACATACCAACTGTTGTAGAGCAGCTGAGCCTGAACCCTCGGTCTGCCCTGTCCTGTGTCAGGAAGGCAAAGCCCTGAGTCATGTCCAGCACTGCCCCAATATACTGAAGGCATTGATCAGGGGTCAGGATTAACTTGGGCAGGTTGACTGTGATGCCCAGCACCCAGAACAACTGAATGGTGTGCTGCAAATTCTGAATTAACAGGTCCCTGGATGGTGCCTTGAGCAACCAATCATCCAGGTAAGGGAAGACATACAAGCTCTCCCTCCCTCCTGAGGGTGGCTGCTACTACTGCCAGACACTTGGTAAAGACCCAAGGCACAGAGGACAAGCCAAAGGGCAAGGATTGACACTGGTAATGTTCCTCCTGGAAGTGGAGCCTGAGGTACTGCCGGTGGGGGGGACAAACACCTTGATATGCAGGTACGCGTCCTACATGTCCAGAGAACAGATCCAGTCTCCCTGGTTTAGCAGGGGCAATAGGCCCTGTAGGATCACCATTCTGAACTTTTTATACTGGATGTAGTAATTGACGTTACTTAGGGCCAGAATGGGCCGCAAATCCCCTGTGGATTTAGAGATGAGCAAGAAGTGTGAATAGAACCCCCCTTGTTTGTGTGGCACACCAGAACAGGTTCAATGGATCTTTTATGTAACAAGGTCTGAATTTCCTTCAGCAGCATGGGAATGTGATCTGGTGGGTAATGAGATGGAATTGGAGGACACTCTAGAGACCGCCGCCTCCAGAAGATCTGGAGGGTGGGGGTCTGATAAGGAGCCAGGCTGAGATGGTACCTGTGGCCGGGTCGCACCACCTCCTCTGGGCATTTTGGCAGCTGGGGCAGAAGGGTGGGCAGGGCTGTGGCTGCTCGACACTTGACTGGGGTTCTGGTGCCTGGCTTAGGCTTGCTGTAGAACCAAACGAAAGGGCACTTTTTGGGGACCCTTTGACTGGGTATGATAAAGGGAGTGAACTGACCACAGGGTCCTACCTGAGGCCTGCAGGCTGGAAAGGATGTCTTGCACATCCACGCCAAGAGCTTACAACCTCTGAAGGAGGCATTCAAGATGGACTGTTGAACATCTATGGCAAAACCAGACACCCTGAGCCAAGAATGCCAATTGAGACAAATGCCCACTGCGGCTGCCCTTGCAGACGCATCGATAGCTTCGACAGGCTGACCTTAAGAGATGCTTGCCCACATCTGCTCCGGCTTGAAGGGTTTGGAGCAACTCTTGCTTCTGGGACAGCCTCTGTGGTGGTTATGGCCATTCTCCAGAGTGAATTTTGGTATTTCACCATATGATCAATATAGTCATTAACCCTAACTGCCAGGGCGGCAGAGGCAAATGTCAGTTTGCCCATCAGGTCCAGCTTTCTGGATTCCTTGTCTGGAGGCAGACAGCTAAGATGCTTGGGCCTCTTGGTCTTATCATGGGCGGCATTAATGATCAGAGAGTCCGCCTGTGGTTGCTCCCCAAATAAGGGTTTCCCTGAGGAGGTCTAGTATAATTTATGGGCATTCCTGGGAATGGCAGGGATCATATTCAGCCTATGCCAGGCAACCACACTGGTATCTTCATAGGCATCTGTCCAAAGACAGGTTCCTCCTGACAATATCCTGCTCCTCTGCCTTGAAGCCCCTGGGTCATTTTTCCAAAATGTAAGTGCAGAATCCACCTAACAGGGTCCCGATTAGCAAGATACATGTGTTGGTGTGTGTGCAGGATGTCATTTCTGTGGGTTTTCAATTTTTTTAAACACAAACAAGATGGCAGCCATACAAAAAAAGATTTTTCCTCACCAAAAAGTATTACCCCATGCCAAAAAGGAGCCTTTTTCGTATGGACCAAATTCTTTTTTCGTTCCAAGCAACTATCCAACAGACTGTACTGAGCACGCTCAGAACCAAAATTTCAAAATTTAATAAATTTGGAACAGATTAGTATTTTTTCACCAAACCAGTGTAAGGCACCACTGTGGCCCAGCCTTTTCTACCCTGAAAATTCCAGACCAAAATTCCAAACTGTCTGGGCACAAGGTGATGACAATAAAACCAAAAAAGAATTTTCACTTATTTTGCTATCCAGATCTTGAAATCAGCATTTCTGACCAGAATGAAACCTGTCATATCAATACCCCCAAGACAGCACATGCAAAATTCCGTACAAATCTGCTAATCAGTTGCTAAGCCATTAAAGTGCAAAGTTTGAAGTTTAACACAGAAATCTCTATTCAACCCTAACTATAGTGGTGCTACCGCACCACTGTAACACAGTATATAAGGAGTGGGGTAAATATGACAATAAAGTGTTATATTGGCTGATGACAGAAAGATATCAAGACATGTTGCTGTTACTGTTGTCAAAATGGCTATTTTGACGGTTAGTATCATCACTGTGGAATATTTATTATGACAGTGATTCAACTTTTGTCCTGTACTGTTGTAAAGCGCCCAGAGCCCCAGGGATTGGGTGCTTGAGAAATAAAGTATGACTTGACTACTGAACTAATCAAAGAGCAGCTTTCTCAATGCTGACGACAACACAAGTGCCTAGTGCAACACTGAAACCAGCAAACGAACATACAAATTTGCCAGCAGACGAAGACCACATGGTCTATCCAGTCTGGTTGTTGCAGAGCCCATGTACTTAATGTATCTCCAACCTGCCCTTTTTGGGCAAGGTTGTTGAGAAGCTAAAGGCACATCAGCTTGAGGATTGCCTGGGGTCCTCGGACATCTATGAGCCATTTCAGTCAGGTTTTTGGGCCAGATACAGTACAGAAACAGTTCTAGTGAGGGTGCATAATGATCTGCTCAGGGCTAGAGATAGAGGAGAAAGGTCAGTTCTTGCTCTCCTTGATATCTCTTCAGCCTTTGACACTGTGGATCATGTTGTACTTCTTGATCAGCTCTGTGAGTTTTGTAGACTCGCCGAGATTGTCATCAGATGGTTTGAGTCCCATCTCTCAGACAGGTTGCAGCGGGTAGTGATGGGGAATTTCTCCTCCTTCCCAATGCCCCTGTCTTGTGGCACACCACAGGGTTTGATCTTGTCGTCAATGCTGTTCGCTGTGTATATGCTGCCCCTGGGCGAGATCATTTGACAGTACAACGTGGAGTTTCACTGCTATGCAGATGATACCCAGTTGTACTTGTCCTTTGCCCCCGGAACATCAGGAGCTGTTGATGTGCGTAACAACTGTCAGGCTAAAATCAATGACTGGATGGCTTCCAGCTGGCTGAGACTCAAATCGGCCAAGAGGAAGATACTGGTGATTGAGCCTGGTCGCAGGCATGATGGTTTGCTTCCTGGGGCTAATACAGGCCTTTTCCTGGGTTCCATCACATTGGTGGCTTCCCCACGGGTGCGAAATCTGGGTGTGATCCATGATAACAGATCGACTTTTGAAGATCAGGTGTCATCTGCTGTCAGCAGTGGTTATTACCATCTGCGGAAAATTGCCCGGATTAAGACCCTCGTTCCGCACGAGGACCTGCTGACGCTACTGCATGCCTTTGTGACCACCCGGCTTGACTACTGCAACTCTCTGTACTTCGGGGTCATGGGAGGGACCCTTCACTGACTGCAGCTGGTGCAGAACGTGGCAGACCAGTTACTGACGGGCCTTTCGAGGTCCAGTCATGTGACCCCAGTCCTGTGGGCTCTGCACTGGCTGCTGGTCAGGTGGAGGGTCCTTTTCAAGGTGGGTCTTCTCACCTTCACGGCCCTATATGGACTGGGACCTGGTTACCTGTCTGAGCTCCTGACACCGGTGACCTCTGCTCGCTCCCTCTGCTCCTCGTCAAGGGGCTTCCTGGTCATTCCCAGGGTTTGGCTCAGAACTTCAGGAGATCACGCATTCAGCGTCTCTGGGCCAACCCTGTGGAATTTGCTACCACCTCTAGTCCGGGAGGCCCCCTCGATGGAGGTGTTCAAGCAGAGGCTGAAGGCCCACCTCTTTGCCCTGACTTTTGTAGATTGCCGATTCCATCCTATTCTAATCCCATACGTGACAGTCCAAAAGCCCTCTATAATTTAACTGCTGTTTTTAGTTTTTATCAATCTGTTATTGTTATAGTTATTTATGACAGTTTTATGTTCGTGTTCTTGTTTTAAACTCTGTTAGGCACCCAGAGCCTCCGAGATTGGGCGCCCTACAGGGCAGTGACCAGAGGGGGTGCAAGGGCTGCAGTTGCAGTAGGGCCTGCACTGTTAGGGGGCCCACTGCCTCAGAGGTCAGCATTAAGAAAACCTTTACTCATGGACAAAGTTGCAAGTTTCTCTTTGGAAATTGCTTATCCATTTGAAATTGGGTTTGTCAGCAGTGGTGTCAGAATATTCCAACTCCAGTTTCACATGGTTGAGGAGGATGGAGTACAGAACAAAGAAGCAATAGGGCCCATTACTCAAAACATCTAATCTTGGTGCCAGTGTCCCCAGGAGTAGCAGGAACAAATTACATTGTTCAGGTCTTTGACCATAGTGCCAGCAAAGGGGACGGGGTGACGGGGGGAGTCAACATGGACAAACTATGTATGTTCAGAAGGACTGAACTGAAGCAAAAAAAAATTACACTATAAAAATGTCATATGCGCTAATGGTTATTTTACATTTCTTGTTGAGGAGGTGGGCCCCACAAAATATTTTGCAGGGGGGCCCTTACAGTTGATGGCACAACCCTGCCCTACAAATAAAATTGTCTTCCCTTGCCTTCATAGTGCAGCTGTTGAAATCAAAAAGAAACAATTAAATCCTAAACAAAAAAAACAGCTGTTTTAAAAATTAGACTAGTAAACTGATGTTGTATAAATTGAATATGCAATGGTCTGACTCAAAAAACGCTGTCTGTCATCACAGTTTATCATCACTGCTATACCTCACTCCTGGCCCCACACACTTTAAGATAAACTGCATATTTTGAGACAGGCAATTGCATATCCCATAGATAACACTTTCCAACTCAGTGCAATGCGATGCAAGTTGTGTCTTTCTAAGGGCTGTGGCTAACCCCGAGTGCACCTGGGATCCTGCACCCGATTTTACAAAAAGCAGGGTTCCTGTGCCAAACTCTCTGGGTTTGCCGCAAGTGACTAGCTGTGCCAAACAGGTGGCGCATCTGCAGACTTTGCTGCAGGGATCTGACCTCCCCCGGCACAGTGCAACACCTGAGTGGCCAGGATAGTGTTGGGAGAGGAAATACTATGCCAGGACAGGGCCAGGGGCATACGTGGCATGGGAGACTGCAGGCATGGCGTCAGGGCAAAGCTGGCCATCAGTGGCAGTGACATGACACCTGGCTGGGTGCCACTGATGTGTGTGCTCGTGATCTAGTGGAGCTCCCACCCTCCCCACCCCATCTGGCATCGGCCTCCCGCCTCCCACTGACACCAGCACGATCCTTGCAACTGGCAATGAATGATCTGTACCTCACATGGCTAGTTACAGAATGCGCTTTCAAGTACTGTGCACAGTACTTCTGAAAACGATATTGCAGCTGGCCATGGTGGTGGTGTGGGAGGGCTGTACCAGTCGCAGAATCATGCTGGTGTCAGTGGATGGGGAAGGTTGGGCGATGCCAGATGGGATGGGGAGGGTCGGTGCTCTACTACATCACCAGGGACTATTATGAAGTTTTACCAGGTCAGATCGGAGACTGGGGGTGGTGACAATAGGACCCAGGCATTTTTTTTTTTTTTTACACATACCTGGGGGAGATTGGGGAGCATGGGGGGGGGGTACTATACCACCAGGGATTATATGACACTGGGGAAATTGTGGGGGTGGGGCCACTAGACTACTAGGGATGCAAGTGCATTATGGGTGGCTGCTGTCAACAATTAAAATAATATTTCGGCACACGTCAGCGGCACCCAGTCAGGTGCCATGTCACTGCTGGTGATGGCCAGCTTTGCCCTGACACCCCATCAGCCCCCTCCAGTGCTCCTAGTATGCATCTCCTGTTCCCTGTACTACAGCACCACACTGGTGCAACCCAGTTAGACCACCTCCTGGCTGGTCTAACTGGTGCCCCTTGCAGCGTCCATGGTGGGGCTTTGAAAATCCCAGAAAAGGGGATGTTGCAGCCCCGCCATGGCGCAAGCCACCTTGTGACCTGGTGCACTGGTTCTTTAGTGCAACCTGCGATGTAAGGAAACTTTGACACAGCTCCCTCTGGACTAGATGCAGGCTGCCTTAGAAAATTGTGTTTGGTGCAAGTTGTGACACAAGTCACCTCCTGCATCAAACTCCTTGGACGCAAGTCCCTTGCATCCCTCTAAACCCTTTGAAAGTTAAGCCCTCTGTTTGGAATGTGTTACATATTATATAACATCTATTGTGCATATAGAGAATACTGTCTGGGCAACTATGTGCAACCAGCCTGTGCTGCCACTAAGAGATTCAGATTACAGCAGACCTCGAGAGTGAAGCTTGAGAGGACCACTGTAATCTGAACCTCTCGAGGTGGCAGCACAGGCTGATTGGACAGTATTTTCTATAATGCATAGACATAAAAAAATAATGTGTTTTTTTTTTAACTGCTTAATCTGTTGTGTCCCATCCTCACCTGTTCTGCCATTGTCATGTCCTGTTTTTGCCTGTTCTCCCACTGAATTATGTGACAACTAATATGGAGAAATGGCTGCTTTTTTCTTTAAAAAAATTAAGTTAATGTCCATAGAAAAGTGTAATTGTTCAGATGTTTGAAGAAAAACAACAAACTAGCAAAGGTCCACATTATCATGTTTGGCTTTCTGGTGTATGTCGGGAGTGCAGTGGTTTTTTTTTTTCAGCGCTTCTTTCATCAGAGATGGTCATGCGGACATGGTTTTCATCTCTGTAGAATGGTGTTGTACCACAGAAGGGTACAACTGCATTCCATGGCCTTTGCACTGTGGTACAACAGCGTTCTGCTTAGGATGAAAATTCATGCAGAACACGCTTCTTCTATACACTATATTCATGTTCTAGTCTCTAGGTCACCCTTGAAAACAAACAGCTGTTTCTCATGGGTCCCCCAGGTTGACAGATAGATAGACAGACAGACAGATAGATGGATGGATAATCTCCAAACATGCCATGTGGGAGGGGGCAGAACCATAACTCACAAATTACAAAGCAATTGCTCATTTGATTTATTAAAAGTATTTTTAAATGTAAGATTTTCAAATAAGCTCTTTGTTGGAACTCTTAGTTTATTTCAACTTAAATGCTGTGGTTAGAATGTTGCACAGCTCTACTGTGAGATCATCAAGTGCTGTTTTAGCAGCTCTTCGATTGGTTAAGTATAGTATGGTGAAACATCAAACCTAAGCTATTTTTGCTTGTGACATATATGGTAGGTACTGTATGCCTTCTACAAAAAACAACACCCATTATCAGATGGAATTTACTCTCACAGGTACATTTAACTGAAAAGTGATTACATCAGGAGCAGACTGATACACTCCATCATCTTTAATTCAAATAATGTCTCCAATGGGGGTATAGGGACATAGGACCCGATTCCAAGTCGACGTATGCCGGCGCAAGCCGAGATACGCCAAACCCCTTGGTGTAACCCGTGACTTGTGCCATGCATTACGCCAACCCCAATTCCAAGAGGCACCTTGTGCCATGTTGGCTGCGGGCTACACCAGCCATGGGTTACGCCACCCACTGTGCCGCAGCCCGCAACGACATGCTGCAAGGGTGGGTTACGGCAGCAACTGTGCCCTATTCCAAAAGAGAGGATGCCGTAACCCACTGCCACAATTCCAGGTGCCACACTGGCAGAGCCAACTTAAGGCAGCTCGGAGCTGCTCTAAGGGGCACCCAACATTGCCATCCATCAGATGCCCACTCCACAGCGCTGCGGCAACGATACTGATGTGCTCCCGTGTCCCCACAATCACAACCATGCTCCCCACCCCCTGAACGTCAGGGACCCCTGGGGGTCTATTCTCCATTGCGCCCCCCAGACTCCTGTGCCACCTGTACTGCCCACCCATGCCCCCTGGTGCGTGCTATGGTGTTCCGGGTTGGGGGGGGTCCAGGGGCTGTCCGCGTGGGCACAACTTGTGACATGCAGGGCTATTGGAGCCACTGTGATAGCCTCCGCGCCAGCAACCCACATATTGTGTTAGTACTGGGACCCTGTCATTCTTGAAAGCAGCTTAGGGTCCCCGGCATAGCGGCGAATGTCGCAACTGGCATATGCTGGCGAGTTGCGACATTCATCCTGGAATCGGGCCATAGTTCTTTTAGCAAAGCCAGCAAGGGAAACTACTACAAATATCTGCTTTTTACAGTTTAACAGAACTAAGCAAATCAAGATTGTAAAATGAATATAGAAGGTTCAAGCACACAAGGCAAAATGTCCCTTGTGATCAAAAGCATGTATTTGTTTTTCTAAAATATACAAATGACAAAGGCATAGTGAGTTCCTAGATCTTGTTGAGAATCTGCTGACAGTAGTCGTTGTGTAGTTGGTTTACATAATAGGTTTTCCTTTTTAGTGGTGTATAGTACCGTCTGTGGGCTTTCCCAGCAAGGCATCTTATTAACAAGTCTGAAACAAAAACAAGTGAATACAACATGGTAAAGAAAAAAGAGTGAATAAAAAGGGGTTTGAGATAAATTTCAGCTTTGTTTTGCATTTCCAGTTGGAAGGTTCTCATGGCAAATATCCATCAGCTGGGTCACACTGGCTACACAAGTCAGAAGCAACTTGATGCCCAATGCCAAAGACTCAAACTACTCAGGAAGCAAAGGACTCTCTGAATGTGGCTTTAGCAAGCTGAGGCAGACTGACTTTCTGTCCGTGGGCCTGCAGAGCACAGCATCACTCTGTCTCTGAAAAGTAGGGAGGTAATAATACAACAGAATCAACTGGAGATTCAGCATCATTTCGTAACAAGACTGCTTCCTTCTAATGGTGTTTCTGGAGAGTTTTGTTTTCCCATTTGCCAGACAAGTTGCTTCAGTCTTCGGGCCTTGACAACATCCCAGCCCCAACACCACCAACCAACAATGTTCATGTGACACAGGGCCCACATATACCATCTCTCACTGTGACAGACCTCAATGGGTTTTTCCCGTTTGTTTCCATATCCTCTCACCTCCCCCGCAGCGCCGTGCTGGTACCATTACTGGCCTCACGGAGTACTCTGTTTCCCCTGTGGTGGGAGGTGAATCTTCTACTACCACACCACAGGTGTCAGCGTGGCAGTGGAAGTTTGGTGCCACCCTTCTTCACAGAGGTGTAGTGAATTTTTAATTCGCTGGTGAAATTGTTGTAAAGTGGGGGAACTTCACAAAACTTTGTGAGGGTCCCTGACCTTGCACCAACTTTGCCACCATTTTCTTTATATGTGAAATGATTTATGTAAGCAATAATACCCAACAGGGTGGGCATTATTGGGAAGTACCGGACCACCCAGGGGCGAAATGAGGCCTGACGCCGTGGGCGAAGGGCCTTATAGCCCCTGGAAGGTCCAGTATTTCCCAATAGTGCCCACCCTGGAGGATATTACTGCGCTTAGAAAATGGCTACCATTGTAAATTTTCATGAATTTGTCAAACAACACAGCAAATGACTGAGGGCAATGAGTAGAAATGCTATAAAAAATGTATTGAAAAAGTAGTCCATGGGCTGTTCCTGCTGCTGTTGCTCCTCATCACAGAGCCATTCTGGTGGATTGCCTTCCCCCCCCAGACACACACACACACACACACACACACACACACACACACAGAGTTACCTCCTGAGGGCATTCTTTCCAGGAGTCTGTGGCAAATTTCAGTTATTTTTGTTTTTCTGCATGATCATTTTTTTTTCCTGTGGAAGTTGCATCTATGAAGCGCGTGACCTTTGACCGCAATGTGTGGCATGTGTACCGTGTAAGGAAAATGAATTATTTCTGTTTTTTAAACTTGTGAGGTAAATCGTTACTATTTCTTTTTGTTTAGCAGCCAGACTAAATGTGGGGGCATACGTCTGAATGTTGTATGCCACGGAATACGTAAGCTGACTTGATCACTTAGTTTCTCTTTGCAGTCAGCGCAGCACTATGAGAGCGCAGTCAGAAGAGTGCTGCCGTTTGGGAACAAGATGGCTCTGTGTCATTCTTCTGATGACAAAATAACTAGTGTGTGTTTTCTGAAATTTTTTACTGAAGCAGCAGACCGGCTGGTGTTAAACTGCGTTAGGGTTTTTGGGGAGGGCGGGACAGTAGCTCTCGCTAAGCGAGAAAAACATGGCAGGGATTTCAAATTTTCCAGGGTGCTTTTCAGCCAATTAGAAAGTGAGCTGGGCACCACTGTAGAATGTTACGCAGTAAAGTGGCACATGGATTGGCACTTATTTTTGACTGGGCATCTATTGAAAAATAGATGCCCAGTTTAGAAGTGGTTTTAGCCAATCAGCAAACAGAACACATTCTTGCCATTTTCTAAAACACAAAATAAATCCTCACCCTCTGAGTTATTGACCCCCTCCCACCATGCCAGCTGATCTTTAATCATACGCCAGGAAGAGGCTAGTGCAAACTACATTCCTACCTCTCTTAGATTATGTTGATTTAATCTATGGTCAATGCCCTCCATCCCATTTGCATAAATTGGATGTCTTGTACCACAGAGCCCTTAGATTTATTACTAATATGGCACCAAGAACACATCACTGTAATTTATATGAGTCTATTGGTTGGTCTTTCTTCCCTAGCTACAAGAAGGTTGAAAAAGTCATATAGCTAGGCGTTTAAAGTACTTACAGAAGAGGTCCCTAGCTATATCACAGTATTAGTCAAAAAGTATGGCGGTGCTTACTCCCTAAGAAAAACAATGGCTTACTATTTGCTAACCCAAAGGTTTCAGCCCACTATGGCAAAATGGCAATAAACTGTGTCATTCCAACATTATGGAATACTGTATGTTACAGAAATCACTAAAGTCCACTGGCATGGTCAGGTACACAGTATTTACCTCGATGATCGAAAACCTATGTAATAAACGATGTATGTGTTATAGTGTTATAGTATATGGTTAGGGCTTATAATGAATAGAAAGCTGTGGCTTTCAAAATCTTGTTGTAGGACAGTTCAAAGGTCAAAAAAGTTGTTGTACTATTGTTCTGACGTCACACCGATAGTACAACAACTTTTTTGCCTTGCCCTGCCACCTGATTGGCTTACTTAACAATGCTCTGAGAAGAAAAAAATGTGGAACATGACGGCGTGATTAAGCGAGCGCCGGTCGGGGGACCCTCGTCTTCTTGACTTGGAGAGCCTCACAAGGCTCTGTGTCACTAAAGTGAATCGCTGTTTTTTTTTAATTTTTAAACTAAGTGGTTCCGAGCTAGCGGGACGGGGTGAAGCCGACCTGAGAGTGGGACGAGTTGGAGCGGGAGAAGCATAACATTACGAAGGTAACCGTCAACTTGGGGAAAAAATGAAAAAAGACACACAAGCCAGGAACCATACACTATAAAAAATAGTGGATGGTTAACCATCCATAACTTATGATTGTGCTTTCATCTCAGTCAGAAGATCATGGAGACCTTCAGCTTCGCTCTCGAGGTCTCCATGATGTCATCAACAACCTCGATGGAAACACAGCCTTGTTGTAGATGGTCACCCATCCACTATTCTATATGTTACCTGATCGCTTGTTTACTGTATAAGAACTATATGTAGAATCAAGCTGTAATTTATGACAGATGTCCCAGAATGATTCTACTTTAATTTTCCTCCATCAGATACTAGCTTACTCTGTCAAGTTACAGCCTCATATCACTCTGTATTTTATGTTTGGAACTGTACCTATTGTATAACTATTGTACTATATGTCTATGTATCTTATTCTGATTATTATAATGTATACTGTCCTAACCAGGACCTCCTGGTGAAATAAACTAAACTAATATCCCCCCACCAATCCAACCACTAGGCCCCCACTTCCCTTTCCCCTCATACCCTGCAAAGTTTTAAATAAACAAAACGGCCGATGGCTGTCAATACACATTTGCCTTGTACCCACAAAACAAAGTTCCCCAGCTTCTCCCTTCCCTGTTCTATTGTCGCAGAAACCCCAACCCTTTACCACCCACTTGAGAATAAATACTCCATTCTGTCCCCAAATCCCAGTTCTGCCAGTCTAATTCAGTGGCTGTTGATATGCATTTGCCAGCTGCCCTCCTCTCTCACAAAGGAAGTTCCCCATTTCCCTCCCTCTTGTCCCTGTTCTAGTGTCACAGTATCCCCCTCCCTTACCCACCCTCCTCGAATAAATACCTTCTCCAGCCCAAGACTCAAATCCCTAGCACATTAAAGAAGAAAACTGCCCAGTGGTGGAGTGAGCATCTTTGCTCTTCACAGTTTAGAATAGGAATGAATGGTGAGCGATGTCTATCCTAGTACCAATACCTGGTTGGCTGACAACCAGCAAACCAGGTATTATGACTAAGATAGACATTGGTCACCATTCATTCTGATTCCAGACTTTGAAAAGCAAAGACGCTCGTTCTGCCGCTGGATGGGTTTCTCCTTTGCAAAAGGGAACCTTCTTTTATGGGTGGGGAGGGGAGCTGGCAAAAAGAGTTTTGTCAGCCACCAAATTAGGCAGGCAAAACTGGGGTTTAAGAGTCTGGAGGAGGGGGTATTTATTTATGTAACCCCCCTGCAAATGGGGGTTCCCAAAAGACTTCCAGGAGCTTGCTTGAATGCTCCAAGCCTGAATGGTGTTTGGCGTTTAAGCCATTTATCAGTGAGTGTTTTTAGAACCTCTGGTACTGTCTCTTTAAGAGCTGTCTGCTTGCAGACATAATTAGTTTGTATGGGGGACTGTGTGTTTCTTTGATTGAGTACCACTCAAGCTGCTGCCAATTCACTCCATTTTGCAGTCACTAGGAGTGCAAAGGGAACCTATCTGAAAGATGTAACTGTTTGCCAGAAACCATTTAGAGTAATAATGAAATTACAGTTTGTCTAACCTGCTTTCTTTGCAGTCAGAACAGTGTCTGCCTAGTTCCCCATTCTGATTTTGAACTGCTGAACTGGACCAATCAGTGTGGGGTAAGCTAGCTCTAAAATGGTGCCTTGGACGAATCAGAACTTGGACTCATAATCTGAGCCAGACACAAGAGGATTGTATGGGCAGTGACTCTGGGAGATGTATTCTGACTGCCGCCTTTTGGACCAACAGCAGCAGTCTATTGTGAGGACAGCCAATCCAGTCAAGAACTGGGAGGAACTCAAAGGAAGTGCCCGTTTTGTCTGTTGGAGTTTCAGTTTAGATCTGGCAGTGAAGGGAAAGAAACCCTGTGCTCCTTCAGTGCACAGTTTCAGTCAAAAACGTGTGTAAGGCCCAGAGTTCCGGTCTGCAGCTTGTGTAACTGCTTGTTAGGACTGAACCGTCCTGTGAAAAGAATCAAAGGATCTCTGAAGAGTAGAAACCAGGCTCACCCTGTAGAAGACTGGAGAAATTGTTGAATTGCACTCTGTCTGTCAGGAACTGAATCTGCTGTGTGTTCTCCGGTATTGTGCAGTAATTCATGATCGATAGAGAAGCAGCCTACCTGGTATAGTACTTTTTACCATATAAATGTGTGAAGAGTCTCGGGGCTCAAGAGTAGCCCTGCTGACGTTGAAGGACCCCATCTTGTTTGGAGGTCGTGAGTACTAATTAGGGTCGCTCCCGTTGAATTGCCACATTAAATCCAACTGGAATCACTGTACTGCTGACTGTTTAAACTAATTTTCTTTTCACTGTGTGAAAGGGCCCCACCAGCTGCCACAGTTTGGACTAGCCACTAGGGCTTGGGTACCCAGGAACAGTAACTGGTAGGGATAGGCCTGTGCACAGAGCCATAGGTAGATAGTAAAGTGATAAGCTAATTAACCTGATTTCCTGTCCTTGTTATATTCCCCTAAATAAATCCGAGCTGCTTGTTTCAGCAAAGTTATACTGCCTGAGGTATTTGTCTATGTTAAAGTATTGTACTGTGATTGTTGCACTGTATCTTATTGTACAGGAGGTCCCAGTGCCTGAACCACCCCTGGGGTAAGTGTATACTGTGAAGGTAATCTGATATATTGTGTGGGCCACTAGTGGGAAGAAAGGGGTTGCAGTGTCCCAGAGGGCTGTGACCAAGTAAGTTTAACTATTGCAAACCCTGACCTCTGGGTGGAGGCACCCGCCATTGGATCCAGGCCCCTCAACCTGTTAGTGGCAAATCAGGCAGGTAGTAGCCCCTGGGATAGCGCCATCTAGGGTTTACATCTTGGAGGCTCACCGGGAGTTGTGTGTCCTCTAGTGGCCATATTTATGAACCACCGTTGAAAAAAAAATGGGTACCCGACAGAAGTGGCTGTGCACCGGCTGGTGGAGTGTGTACTGGGGAGGAGATTGACCCCAAATGCTATGCTTATCCTGGACATCCCCTGGGTATCAATACGGACACTGTACAGGAGTACTTTCCAAGGTGGAAGGTTTACAAAACCCTGTGGTGGTGGGTCGGCATGCTAATCTGCTCACCCACACTTTCCTGGCCCTAGTAGAGTTTAAGGATCCCATAGATAGCTCCAAAGTGCCACAGACCATTACCCCAGAGGGAGCCCTCACTGCCTGGAAAGTGATAACTAAGTACAGTAAGACCGTGGGAATGAGCCCCCACCACTGTCTGAAACTTTTGAGGAGAAATTTACAAATGGTTGCTGGGGAAGGAAAACTGTGGAGGACTTGAAGAAACTATTCTCGCCACCTGGGATGTTCCTCCCCAACACCCTCTCCCGCCTCCAGTACCCGTAATGGTGGCTGAACCAATGCAGACCCTATTTCTGCACCTGCCATTAGTCACCGACTCTACCGGAAGTTGAGGATCTTCTCTGGCACCCTCCCCACCCCCCAAGGGGAGGATGACTGGGAGACCTGGATAGACTATGTTGCCCCCCAAGTGCTAGAATGGCAATGCTCGGAAGCCGAAAAGCGAAAGAGGGTTAGTGAGAGCCTCCGAGGTCCTGCCCTGGCTACCATCCGTGCTAAACGGGCCAGTAACCCTGAAGTGACTGCACAGGCCTATCTTGAGGCCTTGGAGAATGTGTATGGGAGCCCAGATTCTGATGAGGATCTATGGTGGAGAGTAAGAAATGCACAACAGTACCAAGGGGAGTTGTTGTCTGTGTATGTATCTCAGCTGGAAAAATTGTTGCAAGAATGCCTCAGAAAGGGTAGTTTGCCAGCGATTGAACTGGACCGAACCAGGCTGGACAGGATCCTTAAGTCTGCCCCCTTCTCAGAACTGCTGTTGCTTCAGTTACGCCTGGCAAATCGACTGGAATCCCCACCCTCCTATGATGAGTTAATTAGAGAAATTGAGGAGTTGGAAAAGGCGACTGGAGGGACCTGCACCAACAGCTGCGGCTACGACCCGAGTGACTGAGGGTGGACCATCAAGTGAAGTTCAGGGGCAGAGGTTGGCAGTCAATGAGTGCTCTGACAAGGAAAAGATATGCCACAATGGGGCGAACTGTTGAGAGAGATCCGGAATTCAAAAACAGTCCTTTATGAAGGCCACGCCTGCAAGTACGGGCCCTGACCTATATCCGACTGTATTCTGCTATGGGGTGGGGGTACCCACCCATGTATCTCCTGCTGATAACAGCTCCAAACTCAATTCCTTGACCATGGAAGTGGAGAAACTGACGAGATGTCTCCAAATGCTTATCACGTAAACAGAGATGGCACCAAGGTTTCCAGTTAGTAATACCCCGCCCTGGCTCCCAGTGTGGCGCCCGACCAGCTCAAACTCCAGAAAGTATGTTTTGCTATAATTGTGGGAAGGATGGGCACATGAAAAGGGAATGCCGGTCCCCAAAAGACACTGACAAAGTTGCATATAGGCTACAAGGAGAGCTTCGGAGAACAAATCAGTGGTTAAGAGGTACACGAAATGATCCCAGTGAGGGCACCAAAAATGCTAACTCACGTCCTTTTGTGGCAAGGTCAGTTGCCCAGGCCCCCACTATCGCCTCTCCAGACTGGTCCAGAATAGTGGGTCCCTCCATGGAGACCACTGTAAAGGTGAATGGAGTGTCTACAAGAGCTGTATTAGACAGTGGCTCCCAAGTGACAATTATGTTCCAGGATTGGTATCAGAAGCATTTGTCAGACGTACCTTACAACCATTAGAAGGACTGCATGTATGGGGTTAAGTGAAGGCCTACCCTATTCCGGTATATCCGAATTTGGCTGTCTTTCCCCACCTCTGTGGCTGGAGTGGCCTGAACAAGTAGAGACTTAGCCTTAGTGTGTCCCCCCACTGGACTGTATGATGGTGTCCCTTTGTTGATTGGAATAAATGCTCATATGTTCGGAAGGCTGGCACAGTTGTGTTATGAAAACAGGGTCAAAAAACTAGTAGCGCTTAAGAGTTCCAGCTTTAATTAAGAAGGCCTATGAGGCACAGAGAGATGCTGAAAAAATAGAACCAGAGGAACCGGTCGGAATTGTATGGAAGAAGGATCCTGAGTCTCTGATCCTGGCGCCAAATGCCCAGTGTACCTTACAGGGAGAGGTCCGATCAGAAAGGATGTTAAGAATAAAATATTAATGTTGGATGCACCAGGCGGTGGAAATTGCCAGAGGGACTGCTGGTCAAGCCTAGTATTTTGTCCGCTAGAGCCCATGCTTATGCCAGAAGGGTAATGGTCCAAGTTCATAATGTGTCTGAAAGAGACATTTGAGTAAATAGAGGTTGCATCCTGGCTAATGTGCATTGTGCAGACACTGCAGTGCTACCCAGCAGCAAGAGTTCAAGGAAGAATGACAGAGTAACGCCTGACTTGTTTGATTTCGGCGACTCCCCGTTGCCAGCTGAATGGAAAGTGAGGATCAGTGAAAAGCTTGCCCAGAGAGACCAGGTGTTTTCTTTAAAGGAATGGGACGTAGGATGCGTGCAAGGAGCTGAGCACAATATCCGCTGCATGACGAAAGACCATTTCGTGGAGAGGTCTCGACGCCTGGCACCTGCTGACATAGATGATGTGAGACGGCATCTGCAAGAGATGTTAGCTGCTGGTGTAATACAAGAATCCAGAAGCCCTTATGCTTCCCCCATTGTGGTAGTGGAGGAAAAGAATGGGACAGTAAGGATGTGTGTGGATTATCGACTTAAACCGCGGACTATCCCTGATCAGTACACAATGCCCGCATTCAGGATGCTTTGGACTGCCTAAGCGGGAGCAAGTGGTTCTCTGTGTTGGATCTCCGCAGTGGGTACTACCAGATCCCGATGGCCCCAGAGGACCGTGAAGACAGCCTTTATCTGTCCGATTGGCTTCTATGAATTCATGAGGATGCCTCAAGGATTTCTAGGTGCCCCAGCCACTTTTCAACGATTGATGGAGTGTGCAGTGGGGAATGAACTTACTAGAGTGCCTGGTATACCTAGATGATGTTATTGTGTTTGGCAGCTCACTGGAGGAACATGAGAGCAGATTATTTTAGGTATTGGACCGACTGGAGGACTTTGGCCTTAAACTGTCCATTGACAAGAGTCAATTCTTTCAAACATCAGTAAAGTATGTGGGACACATAGTATCCACGAGGAATAGAGACCACTCAAGTAAAGTTGAGGCCTTGACCACCTGGCCACGCCCCAAAAATCTAAAAGAACTGCAAAGATTCCTGGGATTCTGTGTATTATGGCCTCATCAAGGACTATTCAAGTGATCCGCCTTTACTTAACCTTACCAAGGGTATCCCCAACCCGCAAAAAAATACCAAAAGTCAGCGTCCCTCAAGACTGAAAGAGTGTATTTATCCGAGTGAAGTATTTGGGGCCCGCTGGATTCCTGATTGTGAGACTGCTTTTCATGAGATCATATATCAACTTACCCATGCTCCAGTGCTGGCTATGCCGATCCAAGAAAACCTTACGCTCCTGCACACTGATGCTAGCTTGCAAGGGTTGGGGGTGTTGTACCAAGAGCACGAGAATGGCCTGAGACCAGTGGCCTTTGCCAGTAGAAGCCTGACCCCATCCGAAAAGAACTATCCTGTACATAAGTTAGAGTTCCTAGCTTTGAAGTGGGCTATTGTTGACCAATTCCATGAGTACTTGTATGGGGCTAAAATACTAGTAAAAACTGACAATAATCCTTTGACCTATGTGCAGACCTCAGCTGTTGGATGCCAGGCCATAGGTGGCTTTCTGCATTATCTACATATGACTATGCTCTCGATCACCGAGCAGGTCTGAACCACATAGATGCTGATGCTCTCTCCGGAGGCCTGTTCCCCAGAATGATTGGGTCCGATTGGCAGAACCTGACATTCGGCACTCTGCCGGAAGTTTGACAGGGAGGAACAAATGTCCACGGACGCAGTGGACTGCATGGTGGATTGCTTGGGACCTCTCAGAATTGCATACCTGCTGCTTATTGCCACTTTTCTGCAATAGACATTGGTGCACTGCCTCAGCTGGACAATGACAGTATTCAGGCGGGCTCAACCTCGCGATCCCATGATCAAAGCAGCTTTAGAAGCCCTCTATGCAGGAAAAGATGTGTCCAAATTACGCCCACTGATTTGAGAACTGCACTGTTATACAAAGAAGGTCCTAAGTTGAAACTGATCAATAAACTGTTATACAGAGAAACAGTAGACAGAGGAGGACAAGAGACAAACAACAACTAGTGCTGCCCACTGCCTTCGAGACTCAGTACTGAGGTCCTTGCACAACCACATGGGGCACCTTGGTATAGACAGAACACTTGACTTGGTGAGATCCAGATTCTATTGGCCTAAGATGGGGCTGATGTGAGCAACACATCTGAACTTGTAGTCGCCTTACAGAGGAAAGCTTTTGCCCCAGAGGGCTGCCCCTTGTTAACATCACCACCAGTGCACCCATGGAGCTGGTCTGTATTGATTTTCTGAGTTTGAGTCAGATCAAAGAAATATCAGTAATGTGCTGGTGGTCACTGACCATTTCACGAGATATGCCCAAGCTTTCCCACCAAAGACCAGAAAGCATCCACTGTGGCCAAAGTACTTGTAGAAAACTTTTTGTTCACTATGGGCTCCACAAAGAATCCATTCTGATCAAGGGAGAGACTTTGAGAGTCGGTCTGATCAAAGAGATGCTTTCTCTGTGGGAAGTGCGAAGTCCAGAACCACTCCTTACCACCCCCAGGGGACCCACAGCCTGAACGTTTCAACCAGCACTTTGCTAGATATGCTAGGCACCCTGCACCCAAAGGACAAGCCTAGATGGAGCCAACAAATTAGCACCCTGGTACATGCTTATAACTGCACCAAAAGTGATGCCACTGGGTCTCCTCTCACCGCCTGATGTTTGGAAGAGAAGCTCGACTACCAGTAGATGTGTGTTTTGGGGTCTCCTGATGGGGTTCAAGCTGACAACTATTTACAGTATGTGCAAAAGTTAAAGGCCCAGCTAACTCATGCGTACTAACTGGCTCAAACCATGGCTGCCAAAAGAAATCTGGCCAACAAAGAACGGTATGATAAAAGGTGAAAGCACAGGAACTCCAGGAGGAGATCGGGTATTGCTAAGAAATCTGGGACTGCATGGCAAACACAAGATTGCTGACAGATGGCACCATCTCCTCACATTGTAGTGGGCAACTAGATGATCTGCCAGTGTACAAAGTAAGGCCTGAGAACAACTAAAAGATGTAAAACAATGCATAGAAATCATTTACTGCCCATTGGACAAATCCTGATTGAGTCTGAGCCCCAGAAGATGCCCCCTCTGGACCAGTGACTACAGCTGCTGCTAAGAAAAGATCAAGAAGTCTGCACCTACAGAAGCAGAGTTAAGTGTTCCCCTGCACAAGTCCCAGTTGAGCATGACTGTCAGTCCATATCAGAAGAAAGTGAGAGTGACTTTGAATACTATCCTTCTTCGAACTGAGTCAATTGTTTGGGGCAATCCCCTAGTCAATACTGGAGACAAAGCTGGGCCTTCTGAACTGTCTAAGCCCCCAGCTTCATCCCTGGAGCCAATGCTCCAGAAAGTGATGCAAAGCATCAGATCAGATGAAATGGAATCATTGTGCATGGTTGAACTGTTTGAGCTTTCAGGGAGGAAAATGATAGATTGGGGCAGACTGGTGATACACCCGAACAAGAAGAGTATTTTGAGTGCCCTGACAGTCCACTGCCAGTGTCCGAAAGCTCTCCATGCGAGCCAAATGTGGTGGACTCAGAAATTGTAACTCCTGGAGCTGAAAGTGCCCCAAGTTCTAGCCTCTCTACCCCCATGGAGACTCCCCTGACAAGTGAGGACAATGCTGAAAATGAGGCTCAGAGTGCAGAGACTGTAACAGTTCCCCCTAGAAAGACTGGTCGAGCTGTAAAGCCTGTGGTGCACCTCAGTTATGATTCACTTGGGAGGCCTGTGGACTTGCCTCTCAATGTTGTCCATAAAGGAGTGTATGTGTCCCCGAGCTCATTGCCCAAACTGAGCATCAGTGCTAACTCCAAGTTACTTGTGTTGCCCTCTGAGTATGGTGCCCTTGCCCCGTCCAGCCCCAAGGTAACTGATAGGGAAGGGCCCCCTCTCTTCAGGTTTCATGTACAAGAGGTAATAACTTGAGTTATGGTACAATGTGTGTGTAATACTGTGTAAAGAGTGACGTACTGCAATGTTTCAGAAATGTGTTCTTGGTAAAATGATGTATTGACTGATGATTACATGTGTGAGCCTAATGCAAATGTATATGGTTGCAGTTGAAACTTATGGGTACTTGCTTGACGGACGCCAAGCTTTCCCAGGCCAGGAAGGGTAACCCCCTGCAAATGGGGTTCCCAAAAGACTTCCAGGAGCTTGCTTGAATGCTCCAAGCCTGAATGGTGTTTGCTGCTTAAGCCATTTATCAGTGAGTGTTTTAGAACCTCTGGTACTGTCTTTAAGAGCTGTCTGCTTGCAGACATAATTAGTTTGTATGGGGACTGTGTGTTTCTTTGATTGAGTACCACCAAGCTGCTGCCAATTCACTCCATTTTGCAGTCACTAGGAGTGCAAAGGGAACCTATCTGAAAGATGTAACTGTTTGCCAGAAACCATTTAGAGTAATAATGAAATTACAGTTTGTCTAACCTGCTTTCTTTGCAGTCAGAACAGTGTCTGCCTAGTTCCCATTCTGGTTTTGAACTGCTGAACTGGACCAATCAGTGTGGGCTAAGCTAGCTCTAAAATGGTGCCTTGACGAATCAGAACTTGGACTCATAATCTGAGCCAGACACAAGAGGATTGTATGGGCAGTGACTTGGGAGATGTAGTTTAGACTTCGCGCCTTTTTGGACCAACAGCAGCAGTCTATTGTGAGTGACAGCCAATCCAGTCAAGAACTGGGAGGAACTCAAAGGAAGTGCCCGGTTTTGTCTGTTGGAGTTTCCAGTTTAGATCTGGCAGTGAAGGGAAGAAACCCTGTGCTCCTTCAGTGCACAGTTTCAGTCAAAATGTGTAAGGCCCAGAGTTCCGCTCTGCAGCTTGTGTAACTGCTTGTTAGGACTGAATCCGTCCTGTGAAAAGAATCAAAGGATCTCTGAAGAGTAGAAACCAGGCTCACCCTGTAGAAGACTGGAGAAATTGTTGAATTGCACCTGTCTGTGAGGAACTGAATCTGCTGTGTGTTCTCCCGGTATTGTGCAGTAATTGCGATCGGATAGAGAAGCAGCCTACCTGGTATAGTACTTTCTTTTTACCATATAAATGTGTGAAGAGTCTCGTGGAGCTCAAGAGTAGCCCTGCTGACGCTTGAAGGACCCCATCTTGTTTGGAGGTCGTGAGTACTAATTCAGGTCGCTCCCCGTTGAATTGCCACATTAAATCCAACTGGAATCACTGTACTGCTGACTGTTTAAACTAATTTTTCTTTCACTGTGTGAAGGGCCCCTACCAGCTGCCACGGTTTGGACGAGCCACTAGGGCTTGGGTACCCAGGGACAGTAACTGGTAGGGATGAGGCCCAGAGCCATAGGTAGATAGTAAAGTGATAAGCTAATTAACCTGATTTCCCCTGTCCTTGTTATATTCCCCTAAATAAATCCGAGCTGCTTGTTTCAGCAAAGTTATACTGCCTGAGGTATTTGTCTATGTTAAAGTATTGTACTGTGATTGTTGCACTGTATCTTATTGTACAGGAGGTCCCAGTGCCTGAACCACCCTGGGGGTAAGTGTATACTGTGAAGGTAATTCCGATATATTGTGTGGGCCACTAGTGGGAAGAAAGGGGGGTTGCAGTGTCCCAGAGGGCTGTGACCAAGTAAGTTTAACTATTGCAAACCCTGACCTCTGGGTGGAGGCACCCGCCATTGGATCCAGGCCCCTCAACCTGTTAGTGGCAAATCAGGCAGGGGTAGTAGCCCCTGGGATAGCGCCATCTAGGGGTTACATTTACAACAGCATGTGAAAAAGAGGGGGCTTCTGTGTCAACAGAGCAGGGATGGGGATACAGGAATTGGGAGGAATTTTCTTTTGCAGGTGGCAAGGCAAATGCAAATTAACAGCCACCGGCCAGTTTATTTAAAAAGTTCACAGGGTATGGGGAGGGAGGTGGGAAGCCTAGCTGGGGGTGGGGATATGATTAAAATACAGCTGGTGTGGTGGGAAGGGGGTGTCACTAACCCATAAGATGTGGCATTTTTTTGTTAGCAAAACTGCCAAGTACTTTGCAAGTGCAGTAGGCACCTCTCTATGCAAAGAACTAGAACACAAAGACCTCTTTTCACCAGACAGGCTACACTTCAGTAGGGAGGGTTTGAGGGCACTCAGGGACAAACTGGGAGAATATATAACCACTACACTTAATTTAAACTACTGGGGGGGGCAGCGGGCGTACAGGCCCACAGACTCCAAGAGGAGGTGGTCAGTGAATGCCCCCCCCCCCCACAGTGATGGAACAGGTCTGGAGGAGGAGGAGGTGGAAGGGGCAAGAACACAGTTAGCAAAGGGTGGAGGGGGTGAGGAACACATAACAAGGGTGCGTACAGGGGTGCACACAGAGGGGATAAATGTGAATAGAAGAACAGAAGGAAGAGAAGGAAGGTCAGATACTAGGTGGAGGGTGGTGTCTCTGAATGTGCAGAGTCTTGGAAACAAGATGGACGTCCTGCAGGCACTATTAGCAGACAGGAGGGTGGACATAGCTGCAGTAACTGAGACTTGGGCAACATCACACCATGACTGGGACCTTGTGATCCCTGGATATAAACTGTACAGGAGGGACAGGGTAGTCGGAAAGGGAGGAGGGGTGGCAGTTTATATCAGGGATGGAATAACTTGCACGAGGGAGGAGTCAGAGGAAGGGGAGGTGGAGGCATTATGGGTTCAGTGAAGGCCCGATACAGAGAGAAAGGTGAGGTTGGGGGTGGTTTACAAACCACCCAGTCAGGACGAGGAGAGGGACAGGGAACTGAACTCACAAATATTGGAAGCTGCAGGGAAAGGAGAGGTGGTAATTGTAGGTGACTTCAACCTGCCCAAGGTGGACCGAAGCATACCATCCACAACACATGTGCTAGGAGTCGGGTGATCCTGAAAGAACTGCAGAGTGAGTTCCTGACTCAGGGAATCATTGAACCAACAAGAACTGAGGCAATTCTTGATCTGGTGCTCACAAATGGAGAGCATGTACAGGAAATAATGGTCAGGGAGCTACTAGGTGGAAGTGACCATTGCACAGCGTGGTTCCAGTTGGATATGGGCAGGGAAAGCATCCTGACTAAGACCAAAATCTTGGATTTCGGGAGGGCGGGCTTCAGAAAAATGGGCAAAGTGCTAAGGAGCCATCTGGCGGGCATCAGAGCAGATATGGGGGTGGACCAAAGGTGGTCCACCATTAAGGAAGGAATACTGGTTGCCACAGATGAGTGCGTTAGGCTCAGGGGGAAGAACACAAGTGCCAAAGCGCCCAGCTGGTTCAGTTCTGGGGTTGCCCAGGCAGTAAGAGAAAAGAGGTTAGCCTATAGAAAATTCAGGAAGACCAAGAGAGAGGTGGATAGGGAAAATTACCTAAGGTTGTCTAGTGAGGCAAGTAAAGAAGTCCAGAGAGCAAAGGCACAGAAGGAACTGCAGATAGCTGAAGGAATTATGAAGGGGAGAAGACTTTTCTTTTCATATATAAGTGAGAAAAGGGACAAGAAGGAAGGGATTGTTAGGCTTAAGAAAGGGGTGGAGTGGGTGGAGGATAATGGGGGAAAAGCAGAGATACTAAATAAATACTTTTGTTCCATCTTCACCAGGGAGAAGGATGGACAAGTGCCTTCAAGAGGGAAAAGAGGAGCGGGGGGGGAGGGGAACACAGATGTAGTGACAGAGGAGGATAAGAGTGAGGGAGGGGCTGCTGACATTGAAGGTGGATAAATCACCAGGCCCAGACAGAGTACATCCAAGGGCATTAAAGGAACTGGCTAAGGAGATGGCAGGGCCACTGGCAGACCTATTTAATAGTTCACCAGAGTCAGGAGTGGTGCTGCAGGACTGGAGAACAGCACATGTAGTGTCCCTCCACAAAAGTGGTCCCAAAGATGACCCAGGGAATTACAGGCCAGTCAGTCTCATCTCCATTGTGCATAAGCTCATGGAGACCACACTAATGGAAAGGTTGGTGGAATATCATACCATGTCAGACCAACCTCATTGAATTTTTTGACTGGGTGACTAGGGAGGTGGATCAGGGGAGGGCAGTGGACATGGCCTATCTGGACTTCAGCAAGGCCTTTGACACTGTGCCACATAGAAGACTATTGCACAAACTGGGGAATATGGGTGTGGGCAGGACAGTAGTGCGGTGGGTAGGTAACTGGCTGGGCAGCAGGACACAGAGGGTGGTGGTAAATGGCTGTCACTCCACAGAGGGAAGAGTGACCAGTGGGGTGCCACAGGGATCAGTGCTGGGACCGCACTATTTAACATCTTCATCAGTGACATTGCAGCAGGACCCAGAAGGCAGAAATTACTGTCCGCTGATGACACAAAGCTCTGTAACAGAGTAGACACACCAGAGGGTGTAGACAGAATGAGAAGGGACCTGCAGAAGCTTGAAGAATGGTCAGGGTTTGGCAGTTGAAATTCAATGCAAGGAAGTGCAAGATAATGCATATGGGGCACAAAACCCTGGCACACTATATCAGTTGGGGGTGAGGATATAGCATGCACCAAGCAGGAATGGGATCTTGAGTTATCATTCTGATGACCTCAAGGCAGGGAAACAGTGTGACAAGGCAGCAGGTAAAGAATAGGATGCTGGGATGCATAGGCAGGGGCATCACCAGCAGGAAAAGGGAGGTCATAATTCCACTATACAAGACACTAGTGAGGCTGCACCTGGAGTACACTGTGCAGTTCTGGAGACCTTACTCACGTAAGGACATAGACAGGGTAGAGAAGGTTCAGAGGAGGGCAACAAAGATGGTGCATGGATTGCATCACAAGTCCTATGAGGACAGGTTGAAGGCACTGAACATGTACTCCCTGGAGAAGAGGAGGGAGAAAGGGGATATGATAGAGACATACAAGTATCTTACAGGGAGGAACAGGGTGCAGGATTGCACTATTTTTAAGCGAAAAAGATGTTCCAGGACTAGAGGGCATGGGATGAAGTTGGAGGGAGGATGATTCAGAGGAAACGTGAGGAAGAATTTCTTCACAGAACGGGTGGTGGACAAGTGGAACACCCTGCCAGAGGAAGTGGTGGGGGCTGAAACAATCACAGGATTTAAGAATGCATGGGATAGACATAAAGGAATTCTGGAGGTCAGGGGTAAGGGGCAACAGACTTCCTGGAAAACATAAACTGAACTTACAAACTTAAATGGGCAGACTGGGTGGGCCATAGGCCCTTATCTGCCGACACTGTCTATGTATCTATGTATGTATGTAATATTTAGAGGAGCATGGCCTTCAGGATGTGAGGCAGCATGGGTTCATGGTGGAGATCATGTCAAAGAAATCTGATTGAGTTCTTTGAATGTGTCGCTAAGATAGTAGACAGGGGCCAAGCGGTAGGCATCCTTTATCTTGATCTCAGCAAAGCCTTTGACTCTGTGCCCCACAAAAGGTTGACCAGGAAGTTGGTGGATCTTGGGGTTGGGAAAAAGATGGCCAGATAGTTGGAAAACTGGCTGAGGGACAGAACCCAGAGGGTGGTTGTGGGAGGAAGAGTTATCTGGCACTAGAGAGGAAACTAGTAGGGTCCCGCAGGGCTCAGTGCTGGGGCCAGTGTTGTTCAATGTCTTCATCAATGACATTGGAGATGGCATTAAGGGCCAAATGTACCAATTCGTGGATGACACCAAGCTCTGTGGAAGAGTGGACACAGCTGAAGGGATACAGGATCTACAGAAAGATCTGGATATGATGGGGAAGTGGTCCAGGATCTGGCAGCTTGGCTTCAATGCTAACAAATGCAAAGTTATGCATATTGGAGCCTAGAATCCTAGGACAGAGTACTACCTGGGTGGAGTCAGAGTATCTGCATCAGAGGAGGAGAAGGACCTAGGAATGATGATCACTAGTGACCTGAAGCACTCCATGCAGTGCAAGAAAGCAGCAGCAAAGGCAAACAAGATGCTGGGATGCATATCTAGGGGGATCAGTAGTAGGAGAGAGGAGGTTATACTGCCCTTGTACAGGTCACTGGTAAGGCCACATCTAGAGTATGGAGTTCAGTACCGGTGCCCACACCTCAAAAAGGACATTAACCTGCTGGAGAAGGTCCAGAGGAGGGCTACAAAGAAGACTGCAGGTCAGCAGGGTAAGGCATACGAGGAGAGATTGAGGGCACTGAAGAAAAAATTACTCACCTTAGTAATGTTGTTTCTTCTAATGGAGTCTTGCTATATTATGAAAGTAGCAGTTTGTCCCACCACTAGAACTGCTCCGGAGGTGAAATGGTTAATACCATTCCAGAATGGAACTTTGAGCACGAGCTCTGAGAAGCAGCTCTGTCTGTGATATTTCAAAACTGAACTGTCAGATCTTTACGAGCAAAACTCACTAAGGTCTGTGTGAAGCTGTAACCTACACTAGCCAAATGGCTACCTAAATATTAACAATCATTGCTGGTCCCAACACCCAAGACTCAAGTCAGGGGACCAGAACTACTAATACAATTCTAACAACAAGAGAATAAAACAACAGGATAATAAAACACACCCCAAAAACCCCCAAAAGGGGGGAGAAACGCTAAAAGGGCATAAAAATAGTGCCCACACTAAATTGCCCACACCCCACCCAAGTAGAGGTTCTGAGAGGGGCAGGCTGGGGGGGAGGTCATAATATAGCAAGACTCCATTAGAAGAAACAACATTACTAAGGTGAGTAATTTTTTCTTCAAACAACATGAAGTCTTGCTATATTATGACAGTAGCAGACTACACAGCAGTACCTCCATGGAGGAGGGACAGAACCTACTTAGGGAATAGGCTCTGAAGAACAGCTGTGCCAAACCGAGCATCTCTCCTGGCCTGGACATCCAGGGAGTAATGCTTGGTGAAAGTGTACCGCTTTTCCAAGTAGCAGCCTGGCATATCTCAATAAAGGAATGTCTCTGGCAGCAGCTAGAGACGCCACTGTACCCCTGGTAGAATGAGCCCTCAAGCCAGAGGGGGATCTCTGCCCAGCTTCTGATAACAAAATTGATACAAGAGACAATCCACCTGGCAATTGATCTCTTAGTGGCAGGTTTGCTTTTTCCCAACTTCACCATAGGTGAGGAAAGTTGGAGGGATTCGAACCTGTGACCTTGGTCAGTTTATATAATAACTAAGAGCCCCTAACATCCAGGTTGTGCAACCTCCTCTCACCAGAAGAGGAGTGATCAGTGAAAAATACTGGAAGGGAGATAGATTGGTTGAGATGAAAATCTGAAACCACCTTAGGTAAAAAATTCTTATTAGTCCTCAGGACTACCTTATCCCTGTGGAAAGAAATAAAGTCAGTTTCTACTGACAAGGCTTGCAACTCACTTATGCATCTAGCAGAAGTGATAGCCACCAGAAAAACAGTTTTCCAAGTTAGATACTTAAGCTCTGCAGAAAACAGAGGTTCAAAAGGGGGTTGCATTAACTGGGCAATGCAAACATTAAGGTCCCAGGCAGGGGCCGGTTCCCGAAAGGGTGGATTAGTATGGAGTAATCCCTTAAAAAACTTGGAAAACACAGGGTGAGTGGAAAGAGGGGATGACTTTCCTGCTGAAACAAAAGCAGAGACAGCTGCCAAATGAACTCTCAGGGTAGCTGGTCTGAGACCCAAGGAATTAAGATGGACCATGTAATCTAATACAATGGGCAAATCAGCAGATTCTGGGAAATATTTTTCCTAGCACACCAAATGGAAAACTTTTCCATTTAGAACTATAAGTATTTCTGGAAGGCTTTCTGGAAGCCTTTAGGATTTCAAGAACACCCTGAGAGAGGTGTAAATCAGCAACTCTAACTCCTCAAGAGCCAGGCCTTGAGGTTGAGGGATTGAGGTCCGGATACCAAACCCTTCCCTGGGCACAAGTTAATAGGTTGTGATTCCTGGGGAGACAAAGGGGAAGATGGATTGTCAGTGACAGAAGGAGTGGGTACCAGGGCTGCCTGGCCCAATCCAGGGCAATCAGAATCACCCTGCAAGGCTGGGATCTGATTTTGACTAATACTTTGAATAGGAGAGGAAGGGGGAAGCATAAAGAAACTTCCCCTCCCAATCCAGGAGAAGGGCATCCAGGGGGACTGAGCCCAACACTGGAGGCCTGCAACAGAACAGAGGAAGTTGGTGATTGTCTGGGGCTGCAAAAAGATCTATCTGAGGAGTGCCCCATCTGGCAAAGACTATCCCCAGCACTTGAGGATCTAGGGACCATTCATGATGGCCCTGGGAAATCCTGCTGAGAGCATCTGCTAGGACATTGTCCTTCCCTGGAAGGTGAACTGCTATGAGGGAAGTGTTCAGGGAATAGGCCAGAGACCACAACTTCATTGCCTCGGTGCATAAGGCCGAAGACCGAGTGCCCCCCTGCTTGTTGATGTACCACATTGTTGTGGTGTTGTCTGTTCTGACTTGTATCACCTTGTTGTGGACAGATGCAGAAAATGCTTGAAGAGCTAAAAAGACAGCTCTGAGTTCCAGCAAACTGATGTGGAGCAGAGATTCCTAGGGGGATCACACTCCCTGAGTGGAAAGGTCGCCCATGTGGGCTCCCCAGCCCAGAAGGGAAGCATCTCTAGTGAGAGTCAAATTGTGAGCAGGGGGAATGAAGGGGACCCCCAATCTTAAATTTCTCTGATCCTGCCACCACTGGAGGGCCTGGATCAAGGTTTGAGTCTCACTGGGACCAACTTGGAAAGGGGGTCTCTTCTCTGAAACCAATAGGTTCTCAAGTGAAACTGAATGTCTCTCATCTGAAATCTTGCTCCCTGCACAACAGCTGTGGATGCAGCCATGTGCCCCAGGAGCTGCAGAAAGTGTCTTGCTGGCCGAGAAACCTGCAGAGTGAAGGAGGAGGCCAGAGCCACTAAATTCCTCACCCTTTCCAAGGGAAGAAAAGCTCTGGCTAGCTTTGTGTCCAACTCTGCCCCTATAAAGGTGAGTAGCTGGACTGGTTCCAGAACCGACTTTGTAGATTTAGCAGAAAGCCCAGGGAGGTGAGAAGCTGCTGGGTGACTTGCAGGTGAGATTTTACCTGTTCTGGGACTGGCCTACAATGAGCCAATCGTCTAGATAGGAAAAACAGCAATCCTTGCCTCCTTAGTGAGCCACTGCTACTGCCAGACACTTTGTGAATACCCTTGGGGCAGAGGTAAGGCGAAGGGCATTGCTCTGAACTGGTAATGACCTGAGGGTAGTTCGAATCTGAGGTACATTCATGGGAGCTTCTGATTAGGACGTGAAAATAGGCATCCTTGAGGTCCAGGGAGGCTAGCCAGTCCCCTGGCCTTAGGGAGGGTAAAATCATTGCCAGAGTTACCATTTTGAACTTTGGTTTCAAAAGATGCTTGTTCAGATATCTGAGGTCTAATATGGGCCGCCATTCTCCTGTCTTTTGTGGGGTAAGGAAGTATCTGGAATACAGACCCCTGCCCTGGTGCAGGGGAGGAACCCTTTCTACTGCTCTGAGAGCCAACAGGGTTGAGACCACTGCTTCTAGAGCAAGGGTCTCTGAAGCACTTGCAGGTAGAAAAAAATCTGGCTCTCAACTTGGGAAACTTTTTGAAGCTGAGAACCAGACCCTGGCTTACTACTTCCAGAACCCACTTGTCTAAGGTTAAAGAAGCCCAGTTCTGACTGAAGTAAGCCAACCTGCCCCTACCGTAAAGGAGACCGGCCCTGGGCACCCCATCAGGGTGCCTGCTTAGCAGGTGCTTTAGGCTGAGGGGTGAGCAGGCCTGCCCACCCCTCATCTGCCTCTGCCTCTGAAGAAGCCCCTCTGAGCATAGGCAGAGGAGCCTGAGTCTGATAAAAGGCTTCGTGAAAGGCTCACCCCTACCCCTGGGGTATGCCTTGGGAGGGCTTGCCGCCCTTAGCTTGGGCACTTTTGTAACTAGTCCTATATTCATCCATCTTTTTCATGTAATTCTCTGTCTGCTCCCCAAACAGATAATTTCCCACCACAGGAAAATCCATAGCCTTAGTTTGGGTATCCTGTGACAGGCTAGTACACCTGAGCCAGGCCAACCTACTAAGGCTACAGATGTGGCCATGACCCTAGAGGCAACATCATTAACATCCACAGCAGCATGAAACTGTACCTTAGAAGCCTCAATGCCATCAGCAGCCACCTGTTCTAGTTCAGCTAGCCAGCTGGCTATGGGCTTGCTTGGCTAATTCCATAACAGTATCCCATCTAGATTTCTGATACCTAGCTACATAAGCCATATAATTTGCTTGCCTGAGTCCCAGAGAGGCTGCCATGTACTGTTTTTTCGCCATGGCATCAATCTTCCTGGAATCCTTGTCAGGAGGATGTGAAGCCAGGGAATATTAGTTTATCACAGGCTGCAGCCTGAACTCACTAACATGACTGCACTGCTGAGAAGGAATTCTGTATCAGGACCTGACAATGTGTACCTCCTGTCCATCTTTTTATCTACAGGAGGCACAGAATTAGGAGTTTTAAAATTTTATTGTTTGCTTCCTAAAAGACTTATGCAAAGGAATAGACAATCTCCTAGACTCTGGAATATCCATCATTTCTACAAAATCAGGCTCCTCTTGCTCATCCACAGCTTCTTCCAAGGGAAGCTGGAGGGTTTCAACAACTTTTTGTAAAACATAAAATGAGATGGGGACTCAGATAGCATAGGGGAGATTCTAAGGTCTGCCTGGGAAATGTCCGTTCAATGGGCACACCCAGACCTTCCCAGCCACATTCATACTGTTCATAATCATCCTCCCCCTCCTCTGGTTCATAAAACTCCTCAACATCATATTCCTGAACCACTGGAACCGGACGAACCGACCTTTTGCCAGATAGTGGCGGTTCGGACGGAACCTGAGACAGTGACTGGACAATTTGTATGGCTTTTGCTATCTCTGCAGCAGTTGGAGAAGGGGTTTTGGCCTCCAAACCTGCTGACTTTCTTGTTTTCTTCACTGGAACTGGTTCCTCAGAACTAGCTTTTCTTTTGCCCGAGGAAGTCTGGCCCTGGTCAGAGGGCACTCCCTCCGGTTCAGTTGGCACCGAACCGGGCTGGCCATCCGGGTCACGGACTTTGGGCCTCGTCCCCTGAGCCTGCCCAATCTCTTTCCAGGGTGGCTGCAGGAAATTCTTACATATCTGGCAGTCTGACTGGAGGTGGTCAAACCCAGACAATAGACATGATGGTGTGGGTCAGCCTTGGCAAAGACTTCCCACAGACATCACAGTGTTGAAACCCAGTGGGCCCGGTTTTCTTTTGGGTTTCTCAGACTAATGCCAGCCTAACCAGAAAAACTTGCCTTTAAGCGGCAGTGCCAGGCAAGACACCCTTATCGGTTCCTAACTGCAGCGGGTATTTGAAAAACGCATTAAATCCGCTTTTTAGAACCGAGCAAGAACCGGGAACCGTGACTCTAAAAATGCTAAACTTTAAAGTTAATGAGTTTTAATCCCGCTGATCGGTTCAAAACCGAACCGATAACTTACAAGTTCCACACAGACAAAACCTTTTAAATTACTTACGATTACCACAGACAGAGCTTGAACCGAACGGTTTTGCGGTTAAAATAAAGCTATTCTCGGTTAAATCCAACAGAGAAAACACTTTTTAAACCGAGAAATGAACCGAGCAGAAGGAGAAATCTCCGGAGCGACTGTTCACTGAGGCGGAGTAAAGAATCTGACAGTTCAGTTTTGAAATATCACAGACAGAGCTGCTTCTTAGAGCTTGTGCTCAAAGTTCCATTCTGGAATGGTATTAACCATTTCACCTCTGGAGCAGTTCTAGTGGTGGGACAAACTGCTACTGTCATAATATAGCAAGACTTCATGTTGTTTGAACATGTACTCCCTGGAAGACAGGAGAGAGAGAGAGGGGGGACATGATTGGGATCTTCAAGACCTTGAAAGGAATAAATAAGGTTGATAAGGAGAGTCTCTTTCAGCTGAGTGGCAACCATAATACAAGGGGGCACAGAAGCTGCAGTGTGGGAGATTTAGGAGGGAGGTCAGGAAGCACTTCTTCACAGAGAGGGTAGTGGACACTTGGAATGCGCTGCCAGAAGAGGTCATCTCATTGAAGACAGTGGACAGCTTTAAGAGAGGCTGGGATAGGCACTGAAGAGAGGCAAGGATCATGGGTAGAGAGGATGGGAGGAGTGGGGAGGGAAGGCAGGGACATTTGCTCAAGCTGTGGACCCTACAATACGAGCAGACTTGACAGACTAAATGGCCTTTTTCTGCTGGCTTCTTCATATCTTCGTATATAACTACCCAAAGTCCCGCTTGACGAAGCTGGAAATCTTTGCAAAGTATTTCAAGAAGTGAAGTCTCCCAATTTCACACATTTCTACTGTCCAGTCTGGAAAACTCTACTGCCAGCAGCACCCCCAACCATGACTTCCCATTCGCAGATGTCCCTGGCTCCTCCCTAACTTATCTTCTGCACTGGAGCATATTGTGCTACCGTTGATCCATCATATGAAAGAGTTTTGGTTTTAACTCCTTGAACTCATGCTACAACATGGCTAACTGAAGTACAGTTATGTAAGAACTTACCATAACAGTAGATCTGCGAGGGGATCTCTTGCAGTAGGCCATGCCTATGGAACCATAGCCACCAGGCACTAGGACCACATGGAAACTTTTCTGGCTAGCAGTCTACCAGGGGTGCATACACTAGTGTCAGCCTATCCTATGAGAGAGGGCGGCCCCCATGCCCTTCTCAGTTCTCCCGCCAGAGACCATAAGCCACATAGTCCCAGCAGAGGGAACCAAGGAGAAATTGAAGGTTCCCACCAAAAAGAAAATAATGGAGCAAGAGGTACAGACACAGAAAGACCTCCCAGGTCTAGGGGGAAGGAAGGAGGGGGGACAGCATGGCCTGCTGCAAGAGATCCACTTGCAGATCTACTGTTGCAGTAAATGCTTACATAACTGTACTATCTGATTTTGGGGGTATCTCTTGCAGCAGGACACACCTATCAAATGAGTCCCAAGCAGTTTTGTAAGTAGACAGCGCAGTCTGGGTAGAGGAAACCTGGAGCCTAAGAAAGTAGGCCCTGGAGGACAGCTAGGCCAAAGCTGGCCCTACACCTAGAGGCAATGTCCAGACTGTAGTGCTTGGTAAAGGTGTGGACAGTACTCCAAGTAGCAGCAACACAGATCTCTGCAGCTGACACATTCCTGAAACAGGCAACAGAAGTGGCCATGCCTCTGCTGGAATGGCCACGAACAATGCCAGGAAGATCCTTGCAATACTTCCTTTAGTAATAAGTAATACAGTTGGCCAACCATTTGGACGAGCACTGTTCTGAAACAGGGATGCCATCTTTCCCAGGGGTGAAAGAAACAAACAACTGAGAGGATTTCCTACAGTCCTTCGTAAGGTACGTGTAATGACCCAGAATTCTATGCACATCTAAAGTGTGGAGCAATGCTTCCCCTGAATTGGCATGCTCTGAGCAATAAATAGGGAGGTGGGTGGATTGATTTAAAGTAAACTTAGACACTGCCTTAGGAAGAAACTTAGGGTTAGTATGCAAAGACTGCCTGTCTTTGTAGAAAACCAAATAAGGCTGTTCACACATGAGCACCTGTAGCTCTGAAATTCTTCGAGAAGAAGTAACAGCAACTCAAAATAACGCTTTCCATGACAGAAAGCATAGCTCACATGTTGCGGCCAGCTCAAATGGAGCCAAAAGAAGCTTTTCCAACACAAAATTCAAGTCCCAAGGCAGGACTGGATTGTGGATAGGAGGCTTCAGGTGAAGAATGCTATCAAAAATGTACGGGACACCTCCAGTTGTGCCACCATATGGCCATCAACAGGCACATGGAAAGAAGAGATGGCAGACATGTGCACCTTAAGAGAGGAGTACTTCAGGCCAGAGACTGAAAGGGACAGCAAGTACTCCAGAATCTGATTCACTGGACAAGTGAAAGGATCTGGCTGACGTGATGCAACCCACAGCACAAAACATTTCCACTTCATAGAATAAGTGGCCCTAGTGGAAGGCTGCCTAGCTGCCACCAGGACATCAGCCACCTTGGATGACACCCCGAACTGAACCCTGGCTATGTCCTCAGGAGCCAGGCATAAAGGTGAAGGGATTTGATGATCCAGATGGACCAGGGTACCCTGTTTCTGGGAGAGCAAGCCAGTGCACAGAGGAGGAGGTACAGGAAGTTCTAATTTCAGCTGTTGCAGTAAGGGACACCAGATCTGATGAGGCCAGAAGGGGGGCTATGAGGATCATTGTGGCCCCTTCCACCTGCAGCTTGATCAGAAACCTCTGAAGCAAGCGGAATGGAGGAAATGTATACAGAAACCTCCCTTTTCAAGAAATGGACAATGTGTCTCGTCAGAAAACTCCAGGCCCTGGATCGAGCAAAACAGCAGCAGTTTTGTTTTGAGTAGGGACACAAAAAGGTCCAACTCTGGATGACCCGACCTGTAGAACAGGTCTCTTACTTCTGGGGTCAGCAGCTCCCACACATGCGCCTTTGACTGTGACCGACTTAGGCATCCACCAGGACGTTTTTTACGCCTGAAACATGGACAGTTGACAGCTCAAGACTGTGATCCAGAGCCCAGTACCAGACTCTTATTGCTTTCTGGCAGAAAGGATATGAGTGAGTGTCCCCTTGTTTGTTGATATAGTGGACTACACTGATGTTGTCCGTCTGCACTAGCAGAAAACCCAGGGATAGCTGAGTCTGGAAGGCCTGCAAGGCATAAATAATGCCCTGCATCTCCAGGACAATGATGTGGAGAAAGGATTCCAGATGGGACCAGGTCCCTTGTGTTTGGTGGAGCCCTTGATGTGCCCCCACATCCCAACCCTGAAGCATCAATTGTGAGGATTTGCTGAGGGGAAGAAATGAGGAAAGGAACTCCTCTTAACAGGTTTTAGGGTTCTATCCACCAAAGTAGAACTCTCTTCACTGGAGAGGAGACCAGGACCAGTTATTCCAGGTCATCAGTACACTGGTCCCGCTGGACCCTCAGTGTCCACTCAGGAATCCTCATGTGCAAGCTGGCTAGGGGCAATGTGACTATGGCTGCAGCCATCAGACCCAAAAGCTGGAGGAAAGTTCTGACTGAGACATAGTGGCTGCTGTAGAGCAGGCGGGCTTGAACTATACAGCGATCTGCCCAGTCCTAGGGCAGGAAGGCCATGACTTGAGAGGTATCCAGGACTGCCCCTATGTACTGAAAGTGTTGACAGAGGTCAGAACTGGCTTGAGCAGGTTGACTGTGATGCCCAGTGCCTGGAATAGGCGGGTGGTATGTTCCAGGGTCTACAACAGGCACTTCTTGAACAGTGCTTTGAGGAGTCAGTCATCCAGGTAGGGAAAGACATAGAGTCCCTCCCAACTGAGGGCAGCTGCCATCACTGCCAGGCATTTGGTAAACACCTGAGGAGCCAAAGACAAACCAAAGGGCAAGGCCCGGAACTGTAAGTGCGCCCCCTGAAAATGAAATCTTAGGTACTGTCTCTGGGAAGCATGTACCTGGATGTGCAAGTAGGCATCCTTCATGTCAAGGGAGCAAATCCAATCTCCCTGGTGCAGAAGATGCAGCAGACGCTGAAGTGTCACCACCTGGAATTTTTTTGTACTGGATGAACAGATTTAACTCCCGGAGGTCCAGAATGGGAGATTTTCTGTACATTTGGGCACCAGGAAGAAATGAGAATAGAACCCTCTGCCCTGTTGAATTTCTGGGATGGGTTCTATGGCCCTTTTTTGCAACAAGGAGTGAATTTCCTCCAAGAGCACTGGAATGTGGTCTGGAAGGTAAGAGGATAGAACTGGGGGTTTCTCTGGAGGCCACTCCAGAAGTTCCAGAATGTGAACACTTTCTATGCTATGCAGTACCCAGGCTTCTCTACTGATTTCCTTCCATTTGTCTAAGTGCAGGGAAAAGATACCCCCTGCCACCACCTCCTGCCTTACGGGGTTGGGCAAAGAATCGGGCAGAACCAGTAGGGGTGGCTGGGGCCACACTTCCTCCTCTGTTTTTTTTTCTATGGTGGAAGAGGGGGTGGGCATGGCAGAGACAGACGGTATTTACTCTGAGGTTTGACAGAGGGTTTGGGTCTATGAATAGACCAATGAAAAGGCACTCACTGACCACTTTTTGGCTGGTTGGTGCGGTACATGGAGTGGACCGATCATAAGGTACGACCCGAGGCTTGCACTTGAGACAATATATCCTGTACATCTGCTCCAAACAACTTGTAGCCTCTAAAAGGGGCATTCAGGGTGGACAATTAAACATCCTGAGCAAAGCCGGACACCCTCAACCAAGAGCATCTACAAAGGCAACAGCCCTTGCTGAGGTGTCTAAAGCACTGTATGCAGCCCTAAGGAGGTGAGTGCCGGTGTAGGACCTGGCTTTAAGAGACTGCAGCAACTGCTGTTTTAGGGGGTCCTCTGGGAGGGCCAGGGCAGATTCCAGGGCTTGGTCCCAGAACTGGTTTTGGTACTGGACCATATGGGCAATGTAATTTAACACCCTCATGGTCAGTGTGGAAGAGGCAAAGGTTCTCTTGCCAATGTGATCCAGCCTCCATGACTCCTTATCCGGGGGCAAGGAACTGAGATGTTTGGGCCACTTAGTGCAGCCATGGGCAGCACTGATGACTACCGAATCCACTTGAGCCTGATCGGCGAAGAAAGGTCTTGCTGCTGGAGCCTGGCATAGTTTGTCCACCTTCCTAGGCATGGCGGGTATCAACTTGGGTCGATGTCAGGCAGCCACAGTGGCATCTTTAAAAGGCTGACTTAAGGGTGGAATGACCAGAGGAGGGGCATCTGGAAGCCTTAAATAAGTGGCCAGTCAACATTAAGCAGGATCATACTCCTTGGCGTCGAAGTCCATGGACAATTGTAACTGTCTCATAACCAAGACAAAAGAGGGGTCACCCGGGGGAACTGCAGGATATACCTCGGGGTCTCCTTGCCATCATACCAGACCGTGGAGGAGGAGTTATGAGGAGTATCTCCTCTGTCATCGCAGCCCTCATCGGGAAGAATGATGTCCAAGCAGCACTCATCCTTGTCCCCTGAGTCCTAAGGGGGGGGTGAGGGCCCAGGGTTCTGGGGCATGGGTGATGGCCCTGCTGGAGAGGTGGGGGGTGTTGCGGGGACAGGTCTTGGGGAGAAGCAAGCTTAGCCAGCATAAAATCAGATAAGGCAGTAAGCATACAGTGGAAGTCCACCTCTACTGGCACTGGACCAATCGGCGTTAGTTGAGGGAACACCAGCTGGGGCCTGCGGGAAAGCTCTTTGGTGTGGGTCGGCGTTGGGGATGAAGATGGTGACCAAGACTCGGGCCGAGGTAACTCCAAAGAGAGAAGAGGCCGGCGACCGAAGAAATGGTTGAGGACGGTGGTGGGGGTGTTGGTTGTGACCTGGCAACTGCCAGTGCTGAGCCCGTTGATGAGTCAGCAAAGCCACCTGACAGCCCGCAGAAAGCAAGGGCCAGAACAGCAGGGGTTGTGAAGTCGGTTGTGGTGCCAAAGTCCCTAGAACCGACCCCAACCACCAAAATATTGGTGGGGGGAGTTGCAAATGGTAGCCCTGAAGGGGAAATGGCATGCGAGGTAGAGGGAACCACCCCGGACGATGAGGACGGCCCCATTGCTGTCGGTGCACAAAGCAGCAACTGGGACCGAGATGAGGAGGACTGTGTTTTATCCTTGGGATGGTCCTTGTCCCAATGCTTATGCTTTCCCATAGACTTGTTCTGAGCCTTGGAAGGCTGCGAGCCTGAGAAAGTCAATGGGGCAACGGAGGAATGTCAAGCCTGAAGCTCCTTCTACATCTGGGCGACCTTCTGCTTCAGCAGAAAAGTTCTTAAAGTCTGCTCTCAGTGCTTCCTGGTGGTCTAGCTGAAGCTGCAGAAGATCACGCAAGCCTGGGTGTCATATTCTGGGCCTAGGCAGCAGATGCAGGCCTCGTGGTCGTCCTTCTCGGGGATCTTCTTCCTGCAGGCATACTTTTTGAAGAGGTTCCCAGCAACACAACGTGGCATAAATGGAGAGGGAAAATCACTTTATCATTAAAGTGAGACACACTAAGCAGAGAAAACCAAAAAATAAAGTTAAATTAAGAAAAACGGTGAAATGGCAGTCTACTGAACCTGGCAGATCTCCATGCAGTCTGACGTGTGATGGTCGACAGCGGGAAAAGAACTGAGGAGGGCACGGGGGCCACTCACTGTTATAGGATACACTGATGTCGTTGAATGACATTGGAGTGGGTGGCCCCCTGGTAGATTGCTAGCTAGAAAAGTTTCCATGTGGTCCTAGTGCCTGGCAGCTATGGTTCCATAGGCGTGGACTGTGGCAAAAGATACCTCTGAAATCAGATCTTGTGATTCCTGAAGTCCTCTGATCAGGTCGACACTGCTTTTGAGGCAATCCTCTTTTTTCTATCTGCTAGTGCAGTGGCTTTCAACCTTTTTGTGTGTACAAACTCCCAGAGCTAACAGTAGTAGTAGCAGGGACACCCTAACTGCAACGGCGGGCAGAGTGCGCGGTGGGGGGAGGTGGAGGTTAAGTTTCTTACACAAATGATGACGGGGGTATGGAGTTTGAGCACAGAACTTCTAGCCAGAGACCAGATTTGAATGCCATATTCATTATGTAACCCTGAGGAAATGGAGGTGTGGGAGGTGTTAAGAGTGGAGAGTTGTGAATAAAAGATCCAGATCTGAATCCCGCAGAGACAATCCAAGATGGCCGCACGGAGGCAGCAGGTGCTATTCCGGACAGCCCTGCAGGTCAGGAATATTTTCCGTTTGTGGAATCTGGTGGAACTAGTCCGGATAATGTCTTCCTACATGGGTTAAATACATTGTTTATGACACTTTTTATACCTGTAACTGAATGAAGAAGAGAAACAAATGTGGTGAAAGATCCTCTGCATGCCACTGATACATACTAGGTACAACATGTGAAACGCGGCTCAAGTTAAAACAAATAACCGGTTTTGACTGGACTCTTTTCTTTACAACTCCTTGCCTTCAAGTACTTATTTTATGAAAAGGAGCATGAACACAGCTGGGGCTGCTACGGCAGAGAATAGAAAGACTGTTCAAAACACCGAGACAGTATTAAACACTGTTTCTACAGTTTCATATTTAACATTTTTCCTGCTCACTCCACAAACCCTCTATGCCTTGCTCAGGGACCCCCAGGGGGCCTAGGACACCCGTTTGAAAAACCCTGTGCTAGTAGTGCATTCAGTTATTATTTCTGTCTCTTCCTCCCCCACAGTAATATTATATGCTGATGTACAGATTTTTAAATAAAGTATGATTTTCTGAAACTAAAACAGACAAAGCTGATTCCTGATCAAGTGGCTATTAAAACCAAAAGTTGATTCTTTTAAGCTCAGAATAAAAATGTTAAAAATGAAATTAACAGAAATAGGAAACATCTTATGAATTTCCATCATGTGATAGATTCGATTCAGTGGGTCAGTAACAGGTGAGTTAGCCTGCCCATCCTGACCGATAGGATGCATTTCATACTTCATGGATATCTAGGATGCCTTTTAAACCACAAACTGATTCACGTTAAAAAATAAGAAAAAAATATTTCTGGGGGTTTATTCTGACCTCTATATGAATGGATAAAGGAATTCACACTTTGAATAATGTGTGCTTTATAAAAAAGGATATGGCCTCCAGGAAAAAAAATCAGATATAGCACCAGCAGAACTCTGTTTCACAACATTCCTCCCCAAATCTGAATTTGAAACTATTCTGTTCTTTATAAGGATATTTGCATGACAAGTGGATATTAGCCTGTTAGATTCCACCTGCACTGGATGTGTATATTTCATACTGTAATACTGTACATGGATGGTACCTTTCTCCCACAGGGAAAAAGTAATATTCAGATACTGTAATGCCATCAATGTGACATCAGAAATTGATAATCCCATAGATCTGACATCAGATTGATGGCATTATGGTATGGAATGTTTAGAGTTCTATAGGTTACAAGAAATAACATCTAGGAAGCCACGAGTAACAAGGCCTATAATTCTATCTTGGGATTTCAGAGCTTTGCTCTTTAGGTTTATGTCACAAGAATCCCTTGAAGGAATTAAGGACTTGCTACTGATGTTTGCTTATCCATTGTTCTATTTACAAATCATCAGAAATGATTCAACCACTCAGCACTGAGGCTGGGTTGCATGGGATGACCTCTTATAACCCTTATGAACAGTCTATGAAAATATAGTATAGTTTTATATTCTGTAGCAACTTTCATAAAAAAGTATCAGAAAATGTTTCACAGGTTTTGCAAAAAAATTCAGACACAGCAGGCAGAATGAATAAAGCCAGAATATGAAATGTTCATAGACCAGGACACAGTGACACCATGGGTTTGTGCTAAAGGCAAGGGAGAAAAGATGAGTCCTGAGATGTGATGTGTAAAGGGGAAGAGTAACTGAAGCGGAACATTCTCTAAATCTGCAAGTCGTTTTTCCCAGCAGAAGTAGCTTTTTAAATACTGGTTCAGATTCTGTTACTGTTCTATCGATACAGGACTATTAGTAACCTCAGTGCAGGCTTCAGAATTAGACCTTTATACACAACTGGTACGAAATTCCTGCATCCTGATTGTCCGAGACTTGGTTCTAGCCAAGGCCTTAAGACCGCACTACCAATGGCTAAAAAAGAAGTCTCTGCCAACCAGGGCGCAGAACATTCTAAATTCATGTGACATTTGCTTGGAATGTTCATGTTTTATGTGGCAGCCATTTCTTTCACTAACACAAACTACTGTATTTAAATACAAAACATACCTTCTGTGGTATTTAGTTAAATACTGAATCTGAAATGCATTACAAACATATGTTAAACTATAGTCATGTGTCCACTTTTTACTTTACAGATCTCTGAAGGTACTGTGACTCAGAAGTGTCTGAAATATGTATTCATTCTGCACATGAGGGTCTTTTACATTGGAGCTGTGATAGTCACCTTAATAAGCAACAACTACTATATATTACAGTCTTTAAAGAATTCTTCCCATTATGAATGATTTATAAAGGGTTTTAAATTGTTGTGTAATATTTTTAACACTGCACCCTTACGGTACTTGTATTTGTGATGCAACTGATGTGTACTTGTAAACATGCATTATACAATGACAAGGAAAAATGAGTTCTGACTGTCCAGTTGCCACCCTGAACAGTGATGTTATCCTAGTATGACATCACTGTTTCAAGGTCAGGCACATCTAACCACAGCAACATAAAACAAAAAAATCACTCCGTCCTGTCCCCCGATCCTTGTCATAGTCGGCTTCAGTGATCCCCACTCTGCACCCCGCTTGCAAGCCACTTCTCTGTCCCTGGTTCCTAAACCCCAGAAATGTAGAGGGAGTACTTAACAGGGAGCGTTTGTCGCAGAAAATAAATTCCTAAATATAAATTGTCTCTACTCTGCACATCCAACAAGAAAACCGCTGCTCTGTAGAGCCGTGTCTCTCGCTACCCTTCTAAGGCACACGCTTTGCTGTCTGTTTCAAAAGCCACAAGCAATGGCAGTTTCTCACAGCACTTTCAAACTAAAGTGAGGGTACTGGACTTCAGGAGGGCTGACTTTGTCAAAATGGGAGAGTGCCTTATTAAAGCACTAGCAAACAGGCAAGAAGGAGGAGTACAGCAACAATGGGGAAACATCAAAACTGCCATCACAGAGGCAACAAGCCTTTGTGTGAAGCAAATAAATCAAAACGAAAGAAAAAGCCACTATGGTTCTCAAAAGAGGTGGCGGGGAAGGTTAGGGAGAAAAAGATAGCATTTAGGAAGTATAAGGAAACACAGAAGGAACAAGACAGAGAACTGTACCAGTCAAGGCAGAAGGAAGCAGGGAAGGCAGTCAGAATAGTAAAGGCCCAAACTGAGGAAAAGATAGCCAACTCGGTTAGGAAGAGGAATAAAACCTTTTATAGGTACATTAGGGAGTGTAGAAAGACAATGGGAGGGATAGTGAGGCTGAATAGAATGGACAGTGGGTGGGTGGGCAGAGAGGGACAGTGAAAAAGCAGGGATACTGAATGAATACTTCTGCTCAGTATTCACAAAGGAGGAGGAGGGGGGAGGAGGTACCTAATCCAAGTAACAGAAGCACTCTGGATGGGGGGGGTTGATCCCAGTCCTTTCACAGAAGAAAAAGTTCTGAAAGAACTCCTAAAACTGAAGGTGAACAAAGCAATGGGGCCTGACGGGACTCACCCCAAAATTTTAAAAGAATTAAGGGGAGAACTAGTGACACTACTGACTACCCTTTTTAACAAATCATGGGAGGATGGTATGGTACCTGAGGACTGGAGGAGGGCGGATGTGATTCTCCTTCACAAAAGTGTGAGCGAGACAGAGGCAGGAAACTACAGACCTGTCAGTTTGACCTCTGTGGTAGGGAAAATGATGGAATCACTTCTGAAGGAAAGAACTGTTGAGTACCTAGAGGCCAGTGGGGCACAGGACCCAAGGCAGCATGGATCCACAGAGGGAAGGTCATGCCAGATGAATCTAATTGATTTCTTTGACTGGGTGACCAAAGTAATAGATCAGGGAGGGGCTGTGGACATGGCCTACCTAGACTTTAGAAAGGCATTTGACACGGTCCCACACAAAAGATTAATGAACAAATTACCCAGCCTGAGAGTGGGTCCCAGGGTGGTAACCTGGGTAAAACATTGGCTGGACAACAGGACACAGAAGGTAATAGTAAACAGAGTCCACTCTGAAGAAAGGGGGTTTACTAGTGGGGTACCGCAGGGTTCAGTACTGGGTCCAGTCCTTTTTAATGTCTTTATAAGTGACATTGCAGATGGACTGGAAGGAAAAGTATGCCTCTTTGCAGATGACACAAAGATCTGCAACAGGGTTGATACACAAGGGGCGTGGAAAAGATGAGAAGGGACTTGGCAAGATTGGAGGAATGGTCAGAAGTATGGCAGCTTGGATTAAATGCAAAGAAGTGCAAAATAATGCACCTCAAAAACAAAAACCTAGGGGAAGAGTACACAATGGGGGGAGGTAATAACTACAACAAAAATGGAAAGGGACCTGGGGGTAATCATATCAGATGACCTTAAGGTTGGCAAGCAATGTGAGAAGGCAGTAGGGAGGGCTGGGGGAATACTGGGATGTATAGGGTGAGGCATCACCAGCAGAAAACAGGAAGTTGTTATCCCTCTGTACAGACAGTTGGTGAGACCCCATCTGGAGTACTGCATCCTGTTCTGGAGACCCCTTCCCTGCAGGGACATAGACAGGATGGAGGCAGTCCAGAGGAGGGCAGCTAAAAGGGTGCAGGGTCTGCAAGAGAAGCCATATGAGGAGAGACTAAAGGAGCTTAATATGTATACCCTTGAGGAAAGGAGGGTGAGGGGAGACATGATAGAAACTTTTAAGTACCTCAGTGGAATCAACAAAGTCCAAGAGGGTAGCATCTTTCAGAAAAAGAGATGTGCAAGAGCAAGGGGACTCTATTTGAAAATGGGGTGGGACTGCTCGGGGCAATGTGAGGAAGTATTTTTTCACAGAGAGGGTGATGGACACATGGAACCGCCTTCCTGAGGAGGTTGTGGGGTCTAAAACTGTGGGAAAATTCAAGAATTCATGGGACAGACGTGAGGACATTCGTGTGGAGGGTAGGAAGAAATAGGCTGTTGGTTAACTAGGATCTGCAGCTTATCCAGTAGGTAGGGAAATGGGCAGAGTAGATGGGTTAAGCGGTCCTTATCTGCCGTCAAAGTCTATGTTTCTATGTTTCTAAATTGTAAAAAAAACAAGCATTTGTCAGTGCCAAATGTTGTCTCGCTGGCATTGGCATTGGCAGTGCCGGAGTTAGAGATGCATAACAGGAATGGCAATGAAGTATTAAAATGACGCCAACCCCATCCCCACCCTGTAGAGACCAACAGGCACTGGAAGTGCCTTTGGGTCGTCAGCTATAATACTCATGCCATTTCTCCTCACCGTACCCTGTAGACACTGACAAGTGCTGTGGTGTGCTTTGGGGTCTTTGGGCGTTATACTTACCCCATTCCATAAGGAAATATGCTGAGGTGGGTGCAGTACAGGAGAATGAGGTGAACTTTGTGGCTGAACAGTGCAAAGCACACCACGATGCCAGTCACTGGCTGCAGGGTGGGGGTGGGGTGGAATGGCGTGAGCATTACAGCCGATGATCCCAAGTCACACTCCTGACGGCTGTCAGTCTCTACAGGAAGGGGTGCTACAGTTGGAAACCCTAACACCGTAGGCGTGTGTTGGTATTTTCACTCCAAATTTTCAACATGGGCTTTTTGTGAGCCCACCTCATGAAAAGCGGCACTATCAGTTTGTTAGCTAAAAGGTGGTTTTGCACAGCGGCTATGCCATTTGGCGACACAGGGACAAAAACACATTTTGGGCAGGATGTGGAAAATGACAACTGTATTGTTCATGAGGAAATAAAAAAATGGCAACATTGAAAATCTGGAGTGAAAATATGAAAAATTGGTGAAGGTATGAGCATGCATAGAAACTGTGCAACACACGTCAGTAAACCAATTATTTTTGGGATTTTTTTAACCACATTTTTAACATAGGCATTTTGGGACCTCCCCTCATGAACAATGGCAGTGTGATTCTGTTAATGTGTCTGAAATGTTAATTTTGCACAGGATGTGAAAAATGACAGCTGTACTATTCATAAGGAAGTGTAAAAAAATGCCAGTGATGAAAATCTGACATGGAAATAGTGCAAATTTGCGAAGTTACAAGGGTGAGTGGAAACTGCACAAAGCACGCTTATAACACAGTCATTTTATGGAATTTTGTCACCAAATTTTCAACGTAGGCATTTTAGGACTTCTGCTCATGAACAGTGTCACCGTCATTTCCTGAAACTGTCCCGAAAACTGATTTCGCGCAGCGACCGCACTATTCTGCGCCGGACGTGCAAACACACATTTCAGCCAGAATATGTAAAATGACAGCTGTACTGTTCATAAGGAGGTGTGGAAAAATGTCAATTTTGAAAATCTGGAGTGAAAATATTACAAATTCACATAGTTATGAGTGTGCGTGGAAACTGCGCAATGCACGCTCATAAAACAGTCATTTTGGGGATTTTTTCCACCAAATTTACAACATAGGCTTTTTGAGAGTCCACCTCATGAACAGTGGCACTGTCGTTTCCTTAATCGGTCCTGGAAGGTGATTCCGTGCAGTGACTGCAAAATCACCTTCCGGGGCCGATTAATGCCATGACAGCACCAGAATTCATGAGGAGGGGTCCCAAAAACCCCATGTTGAAAATGTGGTGCCAAAATTCCAAAAAATGCCTGAGATATGCATCAACGTTGAAAAAAACCCTATTTATTCCATTATAGAGCTTATCGGCATTTCCTCAGTTCGCGGTCAGCTTTGAAGAGTGCAGATGTGTTCCCGGTCCACGAGAAGATCATCATGCCAGACTCGGAGGTAAGTATGGGGTGGGAGGGGTGTGGGAGGCAGGGTGCGCAGTGGAGTGGGTGTGGGTTGTGGAAGAGGGGGCAGGAGACCTCATGAGGGACGTGCTTTTTTTTGACAGAGTAAAAATTGAGGGACTATTTTTTTTTTTTTTTTAACAGGGGTATGGCATGCTGGGGTGGGCTCCAGCGTTCCAATGGACTCTTTTGGGGGCAGCTGTAGCTGATGGGGATTGGGCACCCCCGCCGGCACACACAAAAAGGGGTTACATTATGCTCGATGGGGATTGGGCACCCCGCTGGCACACAACAAAAGCTGGGATGTTACATAATGCTGACGGGTGGGTTCCCCATCAGCAACATAACTCGAGCACTGAAGTCGATGGGATTGGGCCCCTGTTGGCAAAAGAAAACCTGTTGGGGGCGATGATGCCAACGGGATTGGGGCCCACGCAAAAAAAAAAAACTGTTAGGGTTTAATGATGCCAGGGGATTGGGCACCCCGCATACATTGTAAAATGGGGAAGTTATATCCTGATGGGGAGGGCTCCCCGTCGGCATTCTGACAGGAGGCAGCGCAGGTTAGGCACGCCGGGAGGCATGTTGTGATCACGCTGCATGAGAGCTCCACTCTCACTGCAGCGGACCTTTTGTTAGATCTGGTGGCCACATTCCACATTGCTGATGTGGTGCTTGCATGCTGCCTGATTGGGGAATAAGGGACGCACCTACTGATGCATGACCTGCATTCTCCCAACAGTGACTGCGCCCCCAAATCTGCTACTACCACAATATGTTGGCTGCGCATGCATGAGCCAACATAAAAAATGGACAGCGGGGCCAAGTGACTTTACCAATGGCATCTGAAGAAGTCTCTTGATCCCCACAAGTCACTCACCAATCAGCTCCGTTTTTGCCTTGTCAGGCACCTGCTTCATTGTCCTTTTGTTGCAAAAGCCACATGCAACAGCAATTTACAACAGCACTTTTAAACTAAAGAAATTGTGTAAGAAAAGAAAAACATGAACAGCGGGACCGAGTGACTTTACCAATGACACTTGAAGTCTCTCAGTCCCTGCAAGTCACTCGCCGATCAGCTCCATTTTGCAAGCTTGTAGTAGTAAAGGCAGTAGGAAGCCTAATTAAACTAAAAAAACAAAGGCACATATTAAAAAAAACAGACACATAGAGAGAGAGAGAGAGGAAGACATAAAACACGGGGGGGGCAGTAACATATACTGTAGACTGGCTAAAGAGGGAACCTACTACTACTACAAAGCAGCACCACCTAGTGGGGGAAAAAAGGACTATTTTTTAACAAGTATACTTCCACAGTTCAAAAATGCAGTAAAATTGCCTTAAATTTTCTGTTTTCAGTTTCTTCCATATTTTTTTACCACAACAAGCCATTGTATAATAGCAATAATGCACTCCAGGGTGTGTGCCATGCAGGGATAATGTCACTTCTCTGGTACTGAACTCATTTGGAATGCAGCCTCATGCTTCAATCACCCAAGGTGTGACGTTATCCCAGCACGACACACACACTGGAGTGCATTATTGCTTAATTATACAACAGCAAGAAAAATCCCTGGGGTCTGGTTAGTCAGTCTGGGGCTAGACCTGTGATGATATCCAGCACAACATCATGGATCTAGTCCCAGCACACACACACGACCGAATGACATGACTAAAAAATCACTGCACATGCCATGTCCAAGTTGCCCACACTTGGCATGGCCACTCTCGATTGTGCCAGCACTTAAACTCTCAAAAATGTAAATCCCTCCGTTCCACAGCACACAAACCAACAAAATCAATCCCAAAACCCTCACATGTTGCCCCAAATTCCTGTTATCACTTTCATTTTCTTATTTATCAAAAAGAAAAAAAGAGACAGAAATGAAAGCTGTGTTTGCGATTAGCTTCATAGGAGTCCCTTGTGTACTGGCAGCCCCTGCTTGGCAAACATCCTAACTCTAAACATTCTTAAATTTTTTTTTTTTTATTAAAAAAATTATGTAATTGAAACTGAAAGCTGTCAGATCAGCTTTATAAGATATCACTGCCTCCCACTGTCTAAACACTCCCCACTCGCAAAAGTAAAAGATGTCAGTACAAATGGCATCATGGCATTCCCTCCAAATCTCCCCGCAGTCCCCACTTGCAAGCTGACATAAACATACACCTGTGTAACACTGCACTTCAGTGACTTACCCGATCACCGTTTTCTTGCTTCAGTCAGTTCTCGCAGTAAACGCTCTACTGGGGAAGGCATGAATCAGACCTGGGGAGGAGTAGATTCTCAACTTCCAGGTGACACAGCAGGAACAGCTGTGATTATAAGAGTGGCAGCAGGGGTTGCAATGTCATACTTCCAGGTGGCAGCAGCATTAACAGTGAGTGAGGGGAAGAGAAACAAAAACAGAAAACTAGAAACTTAAATAATAGCCTTAACAGTACACCAGTGGGATAGGGCACAGAACAACAACACAAACAAAGGTCGATGTTGGGTGTGCAGAGCCAAGTAACAGCACAGCTGCTACACCTACTGGCCAAAACAATAAATCAGCGCTATTTTATTTCTTTTTTTAAGTAAACCTACACATTGGGAAAAAAAAACTGAAAAAAAAAATCTGCTTTTAAATGTAGTTTTTCATCTTTTTTTTTTTTTTTACACATGCCATTGTATAACTGTAATAATACACTCCAGGGTGTGTGTCATGCTGGGATAGCATCACTTCTCAGGTGTTAGATGCACTTGGCCTGCGGCCTTGTTCCCAACCACCCAAGGAGCGACATTATCCCAGCATGATACACACCATGTCATGCAGTATTCCTTAAATAATAGGTTATGTACCTTTAAATCTCTATTTAAGAGCGTAATGTCTGTGTATCACTGCCATTGAAAAAGCCACATGAAACTGTAGGCGTGTTAAGACTTTACAGGTCTCTTAATTTTTGTAAGTACTCCGGCCCTGTATGAAATAAAAGCTTTGCAATGAAATCCAGAAGTCAGTGAAATCACTGGTGGTGAGTGCCCGCTGTTTCGTTTACATTGTGATACATTCTTTTAACCATGAGCACCTGGTTCCCAGTTGCTGCTCATGTGTCTTTACTGTATTTCTAGAGTTCCCTTTTTATAAGGCTCAGGGCACGTTACATAGTACAAGGACAATAACAATATGCTACATAAGTACATTAAATAACCACTCCATATAACATTACGCAATAAGGGGTGCATTATGGTGAGATAACGACTAGCCTTAGGTGGGCTGAAGCCCGAGGCAAAGCTGAATGATTCCATCACCCGAGAAGGGCCATTATCACACCTTGATGCATCCCCTGGAGTGCTTTACTGCGATTATGAAATGGGTCCCTTTAAGCAACCAGGCTATTTTTTAAATAATTTTAGCACAAAAAAAGAGCCTAGAAAATGTAAAATAATACTGTAAAACATAACAAGCATTTGTCAATGCCGAACATTCGCTGTTGGTATTGCTGTTGTACATACCTCCCATATTTTTCTGTGTATATTGCGTTGCCTTGCATTTTAAGGCATCACTCTCAACACAGATTTTTTATGTTCTTCCAGCACTGGTTCACTTCACTAGAAAAACAAGCATTTGTAAATGCAGAATGTTTACTTGCTGGTATTGGCATTGGTAGTGCAGGAGTTAGAGAGAGATGCATAATAGGAATGGCAGTGAAGTACTGAAGTAATGCCAACCCCCACCCCCACCCTGCAGAGACTGACAGACATTGGAGGTGTGCCTTTCGGTCGTCAGCATAACACACACACCATTCCACCATATCCTACCCTGCAGACACCGACCGAGTGAGGTCTTCGGCCCTTACGCTCACCCCATTCCATACAGAGATAAGCTGAGATGTGTGTAGTATAGGAGAATGGGGTGAACATTAGAGCTGAAGACTACATGGCACACCTCAATGCCTGTCAGTGGCTGCAGGGTGAGGGTGGGGGTGGAATGGGGTGAGCATTACAGCCGATGACCCCAAGTCACACCCCTGATGCCTGTCAGTCCGTATAGGGGGCATTAAGGCTGAAACACTAACGCCCCTGGGCGATTGTTGGTATTTTAGTTCCAAATTTTCAACATGGATTTTGGGATCTCTACTACCATGAACAGTGACAGAATCATTCCGCATCTCAATCCTAAAAGGCGTTATTTCATACAGTGAGTGTGCTATCCGCACCACAGGTGCAAAACACATTTCAGGCAGGATGTGAAATGACAGCCATAATGTTCATGAGGAGGTGTGAAGAAATGTCAATGTTGAAAATTTGGGGTGAAAATATGAAAACATGGCGAAGTTATAAAAAGGAGAAACTGTAGTAATGCTTCAGAATAACAATCATTTTTTGAATGTTTTCACCAAATTTTCAACACAGCCTTTTTGGAACCTCCCCTCATGAACAGTGGCACTGGGATTTCATTAATCTGTATCAAAAGTTTATTTCGCACAGCGACCTTGCCATTCTGTGCCACAGGTGCAAAAACACATTTTGGGAAGGATGCACAAAATGACAGCTGTACTGTTCATAAGGGGGTGTGCAAAAATGGCAATGTTGGAAATTTGGAGTGAAAATATTAAACATTGATGAAGTTACAAGCGTGTGTAGAAACTACTTATGCGGATGCTCATAACAGTCATTTTTGGGAGTTTTTCACCAAATTTGCAACAAGGGCTTGTTGGGAGCCCACCTCAGAAACGGTGGCACTGCTTGTCAGACTATCCTAAAAGGTGATTTACAGCGACCGGTAGAAATCACCTTTCGGACTGAGAAACAAAATGACACTGACAGTAGTTCACGAGGAGGGGTTCCAAGAACCCCATGTTGAAAATTTGGGACCCAAACTCCAAAAAGTGGCTGAGATCTCAACCCAAGTTGAAACCCCCCACTGATTGCCATTATAGGGCTTACCGTAATTTTCTTCAGTTTGCGGTCAGCTTTTGAAGAGTGCAGATGTGTTCCCTATCCACAGAAGATTGCTGCCCCCTCCGGAGGTAAGTATGGGTGAGGGGAGTGCGGGAGGTGGGGGTGCAGAGGAGGGTGCGGGTTGGGGGAGGGGGCCAAGGAATGACGTAGGCAGTTTTTTTAGGTTAAAAAAAGACCTCTTGGGACTGTTTTCTTTACTGGTAAAATATTAACAACACGGATTTCAGCACACTGGGGTGGGCTCCCAGTGTGCCAGAGTACTGGTGGGGGTCAATGCTGATCCGGGGATTGGGCACCCCGAGGTCGGCTGAGAATATAGCGGTATGGGGGGTTGGCACATTCGACACCGGGAGTGGGCAACCTGGTGCTGGAAACATCAGAGGTAGTTTTTTTGCACACTAGGGTGGGCTCCCAGTGTGTCACATTAACGGTGGAGGGGGGATACATGCTGACACGAGGATTGAGCACCCTAATGTTGGCAGGTGGGGGAGATATGCTAGCACAATCGCACTTAAAGTGAAAGTGCCTTCGGGCACTGTATATTCCCAGCCTGTACAGAGCTTAGGCTGTGGCCTACTCTGTATGGGTGTGAGAAGAGGAGCAAAAGGACTCAGCGGGAAGTGAAGGAGGCAGGGGAGGAAAGCGCCTCCTCCCACCTTCCAGGAAGGGACCAATGGGGTGGCAAAGGGGGGGCGGAGACATCAGCCAGGCTGATCGGGATGCAAACAGCTGTTTGCTGCACAGTGACCTGCAGATGAAAAGGAAAAAGCTGCCACATGATTGGGGCAGCTTTTTCTTTTCAAGTGCAGACCACTTCAGGCAAAACAGTGTCATGATCAGCCTGGCTGATGATTGGTGTGACACTGTTGAGCCCCTTGTAGAGCTCTCTGCATTGGACAGACAGTGTCACACCTCTCAAAAGTCACTCATCCCAAGAAGTTAGACACGCATGCGCGAACTTAAAAAGTAGTCCGAATTGGACATTGTGGTATTGCCACCTTACCAGTAGGTGGCACCAGTACTGCATATAAGCATCTGATTTTGCATGGCGTGAGTAAGGACAAAGTGAGGGCAGGCTGTGGCTTCAGGCCGTGTTATCATTGCCCAGTGTCTTGTTACCTTGATAGCATGAGGTTGGGGCGGAGCAAAGTGGGCCTCAGTTGCTGACTGTTTGAGAACGTTAACCACTTTTACTTTTAAATGAGCAACTCATCATCTCAAGGCACTGTAAGTTTCATTTGCTATAGGGTCGTAGAATCATGAGCAAGCCCACTGTCATTTTTTTTTTTCTTTTTAATAAGCAGTGCTGTTCTGTGGTGTGGTCTGTATGACAGTGGGAGGCATTTCTTAATCACGGTAAGAGAAAGGATCCTTTTTTTTGTGATTTTATGAAGATTGGAAGCAATAGTAATGAGGGGGCAGGAGACTGGAGTTTGACTACTGGATGGATGGTTCAGATAGGGCCCTGTGTGCTGAAATACAATCGAGAGCAGTGCAGTTATGTTTTTTAAGGGCAATCTTCTTGAATGAAGAGCATATAGGTATTTTAATTATGCCAAGTCCTGACTGTCATGAGCGACTTTCAGACGGGCTGCTGTGCGGGGATAATGGCCTAGCTGAAATTACCTCTTGACCAATCAGGATCCAGCATTCTTTCTACCCATTTCGTAATACAGAGTAATATATGGACATCAGTGTATGAGTTTTTTTCTGTGTTACTGTAACACACACACACACACACACACGTGAGATACTGGTAAGGCAAGACAAGGAAGTTTGAGTGGTTCATTAAATATTGCACACTGAGAGGCTGTTAAAAATACTGGTTTAAGAAATATGTTTTGTGTAGCGTGAATGAGCACATTCGGCTCAGCTCCATGATACACGTCCGTGAAATTACAAACATGCATTATGGAGCTGGACAGCAACTGGTTCTAGGCTGATATTAACCTGAACCGGTAATTATTAAGCAAATAATAATTTGGTCTCCCAGGAAATAGCTTATCTGCAAATGTAGATGTAAAGAGGTAAAACTTTAGCTCCCTTTTAAACACCTTCACCAAGGACTATAAAAACAGGTGGCTGACAAGGGAGTTCTAAATGAGAGGTGTGGTCATGGCAAACATTCTGTGCCTAGATGTTTTAAAGCAATAATGTGGAAGAAGTTTCACTTGGTAGTGCAGACAGAGCAAGATGAAACATAAAATGCCATGAGATCTTTCAGGTAGCTTGAACCCAGACCATGCAGGGCCTTGTACATTAACAAGGAAATCTTAAAAGTGATACATAATGAACTGGCAACCAATGCCATTTGCACAACATGGGCACGACATGCTCAGAGACCTTTGTCCTTGTTGCCAGCCATGCTGCAGCATCCTGCACAAACAGCGTACCCCTCCACATAATCCTAGGCACAGAGCATTGCAGTCCAGTTGAGAAGTCACAAAGGCATGCATTAACAGTCGCCATACTCAAAACAGGGTTTTTATCCGGGCAAATTTTCTGAGGTGGTGAAAAGTCATAGCAAACTACCACTGTCACCTGATGTTTTAATGACAACCTGCTGTCTATTATAACCCCCAGATTCTTAACACTACCCACAGCTCTTAGCTGGGTGACATTTAAAGCTAATAAAGGGACAGGCTCACCCATCATTGCCAACCTGAGAGTACCTGGCTAAATTAGAAACAAATCCATCTCGCCACCTGGGCATACGCTCAGCCAGCTGGTGGTTATCTAGTTATTGATCTCGGGCAGACACTGTTCCAGTACAGATGTGACCTCCTGCTATCCAGTTGCAAACAGGGGTGATGATACACAACACAGAGCTGACAGCTCATGTTCAACAGGACGTGTTTTAAGGCACAAAGAGTATGCTTTCATGCAAATATCTTTAGTAATAACAGAATAGCTTGAAGTCCAAGTTTTGGGGGAATCTTGTGTACACAGTTCAAATTTGTATTCGCGATTACAAGAGGGCTCAGTTCAACCTCGGTAGCCAACCAAACAGATAAGAGACTCAAGAATGGTCGCACTTAACCTGAACTAGGAAACTCCCACAAACTGCACGCATGGACATCCACTTGGTATAATCACCAAATATATTATTCATCAAACAGTGCTCAGTGTTCAACAGCCTACACATTAAATCTTTTAACAGAATAAACAAACAAAGGAGCCTCCTGCTGTCCACCACTTGTCTCGGCACATCAGCCACATGAGGTTCCTCAGAGGTCTTATTTATTTTATTTATTTTTATTTATTTATGACTTTGGTAACTGGGTAGGTGCACTGATGCCAGGGACCATTTTCAGGCACTACCCAGGCCACATACAGTGGCACCGAGTAAAACACAAACAAGAATGCATAGAACAGTAGACAGTCTGACAAATAATAAAAGGTTACAATAGTACATAAGCTATAAGGTAGCAAAATACATAAATCCACATGATAAGAGGTGAGATAGTACATAAATCCAATGTGCATATACATGAAGATATATATATATATATATATATATATATATATATATATGTGTGTGTGTATATATTACACACACATATATATATATGTAACCCCTGCAAATGGGGGTTCCCAAAAGACTTCCAGGAGCTTGCTTGAATGCTCCAAGCCTGAATGGTGTTTGGCATTTAAGCCATTTATCAGTGAGTGTTTTAGAGCCTCTGGTACTGTCTCTTTAAGAGCTGTCTGCTTGCAGACATAATTAGTTTATATGGGGACTGTGTGCTTCTCGAGTACCACTCAAGCTGCTGCTAATTCACTCCATTTTTGCAGTCACTAGGAGTGCAAAGGAACCTATCTGAAAGATGTAACTGTTTGCCAGAAATCATTTACAGTAATAATGAAATTACAGTTTGTCTAACCTACTTTCTTTTGCAGTCAGAACAGTGTCTGCCTAGTTCCCATTCTGGTTTTGAACTGCTGAACTGGACCAATCAGTGTGTGTAGTTAGCTCCAAAATGGTGCCTTGGACGAATCAGAACTTGGACTCATAATCTGAGCCAGCCACAAGAGGATTGTATGGGCAGTGACTCTGGGAGATGTAGTTTAGACTTCAGTGCCTTTTGGACCAACAGCAGCAGTCTATTGTGAGTGACAGCCAATCCAGTCAAGAACTGGGAGGAACTCAAAGGAAGTGCCCGGTTTTGTCGGTTGGAGTTTCAGTTGAGCTTTGGCAGTGAAGAAGGAAGGAGCCCTGTGCTTTTCAGTGTGCAGTTTTAGTCAAAAACGTGTAAGGCCCAGAGTTCCGGTCTGCAGCTTGTTAGGACTGAATCGTCCTGTGAAAAGAATCAAAGGATCTCTGAAGAGTAGAAACCAGGCTCACCCTGTAGAAGACTGGAAGAATTGCTGAAAATTGCACTCGGTCTGTCAGGAACTGAATCTGCTGTGTGTTCTCCGGTATTGTGCAGTAATTGCGATCGGGATACAGATGCAGCCTGCCTGGTATAGTGCTTTGTTTTATATAAATGTGTGAAGAGGTTTGTGTACCTCAAGTGAGCCCTGCTGATATTGAAGGACCCTATCTTATTTGGAGGTCGTGAGTACTAATTCAGGATCGCTCCTGTTGAATTGCCACATTAAATCCAAATGGAATTACTGTACTGCTGACTGTTTAATTTTCCTTTTCTCTGTGTGAAAGGGCCCTACCAGCTGCCACGGTTTGGACTAGCCACTAGGGCTTGGGTACCCAGGGACAGTAACTGATAGGGATAGACCTGTGCACAGAGCCAGGCAGATTATTAGAGTGATAAGCTAATTAACCTGATTTCCCCTGTCCTTGTTATATCCCCCTAAATAAATCAGAGCTGCTTGTTTCAGCAAAGTTATACTGCCTGGGTATTTGTCTATGTTAAAGTACTGTACTGTGATTGTTGCACTGTATCTCATTTCACAGGAGGTCCCAGTGCCGGAACCAGTCCTGGGGTAAGTGTATACTGTGAAGGTAATTTGATATATTGTGTGGGCCACTAGTGGGAAGAAAGGGGTTGCAGTGTCCCAGAGGGCTGTGACCAAGTTAGTTTAACTATTGCAAACCCTGACCTCTGGGTGGAGGCACCCGCCATTGG